>CM077667.1:214104426-215317998 GCA_039707655.1 Elymus sibiricus
CAATGCTAATGTTCACCAAAGCATCTTCTCCAAACACACTCTTTGCGTAAAGATTTGCGGCAAGGAAACCACATTCACCATCAAGCGCAGACCTGATATCAGGTTATCATTTCAGAAGTAGGTAACTCCATCAGTAATCAGATAAGCAAGAGAATGCATGGAATAAGAAGGAAGTACCACAACTTACGGTGGTGTTAGACACTTCATGTTTGTTGACTTGATAACATGATTCAAGAATTCCTTCTCATCTTGAATTACTGTATTAACTGCAACCTGGACAAAAAGGAGATAGTTATTACAAAATGAAATAAGGAGCAACAACAAATTCATCAACACAGTAAAAGGAGTGTGACAAGACAACTGAATAAACTAGAGATGATACCATTGCATTGCAGTGAGAATTGGTTGCAATTGTTTCAATAAGATTTGTTTGGATGAAACATTAGCATTTAGATTAACAATATGAAAACTGAATCTAAAATACATACGTACAAGTTAGCTGTAGAATACTTATTTAACATGAGTGGCATGCATGGTGTATGTTAAATGTGGGCCGTTTACCATGTATGGTGGCATGGTGAGTTCGCATAGTTGCATGTTGAGAAAACTAGAGTTAGTGTGGATCAACTATTTAGGTATATAGAATTCCATGTCAACCAGATGCAATGACAACAGTACACTCCAAACAGTTTTCAAAGCAAAACTAGACAAACATCATGAAGTCAACCAAACTGATAAGTAAGAACTCTGATTGAGCATATTTTTAAAAGATTTAACAGCTTCAGCTAGAGATTTTGCAATTAGGAAGGAGAACATTTTGTTAAGAGGTTTTGCAATGACTGAATTGCAGAAAGAAGCCTATTACCTTGTTTTCCCACTCAAATTCTGCCCACATGTTCCGGAAAGTAACATCTGCGCATGTAGCAGGTGAGATATAATCCATGATGTCAATGTGAATATCATTTAGGACAACCACTGATCTTTCCATCACATTGGAAGTCTCGTAGACTATGTTCCCAAATATGACTCCAGTCTCTGTAGAAGAAACCTTGATATTAGCACGAATTTGCTTGCTTGACTCAGGAGCCAACGTATAGTTCTGAGGGCGGTCAACAAGCTTGAGGTCTCCCATTGTAGCTAATTCCAAACACAGGTTCTGAAGTGTCTCCTTTGTACGGTTTATGACAGTAACATCAAGTACAATATCATAATGATGAACTGTCACAAACGCTTCAGCATATACAGGATCACTGAACCCAGTCAACTGAAGAATGCGGTTAAGTCTGTTTGCATCATCTGTTTCCTTACTGAATCCACCAGTTGCAGCCTTCAAATCATCTTGGACCTCATCTTCCAACTCAAGCTGGCTCATGCCCTAGGAAACAAAAATCCACAATTTAAGAACAGAGGGAACAGATATAGAAGAGCATTTTACTAAATCATATTTTTTTACGGTTACTAAATCATACGTATTCTTGAAGCAACAATTTGGTTCACGTGTATCACTAATTCACTATTATACATGCTCATAATGATGTTGAAATAACTACCAGCATTTCCTCTGCCCAAATAAAAAAATAACTTTCTAGCCAAGGATACAAACTTCTGAAAGATCTGACTAATTTTACATATCTACCAGAAATCAAATCCAACAAACATACCAAGACCTTCCATGTTATAACCAAGGCTGCTAACAACTGAGCAACGGCACAAAACTCAAACATAGACTAGGCAAGTACCATTCACAATATTGTAGTGTATACTTGTACAAAAAGGAGAATAAGAAAAACCTTATCAAGATTGCTACAAAAAATAAATACACAATGAGATTCTAGTGGAAATTAAAAAAACTAAGAACTGGTTAGACAAAGCTGGGAAAACCCCTGACTTGAAGCAAGACTGAAGGACAAGGAGAACCACGATAGCTATTATTTAGTACTTCAGATATTATTGAAGGTTATGAGAGAAGCCACAGGATGCAACAGTTTGTTGCAAGATAATATAAAGGATCACACACCGTCAGTGTGAGTTGCTTGACAGCTGAATAACAAACATATGGTGTTTCAAGAAAATTAGTTTTGTAAGCAGTTCAAAAATCCATGAAGACAAGATGCAAGAAGGAATGATAATGCTCCTATTGCATGTAATATGCAGTAACTTGAGAATATGTCAATAGATTTGTAATGCAAGCACCAGTTAATGAATTTATTGTTCATTTGAGAACAGAATGATTGAACACTTGTGGGCTAGCTTGCCAACATGCATTTGACAAAGATAATGTTGCAATTTGCATAGTGCAAAAGCAACAACTAGTAAGCAAGTTTTTCTTACCCTTCTGCTCTTCAGGTGGTAGAAATCAATAAGATCATCTGGCTGGGCATGAGAGATCTGTGATTTAGCTTTCATCTCTTCTGTCTCCCTGTATTGCTTCTCAGCAAGCATCTTGGCAAAACTCTGCCTACATGACTGCAGCCAAATCTTTCTCACATCATCACCAGTATTGCAAAGCAGCCGCACACAAAGCACGATCCTGTCATATGAATCATTATCAATCGGCTGGGGAAGGTACGAGGATAGCCCCAGCTGCAGAATGGACGTCATGACCAGCAAGGCCCCAGTACAATCCTTGTTTGCTTCAACCTTTGATGGCTGCACCTCCTCTAGCCTCAATACCAATTTGGTAAGCGTACAGGCAACGACCGCAGCCAAGAAGAAATCACCTGACAGAATGAGTGATCTGAGATTCAGGGTCGATGCCAATGATCCAGCAGTAACTGGTGGAGTCGAAATGGCCTCGGTAGCAGCACTCTGTGTGGCATAAGTGCCATCTGCAAGAACAACAGGCCGCCTGGAAGACACAGTTACAGAGTTCACCATCGGCTGAGTTGGCTTGGAGGAATCAGTTGTCTCGCCTTCCTCTGAGAGAGTGAACAATGGTAGATCCCCAACGCACTGCTTGATGGTAGTAATGGCACTCTCGACTTCCGATAACGACAGGGAGTACTCCCCGAGGATCCAGAGAGCGATTGAACAGACACGGGATGCCCGGATCTGATAAAAGGTATCACTGAGTCTCTGGATCATGGAAACACGCAGCTTGGGATTAGTCTCAATGATCTCACGCACAAACAGCACAACATCAACTGCTGCCGCGACATTAGTGTCACCAAGGAAGTCCATGAGGAGGTGCACCACCGACCCAGCTACCTCCGGGTACTCCACAGCACATGCATGGATCGCTTGCACCAGCATCTGGCGGTACTCGCCACCCTTCTCAAGTTCCCCTGATTGTGTCTTGACCACTTCCTTCTTGAGGTAAAGCACCACCTCCTCCACATTACGAGGATTGAGCAGATCGAGCACTAAATCCAGCACCTTCCTCTTGACATCTAAGTTCGGGCTGGAGAGTGCACGCAGCACATCCATCACAACATCCACCATCACATCCCGGTGTGCCATGCGCAGCTCATTCAGACGATCCAGGAGAATGAGCCTCACATTGTTGTCACTCTGTGATGAGAGGAGCTGGCAGTAATTGTTGGCGGCCGCGCGCACAGCAGTGGGCGCCGAGGAGAGCGACACCAGCGCCCCAGCACACTCATAAACAACAGCTGTGCTGGGAGAAGAAAGAAGGGATATTATGATCTTGATATACCTGCCCTTGTCGGCACGGTTTGGAGAGCGGCAGACCTTGCGGATGAGGTCTACCGCGGCCATCTGCAGGAGATCGGGCCACTCGGTAACACGTTCGGCGTTGGAGAATAGGTACGCAACAGCACGTTCCTGCCCACATAGGCAGAGCATGAGGAAAGCGTTCCGCCGCGCGGAGGCGTCCTGCTCAGAAGCAAGCGCGCGCTCAACGAGCTCGGGAGCGTCAGGGATGAGCTGGTCGCCGTGTGGGAGGCGGTAGATCGCCGAGATGGCGGAGAGCGCGTGGCGGCGGATGAAGTGGTGGCGGTGCTCGAGATTCTCGAGAATGGAAGGAACGAGCGGCTCAAGCACCTCCGGCTCGGAGAGGCGGCAGAGGAACCGCAGCGTGACGCCGCGGATGTACTCATTGGGGTGCTGCAGGTTGTTGCGTAGATTCTGGCAGATGAGGATCATCTCCGGGAGGACGCGGCCAGCGGCATCGCGCTTGTCAATGATCTCGAGGTAGAGGAGCAGCAGCTTCTGGATGGTGTGGTCCTCGGAGGGGAGGACGTAGCGGACGACGGTGATGAAGAGCGTCGGCAGGGTCTCGCCATTGAGGAGGAGCATGACGGCGCGCTTCATGGCCTCGACCTTGGCGGCGACGTCGCTGCCCTCCAGATCCGCCTTGATCTCATTCGCCATGGCGGCGGAGCCCTTGTCGAAGTGGACTAGCAGCGTGCACGGCTTGTCCATGGCGCCGGATCTGCCGTGCACCCGCGCCGGAGGGCGACGGCGGGTGGGGTATTGGTGGTTGGATCTGCGGCGGAGGTGGATCGGGATCTGGGAGCCGGAGGAGGGGGAAGTGGTTGACAGGAGCGAAGAGGCGAGAGGCCAACTGAAAAATAGTTCTATGATATGAGACCGGGTCCAAATCTGGAGCAGGTTAACAGAGAAAGTTACACATTTCGTGCCTCGGCCCAGTTTGGTATCGCAACCAACTCGAGAAAAGCTACGGGCAGAGCTGGCCAAACGGGTCGGGCCACAAGCACGCCGGCACGGCCTGCCATGGACCAGGCATGGACGGGCTAAACGGGCTGGGCCCGGCACGCGGCAAGCCCTGGGCCGTGCTTGGGCTGCTAGGTTGAGCACGCGGGCCGGCACGGCACGGCCCGTTTATCTATTTTACATTTTTGATTTTCTTTATATATGTATCTTTACCTATTAATAAAGAACGGAATGCTTTATGTCCGTCCGTCATCCAAATTAGCATTAAACTTGTAAAATATTATCCACCAATACCATCTATAATTAATAAAAAATTGTTTCACATATACGAACTTCGGGCTAGGCCGGCTCATGCAGTCAGAATCTCCTATACTGTGCCCTGCGCACTAGCAGAACATACGGCGTGCTTGTTTGGGCTCGCCCATGCACGGGCAACCTGTTTTTTAAATTTCATTTTATATTTTTCGTTTTTTTCTGTCAGTATTTTTTTATTTAAATAATTTGGGAATTTTAAAAAGTTTTGTAAATAAAAAAATAAGAACTTTAAAAATAAAATCTTTAATAATTCAAACATGTTTGTGATTTTTCACAAATGTCCGCGTATTCAAAAAGTGTTCGTAAAATTTAAAATAAATGTTCAGAAAATAAAAAAAAACGTCCATGATTTTATTAAAATTCTTGTATTAAAAATTATCTATCAAATTTAACAAAAAATCGTCAATTCAAAAAATATTCATGAATTAAACATATCCTAAAAATTTAAAAACTGTTTGTAAAGTAAAAAAATACTTTATTTATTCATAAAATGTTCGCTACTTCAATAAAGATCATGCATTTCAAAAAATGTTCATCAATTTCGAAAATTGTTCCGTCAATTTCCAAAAAAATGTTAGTTGATTCTAGAAATGTTCGCCGATTCAGGAAAAATGTTCATAAATTTTAGAAAAATGGTTCTGTCGGTGTCGAAACCGACGGATCACGGGTAGGGGGTCCCGAACTGTGAATCTAGGAACGATGGTAACAAGGGACAAAGGGGACAATGTTTACCCAGGTTCGGGCCCTCGTGAGGAGGTAAAACCCTACGTCCTGCTTGATTATATTGATGAATGAGATGGTTACAGAGTTGATCTACCTCGATATCAAAAGAGCTAAACCCTAATGTATTCAATTGTTCATGTACGAACTAAGCCCCCGGGTTTATATAGACACTTGGGGTCCCTAGGGTTACAGATAGTCGGTTTCTATCCGGGCACAGATACGCCCATTCTGACTTGGAAGACACACCAAGTCCTCGGGCCTCCTCCTTCTGAGCACGGGATTGTGTGACAACTTGGCCTTCTAGCAATTGCTCATGTACGGCCCATAAGGGATGAATCCACGGCCCGAGGACCCCTTAGTCCCGGACTCCCTCAGTAGCCCCCGAACTCGCCTCCAACGCCGAGGCACTCCATGCTCGGCAGCTTCATTTACCAAGGGTCATCGGCTTGCGAGGCGAGTTCTTCTCTCCTCCGATTCATCAGACGATAACCTGACCACATTAAGAACCCCCGATTGCCCGGAAAGGCACGGGCCCACAGCATCGATTTCTCTGCCCGAGGCTCAATGAAACTCCTCGATTCCTGTGTTCCAATAGAAGGCAGGCACCTCAACAGTCCTTTTACAGAAATACCCTCGACAAGCCAGGGGATAAGCGCCTATTTATAGCAAGTCGAACTTGTCGTAGGAAACGCTTCCTCCTCGTCCGTCTCCTAGGAACTCTAGCATCAACCAAACTTTAGAGGGATGGCGAGCGCCCCAGGTTCTTCCTCGCGCCCTCACGGCTACCTTCCCGGCGACTGGGCCAGTTGTTCTGTCTCCCTCCTCCGGCTGCGTAGTCTCGAGATGTAGAGATATCTTCCCACTTCGAATCTGGCGCCTACTCGCACAGGGTTAACATCTGCGAACGGCGTGGCTTTCGCGGAGAACTTCCCCGCGCCCCGCCCAGAGGAGAGGGTATGCCTCACCTCCTTCCTCCTATGAGGCCTAGGTTTTCCTATTCACCCCTTCTTGAGGGGCCTCTTGGAGTTTTATGGGATCCAGCTTCACAACCTTACCCCCGAGTCCATCCTGCATATCTCGGGCTTTGTCGCCCTTTGCGAGATGTTCCTTGGTTGCGAGCCCCGCTTCGATTTATGGCAAAAATACTTCTGCCTCGTCCCCCGAACTCGGGGAGGAACAATCCAGGAAGTGGGCGGAGCCGAGGTGTGGCGCATAACCGGGACGGGGTGAGGGAGTCCGGGATTAAGGGGTCCTCGGACTACCGGCATGTTCCATATGGGCCGGACTCGTGGGCCTCTCGTTGGAGGATCGGACTGACCGAATACCCCGTGACCAAGGGGGAAACCTAAGAAGCCGTGGCGTGCCCTTCAAGCTTAAAGATGGTAGGATAGGCAGGATTACTCCTTCGACAAGTAACCGACTATGTGTAACCCTAGGGACCCCTGGTGTCTATATAAGCCAGAGGGTTTAGTTCGTAGAAAGGAGGTGAACTCATCTAGAGCTTAGCAACTTGATCTCGAGGTAGATCGACTCTGTAATCTTCATACACATCAATATAATCGAGCAGGACGTAGGGTTTTACCTCCATAGGAGGGCCCGAACCTGGGTAAACATTGTCTCCTTCGTCTCCTGTTACCATCGATCCTAATCTCATAGCTCGGGACCCCCTACCCGAGATCCGCCGGTTTTGACACCGACATTGGTGCTTTCATTGAGAGTTCCGCTATGGGATCGCAAAAGGAATCGATGGCTCGCCTTATTATCAGCGATGAAGTCCGCGGCAGGGACGTTTTCGTTTCTGGTCAAATCTTCGCGTTCGGCAGCATCGTATCGCATGCCGATCCGGCCGACCATCTTGGCCAGGTCGAGAATTTCACCCCCGATCAGGAAGTCAGGTTCGGGAACCTCGAGTTCATCGCCGACTCCCGGGGAGATCTCGTTTTTACAAAGCTCTCAGCTCTCAGGCGGGAGCTCGCAGCCCCCGGCGCCTTAACGCCGGAGGCAGCAGGCCCCACCGCAGAGGGGGCCTCTGTCCCTGGGTCGGCCATAACGCCCAACCCAGCCGATATGCTCGGATCTGTCGCGGCCGAATACAACACAGGTGCATCGTCAAGCGACCCTGAGACAACGGCACTGCGGATCGACCCTATGCTCTCCAGCGGCATGGACCCCGCCGACATCTCGTCATTAAACGAGTTGCTCGGTCGGATTCAAACCATGGGTATGACCGATGGCCAAACCTCAATTTACGACCGGATCGGGTTTAAACCCGACGACAGGGAGATTCATACCCCATCGATTACTCACTTAATCGCCACCATTGAGTGTCCGGCCGGAGGCTCGTCCTCCCAACTACCGGAATTAAAAGCCGTTTACATCCCGGTTTCTGACTGTCGGGATCTCTCCTACAATCCGGAATCCGGAAACCACGCCAGAAATAGCTCGGGATCAGTCGCTGATCTAGCACGCGGCCTAGAACCCACGCAGAGGGGTCCTGTTTATAATACGGGCTCCAAACTCGCCACGCCGGATCCCGCGATGACACGGGAGGCAAGCGTCATGAGCCCGAACTCACATCCTTGCGAGAAACCAAATTTTTTCCCACCCACCACCCACGTCGAGCACTCCTCAAGCGCAGGAGAGCCCGAGTTACCGGGCTTGCGGGAAATTAAACAGCAGTCGGGGGAGTCAATCCAACATTTTTGGGCTAGGCTCCTCCTTATTAAAGACAGAGTACCAGACTCTAGTGGGCAGGAGCTGATAGCAACCTTCAGGCAGAATTGCCACAATGTAGGAATCCCCAATGCCCTAGCCCGTCGTCACATTCATGACTTCGCCGAGCTATCGGACCTGGTACAGAAATATTGCGCCATGGAAAGCACCTGGCAAGCTGCAAGTTTGTTTTCGGATCCGGTCCCTGCCGAACACCCTAGAGGAGCTCGGAAAAAGCGGATACCTCCTAAACGGCCGGCCGAACACGAACCCGCTGAGAAAAAGAATAGACCCCATACAGGAGTCAGAACTGTCCTTGACGGGCTATTAGACAAGCCATGCCCTATACACTCTGTATGACTGAACACAAGCCCAACTCACAGCCTTAGAGCTTGCTGGGTCGTCAGGCAGATAGCAAAGAGCGGAGAGGCCATCCTCGAGGCCCCACCTCCAGGCAGAGGTTTAGCGGCGCCACACGAATGCAGCGTCAAGATCTTGACGATCTACGAATAAGATGAAGAGAGCTCTTCGAGAACTCGAACAAATCTATCAGATGGCAGCAACGAACTCATGGACAGACACACCGATCACCTTCGGAGAAGCTGATCAACCAATCACCCGCCCCGGCCGCAACCCTGCCGCACTGGTCCTCAACCCCATCGTCGATGGTTTCAGGTTACAAAAGGTGCTAATGGATGGTGGCAGTGGTTTAAACCTCATTTACGAGGATACCTTGGTAAAAATGCAATTCGACCGATCCCGCATCGAACATAGCAACACAACCTTCCGCGAGATTATCCCTGGGAAAGAGGCACGTTGTTCCGGACGCGTTACCCTCGACGTAGTATTCGGCACGCCCGAGAACTACAGATCCGACGAACTTCTCTTTCATATCGTGCCCTTTCACAGTGGTTACCACGCTCTGTTGGGGCGTGACGCCTTCACAAAATTTCAAGCTATACCACATTACGGGTATATGAAGCTCAAAATGCCGGGCCCAAACGTGGTGATCACAATCACAAGTGACCCGCATACAGCCCTTCGAGCCGAAAACAGAACGGCAACGCTCGCCCTCGAGGCACTAGCCGAGACCTTTGCAGCAGAGGAACTGACTGCACTCCGGTCAACGGTGGACAAGGATGATGTGGTCCTTAGCAAGAGGCCGAAATCCACGTCCTTTAAACCTGTAGACGAAATCGTTAAATTTCAGGTACACCCAACGGACCCTAACAAAACAGCGTTCATCGGAGCTCAGCTGGACCCCCTGGTGGACGAAACACTGCGAACATTCTTGCGAGAAAACTGGGATATCTTTGCCTGGCATCCTTCAGATATGCCAGGAATCCCACGATGGCTAGCAGAGCACAGCCTGAACATAATCCCAGGCTTCAAGCCCGTCAAACAGGCTCTACGCCGATTTTCCGAACCCAAGCGACAGGCCATGGGCGAGGAGCTAGCAAAATTGCTGGAGGCCGGATTCATAAGGGAAATCAAACACCCCGAGTGGCTGGCAAACCTGGTGATGGTACCGAAGAAAGATAAGTCCTGGCGGATGTGCGTCGATTTTAATGACCTCAACAAAGCTTGCCCCAACGACCCTTTCCCCTTACTACGCATAGACCAGATTATTGACGCCACGGCCGGACACGACTCATTGTGTTTCCTCGACGCTTATTCCGGATACCATCAAATCAAAATGAAGGAATCCGATCAAGCCGCAACTGCATTCATCACCCCCTATGGGCCATTCTGTTTTAACACGATGCCTTTCGGGCTAAAAAACGCGGGTGCCACATACCAACGTATGATTCAGACTTGTCTCGCAAAACAAGTCGGGAAAACAGTCGAGGCATACGTGGACGACGTGGTCATTAAGACCAAACACGTCAGCCAGCTCGTAGACGACCTCAGGCAAACTTTTGCTAGTCTACGGGAATATGATATACGGCTCAATCCGGACAAATGTGTCTTCGGAGTTCCCGCTGGTAAACTACTCGGATTCATTGTTTCCCATAGAGGAATAGAAGCGAATCCTGCTAAGATCCGCGCCCTGTCTCAACTTGGGATTCCTACGGAGCTAAAGCATGTCCAAAAACTGGCGGGCTGCGTGGCGGCTTTGAGCCGCTTTATTTCCCGCCTTGGCGAAAAGGCTTTACCGCTCTATAGGCTGCTGAAACGGACCAAAAACTTCGAGTGGACCGATGAAGCAACGGCTGCACTAGAGGAAATCAAAGCACTACTGACCAGCAACCCCATACTCACGGCGCCAGGCGCCGGTGAACCAATGTTACTGTACATCTCGGCCACCAATCAAGTGGTTAGTGCGGTGCTCATCATCGAACGAGAAGACGAGGGTCACAAACTCCGGGTACAAAAGCCAGTCTACTACGTGTCAGAAGTGCTCACGCCATGCAAGTCCAGATATCCGCACTATCAGAAGATAGCCTATACAGTGTTCATGGCATCACGAAAACTCAGACACTACTTTCAAGAATGTTCGGTCACGGTGGCATCCGAAGTACCACTGAACGGTATAATCAATAACAGGGACGCCACCGGTCGCATAGCCAAATGGGCCATCGAACTCCTTCCTTTCGAAATCGCATATAAGCCACGACGAGCTATTAAATCTCAGGTGTTGGCCGATTTCCTTGCCGAATGGACAGAGGCCGAGCTCCCCAGGGAATATAGTACATACTCCCATTGGACGATGTACTTCGACGGATCCAAGACACTGACCGGACTGGGGGCTGGAGTTATCCTCACATCTCCCACGGGAGACAACGTCCGGTACGTGTTGCAGATCATGTACGCCGATTCCAACAATGCGGCCGAATACGAAGCACTATTACACGGACTTCGGATGGCAGCATCGATGGGCATAAAACAACTTGAAGTCCGGGGAGATTCTAATCTCGCGATCTCTCAAATCAACGGCGAATTCGATGCTAAAAACCCAAAGATGGCAGCATACAGAAATGCTGTTCTTAAAATATCCGCACGGTTCGAGGGACTAGAATTCCACCACGTCGCTAGAGACAACAATCAGGCTGCGGACATACTCGCCCGCATGGGGGCCAAGCGCGACCCCGTCCCAAAAAACACCTTGCTTGAGCGGCTTTTTAAGCCATCAGTGGTATGGCAGGACAAGAATGATAGCGCTGAAGCCATAAGTACGGAAGAGACCGTTCCCCTATCAACGAACCAGATGAGCAAATCATCGGCGGCTCCACAATTGAAGAAACGCCTTCGGCTCATGAGGTCATGGCAGTAATCGCACCATGGACCCAGCCCTTCCTTGCTTACTGATGTCTACTACGCAACCTTCTTCTTGTAGACTCATGTTGGGCCTCCAAGCGCAGAGTTTTGTAGGACAGTAGCAAATTTCCCTCAAGTGGATGACCTAAGGTTTATCAATCCGTGGGAGGCGTAGGATGAAGATGGTCTCTCTCAAGCAACCCTGCAATCAAATAACAAAGAGTCTCTTGTGTCCCCAACACACCCAATACAACGGTAAATTGTATAGGTGCACTAGTTCGGCGAAGAGATGGTCATACAAGTGCAATATGGATGGTAGATATAGGTTTTTGTAATCTGAAAATATAAAAACAGCAAGGTAGCAAGTAACAAAAGTGAGCAAAAACGGTATTGCAATGCTTGAAAACAAGGCCTAGGGTTCATACTTTCACTAGTGCAAGTTCTCTCATCAATACTGACATAGTTGAATCATATGTAAATCCCTCACGTGCGACAAAGAGTTCATTCCAAAGTCACAAATAGCGGAGAACAAACGAAGAAATTATTGTAGGGTACGAAACCACCTCAAAGTTATCTTTTCCGATCAATCTTATGAGCTATCCCTATAAGTGTCACGAACAGCCCTAGAGTTTGTACTAAAATAACACCTTAAGATACACATCAACCAAAACCCTAATGTCACCTAGATACCCCAATGTCACCTCGAGTACCCGTGGGTTTGATTATATGATATGCATCACATAATTTCATATTCATCTATTCAATCCAACACAAAGAACTTCAAAGAGTGCCCCAAAGTTTCTACCGGAGAGTCAAGACGAAAACGTGTGCCAACCCCTATGCATAGATTCCCATGGTCACGGAACCCGCAAGTTGATCACCAAAACATACATCAAGTGGATCAATAGAACATCCCATTGTCACCACAGATATCCCATCGCAAGACATACATCAAGTGTTCTCAAATCCTTAAAGACTCAATCCGATAAGTAAACTTCAAAGGGAAAACTCAATTCATCACAACTAGATAGAGAGGGGAAACACTCCATATGATTCATCTATATTAATAAAGCTCGCGGTACATCAAGATCGTGCCATCTCAAGAACACGAGAGAGAGAGAGATCAAACACATAGCTACTGGTACATACCCTCAGCCCCGAGGGTGAACTACTCCCTCCTCATCATGGAGAGCGTCGGGATGATGAAGATGGCCTCCGGTGATGGTTTCCCCCTCCGGCAGGGTGCCGGAACGGGCTCCCGATTGGTTTTTCGTGGCTCTGGAGGCTTGCGGCGGCGGAACTCCCGATCTAGGTTTATTTTCGGAGGTTTCTATATTTATAGGAATTTATGGCGGTGGAAACAAGTCAGGATGGGCCACGAGGTGACGACAAGCTAGGGGGGCGCGCCCTAGGGGGGGGGGGCGCCCCCCCAGGCTTGTGGTGGCCTCGTGGCTCCCCTGGCCCAACTCCAACTCTCCCTGGGCTTCTTCTAGTCCATAAAAATTCACCGTAGATTTTTATTTTATTTGGGCTCCGTTTAATATTCCTTTTCTGTAAAACTCAAAAACACGGAAAAAATAGGAACTGGCACTAGGCTCTAGGTTAATAGGTTAGTCCCAAAAATAATATAAAGTTGTAGTAAAAAGATTGTAAAACATCCAAGAATGATAATATAACAGCATGGAACATGCAAAAATTATAGATACGTTGGAGACGTATCAGCATCCCCAAGCTTAATTCCTGCTCGTCCTCGAGTAGGTAAATGATAAAAACAGAATTTTTGATGTGGAATGCTGCCCAACATGTTCATCATATTCTTTTCTTCTTTGTATAGCATGGACATTTGGACTTGTAAATGATTCAAAGCAATAGTCTAGTTTTAACATAATGACTTCAATACTCAAGCATGTCAACAAGCAACCATGTCTTTCAAAATATCAACACTAAAGAAAGTTATCCCTAGCCCATCATGCTCAATCATTGATCCATTCATGAAACACACTCAAATATTAGCTATGCCCAATGCTCAAGTACGATCATAGTGCCCCCTAGTTGGTGCTTATAAGAGAAGATGGAGACTCAAAGCAAAAATAAAAATTGCATAAAGTAAGTAGATAGGCCCTTCGCAGAGGGAAGTAGGGATTTGTAGAGGTGCCAGAGCTCAAGGTTTAAATTGAGAGAGAAAAATATTTTGAGTGGCATGCTTTTCCTGTCAACGAAAACGACAAAGTAGCTCACAATACTTTCCATGCTAGATACATTATAGGCGGTTCCCAAATAGAATGGTAAAGTTTTTACTCCCCCTCCACCAATCAATCACACTCCACGGCGAGCCGAATCCACGGGTACCGTCCATACAAACAACAATCTTGGGGGAGTTTTGTTTCATTATATTTTTTTGATTTGAATTTTGAGCATGGGACTGGGCATCCCGAATACCAGCCACTTTCTCGTGAATGATAGTGAATCAACACATATCATGAGAATAACACACCTAGCATGGAAAAATATTGGATACTCCCCACCGTTTCATGAGCGGTACGGGCACACAAAAGAGAAAATTCATTTTGAAAATTTAGAGATGGCACATACAAATTTGCTTGGAACGGCATGGAAATACCGCATATAGGTAGGTATGGTGGACTCATAAGGCAAAACTTGGTTTAAGGATTTTGGATGCACAAGTAGTATTTCTACTTAGTACAAATGGAGGCTAGAAAATAGATTGGGAAGCAACCAAACCAAGGAACGAAAAATCACATAAGTGAGCATTGAGTCATAACTAACACCGAATAATGCACCACAAGTAGGATATAACTTCATTGCATAACTATTGACTTTCGTGCATGCATAGGGAATCACAAACCTTAACACCAATATTCCTACTAAAGCATAATTACTCACTAACATGACCCACATATTACTATCATCATGTTTCAAAACTATTACAAAGAATCAAGTTTAATTTGTCCCATGATCTTCATGAAAGTTTTTATTATATCCTCCTTGGATATCTATCACTTTGGGACTAGTTTCATATATTGCCATTGCTTTTTTGACAAGGTCAAACAAATTTAAATGAAGCACATGAGCATAAAGATTTCATCCCTCAAAAAGGTATAAGTGAAGCATGAGAGGAAATGACAAGCTACTCTCAAAAGATATAAGTGAAGATCAATGAGTAGTCAAACAATTAAGTAGCTATGTGAGGACTCTCTCTCTCTCAATAAAGGTTTTCAGATCTAAGTATTTTATTAAACAGCAAGCAAAAGAAAAATAGCACTCCAAGAATAGAACATATCATGTGGACAAATAAAAATTTAGGCTCAACATAGGCTAACCGATAATTGTTGATGAAGAGAGGTGGGATGCGTAGCATCCCCAAGCTTAGATGCTTGATACTTCTTGAAATATTTACTTGGGGTGCCTTGGGCATCCCCAAGCTTGAGCTTTTGTATCTTGTTCAATCCTCTCATATCATGGTTTCACCTATTCTCAAAAACTTCATCCACACAAAACTAAAAAAGAACTCGTGAGATAGGTTAGTACACATAAGAACAAATCAACACTTCATGTACTGCCAAGACAAGTTGCACAATAATTTTCAAACATTAGGTACTGTATACTATCATTTCCACAATTTATATCTACCAATATAGGCTATGGAAACTATAGGAAAAGTAGATAACAAAACTATGACAGCAATCTGTCCAAACAGAACAGTCTGTAGCAATTTATGAAAACAGTGTACTTCTGTAACTCAAAAAATTATGAAAATTTAGGACATGCTAAAAAATTTATATGACAACACTCTGTAAAAATTTCAGAAACTTTCCACGTTCCAGTAAAATATGAAAATCCATGCACTACAGCATAAGTTTCTGTTTTTACACAGCACATATCAAAACATGTAATGCAAGCATCCTAATGCAATTCTTGGAACTTTTTATTGAAAAACAAGATTATAAATAACACCTAACAGAGAACAACAAAATAATATGACGCTCCAAGCAAAGCACATATTGGGTGACGAATAAAAAATATAGCTCTAAGTAAGATATACCGATAGTGTTGAAAACGAAAGAGGGGATGCTTCCGGGGCATCCCCAAGCTTAGGCACTTGAGTCTTCCTTGGATATTGACTTGGGGGTGCCTTGGGCATCCCCAAGCTTAGGTTCTTGTCACTCCTTATTCTCCTCATATCGGTGTCTCACCCAAAACTTGAAAACTTCAATCACACAAAACTTAACGGAACTTCGTGAGATGGGTTAGTATAATAAATAAAGATCATTCACTTAGGTACTGTCAAGACAAGATTCATAATTGTTCCCACATCAAACCTACTGTATTCTATCATTCCCATAATTTATATCACTCAATATAAGCTATGGAAACACTAAAACAAGCAAACTATGCATGCAAAACAGAATCTGTCAAAAACAGAACAGTCTGTGAAGATCTGTAGTGTAACCATACTTACCTGTCTCTAAAAATTCTGAACAATTAGGACAATCTAGGAAATTTGTATATCAATCATGTGTAAAAAAATTCAGATCAAAATCACGTTCCAGTGAATTTACAAAATTCCTGGACTGAGAGAAAAAGTTTCTGTTTTTGCACAGAATCAAGTCAACTATCATCCACACTATCCCAAAGGCTTTAATTGGCACTTTATTGAAAAAAGCTATAAAACATGATTAATACAGTAGCTTAATCATGTGAACACACCAAAACAGAAGGTAAAAGTGTTGGGTTGTCTCCCAACAAGCGCTTTTCTTTAATACCTTTTAGCTAGGCATGATGATTTCAATGATGCTCATATAAGAATAGTAGTTGAAACATGCAAAAGAGCATCATGAATCTCATGAAAAGCACATTTAAGCCTAACCCACTTCCTATGCATAGGGATTTTGTGAGCAAACAATTTATGGGAACAAGAATCAACTAGCATAGGAAGGCAAAACAAGCATAACTTCAAAACTTTGAACACATAGAGAGGAAACTTGATATTATTGCAATATGTGGAAGCATAAGATCCTTTCTCATAATAATTTTCAGTAGCATCATGATGGAATTTCACAATATAACCAGAACATAAAGCATTCTTTTCATGATCTACAAGCATAGAAAATTTGTCACTCTCCACATAAGCAATTTTCTTCTTATTCATAATAGTGGGAGTATCATATGAAGCCCGAATACTAAAAATTGTTTCCACATTAAAAGAGTAATGTTCAGTAAAAGGATATTCAAAATTATGACAATAATTATCACTACTCTTTATAACATAAGTATCATCACAATAATCATCATAAGTAGCAACTTTGTTCTCATCATAGTCAATTGAAACCTCTTCCGAAATAGTGGAATCATTAATAAATAAAGTCGTGACCTCTCCAAATCCACTTTTAACATTATAATAAGATTCAACACCCTCCAAAATAGTGGGATAATTATTATCTAAAGTTGACACTCTTCCAAACCCACTTTCATAAATATTATAATCATCATAAATAGGGGGTATGCTATCATCATAATAAATTTGCACATCAAAACTTGGGGGACTAAAAATATCATCTTCATTAAACATAGCATCCCCAAGCTTGGGACAAACATTAATTGCAGCAAATAAATTCTCAAACATGTCATTCTCATCAAACATAGCATCCCCAAGCTTGTGGCTTTGCATAACATAAGCATAATCACTCTCATCATTAATAGTATGAATAGCACCAATCGTATAACAATTATCATCACAATTTTCTAAGTTGGTGTCATTATTTGGGAGAGATACCTCTTTACCTTTACTTTTCCTTCTTTTCTTCTTCTTCACCACATTATGTGTGGGTTTATTTAATTCCTCCAAGCTTCTTTTCAAAGAGATTGGTTGAATAAAAAGCTCCTCCTCGTTACCTGATTCATCATAAGAGAAAGTAGGAGGATATTGGGAAACCTCTTCCCTTTCATTAGTATTCTCTTCATCTTCTATTTGTTTTATTGTCTTTAAGTAATTGGCAATATAAGGATTCTCAATGCAATTTACCACGCAATACATATAGATTTCATTTAGATCAAAATCAATCATTTTCATGAGAACCCATGCTGGAATATCCTTAGTTTTATGTTTCATTTCTTCATACCCCAAAAATAGACTAAGTTCATTATGATGCTCAAGGGTAATGAGGCTATCACAATTTTTGGACACAATTCGATCATGAAATAATTCACATTGGAAATTGAAATGGTCACTTTCATTGCAAAGTTCACAAGGACGGCGAGAAATATTAAGTCTTTCAGCACAAACATATAGCCTCTCTTGCAACCATTTAGTTTCTAAATACTTATGCCTCTTACAAAATCTATCTTCCCTTCTAGGCATGTCTTCACAAACTCTATGCACTCCACAAAAATTGACATGCTTATAAGAAATCTTTTTATCATGACTAGTGCAATCATCATTAGTACTATGGATATTCAAAGAATTCATACTAACAACATTGCAATCATGCTCATCACTCAAAGATTTAGTGCCAAACATTTTAATAACTTCTTCTTCTAACACTTGAGCACAATTTTCCTTTCCATCATTTTCACGAAAGACATTAAAAAGATGAAGCATATGAGGCAACCTCAATTCCATATTTTTTTGTAGTTTTCTTTTATAGACTAAACTAGTGATAAAAACAAGAAACTAAAAGATTCAATTGCAGGATCTAAAGATATACCTTCAAGCACTCACCTCCCCGGCAACGGCGCCAGAAAAGAGCTTCGTTGACGGGATGTGAGTGCCGCTTACCTAGCCTCCCCGGCAACGGCGCCAGAAAAGAGCTTGATGTCTACTACGCAACCTTCTTCTTGTAGACTCGTGTTGGGCCTCCAAGCGCAGAGTTTTGTAGGACAATAGCAAATTTCCCTCAAGTGGATGACCTAAGGTTTATCAATCCATGGGAGGCGTAGGATGAAGATGATCTCTCTCAAGCAACCCTGCAATCAAATAACAAAGAGTCTCTTGTGTCCCCAACACACCCAATACAACGGTAAATTGTATAGGTGCACTAGTTCGGCGAAGAGATGGTCATACAAGTGTAATATGGATGGTAGATATAGGTTTTTGTAATCTAAAAATATAAAAACAGCAAGGTAGCAAGTAACAAAAGTGAGCAAAAACGGTATTGCAATGCTTGAAAACAAGGCCTAGGGTTCATACTTTCACTAGTGCAAGTTCTCTCAACAATACTGACATAGTTGAATCATATGTAAATCCCTCATGTGCGACAAAGAGTTCACTCCAAAGTCACAAATAGCGGAGAACAAACGAAGAAATTATTGTAGGGTACGAAACCACCTCAAAGTTATCTTTTCCGATCAATCTTATGAGCTATCCCTATAAATGTCACGAACAGCCCTAGAGTTCGTACTAAAATAACAGCTTAAGATACACATCAACCAAAACCCTAATGTCACCTAGATACCCCAATGTCACCTCGAGTACCTGTGGGTTTGATTATACGATATGCATCACATAATTTCATATTCATCTATTCAATCCAACACAAAGAACTTCAAAGAGTGCCCCAAAGTTTCTACCGGAGAGTCAAGACGAAAACGTGTGCCAACCCCTATGCATAGATTCCCATGGTCACGGAACCCGCAAGTTGATCACCAAAACATACATCAAGTGGATCAATAGAACATCCCATTGTCACCACAGATATCCCATCACAAGACATACATCAAGTGTTCTCAAATCCTTAAAGACTCAATCCGATAAGTAAACTTCAAAGGGAAAACTCAATTCATCACAACTAGATAGAGAGGGGAAACACTCCATATGATTCATCTATATTAATAAAGCTCGCGGTACATCAAGATCGTGCCATCTCAAGAACACGAGAGAGAGAGAGATCAAACACATAGCTACTGGTACATACCCTCAGCCCCGAGGGTGAACTACTCCCTCCTCGTCATGGAGAGCGTCGGGATGATGAAGATGGCCTCCGGTGATGGTTTCCCCCTCCGGCAGGGTGCCGGAACGGGCTCCCGATTGGTTTTTCATGGCTCTGGAGGCTTGCAGCGGCGGAACTCCCGATCTAGGTTTATTTTCGGAGGTTTCTATATTTATAGGAATTTATGGCGGTGGAAACAAGTCAGGATGGGCCATGAGGTGACGACAAGCTAGGGGGGCGCGCCCTAGGGGGGGCGCCCCCTAGGCTTGTGGTGGCCTCGTGGCTCCCCTGGCCCAACTCCAACTCTCCCTGGGCTTCTTCTGGTCCATAAAAATTCACCATAGATTTTTATTTTATTTGGGCTCCGTTTGATATTCCTTTTCTGTAAAACTCAAAAACACGGAAAAAACAGGAACTGGCACTAGGCTCTAGGTTAATAGGTTAGTCCCAAAAATAATATAAAGTTGTAGTAAAAAGATTGTAAAACATCCAAGAATGATAATATAACAGCATGGAACAAGCAAAAATTATAGATACGTTGGAGACGTATCACTTACCTTCTCTGCCAAGAACTCCCCGATGACCAGACGGAGGCAAGACGCATAATTCGGCGATCCAAGGCCTATAAGGTCCACGAGGGTGAGTTATATAAGAAAAGCACTACCGGGATACTCCAGCAGTGTATATCTAAGGAAGAAGGAAGATAGATCTTGGCCAAAGTCCACACAGGCATGACCGATCACCATGCCGCAGCACGAGCCTTAGTAAGCAAAGCTTTTCGAGCCGGATTCTTTTGGCCCACCGCTCGAGCGGACGCCCAAGAACTCGTCCAACGCTGTGTTGGATGTCAACTATTCGCAAATCAAAGCCACATGCCCCAATAGCTCTTCGGACTATTCCGATCACCTGGCCTTTCGCGGTCTGGGGGCTGGACATGGTCGGACCACTTAAAAGGGGGACCAAGAAAAATTAATATCTACTGGTCATGGTTGACAAGTTCACCAAATGGATCGAGGCAAAACCAGTAAGATTAGCCAAGTCCGGACCGGTCGTCGACTTTATATCCGGCGTAGTACATCGTTATGGTGTCCCGCATAGCATAATAACGGACAATGGATCCAATTTCACCGCCCAGGAGGTGAAGGACTGGTGCGCGAACATGGCCATTAAGCTCGATTACGCCTCGATGTATCACCCGCAGACCAATGGACAAGTCGAACGGGCTAACGGCCTCATCATGAGCGGCATCAAACCGCGACTGGTCCGATCTCTTCATGAATCCGACTGCAATTGGGTCGAGGAGCTTGACTCCGTTCTATGGGGCCTGCGTACCACCCCGAATCGATCAACGGGATACACACCGTTTTTTATGGTCTATGGGGCAGAAGCAGTCCTTCCCTGCGATATCATTCACGACGCACCTAGAGTGCGCATGTACGAAGAAAAGGAGGCCGAGTTAGATCGGCGGGACGACTTAGACGCCTTGGAAGGAGAGCGCGATATAGCTCGGGCCCGCTCTACTTTCTATCAACAGCAGGCTCGACGCTACCAAAGCAGGGAGGATAGAGCGAAGGCATATAATGTGGGCAAACTCGTCTTACGACTCCTAGAGAAGCAGAAGCATAAACTCAATCCTAAGTGGGAAGGCCCTTTCATAATTGATGAAGTACTTACGGGAGGGGCTTATCGCCTTCGCAACCCGCCGGACAATCGCCTCGAACCAAACCCATGGAACGCAGCTCGTCTTCGACGCTTTTACGGCTAGATCGGTGTCGTCGTATTTTTTACATTTGTTTTTATTTTTCATTTTTCTTTCGTATTCTTTCCTTTCCCTCTTAGCTTTACAGGATCGGATCTCATTTCCCAGCCATGTGTTCGGCTAAACCGAGCTTGTGTTTTTCGGTATACATCTTCCAATGTCCTATCCGAAGAAACACCTGGGGGCTTCTTCTCGAAGCCGACTATTATATATTCTGTGCACTGACTCACATGTATTGTGCATGCACACTTCCCTTATCGTTTTTAAGCCAATATATGCATCAATTGGACCTAAGATTTTGGCCAAGCTGGGTTGCCTCGCTCCTGTGCTTATCCTCTACGTTCCCTATTGTTCGGCTAGAGGGTAAAGGGAGCACCTCTACGATTATTATGACCGGATCACCCGGATACGTACCTTAGACGGGTGAAGCCAAAAGCTAGCTATCTTAAGAGGAAAATTGGTCGGCCACGACGGAAGTAAAAAACTTGTGGTGGTTATCACCATTGCCTGGGATTATTTTTCCCAAGGAAGTCATTCTCCGCATACTAGTAGTATACGGCCATGATATCTACGATTTACGTAGCAACCTGAAGGAAGGTACCGATAAAGGAACTATTTTCTTCAGAAGATGTTTCTTACGTTAAGCAGTAATATAAGATATCTCCCTATGCACGTTCTGTCTGTTCGCACCACATGGACGGATTGCCTGGTTCCCAGAAAATAAGTTCCTTTTATCGAAGGACATTTGATATGGAACACTCCCAAGCTCTTAGCAAGGGAGGCCGAAGCCGATGGCCGGTTAAGACAATGTTTACAACATAGACGGAGCAGTTTTTGATCTAAAGAACATAGTTACATAGAATCAAACACCTGGCTGCCGGTCAAGGTTATCTATTAAAGTATCCAGGGCGCAATCTTCTTGCGAAAGACGAGCGGCGGGCATCACTTGGTCGTAAACCAAGTGAAGCGGCACTTCTTGCCCATCCGGCCCTAGCGGCCCAACCCGAGCCATATGCTCTGGGTTAAGTTTGGTAAAGCGGGTCTTGGCCATCGCCCACGCCTCCCACGCTCCCTCTCGACAAGCCGATGTCTTCCATAACTCAAAACGACATCGGGCTCCTTTAAACCGGTCAGCTAGCTCGGACATGCCTTCTGGAGGCGCCTCAGCAGGCCAGAGTGCTTTGGCCATGCTCTTCATGGCTCTCCAAGCCCGCTCATGCACAACGGACAAATCCTTCAGTAAGTTCCCTTTGAATGACCCGATCTCTTCCTCGGGACGCTCGGTCAGGAGACCTAGACACAAGACGAAGCATGTCCCTCACAATATAACAAAGGTACTTTTCAGAATTACGAAGATAGAAATGTACTTATAGAACATGCCCCTCTGCAATCTCTGGTTTTCTTCCTGGGTTTGAGCCAATTGGGTTTTCAAGCTCTCAAGTTCTTCGTCTTGTCACTGGTTTTCCGCCTTAAGCCGGTTCTTTTCCTCAAGACTTCGGGTCAACACACGGTGGCCAGCCTCTTGTTGAGATTCGGCATACCTCTGAGATTGTCGGGCCGCATCCAAATCTTTTTGCAACTGCCCTATGGATTCAGCTGCTATAAAGTACTCTCTTATCAATATGGGAATGTCGAATAAATTCGGCAAACTGACATACTCACCGTGCGCCTCTCGGGTGAAATTCTTCACTTGCTCAAGCTCGGCCTTCACGGTCTCTACCTGTGTTCGGCTCACCTCGAGTTCCTCGGCCAACTTCTCATTTTGCTGCCTTGAAGCCTGCATTATCAGTGAAACATTATTCAGATCCTTAACTCGGCCGTTCTGACCAAATCAAGGCTCGGGGGCTACTGGATTAATATTTGTGTTCGGTTGTTAAAACCGATTACTCACCTCTAGGCTGGACGATATCAGCTTAGCGTCTCCCTCAAGCCCAGCTCGGGCGGCTCCGATGTATGCATCCACCGAACATAGGACATTAAACTCTTGATCGGAAAACGCTTGGTGGCGCATGGCTTCCGTTCGCCGCGGGTGATTCATCACGCTCTCTACCGGAGTTAGTAACCGAGACGTCTCCGGAATCTTCAGGGGGCTGGTCCGTCGCTGGGGCCTCCGCATTAAGTTCGGCCTGAGCAGAAGACCTTGGTCCGTGAAGGTTGCCTGGCTCCTCGGCGATGTCCCCGGAAGGAGGTGGCTGTACTCGTCTCCTGAGTATTTCAACACAAGATTTGGTGAGTTCCTACGGCAATCACGATGACGGTCGGGCTAGACGGTTAGATAACATACCTCTTGGTGGAATGCACGGCCGAGTTGGTCTCCGCGGTTGGCTCACGGGGAGTATTTCTGTTGTTGCTCAGTACGGGCCCTGCTGCCGCAGACGACGCCCGACGCGTGGACCGACGATCCTTGGGAATAGGGATCGGCACCGTCGGCTTGGCAGGGGTCGATCGCCCTTTACAGGAAGAGACTTTCTTTTTACCGATGGCGGAAGAAGGAAGTGGCCCAAGGT
Source organism: Elymus sibiricus (assembly GCA_039707655.1). Taxonomy (NCBI): domain Eukaryota; kingdom Viridiplantae; phylum Streptophyta; class Magnoliopsida; order Poales; family Poaceae; genus Elymus; species Elymus sibiricus. The sequence goes on from CM077667.1 coordinate 214,128,282, forward strand.
GATCGGCTAGAAGAGCCACCTTGGAGCCGTCAAGGCTCTCCTGGTAAAAGACCCCGTCCTCGTATTCAATTGACAGCTCTGGATCGTCGTGGAATCCGGGATCGTTGTCATGAGAATAACTCTCTGGTTAAGGCGCCGGACAGCTAACTGTCTTGACCCAGCGCCTCCAGCTCTGTTCGAACAGATTGAAAGTTTCGATCAGCAGGGTTATACATAAGTATCCAAACTCAGAAAACAAAGCTAAAGGCTTACCCATTTGATGGGGTTATGACTCGAGTAGCCTTCCTTGGCTGACAGTCGAGCGAAATCTTCTTTTTCTCCTTTAAAGAGATCGGCCAGTATGGCCGCCATTGCCGCCTGATTGGTAGGACCCTGCCGTTGGGAGCGGGTGGTGTCGCTTGTCCCGTTGTAACGCCGCAAGGGTGAATCCTTTGCTGAAGGGGTTGAACACATCGAGCGATGACGGCTGCCATCACATCGATGATGGTAGTAAACTCACTTGGGCGGCTAGGCATTTTACTTCGGCACTTTCCTCTTGGGATGGACTCTTCGGTCGCCAGTTGAACCTTTTCTTCAAAGGAGCATCGGAGTATTCGGGCAGACCCCTCCGAGCTGGGTCAAATAGGGGGACATCCTCGATGTAGAACCATTCTAAGGTCCATTCTTCGGACTCTTTCTTCGGAGTCCCCACGGGATACCCCGTCCCAGCTATACGCCATACTTCGGCTCCGCCCACTTCCCGAATTGTCCCACCTCGGGTACGGGGGACAAGGCAGAAATACCTCCTCCATAAACCGAAATGGGCCTCGCAGCCCAAGAACATCTCGCAGAGGGCAACAAAGCCCGAAATGTGCAGGATGGATCCAGGGGTGAGATGATGGAGTTGGATTCCGTAGAATTCCAATAATCCCCTCAAGAAAGGATGAATGGGGAATCCTAGGCCCCATAGGAGGAAGGACACGAATCATACCCGCTCTCCCTGGTGTGGAACAGGGAAGTTCTCTGCGAAGTCTTCGCCGTTAAAAGAAGTCAATCTGGCGCGGGTAAACGCCAGATCCGAGGCGGGAAGATAGCCCTGGGTCTCAAGGTTGCCCAGCTGGAGGAGCGACACTGAACAACTTGCCCAGTCTCCGGGAAGGGGGCCATGAGGACGTGAGGAGGAGCCAAGGACGCTCGCCATATTTTCAAGCTTTTTCATTTGGAGGCTTTTCGGTGGTGAGGAAGAGGAAGGAGTTGCCTAGGCCACAATTCCGTTTGCTTAAATGGGCAGTTCCTCCCCTCCGCTTGCAGAAAAGGCAGTCCAGTAAAGGCTGCTGGGCCGCCCGTCTCCCATTGGCGCACCCGAATCGAGGGGCGGCGGAGTTAATGCTGCGGGCCCTGCGACGTTTCGACAATCAAGGCCGGATTATTGTTTACCGAGCATAGAGGGGGAGAAGAACTCGCCTCGCAAGCCGAAGGCTTTGGCGCACAGGACCATCTGGACTACATGCCTCGCATTGGAGGCTAGTTCGGGGGCTACTGAGGGAGTCCGGGATTAAGGGGTCCTCGGACTACCGGCCTGTTCCATATGGGCCGGACTCGTGGGCCTCTCGTTGGAGGATCAGACTGACCGAATACCCCGTGACCAGGGGGAAACCTAAGAAGCCATGGCGTGCCCTTCAAGCTTAAAGATGGTAGGATAGGCAGGATTACTCCTTCGACAAGTAACCGACTATGTGTAACCCTAGGGACCCCTGGTGTCTATATAAGCCAGAGGGTTTAGTTCGTAGAAAGGAGGTGAACTCATCTAGGGTTTAACAACTTGATCTCGAGGTAGATCGACTCTGTAATCTTCATACACATCAATATAATCGAGCAGGACGTAGGGTTTTACCTCCATAGGAGGGCCCGAACCTGGGTAAACATCGTCTCCTTCGTCTCCTATTACCATCGATCCTAATCTCACAGCTCGGGACCCCCTACCCGAGATCCGCCGGTTTTGACACCGACACGGGGTAACTCATCGGAACTTCAAAGAAGGAATCCGAAGATTGGGCTTCAGAGTGGTCTATATGGAGGACGTCCCCTTATTCGACCCAGCTCGAAGAGGTTTACCCGAATACTCCGAGGCCCCTTTAAAGAAGCGATTCAACTGGCGTCCGAGGAGCGCCTCTCAAGAGGAGAGCACCGAAGTAAAGTGTCTGGCCGCCAAAGTGAAGCTGCTGGGCCACAACAAGCTGACCATCATCGACGTAATGGCCGCTGCTATCACCCATTGCGTTCAACCCTTGCAACAGAGGATCCATCCCCTATGGAGCTATAATGGGACGAGCGACATGACCCGCTGCCAAAGACAGGGGCCTGACCACCAAGCGGCACTGGCAGTTATGTTGGCCGACCTCTTCAAAGGAGAAAAGGAAGATTTTGTTCGCCTGCCATCCAGGGAAGGCTACTCGACTCATAACCCCATTGAATGGGTAAGTTCATTCATACACCCCACCCTCGGATCATCAATTCTTGATTTCACTGATCTGAAGTGTGTTTTCCTCCAAACAGCAATGGAGGCGTCAGGTCGAGACAGTTAAATGTCCCGCCCCACAACCGGAGGATTATTCCCACAGCGACGACCCCGGATTTCACGATGATCTGGAGCTTTTAATCGAGTTTGAGGACGGGACCTTCTATCAGAGGAGCGTTGACGGATCCAGGGTGGCCCTCCAAGCCGATCATCCTGGTTCACTCCCTTCCTCTACGACCAACAAGAAGAAGGCTTCCTCTCGAAAAAGACGTTCGTCCCCTATAATCCCGATCTCATCGACCTCTGTCCCCAAGGGCCGCCGATCTACGCGCCGGTCATCCTTGGGAACTACTCCATCAGAGTCTGCGCCTAACAATGGCTGAGCTCCTGAGCCAGAGACTGCGGAGGAAGCCTTACCGACCACTCCTGCTACCAAAAGGTATTCAACCTTGCAGTCCAGTCTCTGTTTTTGTGTGTTCCGAACATTCATGCTTTTTTAACTGTCATATTTAGGAGACGAGTAGAACCACCTCCGTCCGAAGAAGCCGAGAAAGCGTCGGGCGATCCCCAACCAGGGTCTTCGGTACATGCCGAAGTAAATGCGGGAACTCCCGCCGTGGGCCAACATCCCGAGGACAGAGGGGATGTCTCGGCTACCAACTCTGAGGTTGAAAGTGCAATGAATCACCGACGACGGAGGTAGGCACCTGGTCACCCCATATTTTCCGATCAGGAGTTTAAAGCTCTTAATTCCGTAGACTCATACCTCGGGGCCGCTCGAGCTGGTCTTAATGGAGCCGCTAAATTAATGTCCGCCAGCCTGCAGGTAAATGGTCGGCTCAAAAGTGCAATCGTTATCCGCAACCCAGTAGCACCCAAGCCTTGCTTTGGTCGGAACGGCCGAATTCAAGGGTCTGACAACCATGTTCATGTGCGTGTAGGTTTCAAAGCAACAGAACGAGAAGCTGTCTGTGGATATCGAATCAAGTCGAGCAGAGCTACAGGAAGTTAGGGCTGAACTCGAACAGGTGAAGAAATTCACTCGGGAGGCGCACGGTGAGTACAAAGTATTTCTTCTTGTGCCAGAGTTATTTAGTGGACATCACTTCTGACGAAGGATTGTTTCATAGCAGCCGAGTCCATAGGGCAATTGCAGAAGGATTTGGATGCCTCCCGACAATCTCAAAGGTATGATGAATCCGAGCTAGAGGCCGGGCACCGTGTATTGACTCGAAGTCTTGAGGACAAGAACCGGCTCAAAGCAGAAAACCAGCAACATGCCGAAGAAATTAAGAGCTTGAGAGCTCAATTGGAACAACCCTGCCAAGAAAACCAACGATTGAAGGGTGGCATGTATTGTAAGTGAAAATCTAACCTTCAGCCCACCGAGTTATTTGTGTTGAGTGTAAGGAGCATTGTTTATTTCCTGACCAGGTCTCCTGACCGGGCGTCCCGAGGAAGAAGTGAGCTCGTATGGAGGAGATCTGTTAAAGGAACTCTCTGCTGTGCACGAGCGGGCTCGGAGGGCGATGTGGGTTATGGTTAAAGCCTTATGGCCGGTTCAGACGCCTCCAGAAGGGATGGCGGAGCTGGCCGAGAAGTTCAAGGGAGCTAGGGGTCGTTTCGAGCTTTGGAAGACCTCCGCTTGCCGAGAAGGAGCCCGAGAAGCGTGGGCCATGGTCAAGACCCACTTTACCAAACTCAACTCGGAGCATATGGCTCGGGTTGGGCCCGTAGGGCCAGACGGTAAGAGGTGCCAATGAGCTTGGTTTACAACCAAGTGATGCCTGTTGCTCGAATGTCACATGAGGATTGTGCCCTGGACACCATAATAGACCATCTTGAGTAACGACCTTTAGTTTTGAATCTATGTAACGATGTACTCTTTATCAAAACCCTCTCTATCCATGCTGTAAACATTGTCTTAACCGGTCGTCGGCCTCTGTCTCCGTTGCCAATAGCTAAGGAGTATTCCGGACTAAGCATCCTGTGATAACAGGGAATTGTCTCGAGAAACTAAGCAATCAGACCTTGTGGTTCAAACAGACGAAACGTGCATGGGGAGGTATGTTATATTACTATTTAAGGTAAGAAACATCTTCCAAAGAAAATAGTTCCTCTATGGGTTCCTTTCTTTAGGTTACTATGTGGACCGTAGATGTCATAGTCGTGTATCCGTATTATGCGGATGATTTTGCTGCTTGGGGGGAATAGCCCCCATGTACGGCAAGAAGTGTCAACTCTACCTTTCTTTTCTTCCTTGTCGACCAATTTGTATCATAAGAATGCTAGCCTTCGGCTTCGCCCGTCTGAGGTACGTGTCCGGGTAAGCCGATCGTAACAATCACAGAGGTGCTCCCTTTACCCCCTAGCCGAACAATCGGGAACGTAGGGGATAAGCATAGGAGCAAGGCAACCCGGCTTGGCTAAGACTTAAGCCTAATTGGTGCATAAGTGGCGCGGAAGGGGTGTTGGGAGAGTCTATATAATTTAAATAGCCAGAGTAAGTGAGGTGGCTTCTTGACGGAGCCCCCGGGTGATTGCCATGTAAAACATGTACCGATGAGATTATAGTTCGGTTAAGCCGAACAAAAGTTTAGAGAGAAGGTCTAGCCACTCCTACAAAGGAAAATAAAAGAAAAAGAGAGGAAATACAAGGGTTTGGTGGGGGACAAGGCGACACCGGTCTATTCGTAGAAGCGCCGGAGGCGAGCTGCGTTCCATGGGTTTGGTTCAAGACGATTGTCCTGTGGATTGCGAAGACGGTAAGCTCCTCCTATCAGTACTTCGTCAATTATAAAAGGGCCCTCCCAATTTGGTTTGAGCTTATGCTTCTGCTTCTCTAGGAGGCGTAAGACCAACTCGCCCACGTTATAAACTTTAGCTCGAACCTCCCTGCTCTGGTACCACCGAGTCTGCTATTGATAGAAAGTAGATCGATCCCGGGCTATGTCGCGCTCCCCCTCCAAGGCGTCTAGGTCGTCCTGCCGATCTAGCTCGGCTTCTTTTTCCTCGTACATGCGAACTCTTGGCGTGTCATGAATGATGTCACAAGGGAGGACTGCTTCCGCCCCGTACACCATAAAAATGGTGTGTATCCGGTTGATCGGTTCGGGGTTGTACGCAGACCCCACAGCACGGAATCGAGTTCCTCAACCCAATGGCAGTCGGACTCTTGATGAATTGACCAGGCGAGGTTTAATACCGCTCATAATGAGACCATTGGTCCGTTCAACTTGTCCGTTAGTTTGTGGGTGGTATACCGAGGCATAATCGAGCTTGATACCTAGGTTGGAGCACCAGTCCTTAACCTCCTGGGCGGTGAAGTTGGTTACGTTATCGGTTATTATACTATGTGGGACACCATATCGGTGCACCACGTTGGATATGAAATCGATGACCGGTCCTGATTTTGCCGAACTGACTGGTTTTGCTTCGATCCATTTAGTGAATTTATTGACCATGACCAGTAGGTATTTCTTTTTCTTGGTCCCCCCTTTAAGTGGTCCGACCATATCTAACCCCATACCACAAAAGGCCATGTGATGGGTATCGTCCGAAGAGCCGTAGGAGGCATGTGGCTTTGATTAGCAAAGAGTTGACAGCCGACACAATGTTGAACGAATGTGTGGGCGTCAGTTCGGGCAGTGGGCCAGAAGAACCCGGCTCGAAAAGCCTTGCTTACTAGGGCCCGTGCCGCCGCGTGGTGGCCGCCCATACCTGCATGTATCTCTGCCAAGAGCTGCCTTCCTTCTTCTTCAGATATGCACCGTTGGAGGACCCCCATGGTGCTCTTTTTGTATAATTCTCCTTCATGGACTTTGTAGGCTTTTGATCGCCGCACTATGTGCCTCGCCTCCGTCTGGTCATCGGGGAGTTCTTTGTGTAGAAGGTAGGAAAGGAAGGGTTCTGTCCACGGTGCGATTACGGCCATCCCTTCGTGGGCCAAGGGAGTTTCCTCAATCGTGGAACCGCCGATGATTAGCTCATCTGGTTCAACTGCCGGGGGGGGGGGAGGACCTGCTCTTCGCCATTGGTTATGGCGTCCCCGCCGTTGTCCTGCCATACCACAGAGGGTTTGAAGAGCCTCTCTAGGAAGGTGTTTTTAGGGACTGGTTCGCGTTTGGCGCCCATACGAGCGAGGATGTCGGCATCTTGATTGTTGTCTCTTGAGACGTGGTGGAATTCTAGTCCTTCGAATCGTGCAGATATCTTGAGGACGACATTTCTGTAGGCTGCCATTTTCTGGTTCTTAGCATCGAATTCACCATTGATCTGAGAGATGGCGAGATTGGAGTCTCCCCGTACTTCGAGCCGCTGTACGCCGTTGCCATCCAGAGTCCATGCAACACAGCCTCGTACTCGGCCGCATTATTGGAGTCGGCGTACATGATCTGGAGGACATATCGGATGTTGTCGCCGGTGGGGGATGTGAGGATGACTCCATCCCCCAGTCTGGCGAGCGTCTTGGATCCGTTGAAGTACATTGTCCAGTGTGAATATGTGGTGTATTCCCTAGGGAGCTCGGCCTCCGTCCATTCGGCGATGAAATCAGCCAACACCTGAGATTTAATAGCTCGGCGTGGTTTATAATTGATTTCGAACGGGAGGTGTTCGATGGCCCACTTGGCTATGAGGCCGGTGGCGTCCCTGTTATTGATTATATCGTTTAAGGGCGCTTCGGAGGCCACCGTGACCGAACACTCCTGGAAATAGTGTCTAAGCTTTCGTGAAGCCATGAACACTGTGTAGGCTATCTTCTGATAGTGCGGGTATCTGGTCTTGCACGGAGTAAGTACTTCCGATATGTAATATACTGGTTTCTGTACCCGGTGTTTATGGCCCTCGGCCTCCCGTTCTACCACGAGTGCTGCACTGACGACTTGGTTGGTGGCCGAGATGTATAGCAACATCGGTTCGCTCGTACCGGGTGCTGTCAGTATAGGGTTGCTGGCTAGCAGCGTTTTGATTTCCTCTAGTGTAGCTGCGGCCTCATCGGTCCATTCAAAGTTCTTGGTTCGTTTCAATAGCTTGTAAAGGGGTAGAGCTTTTTCATCGAGGCGCGAGATGAAGCGGCTTAACGCCGCCACGCAGCCTGCCAGTCTTTGGACGTGTTTTAGCTCCGCGGGGACCGCTAGTTGTGACAAGGCTCTGATCTTGGCCGGATTAGCTTTGATGCCCTTGTGGGAGACTATGAATCCAAGTAGTTTGCCAGCGGGGACGCCGAAGACGCACTTGTCCGGGTTCAGCCGTATATCATACTCCCGCAGGCTCGCGAATGTTCGGGCAAGGTTGTCCACCAGCTGGTTGACGTGTTTGGTCTTGATGACCACGTCGTCGACGTACGCTTCGACGGTTTTGCCGATTTATTTTTCCAGGCAAGTTTGAATCCTGCGCTGGTACATGGCGCCTGCGTTTTTTATCCCCAAAGGCATTGTATTGAAGCAGAATGGCCTGTAAGGGGTGATGAAGGCGGTCGCGGCTTGATCAGACTCCTTCATTTTTATCTGATGATATCCGGAATAAGCGTCGAGGAAGCAGAGTGAGTCGTGTCCGGCAGTGGCGTCAATATCTGGTCAATGCGGGGTAAAGGGAAAGGGTCTTTAGGGCAGGCTTTGTTAAGGTCTTTGAAGTCGACACAGAGCCGCCAGGATTTGTCTTTCTTTGGTACCATGAGTGGCATCAATTATCTGGTTAATGTGGGGTAAAGGGAAAGGGTCTTTAGGGCAGGCTTTGTTAAGGTCTTTGAAGTCAACACAGAGCCGCCAGGATTTGTCTTTCTTTGGTACCATGACCAGGTTTGCCGGCCATTCAGGGTGTTTGATCTCTCTAATGAATCCGACTTCGAGTAGTTTGGCAAGTTCTTCGCCCATAGCTTGACGCTTGGGTTCGGAAAATCGATGTAGGGTTGTTTGACCGGTTTGAAGCCTGCAATTATGTTCAGACTATGTTCGGCCAACCTTCGAGGGATTCTGGGCATATCTGATGGGTGCCAAGTGAATATGTCCCAGTTTTCGCATAAGAAAGTTTGTAACGCTTCAGCGACCGCAGGGTCCAGCTGAGCTCCGATGGATGCCGTTTATTTGGGGTCCATTGGGTGCACTTGGAATTTGATGATTTCATCTGCAGGTTTGAATGACGTAGACTTTGGCCTTTTGCCGAGGATCACGTCGTCCTTATTTACGATAGAGCAGAGCGTATTTAGTTCCTCCGCGGCCAGCGTCTCAGCTAGTGCCTTGAGGGCAAGCGACGCTGTTTTATTCTCGGCTCGAAGCGCTCTATCTGGGTCGCTTGCAACTGTGATCACACAGTTGGGTCCCAGCATTTTAAGTTTCATGTAACCATAATGAGGTATGGCCTGAAACCTTGTTAAGGCGTCATGCCCTAAGAGGGCATGATAACCGCTGTGAAAGGGTACGATATGAAAAAGTAGTTCCTCTGTTCTGTAGTTACCGGGAGTACCGAACACTACGTCGAGGGTTACTCGCCCCGTGCAGCGTGCCTCTCTTCCGGGGATGATTCCTCGAAAGGTTGTGCTGCTCCGCTCGATTCGAGACTTATCGAACTGCATTTTGTCCAAAGTTCCCTCGTAAATGAGGTTTAGACCGCTACCGCCGTCCATTAGGACCTTGTCCAACCGGAAACCGTCTATTATTGGGTTGAGGACCAGGGCGTCCGGTGGCCGCTCCGTGCGGGTCATCGGCTAGTCGTTTTCGCCGAAAGTTATCAGTATATCTGTCCATGATTTCCTTGTTTCCAGCTGGTATATCTGATCGAGCTCTCAAAGAGGTCTCTTCCTTTGACCTCTCGAGGAGAACGTCTCATAGATCATTAGGACCTCGGGGTGAGTTTCTGGTGATGTTATCGGACGTTTGCCCGGGGGCGAGGCCGTGAGGATGGCCTCTCTGCTCTTTGCAACCTGCCTGATGACCCAGCATGCTCGAAGGCTGTGGGATGGGCTTCTGTTTGGCGGGGTGGGATGTATGGGGCAAGGACTGTCCAGTAATTTATCAAGGACTATTTTTTCTTTCATGGGATATTTGTTCCTTTTTTTGGCAGGCCTGTATCTGGGCGGGTATTGTGGCGACATGAACCTTTTTCGAACTTCTCTAGGTTGTTCGGTGTGGACTGGCTCTGTATAAAGTCGTTGTTCTTCCCGCGTACTCTCCATAGCACAATACTTTTCCATCAAGTATGCTAGCTCGGAGAAGTTTTGGATGCGGCGATGGTCAAGGGTATTGAGGATTCCCTTATCATGGCAGTTCCGCTGGAAGGCTGCGATCATTTCCATGTCATTAACTCCTTTCGTCCTGTTTTTGCTGAGGAGGAATCTGGCCCAAAAATGATGGACCGATTCCCCGTGTCGTTGCTTGACCTCCTTCATTGGACCGGGTTCTAGTGCGCTTTTAAAGCGCTCGATCTGAGTGGTGGGTGGGAAGAAGTATCGTGCCCTAGCGAGGTGCATGTTGAATGCGCGGACAACCGGGTTTTGTTCCATCGCGGGATTGGGTGCGGTACCTCCGATCTCCGCCTCGATGGGCTCGGTGGACGCGGCATCAATAGTGCTTTGCCATGCGAGCCCCAGGTTCCGTGTTAGGCCGTGAGGGGCTCAGCATCCGGAGAGAGTTCGGATCCGGAGACCGGGATATACACCGTCTTCAACTCTGCCGGTTGGCGAGACATGTCTCTAGCCGAACACTCGATGGTGGCGACTAGATGTGTTACCGGAGGGACGCGAATTTCCCTATCGTCGGGCCGCAGCCCGATCTGGTCATAAATCGATGTTTTGCGGCCAGCCATACTCAAGGCATGGATCCGACCGAGTGGCTCACCTGGCAGTGAGGCTCCGGTTAGGTCGGCACCAAGGGCGCGACTGGGGTCGGTCAGCGGTGCTGTCGTCCCGGGGTTACTTGATGGTATTCCCGAGGAGTGTGCGGCCGTGGTTGGCTCAGATGCGTCGATCAAGATAGGTTTTAGGACCGGGCTGGGGGCCAAGGCCATCCCAGCGGCGAGGTTTACTTTCTCCGACGTTAAGGCATCGGGGGCAGCGTGTCTTTTGAGAAGAGCAGAGGTCTTTGTTAAAACAAGGTCCCCCCGGGGGTCAGCGATGAACTCTAGGTTCCCGAAACTGACTCCCGAGCCTGGGGCAAAGCTTCCGATCTGGCCAAGACGGCCAGAGGGATCGGCTTGAAGCACAACGCTTCCGAAGGCGAGGATCTGTCCAGGAACAAAGATGTCCTTGTTACAGATCTCCCCACCGATGATTAGACGGGCCATTGATCCTTTGGCGATTCGCAGCAGAACTCTCAATGAAAGCACCAATGTCGGTGTTGAAACCGGTGGATCTCGGGTAGGGAGTCCCGAACTGTGAATCTAGGAACGATGGTAACAAGGGACAAAGGGGACAGTGTTTACCCAGGTTCGGGCCCTCGTGAGGAGATAAAACCCTACGTGCTGCTTGATTATATTGATGAATGAGATGGTTACAGAGTTGATCTACCTCGAGATCAAAAGAGCTAAACTCTAATCTATTCAGTTGTTCCTCTACGAACTAAGCCCCCGGGTTTATATAGACACCTGGGGGTCCCTAGGGTTACAGATAGTCGGTTTCTATCCGGGCACAGATACGCCCATTCTGACTTGGAAGACACACCAAGTCCTCGGGCCTCCTCCTTCCGAGCATGGGATTGTCTGACAACTTGGCCTTCTAGCAATTGCTCCTGTACGGCCCATAAGGGATGAATCCACGGCCCGAGGACCCCTTAGTCCCAGACTCCCTCAGGTTCCAAGTAGTATAAAATTTTTATGAATTCAAAAAATCTTCATGATTTTAGAAAATGTTCGCCAATTTCTAAAATGTTCACGATTTCAAATATGTTCATGAGTTTAAAAAATATTCATAATTTTCAAAAGTTGTTCGCGATTCATGAAAAAAGAGAATTATAGTGTATCTCGGTGATGCAGCAAAATGTGGTCATGACCATTAAAGATTATGATTTTTTTAGTCTCCCGTTGCAATGCACGGGCCGTGTTGCTAGTATATACTTAATACAACCCAGTTGGTAAAAATATGCAAGAAAAATAGCCCCACATGTCAAAAGGAGATGGGCCTACATGCCTGGCGTGCCAACGGGTCGACCCGATTAGCACCTAGGCCGCGATTGGGCTACAGGCTGCAGCATGCGGGCCAGCACGGCACAGCACAGCTATTAAACGTACCATGGCGGGCTGGGCCGTGCTAGGCACGATTATGCTAGGCTGGCCCGTGTCGTGCCGGGCAGGCTCGTTTGGCCAGCTCTGGCTACGGGCATGTTTGGCGCCCATACCTAGCAGGACTAGTTGTGGAGCATGTCTTAACAAAGTCTAACTGAGGTAAAACAGGTACAAAACTAACATCTGCACTTAGTTTGGTTGCGTGCATACACTCTGGGCTGCATGGGGTGTCACGAAAGGCATGTTGTTTGGTTGTCCACTTGTGTACGCGCAAACACAAGCTCTGTTCTTTGGTTGCATGCAACGCCTGTTGTCTGATAACCTCTTTGGCGCGGTGGTGAGCTTACCAGCACACAACGGCGTCAGGCAGAACACACAGAACAGAACATAGTACTAAAAGCAGTTATAAATATCGTGCCACAATTAAACATATCAGTTCAAAATGCAAAGCAGTTCGATATTAAACTAAAGCAGCTGGAGCATATGAGGAGCCGTCCTAGGTGTTCAAGGCAAAGGTGTCGTCGTGCTTCCCGCACCTGGTCACCACTTCAATGCCATCGTCATTGAAGACGATGACCTTCAGTGTGTCGGCAGTCAGCAACTTGAAGGTCACCATCAAGCCTATCTTGATCTAATGGACAACGACGAAGGTGGCCCAACCCTGATCGAGGGTGACCCTGTCATTCAACAGCCGGACAGTGACCCTCCATGAGCATCCGGTGTTCGTCTTCAGCTTGAACTCTTGTGGCACGGACGACAAGTGCTTCGTGAAGTCCAGTGACATAGGTATGGCCTTGAGCTGGGGGGCCATGATCACCTTGCGGAAGTTAGTTGGCCCTCCCACCTCAAGGTAGTGGTCGTAGTTCCGGCGCTTGCCACTGGGGGGCTACTCCTGCACGTCGTCGTCCGTGACCGGGCTCTGGACGGGTGTCACCTCTGAGGGTGGCACCACATCCTTGCCCTTATCTTGCTCCTTTGGTGGCACCACGTCCTTCCCCTTGTTCTCCGTGTCGACTTGCATTATGAAGAGGTTCAAACAGTCAAGATCTGCATTATGAACTTTGCAACATCGTCATTAAAACCTATCGCCCAAAACCCCTTTATTTACCCAGCCTGACGGTCACCACTTACCCACCACCTCTGTGTCTCTCACTCTTCCTCCAACCCAATGCCATGAACTCCAAAAACAAGTCGAACCCCAACCCCAACCCCTTCCCTTGGGGCACTGATGCAGAGCATCCCATGGTCATTCCCATGGACCCATCTCCTACAGGGCAAGCTCCAAAGGGTCCTATGACAAGAGCCCGTACTCATGCGATTCAAGACGAGATCCTATGCATGTTTTGGTACAATGAAGACTCTCGTAGTGAAGAACAAGTCGCCATGAAGCCGGACGTGAAGACGGAGAACAAGAGCTTACAAAGGAGGCAGACCAACTCCCAGGCCCCGGACATCCGGCCATGCCCCAGATATCTGGCCCCTGGAAGCTGCACAGGCGCCAAGGCCAAGCTGACGCAAAGCTACAGGAGCCGGACATCCAGCCTATGACCCAGAAAATCCGGCACCGCCTATACAGAGAGCATCAAAACCGGCACCCCAGTCCCGGACATCCGGTGCCTCCTTTCTAAAGAGCATCCGCAGCCGGCTCCAGGCCCCGAACATCCGGCCTTGAGCCCTAGACATCCGGCCCCCTACTGAAGCCCCGGACATCCGTCCCCTGTGTGGGCAGCCTCGGGCCCGAGTGGCCATGTACCGTTCCCTTCGCCCCTTTCCCCCCTATGACTATATAAACACCTCCCCCTCCTCTCTCTAGGGTTAGCTTATGTTTAGCATTGGATATTGTTGAGCATAGCTGCATCTACTTCCTTCCCTCGTGGAGAGAGATACCTCTACGTGAGAAGATCCGAAGCGGGTGCCAAGGCCCCATCTAGGAAAGATCCCACAGGATAGCAAGACCTCATCTCCACGGAGTGAGACGACTACCGGTTACCGTGTATCGCTTGTTTGACTTTGGATCTTTGTATCTTGTGTGCTTGAGTGGATTTAGCGGATGTGTGATCGGAGATCTTCCTTGTGTTCGTGTTTTCTTTTGTGATTTTCGCCCTTCTTCCCCCTCCAAGTGTGAAAAGGTCGACACACACGGGCTTGCCCCGTATCATCTTGGTATCATGAGCCACGTTGATTCACACCTTGGAGTCCATCCCCCCACTTTCTAGCCAATTTTGTTTCGTTTTTGACCTAATTTCGAAAATCCCCACAAAAATAGCCATACCAAATTTTCTTGGATTTGTTAGATTTGAGGAGATTTTGTTGAGTTTTATCCGTGGATTTCGTTGTGGACAGGTAGATCTAGCTTTTCCCCACCATCCCCATCATTTTCCACCGCCAAATCGCCACAATTTTATCGAAAAAATTTCGTGTTCATCCTCTAGTTCATAGGGATCCTGAGATTGGATCTGGATTCGGGAGGCCCGGACATCCGGCCCGAGTGTCCCGAACATCCGGCCCCTGGAGAACAGCAAAGCTGTTTTACCTCCAATTTTGACAGATTTGGTCCTTTTCCACCATTTCTTTCGCAACCCTCCGCCATTTCTTCCACAACCCATTTGCATTTGAGATTTTGAGTCATGAGCATCGCCACTTCCTAAGGTGTTTCGGCTAATTAGGAGTGGTTCTTCATCGACATCGCCGCTCATCATCGCTCCGGATCGTCGCCAACCACATCTACATTGACACTTCGCTGTAAGCAAGGACAGTAACCGCGACGACACTCTTGACATATACCCTTGCCATTGCATTGTTACCCCGAGCCTATTTGGGTTACTTGCCTATCGAGACTAGCCATTGAGTATTGCCGGGCTACGCTACTTGTGCACTTTAGTGATACATACTCCGCATAGCTTCAATTGCGTGCATATATCTTAGTATCATTTCAGTATCATATTGGTATCTTTTGTGTTCAAGTAGTACCCGCATACATAATTGCTATCTTGGTGTGCACGTCCCGCATTGTGACCATGCAAAAACATCATTGCCAAAGAAGAGAGAAGCAAAGCTTTTAAGCAAGAGCAAAAGAGCAATAGCATCGCAAGCTTCGCATAGCATATTTGATCATCTTGGATCACTTGAGCGAGTGACACGTGCCTCATACATACCTAGAAAGTCGGGCATAGGAAGACGACACGTTTGGTTTCTTTTACGTTGTGCACAAGTGCGTATCACACCCATTGGAGCAATCGTGCTAGCGTCTCTCTAGTGTTGTGCAACGCGAACGTTTTTCGTGGATTCCACATTTTCGCTCATCCTTGGTTGCACGACTCCATTTTTCTTTCGTGTGTGTGTTTCCGTGTATACTCATTGCTATTGATCTACATTGTCTCATTTGCGAAGTTACTAATCTCTTTTAACATTATTGAATCTTATCTATCGAATTGCTTGAAATTTGTGCCACTATCCTAACCGAGCTCCTCCATAAGCCTTATTTGTGTAGGTGTGAGAAGGACGATCTTCGGTAGCAATTTACTACTTCCACATTTGCATATTGAGTGATCTTTGATCCATTTTCAAACTTGTGGAACGGTAATTGATATTGTCGTCTCATTCTTCCACTTATATCTACTTGAGTGTTGTCATGGATAGGTCAAACATCCACAACCCGGCATTTGAGGAGCAAGAGGATGACGAAACCAGCTTCGTCACCAAGATGCAATTCTTCGGCGCACAAAAAGCGTTGCGCCAATGACATGATGCTTTGAACGACCGCATCGAGCACCTCGCCACCGACGTTCGCAAATCCAAAGTGCGAACAAGGGACTATCTCGACACCAAGCTCTCAAGCCAAATGGAGGAAATTCGCGCCTTGATGGTCAAGCGCGCTTCTTCCACATCTACATCGTCAAGGAGGCGCAAACTCAAGTTGTCACTCATCGGAGTACTCTTCCGGCGAGACTCCACCTCGAGCACGTGCTCATCACCGTGATGACCACTCCGGTCCAAGTTCACACCATGGCCGCCAACGTCAATCTTCGGACAATCCCTTCCATGGCAA
The DNA here is from genome assembly GCA_039707655.1 of Elymus sibiricus. Lineage (NCBI taxonomy): Eukaryota > Viridiplantae > Streptophyta > Magnoliopsida > Poales > Poaceae > Elymus > Elymus sibiricus. The sequence continues at coordinate 214,144,040 of CM077667.1, forward strand.
TGGGCTACAAGATCGACTTCGCGAGCGTGCTCGGCGTCACCAACAAGAACAAGAAGCATTGGAACAAGAACGCCAACAACAACGCCGTGAGGAAGAACTATGCCACCGCGAAGAACAAGCGCTAGAAGCCCAACATGCACTCCGTGATGCTAATCGTGCATTGGAGGAACGCAACCGTCAAGCAAGACAAGAACAAGAAGAACTTCGTCGACAACGACAAGAAGAAGCCAATCGCCAAGAGGAGCACCAAGAAAGGAGCAACCGAGTGCGTCCACCTCGTCGCCGTCCTCAAGCTCATCACGACGAACCCGAGCATGAAGACAAGCAAGGCCAAGATCAACGCCAACACGCCCAAGAAAATGACAATGAGGATTCACCTCCAAGACAAGGATTCCGGCATCACCAACACAATGATGAACAACGCTTCGGTAAGCTCATGTTCACAGTGCCAAAGTTTTCTGGAAGCAATGATCCCGAAGACTACCTATCATGGGCACTAAACTTGACAAGATCTTTCGCCTCCACAACTATGATGAAGAGAAAAAGATCGCCATGGCTTCACTTGAGTTCCAAGACTATGTCCTTATTTGGTGGGAACAAGTGATTGAGAAACGAAGAGAGCGAGGTGAACCACCTATCACCACTTGGGCCCAAATGAAGGATCTCATGTGAGCTCGTTTTGTGCCTACACACTACAATCGAGATCTCTTCAAGAAGCTACAACAACTCAAGCAAGGAACCAAGTCGGTAGAAGAGTACTATCAAGAGATGGAGATTGCAATGATCCGAGCCAATGTCAAGGGAGATGACGAGCAAACAATGGTGCGTTTCTTGAATGGCCTCAACTACCAAGTCAAGAAAATCGCGGACTTCCAACCATACTCCAACTTACTTGAACTTGTGCATCAAGCGACCAAGGCGGAATGCCAAGTGCAAGATGACTATAAGTACTCAAAGTTTTCTTCCAAGACCTACGGTTCAAGTGCTCAAGCTACTACGACAACGACACCTTCGACTACAAAATCTACAACACCTACCGGCGACAAGTCAAACTCCAAGGACAAGACGACTTCGTCAAGCCGACTGACTACAAGCAACTACAAATCCAGAGCATCATCCTCTACACCAACACCGGATGCTACCGCCAAGACAAGCTCCATCAAGTGTTTCTCGTGCCAAGGCCGAGGCCACAAGACATATGAGTGTCCAACAAGACACACCATGATCCTTCAAGAAGATGGCACCTATGACTCTATGAGTGACGGTGAGATGGAAGCTTTGGAGCACGTGGCCATGCATCGTCAAGTCAATGAAGATGACGATTCACAAATCTTTTGCGACAACGATCCGAGCCCCGCTCTCGGTGTCTCCAAGGTTTTGACGCTTCAACAAAAAGAAGACGAGGGCCAATGTTGCCACATCTTCCACACCAAGGCGGGCATCCAAGGAAAATCCGTCAAGGTCATCATTGACGGCGGAAGTTGCCAGAACTTGGCAAGTGAGGACCTTTGTTCCAAGCTAAAATTGGTCAAGAAGAAGCACCCTCGCCCCTACAAGGTCCAATGGCTAAGTGATTCTGGCACAATCCAAGTTGAACATACCGTGGAAGTTTCCTTCAAGATAGGCACTTATGAAGACACTTTGGAGTGTGATGTGGTTCCAATGTCCGTTTGCCACCTTCTAATTGGTAGACCTTGGCAATTCGACCGTGGAGTCACCCACAACGGCCGGACAAATCACTATAGCTTCAAGATGAAGGGCAAGCAATATGTACTTCGCCCAATGACTCTAAGTCAAGTCATCACCGACAAACACGCTTCATACCATCGTGGAGACAAAAGTGAGAGAGTGATCCACCTCAAAGAAAGTGAGTGCCACAAGCCAAAAATGAGCGACTCCACGATGAGGGACATGAGAGATATAGTTCTTTTAGCCACCAAAAGAGATTTGAGGGATGTGAGTGAGAGCCCATCGACCGTTCTTCACTATGTACTTGTGTGCAAATATGACGTCGTTTGGACAAACCCTTCACAAGATCTTCCTCTTGTGTTATCTCAATTGTTGCAGGAATTCCAAGATGTTTTCCCCGATGAGCTACCTCCGGGACTACCACCAAAAGGAGGGATCGAACACCGCATCGACCTCATCCCCGGAGCACCGCTTCCTAACAAGGCACCCTACCACGTCAACCTCGAAGAAACAAAGGAAATACAAAGGCAAGTCAGAAAACTCCTAGATAAAGGGCATGTACGTGAGAGTTTGAGTCCTTGTGCGGTTCCGGTGATACTAGTACCAAAGCAAGATGGTAGTATGCACATGTGTTCCGATTGCCGTCCTATCAATGCTATCCTTATTCGTTATCGTTATCCCATTCCTCGCCTAGATGATATGCTAGATAAACTTAGTGGTGCCACTATATTTTCTATGATTGACTTAAAAAGTGGTTACTACCAAATACGCATACAAGAGGATGATGAGTGGAAAACAGCGTTTAAGATTAAGTTTGGTCTCTATGAATGGCTAGTGATGCCTATGGGCTTATCCGAAGCACCAGGTACTTTTATGCGTGTTATGCATTATGTTTTGCGACCTCTCATAGGATATTGTGTTGTGGTCTATTTTGATGACATTCTTGTCTTTAGCAAGTATCTTGAGGAGCATGCTACCCACGTCCGTGATGTTTTGCAAATTCTTAGGAAAGAACAACTTTATGCAAACATGGAGAAATGCACCTTTGGTGTTGAAAAGGTAGTTCTCCTAGGATTTGTAGTATCTTCTAAGGGCGTACATGTAGACGAAACTAAGATTGATGCTATTAAAACTTGGCCCACACCATTGAATTTGCAACAAGTGCGTAGTTTCCTAGGACTAGCCTGTTTCTATCGACGTTTTGTCAAGGACTTTAGCACCATTGCATCTCCTTTACATGCTTTGTGCAAGAAAAATGCACCATTTATTTGGGGTCCTTCCCAAGACACCGCATTCCATGAACTTAAAAATTTGCTCACTCATGCCCTTTGCTTGCTTTACCCAACTTTGATAAAACATTTGAAGTGCATTGTGATGCTAGTGGTAATGGAATAGGTGGTGTGCTTATGCAAGAGAAGCGTCCTATCGCAAACTTTAGCGAGAAACTATCCAGCGCTCAACTTAACTATCCCATATATGACAAAGAATTGTATGCTTTGGTGAGAGTTTTACATGTGTGGGAACATTATTTGCGACCTCATGAGTTTGTTATTCATACTGACCATGAAACTATCAAGTACCTTAAGGGTCAAACTAAGTTAAACAAACGACATGCCAAATGGAGTGAATTTATTGAGTCTTTCCCATATGTCATCAAATACATAAAGTATCAGGGATATAACTTCATGGTGTAACCCGCCTTACTAGGCCGGGTTAATATATTGACAGCCTTGAGACCAAGTGCATGATGGGCCATGTCATGAAGATGAAGACAAACGAGGCAGTGGCTGACTCGAGTCACCAGACGGCCCAACACTTGAAAACGGCGGCTCAAGGCCCATGAAGCTAAAGACGCCGGCCGAGTTTCCTTAAGATACAAGGCAAGTTAGAGACATTGTTGGTCACGGGTCATGATATGACCCGGACTCTATTGTAAACCCTAGGGCTTGACCTATATATAAAGGCAGGCCCCTAGGACCGGAAGACTTAAGTTACAACCTCTCGATAGCTAGGTTAGCGATTCTGCACCCTTGTAATCGAGATCTACCCATCAAATACACACAAAGCAAGACGTAGGCTATTACCTCCATCGGAGGGGCCGAACCTGGGTAAACCCGACTCTCTCTCTCGTTCAACCCCTTCGAGTCACCACCTAGCGGCTATGGCCTCACGCCTAAGTCCTTTTACGAGGACATCTGCCTGGTTGACAAAACCACGATAGTTGGTGTTCATCGTGGGGCTCTCGTCCTGTGGAGTTGAGTTTTCGGAGGGAATCCTACCAGGATTTGGGAAGTTTGCGGTTAATCAGATGATCAAGAGCTGCCGCGACAAGATCTACATCAACAAACCGGCTTGGAGCGTCAAAGCTGACCCGATCAGACGTGGGCTTTGAGGTCCTGTTGGTGAGATTGATTTAGGGACCTCCGAGTCGGACATCAACATCAACATCGATGAGCCGGCTCGGAGCGCCCACCCCAGTCAATGCCAGGGCGGCCTTCGTCATGTCTTCGTCGGCTTTACGCAGGGAATCGGCCTTTCGGATGAGCCGGCCTCCAGCGGCGACGCCCTCGTCAACTCGGATGGCGGATCGTCCATAGGAGATACGGAGTCGATCTGTCCTCTTTATGATGGCGAGCTTGGGGGCTCGTTGGAAACCGAGGCTCCTGGGGAATACGACGAGTCGCCACGCCAAGTCGCCGTCTACATGGCAGGGGCTACGACGGTTCAGAATCTGGCCACAGCTGGAGGTTCTGGCAGGACAACTAAAACACTGGCTCAAGCCATGACTGATCTCATGGCCGAGATGGCAAAACTCGTGGACACCCCAGTTACTGTGGAAAATCAGGAAGGGCGCAATGTGGAGCTAACCAAATTGCGTAGTCAGATAATCGAGGTACAAAAAGAAATTGATGCTAAAAACACGCGAATGGCGGAGTTGCAAGCTCGCATACATCATAGATGGAACGCCTTAAGGCCGAGGCCTGGCGGTTAGGAGTTCAGAGGGAGGAATCGGAAGCAGTTTATGAGAGAAGACGCCACCGCGGGCTCCCTCCAAACCTTGAGCCACAACAACTTTTTAATACCCCACAACAGACACCAGGAACTGTTCAACAACCCGGGAATCAGCAAGAGGAACCGGATCAACCCCCGCCGGCTCGCTCCCCGCCTCGACGATTCCATACTCCACGGGGCCACTTTTCCAATCCTATCGACAACATGCTGGCAGCAACCCGGAATTTGGAAGCACTGCATATTAACGGAAACTCCCCCATTGAGGTTGAGGCTAGAAACGCCATCGAGATGCTGAAAACAGCTGTGGTACAACAGGCACAGTATTCATACAGCCGGGATCGGATGCATTCCACCCCCTATGCCAGCAAGGACCGTCATGTGGAGTCCCCACCGTTTCCAACAGTGGGAGAAGGCAGCAGCCTCAGGTCTCTCCAACCCGTCCCATGCCATCAGACGCCCAGGCAGTTGTTCCCGCGGCAAGGGGAGCACGCCAGGCAGAAGCGGAAGCGGCAGCACGGGCGATTCAACAGCTTCACCCTCAGCCGGCGAGTTTGGGGGCTGGGTCTAACAGTAGGACAACTGGTATACCATGCTTGTCCCCGGCGCTCCACGCCGAGCGCATGCCCAAAGACTTCAAGGGGCCTCGTAAGGTGGCAAATTACACAACAGATCTTGAGCCAGCATCTTGGATCGGAAGTTATGAGTTGGCGATGGATATGCTGGATGTCAGTGACTGTCGGGACCCCGATCCGAAGCCATATGAATCCAGCCTGTAACATGTCACACCTCTTAGCGGCCTCACGCACGGTAACCCACGGCTGCCACCTTACCTTGGCCGGGACCGTTTGCGCCTTTTGGCTCACGGATATGTACATGTCGCTAGCATTCACACGTCAAAGAACCCGGGTCGACATGACTAGTTATAGACCCAAGTGGCACAACCGTACAGGGACAGGCATACGTAACCCAACAATGCAGGTGTCGGTCATCAGTGTGTGTAGACGAGTCATAGCAAGCTACAGGGACTCCATTACGCCATGGGACATAAATGTCATCAACTACGCGTAGACGAGTCATAGCAGGCTACATGGACTCCATTACACTGTGAGACATTTCCCCGAAGGGACAGACATAGTAGCAAGAAGGATACACGCCGGTCAATCAATGTGTCCGGAGCAGTAGCAAGCTACCAAGGCTCGGTGGAAGCACAAAGAGGCATTTCCCCGTAAAGCAGGCTACTAAAGGTATACAACTAGGTGTCGAATCCCACACATACCAATGCATTTCAAACATACACGCAATATGCACGATATGTGTAGAAAAAACATGGCATCACAACAAAACTCTACAACATAACATTTATTTAGAGGGCTCCGAAGAGCCAACATAGTATAATGTTACAAGTAGGGTGGGTCACATGACCCAACATTCAGAGCATACAAACAACAAGTGGAAGTTACATGTCTGAGCACAGACATCTAGTAAAAGCGGCTGGAAGAGCCTAAAAAGCTACAACGACCCTACCAAAGGAGCCAGACTCCTATCTGGGTTACTAAGCTAATCCGTCGATGTCAACGTCAAGAAGAACATAGAATGAATAACGTCTATCTCTGCAAAAACGTAAATAAGCAACAGTGAGTACGAAGGTACTCAGCAAGTCTTACATCAGAACTAAATACGTATGCATCAGGTATCAAGAACGGGATTGAGGGGTTCACTGCAGAATTCCAGCCTTGACCTTTGGCTAGACTGAAATATGATAAAGTATCCAACGTATCACTACTCTCTCGTCTCCCTACGAGAGAGCACACACGAGTCCACATGTTCACCATATCAATACACCACTATGGATCCTCTCCCGTCTTCCTACGAGAAGCCATCCATAGCACTCACACATATCTCGAGTATTTTAGAGTATCCATTTAAAGTTATCTATGAACAATGCAAGTCTCCAAGTAGTCCATATCCGCGGACGTGGCTATTCGAATAGATAGATTACCCTGCAGGGGTGTACTTCGTCACACATGCTCTCGCCACTTATCGCCATGTGCATGTTAAAAGGCACCTCGGCAACCTTCAAGTGGAAGCCAGGCAAGGGAGTCGGCCACGGACGTTAACTTACAACGACTCACGTCCAAGGCAGTCGCCTATCTGAGTTGGAACCCATAATGGAAGTCCGGCCAAGGTTTCCAACATGGCCTCAAACGTTGTGAGCAGGGCCCCAAGCCGGTCCCAATTGGGCCGTTCATCCACTTCGCAGGCCCGACCACACCTATCAATGTTTCGAACTACTGCGACTCCTGGACTGAGAACATGGTAGGTTAATAGGCCGAGAGGGTCCATTGGTTTCGGGCCCAATGTGCGGTAGTAGCTAGTCTTGGAACACAAACACGGAACTCAGTTCCTATGAGCGGCTTCGATGAGACAACCCACCATGTACTCCTACATGGCCTCTCATCGCTACCTTTACCAAAACAGGTTCAACACTTAACCCTCATCATCAGGACACAATCATTTCACTCCGGTTCATCACCCAGATGAATCAGACCTGACACAACTCTAAGCATGGCAAGCATAACAGGGTGATAGCATAACATGGCTCAAGCATCTACCAGGTATGCTAGGTTGCTTGGTTCAGCTATTTACTATGACAATGACAGGTCATGCAAAGGAGTGGGTTCATCTACCGCAACACAAGTAGCAGTTGAATCGCATTGTTCTAATGCATTGAAATGAGAGCAAGGGCGAGAGGGTGGGATTGTATCGAATATGCTCAAGGGGGGTTGCTTGCCTGTTTATCGGAAGAACTCAGCTGTTCTTCGATGTCGTCGATAACTACGTCTCACAAGTCTATCGACAAGATCAAACAATGTATAAATTAAGCAGGGCAAATGCTTCACAATGATGCATGAGTATGACAAGTTAATATGATGCTGGTTTGAGCTAATGCATCTATCAACAAGTTAAATGAAGTTGGTTTGAACCCAAGGTTCAAATTCAACCCCATATGTGCAGTGGCATATTGTGTTTGGAACAAAATGTCCAAGTTCTCCTATTTAGCTTGCTCTAACATGCATGAAAATGATACCATTAGATTCCTTGTATTTTTCTGATAATTTTTCATAAATAAATTATTTTAATCTGACTTACAAATTATTTTCTATGATTTTTAGAAGTTTTAAGCATTTTCTAGAGTTAAATAAATTCAGAAATCAATTATTGCGTCATCATTGCGTCAGCAGTCAAACCCGCCAGGTCCGGGTCAAACCTGACCTGCGGGACCCGCATGTCAGTGGCTCTGGTCTAACCAGAGAGTTAATTAACTTTAAACTGGTTTAGTTAGCAGCTGGGCCCACTTTCAGCGGCTCTGGTTTAACTAAATGGGTGGTTAGCCCCTAACTGATCCCCTGACAGGCCGGGCCCGCATGGCAGCGACTCACCGGCGTTCAAACGCGGTGGCGCGCCAGCGGCGACCAAAACAGCGACGACAGCCATCGGAAAAACTCTACGGGGCTCAGTTTGGCGCGCTAGTGATACTGGGGGGAAGCCCGTGCTCGACCGCGTTGAACGGGGCTAGTCAGGGGGCTGGGAGTCATCGGAGGACTCGCCGTCGAGCACATCCGTGGCGGCGCCCGCACGGGGTTGACGGAGCCGAGGTGCAGGAGCACCTCCGAAGCAGCCGAGGCTACCCACGGGCTCCTGGGAGGCTCCTGAGCACACTGGCATGCTCATACATGGGTTTCACCCACCAGAGCAACGGCTAGCTCGAGGTCCGGTGATGGAAGCTTTCGGCCTCAGCGGGGATGGCTAGGGGACGAGCGCGAGCACCGGAGATGAGGGGGGTTAGCAAGAGGGGCTCACGGTGAAGCGGTTGACGCAGACGCCGAGCTCGGGGACGGTCGAGAGCCGGCGAATTGACGACGGCGTCCGGAGGTTCCCGCGGTTGAGGATGATGCGGATGGTGGCGCTGTGGTGCTCCAGGGCTCGATTCCGATGGCGAGGGGACGAGGAGGAGGATCACGGGGCGAAGGAACACGTCGGCGGGGCTTCTCGAGGTGGATGGCCGCGGTGGCAGCGAGCTACGGCGACGGGCGCTGCGGCATGCGTGCGAGAGAGACGCAGGGGAGGAGAGGAAGAGAGCGACAAGAAGAGAGGCAGCCAGGGGGGTCTAGCGCGAGGATAAGGGAGGGGGATGGCCTCCAGCGCGAAGCAGGAGGTGGAGGCCTCCCGGCTTCGCCTCTGCCTACTGGCAGAGGTTGAAGACGACCGCCTCGCCTAGGTGGGCTGGGCCGGTTTCCTCCTGGCCCAGGTAGGTAAGCCAGGTAGGCCCTTTACCTTTTATCTGTTTTCCTGTTTTGTTTTATGTTTCTGCCATTTGTTTTGGCTCCAACAAAAATAGGAAACCATTTTAGTAAATGCTGAAAATATATATGTGGACTAAATGGAATTATCCAATGCCACATAATAATTCTCAGAACTGTTGGACATATATTTTCCATATAGAAAATATATATCTTTTGCAATAGGGTTTGAATTAATTCAAATGCCCAAGATAAAATGTTTCTGTGATCCCAAAATATTGCTGGACATTTTTAGCTCAAACTAATATTTTCACAGAATAGTTGGAACATTTTCTTGGATCCAATTGAAGCAGTTTTTATATTGCCTTTTGACAAAAATTTGAATGGTGAGGCTTGATCACTCCTCATTTCATATTCATTTGAAAATTCAAATGCATGCATGAATGCATTGGCAAGCATAAAGAAACTAGGGCTGTGACAACTCACCCCCACTAAACAAGAATCTCGTCCCGAGATTCAGGAGTAGTCGGGAAGAGTGCAGGGTACTCAAGTCGAAGGCGATCTTCGCGCTCCCAGGTTGCTTCATCCTCTGAATGGTGCGACCACTGAACCTTGTGAAACTTGATGCTGCGACGTCGAGTGCTGCGCTCTGCTTCATCGAGAATACAAACATGATATTCCTGATAAGAGAGGTCATCTTGAAGATCAAGCGTTTCGTGGTCTACTTCGCGGACAGGATCCTTGAAGCAACGCCTGAGTTGAGAAACGTGTAACACATCATGAACTTTGGAAAGCTGCGGGGGTAGTTCCAATTGGTAGGCAACCTCTCCTCGTTTGGCGAGAATGCGAAAAGGACCAATGTAACGAGGAGCCAATTTACCTTTGATACCGAAGCGATGGGTACCCTTGAGAGGTGTAACCCGAAGGTAAGCCTTCTCATCAACTTCATAACTTACGTCCTTATGACGACGGTCATATTGACTCTTTTGACGAGACTAGGATGTTTTCAGATTCTCACGAATGATGCAAACTTGCTCTTCTGCGTCCTGGATCATATCCGGTCCAAAGAATTGTCTTTCACCGGTTTTTGACCAGTTTAATGGTGTTTGACATCTTCGTCCATACATAACTTCGAAAGGAGCTTTGCCCAGACTAGATTGGAAGCTGTTGTTATAAGCAAACTCGGCGAATGGAAGACATTTCTCCCAGTTCATTCCGAATGAGATAACACAGGCTCTGAGCATATCTTCGAGAATTTGATTGACTCTTTCGACTTGACCACTTGACTGAGGGTGATAAGCGGTGCTAAAGGAGAGATGGGTTCCCATAGCATTCTGGAAACTTTCCCAAAATCGAGAAGTGAAAAGACTTCCACGATCTGAATTGATCTCTAGAGGAACACCATGAAGAGAAACTATTCGAGAGATATATAGGTCTGCTAGCTGACTAGCAGTTATACTTTCTCAAACTGGAAGGAAATGATCAACTTTCGAAAGGCGATCGATGACCACGAAGATGGCATCATTCCCTTTCTTAGTCTTTGGAAAGCCGGTGATGAAATCCATACCGACCTTGTCCCATTTCCACTCGGGAATAGCCAAGGGCTGAAGAGTACCAGCAGGCCTTTGATGCTCTGCCTTCACGTGACGACAAACATCACAGTTAGCAACGAACTGAGCGATTTCTATCTTCATCCGGATCCACCAGAACCTCTGGCGTAGGTCCTGATACATCTTGGTACTACCGGGATGAATCGTGAGAGGAGATTCATGAGCTTCCTTAAGGATCAACCGCCTTAAGTTTAGTATCTTGGGAACCACCAAGCGATTCTCGAAGAATACGACACCTTGATCATTTACAGAGAAACATCTAGCAGCACCGCTAGCAATATTCCTCTTGATTCGAGAAATACCCGGATCACATTTCTGGGCTTCTATGATATGGTCCTCAAGAGTCGGTTTCGCCACCAAGGTAGAAAGGGATCCTCGAGGAACAATGTGAAGATTTAACTTACGAAATTCCTCGTGGAGAAGTGGTTGACCTTGTAGCAACATGAGGTTGTTACAATAGGATTTATGACTTAGTGCATCGGCCATGACATTGACTTTGCCTGGGGTGTTAGATATTCCTAAGTCATAGTCCGTAATCAACTCAATCCACCGTCTTTGCCTGAGATTCAAATCCGGTTGGGTGAATATATATTTGAGACTCTGGTGATCAGTGTATATTTCGCAACGATTACCCAGAAGGTAATGTCACCAAGTGACAAGTGCATGGACTACTGCGGCAAGTTCCAGATCATGTGTTGGATAATTCTCCTCATGTGGATGCAACTGTCAAGATGCGTAGGCAATCACATGATGATCTTGCATAAGGATGCAACCTAGCCTTGTCACGAAGCATCACAGTAGATAACAAAGTCCTTTGTGAAATCCGGGGGTACAAGTACCAGGGCAGTAGCCAGTCGTCTTTTCAACTCCTAAAAACTTTCCTCACACTTTGGAGTCCACTCAAACTTCTTATCTTTCTTGAGGAGTTCAGTTAGAGGTTTGGCAACTTTGGAGAAGTTCTCCACGAAGCGGCGACAGTAGCTCGCTAAGCCAAGGAAACTCCTAACTTGCTTCACCGATTCAGGTTGAGTCCAATCAAGGACAGCTTGAACTCTCTCGGGATTGATAGCAATACCTTTCGCAGAGATTACGTGACCTAGATAGGTCACTTCTGGCAACCAGAATTCGCACTTGGAGAATTTGGCGTAAAGGTGATGCTCTCGAAGTTTCATCAATACCAGCATAAGATGCTTAGCATGTTCCTCTTCGTTCTTCGAGTATATCAGGATATCATCGAGGTAAACCACGACGAATTTGTCCAAATACTCCATGAAGATCGAATTCATTAAGCGGGAGAAGGTGGCTGGGGCATTGGTTAGACCGAAGGACATGACGGTGTACTCGTATTGGCCATAACGAGTGACGAAAGCCGTCTTTGGAATGTCCCCGTTCCTGATTTTGATTTGATGATAACCTAATCTCAAATCCATCTTTGAAAAGACTGCGGATCTAGCGAGCTGATCATACGGATCCTTGATCCTGGGGAGCGGATATTTGTTCTTTATCGTGACCAGATTAACTAGTCGATAATCGACAACCATCCGATCCGTACCATCCTTCTTCTTGACGAAGAGGACAGGACAAGCCCATGGAGAAGAACTAGGACGGATGAAACCTTTCTTCAAAGATTCATCGAGTTGGATCTTAAGCTCAGCTAGCTCTTGGGGTAACATCTTATAGGGTCTTCTAGCAATTGGAGCGGTTCCTGGAATAAGGTCTATGACAAACTCTACTTCTCTGTCAGGTGGAACACCTGGCAGTTCTTCTGGAAAAACATCCGGGAAGTCACGGACTACCGGGATGTTCTCAAGGTCTGGGAGAGGATTGGCATTGAGGGAATATATCCGGCCTTCTGGGACATGGGTTTGGACATTGACTATCTGGCCAGAAGGATGGGTAAGCTGAACAGACCAACTGAAGCAATCAATTTTGGCATGATGAGTTGTCATCCAGTCCATCCCCAAAATGATATTGATGTCTGAAGTCATGAGGGCTATCAGCGAGGCAAGGAATACTAAACCATCGACAAGGATTTGGTTCCCATGGCTTACTGCATTAGTTTGCCATCGAGACCCTGGAGTTTGAATCTCTAAAGGAGAGGGCATATTTTCGAAAGCAATGTTATGCGAAGAAGCATAACGTTCAGAGATGATGGAGTGGGATGCTCCTGAGTCAAACAGAACTGAAGCTGGATGAGAATTGACAAGAAGCGTCTTAAGCACGACGTCAGCATCACCTTGAGCTTCTTCTGCAGTTACATGGTGCACACATCCATGAGTATAGACAACTGGCCTGACATTAAACTTCTTGATTGGGGGCTTGCCACGACCGGCAACATTGCTTGAGGAGGATGGAACATTTGCTCGCAACGGGCAATTCTTAGAATAATGTCCAAGCTGACTGCACTTGAAGCATGCCCCATGAACCGGACGAGTATCTGGGTTGATCATCCGCTTGATGAGGTTCTTCTGGGGAACGCATGGCATTGGCAGACGAGGCGCCACATAGGATGGCCTCGGTGCATATCCCGGAGGGAGAGCGGTGTTCGGAATCCATAATCTACGCCTCTGAGATATAGAGACTGAGGATGACCCAAAATCACAGTTGCGCTTGCGAGATTCCTCATAGGTCATCCTGCCAGTTTCTGCTTGGATGGCTTTGTTCACAAGAACCTGGAAGGTAGCAAACTCATGCAGATTGAGGTCACGACGTAGCTCTGGGTCGAGACCTTTCCTGAACCTTGCTTGCTTCTTGGCATTTGTGGATACTTCTTCGGGTGCATAACGCGCAAGGTGTCCAAACTCACGACTATAGGCATCCACATCCATCATGCCTTGGGTCAGGTTGCAAAACTCTTCTTGCTTACGATCTATCAAGGCCTGGGGAATATGATGCTCTCGGAAAGCCTCACAGAATTCCTTCCATGAAGTAGCTTGGCCTGCAGGTCGCATGGCCTCGAAGTTTTCCCACCATAGGCTGGCAGAACCTTCAAGGTGATATGCGGCATAGGTGACCTTGTCTCCTTCGGCCATGTTTGCATAACGCAGCTTGTTGTTGATACTCCGGAGCCAATCATCTGCATCCAGTGGCTCAATGGAATGATGGAAGGTGGGCGGTTGCAACTTGATGAAGTCTCTGATGGAAACTAGCTCATTGCACTGATGGGCTGTATTCTGCTCGATGTGCTCCAACAGACGGTTGGTGGCACGCTTGTTCCTCTCAACTTCTAGTATAACCTCCGCCAACAGAGGCGGGTTGGGAGGATCTTCTTCATCCCTACCATCTCCATGATTCTGACCACAACTAGCAAATCTCCTGGTTACTGGCGACATCCTGAAGGAAACAACCAGGGTTCAGAACAAGGAAGAACACCGGAACATATCTAAACCTAGAAGAACTCGGACATCATAATGGCTGTACGGGTATGAAATATGAGGCAACCTGCACAAGATTTGGGTAGCATAACAGCTCAACATCATGGTTTCAAGGCACACTGAGAACATAGCATCACTTCTCACAGCTCTAATGAGACATTACTTGACACAAAGAACCATTCTATAAGTCTGTGGTCCAGTAACTCATCATCCTAGCAGATAGGTAAGAAGCCTAGTCCTTAATCCCCGTAGAAAGGAAGAGGGTGACCCAGAATAGAGTAACTTGAGGAAAGGAGTAAAAAGAGCCTTACGTTCCCTTCCACAATCAAGTCCCTTATATAAATAAAGCATTACTAGACTCAACATCGACCGGTTTGGCTTCGTAAACCTACAGACAGTTCAGCTCTGATACCAACGCTGTCGGGACCCCGATCCTAAGCCATATGAATCCAGCCTGTAACATGTCACACCTCTTTGCGGCCTCACGCACGGTAACCCACGGCTACCAGCTTACCTTGGCCGGGACCGTTTGTGCCTTTTGGCTCACGGATATGAACTTGTCGCTAGCATTCACACGTCAAAGAACCCGGGTCGACATGACTAGTTATAGACCCAAGTGGCATAACCATACAGGGACAGGCATACGTAACCCAACAATGCAGGTGTCGGTCATCAACGTGTGTAGACGAGTCATAGCAAGCTACAGGGACTCCATTACGCCGTGGGACATAAATGTCATCAACTGCGCGTAGACGAGTCATAGCAGGCTACATGGACTCCATTACACTGCGAGACATTTCCCCGAAGGGACAGACACAGCAGCAAGAAGGATACACGCCGGTCAATCAATGTGTCCAGAGCAGTAGCAAGCTACCAAGGCTCGATGGAAGCACAAAGAGGCATTTCTCCGTAAAGCAGGCTACTAAAGGTATACAGCTAGGTGTCGAATCCCACACATACCAATGCATTTCAAACATACACGCAATATGCACAATATGTGTAGATACAACATGGCATCACAACAAAACTCTACAACATAACATTTATTTAGAGGGCCCCGAAGAGCCAACATAGTATAATGTTACAAGCAGGGTGGGTCACATGACCCAACATTCAGAGCATACAAACAACAAGCGGAAGTTACATGTCTGAGTACAGACATGTAGTAAAAGCGGTTGGAAGAGCCTGAAAACCTACAACGACCCTACCAAAGGAGCCAGACTCCTGTCTGGGTTACTAAGCTAATCCGTCGATGTCAACGTCAAGAAGAACATAGAATGAACAACGTCTACCTCTGCAAAAACGTAAATAAGCAACAGTGAGTACGAAGGTACTCAGCAAGTCTTACATCAGAACTAACTACATATGCATCAGGTATCAAGAACGGGATTGAGGGGTTCACTGCAGAATGCGAGCTTTGACCTTTGGCTAGACTGAAATATGATAAAGTATCCAACATATCACTACTCTCTCGTCTCCCTATGAGAGAGCACACACGAGTCCACATGTTCACCATATCAATACACCACTATGGATCCTCTCCCGTCTTCCTACGAGAAGCCATCCATAGCACTCACACTTATCTGGAGTATTTTAGAGTATCCATTTAAAGTTATCTATGAACAATGCAAGTCTCCAAGTAGTCCATATCCGCGGACACGGCTATTCGAATAGATAGATTACCCTGCAGGGGTGTACTTCGTCACACATGCTCCCGCCACTTATCGCCATGTGCACGTTAAAAGGCACCTCGGCAACCTTCAAGCGGAAGCCAGGCGAGGGAGTCGGCCACGGACGTTAACTTACAACGACTCACGTCCAAGGCAGTCGCCTATCTTAGTTGGAACCCATAATGGAAGTCCGGCCGAGGTTCCCAACATGGCCTCAAACGTTGTGAGCAGGGCCCCAAGCCGGTCCCAATTGGGCCGTTTATCCACTTCGCAGGCCCGACCACACCTATCAACGTTTCGAACTACTACGACTCCTGGACTGAGAACATGGTAGGTTAGTAGGCCGAGAGGGTCCATTGGTTTCGGGCCCAATGTGCGGTAGTAGCTAGTCTTGGAACACAAACACGGAACTCAGTTCCTATGAGCGGCTTCGATGAGACAACCCACCATGTACTCCTACATGGCCTCTCATCGCTACCTTTACCAAAACAGGTTCAACACTTAACCCTCATCATCAGGACACAATCATTTCACTCCGGTTCATCACCCAGATGAATCAGACCTGACACAACTCTAAGCATAGCAAGCATAATGATGTCTACTACGCAACCTTCTTGTAGACTCGTGTTGGGCCTCCAAGCGCAGAGTTTTGTAGGACAGTAGCAAATTTCCCTCAAGTGGATGACCTAAGGTTTATCAATCCGTGGGAGGCGTAGGATGAAGATGGTCTCTCTCAAGCAACCCTGCAATCAAATAACAAAGAGTCTCTTGTGTCCCCAACACACCCAATACAACGGTAAATTGTATAGGTGCACTAGTTCGGCGAAGAGATGGTGATACAAGTGTAATATGGATGGTAGATATAGGTTTTTGTAATCTGAAAATATAAAAACAGCAAGGTAGCAAGTAACAAAAGTGAGCACAAACGGTATTGCAATACTTGAAAACAAGGCCTAGGGTTCATACTTTCACTAGTGCAAGTTCTCTCAACAAAACTAACATAATTGAATCATATGTAAATCCCTCACGTGCGACAAAGAGTTCACTCCAAAGTCACAAATAGCGGAGAACTAACGAAGAAATTATTGTAGGGTACAAAACCACCTCAAAGTTATCTTTCCGATCGATCTTATGAGCTATCCCTATAAGTGTCACGAACAGCCCTAGAGTTCGTACTAAAATAACACCTTAAGATACACATGAACCAAAACCCTAATGTCACCTAGATACCCCAATGTCACCTCGAGTACCCGTGGGTTTGATTATACGATATGCATCACATAATTTCATATTCATCTATTCAATCCAACACAAAGAACTTCAAAGAGTGCCCCAAAGATTCTACCGGAGAGTCAAGACGAAAACGTGTGCCAACCCCTATGCATAGATTCCCATGGTCACGGAACCCGCAAGTTGATCACCAAAACATACATCAAGTGGATCAATGGAACATCCCATTGTCACCACAGATATCCCATCGCAAGACATACATCAAGTGTTCTCAAATCCTTAAAGACTCAATCCGATAAGTAAACTTCAAAGGGAAAACTCAATTCATTACAACTAGATAGAGAGGGCAAACACTCCATATGATTCATCTATATTAATAAAGCTCGCGGTACATCAAGATCGTGCCATCTCAAGAACACGAGAGAGAGAGATCAAACACATAGCTACTGGTACATACCCTCAGCCCCGAGGGTGAACTACTCCCTCCTCGTCATGGAGAGCGTCGGGATGACGAAGATGGCCTCCGGTGATGGTTTCCCCCTCCGGCAGGGTGCCGGAACGGGCTCCCGATTGGTTTTTCGTGGCTCTGGAGGCTTTCGGCGGCGGAACTCCCGATCTAGGTTTGTTTCTGGGTGTTTCTCTATTTATAGGAATTTTTGGCGGCGGAAACGAGTCCAGGGGGGCCACGAGGAAGTCACAAGCCAGGGGGGCGCGCCCTGGGGGGGGGGGGGGGCGCCCCCAGGCTTGTGGCCTCCTCGGTCACTTCCTGGCCCAGGTTTTTGCTCCAGTATTTTTTATATTTTCCAAAAATATTCTTCGTAAATTTTCAGCTCATTCCGAGAACTTTTATTTCTGCACAAAAACAACACCACGATAGTTCTGCTGAAAACAGCATTAGCCGGGTTAGTTCTAATAAAATCATACCAAAATCATATAGAATTATTGTAAACATGGCATGAATACTTCATAAATTATAGATACGTTGGAGACGTATCAGCATCCCCAAGCTTAATTCCTGCTCCTCCTCGAGTAGGTAAATGATAAAAGAAATAATTTATGAAGTGTGAATGCTACCCAACATGTTCATCATATTCTTTTCTTCTTTGTATAGCATGGACATTTGGACTTGTAAATGATTCAAAGCAATAGTCTAGTTTTAACATAATGACTTCAATACTCAAGCATGTCAACAAGCAACCATGTCTTTCAAAATATCAACACTAAAGAAAGTTATCCCTAGCCCATCATGCTCAATCATTGATCCCTTCATGAAACACACTCAAATATTAGCTATGCCCAATGCTCAAGTACGATCATAGTGCCCCCTAGTTGGTGCTTATAAGAGAAGATGGAGACTCAAAGCAAAAATATTTTTTTTTTTGCATAAAGTAAATAGATAGGCCCTTCGCAGAGGGAAGTAGGGATTTGTAGAGGTGCCAGAGCTCAAGGTTTAAATTGAGAGAGAAAAATATTTTGAGTGGCATGCTTTTCCTGTCAACGAAAACGACAAAGTAGCTCACAATACTTTCCATGCTAGATGCATTATAGGCGGTGCCCAAACAGAATGGTAAAGTTTTTACTCCCCCTCCACCAATCAATCACACTCCACGGCGAGCCGAATCCACGGGTACCGTCCATACCAACAACATTCCTGGGGGAGTTTTGTTTCATTATTTTTTTGATTTGAATTTTGAGCATGGGACTGGGCATCCCGAATACCATCCACTTTCTCGTGAATGATAGTGAATCAACACATATCGTGAGAATAACACACCTAGCATGGAAAAATATTGGATACTCCCCACAGTTTCATGAGCGGTATGGGCACACAAAAGAGAAAATTCATTTTGAAAATTTAGAGATGGCACATACAAATTTGCTTGGAACGGCATGGGAATACCGCATATAGGTAGGTATGGTGGACTCATAAGGCAAAACTTGGTTTAAGGATTTTGGATGCACAAGTGGTATTTCTACTTAGTACAAATGGAGGGTAGCAAATAGATTGGGAAGCAACCAAACCAAGGAACGAAAAATCACATAAGTGAGCATTGAGTCATAACTAACACCGAATAATGCACCACAAGTAGGATATAACTTCATTGCATAACTATTGACTTTCGTGCATGCATAGGGAATCACAAACCTTAACACCAATATTCCTACTAAGCATAATTACTCACTAACATGACTCACATATTACTATCATCATGTTTCAAAACTATTACAAAGAATCGAGTTTAATTTGTCCAATGATCTTCATGAAAGTTTTTGTTATATCCTCCTTGGATATCTATCACTTTGTGGCTAGTTTCATATATTGCCATTGCTTTTTGGGAAGCTCAAACAAATTTAGGTGAAGCACACGAGCATAAAGATTTCATCCCTCAAAAAGGTATAAGTGAAGCATGAGAGGAAATGACAAGCTACTCACAAAAGGTATAAGTGAAGATCAATGAGTAGTCAAACAATTAAGGAGCTATGTGAGGACTCTCTCTCCCTCAATAAATATTTTCAGATCTGAGTATTTTATTAAAACAGCAAACAAAAGAAAAATAGCACTCCAAGAATAGCACGCATCATGTGAACGAATAAAAATTTAGGCTCAACATAGGCTAACCAATAATTGTTGATGAAGAGAGGTGGGATGCGTAGCATCCCCAAGCTTAGATGCTTGAGACTTCTTGAAATATTTACTTGGGGTGCCTTGGGCATCCCCAAGCTTGAGCTTTTGTATCTCGTTTAATCATGGTTTCACCTTTTCTCAAAAACTTCATCCACACAAAACTTGAAAAGAACTCGTGAGATAGGTTAGTACACATAATAATAAATCAAATCTTTATGTACTGCCAAGACAAGTTGCATAATAATTTTCAAACATCATCTACTGTTTACTATCATTTCCACAATTTATATCTACCAATATAGGCTATGGAAACTATAGGATAAGTAGATAACAAAATTATGACAGCAATCTGTCCAAACAGAACAGTCTGTAGCAATTTATGAAAACAGTGTACTTCTGTAATTCAAAAAATTATGAAAATTTAGGAAATGCCATAAAATTTATATGACAACACTGTGTAAAAATTTCAGAAACTTTCCACGTTCCAGTAAAATATGAAAATTCATACACTACAGCATAAGTTTCTGTTTTTACACAGCACATATCAAAACATGTAATGCAAGCATCCTAATGCAATTCTTGGAACTTTTTATTGAAAAACAAGATTATAAATAACAACTAACAGAAAACAAGAAAATAAAATGATGCTCCAAGCAAAACTCATATTATGTGACGAATAAAAATATAGCTCCAAGTAAGATATACCGATAATGTTGAAGACGAAAGAGGGGATGCCTTCCGGGGCATCCCCAAGCTTAGGCGCTTTAGTCTTCCTTGGATATTACCTTGGGGGTGCCTTGGGAATCCCCAAGCTTAGGTTCTTGTCACTCCTTATTCTCCTCATATCGGTGTCTCACCCAAAACTTGAAAACTTCAATCACACAAAACTTAACGGAACTTCGTGAGAAGGGTTAGTGTAATAAAGATAAATCATTCACTTAGGTACTGTCAATACAAGATTCATAATTGTTCTCACATGATACCTACTGTATTCTATCATTCCCATAATTTATATCACTGAATATAAGCTATGGGAACACTAAAACAAGCAAACTATGCATGCAAAACAGAATCTGTCAAAAACAGAACAGTCTGTGAAGATCTGTAGTGTGACCATACTTCCCTGTCTCTAAAAGTTCTGAAAAATTAGGACAATCTAGGCAATTTGTATATAAATCATGTGTAAAAAATTCAGATCAAAAGCACGTTCCAGTGAATTTAAAAAAATTCCTGGACTGAGAGCAAAAGTTTTTGTTTTTGCACAGAATCAAGTCAACTATCATCCACTCTATCCCAAAGGCTTTACTTGGCACTTTATTGAAACAAAAGCTATAAAACATGATTACTACAGTAGCTTAATCATGTGAACACACACAAACAGAAAGGAAAAGTGTTGGGTTGTCTCCCAACAAGCGCTTTTCTTTAATGCCTTTTAGCTAGGCATGATGATTTCAATGATGCTCATATAAGAATAGTAGTTGAAACATGCAAGAGAGCATCATGAAGCATATGACTAGCACATTTAAGTCTAACCCACTTCCTATGCATAGGGATTTTGTGAGCAAACAATTCATGGGAACAAGAATCAGCTTGCATAGGAAGACAAAACAAGCATAACTTCAAAACTTTGAACACATAGAGAGGAAACTTGATATTATTGCAATTCCTACAAACATATGTTCCTTCCTCATAATAATTTTCAGTAGCATCATGAAGGAATTTCAGAATATAACTATCACATACAGCATTCTCTTCATGATCCACAAGCATAGAAAATTTGTCACTCTCCACATAAGCAATTTTCTTCTCATTCATAATAGTGGGAGTATCATATGAAGCTCGAATACTAAAAAATGTTTCCACATTAAAAGAGTAATGTTCAGTAAAAGGATATTCAAAATTAGTTTCGGGCCCAATGTGCGGTAGTAGCTAGTCTTGGAACACAAACACGGAACTCAGTTCCTATGAGCGGCTTCGATGAGACAACCCACCATGTACTCCTACATGGCCTCTCATCGCTACCTTTACCAAAACAGGTTCAACACTTAACCCTCATCATCAGGACACAATCATTTCACTCCGGTTCATCACCCAGATGAATCAGACCTGACACAACTCTAAGCATAGCAAGCATAATGATGTCTACTACGCAACCTTCTTCTTGTAGACTCGTGTTGGGCCTCCAAGCACAGAGTTTTGTAGGACAGTAGCAAATTTCCCTCAAGTGGATGACCTAAGGTTTATCAATCCGTGGGAGGCGTAGGATGAAGATGGTCTCTCTCAAGCAACCCTGCAATCAAATAACAAAGAGTCTCTTGTGTCCCCAACACACCCAATACAACGGTAAATTGTATAGGTGCACTAGTTCGGCGAAGAGATGGTGATACAAGTGTAATATGGATGGTAGATATAGGTTTTTGTAATCTGAAAATATAAAAACAGCAAGGTAGCAAGTAACAAAAGTGAGCACAAACGGTATTGCAATGCTTGAAAACAAGGCCTAGGGTTCATACTTTCACTAGTGCAAGTTCTCTCAACAAAACTAACATAATTGAATCATATGTAAATCCCTCACGTCCGACAAAGAGTTCACTCCAAAGTCACAAATAGCGGAGAACTAACGAAGAAATTATTGTATGGTATGAAACCACCTCAAAGTTATCTTTCCGATCGATCTTATGAGCTATCCCTATAAGTGTCACGAACAACCCTAGAGTTCGTACTAAAATAACACCTTAAGATACACATCAACCAAAACCCTAATGTCACCTAGATACCCCAATGTCACCTCGAGTACCCGTGGGTTTGATTATACGATATGCATCACATAATTTCATATTCATCTATTCAATCCAACACAAAGAACTTCAAAGAGTGCCCCAAAGTTTCTACCGGAGAGTCAAGACGAAAGCGTGTGCCAACCCCTATGCATAGATTCCCATGGTCACGGAACCCGCAAGTTGATCACCAAAACATACATCAAGTGGATCAATAGAACATCCCATTGTTACCACAGATATCCCATCGCAAGACATACATCAAGTGTTCTCAAATCCTTAAAGACTCAATCCGATAAGTAAACTTCAAAGGGAAAACTCAATTCATTACAACTAGATAGAGAGGGGAAACACTCCATATGATTCATCTATATTAATAAAGCTCGCGGTACATCAAGATCGTGCCATCTCAAGAACACGAGAGAGAGAGATCAAACACATAGCTACTGGTACATACCCTCAGCCCCGAGGGTGAACTACTCCCTCCTCGTCATGGAGAGCGTCGGGATGATGAAGATGGCCTCCGGTGATGGTTTCCCCCTCCGGCAGGGTGCCGGAACGGGCTCCCGATTGGTTTTTCGTGGCTCTGGAGGCTTTCGGCAGCGAAACTCCCGATCTAGGTTTATTTTTGGTGGTTTCTATATTTATAGGAATTTATGGCGGTGGAAACAAGTCAGGATGGGCCACGAGGTGACGACAAGCTAGGGGGCACGCCCTAGGGGGGGGGGGGGGCGCCCCCAGGCTTGTGGTGGCCTCGTGGCTCCCCTGGCCCAACTGCAACTCTCCCTGGGCTACTTCTGGTCCATAAAAATTCACCGTAGATTTTTATTTTATTTGGGCTCCGTTTGATATTCCTTTTCTGTAAAACTCAAAAACACGGAAAAAACAGGAACTGGCACTAGGCTCTAGGTTAATAGGTTAGTCCCAAAAATAATATAAAGTTGTAGTAAAAAGATTGTAAAACATCCAAGAATGATAATATAACAGCATGGAACAAGCAAAAATTATAGATACGTTGGAGATGTATCACATAACAGGGTGATAGCACAACATGGCTCAAGCATCTACCAGGTAAGCTAGGTTGCTTGGTTCAACTATTTACTGTGACAATGACAGGTCATGCAAAGGAGTGGGTTCATCTACCGCAACACAAGTAGTAGTTGAATCACATTGTTCTAATGCATTGAAATGAGAGCAAGGGCAAGAGGGTGGGATTGTATCGAATATGCTCAAGGGGGGTTGCTTGGCTGTTTATCGGAAGAACTCAACTGTTCTTCGATGTCGTCGATAACTACGTCTCGCAAGTCTATCGACAAGATCAAACAAGGTATAAATTAAGCACGGCAAATGCTTCACAATGATGCATGAGTATGACATGTTAATATGATGCTAGTTTGAGCTAATGCATCTATCAACAAGTTAAATGAAGTTGGTTTGAACCCAAGGTTCAAATTCAACTCCATATGTGAAGTGGCATATTGTGTTTGGAACAAAATGTCCAAGTTCTCCTATTTAGCTTGCTCTAACATGCATGAAAATGATACCATCAAATTCCTTGTATTTTTCTGATAATTTTTCATAAATAAATTATTTTAATCTGACAACAGATTATTTTCTATGATTTTTAGAAGTTTTAAGCATTTTCTGGAGTTAAATAAATTTAGAAATCAATTATTGCGTCATCATTGCGTCATCACTGCGTCAGCAGTCAAACGCGCCAGGGCTGGGTCAAACCTGACCTGCGGGACCCGCATGTGAGTGACTCTGGTCTAACCAGAGAGTTAATTAACTTTAAACTGGTTTAGTTAGCAGCTGGGCCCACTGTCAGCGGCTCTGGTTTAACTAAATGGGTGGTTAGCCCCTAACTGATCCCCTGACAGGCCGGGCCCGCATGGCAGCGACTCACCGGTGTTCAAACGTGGTGGCGTGCCAGCGGCGACCAAAACAGCGACGGCAGCCGTCGGAAAAACGCTACGGGGCTCGGTTTGGCGCGCTGGTGATACTGGGGGGAATCCCGTGCTCGACCGCGTCGAACGGGGCTGGTCAGGGGGCTGTGAGTTGCCGGAGAGCTCGCCGGCGAGCACATCCACGGCGGCGCCCGCACGGGGTTGACGGAGCCGAGGCGCAGGAGCACCTCCGGAGCAGTCGAGGCTATCCACGTGCTCCTGGGAGGCTCCTGAGCACACTGGCGTGCTCATACATGGGTTTCACCCACCGGAGCAATGACTAGCTCGAGGTCCGGCGATGGAAGCTTTCGGCCTCGGCGGGGATGTCTAGGGGACGAGCGCGAGCACCGGAGATGAGGGGGGGTTAGCAAGAGGGGCTCACGGTGAAGCGGTTGACGCAGACGCCAAGCTCGAGGACGGTCGAGAGCCGGCGAATTGACGACGGCGGCCGGAGGTTCCCACGGTTGAGGATGATGCGGATGGCGGAGCTGTGATGCTCCAGGGCTCGATTCCGATGGCGAGGGGACGAGGAGGAGGATCACGGGGCGAAGGAACACGTCGGTGGGGCTTCTCGAGGTCGATGGCCGCGGCGGCAACGAGCTACGGCGACGGGCGCGCTCGGGCGTGCGTGCGAGAGAGACGCAGGGGAGGAGAGGAAGAGAGCGACAGGAAGAGAGGGAGCCAGGGGGGTCTGGCGCGAGGATAAGGGAGGGGGATGGCCTCCAGCGCGAAGCAGGAGGTGGAGGCCTCCTGGCTTCGGCGTGCGCGGCTTCGCCTCTGCCTACTGGCAGAGGTTGAAGACGACCACCTCGCCTAGGTGGGCTGGGCCGGTTGCCTCTTGGCCCAGGAAGGTAAGCCAGGTAGGCCCTTTACCGTTTATTTTTTTCCTGTTTTGTTTTATGTTTCTGCCATTTGTTTTGGCTCCAACAAAAATAGGAAACCATTTTAGTAAATGCTGAAAATATATATGTGGACTAAATGGAATTATCCAATGCCACATAATAATTCTCAGAACTGTTGGACATATATTTTCCATATAGAAAATATATAACTTTTGCAATAGGGTTTGAATTAATTCAAATGCCCAAGATAAAATGTTTCTGTGATCCCAAAATATTGTTGGACATTTTAGCTCAAACTAATATTTTCACAGAATAGTTGGAACATTTTCTTGGATCCAATTGAAGCAGTTTTTATATTGCCTTTTGACAAAAATTTGAATGGTGAGGCTTGATCACTCCTCATTTCATATTCATTTGAAAATTTAAATGCATGCATGAATGCATTGGCAAGCATAAAGAAACTAGGGCTGTGACAGTGATGCCGTATGTGCCAAGTATTTAACCATGATGTTGTAAGGACCGGCTCAGACATGGCTAAAAAATCTGCCGCCTAACTCCATCAACACATGGGCCGAGCTAAAAGAGCGGTTCATCAAGAATTTCCAAGGGACTTGCAAGAAGCCTATGACAATTGTAGACCTACAGCATTGTGTTCAACGAGTGGACGAGTTGGCCCACCATTGGACTCGCCGGGTCGCGAAAATTATCCATTCATCAGAGAGCATCACGGCGGCTCAAGCAGTCCTAATATTGGAAAAGAACTGTCACTTCCAGCCTTTGGTTCAGAAGCTCGGACGGCTCAAGCAAAAAGTGCAAGACATGGGCGACTTGATGGATGTTCTCACCAGATATGCTGAGTCAGATAGCACGAAGGATCCTGGCTCAGATGAAGACAAGACCACCAAAGGCAAAAAGGCTGAAGGAGGGAAAGGCCAGCATAGTCACGGTGGTAACCATGGGGCTCAAAATAATAAGCGGAAGCAGCCCGATGGCGGGTCAGACTTTGTGGCCAATACTAACACAGGCTTCAAGAATCAACGTCGCAACGGTCGACCCAGAGGGGCTTATAATGGGAATAAACCTCGCAATTATGAAGAGGCGCTTAAGGCACCTTGCCCTAAGCACAACACTCAGGATAAGCTGGCTACCCACTCATGGGAGAATTGTTATATCATGCAAGAGTTCCGTAACCAGGCTTTCCAGCATAATCCAGGAGGTAATGTTGGTGGACACCCGGGTCAAAACGGACCTGGCAGGTCACAAGGTGGCCCCGGGGCTGGTTTTCAACATCAGGGAAATCATGGCAATGGGCAGCATCCTAGCCAGGGCAATCAGCATAATAACCAAGGAGGATTCCAAAGTAATACCAAGGAGTTGAATAACGGTCAGTACCACTAGCACCGGAATCCCTGAATAAAATTCATGCTCTGGAGGGTCTCAAAGAAGAAATTTTATGTCTCCAAGAGGGAAACAAGTCGGCCCTGGAACACCAGTGGCCTTATTATACTTAGCTCCGCCGACTCCTTTTTTGTAATTCCCCCTTTTAAAATTCTATATATACTTCTTTATGTTTCGAGTATGAATAAAGCCGGCGTATTTTGTCGTTTCAACCTACAAGTTGAGTTTGAGTCTTTATTTTTTGAAACAAAGGGTACCTGGGGGCTTCCAACTCATCGAGTTTAGCTTTCTCACCCTTGTGACCCGGCATAATAACGCCACAATACAAAGGGCATTTGGGAGCTTCCAGCCCATCGGACTTAGCTTTCTCACTCTCTTGACCCGGCAAAAATAAACCCCATATGTGGTTAAACCTGCCTGTATGCTTGATGTGACTCTGATCAGATGACCCCGTGTACTCTTGACAAGTCAATCCCTTTTTGGACCCTGAACTTGTTAAGGTTAAAACACCAGCTTGAGTCATGAGAGAGACGGCATGCAGAAAGCTAGGATAAACCATGGGTTATCATACCCGCTTCATTGAAGCAAGACTCGATCCTCGAAAGCCGGTCTTTCCCTGTCGAGCTTCGAAAGCCGACGAGTTACCTTGACATTATGAGCATATGTTATTACATCCTTCGCATAGCCATCACGTCATGGTAATGCGGAAAGCTGATTTTCAGATCAGAGTATATCACAAGATATTTTGTGATTTCTTATAAAGCCTTTTAGCCGACCAGCATCTCGGTTAAACTAACCAGGATCGTGCGGTTAAAACCTTCAAAGCTGCCTTCAAAAGGGGTTGTCTTATATTTCTAAGCTTCGAAAGCCAGTACTATGTGTTGAAATTCATCACATAAAGTATTTTAGGCACGCCTTATTTTCATTACCAGTTTGTACATGAAATAACCGGATTATCAACTGCATGACCATCATAAAATTGTATTAAGGGCTAAAAGGACCTTAAATTTTGAATATCAGTTTTTGCCAGGTCTCATCAAACCAGCTTGTCAATTTTGCCTTATTCGGCTTTGTTCATTACAACAAGTTTCAGGTTCAAAGGTTATTACCGGCTTATGCTTGAGAGACCGGGTTGAACAATTGAGCTCGCACAAGCGACCAATTGACAAGACATATAATCTTTAACATTGTTGAAAGAGAAATAGATTGTTAAAATCTAGAAGATCAAGACTTTCTGCCAACTCATTTTTTCCCAGTTCTATCTTACAAAAAGTGCTCATCAATAGAAGGATTATGTGAGTGATAGGGCAGTGAAATAGCGGAAAAGGGATCAAGCTCGAAAAAGTAAGTATCTTGCGTCAACAAAAGGCGCAAACATGCATGATGGCACGACGACAGTTTTCGGCTATCCCTATTACAAGCTCAAGGAAGCCACAAATTGTTTTTTCACCCATACTTGGGGGCTTAAGTTGACAAAGTGATGATTGATAAAAGCTCGAATCACCGACCACATCATCCGGGTCAGTGGCAGCTAATCTTGCGCATGAGACGCCTCCGGATTATCCACCGATTGGTCTTCTGGCTCCTGTATCTGAAGGTTATCCGCGTCCCAGTTGCAGTGAGATAAGGCTTGGAACACAACTTCGTCATCAAGAATAGGAGACGGGTCAACTTCAGGGGCAAAGACATGCTCGCGCCGTTGAGGAGCCAGATTCTTTGATATTAAATCAGGTGGTGGAATCCGGGTATGGTTGGCGTCATAAGCCGCTTGATAGTTCCTCAGTTTCATCTCAGATACCAGCTGACTCAACAATATTTGAGCATCCTTGACACAGGTAGCATAATCCTCCTGGGAAAATTCTGACCCGTCATTCTTGAACTCGGGGAAGCCCTTTGCTAAATCAGCTGGGTCGAGCTACTCCCCATGAGCTAAAGCTCGGCTAAATGCATATATCGCGCCAGATCGGGCGGCTGATCTCTTTAGCTCTGGAATGTTTTGCGGGATGATTGAAAGAGATTCCAACACATTTTTGATAAGATTTAAAGGCTGCTTATCTCCCATCGTTGCCTTGATTGCAAGATGACTCCCAACGTAGAGTTGCTTTGTGAGAGAATAAACAACCTTAAGCATCAGCAGGCTATTATCATAGAGGCTGGTAGTCCGGGGGCCTGCAAACAGAATCAAATACGTGAGTCGCCGGGCGCTTTATATCTATGCTTTAAGAAGACAAGAAGTTATGTATGCTTACCGAAAATAGCTTGGGTCATCTGGGCAATATGCCGCTTTAACCCGGATAGCTCCTTAGTGATGGGTTTGAGCTGGCCCTGTGCATCCTCTACACGTTTCAGCAGAGTTGCCTTTTTAGCCTCAAAGGATTTCTTCTCCTTCAAAAAGCCTGCCTTGACATTTTCCAATTCAGTCAGCAAAAGGCGAAGTTTTTCTTCAACTTCTGCTTGGTAGGTTTGTCCTTTTTCTAGGTCTTTCTTCAAGCCAGCTACGGTGGATTCGACTGTCTTCAAAGCTTCCTGCATAGTTAATAAATCTACGTCAAGTCCCAAGCAAATTGCAAGCAATATATTTGGCACTTGGGGGCTAATGTATATCAGTTGTTTTACAACATTAAAGATACGGACAAGACCCGACTCATCTCAAGGAGATGAGCCAGCCCTTGGGGGCTACAGGTCGAAGTTCTTCAAGTTATTAAAAAGATCCGACTCATCTCAAGGAGATGAACCGGCCCTTGGGGGCTATAGGTCGAAGTTCTTCAAGTTATTAAAGGATCCGACTCATCTCAAGGAGATGAGTCGGCCCTTGGGGGCTACAGGTTGAATCAATCATGGAATTCACAAGACCCAGCTTATCTTAGAAAGACAAAGCTGGGCCTTGGGGGGCTACAAAAGGATATATGGTATGAGCATATAAAAGAGGACAGACCTCGTATTTATTTTTCATCATGCTAACAAGGCCGATTTCCATTTCACGGCTTGTAGCCAAACGATCCAGACAGGAAGCATGAAGGTCTTCAACACTAAAGCTTTCATAATTTGGATGCTCCAGTTTGGTCTTCCCTTTTTCTTGCAGTACCGCTTCATCCTTAGCAATGACCTTTGTTAACACCCTGGAAATCTCAGAAGCAGTATAACCCATCCCAGTAATAACAACTTCAGGGGCATCTTTGTTTGTTACTGAAGGATTGGGCGGGTCAAGGTTAACTGCTGATGTAGTTTCAACAGTTACGACGTCAGTACTGGCTGGTTCAGATGGAGGAGGTAAATCATTTTGGATCTCACGAGGGTCTTCAGGTTGATCAACATGAATTTCAGGAGCCGCCGATCAGGAATTTCTGGCTCAGGGGCCTCAGGGTTAACAGAAGACCCGTCAGTTTTCCTTTTCTTGGCTTTGGCCCTGCCAAGATAAAAAGTATAGTATGAAGTATGGAAAGAGACAATAGTCTACTCTAACAGGCAATATGATGAGGAATTTACCCATGATTGATAACAAAGGGTGCCAGTTTGGACGCAGTTGAGTCGTCCGACGAAGGTTGCGACTCCTGATAAACCAAGGCATAGGAATCAAAGGTTGACATATCAAGTTAGAACTTCCTTGGAAGATTGGAATATTAAGTACCTTGGCTGGTTGTTTCCGGGCGGCTGATTTATCAGGTAAGCCCTCAATAAGATTACCACTCCCACTTCGGGTCTGACACCTAGACTGGTGCTGGGTTTTCTTCAAAACAAAGTGAGGGTCCAGATGAGCGCCCGGGTGAGAAAAGCCTACCTTCCGAACAACCTGCCTTGTTTTCAACGGGGGCAAAGGTTCTGAGTGGGAAGAGATGGAAATTACCTCAACATCGCCTGCACGGCTTGTTTCAACATCGCCCTAAGAAGAAGTGGCGTCAGATAGATTCAATGAAATACAAACAAAAGATTAAGTTTACCACTGATCGAGTATCAGTGGCAGTTGTTTCGTCCATGTGAGATGGCCCTTCAATAGCCGCCTTGTTCTTTTTCTTACTTGGGGCGGCTTTGGGCTTGTTAGCCATGGTCTTGCTGCGTCTCCTACCCCAGAAAGGAGATGTAGCCTACAAAATTAAGCAATCAGAGTAAGCAGGCAAAAGGCTCAAAGTTTGTTCGAAAAGCCGGATTAGGATATTAAAAGTTTTGTACCAGGGGAGCCGGGTTAAGGGCGTAGAAAGGTTTTAACCCGTCCTTGCTGCAAGTTTCTTGGTTTTCACCCATCAATTTCTTCACAATTCGGTTTATTTCGCCGGCTTCCAAGGAAAAGTTGCTGTACCGTTGGGCGTCATTCAAATCGCCAGAATAAGCACACATTAAGCCGTTGCGAAGACTTAACGGCAGAATCTTACAAGATACCCAACACCGGGTTAAGTCGACCCCAGTCAGCCCGTTGGCTAGCAGAGTCCTTAACTTCGGATAAATATGGGTGTGTTGGGAACGTTCCTCTTGAGGAGCCCAACCAGGAAGTTCAAAATCCATGGGGAGGCGGTTGGGTCTATAACCCGACAAGGGATTTTCATTAGCAGGAGCGGTATTCCGACAATAATACCAAGTCTTATTCCACCCTTTGGGATGGCTTGGTAAGGTGGCAGCAGGAAAATGAACGTCTTTCCGCCTCTGGATTGACACCCCGCCAAGTTCTAAGCCGGGACCGTCCGCACACTCTGTCTGCCGGTTCAAATAGAAAAAATCCCTGAAGAGGGAGACGGTGGGTTCCATTTGGAGATACACCTCGCCAAAAACTTGGAACTGGCAAAGGTTCAATATGGAGTTAGGACCCAGGTCTTGAGGATGAAGATGGAAGAAGTGTAAGACATCTCGACAGAATTTTGACCTGGGAGGTGAAAAACCCATCTGAAGGTGATCCAAGAATATCACCACTTCTCCCTCCTCTGGGTTTGGGATTTCCTCTACAAAGACGACCCACCAACCAACCACATTTTGAGGCGGCAGAAACCCATGTTCCTCGTAATCTTTCAAGTGAACATCAGAAACTTGAGTGGCCACCCAGTTGCAGGCTTTTGACTCTGACATAATGAGTCGCCTGGATAAAGCAAAAGAGGGCGGCTTAAGTAAATGGTTCGAATAATATGATCTAATTATCTGCAATGGAAAGGTTGCCTTGTAGAAAGCTGGAGCCTTTATACAATAGCTTAGCGCATGACGAGTTACAATTATTGAGCCGGCAGGAGTAAGGGCGACTTGTTCTAAGGACCAACTATTTCTGAAGTTTTGCTAAGTTTAAAACAAACAAGTTTCTCCCAGAGTCGCAACAATTTTGGATCTAAGAATAGTTCAAAAAAGCAAAAATATTTGCTAAGCCCTAACGAAGGAGCAGAGAAGCAATGACAATACAGTTTATCTAATGCTGAGGAGGATTAAGGCATAACATACACGAAACGGAATCGGTATTTCAACCGTTTACTTTGGTGATTACGCTCGCGGGATCTACTTACACAATTAACGATGGTGATGAACTGGAGAAAATCTACCGAAGAACTCAAGAACTCCAATGTACTACAATGGATCTAGGTCAGAAGAAAATGACTTACTTGAGTGATCACCAGCGGCGGCGGAAGTGCACGGAGGCTCGACTAGTGAGGAAGAAATACTGCAACGACCTTGAGAGTAGTTGTCGGGGATGAAGAAACAGCGGCGGCAGCACGAGGGGTCTTCGGACTCGAGGAGGAAGAAGAAGCGAAGAGCAAAGGTGGAAAGTGAATCAGGGGCCCTTTGGTAAATATTTAAAGGGGAGGAGCTCGAAGAGGCAACTGACATGCGTGACAATCGAGGGAATGCAGTAATTTTCGAGAAAACAAAAACGCCTCGATTTTCGGGATAAACAGATATGGCCAGATTCGCCATGATGTCAATATTGTTTTTCCGGATTGACGACAGATGATGTCACAATAAGTGAACGTTGGAGAAATGATGAATGCGGAAGTAGTTGTCGGATTTCGGGCTCCGCAAAACCCTTAAGATTCGAACACAGGGGCATGGGCGAAGATCCCCTGCAGCTTCGCCCAACCTAGCTCGCTACTCGATGATCACAGCAATGAACTCGCACGATGACGAGGAAGAAGATGAACACGATAGTTTACCCAGGTTCGGGCCGCTGCGAAGCGTAATACCCTACTCCTGCTTTGGTGGATTGCCTCTCGAGGAGGTGGGGTGGATGAACTAGTACAGTGTTTCAGGGCCTCATGAGGGCGCTCCTGAGGTGTTCGTGGCCCTCTGTTGGCTTGGTGAAGGATGAGTGGTGGAATGGATTCCGATCCCTCTCTACGGTGCAGCCTACCCTCTATATATAGCGGTGGCTCGGGTCCTCTTCCCTTATCGCAACGGCGGGAAGGGATCCCACAGCGGCCAATTTTGAAGGGGGACAGGAGTTCATGCTCGCCCTGCCCAAAGGCGGTCTTCGCCTGCAAAGTAGCTGTCGACGGAGCAGAAGTGGGCTCGGCGATGACATCCTCCCTGCGGGGCCACGTGGTCGTGGTCTTGTTGCACCGAAATGGAAACCTGTGGGGGGTGCTTTGGGAACCCGCGTACGCCCTTGCTCCCTTTGCACTAAAGGGGAAACTGAACCTCCGTGGATGTCGGCCAGCAGCTCGCACCCCTGCTCCTTGGAGATGCACCGCAGCGCGACGTCGTTCGGGCGCCTGTGGTACAAGTTGCCGTCTTGCAAGCAGTAGGCTGTGGCCTGTCGGGCCACGCGCTCCGCGTCTTCCTCCTCTTTGGTAGCGTGCCGTGAAGTAGGTACGCCCTGAACTCCTGCATCCAGCTGTCGGCCTGAGGCTCCAAGGCCAGGAGCAGTCGGGCTCCTGAGGCCTGGCCACAGTCCGGAGCCCCCGTGGGCGGCGCTGGGGGAAGCTCCTCACTTCACGGCGCCAGGTCTTCAGTAGGTGGTGCCGCGGAGGGTTTGAAGAGCCGCTCATCGAAGACGCCTGGCTCCTGGGGCTCGCGGCACGAGGCCCTCTTGGTGATGTCGTCGGCTTCCTTGTTCGCGCTGCGTGGGATGTGTTGCAACTCCAAGCCCTGAAAACGTCTTTCGATCCTACGTACCTCTTCCAAATACGCCTCCATGTGCTCGTCCTTGGGTTTGTACTCTTTGTTGGAGAAGTTGACGAGGAGCTGGGAGTCGCCCATGACGGTGAGGCACCGAAGCCCCAAGGCCGCCACCGCCTTGAGGCCGGTGATGAGGCCCTCGTACTCCGCGATGTTGTTGGAGACCTTCTCTCCATGCTGTAAACAGAGCTGCACACCATAGCTGAGCTTGTCTCCTGCCGGGGAAGTGAGCACGACCCCAGCCCCCGCTCCCTTGCGCGTGAAGGCCCCATCGAAATGCATGATCCATCCTTCGGGTGCCTCGTCGCCAGGGGTGAGGGACTGGCTCCCTTCTAGCCCCCGGTCCGGGGCGTCTGTCCACTCCGCCACGAAGTCCGCTAGGGCTGCCCCTTTGATGACCCTGGTCGTGCTGAACTCTATGTTGAAGGCCTACAGCTCGATGTTCCATTCGGGGACTCTTCCTGCCGCGTTGGGGTTGCGCAGGATCTTCTCCAAGGGGTAAGCAGAGACGACCTTGATGGGGTGTCCCTGGAAGTAGTGACGTAGTTTCCTCGAAGCGACAAGGAGTGCTAGGAGGAGCTTCTGCTGCATGGGGTAGCGTGAGCGTGCGTCCCACAGCACCGTGCTGACGTAGTACACCGGGTGTTCGACGAGGGTGAGGTCCCTTGCGGTGTCCGGTCCCGTGGCGGGCCCAAGAGGCCTGGGCGCCTCGGGGGCCGTTGGTGCGGAGGGGGCCTCATGAGGGTCGAGTGCTTCAGGGGTCATCAGAGCGACTTGGGCCTCAGGAAGGTTGAGCGCTTCAGGGGCCGTCGGTGCGGCTTGGGCCTCAGGAGGGTTGGGTGCTTCACGGGCCGTCGGAGCAGCTTGGGCCTCAGGTGCTTCGGCTTGGGGAGGACCAGGCTCCTGGGGATCCTGCGTGCCCCCTGGCTTTGTGCTTGGGGGCCCGCCGGCGCCCGTTGATGTGGCGCGTGTGCCGGCCCGCTCCTCCCTGACTGCCACCAATACAGTGCTGGCGGAGTTAGGGGTGGCAGCCAGGTATAGCAGCAGGGGCTCCCGAGGGCGAGGCGCTACCATCACCGGCGGGCTCGTGAGGTATCGCTTGAGTTCCTCGAAGGCTGCGTTCGCCTCTGGGGTCCATTCGAAGGGGCCCTTCCTTTTCATGATCTTGAAGAATGGCAAGACCCGCTCGCCAAGCTTGGAGATGAAACGCCCCAAGGAGGTCACACATCCCGCCAATTTGTGCATTTCCTTGAGGGTCTGGGGCGCGCTCATCTTGTTTATGGCTTTGACCTTCTCCGGGTTCGCCTCAATTCCCCGGTGCGACACCAGGAAACCGAGCAGCTTGCCCGAGGGGACCCCGAAGACGCACTTTTCAGGGTTGAGCTTCAGGTTCACTTCCCTCAGGCTGGCGAACATCTCCTCCAAGTCTTCGACCAGGGTCTTGGCCGCCCTGGACTTGACGACGATGTCGTCGACATAGGCTTCTGCATTCCTCCCGAGCTGCGGCCCCAGGGCGATGTGCATCAGCCGCTGGAAGGTTGCCCCGGAGTTCTGCAGCCCGAAGGGCATGCACGTGTAGCAGAATACCTCGCACGTGGTGAGGAAGGCCGTCTTCTCGACGTCCTCCACCACCATTTTGATCTGGTGGTAACCCGAGAAGGCGTCTAGGAAGCATAGGAGGTCGCACTCCGCGGTGGAGTCCACGATCTGGTCGATGCGCGGCAGCGGGAATGGGTCCTGGGGGCAGGCTTTGTTGAGGCTCATGAAGTCGACGCACATACGCTCCTTCCCGCACTTCTTCGGGACGACCACCGGGTTGGCCACCCACTCTGGGTAATGCACCTCCCGGATGACCCCTGCCTCCTTGAGCTTGCCGACCTCCTGGGCGATGAACGCCTGCTTCTATGGAGCTTGCCTTCTTGCCTTTTGCTTCACCGGGTGCGCGTTCGGGCACACCATGAGGTGGTGCTCGATCACGTCCCTTGGGACCCCCACCAGGTCGGAGGCGCTCCACGCGAACGCGTCCTTGTTCGCCCAGAGGAAGGCCACCAACGCCTCCTCTTGATCCTGAGGCAAGTCGGCGCCAATGGTGAAGGTAGGGCCGGGGTTTCCTTCGTCCACCTGCACCCGCTTCGTCTCCGCCCGACTCTGGGAGAATAGCTGCCTCTTCCTCACTGGCGCGACGTCGGGGAGGGCACCCTCGGGGTCCTCCGCGGCCTGCGCGGCACCCCCGGCACAGGTGCGTACCGCGGCCGCTGCTTTGTAGGAGAGCTTGAGCACGTGGGACGCGTCCTTGACATCCCCCACGATGGTGAGGACGTCGCCGCTCCCGGGCATCTTGAGCCCCGGTGCATTGCCGCCATGAACTGAGCGAGGGCGGGGTAGCCGAGTATGGCGTTGTACGGGAGGTGGATGTGAGCGACATCGAAGTTGACCTGCTCGGTGAGGAAGTTGGAGCGGGTGCAGAAGGTGACGGGGAGGCGCACCCGCCCCACGGGGGCGACGGATCCGCCGACCACCCCAGAGAAGGGCCTTGAAGGTGCGAGCTGGTCACGGGGTAACTGCAGCGCGTCGAAGGCCTCCACGGAGATGACGTTGAGGCTGGCGCCACCGTCTATGAGGGTCCTGGAGACAGCAACGCCGCGTATGGTCGGCGTGCACAACATAGGAAGCGTTCCAGCGGCTGCCGTCGCCTTGGGGTGGTCGTCGGGGCCGAAGGTGATGTCGATCTCCAGCCATGCGCGGTGCTGCGTGGGCTCGGGCCACGGCCGAACCGCTCCTACATGGCGTAGGAACCGCTTGACATGGCGGCCGGAGGGTGGTGCCTGCGACCCGCCGAGGATGCAGGCGACCGCGGGGGCGGCCCTGCGCGCCCAAGCGCCGTCACGCATCGGGGACCGGCCGTCGTCGGGGATCTCGCCCGCCATGGAGTCGTCGAACAGGGGCTTGGCCGTCGCCGCGAGTGGGGAAGCTCCGACACGCCCCCTACCTGGCGCGCCAAATGTCGGATTTCGGGCTCCGCAAAACCCTTAAGATTCGAACACAGGGGCGTGTGCGAAGATCCCCTGTAGCTTCGCCCAACCTAGCTCGCTACTCGATGAGCACAACAATGAACTCGCACGATGACGAGGAAGAAGATGAACACGATAGTTTACCCAGGTTCGGGCCGCTGCGAAGCGTAATACCCTACTCCTGCTTTGGTGGATTGCCTCTCGAGGAGGTGGGGTGGATGAACTAGTACAGTGTTTCAGGGCCTCATGAGGGCGCTCCTGAGGTGTTCGTGGCCCTCTGTTGGCTTGGTGAACGATGAGTGGTGGAATGGATTCCGATCCCTCTCTACCGTGCAGCCTACCCGCTATATATAGCGGTGGCTCGGGTCCTCTTCCCTTATTGCAACGACGGGAAGGGATCCCACAACGGCCAATTTTGAAGGTGGACAGAAGTTCATGCTCGCCCTGCCCAAAGGCGGTCTTCGCCTGCAAAGTAGCTGTCGACGGCGCAGAAGTGGGCTCGGCGATGACATCCTCCCTGCGGGGCCACGTGGTCATGGTCTTGTTGCACCGAAATGGAAACCTGTGGGGGGTGCTTTGGGAACCCGCGGACGCCCTTGCTCCCTTTGCACTAAAGGGGAAACTGCACCGCCTGGCGCGCTGGCGCCCGCCTGTCCTTCCTTGCGTCATCTTTACTCCTGAGGCCGGACCTTGCATTGAGATCTCCGCTGCTCCGGAGGGGGCCTGGGGAGGCCCATCCCTTGCCGGTCTTGACGCTGCTCCTCCTCGCGAGTCTCGGGCCCTCGCGAGGGCCTTGTCTTCAGTGGGGCCGCGCCTGGCTGTGTTTGGTTGATGAAGTGGGCCCTGCCCTGGGCCGCAGGCAGGCAGGTCTAGGTACCCCTGTTCCCAGAACACCGACAGTAGTACAAGCCGACGTTATGAGATTCATGGAAGGTACAAGTCCGATGATGAGCCACCGAAGGAAGAGAAGAGAAATTGACATGAACGGATTCAAATCAATCTGGAGCCTAATGTCGGGGATATAACTTCACGGTGTAACCCGCCTTACTGGGCCGGGTTAATATATTGACAGCCTTGAGACCAAGTTCAAGATGGGCCGTGTCATGAAGATGAAGACAAACGAGGCAGTGGCTGACTCGAGTCGCCAGACGGCCCAACACTTGAAGACGGTGGCTCAAGGCCCATGAAGCTCAAGACGCCGGCCGAGTTTCCTTAAGATACAAGGCAAGTTAGAGACATTGTAGGTCACGGGTCATGATATGACCCGGACTCTATTGTAAACCCTAGGGCTTGACCTGTATATAAAGGCAGGCCCCTAGGACCGAAAGACTTAAGTTACAACCTCTTGATAGCTAGGTTAGTGATTCCACACCCTTGTAATCGAGATCTACCCATCAAATACACACAAAGCAGTACGTAGGCTATTACCTCCATCGTAGGGGCCGAACCTAGGTAAACCCGACTCTCTCTCTCGTTCAACCCCTTCGAGTTGCCACCTAGCGGCGATGGCCTCACACCTAAGTCCTTTTACGAGGACATCTGCAGCAGCAGACAAAACCACGACATAAAGGGTAAAGAAAACGTAGTGGCGGATGCTCTTTCCCGCAAATGCATGCTAGTCACTCAACTTGAATTGAATGTTATTGGTTTTGAGCACATCAAAGACTTGTATGAGCATGCTGTTTCTTTTGCTAATCCTTACGCTATGTGCGAAGTGAAACCTTGTTGGGAGAACTATTATATGAAAGATGGCTATCTTATGCGTGCTAACAAACTTTGTATACCCGAGTCTTCTCTTCATTTGTTGCTTTTGCAAGAGGCTCACGATGGAGGACTTATGGGTCACTTTGGACGCGACAAGACGTATACCACACTATCCAACAAGTACTATTGGCCCAAGATGTTTCGTCATGTTGCACGCTTCACCAACCAATGCTCTACATGCCGCAAAGCTAAGTCTAAAGCTCAATCCCATGGTCTTTACATGCCTCTTCCTATACTGTCGGTGTCCTGGGAACGGGGGTACATAGGCTTGCCTGCCTGCGGCCCAGGGCGTGGCCCACTTCGACAACCACCACGGCCCGACGCGGCTTCACTCAAGGCAAGGCCCTCGCGGGAGCCCCGCCCTCGCGAGGAGGACGGCGCCAAGACCCCTAGAGAGAGGAGGCCACCCCAGGCTGGCTCCCAAGGAGCGGAGATCTCTATGTAGCGCCCGGCCTCGCGAGGTCGGGAGTGACGCAAGTCAAGCCAGGCGAGCACCAGCGCGCACAGAGAAGACAATTTCCACTTTGGTGCAAAGGAGGCAAGGGCGTACGCGGGTTCCCGAGGTGTCCCACCAAAGGTTTCCATTCTGGTGTAACAAGACCAGGCCAACGGGCACGGCAGGGCGGATGTCATTGCCGAGCCCACCTCTGCGTCACTGCCAGCTACTTTGCAGGCGAAGACCACCTTTCGTCAGGATAAGATGTACCTCCTGTCCCCTTTCGAATTTGGCCGTTGTGGGATCCCTTCCCGCCAGTGCGATAAGGGAAGAGGACTCGGGCCATTATAAATAGAGGCTAGGCTGCACCGTAGAGGGGGATGGATCCAAAACCAACCGAGTAGGCCAAGACTGAGGGGTTCCAACCCCATCTGAAAAATACATACGCCCGGCTGGCCCGCAGCCGGCCGGCCTACGGTCGGCTGTACCAAGGCCGGCTGGAGGGCTACCGGCAGGCCCACTGCCGGCTGGCTCACAGCCGGCTGGTCAGGGGCCGGCCGCCCAGCCCCTGACCAGCCGACGGCCGGCCGCCCTACGGCCGGCCCTTCTCACTGCAGCCAGGTACACCGCCGTCCACTCCATTACTTGCCCCGGTGTGGCTACAGTCCGGGCGGTCGTACCGCTGACGCGCGGGCACGAGCGGCTACAGTCCGGGCGGTCGTACCGCTGACCAAGACTGATCGAGACCCGGCGGAGCAACAGTGCCGCCACGCCGCCGTCTACTCCACTACCTGCCCCGACGTGGCTACAGCGCAGCCGGCCGTACCACTGACTTCGGCCGGCAGGCGCAAGACGACTCCGTATGGGGCGGCCCGTGCCGTAGCAGGTAGGCACATGCCAATAGAAGAGCCAGCTGGCGGGCCCCAGTTGGCGATGGGACCGCTCAGCCGGCGGCCCTACGGGCGACGAGACGGCGCTGCGGGTGGGCCCCCTGGCCGACTGGAGAGGCTGCCAGCCGGGTCCCCCCTTTAGTACCTTAGGAATACTGTAAGCCGGGGGGTTGGCCTATAAAACCCCCCGAAGCCCCCATGCATCGGGCAGGCAAGCATTAAGGGATTCCCCCCGTATCACACTCTCACTCTCACGTAGCAAGGGAAGAGGAGCCGGCCGCTCCTTCTTCCTCCTCTAGACCCCAGCTCAAGGAGCACCATTGTAACATCACCCATCATCCAACTAGACAAGCAGGACTAGGGGTATGACCTCCCATGGAGGGCCCCGAACCTGGGTACATCGTGTGTCCCTCACCGCTTGTGCCTAATCCCGCTCCCGGAGCCCGTCGGCGTCCTTCGGCCCCAACCACTCTCGATAAGCCACCCCATGGCATCTGCCGTGAGTAAACCACGACAGTTGGCGCCCACCGTGGGGCCCCCGCGACGCCGGCCGGAATCACGCTTCGGGCGGGACCCTTCGCCACCTCCCCCGGCCATCCCGCGTCCGGGCGGAACTGCATGCTCGTGGGGCTTGCTCCCGCGGGGCGGGGCTCCGTTCTCGCCAGCCCTGCGGGCAGTGCCGCCGGCCTCTCCGACGAGGTGCACAGCGACGACCCTCTGCTCAACGCCGCCGCACTCACCGAGCGCGTCGGCAGGCCGAGCCTCGCCGACGAGCCAGCTGTCGACGAATACCCTAGCCAGGTACTCGACTGCCTCGGCTCGCCCTCGTCCGTGGGCGCACTCGCCCCGGGCGAGGCCGGCGACTCCGGCGTCCGCACGGGG
The DNA here is from genome assembly GCA_039707655.1 of Elymus sibiricus. Taxonomy (NCBI): domain Eukaryota; kingdom Viridiplantae; phylum Streptophyta; class Magnoliopsida; order Poales; family Poaceae; genus Elymus; species Elymus sibiricus. The sequence continues at coordinate 214,184,581 of CM077667.1, forward strand.
GTAATGGCCACCGGCTCCTCCACGACCTCCGGCCGTGCCAGGGCGGAGGCGGACGCGGCCGCCGCGGCCGCTCGCGCCGGCACTTCCGACCCCCTCGGCTCCGTGCTTCGGGGCCTCAGCACCCCCGTCGCGCCTACGACAAACCCAACCATGGCTACGGCCGAGCTGGAGGCTGCTCACCGGCTGCTGCTCGACGAAGCAACCGTGCTTGCCACCACCAAGCGCCGGATGGAGTCCGCGCATCGCGAGTATAACTCCGCCTACGGCCTCACCCCCGCCGGCAACGAGCCCAGCCAGCGCGGTGATGTCCGCAACCGCGGCCGCGTGGTCGCGGAGATCCTCGGCGGCAGGCTTCCCACCTATGATACGCCGGCCGCCAACCTGAGGGCCGCCCACGTAGCCTACGCCGACCTCGCGAGTTTGGTGGGTGAAGAGCGAGAGCAGCAGGACCGAAACATCCAAGACCTCATCGCCACCGCCAACGCCCAGCAGGCCCGGCTTGACGGCATCAACGCCGGCTCCGAAATTCCCGTCCCCGAGGGGGACGCTCCGCTTACTGCTGGCCAACACCGTCCGGTCCAGCAAGCCTCTTTCCCTCGCAGCTCTGGCCGGCGGGGCGCTGGGTCTCACAACGGACGCACCTGGCTGCGAGACGAGCAGCCAGCCGTCAACAGCCGGCGCAACGACGCTCCGGCTGGCGGCAGCCGGCGCAGCCGGGAACATACCCCGCCCCCTCGGCGGGAATGTGCCTGCTTGCCTTCCCCGACTGTCCGCCCCGAGCTCGTCGCTCGGCTTGGCCCGCGCGTCCCGCGGAGCGAGAACGACGCCCGAACCCGCATCGACCGGCTAGCACAGTCGGCCCTACTCCAGGAGGAGGGCTCGATCGGCCCGTCGTGTTTCGGCCCCCGGATCCTTAACGAGCCATTCCCGGCCAGCTTCACCCTCCCTCGCGACACCCCGAAGTACAACGGCACCGCCAAGCCGGAGGACTGGTTGATCGATTACACCACTGCAGTCGGCATCGCCAGGGGAAACAAGCGCATAGCCGTATGCTACGCTCCCCTCATGTTGACCGGCTCGACCCGAAATTGGCTTAACAGCCTGTCGGTCGGCAGCATCAACACCTGGATGGACTTCGAGGAAGCGTTCGTCCGCAACTTCACCGGCACCTACAAGTGGCCCGGCCGGCCCCGTGAGCTGGCCATGTGCGTCCAGGGGCCGGAGGAACCCCTCCGCGACTACCTCACACGCTGGACTGAGCTTCGCAACTCCTGCGAGGGGGTGCACGAGGTACAAGCCATCCAGTACTTTATCGAGGGTTGCCGTGACGGCACCCCCCTCAAGCACAAACTCTTGTGCTCCGAGCCGGCGACCCTGGCGGATCTGATGGCCAAGGCAGACAAATACGCCACAGTGGACTCCGCAAGGCGGATGAAGGTCACCACGCCAGCCAAGCCAACTCCGCCGGCTGCCGCGCCGTGGGCGGCTGCTGACAACCGATAGCAGCCGAACAACAAGCGCAAATCCGACCAGCCGGATCCCCGCTACGGGAGCCGGCAGGTCGCCACCATCGAAGAGGAGCAACCGGCTGCCCAGGGCTCCACCCAGCATTAGCGAACCGGCAAGACCGCCTGGCAGCCCAAGCTCACCTTCGAGCAGATGCTCGACCTACCCTGCAAGCACCAATCCGGGGCCAAGCCGGCCACCCATACGCTCCGGCAGTGCAGCTTCTCCCAGCGTCTAGCCCGAGGCGAGGGCCTTCCGGCTCCTCCGCCTCGGGCTCCCTGCATGCCATCTCCGGCTCCGGCCCAGCCGCCTGCTCCGGTCCCGGCTGCCAACGACGGCCGCCTCCATGACCAGTTCCCTAACCAGGACGGGTCCTACGTCGTCTTCACCAGCGAAGCAACCGACAAGCACAGCGTGCGCCAGCGCCGGCACGAGGTGAACGCCACCATCCCCTCGGTCCCCCAGTTCATGCATTGGTCCGAGAAGCCGGTCACCTGGAGCCGGGCGGACCACCCGGCCGTGATGCCAAACCCGGGCAGCTACGCCCTCGTCCTTGATCCCACCATCGTCTCCGAGAGGCGCACCTGCCGTTTCTCACGGGTGTTGATCGACGGGGGCAGCAACATCAACATCCTCTATCGCGACACGATGCTCAAACTGGGGCTCGGGGAGGAAGACCTGCGGGCGAGCCGGACGGTTTTCCACGACATCGTGCCGGGAAAGTCCTGCACTCCCATCGGCAAGATCGAGCTCGACGTCCTCTTCGACAATAGAAGCCACTTCCGCCGCGAGCCGGTGTAGTTCGAGGTGGTGGACCTTGACAGTCCCTACCATGCGCTGCTGGGCCGGCTGGCCCTCGTCAAGTTTATGGCGATCCCCCACTATGCCTACCTCAAGCTCAAGATGCCAGGCCTCAAGGGCATCTTCACCGTCGCCGGCGACTACAAGATGTCGATCGAGTGCGCGCGCGACAGCAGCCGGCTGGCCAAGGCCTTGGAGATAGCGGAGGAGAGGAGGCAGCTCGACCGGCTCGTGGCTCACGCCTCCAACCAGCCGGCCGTGCCAGCTCCCCCGTCCCAGTCAACCAGCGAGGCATCGTTCCAGCCGTCCAAGGAGACCAAGCAAGTGCCGCTCGACCCGGCCAACCCCAAGCAGTGCGTCACCATCGGCGCCAACCTCAGCAGCAAATAGGAAAGCAAGCTCGTCGACTTCCTCCGTGAGAATCGGGACATCTTTGCATGGTCTCCCAAAGACATGCCAGGTGTTTCGAGGAAGTACGCCGAGCACAAACATCATTTCCGGCCGGATGCGAAGCCGATCAAGCAACCCCTACGCCATTTCTCCGAGGAGAAGCGGCGTACTATAGGAGAGGAGATCGCCCGGCTACTCGCAGCCGGCTTCATCATGGAAGTGTTCTACCCAGACTGGCTGGCCAACCCAGTCCTGGTGCTGAAGAAAAACAAGACCTGGCGCATGTGTGTCGACTACACCAGCCTGAACAAGGCCCGTCCCAAGGACCCATTCGCCCTGCCCCGGATCGATCAAGTCATCGACTCCACGGCTGGCTGCGACTTGCTGTCCTTCCTGGACGCCTATTCCGGCTACCACCAGATCAAGCTGGATCCAGACGACCGGCTGAAGACCTCCTTCATCACCCCTTTCGGGGCCTACTGCTACATCACCATGTCCTTCGGCCTGAAGAACGCGGGCGCTACCTTCCAGCGCTGCATGCAGAAGTGTCTCCTGCCCCAGATCGGCAGGAACGTCCACGTCTTCGTGGACGACATAGTCGTCAAGACCAAGAAGCATTTTAGCCTCCTCGACGATCTCCGGGAGACCTTCGCTAACTTGCGCGAAAACAAGATCAAGCTGAACACGGAGAAGTGTGTCTTTGGCGTGCCAGCCGGCCAGCTCCTGGGTTTCTTCGTGTCCGCCCGCAGCATCGAAGCTAACCCGGAGAAGATCAGGGCCATCGAGCGCATGCACAAGCCGGCCAAGCTCCTCGATGTCCAGAAGTTCGCCGACTGTCTTGCCTCGCTCAGCCGGTTCATCAGCCGGCTGGGCGAGAAGGTGCTGCCCCTCTACCAGCTCACGAGGAAGAAACCCAAGTTCGAGTGGACCGCCCAGGCGGACGAGGCATTCCGCGATCTCAAGCGCGCGCTGTCTAACGCTCCCGTCCTAGCGGCGCCAGCTGAGAAGGAGCCGATGCTCGCGTACATCGCGACCACCACCCGCGTGATCAGCGTCATGCTGGTGGTGGAGCGGCCAGAGGAGGGCAAAGCGTTGCCGGTCCAGCGCCCCGTCTACTACCTCAGCGAGATCCTCTCCGCCTCCAAGCAGAACTACCCCCACTACCAGAAGATGTGCTACGGCATATACTTTGCCGCCAAGAAGGTCAAGCAGTAGTTCCAGGAGCACACCATCACCGTGGTGAGCAAGGCCCCACTCGGCGAGATCATGAGCGGCCGGGACGCCACCGGCCGGATCGCCAAATGGGCCATCGCTCTCGCCGACCACGAGATTCGTACGAGCCGTGCACCGCCATCAGGTCGCAGACAATGGCGGACTTCCTCGTCGACTGGGCCGAGACCCAGTTCGTGCCGCCTCCCCCAGACTCCACGCATTAGCGCATGCACTTCGACGGCTCAAAGATGCGAACCGGCCTGGAAGCCGACATCGTCTTGTCATCCCCGAAGGGGGACCAGCTCAAGTACGCGCTCCAGATCCTCTTCGCCGCCTCCAACAACGTGGCTGAGTAAGAGGCACTCGTCCACGGCCTCCGGCTCGCCAAGGAGATCGGGATCCGGCGCATCCTCTGTTTTGGCGACTCCGACCTCGTGGTGCAGCAGGTCTCTGGCGAATGGGATGCTAGGGACGTCAACATGGCCAGCTATCGCTTCCTCGTCCAGCAGCTCACCGGCTCCTTCGAGGGTTGTGAGTTCCACCACGTCCCCCGGGCGGACAACGAGGCGGCCGATACGTTGGCAAAAATCGGCTCCACCCAGCAGGCCATCCCAGCCGGCGTCTCCCTCAAACGGCAGCTCAAGCCTTCGATCAAGCCTTCCCCCAAATCGGAGTCTATCTTCGTGCCGGCTGACGTCACCGGCTCTTCGTCGGCTCCGGCAGCTCCGCCGGCACAGTCAGCTCCGGCTGCTCCGCCGGCACCGTCAGCTCCGGCGGCGATACCGACTCCGTCGGCTCCAGCATCCGACGCCCCCGCAGCGGCTGGCTCCGGCTCCACGGCCGTCCTGATGGCGATCGCCGCACCCCCCGCTGCCCCAGTCTCGGGGGCTGGCAAGCCGGTCCCGGGGACTGACGGGCCGGACCAAGCGGCTCTGGCTGCCCCCGGCGCTCCACTCGAGCTCGAGCCGGCTCCCGTCTCGGCCCCCTCGTGGGCCCAGCCCATTCTGGTTTTTTCTTGCGTGGCGAGCTCCCCCCTGACGAGGCCGCGACAAGACAAATCCAGCGCCAGGCCCCGGCCTACAGCATCATCAACCGCGAGCTAGTTCATCGCAGCACCACCGGCGTGTTTCAACGCTGCGTCGATCCGGAGAAGGGGCAAGAAATCCTCCTCGAAATCCACCAGGGCGAGTGCGGGCATCACGCCACCTCCAGAACCCTGGTGGCCAAGGCATTCCGCCACGGCTTCTACTGGCCAACAGCCTTGGAAGAGGCCAAGCGGCTGGTCGATAAGTGCGAGGGATGCCAGCGCTTCAGCACACAGAATCATCTGCCGGCAACAGCCCTCCAGACCATCCCACTCTCATGGCCCTTTGCCGTCTGGGGGCTGGACATGGTAGGGCCCTTCAAGACCGCACGGGGCGGCATGACGCATCTGCTGGTGGCCGTCGACAAGTTCACCAAGTGGATCAAAGCCAGACCCATCAAGAAACTGGACGACCCCACAGCCGTCCGGTTCATCAAGGATGTCACGGTCCGCTACGGCGTTCCCCATAGCATCATCACCGACAATGGCACAAATTTCGCCAAAGGCGCAATGGCGCATTTTTTGCTCCCAGGAGGGCATCCGGCTCGACCTCACGTCGGTGGCCCACCCACAGTCAAACGGCCAGGCGGAGAGGGCAAACGGCCTGATCCTAGCCGGCCTCAAGCCTCGGCTCGTGGCGCCCCTCGTGCGGTCGGCCGACTGCTGGATCGATGAGCTGTCGGCTGTCCTCTAGAGCCTCAGAACCATGCCCAACCGGTTAACCGGCTACACCCCCTTCTTTCTCGTATACGGGTTCGAGGCGATCATCTCCACTGACATCGAGTTTGACTCACCTCGGGTCACCCTTGTTGGAAATATGCCCTAGAGGCAATAATAAATTGGTTATTATTATATTTCCTTGTTAATGATAATCGTTTATTATCCATGCTATAATTGTATTGATTGGAAACTCAAATACATGTGTGGGTACATAGACAACACTGTGTCCCTAGTAAGCCTCTAGTTGACTAGCTTGTTGATCAAAGATGGTTAAGGTTTCCTAGCCATGGACATGAGATGTCATTTGATAACGGGATCACATCATTAGGAGAATGATGTGATGGACAAGACCCAAACTGTAAACGTAGCATTTGATCGTGTCAGTTTATTGCTATTGTTTTCTGCATGTCAAGTATCTGTTCCTTTGACCATGAGATCATGCAACTCACTGACACCGGAGGAATACCTTGTGTGTATCAAACGTCGCAACGTAACTGGGTGACTATAAAGGTGCTCTACAGGTATCTCCGAGGGTGTCTGTTGGGTTGGCATGGATCAAGACTGGGATTTGTTACTCCGTATGACGGAGAGGTATCTCAGGGCCCACTCGGTAATACAACATCACAATGAGCCTTGCAAGCAATGTGACTAAAGTGTTAGCCACGAGATCTTGTATTACGGAACGAGTAAAGAGACTTGCCGGTAACGAGATTGAACTAGGTATAGTGATACCGACGATCGAATCTCGGGCAAGTAACATACCGAAGAACAAAGGGAACAACATACGGGATTAACTGAATCCTTGACATAGAGGTTCGACCGATAAAGATCTTCGTAGAATATGTAGGAGCCAATATGGGCATCCAGGTCCCGCTATTGGTTATTGGCCGTAGAGGTGTCTCGGTCATGTCTACATAGTTCTCGAACCCGCAGGGTCTACACACTTAACGTTTGGTGACGATTAGTATAATTGAGTTATTATGTTGGTGACCGAAAGTTGTTCGGAAGTCTCGGATAAGATCCCGGACATGACGAGGATCTCCGGAAGAGTCCGGAGGTAAAGATTGATATATGTGATAATAGTGTTTTGATCTCTGGAAGGGTTCCGGAGTTCACCGGAATGGGTTCCGGATGTTTACCGAAGTGTTCGGGTGCAGCAACACTTTATATGAGCCAAAGGGATAAAGCCCACAAGGTATTGGAAAGTGCAAAAGTAGTTTTGCTGCCGCGTAAGCGGTACTACCGCTTGGTGAAGCGGTACTACCGCCGGAGCGGTACTACCGCTTGTGTGAAGCGGTACTACCGCCCAAGCGGTACTACCGCTTGTGTGAAGCGGTACTACCGCTTGTGCGCGGCTGTGCACGGTTCGGCAGGGATCCGAGTTGGACTCTTTTCCTGCGGGCCAAACCGACCTTGTGCGGGCAAAACCGACCCGGAGGAGGCTTTTACTCCAAGTTTAGACCCCAAGGCTCAACATATAAATAGAGGGGCAGGGCTAGCACACGGGACACATCAAGATTTCCCCAAGCCGTGTGCGGCAACCCTAACCCTCTAGTTCCTCCGTCATAATCTCCGTAGCGCTTGGCGAAGCCCTGCAGAGATTGTTCCTCACCACCATCACCACGCCGTCGTGCTGCTGGAACTCAACCACTACTTCACCATCGCTCGCTGGATCGAGGAGGTGAAGGCGTCATCAAGCCGTACGTGTGTTGAACGCGGAGGTGCCGTCCGTTCGGCACTAGATCGGAAGGATCGTGATTGGATCGCGGGACGCTCGGCGATTTGGATCGCGAAGACGTTCGACTACATCAACCGCGTTTATTAACGCTTCCGCTTAGCGATCTACAAGGGTATGTAGATTCACTCTCCCTCTCGTAGATGCTCATCACCATGGATAGATCTTGTGTGTGCGTAGGAAAAATTTTGTTTCCCATGCAACGTTCCCCAACAGTGGTATCAGAGCCAGGTCTATGCGTAGATGAGATCTCGAGTAGAACACAAACGAGTTGTGGGCGTGGGTGTATACATATTGCTTGCCGTTACTAGTTGATATTTGATTCGGCGGTACTGTGAGATGAAGCGGCCCGGACCGACATTACGCGTACACTTACGCGAGACAGGTTCCTTCAACTAACATGTAACTTCGTTGCATAAAGATGGCTAGCGGGTGTCTGTCTCTCTCACTTTAGTTGAATCGATTTCAATGAAGAGGGTTCTTTTAGAAGATCAAAAAGCAATCACTACACCACGTTGTGGTTTTGCGTAGGTAAGAACGGTTCTTGCAAACCCATAGCAGCCACGTAAAATTTGCAACAACAATTAGAGGACGTCTAACTTGTTTTTGCAGGGTATGTTGTGATGTGATATGGCCAATTACATGATGAGATATATGTGATGTATGAGATGATCATGTGTTGTATAGAATATCACGACTTGCATGTCGATGAATATGGCAACTGGCAGGAGCCATAGAGTTGTCTTTAATTATTGTATGACCTGCGTGTCAATCATTAAGCGCTATGTAATGCTTTACTTTATCGCTAAACGTTAGCAATAGTCGTGGAAGCAACAGTCGGCGCGACAACCTTATGGCGACACGTTGATGGAGATCAAGATGATGGAGATCATGGTGTCATGCCGGTGACGATGGAGATCATGCCGGTGCTTTGGAGATGGAGATCAAAAGCACAAGTTCATGGCCATATCATGTCACTTATGATTTGCATGTGATGTTAATCCTTTTATGCATCTTATTTTGCTTAGGACGGCGGTAGCATTATAAGGTGATCCCTCACTTAAATTTCAAGATAAATTGTGTTCTCCCCAAGTGTGCACCGTTGCGAAAGTTCGTCGTTTCGAGACACGCCGTGATGATCGGGTGTGATAGACTCTACGTTCGCATACAACGGGTGCAAGCCATGTTGCACGTGCGGAACACTCGGGTTAAACTTGACGAGCCTAGCATGTACAGACATGGCCTCGGAACACAAGAGACCGAAAGGTCGAACATGAGTCATATAGTAGATATGATCAACATGAAGATGTTCACCATTGAAACCACCTCAACTCACGTGATGATCGGACTTGAGTTGGTGGATTTGGATCATGTTACACTCGAATGATCGGAGGGATGTCAATTTGAGTGGGAGTTTTTTAAATATGATTAACTAAACTCATTATCTAAGAACAATAGTCTAAGTTGTCTTTGCAATATTTATGTTGTAGATCATGGCTCGCGCAGTAGCACCCCTGAATTTTAATGCGTTCCTAGAGAAAGCTAAGTTGAAAGATGATGGAAGTAACTTTGTGGACTGGGCCCGTAATCTAAGGATTATCCTTACGGCTTCCCAGAAGGCTTATGTCCTTGATGCACCGCTTGGTGATCCACCCGCTCCAGTTGAGTCTCTAGACGTTGTGAACGCCTGGCAGGCTCGTTCTGATGATTACTCAATAGTTCAATGTGCAATGTTGTATGGCTTAGAACCGGGACTTCAAAGACGTTTTGAACGTCATGGAGCATATGAGATGTTCCAGGAGTTGAAGTTTATCTTTCAGAAGAATGCCCGGATCGAGAGATATGAGATCTCCGATAAGTTCTATGCTTGCAAGATGGAGGAGAACGGGTCTATCAGTGATCACGTGCTCAGAATGTCTGGGTACTCCACCCGTCTGGCTGAGTTAGGGATGCCCCTTCCGCCAGAGGCTATCACTGACAGAGTTCTTCAATCATTGCCGCCTAGCTACAAGAGCTTCGTGTTGAACTATAACATGCACGGGATGAACAAGTCAGTCGCCGAGCTGTTTGCGATGCTGAAAGTCGCTGAGTCTGAAATTCAGAAGGAGCATCAAGTGTTGATGGTCAATAAAACCACTAGTTTCAAGAAAAATGGCAAGGGTAAGAAGGGTAACTCTAAGAAGAGTGGCAAAGCAGTTGCTCCTCTCGTGAAGAAACCCAAGGCTGGACCCAAACCAGAAACTGAGTGTTTTCATTGCAAGGGAACTGGACACTGGAAGCGGAACTGCCCCAAGTATTTGGCTGACAAGAAAGCGGCCAACAACAAACAAGGTATATATGATATACATGTTATTGATGTGTACCTTACCAACTCTCGTTGTAGTGCCTGGGTATTTGATACCGGTGCGGTTGCTCATATTTGCAACTCAAAACAGGAACTGCGGAATAGACGGAGGCTGGCAAAGGACGAAGTGACGATGCGCGTGGGAAATGGTTCCAAGGTTGATGTGATCGCCGTCGGCACGCTCGCTCTTCGATTACCGTCGGGATTAGTGATGAACCTAAATAAGTGTTATTTGGTGCCTGCGTTAAGCATGAACATTATATCTGGATCTTGTTTATTGCGAGACGGTTACTCATTTAAATCAGAGAATAATGGTTGTTCTATTTATATGAGTAATATCTTTTATGGTCATGCACCCAATATGAGGGGTTTATTCTTATTGAATCTCGATAGTAATAATACACATGTTCATAACATTGATGCCAAAAGATGTAGAATTGATAATGATAATACCACTTTCTTGTGGCACTGCCGTTTAGGTCATATTGGCGTAAAACGCATGAGGAAGCTCCATGCTGATGGACTTTTGGAGTCACTTGATTTTGAATCACTTGACACATGTGAGCCATGCCTCATGGGCAAGATGACTAAAACGCCGTTCTCTGGAATAATGGAACGGGCAAGTGACTTATTGGAAATCATACATACTGATGTGTGCGGTCCAATGAGTATTGAGGCGCGCGGTGGTTATCGTTACTTTCTCACCTTCACTGATGACTTAAGTAGATATGGGTATATTTACTTAATGAAACACAAGTCTGAAACATTTGAAAAGTTCAAACAATTTCAGAGTGAAGTTGAGAATCATCGTAACAAGAAGATTAAATTCCTACGATCTGATCGAGGAGGAGAATATCTGAGTTATGAGTTTGGCAGTCACTTAAGACAGTGTGGAATTGTTTCACAATTGACACCGCCTGGAACACCACAGCGTAATGGTGTGTCCGAACGTCGTAATCGAACCTTATTAGATATGGTGCGATCTATGATGTCTCTTGCCGATTTGCCACTATCGTTTTGGGGTTATGCATTAGAGACAGCTGCATTCACTTTAAATAGGGCACCATCGAAATCCGTTGAGACGACACCATATGAACTTTGGTTTGGCAAGAAGCCAAAGCTGTCGTTTCTTAAAGTTTGGGGATGTGATGCTTATGTCAAAAAGCTTCAGCCTGAAAAGCTGGAACCCAAAGCGGAGAAATGCGTCTTCATAGGATACCCAAAAGAGACAGTTGGGTATACCTTCTACCTCAGATCCGAAGGCAAAATGTTTGTCGCTAAAAACGGAACATTTCTTGAGAAAGAGTTTCTCTCGAAAGAATTGAGTGGGAGGAAGATAGAACTTGATGAGGTTATTGAACCTTTACTTCAACCTAAGAGTAGCGCAACGCAGAAAGTTGTTTCTGTCGAGCCTACATTAGCTGAAGAGGAAGTTAATGATGATGATCATGAAGCTTTGGATCAAGTTGCTATCGAACCTCGTAGGTCGACAAGGACGCGTACTGCTCCTGAGTGGTATGGCAACCCTGTCTTAGAGGTCATGTTGTTAAACAACGATGAACCTACGAGCTATGGAGAAGCGATGATGGGCCCGGATTCCGAGAAGTGGTTAGAGGCCATGAAATCCGAGATGGGATCCATGTATGAAAACAAAGTATGGACTTTGGAAGTATTACCTGAAGGGCGTAAGGCCATTCAGAACAAATGGATCTTTAAGAGGAAGACGGACGCGGACGGTAATGTCACCGTCTATAAAGCTCGACTTGTGGCAAAGGGTTTTTCACAAGTTCAAGGAGTTGACTACGATGAGACCTTCTCACCCGTAGCGATGCTTAAGTCCGTCAGAATCATATTAGCAATAGCTGCCTTTTTCGATTATGAAATTTGGCAGATGGATGTCAAAACAGCGTTCCTTAACGGTTACCTTAAGGAAGAGTTGTATATGATGCAGCCAGAAGGTTTTGTCGATCCAGAGAATGCTGACAAAGTTTGCAAACTCCAGCGATCCATTTATGGACTGGTGCAAGCATCTCGGAGTTGGAATCTTCGCTTTGATGAAGTGATCAAAGCGTTCGAGTTTATACAAGTTTACGGAGAAGCTTGTATTTACAAGAAAGTGAGTGGGAGCTCTATAGCGTTTCTAATATTATATGTGGATGACATATTGTTGATTGGAAACAATATAGAAATGCTGGAAAGCGTAAAGGAATATTTGAACAAGAGTTTTTCAATGAAGGACCTAGGAGAAGCTGCTTTCATATTAGGCATCAAGATCTATAGAGATAGATCAAGACGCTTAATAGGACTTTCACAAAGCACATACCTTGATAAGATTTTGAAGAAGTTCAAAATGGATCAGTCCAAGAAGGGGTTCTTGCCTGTTTTGCAAGGTGTGAAGTTGAGTAAGACTCAATGCCCAGTGACTGCAGAAGATAGAGAAAAGATGAGTGTCATCCCCTATGCTTCGGCCATAGGCTCTATCATGTATGCAATGCTGTGCACAAGACCCGATGTCAGCCTTGCCATAAGTATGGTCGGAAGGTTTCAAAGTGATCCAGGAATGGAACACTGGACGGCGGTCAAGAATATCCTGAAGTACCTGAAAAGGACTAAGGACATGTTTCTCGTTTATGGAGGTGATCAAGAGCTCGTCGTAAAGGGTTACGTCGATGCAAGCTTTGACACTAATCCGGATGACTCTAAGTCGCAAACCGGATACGTATTTATTCTTAATGAGGGTGCGGTTAGCTGGTGCAGTTCCAAGCAAAGCGTGGTAGCAGATTCTACATGCGAAGCGGAGTACATCGCTGCCTCGGAGGCGGCGAAGGAAGGTGTCTGGATGAAGGAGTTCATGACAGATCTTGGAGTAGTGCCTAGTGCACTTAACCCAATGACTCTGTTTTGTGATAATACTGGTGCCATTGCTCTAGCCAAGGAACCAAGATTTCACAAGAGGACCAGACACATAAAGCGACGTTTCAATTCCATCCGCGATTACATCAAGGAGGACGACATAAATATTTGCAAAGTACACACGGATCTAAATGTTGCAGATCCGATGACTAAACCTCTTCCAAGGGCTAAACATGAACAACACCAGAACTGCATGGGTGTTCGATTCATTACAATGTAAATCACATAGTGATGTGAACTAGATTATTGACTCTAGTGCAAGTGGGAGACTGTTGGAAATATGCCCTAGAGGCAATAATAAATTGGTTATTATTATATTTCCTTGTTAATGATAATCGTTTATTATCCATGCTATAATTGTATTGATTGGAAACTCAAATACATGTGTGGGTACATAGACAACACTGTGTCCCTAGTAAGCCTCTAGTTGACTAGCTTGTTGATCAAAGATGGTTAAGGTTTCCTAGCCATGGACATGAGATGTCATTTGATAACGGGATCACATCATTAGGAGAATGATGTGATGGACAAGACCCAAACTGTAAACGTAGCATTTGATCGTGTCAGTTTATTGCTATTGTTTTCTGCATGTCAAGTATCTGTTCCTTTGACCATGAGATCATGCAACTCACTGACACCGGAGGAATACCTTGTGTGTATCAAACGTCGCAACGTAACTGGGTGACTATAAAGGTGCTCTACAGGTATCTCCGAGGGTGTCTGTTGGGTTGGCATGGATCAAGACTGGGATTTGTTACTTCGTATGACGGAGAGGTATCTCAGGGCCCACTCGGTAATACAACATCACAATGAGCCTTGCAAGCAATGTGACTAAAGTGTTAGCCACGAGATCTTGTATTACGGAACGAGTAAAGAGACTTGCCGGTAACGAGATTGAACTAGGTATAGTGATACCGACGATCGAATCTCGGGCAAGTAACATACCGAAGAACAAAGGGAACAGCATACGGGATTAACTGAATCCTTGACATAGAGGTTCGACCGATAAAGATCTTCGTAGAATATGTAGGAGCCAATATGGGCATCCAGGTCCCGCTATTGGTTATTGGCCGTAGAGGTGTCTCGGTCATGTCTACATAGTTCTCGAACCCGCAGGGTCTACACACTTAACGTTTGGTGACGATTAGTATAATTGAGTTATTATGTTGGTGACCGAAAGTTGTTCGGAAGTCTCGGATAAGATCCCGGACATGACGAGGATCTCCGGAAGAGTCCGGAGGTAACGATTGATATATGTGATAATAGTGTTTTGATCTCTGGAAGGGTTCCGGAGTTCACCGGAATGGGTTCCGGATGTTTACCGAAGTGTTCGGGTGCAGCAACACTTTATATGAGCCAAAGGGATAAAGCCCACAAGGTATTGGAAAGTGCAAAAGTAGTTTTGCTGCCGCGTAAGCGGTACTACCGCTTGGTGAAGCGGTACTACCGCCGGAGCGGTACTACCGCTTGTGTGAAGCGGTACTACCGCCGGAGCGGTACTACCGCTTGTGTGAAGCGGTACTACCGCTTGTGCGCGGCTGTGCACGGTTCGGCAGGGATCCGAGTTGGACTCTTTTCCTGCGGGCCAAACCGACCTTGTGCGGGCAAAACCGACCCGGAGGAGGCTTTTACTCCAAGTTTAGACCCCAAGGCTCAACATATAAATAGAGGGGCAGGGCTAGCACACGGGACACATCAAGATTTCCCCAAGCCGTGTGCGGCAACCCTAACCCTCTAGTTCCTCCGTCATAATCTCCGTAGCGCTTGGCGAAGCCCTGCAGAGATTGTTCCTCACCACCATCACCACGCCGTCGTGCTGCTGGAACTCAACCACTACTTCACCATCGCTCGCTGGATCGAGGAGGTGAAGGCGTCATCAAGCCGTACGTGTGTTGAACGCAGAGGTGCCGTCCGTTCGGCACTAGATCGGAAGGATCGTGATTGGATCGCGGGACGCTCGGCGATTTGGATCGCGAAGACGTTCGACTACATCAACCGCGTTTATTAACGCTTCCGCTTAGCGATCTACAAGGGTATGTAGATTCACTCTCCCTCTCGTAGATGCTCATCACCATGGATAGATCTTGTGTGTGCGTAGGAAAAATTTTGTTTCCCATGCAACGTTCCCCAACAACCCTGTATACGGAGAAAGACGCAAAGGAGGAAAGAGAAGACGGTGTCGACCTACTCGAAGAAGCACGTGAGCTGGCCCTGAGCCGGATGGCCATCTACCAGCAGAAGCTCCGGCACTACCACAGCAAGCAGATCCGGCCCCTCTCCTTCCGCGAGGGGGACCTAGTGGTCAGGTGAATCCAGCGGACCACCGGCCAGCACAAGCTGTCCTCCCCATGGGAAGGCCCGTTCATAATTAGCATGGCGCTGCACAACAAAGCCTACTACCTGATAGATGCCTAGAAGTCGTAGAAGCGCAAAAGAGGCGCCTCCGGCGAGGAGACGGAATGCCCCTGGAATGCGGCGCTCCTTCGGCCATTCTACTGCTAAGGAAAAAACACGTGTATGTATGTATCTTCCCTTCTGTTGGAACTTAATGAATGCAATGGGGGCCCCAAGCCGGCACTTGGGGCACGCCCCTTTTCAATTCCATCAAAGGCTTGTCATTTTTAGGCGAGGCACCCGGGTCCGGCTCCCTGGCCCGGGGGCTCGCCGGCTCTTCTCCGAGGCGGACAAATAGCGTGGGCAAGCAACCCTTCCCTACCCCCCTACCCAGCCACAGACCGGCCCCCGGCTGTCCGGCTGGTGGAACCATGGGGTAGGAAAGAACTTACCACGCGAACACCACCTAAAGAGTAGTAGCCGGATAGGTTCAACCGGACCGTGTTACCTCTAGAACCAGCCTCTGCCAGCTCGCCCCAACCCTAGCCGGACGACTCTAAGACCCGCTCGTTTTCCCCAAGGACGACGCCCCGTCCCTGTCCCAGTCCGGCTCCCGGCTGGCTGACAGGCGGGGCGGAAGCCGGAAGGAACCCTTGCGTAAAATACGAGTCAAAAGGTAAAGGGCAGGGGAGGAGCTGGCACGCAAACATTTTAGACTTCAAGCAAATTCATCAACAAAAGGCCACAGGCCGAGGATTCTTTACAATACACCCCAGTGGGTGGAAATGCGTCTTAAACAAGTCTTGCAGCAAAAGGAAAAGATACAGTAAAAAAAGGGCCGCCTAAGCCTCTGGTACATCGCCAGCCGGCCCGGCAGACTGCCCAGGAGCGGTGGCTGGATCCTCCTCCATGGCCTCCGCGGCCTCGGTGTCTCTACCGGTGCTGGAGGCGGTGCTCTCGTCGGCGACCTCGTCGTCCTCGGGTCCTTGGGGATTGCCGAAGGAGTCCTCGGCGATCGGTTCGCCGTCCTCACCTAGCACCGGTAGGAGCTCATTCGGGTCGACGTAGGACGCCAGCTCGTTGGCTCGACGGACCAGGGCGCCTTCGCGGGCGGCTCGCTCCGCCTCGGGGACCTCGCGCATCATGACCAGCCGGTCCAAATTGACGCCGGGGTACCACGAGGTGACGAACTGAAGGGCCATCTGCGCCCTGGAGTGGGCCGCCGCCGCCTTCCAAACCTTGAGCCGGGCCTCTGCGTTCTCCAGCCACAGCGCCACGCGGCCCTCTGGGGCCCCACGACCCGGCCAGAGGGCCGAAATCAACTCCTTGCCGGCCGTAAGGAGCCGGTCCATGCAGCGCTGAACGTGGATCAGCCGGTTCTCGACAGCCAGCGCGAGCTCCGGCACGTCCCAGCTGGCGTGCTCCTCAACCTCCTGCCCGCGCTGCCGTAGGCACCCCCGATGCTCCGCAACAGCCCGCGAGGCGCGGTGCTGGGTATCCGGGAACCGGTCTAGGGAAGGAGAAGAATCAATAGACAAGACAAAAGCAAGTCGAAAACGGTCGGCAAGGGAAGAAGACTCGAAAACAAAACTCACGCTGGAAGGCCTCGTCCATCTCGAGGGCAAACTGAAGACCTGCGCTCCGCTCCCTCTCAAGCGCCTCCTCCGCCCGGGCAAGGGCGGCCCCGCGCGTCTCGAGCTCTCCCTTGAGGCGATCCACTTCGCCTTGAAGAGCGGTGGCCCGCCGGGTGGCGTCGGCCGCCTGCTTGGCAACGTCCTCCAGGGCCGCCGCTTCCCGCTGCAGGTCTGCGGTCAGGCGCTCCCGCGCCGCCTGGCCATCAACAACCAGGCCGCCCAGCCGGTCCCGCTCCGACGTAACCGCCTGGAGCTCCTGCCCCAGCCGGCCCCGTTTGGAGGCCAGTTCGTCCCTCTTCTGCCGAATCGGGGTCAGCTCCTCTGCGAAAAACCCAACATGAGCTACTCAAGTGCGGAAGACCCGGGCCGACTGCCGATCAGCCGGCCCGACTCTCGGGGGCTACACCCAGTGGGTGCGCTCGCGCGCCCCCACCAGAACAAGCATACCTTGCGCCTTCTTCAGCTCCTCCTGGACCTGATAGAAGCCGAGCTTGCCGCAGTTGTGGATAGCGACCGCCTCATCAAAGAGCGCCTGCCGCCTGGCGTTCTCAGCCTGCTCCGCGCCAAGAAACAAGAAGTTAGACAAACAAAAGAGGGATAGATCCGGCCCGGCTGCCACACAGCCGAGCAGCCGGCCCGAATCTCGGGGGCTACACCCAGTGGGTGCGATTGCGCGCCCCCACTGAAAGTTCAACGCGAGGCAGGAGAATCTCACCTCCACCGCCTCCTCCACACGCCGAAATTTGCTTTCGGCGGCCTCCGCGAACCTAGCCAGTCCCTCATGGCAGTGCGCGATGATGCGGCCTGGCTCCCTAGGCGCAAGGGCCTGGTTGCCGGCTGGCGGGGCCGGGACGACCGGGGCGAGAGCCAGCGCCTTCCAGTCCCGGATCACGTCAAGCATGGTCCTCCTCGACCGGCTTGACCCACCACTCGACCCGGCGTCCGCCACGGCGGCAGCCGGCGGTAGGTTGGTGGTGACCACTAGGGCTCGGGAGCCGGCCTCGGGCCCCTCCACGACCGGCACGGCCGGCTCCGCCACCTGCCGGACCGGCTCAACAGCCGGCTGGGCCGGCTCGCTCCTCCCACCGACCATTGTCTCCGGCGGCGCCTCCGGCACAATCGGGGCGACGGCGGCCGGCTCGACGATGCGCAGGGTCACTACCGTGTCCCCCCGCTGGGGCGTCTCCCGAGCCGGCTCGGGAACTGCTCCCGCCGGACGAGTCACCTCCACCATGGGCGGGGCCGTGGCCGTCTCCACAGCCGGCTCTCGCGGCTCACTCGATGGAGGCCTCGACCTCCGCGTCGATTCCACCGCCGAGTCCGTCACGCGCGCCGGGTCGGCGGACCGCCTCCGCCTCCCGTCGCTCGAGGCCCCCGAACGCGAGGGTGCGCCCTTCGCCCCTGCCTTCGCGGCTCGCAGCTCTGCGAGCCGCCTCTTCTCCTCCCGCACCGTGGCCGCGTGCCCCTGCGCCTGCAGGCTGGCGGCGTCCACCGGGTCGGCGGTCGACTCCGTGTCATGGAGCTCGATGGCATCCCTGGGGCAAACAAAAGATGGGCCCTCAGGCGCTTGCCGGCTCGTAAACTCGAAAAACCAATAAGAATTAAGAAATAGTGCTTACCGGGCGACGACGGGAAGAGGCCGCCTGGCCCGGGGCTGCGGCTTCGCAACGGCCGCTCACACTCTCTTACGAGCCGGCGGCTGTGTCGACAGCTGCCCCGAGGCCGGCCTCTTCTCCCGGCGGGAGGCCTCGGCTATCTGGCTGCGGGCCGGCTGCTCCTCGCTCCGTCCCTGCGGTCCCTGGCGAGCTGTGAGGGGAGGCACGTCCAAGACCCGGACATCGTCATCATCATCATCGTCGGTCCAATCTTTGATCGAGGGTCCTGAGGGGAACTCACCAGCCGCTCGGGACCCGCCGGCTCCCGGGTCACCCATCGCCCCGTCCACCTCAACTTCCCCCGAGGAGTCGGCCCCCTCTTCGACGCCTCCCCCAGCTCGAAATCCTCCGGGTCGAATTCGGCGCGTTCCGCCTGGAATACCTGGGGGTGCGGGTCGTCTGGCGGGTTCTGTCCAACAAAATGCTGCGGTCAGCGTGGCGTGTGCGCAAGGGGATGCCGGCTGGAAAAACAGAGTGGGAAGAAAATCAACACGTCAGAGCGTACCAGGGGCGTCGGGTCGTGCCGGCTATACGGCAGCTTGCCGAATCTCCAAGTTCCCGGCTTCAGCTTGAAGTTGGTGATGGCGTTCACCCGCCTCGCCACCTGGGCTGTCGACAGGTCGAAGGTGGACAGCCGGTAGGGGTCCCGCCGGCCCGACATGTCGCAGATCCGGTGCGGCCTCTGCTGCAGGGGCAGCACCCGGCGATCGATGAAGGCGGCCACCAGATCGGCCGCAACGAGCCCCTCTCCGCTCCTCATGGTCCAGAGCTGACCCAGCTCCCAAACCAGATCTCCAGGCGGCCCCTCGCCCGTCTAGTTCAGCCCTGAGGACGGGGCATTGATGAAGGCCGGCAGCCGGATGTAGTCCCGCGCAGGGTCGACATTCTTCACGTAGAAGAACGTCCGGTTCCATCTCTTGACGGACTCGATGAGAGTGAGGCGGGGAAACAACGGGCCCCGGACGCATATCACCACGCCCCGACAGGCATACGGCTGGTCGTCGTTCCTCAGGGCCTTGAGGTAGAAGAGCTTCTTCCACAACTCCACGAAGGGGAGAAGTCCGAGGTAGCCCTCGCAGAGCATCACGAAGCTCGAGAGTTGAAGGATGGAGTTGGGCCCAAGGTGGTGCGGCTGGAGATCAAAAGTGTCCATGAAGAGGCGGCAGAACTGGCTCACCGGCAGGCCGAAGCCGCACGAGAAGTGCCACGCAAACACCACGAACTCCCCCTCCTGGGGCTCGGGCGCCACTTCGCCGCCCGGCGGACGGGCGGCGACGCGGTCGTCTGGCGGCAGCATGCGGGCGCGGCGGAGGTGCGCAATGTCCTCCTCGGTGATGATGGAGCCACCCCAGCTGCCGGAGGGTCCGTCGGCCATCTCCGAGGCGATCGAGCGCAAGGAAGCAAGCGAGCGGAGCAGCAGCGCGAGCCAAAGCAATGGACCGTGAGAGGAGGAAGACGATGGGGAGAGGGATGCGCGAACTGCCTCCGCCCCTCCCCCTCCCCTTATAAATAGGGGGGCGACGCCCGGGGGACGTGGGAATTAACTGCGCCCACACCCCCGGGGAATCCGCGGGACGTGGGCACCGCGAGCCGCGGCCGTTCGGGTCCGGGCACAGAGGATCCCGCCTGCGGCCCGAGGCCTACTGGGCTAGGCCCCGGGGGACGTCCCGTCGAGCCCCAGGTGCGGGGCTCTCAGCATCATTACGCCCCGCGTGGCGAGCCCTGGCCCGGCACGGGACCCGAAGCGGCGCGACAGGACCCGAGACGTCGGGAGCGGTTGTCGACCCGGCGGATCGATGGATCCCACGCGATAGGCGGACGCCGCCGGATGAAGCCGTCGGCTCCCCCTCGTCGGAAGGACGTGGGCCCCCGCCGGTTTCGGGGACTACTGACGGGGTTATTACCCCTAGGTAGGCCAAGACTGAGGGGTTCCAACCCCATCTGAAAAAACCATACGGCCGGCTGGCCCGCAGCCGGCCGGCGTACTGCCGGCTGGCCTACGGCCGGCTGTACCACGGCCGACTGGAGGGCTACCGGCAGGCCTACTGCCGACTGGCTCACAACCGGCTGGTCAGGGGCCGGCCGCCCAGCCCTGACTAGCCGACGGTCGGCCGCCCTACGGCCGGCCCTTCCGATAACCACTAGACGGGCATGCACCCGTCCCTTCTCACTGCGGCCAGGTACACCACCGTCCACTCCATTACCTGCCCCGGCGTGACTACAGCGACTGCTGACGCGCGGGCACGGGCGGCTATAGTCCGGGTGGTCGTACCGCTGACCAGGACTGATTGAGACCCGACAGGGCAACAGTGCCGCCACACCGCCGTCTACTCCACTACCTGCCCCGGCGTGGCTACATCATAGCCGGCCGTACCGCTGACTTTGGCCGGCACGCGCAAGACGACGCCGTACGGGGCGGCCCGTGCCGTAGCAGATAGGCATAGGCCAATAGAAGAGCCGGCTGGCGGGCCTAGTTGGCGATGGGACCGCGCAGCCGGCGGGCCCTATGGGCGACGAGACAGCGCTGCGGGTGGGCCCCCTGGCAGGCTGGAGAGGCTGCCAGCCGGGTCCCCCCTTTAGTACCTTAGGAATACTGTAAGCCGGGGGGTTGGCCTATAAAACCCCCCGAAGCCCCCATGCATCGGGCAGGCAAGCATTAAGGGATTCCCCCCGTATCACACTCTCACTCTCACGTAGCAAGGGAAGAGGAGCCGGCCGCTCCTTCTTCCTCCTCTAGACCCCAGCTCAAGGAGCACCGTTGTAACATCACCCATCATCCAACTAGACAAGCAGGACTAGGGGTATTACCTCCCACGGAGGGCCCCGAACCTGGGTACATCGTGTGTCCCTCACCGCTTGTGCCTAATCCCGCTCCCGGAGCCCGTCGGCGTCCTTCGGCCCCAACCACTCTCGATAAGCACCCCATGGCATCTGTCGTGAGAAAACCACGACACCGCCAGTGTGATAAGGGAAGAGGACTCAGGCCATTATAAATAGAGGCTAGGCTGCATCGTAGAGGGGGACGGATCCAAAACCACCCGAGAGCCCTCGCGAGGTTGCTCACCACTATACCAGTTCATCCACAAACCTCCTCGTGAGGCAATCCACCAAAAGGCAGGAGTAGGGTTTTACGCTTCGCAGCGGCCCGAACCTGGGTAAATCCTCGCGTGTTAGTCTTCTTCCTGGAGATTGAGCGAGTTTCGATTGGGGCCGAAGCTGGTTGGGATCTTTGTACACGCCCCTGAGTTCGAACCTCTTCGGGTTTTGCGGAGCCCGAAATCCGACATTTGGCGCGCCAGGTAGGGGGCATGTCGAAGTCTCTCTTCAAGCTTCGCTTCCTCTCCGCTCACCTCTCCGATGGCTGACACTCGCCGAGCCCGCGCTGAGCGCCGGGCTGATCGTGTCGCCCAGACAGCGCTAGTGGGCCGCACCACCGCGCGTCGATCCACCTCTCCCGCGGCCGACGCCGCCACGGGCCCAGATGCCCATGAGCAGCAGGATTTGTCGCAGCCGGTCACCGCACGGCGCGACGGCCGCACTGCCACCTCGTCCATCGTTTCAGCTACTGGGTCGTCCTCCCACGCTCGCGCCGGGCAGGCACACGGGTCAGCCGCACTGCTCATGGCGTGCGAGTTGCTGCGCTACCGCCCTACACCTAACCGCTACGACAACTGGCTCGGCCGCATCACGGAGCTCGTCAGCGCTGCCGGCGACGCCCCGACGCTCTCCTACTCGCTCCGTCCCCTGCCCTCTCTAGCGGGCGACGTGCCCCATGGTGCTCCACCTCCTCCTCCCCAGCGCGGCATCGACCCCGAGCCCAGGCGTGAAGCACACGCGTGCAACCAGCCGCACGGGCCCCCGGCAAGGGCGAGGGATGAAGTAAACTGCAAGGTGGTGCCCCGGCCGCGCGCTGACGCGCGCACGCTCCCTGCGCCGCTGCATCAACGTCGCGACCGAGCGCCCATGGAGGAAGCTGCGCAGGAACACCAAGACCGGGCCCCTCCCATGCGCGCGGCACCCGCGGGTGCAGTGGGTTGCCGCGCCATCGCCCCAGAGCTGCGTCCGGTCGCGTGGCCCGGCAAGTTCAAGCCTGACCCGCCTCCTCGCTACGACGGCACCCCAGATCCCGCCGAGTTCCTACAGCTCTACTCACTCAGCATCGAGGCGGCCGGTGGAGACGACAAGGTCATGGCGAGCTGGTTCCCTATGGCCCTCAAGGGTGGTGCGCTCTCCTGGCTCCTCAACCTCCCGGAGGGGTCAATCATCTCCTGGGACGAGCTTCGTGAGTGTTTCGTCGCCAACTTCCAAGGCACCCGTGACCGCGCCCTCGCTGTGGCTGACCTGCGCTGCGTGAAGAAACAGCCGGGCGAGACCTTGCACAAGTACATACATCGTTTCACAGCTGTCTGCCTCAAGATCCCGAGGGCATCGGATGAGGCCATCATCTCGGCGTTCACCGACGGTGTCAGGGACCTCAGGATGAGGGAAGAGCTCGCCATCCACGACGACTTGTGCTCTGCCCTGGAAATGTTCAACCTGGAGAACAAGTGCACAAAGGCCGAAGAGGGCCGCCTCTCCCTCCTCGAGCTTCCGGAGGCGGACCCTGAAGACAAGAAGACCAAGGCCAAGGAAACAAACCGCAAGGCCCCTGCGGTGCTGGCAGCGGAACCTGAGGCGAAGCGCAGTCGAGATGAGGAACCCCCCAGGGGAGGACGACCATTCTGCATTTTCCACTGCTCCAACAGCCACAACACCAACGACTGCCATGAGCTCAGGGTGTTCCGTGACGAGCATTTCGGTCGCCGCCCTGGGCGCGGCGACCGTGGCTACGGTCGTGGTGGAGGCTGCTGGGATAGTCGCGACCCGCGTCAGGAGTGGCGCGACCAGCCTCGGGAGGACCGCTGGCGCGACGAGGCTCGTGAGGGACCCCGCCGCGACCAGCCTCGTGAGGCTCGCCCTCGTGAGGCTGGCCTCCCCGCGCTGCCGCAGCCACCCAGGAGGAAGGAGGAAGGCATGTAGAACAACGGGGCTGGGGGCTTCCAGGAAGCCAGGGCAATCGTTTGCATCCTGGGCAGCACTCAGGCCCATGCATCGAACCGAATCTTCAAGCAGTTCTCGCGGGAGGTGAACGCGGCTCTCCCGAAGCTTGAGGCCGTGCGTCCCCTCAAGTGGTCACAGTGCGCCATCACCTTCGACTCCAAGGATCAAGTCAGGTGCTCGGCCGCGGCAGGCGCGCTTCCCATGCTGTGCACGCCGACCATCAACAACGTCCTCGTCACCAAGACCCTCATCGACGGTGGCGTTGGGCTCAATGTCCTCTCCATCGAGACGTTCAAGACGCTCCAAGTGCCCTATGACTAGCTCATGCCAACCAAGCCTATCTCAGGGGTCACCGATGGCCCCACCGTCCCCATCGGGCAAGTGCGCCTGCCGGTCACCTTCGGCGGGCGTAGGAACTACCACACCGAGCTCATCGACTTTGATGTCGCTCACATCCACCTCCCGTACAACGCGATTCTCGGGTACCCCGCCCTCGCCAAGTTCATGGCGGTGACTCACCATGGCTACAACGTCCTCAAGATGCCGGGGAGTGGTGGCGTCATCACTGTTGCCTGCAATGAGAAGGACGTCGTTTGCTCCCTCAAGCGCACCTACCGGGCCGCGGCGGCGGAAAACTCTGACGACGAAGGCGGCATCCTGCCTCCTAAGGATGCACCCAGGAAGAAGAAGCAGCTCCTCTCCAAGGGGCGTCAGGGGGCGGAGACCTCCAAGGATGGCGCCTCAGGCTTCGCCCCTAGAGCCAAGGCCCCTTCCCCCCTCGCATAGGAAGGCACGCTCGGCGCCTCCCCCGTGTCGGGCTCGTGGGCTTCCATCTAGAAAGCTTTCGACCAAACCAGTGAGACGAGGAAGGTGCTTGGGCACAACATGGAGGCGTGCTTCGGCGCGCGCCCACTCAAGCAAGGAACACGGCGCAAGGCGCCAAGTTCGCGGGAGTTCATCGCCAATGCAATCGAGGAGCTTCGGGAGGCGTAGGCCATGCGAGGCGGGAGTCGCCCTGCATCACCTGGCGGAGCCGCCGTCCTTGGCCCGGGCGGCATGTTTCGCGTCTGCGTCGATGTACCGGGCATCAACAGGGCCGCGTCCCAGGACCTGTTCTGGCCGTCGCGCGTCGGCCGCGGTGGGGTCTATCCGTGCTATTACATCCGCATGCCCTTCGGCCTGGCGAATGCGGGTCTATCCGTGCAACTACATCCGCATGCCCTTCGGCCTGGCGAATGCGGGAGTCATGTTCTAGCGCCTCGCCCAGGCCATGCTTGCGCCCTACGAGCCCCAGCGCCGCGCGGTCCTGGAGTCGGTGCCAGGTCCTAGCAAGGACCCCGAGCCTCCGGAGGCATCGGGCGCATGAAGGCCAGGGTCCAACGACTACCTTGACGCTTCAGCGGTACCGCTGCCAGGTGACTTTTTGGTTCGTACCAGGTAACTTTTTGGTTTGTTCAGATTGAGGGCACCCATCGGGCTGCATTATCCTCAGGCGGTTAGGGCCCGTCCCTGCAGCCGCGTCATTTGCGTTTGTATCAGAACCTCTTATGCATTTGATAAATTTCCTAAGTATTTCAAACTGCATGCTCGGTGCTTCGCCACCATGAATGTCGCCACGCCCTAACAATCCCGCTTTCGACCGCCTCGTGATTAAGGGCTGGCACGACGTCTGTGCTCGTGTCCGTCCCTGCAGCATTGACAAATCCAAGCGGTCGAGCTCTGTCTCGCGGGCCAGCCCTGTGCACGTCACCTCCCATGGCCCTTGGTGCTACGTCCTCGCATGAGCTAATCGGAAGTGGGTGAGTCAGGGCGCGCGGCACGGTTCCTGCAACCATAGTCGGCGTTTCGCCACCACGGGAGCCGCGTGCCGGGTGTTTCCTCGTCGGGTTTGTCGCATGAGAATACTGGGCATGGCGTCTATGCTCGGGTCCATCCCTGCAGCGTCGACAAATCCAATGGCTGAGCTCTATCTGGCGGGCCGGCCCCACTCACGCCACCTCCATGGGTCATTGGTGTTTGGCCTTCTCGTGCGATGGCCCTCGGAAGTTCACTCGGCGCAGGTTCCTCCACAAATGTATAGGGATTGCAATGGCGCCTCCTACCAGAAGATTCAGGCGCAACCCGCCTTTGAGGTAGCGCCCCGTGAGACCCGCGCTAGCTCACGGGTGCCCAAATACACCCCAGTTCTACCGTGCAGGCCACGCGTGTGAACTTAATGAGCTGTAGACGCCCGGGGGGCTCAGGAGCCGAGACACCCTTCCCACGTCCAAGTGGAAGCCCCATGCTCCGCGGCTATGCCCACGCAACCTGGAAGCCCCATGCTCCGTGCTGGTGGATAAACAACTGAGGGCGCCCTAGCGGCTGCATCCAACCTCAGGATGGCCCCTCACGGCCCCTGGGATGCCCACGCGAGGGGGCTGCACGGGGGCTACCTCAGGCCGGGCCTGGCGCGCACCACCTCCCCAGGTCCCTGATACCTGGTCTTCACGCGTCACTCTCAGGCGAAAGATGGCGAGGAAAGGTATGGGAGCCGCTTGTACATCAAGGGGCACCCCTGAGCATCGCGACTCAGGGGCCTCACTGGTCGAGTAGCCCCTCATCCCTTGGTATCGTCCTAGTGATCCGGATGCCCCAACGGCGGTTGAGGTATGTGTAACAGCCCAAGATCGACGCTCCAGAAGATTCCCGATTTATTCCGTTCTCGTCGTGTGATTCGTTTGTTTGTTGCATTCATCATCGCATCATCCGCATCATCTGCATAACATCATCACTCGTTTTCGAAAAACTGCATCCGTTCGTACTCGCCGGTTCTCTCCGTTCTCGTCGACGACCGTTTCGAGTCCAACCACACACGCACGCGCCCGTGACATCGATAAAAATATATTGTTTTTAAAAGTGTGCGAAAAATATTCTCGGATTGGGTCGAAACTTGGCATGCGGTCTAATATAGCATAGCTAGACTGCGTGTCAAATTTCGTCGCAATCAGAGTTCGTTTGGTAGCAGAACAGTCGACCGTAGCGGCTTCGTCATCGGATAAATCGTCGGACATTTCGGTATTTCAAAATCATGCCACGGGCCACCAACCTCCCTCTCTTCTCAGCCCACACCCCCTCTACACAGCCATCTAAGCCCAGCAAACCCACCTCTCCGATAGGACCGTCCGACCGCGATCGGAGGGTCGAAAAAACCCCCTAACCTACCTGCCTATTTAAGGGCCTCCCCATGCCATTTTGGGCATCTCCTTCTCCCTGCCTCGAAAACCGCGCTCCACCAACCTCCTCCCACCAGCCAGCCACCACCCTGCTTCGTTTTCCGCGCCCGGCCGCCCCCAAGCCGCCACTTGGCGCCACCCGAGCGGCTGCGCCGCCACCAGCCGTCGTCGCGGCCAGCTGGAGGCCGCCACTTGGTGCCGCTGCCCCTCTGCCTCGCCCCAGCCAGCCGCGGCCCGCCCGGGCCCGGGGCAGGCCCGCCCGAGCCCATCGAGGCCCGGGGCAGCCCGCGTGTGCCGCCGCCCGTCTGCCCCGCCGCCGGCGATCTGCACTGCTCCGCGCCAATCCCACCGCCGCGCCCTCGAGCGACCTCGTCGCCGCCCCTGCGAGCCGCAGCCGCCGCCGGACCTTCGCGCCGTCGCCTCGCCGTGGCTATGCGCCGTCGCCAAGCTCTCCTGCCTACCCCCGCCTCCATGGTCCTCGTCGTCGGCCGCCCCATCGTGGCCGCCGCTCGAGCCGCCCGTGGTCGCCTCCGGTCCGGATCCGGCAAGATCCGGCCGAGAGCCATGCCCCGGCGCCTCCTTCGCCGCGGTCGCGCCCTCGCCGGCGTCGCCTCGCCTCGACGCCGGCGGCTGACCCCGACCCGCCGCCGTAAACCAGCGGCTGGGATGGCTTCGGCCCTGGATGCCGGCGTCCCTCCAACCAAATGCCGGCCTGGGCGCTGGATCTCCTCGTCCCGCTCCGTTTCGTCCCGTTTGCCCCAAGGTGCTGAATTTTCTTAGTCCCTAAACGATGCACGTTTTTACTCACATCTGCATATTGTATGGCTCATATCTTGTTAACCGTGCATCCGATGATCAAGTGTTATATATGAAAAAGTATCTATATTTCGTGCTCTACATGTTGGTGCCATTTGCATGAATTATAGGAATCATCTAGAGGTGCAGATCTGTGTTGCAAAAGTGCATCTCATCGTTAGTTGCGAATCTGATGTTTTGTTCAAACTTGCGTGGATGATTGCATCATATCCATATGTCTTTTGCATGTGGTGTCTTCATGAGTATTGCTCTATGTGATGTCTAATTTCATGCCATGCCTCTGGTTGCTAGGTAGGAATTCATTAACAAGTCAATTTCTTGCTCTCAAATGGCTATCACGTTAAAACTGAAATCTGTTAACGATGAGTTCCGTTTTGCGAGCATCATATTAAGCAAACCATGCATCCTATGTAATTTTGCCAACGGTATGATTTGAAGTGTGTCATGTCTAGTTGCTGATAGTGCCCTTGCCATGCTCATAAGTGATTGTTATGCTACTGTTATTGCCATGCCTACATGCTTAATCAAACTGCAGTTTTGGGAGATAGCTAAATTTCACTAAGTCTGAAACTGATATTTTGTTGCCATGTTGCCATGTGATTTGCTATTGATATAGGAGTCTTTTGTGGTTGCTCCCAAGGAGTCTTTTGTTAAGCATGTTGTTGCCTACCAGGTTGTGTCTTTGGATGCCATGTATAGGATTTGCATCATAGTAATATTCTTTGTCCAACAAGTCAATCTGTTAAAAACTGCTGCTCATGTCTACCCTAATTTTCACCAAGTCTGAGAATCTGTTTTCTTCATAAT
Organism: Elymus sibiricus; assembly: GCA_039707655.1. Lineage (NCBI taxonomy): Eukaryota > Viridiplantae > Streptophyta > Magnoliopsida > Poales > Poaceae > Elymus > Elymus sibiricus. Next base: position 214,212,784 of record CM077667.1, read on the forward strand.
GCCATGTTGTGTTGATGCTAGCCATGATTCTAGGCATAATTAGACCTTGCCACCATGGAATGATTTGTAGTGCATCATGTCCTCCACCAGGCTGTAAATTTTCATGCCAATATATGACTTGTAGCATATAGTTTTACTGCTGCCAATATGCCTTCGTGAAAATCGTCTATGCTAAAACCTGTTATTTTCACTAAGTCCTAATCTGCTATCTTTTGTTGCTATGTTGTGAGCTTCCTACCATGTGATCCATGCCTCTTTTTGTCGGATTTCGGGCTCCGCAAAACCCTAAGAGGTTCGAACACAGGGGCGTGTGCGAAGATCCCCACCAGCTTCGACCTCAAGCTCTCAGCTCGACAGCCTAGCCCGATGAACTCGCACAATCGTGGGGAAAGAGACTAGCACATGAGGATTTACCCAGGTTCGGGCCACTGCGAAGCGTAAAACCCTACTCCTGCTTTTGGTGGATTGCCTCATGAGGAGGTTTGTGGATGAACTGGTACAGTGATGAGTTGCCTCGCGAGGGCGCTCGGGTGGTCTCCGATCTCTCTCTCTACGGAGCAGCCTTGCCTCTATTTATAGTGGCTCGGGTCCTCTTCCCTTATCACAACGGCGGGAAGGGATCCCACAATGGCCAAATTATGAAAGGGGACAAGAGGTACATCTTATCCTGACGAAAGGTGGTCTTCGCCTGACAAGTAGCTGGCGGTGACGCGGTGGTGGGCTCGCTGGTGACATCCGTCCTGCTGAGCCCGCTGGGCCGGTCTTGTTGCACCAGAGTGGAAACCTTTGGTGGGACGCCTTGGGAACCCACGTACGTCCTTGCCTCCTTTGCACCAAAGAGGAAACTGTCTCCTCTGCGCGCGCTGGTGCCCGCCTGGCCTGGCTTGCGTCATCCTTGACCTCCCGAGGCCGAGTATTGCATAGAGATCTCCGCCACTCAGGAGGGGGCCTGGGGAGGCCACCTCCTTCCGGGAGCCTTGGCGTTGTCCTCCTCGCGAGGGTGGGGCTCTCGCGAGGGCCTTGTCTTGAGCAAAACCGCGTCGGGCCATATGGACCGTCGAGGTGGGCCACGCCCTGGGCCGCAGGCAGGCAAGTCTGGGTACCCCCGTCCCCAGGACGCCGACAGTAGCCCCCGGGCCCAAGGCGCGCTTGAGTTGGCTTCGGGTCGAAGCCGAAGAAGACGGCCCGAAGTGCCGTGGGCCCCTATCGCATGCGAGCCAGGCCTGGCGCGCGGTGCGCAGTTGGAAGACGTCCCCGCTCCCGTGTCTCCTCGGTAACTGCCCGAACCGACAAAAGCCTGACGCCCGGTGTCAAGCCATTATTGCTTTCCTTCTCTGGGCTCTTGCTTCTTTGCCCAGATCCCCATCCTTTGCGAGAACTTCTCCAGATCTCAACACCGCACCATTTTCCTTCTTGCTTCCTCGGCCTCAAGGACTTCTCGATGGCTCCCGCCGGCAAGTCGAAACCTGAGGCCCAGAGCTCGGCCTCCGCTTCCATTTCGCCGGCGCTCTCGGAGTCCACCTTAGCCAAGGACGGGGACCTCGCCCCGGTGCTTCCGTCGACGGCGGATGGTACCAATGAGTGAGGGCGGACCTTGATATGGTGTGGCTCCGCGGAGAAGCACCGCCTGGCCAAGTCGGCCTATCCTTTCTTCCTCCACAACATCTTCTCTGGGCTTGTTCTACCCTTCTCTGAGTTCTTCACAGCCATCCTCGCGCACTACGGGATTCAGGCCCTCCATCTCCAACCCAACTCCATCCTGCTCTTGTCCATCTTCGCCTTCTACTGCGAGGCTTTCGTGTGCGTGAAGCCTTCGGTGCCCCTCTTCCGCCATTTCTTCAGCTTGCGGCTTCATGATGGCGCTCAGTGGTCGGCATGCGTCTCCTTTGTCGCGGTCCAGAGCGGGAACATGCTCTTAAAGGCCGGGAAAAAGGTGGAGAAATTTAGGCACCGCTGGGTCTTCTTGGATCTCAAGAGCCTCAACCCCCGCCTAGAGCTCCCGAAGGGGCTGCCGGAGAAGACTCCTGTGTGGAGCTCCGCGAAGCTCTCTGACCCCCGGGCCAAGCCCATCATGGAGCGGATCTCTCGAGACATCAATGCCAGGAAGTTGACCGGGGGGATGATAGTGAAGGAGTTCCTGACGCAACGCCTGGCGCCCCTCCAGTCTCACTAGAGGCCCATGTGGGACTACCAGGGCGGTGGTGATGATATCAGGCTTCGGTCCGCATGCCTAACCCCCGGGGAACTAAACATGGCTATGGCGACCCTGCTCAACGGCGACCCCGGGGACCTTCCTAAGGCCTACGCCCCGTTGTACTGCCGCGACGACAAGGCCGATTTGGTCGCCGCGATGCCCACCTTCGACGAAATGGGGCTTTCTTCGGCCGAGTGCCCTGGCGCCCCTATGGCGGTGTCCTCCAGTGACACCGCCGGGGAGGGAGACTCAGAGGAGACATCGGATGACGATCTGGAGGAAGTGTCCCCTCCGTTGCGGAATGCGCTTCTCCACAGCTTCGAAGACGACGACGATGCCGGCGAGCCCCCTGCCGTAAGTCCTCCGCGACTCGCCAGGGTCCTCAGGGGGCCGGGGCCCACACCTCGGGCCGCACGGACCGCCGGCCGGGCGACCCCGAGGAAACGCGAGGCCGGGCCTCCTCCGGAGTGCCCAGCTCGTGCCAGCAAGGTGGTTGAGGCGCCCGCCTCGCCCCTGCCCGAGCTGCAACCTGTGGGCGAGGCGGCTGCGTCTGGGGCTGGTGGGGCTTCTCCGCATGGCGGTGCCTTCCCGGAGAAGGGCGAGGGCACTCCCGCCTTCGCCGAGGTGGAGAGGAAGAGGAAGTGGGTCAAAGTCGAAGAGTAAGTAGTCCTGCTTGGTTCTTGGCCACCCGCCGCTGATGGTCCCTCCTTTGCTTGGTAACCAGGAGCGCTGCCGTGCTGAAGGCGAAGAAGAAGAAGGCGGGTGTCAAGTCGAAGATGCCCTCCGACGTGACGTCCGTTCGTGGTGCCCTGCCGACGCCTGGCGAGGCGCCGGATGTCGTGGGCGAGGAGGCTCGCGGGGCGACTCTCCTTGTCACGGCCGCGAAGCCCTCGATGCCCGTCGGAGATGCTGCTTCCGCCCTTGGGGGCGCATTTGCACTGCTGCCTAAGAGGCCAGCCCCCGAGGGCCGGTTGGCTGTGGGACCGTCCGCCCCGACTCTGCCTGTGGTGGTACCGCAGCTTCCGGCGCCTTCTACTCTCCATGCTTCTGCTCCCCTGGAGGCGGCTCCTACCACCGCGCAAGCGTCACCCCCGGGCCGGGCCCCGGCACCCCCGACTTGTGGCCTTCTGGTCGAGTCAGGTGCCCTGGATGGGGCCTACGCCGCTCTGGATCAGGTCTGGGGCACCCTCGGGAGCACTGACGGTCGCCTTGCGAAGGAGCGCTTGGGGCTCCTTTCTGGGTGGCTCCAGGCAGACGCTTCTGCTGTGGCGGTGTGGAGCCAATCCGAGGCCACCGCGGCTGAGTGCAGGAAGGAGGCCGCGTCAGCCAAGGCAGCCCGCGACGCGGCGCTGGTCGATGCAGCATCTGCTGCGAAGCGCTGCGATGAGGCGGAGGTCCGCCTGAAGGCTCTTCAGGAGGAAAGGACTGTGCACGCGGAACGGCTTCGCTAGCGGGAGGAAGACCTCAAGACCTGCGAGGCCAAGCTTGCCAATCGTGACTCCGCGCTGTCCAAGGCGGCGGCCAACCAAGCCACGGAGCGCAAGCACCTGGACAAGCTGAAGGAGGAAACGGCCGCGGAGAAGGCACGGCTTGACTCCAGGGAGGAGGCCCTTGCCGCGGCTAAGAAGAGGAAGGCTGCGGAGCTCGGTGCCCTCCCCTCCGTCGAGCTCAGGCTCCGTCAGGTGCCGAACTCCATCTGCAGGGGAGATTAGCGGAACCCCTGGTGGCTCCTGAGAGCGGCTTCGTGGGGCTCTCTTCAAAGCTCGTCGAGGTGCTTGAGGGTGCCGTCGCCAGGGTGTAGAACGTGAGGGATCACTAGAAGAGTGTCTATAGGGGGGGGGTGAATAGACTACTAGCAGGAAATAAAACCTAACCTTTTCCCAAGTTAATTGGTTGGTAGATTTTAACAGTTTTAGCTAGTCTAGCAAGTCTAACAGCCCTACACATGCATGTCAACAAATGTGGCAGCGGAAAGTAAAGACATTGCACATGAAGTAAAGAGTTGAGATAGGTAGATCAAACGCAATTGGAGACGCAAGGTTTTTTTTCCCGTGGTTCCGATAGGTGGTGCTATCGTACATCCACGTTTATGGAGTCTTCAACCCACGGAGGGTAACGGCCGCGAGAGTCCACAGAGGGCTCCACCCATAAGGGTCCACGAAGTAGCAACCTTGACTATTCCATAACGGCTTCCGTCCACGAAGGACTAGCCTCACTATGGGTAGATCTTCACGAAGTAGGCGATCTCCTTGCCCTTACAAACTTCTTGGTTCAACTCCACAACACGAAGTAGGAGGCTCCCAAGCGACACCTAACCAATCTAGGAGGCACCACCCTCCAAAAGGTAATAGGCTCGGTAATGATGATGAACTCCTTGCTCTTGTGCTTCAAGATGATAGACTCCTCAACACACAATCACTCTCTCACAGATTTGGCTTGGTGGAAGAGATGGGATTGGTGGAAAGCAACTTGGGGTGGCTAGAAATCAAGATCCATATGGTTGGAGTGGAAGATCTTGACCTCAACACATGAGTAGGTGGCTCTCTCTCAGAAAACTGGATGGGGCAAGTATTGAATAGTTCTGAGTGCTTCTGTTTCGAGTGGGTGGTGGTGAAGGGGTATATATAGGCATCCCCAAAAATCCAACCGTTACACACAAAATGACCAACTCGGTGACACCGATGTGTTAATCTCGGTGGTACCGAAGTGATCAAAAGGTGGCAACTTTTGAATCTCGGTGAGACCGATATAGGAAACTCGGTTGCACCGATAAGGTGACCAACGGTCAGATTGCCCATTCTCGGTGACGCCGATCCAACAATCTCGGTGGTACCGATATTTTGAATTTGCGTAACAGAAAGTTGGCAACCTAAACTCGGTGGCACCGAAGCAGAATCGGTTGCACCGAAGTGGCTAGGGTTTGGCTGAGTCTGTCTGAGATTGGGAATTGGTGGCACCGAGTGGAAAGTGTTGGTTGCACCGATTTTGAATATTTGGCTATGGACAGACTTTTGTGGAAGAGCTTGTGGGTGTTTTTGTTGACTAACACTTGTGCACGTATGAGAATTTTGATCACCAACAAAACCTTACCCCCTTTTAATAGTATTGGCTTTCCTATGGACTCAAAGTGATTTCTCACAAAGTAAAATGTAGAGTCCGCTTGCTTGAAGCTTTGCCAATCCATTTCCTTGCATCTTGGGGTATTTCCACAATCCTTTTGCCAACCCTCTCTGTGGACTTTATCTGAAATACACTAGGTAAAAGTATTAGTCCAAGAGACAATGTATGTTGTCATGAATTATCAAAACCACCAAGGGAGCATGTTGTGCTTTCAATCTCCCCCTTTTTGGTAATTGATGACAACATACAATCAAAGCTTCAAATAAAGATATGCATGCATATGATGAAGACTTTGAGAGACACATGACTTGGATTTGCTCCCCCTAAATGTGTGATTCCTTTAAAGGATAGTTGCTTTGGAATGCATGGACACACATATAGTGGAAGGGATATAAGAAGTCATGTGTATCTTGGCTATATGCATCAAATATATATGAAAGAGATGTATCCTTGTTCAAGACTTCACTCTTGCAAACAATATGTGCAAGAAGCAAGAGATCATCTTGACCAAAGATATGATGCATATACTTACCTTGAGTTCTTGAGCATTCTTGTAGTAGAAATACACTTGAGAAAACAATGTTAGGAAACACAAGAGTATTCTACCAATCAACAAGGCAATAGAACTCAAAAGTACCAAGATATGGAGAACATATAGAAGATAGTATTAAATCATCCTCTCCCCCTGAATCTCAGCATGTAGATATTGGGATTGGATAGGGTGAGAAACAACTAAGATGATCACAAAACAAACACAATTTCTCCAAATATATTTTTCTCCCCCTACTTTGGTATCCTCACCTTGTTTGTATGAGTATAAACATTGATATTTGCTCTCCCCTTGATCATATCCCCCCTTTGCATACGCATGTATCTCTCTTTAGCATGAAGCTTTGTTATTCTCCCCCTTTGGCATTAATATCCAAAAAGGTCAAACACAGGAATAGATACAGGGATCATTGACTGAGAAGGGATCCTTGAGAACAAGGGTCATTGAATGTAGGGTTCATAGAAACGAAAACTAAGGGAATAAAAAAAAATTCTCTCCCTTTGGGATTTGTAAGACTTTTCTTCCTTTGAGTTAGGGATCCTTGAAAACAGAATTTCTCCCCCTAAGTTTAGGTTTTGTTATTCTCCCCCGAATAATATTTTTTTTTAAGAAAGGGATCATTGAAGTAACAGAATCATCATTTGTAAGATTGCAAAATAAACATAGATTTGCAAAAGAATACAAATAAGAAAAGAAAACAAATCGGTGACTCCGGGACAAATAAATCGGTGGTACCGAGATTTTGTGGTGCAGCTCATCTGCAAATTCGGTAGCACCGAGATATATGTATCGGCGGCTCCGAGGTTAAAACAGCTAAAACGGAAAGATAAGGGACAAAGTTTCAGTTTTGAAGGAGTCAAAAGAGAATTTTTCAAAGGGAATGCAAATTTGTTTTTACAAAAAGATATCAACTAGAGAAGATTTGAGTGGTTCCAAGAAATCTTCCAAAATAGAGAATGAACCATCTAAAATACTTAACTAGATGATGGGCGGTGACTAGGTCACCTATATTAGAGTATATTGACTTAGGAGCCAAGCAAGAATACTTGATAATAGGTCATACTCTACGTTAAGCTCAAAATGGGGTTACCATTTTTCGATTAAGCATTTTAATGTCTTCATATCACTTGAGTTGCTTTAGCTCATGACTTGGAGTAAAGCCTTTTCAAGGATATGAGTACATACCTTTGAGTGATGTTGATGACGTGGCTTGTAGGTGAACTTGTTGATGATGCTCGAGGTTGATGAAGGTCATCTTGAGTTGGGAGCAATCCTTCTTGTTGGAGTACACTTGTCACCTACAAAGGTTATTCATGCGAGGAAGAACAATAGATATATCCATTTGACATGATACCAATACAGATTTAGCAAGTATGATCACATCAAGTATATGTCAAGGATATGGTTGAGTTGTCTTCTTCCTTCCATCATCAAGAGGGGTTGTGGATACTTGGTCATGACAAGATTGCTTATGATTTGAGTTGATGGCAATCTTGTGGAATGAAATTCTTCCAAGTACCTACAAAACGTAAGATGCAATACAAGGGAGCATAGAATTCCATGGCATAAGATAATATGTTAGGAGTGCATGGAAATATCAGGAAAGCTCATGCCCTTGCATGCAACCGAGTGAGTCTAGCTCAAGTTTGAAGCATCAATGATGTTCAACTCACTCCTCAAGTTACAAAATGTTTTCTCATCAATTGGCTTGGTAAAGATATCGGCCAATTGCTTGTTAGTGCGAACATGTTTAAGATCAATATCTCCTTTGGCAACATGATAACGAATAAAATGATGTCTAACTTGAATATGCTTAGTTCGAGAATGTTGCACATGATTATGACCAATTTTAATAGCACTTTCATTGTCACAAAGTAATGGAACATTTCTAACATGGATTCCATAATCCTTAAGCGTTTGTGTCATCCATAACAATTGTGCACAACAAGATCCAGCAGCAATATACTCAGCTTCGGCAGTAGATAGAGATACCGAGTTTTGTTTCTTGGAGGACCAAGACACAAGAGATCTACCAAGATATTGACAAGTACCCGAGGTGGATTTTCTATCAACCTTGTCACCGGCATAGTCCGAATCGGAATAGCCAACAAGGTCAAAAGAAGATCCCTTGGGATACCAAATGCCAAAGTTTGGTGTTTGTATCAAATATCTCACAATACGTTTCACGGCCAAAAGATGACACTCTTTAGGTGCAGCTTGATATCTAGCACACATGCAAACACTAAGCATAATATCGGGACGAGAGGCACATAGATATAACAATGAACCAATCATAGATCGATAGACCTTTTGATCAACCGGTTCGTCCTCTTTGGTAAGATCAACATGTCCACTAGTAGGCATAGGAGTTTTCATACCTTTGCACTCTTGCATGTTGAACTTCTTGATCAAGTCCTTGGTATACTTAGTTTGAGAAATGAAAGTTCCTTCTTTCGTTTGCTTGATTTGCAAACCAAGAAAGAATTTCAGCTCACACATCATGGACATCTCATACTTTTCGGACATCAACCTTCCAAATCTTTCACTAAATTGTGGGTTAGTAGATCCAAAGATGATATCATCCACATAGATTTGGCACACAAATAGTTCACCATTAACTCTCTTAGTGAATAAGGTTGCATCAATTTTACCAATTTCAAAACCTTTTTCAATGAGAAACTTCGTTAAGCATTTGTACCAAGCACGAGGGGCTTGCTTAAGACCATAAAAGAGCTTTACGAAGCTTGTAAACATGATTAGGTTTCTTAGGATTCACAAAACCAGGTGGTTGCTTAACATAGACTTCTTCTTCAATCTCACCATTTAAAAAGGCATTTTTAATGTCCATTTGATAAAGCGTGATATCATGGTGATTAGCATAGGCAAGAAGAATGCGAATAGCTTCAAGTCTAGCGACGAGGGCGTAGGTCTCACCGTAGTCCATACCTTCGACTTGCGTATATCCTTCGGCTACGAGACGAGCCTTGTTCCGTACGTCTTGACCGTCTTCATCTTGCTTGTTCCGAAACACCCATTTGGTTCCGATGATGTTTTGTTCATCCTTGGGCTTCTCCACGAGTGTCCACACTTCGTTCCTTTCGAAGTTGTGAAGCTCTTCATGCATCGCGTTCACCCAATCCGCATCTTCAAGGGCTTGTTCTACCTTCAAGGGCTCAATGCTAGAGATGAAAGAATAATGCTCACAGAAGTTAGCTAGGCGAGTTTTCGAGCGAGTGATTCTCCCTGTTTGTATATCACCAAAGATTTGGTTTAGGGGATGGTTCTTAGTCACTTGTGCTCGAACTCGGGTTAGCTTCCGATTATTGGATGGTGGAGTTTCTTCTTCATCATCATCTCTTTCATCTTCGTTGTTGTTGAAGGTATCGTTTCCTTGAGGTGGTGGTGAAGGAGGTTGTGGTGGATCTTCATGATGCACTTCCTCCTCTTCATCATCTTGTCGTGTACCGCTTGTGGATGCCTCCATGTCATGTTGTGGTTCACCTTGACGTGAAGTAGGGGCTTCCACTTGAGTTGATGAAGTACTTTCCTTCACCTCCATGGGACGAATCTTGCCAATGGACAAGTCTTGGATAGCTTCCGAAGGGTCCTTATCACCTACATCATTTGGTAGTTGTTCGACTTGCGAACCATTAGATTCATCAAACTTCACATCTACCGTCTCTTCAACTTTTTGAGTGAAGTTGTTGTAGACACGGTAAGTGTGAGAGTTCGATCCGTAATCGAGTAGGAATCCTTCATGAGATTTAGGAGCAAATTTAGTAAGACGATGGTTATCAAGAATGTAGCACTTTGAGCCGAATACCCGAAAGTATCCAACTTGGGGTTTGTTACCGGTGAGTAGCTCGTATGCCGTTTTACCGAGAAGCTTGTGCAAGTAAAGTCGGTTTGTGGCATGACATGCTGTTTCAACGGCTTCTGCCCAAAAGTGTCTTGGCGTCTTGTATTCGTCAAGCATCGTTCTTGCCATCTCAATAAGCGTCCGGTTCTTCCTCTCAACAACTCCATTTTGTTGAGGTGTGTACGTGGCCGAGAACTCATGTGAGACACCTTCTTCGTCAAGAAAGGTATCCACATGGGTGTTCTTGAACTCCGATCCGTTATCGCTCTGAACCTTCTTGATCTTCACTTCAAACTGATTTTGCGCTTTGCGAAGGAAGTTCTTGAAGATCTTTTGAACCTGCGACTTATCATCAAGGAAGAATACCCACGTAAATCTAGAAAAATCATCAACTATAACTAGACCATAGGAATTTCAACCGAGACTCTTGTAAGCATTGGGACCAAAGAGATCCATGTGAAGTAATTCAAGTGGTCTCCTAGTAGTCATGATATTCTTAACGGGATGACTTCCACCTACTTGCTTTCCAGCTTGACAAGCACTGCAAAGTCTATCTTTGTCAAAGATAACATCTTTAACACCAAGTATATGATCACCTTTGATAAGCTTGTCTAGATTACGCATGCCAACATGTCCTAATCTCCTATGCCAAAGCCAACCTTTAGAAGATTTTGCAATAAGACAAGTATGAGGTTTGGATCTTTTAGTGAAATCTACAATGTATAGATCACCTCTACGGAAACCGGTAAAAACCATTTTATGATTATCTTGACGAAACACTTGGCAATCTATCTTCGTGAATAGCACATTAAAACCAAAGTCGGCAAGTCTAGATACGAAAAGAAGATTGTAGCCAAGAGATTCAACATGCATAACATTTTGAATAGAGCTATCATGGGATATGGCCACCTTACCAAGACCAAGTACCTTACCCTTGGAGTTGTCTCCAAATGTTACGTACCTTCGCGGTCCTTGGTTTGGTGTGATCTCTTCAAACATTTCTCTATCTCCGGTCATATGATCGGTACATCCGCTATCGAGAATCCACTCTTTTCCTCCGGACATGTAATCCTTGAAGTTTGCCATGAGACTTAGATTCTTCATGATCTTCTCATACTCGATGTCGAACAACTCATCTTCATCATAGTAGTCATGTTCCACATTGTCATCATCAAGTGGAAAATCCTCATCATAAAGAACAAGAGATTCGTTAGGGTTGTGATCATGACAATGTTCAAGCTTATGAATGCGAATGGCTTCTACAATGATGTTGTTGATAGTTGTGACATCTCCTTTAGCACGCATGAGGTCTCTAAGCTCAAATAGACAATCATCAAACTTGGGATCACTAGGCGTCATTTTGTGGAAGGCAATAGTTTTATGAAGAATTTCATCAAGATTACTCAATGAATAACTTGGATATCGTTTCTCCAAGTCATTCCACAAAGTGTAAGCACATACAAAATTCTTCATTTGATTAAGCACGTTTCTAGGCAATGCTCTAACAATGAGATTAACAGTTCTAAGATTGCATAGCATATCAACTTCCTCTTCGTGTGTGGGATGCAAAGAATCAATGGGAGGTACATAGGGGCTCTTGACATACTTGCTCAATTTAAATTCATTAAACAGCTCAAGCATCAAGGTTTTCCATTGACTATAGTACTATCCATCAAGAATAGGCACTCTACAACTCAAACTCCCTATACTAGACACATCCATCTTCCTCCTCGGTGATTAAACCGAAGCAATGGAGACCAATGCTCTGATACCAATTGAGGGATCACTAGAAGAGTGTCAAGAGGGGGGGGGTGAATAGACTACTAGCAAGAAATAAAACCTAACCTTTTCCCAAGTTAATTGGTTGGCAGATTTTAACAGTTTTAGCTAGTCTAGCAAGTCTAACATCCCTACACATGCATGTCAACAAATGTGGCAGCAGAAATTTAAAGACATTGCACATGAAGTAAAGAGTTGAGATAGGTTGATCAAACGCAATTGGAGACGCAAGGATTTTTTCCCGTGGTTCCGATAGGTGGTGCTATCGTACATCCACGTTTATGGAGTCTTCAACCCACGGAGGGTAACGGTCGCGAGAGTCCACGGAGGGCTCCATCCATAAGGGTCCACGAAGTAGCAACCTTGACTATTCCATAACGGCTTTCGTCCACGAAGGACTAGCCTCACTATGGGTAGATCTTCACGAAGTAGGCGATCTCCTTGCCCTTACAAACTTCTTGGTTCAACTCCACAACACGAAGTAGGAGGCTCCCAAGCGACACCTAACCAATCTAGGAGGCACCACCCTCCAAAAGGTAATAGGCTCGGTAATGATGATGAACTCCTTGCTCTTGTGCTTCAAGATGATAGACTCCTCAACACACAATCACTCTCTCACAGATTTGGCTTGGTGGAAGAGATGGGATTGGTGGAAAGCAACTTGGGGAGGCTAGAAATCAAAATCCATATGGTTGGAGTGGAAGATCTTGACCTCAACACATGAGTAGGTGGCTCTCTCTCAGAAAACTGGATGGGGCAAGTATGGAATAGTTCTGAGTGCTTCTGTTTCGAGTGGGTGGTGGTGAAGGGGTATATATAGGGATCCCCAAAAATCCAAACGTTACACACAAAATGACCAACTCGGTGACACCGATGTGTTAATCTCGGTGGTACCGAAGTGATCAAAAGGTGGCAACTTTTGAATCTCGCTGAGACCGATATAGGAAACTCGGTTGCACCGATAAGGTGACCAATGGTCAGATTGCCCATTCTCGGTGACGCCGATCCAACAATCTCGGTGGTACCGATATTGTGAATTTGCGTAACAGAAAGTTGGCAACCTAAACTCGGTGGCACCGAAGCAGAATCGGTTGCACCGAAGTGGCTAGGGTTTGGCTGAGTCTGTCTGAGATTGGGAATTGGTGGCACCGAGTGGAAAGTGTTGGTTGCACCGATTTTGAATATTTGGCTATGGACAGACTTTTGTGGAAGAGCTTGTGGGTGTTTTTGGTGACTAACACTTGTGCACGTATGAGCATTTTGTTCACCAACAAAACCTTACCCGCTTTTAATAGTATTGGCTTTCCTATGGACTCAAAGTGATTTCTCACAAAGTAAATTGTAGAGTCCTCTTGCTTGAAGCTTTGCCAATCCATTTCCTTGCATCTTGGGGTATTTCCACAATCCTTTTGCCAACCCTCTCTGTGGACTTTATCTGAAATACACTAGGTAAAAGTATTAGTCCAAGAGACAATGTATGTTGTCATGAATTATCAAAACCACCAAGGGAGCATGTTGTGCTTTCAGAACGTCTTCGAGAGTGAGTGCCGCGACCTCTTCTCTGTGGCTGCGACGCGCGTCTTCAGCCACCTTTACCTTCGTGAGCCGAGTTTCGACTTCAGCTCCGTGATCCGCCCAATCGATCCTGGGGTTCGCACTGCTACGACGACGGCCGTGGAGGGCGCCGTCGAGGTGCTGACGAAGAAGTTCGCCTGCGTTGCCGTTCCCTCATCTCCTCCTATAGCTGCAAGGGTCAGTGACGACGATGACAACGGTAGTGATGTCGACGACGAGCTCCCCGCGGTCGGGATGAGCGGTGGTGCCAGCTCCTCCTAGCTCCTCCCCATGGGTCTTTTCCTGTAACGTTCATCGTGCCTCGTGGAGGCGTTAGACTTGTTTGCATTTCCGGAGACATTTAATGCTTGTAATAACTGCTAAATTGTGTGGTTTCCTTCCTCGCCTTGTTTCCTTCCTGCTTGCTGTAGTGCTCTGCGTCGGCAGGGCCCGGTCCCGCGCATACCTCGATCGCCGTTGGGGCGTCCGGATCACCAGGACGGTGCCAAGGGGCGAGGGGCTACGTGACCAGTGAGGCTCCTGAGTCGCGATGCTCAGGAGTCCCCCTTAACGTACGAGCAACCCTCATGAAGGGAACGTGTCGAAGATGGGGTTGGCTCGGAGATTTGGAGCGCCTTGAGCTCTGCGTCGGCAGGGCCCGGCCCCGCGCATACCTCAACTGCCGTTGGGGCGTCCGGATCACTAGGACGGTGCCAAGGGGTGAGGGGCTACATGACCAGTGAGGCCCATGAGTCACGATGCTCAGGGCCCCCCCTTGACGTACGAGCGGCTCCCGTACCTTTCCTCGCCAGCTTTCGCCTGAGAGGGATGCGTGAAGACCAGGTATCAGGGACCTGGGAAGGTGGCGTGCGCCAGGCCCGGCCTGAGCGTAGCCCCCATACAGCCCCCTCACGCGGGCATCCCAGAGGAATGCCGCGAGATGGGGCCGCGAGGGGCCATCCTGAGGTTGGGTGCAGCCGCTAGGGCGCCCTCAGTTGTTTATCCACCAGCGCGGAGCATGGGGCTTCCACGTTGCGTGGGCATAGCCACTCAGCGACAGTGTTGTCCGCCAGCACGGAGCATGGGGCTTCCACTTTGGCGTGGGAATGGGGGGCCCCGGCTCCTGAGCCCCCCGGGCGTGTACAACCCATTAAGTTCATACGCGTGGCTTGCACGGTAGAACTGGGAGGTGTATCTGGGCACTCGTGAGCCAGCGCGGGTCTCACGAGGCCCTACCTCAAAGGCAGGTTGCGCCTGAATCTTCCGGTAGAGGGCGCCACTGCGTGTCCTGTATGTTTTGGAGAAACCTGCGCCGAATGGATTTCCAAGGGCCATCGCATGAGAAGGCCGAACACCAATGACCCCAGGAGGTGACGTGAACGGGGCTGGCCCACCAGACAGAGCTCAGCCATCGGATTTATCGACGCTGCAGGGACGGACCCGAGCACAGACGCCGTGCCCAGTCTTCTCATGCGACAACTCCGAGGAGAAACACCCGACGCGCGGCTCCCGCGGCGGCGAAATGCCGACTGTGGTTGCAGGATCCTTGCCGCGCGCCCTGAATCACCCACTCCCGATTAGCACATGCGAGGATGCAGCACCAAGGCCCACGGGAGGTGACATACACGGGGCTGGCCCACGAGAGATAGCTCGACTACTTGGATTTGTCAACGCTGCAGGGACGGACCCGAGCACAGACGTCGTGCCAGCCCTTAATCACGAGGCGGTCGGAGGCAGGATCATTAGGGCGCGACGACATTCACGGTGGAAAAGCATCGAGCATGTAGGTTGGAATACTTAGGAAATTGATCAAATGCATGAAAGGTTCTGATACATGCGTAAACGACGCGGTTGCGGGGACGGGCCCTAACCGCCTGAGTATAATGCAGCCCGATGGGCGCCCTCAAACTAAGCAAGCCAGAAAGTTACCTGGTACGAACCCAAAAAGTCACGTGGCAGCAGTACCGATGGAGCGTCGAGGAAGTCGTCGGAACCTGACCTTGTGTCTCCGGGAGCCTGGCTTCATGAGCCCGGCGCCTCCCGAGGCTCGGGGCCCTCGCTTGGGCCCGGTGCCTCCTCCAGCACCTCGCGGCGCCCGACCCTGTAGGGCGCGAGCATGGCCTGAGCAAGGTGCTGAAACGTGGCGCCCGCGTGCATCAGCCCAAAGGGCATGCGTATGTAGTTGCATGGGTAGACTCCACCGCAACCGACACATGACGGCCAAAAGATGTCCTGGGAAGCGGCCCTTTTGATGCCGGGTACGTCGACGTAGACACGCGGCGCGCCGCCCGAGCCGACGACGGCGCTCGCGCTTGGTGATGCAGGGCGACGCCCATCGTGCATGGCCTGTGCTTCTTGAAGCTCCTCGATTGCACTGGTGATGAACTCCCGCGAACTTGGCGCCGCCGTTCTCCTTGCTTGGGTGGACGTGCGTTGAAACACGCCTCCAGGTTGTGCCCGGGCACCTCCCTCGTCTCACTGGTCATGTCGGTAGCCTTCCAGGTGGAAGCCCCCGAGCCCAACCCAAGGGAAGCGTCGGGCACGCCTTCCTATGCGAGGGAGGAAGGGGCCTTGGCCCCGGGCACGGAGCCTGAGGCGCCATCCTTCGAGGGTTCAGCCCCCTGGCGCCCCTTGGAGAGGAGCTACTTCTTCTTCTTGAGGACATCCTCGCGAGGCAGGCTGTCTCCTTCGTCGTCTGAGTGCTAGGCTGCTGTGGCACGGTAGGCGCGCTCGAGGGAGCAAACGACGTCCTTCTCATCACAGGCGATGGTGATGACGCCACCACTCCCCGGCATCTTGAGGACGTTGTAGCCATGGTGAGTCACCGCCATGAACTTGGCGAGGGCGGGGTACCCGAGAATCGCGTTGTACGGGAGGTGGATGTGAGCGACGTCAAAGTCGATGAGCTCGGTGTGGTAGTTCCTACGCTGTTTGACATCAAAGTCAAAGTCGATGAGTCGATGAGCTTGGTAGGCAACCTGGGAGCGTGAAGACTATCTTACATCTGAGTTCCCTTATCTCTTTAGCGCTTAGCCTAGGAATCTCGGGGACGAGATTCTTGTAAGGGGGTAGGTTTGTCACACCCTGTGTTTGTATCACTTTGCTATGCTTGGATTTACAAAATTTGGAACCAATTAAAACTTTTGAGTGCTCATGCTTGTTTGAATTATTGCTTGTTTGGTTGGTTATGTTTGGCACTCTTAGGTTCTACTCCTCTCCATATTCATCTTCCTTGATCCAAACTTCTTGCCCAATGATCATGCCATGTGAATAGTACCCAAAACTATTTTTATCAAAATTTATTTTTGACCAAAAAGAATTTATTCAAATTAGGTATTCAAAAACCCCTGAGTTGAGGTTTGCACTGCAAGTCCTCAAATTGGGTGGATCCTTTTTCCCCTAAGGCTTTATTTGAAACCTACTATATATATGACTTCCCAAAACCAACAAATATTAATTTTAAAGATCATTTTACTATTTTATTTAAAGGCATTTTCTTAAGGCCAGAAATGGTCTTTTATAGGGAAAAAATATTTAAATGCTTTACAAATATTTGAGAAAATTTAGGGAAACTCAGTGGACATATATTTTCCATATATATGACTTTCAACACATGGTCATGTTCAAAAACATGGGCAAAACCCCTCAAAACCCTTTCTGCCCAAATCAAGCTTTTGAAATATTTCTATAAGAAATATTCTCAATAAATTCCTAGAAAATTCCAGCAAGCCAAACATGTTATATGTGATGGTCTTGCAAAGTTTCATCTCAATCCCAATTGATTTGCTTCACCAAATTATTCCAAAACCATTCCTGTCCAGATTCAAATTTGAACAACTTTACATTGTGAAGTTCGTCCTATTGACCCCAAACTTTGTGGGCATGCTCTATACCCCCAATAATGATACCACACCAAGTTGTGGATTTGGGAGCACAGGATTGCATGCCTGGATCTGCAGAAATCTGATTCTGTTGAATTCTAGGGTTTTTCTAGTTTGTACTGTCAACTTTCTTCAATTCTCCTCAAACTTGGTGATCCCCCCTATTTTTACCTACATTTACATACTGCTAAATCTCATGTTAAGCAAACTCCAATTGCTTGCCTAAAACTCCATCAAACACCTTCTAGCTGATTGGTAAAAGCCAAGTTTGACCCCCTTCCTCTATTCTCCTTGAGTCTAAATTTTTACCACACCTTCTTGAAATGCTCAGTCACCCCCAGTAAAAATTTCAAGCCTCAGCTTCATGGTTAAGTGGGGTAAAACCCCATTTTTACCCTCTGGACAGTAGCATTCCATCTCTCTCTCCACTCCTCTCTCACCCTAGTGATCACCAGAGCATCCAATGCCTCTCCTCTGCTTGCTTCCCCCCCTAGATCCCCCAGACATGGGAGGCCACTCAGAAGCCGCCAAAGGCATGCCATATTCGCGCTCCAGAGTGCGCTACAGTGCCGACCGCACTGTAGCCGCCGCCCACTGCATGGCCCCGACAGCCTCGGGCCTCCTCCTCTCGCCACTTGCCCCCCCTCGACGTCCGCACCACGACACCCTCTCGGCCCCCTCCCCCCTCCCCCTCCAATGGCTCCGCTCACACGCGCCATTGCCGCCCGGTTCGGCCAACCCCGAGCCTCACACGCGCGGGCTCTCCTCTCTCTCTCTCTCTTGCTCCCGCTCATCGTAGACCAACCCCAGGAACACCCCAGGGCAAGCCCTGTGTGCTCCCTCCCCCTCCAGCGACCAGCCCGACCTCACTGGCGCACGGGTCCACGGTGGACTCGCGTCCCGGCTATAAAAGGGTTCCCCGAGCCCCCCTCTCTCCTCCTCTGGCCCCCTTCCACTTCCAATCGACCACCTCAAGCTCCCATTTGAGCTCCCCGAGCACCAGTGCTCGAGATCGACCAAGGCGCCGCCGCAGCGGAGCTCCGTCGATCTCGGGTTGCCGGCCCGCTCCGGTCCTCCTCCCCTCCTCTATACAACCGTGGGGTCCCCCTGATCCTCTTGCCCCTCCTCTCCGCTCGAATCTGGGCAAGAATCGACGCCGATGACCTCCTCCCGAACGGCTCCGCCGTGCTTCCTCGTCGCCGGCAAACCTGTGCAACTCCGGCCTCCCCTCCACCTCCAGAGGAACGGCGGCTCGACGCTGGGTCCGTTCCTGCACTCAGCTCCCCTCGCCGTGCCCGCCTTCGCCGTTGGTGAGCGCCGCCTCCTCCCTGTCGAGAGGAAGGAGATGACAGGTGGCCCCCACCTGTCATCGTCTTCTCTCTCTCTCTCTCCCTGTCTGTGAGACTGGCGCCAGGGGCCACCTGTTGGGTTTGAACCCAGACGGCGCGCGCGCCCCGGCTCGCCCAGGCCTGGCTCGGCCTCAGGCCGGCCCAACTGGGTCTGTTTTGGCCCAGTTGACTCTGAGGCCCTTTTCTTTTTCTTTTTCTTCCAGTTTTCCAAAAATTCCTCTGAGCAAAATAAAAATCCAATGCCCAATATTTTTCCACCATAAATCTTTGAATAATCTGTAGGATTTAACAGTGCCACTTGTGCATTTTTGTGTAAATGTTTTACATAGTGATTTTAATTAAAATCTAGTTTTTAATATTTTTAGCCTTTGTTTAAATAGTTTTCAAAATGTTTTTCACAACAAAACCTTAGACAAACATTTTTAGAATAGCTTGTACTATTTATCAGAGTAGGGTAACATTTTAGAAGTAAAGATTGTGCTCTATTTTTGTGTGATGCTTATTTTTGCCCGTTTATTCCGCGACGGTAGATTGCGTTGTTGGCGAAGGGATTGGACACGAAGACTTTGAAGACCCCGAAGACTTTGTCGAGCCAGGGAAGCAGCCCTTTGACCATGTTAAGAAACTTTTTCATGCATGTCATATAGCACTTTCCGTTTCGGTGAATTGATCATGTGGATATGGAGTTCCCCCTTCGGTGGGATGCCTCCGACACTTTACCATTGATACTTGCATCGTGCATGACCCTACCATCCTTATGAGGGTTGTGCAGGTGGGAGTAGTTAGGTTGCTAGTAGTGCTACGCAAGTGGGATGGGAATATGCATGGTGATGGAAACAAAATGGTTTCAAAGACTTTTTTGAAAACCCCGTCGGGTGCCACTAATGCCCGAGGGAGATGATGATGAGCTAGGTAACCACTTGATAAAGAAGTGGTGTACCAGAGCAAGTGAGTGTGTGTGTTTTCGAAAACGGATTAGATTTAAGATTTGTCAACCATCCGAACCTTACATGCACAACCATGATACCCCTTATGGGACGGGGCTTTCTTGATTACCTTGGTGGGTACTAGCATAGAGCCCGCATTACTAGTGGCGGGAGTGACGTGGTCACTCTCGATACGGGGTCGTGCCGGTAAGGACGATCATGCGCTGTCTTCACAGGCACCGGGCACACCGTTGGTCCCTGCATGGATGCTACTTGTGATTTACATCTTGTGGGCTGGGTACCAATCGAGTGGACTCTTTGTTTAGTATCGTCACGGGAAAGGCATTGTTCGGGTACTTACCTCGGGTATGCACAATACCGCGAGTCGTGGCTTGACACGGAAGTTTCCCGAGTCTTGTGGGTAAAGTGTGCAACCTTTGCAGAGTGTAAAACTATTCGAATAGCCATGTCCACGGTCAAGGACAGTTGGGTGGTGCTGCTTAAACTATGTCCTGGGTTTTCATAAACTCGGTGTGAGTGTGTTGGTGATAAAGGTGATACTTGAGCTAAGTCCGATGACTTGGCAAGACGTTGAACATGAGATGTTCAACCCCTACTTATGATGATGACTGAGACTTGTTCACATGAATACCTGTCAACAGTTGATGCATGCTTACACAAGGTTGCTTGATCATATCATTGCACTTAAAAATTAGCTTTCTGCAAAACTTACCTACTTAGTGCTATATCATGCATTGTTACACCTTGTTCCACAACTTGGGTTGCTTGCGAGTACATTCAAAGTACTCATTGGCTTGCCACTGGTTATTTAATTGGCCAGGCATGGAAGAACAGGAATACGGTGAAGAGTTTGTTGGTGACGAACATGCGAACTAGGACGCTTCCCAGTCAGAATGCCTGTAGGTTTAAGGCAGATGGCATGGGTTCACGCTTTCGATCAAGATTTCCGCTGCTTGTTATGTTTAAGTGTTTGGCCCTTGTGGCCCTATCTATGTAAGACTTGACCTTCATGGTCCTTATTTGTGTAAGATGCTAAATGTGGATGTAAGACTCTTGTTATTCAGTTTCTGTGTGTTCAGTGAGCATTGATCTCTGGGATCACTGTAGACGTGCATTCGGTGATCACGACTTATGAGTCGGGGTCCCCACATTGATCCTTGGAGTCAAAGGTGATGGCGCACTGGGACCACTTGAGGGGGCGCGCAGCCTCAAGCTTCTGGAGAGCCACGTTCACCTCTCGCGTGAACTGCTTGAAGATGCGATTCGACGCTGGGGCCTGAGCGCCGCCCAGGATGCAAGCTACTACCCTGACCTCCTGGAAGCCCCCAGCCCCGTCGTTCTGCATGTCTTCTTCCTTCCTCCTGGGTGGCGGCGGCAGCGGGGGAACGCCGGCCTCACGAGGGAGGGCCTCACAAGGCTGACCGCGACGTGACCCCTCTGGAGGTTCGTCGCGCCAGCGGTCCTCCCGAGGCCGGTCACGCCCCTCCTGGCGCGGGTCTCAACTGTCCCAGAGGCCCCCGCCGCGGCCTCCACCATGACCATAGCCACGGTCGCCACGCCTAGGGCGTCGACCGAAATGCTCGTCACGGACCGACCTGAGCTCCTGACAATCGATGGTGTTGTGGCTATTGGTGCCATGGAAGATGCAGAATGGTCGCCCTCCCATGGGGTGTTCCTCGTCTCGACTGCGCTTCGCCTCAGGTTCCGCCGCCAGCAGCGCGGGGGCCTTGCGCTTCATCTCCTTGGTCTTGGTCTTCTTGTCTTCGGGGTCCGCCTCCGGAAGCTCGAGGAGTGAGAGGCGTCCCTTTTCAGCCTTTGTGCACTTGTTCGCCAGATTGAACATCTCCAGAGCCGAGCACAGGTCGTTGTTGATGGCGAGCTCTTCCCTCATCCTGAGGTCCCTGACGCCGTCGGTGAACGCCGAGATCATGGCCTCATCTGACGCCCTCGGGATCTTGAGGCGGACAGTCGTGAAGCGCTGTATGTACTTGTGCAAGGTCTCGCCCGACTGTTGCTTCACGCGATGCAGGTCAGTCAAAGTGAGGGCGCGGTCGCGGGTGCCTTGGAAGTTGGTGACGAAATGCTTGCGCAGGTCGTCCCAAGAGGTGATCAACCCCTCCGAGAGGTTGAGGAGCCAGGAGAGCGCACCACCTTTGAGGGCCATTGGGAACCAGCTAGCCATGACCTTGTCGTCTCCATCGGCCGCCTGGATGCTCAGCGAGTAGAGCTGTAAGAATTCGGCGGGATCTGGGGTGCCGTCATAGCGAGGAGACATGTCGGGCTTGAACTTGCAGGGCCACACGGCCGGATGCAGTTCCGGGGCGATGGCGCGGCAACCCACTGTACCCGCGGGCGCCGCGTGCGCGGGAGGGGCCTGGTCTTGGTGTTCCTGCGCTGCTGCCTCCAGGGGCGCACGGTCGTGATGCTGGCGCAGTGGCACGGGGAGCGCACGCGCGTCAGCGCGCGGCCGCGGCACCACCTGGCAGCTTACTTCATCTCTCACCCTCGCCGGGGGCCCGCGCGGCTGGTCGCGCGGGCGTGCTTCACGCCAACGCTCGGGGTCGATGTCATGCTGGGGAGGAGGGGGTGGTGCATCATGTGCTACATCGCCTGCCAGAGAGGGCTGGGGCCGGAACGAGTAGGAGAGCGCCGAGGTGTCGCCGGCAGCGCTGACGAGCTTTGCGATGCGTTCGAGCCAGTCGTCGTAGCGGTTGGGGGCAGCACGGTAACGCAGCAGCTCGCGCGCCATGAGGAGCGCGCCCGACCCGCGCGCCGGCCCGGGGCGAGCGTGGGAAGATGACCCAGTAGCTGGAAAGATCGATGGAGTGGCGGTGCGGCCGTCGCGCTGCACAGTGACCGGCTGTGACGAGTCCTGCATCTCGTGGGCATCTGGGCCCGTGGCGGCATTTGACGGTGTCCTGGACTAGGAGGTACTCACCACGTCGTCTCCCGACTAGGTGGATCGGGCTGAGGACCCCCATGGTGGTGCACTATTGGGCCAGTTCGGACAGCCCATGCCGTATACAAGGAGGATTCCACAAGACTTGATGCCCAAGACAAGGACTCTCTTAAACCCTAGGACTCGGTGCATATATAAACCGTGGCTAGGCTGGTCGATAGATCATCATATATTCATTACTACAATCTCGTGGTAGATACATGTACTCTGTACAACACGCCATATGAATACAATAAAAAGCAGGACGTAGGGTATTATCTCTTCGAGAGAGCCCGAACCTGGGTAAAATCCTGTGTCCGTGTTACCATCGCTCCAAGACGCCGAGCTTAGGACCCCTACTACGAGATATGCCGGATTTGACACCGACATTGGTTCTTTCATTTAGAGCCTGCTGGGTAGTTGCGGCGGTGCGATGGGAATTCAGATCGGCTCCTTCGCGATCTACGCGTCGGAACCGAGCTACATCGTCAACGTCGACATCTTCGTCGTCGTCTTGACTGGTCACCTCGGCTAGGCCGAGGACTATGCGCCATGTCGGATCATCTAGATCGGACGGGTGTCTTCATCAACATCAACTCCAATCTCAACCAAGATCATGGAAGAATCCTCCATGGTGCTCGGGGGCTCAACGTCAACATTGCCCTCGCACGATCATGCAGTTTTTCTGGACAGCGAATTTGTGTTCATCGTCCCCACCTCCTCGAGGGTCGCTTTGACGATTGCTTTGGTGGAATTGTGTGGAATTGAGTCTAGAACAACCCTGCAAAATTTCGTCGCGTTCCGGTGGAGGAATCTCCGGCGATCTACAATATATCGGAGCCCTATCGAATCTGGATGAGTTTAGGGCGAGGAGTCCAGCGTCTAGCTCGGACATCCGTTGGAAAATCCCACCGTTCATCGGCTGCGGAATTCCTATACTGATCACCCCTCGAAATTTCAGCTCGATCCTACCGTCCAAACTCCGGGAAACATCCGATTAGTACAACGCATTTTGGATCTATTTTCTGCGCGAAAACAAATCCGACCCGAGTTCGTCTTTTTCATGAACGGGTTGTCAGACGTCCTTTTTGAAGGAAATTTTCTCATCATCTCGGTCATCCGACCAAGAGTTCGACATCTCGAGGGCCGAATAGTCATCAAGCGAACCTCGTCATCCGCAGGTTGTACGGGTCGGGCGCTCCGTTGCTTCATCAAGCCAGCATTGACCTCGTCACAAATTCCGACCTGCGTCGGCATCGCCGCGCCGTTACTTTTCAAGCTGACGTCCACCACGCCAACCTGTTTCGACACGTCGGCTGGCATGAGGCGCTAGCGTCACCTTACCGGTCTGCTCCGTCTCCTCGGCTAGACCGGGGGCTTCGTCATCTCCTCATCAACCCGCTCCGGAGAATTCGGCGTCACTGGCCGACCAGCTTCGACACCTCGGCTGGCCTAAGACTTCGGCGTCGCCAGCCGATCTACCCCGTCACCTCGGCTAGACCGGGGCTTTGGCATCCCTTCATCAACCTGCTCCGGGGACTTCGACGTCACCAGCCGACCTGCTTCAATACCTCGGCTGGCATAAGACTTCGGCGTTAGCAGCCGACCTGCATGAGACTTCGGCGTCCGCCGATCACAGTTTCGCCATGTTAACTGGACCGAGGAATTCATCTCGTCACATCAACCGTGCAGCGTCGCCACTTCGTCAAGCCGAACTCTTCGTTCAGGCACCTCGGCGCCCAGGCCATATTCCTTTACTTATTTGCTTCACTTAAATTAACTAAGTAGAAGAATTTTTTCTTAAATATATTATTACCTTTATTCGTTATTACTCTTGGCTTGCACTATATTGTGTGCACAGGTAATCGGCTTCGACTGCCGTCACGCGGTCACCCCGGCATCACCTTGCCAACCTGCTCCACCACCTCGGCTGGACCAGGAGATTCGCCTCACCACATAGGCCGAGCCGTGTCACTACTTTAGAAAGCCGAGCTCCTCGCTCGGTCATCTCGGGCTTGAGGGCTGGGACCTCGGTCATGCCAAAGACTATGCACCATATCGGATCTGTCAAAAGTTCGATGGGCGTCCTCGTCCCACCACAAGCCCGGATCGCGTCATCGACACCGAGCACATTAACCAGCTAAGTCGCTTTCATGTTAAAATATTTTCAGCTTTCTAATTGTGTTCGGTTCGACCAAGCGTTATACTTTTTTGACAAAAAGTTGTTTGTGAAAAACTTTCTTTGTCAAAACTTTGTTTGTTACAAACAAATTCAAATACCCCATTTACTTGGGGGCTTCCTTTATGAAACCTTTTCTCTTTGCATGTGATTATTATTGTACAGCTTCTTTCCTTGCTCGTGTATTATGCCAAAATATGCATCATGTTGACTTAAGTGTTCGCAAAGCTGGGTTGCCTGGCTCCTGTGCTTCCCCCTACGTTCCCGATTGTTCGGCTAGGGAGTAAAGGGAGCACCTCTGCGATTGTTACGATTAGGTCATCCGAACTCGTACCTCAGACGGGTGAAGCCGAAAGCTAGCGCTCTTATTGTTTTCAACTATGGTCGGCACACAACGGAACTCACGCGTACACAAATCTATTGCACAAGTCTCATAGTAATCATGAGCGACCAAAGAAAGGTGCCGTTGGGGGCACTATTTTCTTTGAAGATGCTTCTTACGTTACATAAGTAATATAGCATAAGTTCCCTGGGCGCGCTTTGTCTGTTACAGCATCATGTCCTGATTGCCTGGTTATCCGAAACACCGCCGATATACTCGGTAGGCGGAGTAGATAACACTTTTCGGCCCTTGGCCGAAGAGGGAGAAGCCGATGGTCGGTTAAGACGCGTTCAAAGTTCGGGCGAACACATATATTATATAAGTACTTCGGTACATACAATCTTTATACATAAAATTCTTTTACCCAAGTCACTTGGGGGCTCTTAAATTTATATGAGCCATTTTATAATAAATGTGTTTTCTTCTTGGTCATTGCAAAGTCTTTTTCTACCACTTCTTTTTCGACTCGAGTGTATGGTCAATAGCCGGATAGCCTGGCTTCTCTCTAAAGCCGCTCGAGTTTAGTTCACTAAACTGGCCTCGGAGAAGCACTCCGCCTTCGGGATAAGGAGGTTGAAACCGTCGGCTGACCTACTTGCAATTTAGAGATCGGATGTGTCATGTTAAAGCACGACAGAAGCACAAAAAACTTTAAGACCAATTTTCGGATTGGCACCAAAGAACTTGATTTAGTTCGAATGTAATGTTTTTACTAAAGTATTTTTTTAGTTTCCCAAGTTTATGGCACCTTTAATCTACTTGTATGTCTTTCTTTTAGGAGGCGGGACATCCTCTTGATCGAGGTGTTCTGCGTGATGGTTTTGCTCGGGAAATCTTTTCCGACCCACAGTTCGGCATCTTTCCTGCCGAGCTGCATCTCGGCGTTGTCAAAACCATAAGTCTCACAGTGCAACGCCAGACACCTTTTTGGCAATATCAATAGGGGGCTGCAACTAGAGCTGACCCCATCAAAAGCCAAGGTAATTCATGGAGTCCTCAGCAAAACGTTCTCGGATATTGCTTTATATGCATCGGTTTCCAATTGTGTCTTCGGTCAATAGTTGGGTTGCCCGGCTCCTGTGCTTGCCTCCTATGTTCCGCTTTGTTCGGCTAGGTGTGCAAAGGGAGAACCACTGCGATTGTGCTTCCAGCTCGAATGGTTAAGCGCCTCAGTGGAGAAAGCCGAAAAATGACTGTCACAATGAGCGTACACTGGTCAGCGATCCGATGATTGTGTCAAACTACAGATCGATAGAGGTCACCCCGTGTTAAATGATGGGCCTTTCATAAGATTGGCTGAAGTGTTACTTGTTTGACCTCGGCTGATGCCGAACACTATTCGGGGGCTAGTAACTGGCCCCGAACTTTAAACTCCTATGACTAAGTGAAAGTTATAAAGCCTGCATATCTGATTGCCTCGTTTCCACTAACACAACCACCTCCGGGCACCGAGACGTCGGCTAAGGGTTGTATTGTTAGTACGGAAACACCCTGTGTAGAATCTACAAAGGGGTGGAAGCCGACGATGGGCCACTTTCAGTTTATAAACAGTCTCAATGGAGAATTTGCCTTCCATAATTATCGTAATAAAGCCATAAATATGCATCAATTTGACTTAAGATTTTGGCCAAGCTGGGTTGCCTGGCTCCTGTGCTTACCCCTATGTTCCCGATTGTTCGGCTAGGCGGTAAAGGGAGCACCTCTGTGATTGTTACTACTGGGTCATCCGGGTTAGTACCTCAGACTGGGTGAAGCCGAAAGCTAGCCATCTTAAAGGATATAATTGGTCGGCAACAATGGAAGTGAAAATTTCGGTTCATTATGGACCACAGAGTTCGGGAACTTTCCCCCAACTAAATCTTCAATATTTTCCTCCCACATTGATCGGAGCTGAGGTTTCATGATCATGGCCAGCATGACAACCCAAAGAAAGGAACCGATAGCGGGACTATTTTCTTTGGAAGATGTTTCTTACGTTAAATAGTAATATAACATATCTCTTCGCGTACCTTTGTTTATTAAACCGTATGGCCGGATTGCCTTGTTTGCCATAAATCTTTGCCCTCATAAAGGCTTAATAAAGTAGGACAAACACTCCCCGACCACTGGCCGAGGAGGTTGAAGCCGATGGTTGGTCAACAAAGTTTTGTACAATGCGGATCCGAGTATTAATGATGTAAAGTACTTGGATACATAGAATCATTACACATAAATTGTGATTAAAGTCGATTTACTCCGGATATCGATCCTTAATTCGGCCACCCGTGCCCACATTAAGTCTCGGGGGCTACTGGGCTTCGCGCTTATCATTTACAAATATTAAAGGGGCACATCGATCCCCTGATCTAGTGTTGCCACCCGACCAGTGGCTCGGGGGCTACTGCATTGCCTATTCAATGCAGAAAATTCAAAATGCTCAGTGTTCGGCTTGACCGAGCTATGGGCCAACGTGTCTTCGGACAACAATAGGTACCATCTGGACCTATCCGGCATCAAGCTAATATATTATGGCAACTTCTCAAGACCCTCTCTCAAGGGCCCGCTTGCCGATCACTATTTCCTCTAAATATTACACCGCGTTTCTATTCCTAAGTATGCTGCAGAGCTAGGAGTTAATCCTCAGGCCGATTTTGTGAATCGACCTGAGTCTCAGGGGCTACTGGGATCAGCGGTTTTATGTTTTCCTTCAGGTGCATGCCGGACATTCAACGGACACACACCTTGAGGGCTACTGGCTATATATCCCGGCAGAGAATACATTGCACAAATCGGAATTAAATTTACAAAAATCAGCCCATGGCCGAGGTGGTGCACCATCTCGGAAGGAGTCCGGCATAAAGCTCAGATACAAGTGGCTGGCTCCATAGAGGGCATTTCCGGCATTAAGCTCGGTTGAACCCATTCAACTTTTTCAAGACCGAGTAATCTATGACAACTGGGATATAGTCCGGCGCTCGGATACAGTCCGGCGCAAGAGCTCAGATGCAGTTCGGCATTGGAGCTCGGCTGTAAAAAGACTCTTCGGATACAGTCCGGTGTTGGAGCTCGGAAGCAGTCCGGCGTTGGTGCTCGGCTGCAAAAGATACCTCGGATGCAGTCTGGCGTCGGAGCTCGGACGTGAGAGGACACCGCCGCATGGGAAACACTTTGAACCCGAGGTGTGGCGTAAAAATAACAAGGCCTTGATAAAGGCCGAAAACTTAAAGGGGCTCCTCGGATACCCGACGTATGAACTCTTTGGATACACCTCGGCGATATTCAAGATCCGAGATGGGAAGATTTGTTGAACCAGTTTTCAAGACCAACGACCGAAGACGAAGAACAGTTCAGAAGAACCGAGGAGCGTCCCCAACTTGAAGACCGGTTCAGGGGGCTACTGACGGTGTCCTGGACTAGGGCGTACTCACCACGTCGTCTCCCAACCAGGTGGATCGGGCTGAGGACCCCCATGGTGGTGCACTATTGGGCCAGTTCGGACAGCCCATGCCGTATACAAGGAAGATTCCACAAGACTTGATGCCCAAGACAAGGACTCTCTTAAACCCATGGACTCGGTGCATATATAAACCGAGGCTAGGCTGGCCGAAAGATCATCATATATTCGTTACTACAATCTCGTGGTAGATACATGTACTCTGTACAACACCCCATATGAATACAATCAAAAGCAGGACGTAGGGTATTATCTCTTTGAGAGAGCCCGAACCTGGGTAAAATCCTGTGTCCGTGTTACCATCGCTCCAAGACGCCTAGCTTAGGAACCCTACTACAAGATATGCCGGATTTGACACCGACAGCGTTGGCCACAAGAGAGGCGGATCGGCGCGCGGCGGTGCGGCCCACCGGCACTGTCTGGGCGACACGAGCAGCGCGGCGCTCGGCGCGGGCTTGGCGAGCGTCGGCGATCGGAGCGGTGGAGTGGAGAAGGAGCGAAGTTTGAAGAAGACTTCGACACGCACCCTACCTGGCGCGCCAAATGTCGGATTTCGGGCTCCGCAAAACCCTAAGAGGTTCGAACACAGGGGCGTGTGCGAAGATCCCCACCAGCTTCAACCTCAAGCTCTTAGCTCGACATCCTAGCCCGATGAACTCGCACAATCGTGGGGAAAGAGACTAGCACACGAGGATTTACCCAGGTTTGGGTCGCTGCGAAGCGTAAAACCCTACTCCTGATTTTGGTGGATTGCCTCACGAGGAGGTTTGTGGATGAACTAGTACAGTGGTGAGTAGCCTCGCGAGGGCGCTCGGGTGGTCTCCGATCTCTCTCTCTACGGAGCAGCCTCGCCTCTATTTATAGTAGCCCGGGTCCTCTTCCCTTATCACAAACGTGGGAAGGGATCCCACAACGGCCAAATTCGAAAGGGGACAGGAGGTACATCTTATCCTGACGAAAGGTGGTCTACGCCTGCAAAGTTGCTGGCGGTGACGCGGTGGTGGGCTCACTGGTGACATCCGTCCTGCCGAGCCCGCTGGGCCGGTCTTGTTGCACCAGAGTGGAAACCTTTGGTGGGACGCCTTGGGAACCCGCGTACGACCTTGCCTCCTTTGCACCAAAGAGGAAACTGTCTCCTCTGCGCGCTGGTGCCCGCCTGGCCCGGCTTGCGTCATCCTTGACCTCCCGAGGCCGAGCATTGCATAGAGATCTCCGCCACTGAGGAGGGGGCCTGGGGAGGCCACCTCCTTCCGGGAGCCTTGGCGTTGTCCTCCTCACGAGGGCCATGTCTTGCGCGAAACCGCGCCGGGCCGCACGGACCGTCGAGGCGGGCCACGCCCTGGGCCGCAGGCAGGTAAGTCTGGGTACCCCCGTTCCCAGGACGCCGACACTTTTGAGTATGCTATTTGAAGATGAAATGAAGTGTGTGTTATATGCTACTGCCCCTTGCTTAGTTTGTGCATATTAGGATCTTGGAGCTTGTTGTTTTCATGTGTGCAATATGCCATGTTGCTGTTTTGGACAGATTTGAACTAAAACTTGTGTTGCTTGTTATCGTTGAACCGTTGCTCCGTTTTGAACATGTTCCACATGAAACTTGACTAGAATTTCATGTAGTCTCATAATATCTTATTGCATACATGATTTAACATGTTTGTGGTGGTTGTTCGCATGCATTTTGCATTCATGACATATGCATCTTGTGTTGATCATATCTTTTAGGCCGTAGCTCCGTTTTATATGATCTATATATGTAAATCGACTAGAATGACGAGTAGAATCACATGGTGCACTTTGTTTTTCCGTTTAACAAATATAAAACATGATTAGTTCATATCTGGACAAATTTCGAAATTAACATATGGGCTCGTTTCGGAAATACTATATGTTGTTTCCAGCCTCATTTAAGATACCTAGATAGTGTAGTTTCATTATGCTTCACCTCTTGCCATGTTTAACAACATTTAATATTGTCGGGTACCTAACGAGAGTGAACTAAATAATTCGAATGTGGAGTTTCGTCAATATGCAATTCGTTGCATATTGAGCTTCACTTAATGTGTAGTATTTGTTTGTTGTGATTGCCATGCCTTGCATAATTAAACCGGACATGCATCATGTTTGTTTGCGCATCAGGTCATGCATATGTTGTGGTGTTGATCATGTGTTGATTTGTGTTTCCGCATTGCTTCTTCTCGATAGAGTTCCGAAAGCGTTCGGAGTGTGAGGATTCGTTCGACTACGTTGGTTCATCTTCTTCATGGACTCGATCTTCTTCCAAGCGGGATCTCAGGCAAGATGACCATTTCCCTGGATACCATTACTATCATTGCCATGCTAGTTGTCTCGTTTCTATTGCTGTCTCGCTACCTACCACTTGTATGTCAAGCCTCCCAAATGCCATGATAAGCCTCTAACCCTCCACATCCCAGCAAACCACTGTTTGGCTATGTTACCGCTTGCTCAGCCCTTCTTATAGCGTTGCTAGTTGCAGGTGCAAGCTCTTTCCACGTGCAACATGGATATTTTGTTATATCACAATATTATTGCTTTTTAATTTAATGCACATATATACTTGGTAAAAGGTGGAAGGCTTGGCCTTTTGCTCGGTGTTTTGTTCCACTTTTGCCGCCCTAGTTACTTGTGTACCGGTGTTATGTTCCATATTTTGCGCTCCTAACATGCTCGGGGTTGTTATGGGGACCCCCTTGACCATTCGTTTTAGATTAAAACTTGTCTGGCAAGACCCAACTTTGGTACTACATTTGCCTAATAACTAATAAACCTGCATAGGGAGTAATTAACCCGAGGATCTTTAATCAGCAACCCGGGCCAGTGCTCCTCATGAGTGTTGGTCCAAACTAGAGTCGTGTGCGGGGCCAACTCGGGGCAATTCGGGAGATGTCTATCAGGCCACTGTATGCTGTGCTCATCCTGTCGTGTCCTGAGAACGAGATACGCGGCTCCTATCGGGTTCGTCGACACGTCGGGCGGTCTTGTTGGACTTGTTTTACCTTTATCGAATGTCTTGCGCGAGGAATTTCGATAATACTTTGGGCTAACTCGAGGTTGAGGTTTTCCAATGGAATTTCCTAGGAAATCACGGAATTCGTGGTCGAGGTTATTCCCGCGGCGTGTGGTTAGTTTGTGATGGATGAGTTGGAGCACCCCTGCAGGGTTAAATCTTTCGGAAAGCCATGCCGACGGTTACGTGGCAACTTGGAAACTTTGTTTAACACCCGGTCATAGCAAACTTGTAGTAAATTCAAATAAAATACACCAACCGTGTGCGTAACCGTGACTATCTCTTCTCGTGAATTTCTGAACCGAGAGAGAACAAGGTGGGGTTATGTTTGCTCGTAAGTAGGTGTTCAGGATCTCTTAGAGATCATTACTAGATCACGTCCGCTGATACGACGATCACCCCCCTTTATTCTTGTACTTGTAAGTTAGCCACTCAAATAAATGCTTAGTGCTTGCTGCTGCCTCACCACTTAACCATACCTCACCCATTAAGCTTTAATAGTCTTGATACCCTTGGAAATGAGATTGCTGAGTCCCTGTGGCTCATAGATTACTACAACAATAGTTGCAGGTACAGGTAAAGCGATGTGTTGATGTGATAGCGATGCTTTGTTTGGTTTGGAGTTCTTCTTCTTCTTCTTCATCGATCATAGGATGGGTTCCAGGTGCCAGCCTGGGATAGCAAGGATGGATGTCATTTTATCGTTTGTTTTCGTCCGTAGTCGGACCCTGCTCTTCTGTATGATGTTTGTATATGTTGTTGTATTGATGTGATATTGATGTAGCTTGTGGAGTGTGTAAGCCAATTCCATATACTCATATCTTCTTTACATGTACTTGTAATGATATCCATTCTTGCAAAACGACGAGATGCGCTTCTATCCCTGTCGAGGCCCTCATGCCAAAATAAGGATAGGATCGCATCTTGGGCATGACAAGTTGGTATCAGAGCCTGTACCGACCTAGGAGCCCCCTTGATTGATCGAGCTTGGCCGACTCGAGTCTAGTAAAAAAACTATTTTAAGTCTAGTTATATATCGGAGAGTAGGATTCTTTTTAGTCCTCTTCTATGCTCTGGTGAGGAATTACGACATAGGAATTTTAATTGTACCCTCTTCTCACTCAATTTTTTTTAGGATCACGCAGGTATTTTGGAACCTCTATGATGTCGATGTGACCGGAACTCTGTTCTTGGTGCCTCCCGTACGTATGG
The DNA here is from genome assembly GCA_039707655.1 of Elymus sibiricus. Taxonomy (NCBI): domain Eukaryota; kingdom Viridiplantae; phylum Streptophyta; class Magnoliopsida; order Poales; family Poaceae; genus Elymus; species Elymus sibiricus. The sequence goes on from CM077667.1 coordinate 214,245,186, forward strand.
ATTGGACCCGGGGAATTGAGCTCCAAGGGGTTCTTGACACATCGCTATCGTTCAGTTTCCTTAGTATCTCAGGACACGGATGTTCGAAATTGCTTCAATACTATTCGTGGTGCGAAGAGTGTGGCGGCACCCAGTACTGGGGAGCGGGATCACATGTACCACCATCTTTAGTATCATTGTGATTACGAGGGTCTGAGGTAGATGAGTTTTCGAGACCTTCGGTTGTGTGTTGAGGGATGTGATACACTGGAGAGTAGTATTACTGCTAGGAGTTGAGTGATGGATAAAAACTCCGTGTATCCGTGTACCCGATTGCATAACCAAAGATTTCAGAGGTTCTTAGGTGGAAATTCAAGTAGTTATGTAGGTTTATCCTTCAACAAATGCATGATGTGAGGTTGGGGTTCGACATCTAGTGGTTCGCTTGTTCACGAGCTTTGTTACAGAGGACAGTCTCGGTATGCTTCGTCAAGCATTGTAGTTCGCTACGCCTAGGGAGCATATTCGAGCGTCATTTCAATATGACAATCCAATGTACAATCGAGCCCGTGCGAGCCTTACCACGAAAATATAGGATGGAATCTTTGTCATGAATTTGTTTCTGGCTAAATTCTCAAGCCCCATTCGTTGTTTATGTTGGAGTATGGTAATTCGAGTTGCTTCGATGTCAAGTGGAGATTTCATATCTTTCCTAACCAGTGTGTTTCTCATCAAGATAATTCATGCCTCTCTAATATTTGCAAGATCAATCCTCATATTCCTTTCCAGAGTTTGTCTCATCTGTCTCATGTTGGCTTTGTTTTTCCCACCCTCCCGCCCTTTTCTTCAATGATTAAATCATCATCCAAGTGCCTTTCTTTGCATTGATGCTTCCACTATCTTTTCTTCCATGATGTATCTGGTGATTCATTGTGAAGATTCTCAGGAGTTTCAAGTTAGTAGTTCTTCATTCTCGTTTTCTTCTCCGGTGGATTCGATTCAACCCCTCCATGTTCATCATATTCTTTCATTCGCTAAATGAGTTCCCATGTTGGAATTCTTATCCAAGCATCCCTTGCTTATTCATCTCTCTATTCTATCCGGAGTGTTGAAGATATCTCAAAAGCTCGTGTTTTCAATCAATCTTTTCAAAGTATTCCAAGGTTCTCACCTCATCAAGTTTTCATTTGTACCGGTGCAAGCTCTCTTTCTAAGCATTCATTTCAACGGTGTTCTCTTTGAGTGGGTCCATAACCCATAGGTTCTTTCCCAGGATCTTACCTAGCTCTTGTAATCTTCCCGGAGATGTCCTCAAGTTCTTTTCAAATATGATGTAAGAATGAATTTCATCAGTCATATTCCTTCTCAAAGATCACTTCTAAATCATTTTCATCGTCGGCTCAACCTTCTATTCCTCGTTGTTCCGGAGTGCCTCAGGTAATTCTTGGTATTGTTTCTCATTAACATTCTTAGTCTTGAAGACCGAATGAGAGTGCCTCTTTAATCTTTATCCGTTCTCATGAAATGTTGTGTTTCTAGCTTGTTGTCTTCCTCTCCAATTGTTTTCGATCATGAGTAATTCCTCGATATCTATCAGGAGCATTTCAGTGTTGTTTCATTTCTTGATCCTCTGAAGGCCATAGTTTCAGAAGATTTCTTCGTTCTGAGCTTTCAGCTTTCGTTCTCCAATTCTTCTCAATTGTTGTCTCTTCGTTCGTATCTCAATTATTCCGGTGCCTTGTTCAAGTTTCTATTAGACAATCTTGATCTCTTCGTTCTCATGTATTCCCAATCGTTTGCAATTCTTACCGGTGTTTCGTTGAAGACTTCTTCAAGTTTGTGCTCTTATCTCTCCTCAATCTTTTCAAGAAGGATAAGAGGTATGCCAAATCTGTTGCTCATCATCCATTTAACTTGATGAAGGATAAGCATAACATAAATCTTATTCTTGTTCCATCAAGGTGATTTCAATCCTTCTTACGGAGGTGGGTCATGATATCAATTCCTTATCCCAAGTGCTCTTCGTTTCGTTTCCGGAGTTCCAAGTTGTCTCAAGTATCTCTTAAGTATCTCTTCATGAAGTTCCATCTTAATCTTTGCAAGGCTTCAACTCTTGTTCTTTTCAAACTTCATTTGTTTTCTATTATCATTTTCTATCCGGAGTTCTTCGTGGAGTCTCTACATGGTGGTTCATCAAAGATTTCTTTCATTCTCAAGTGTTCTTCAAGATTCTTGTGGTAATTTCTTAAGTACTCTTTATCTTGCATTTGAAAGTGCAATTCATTCCCTCTTATCTTTTGAGATGGTGTTATAGCATTCTTGATTCATGAGGAGTCTCGAAGAGTAGTTGACAAGAATAATATATGTAAACCCATCATCTTCCCCATTGGAGCTATCTTGGATTGGATTTCACCTAAAGCATTTCCTTAGGATAATTGCCATCATGGTGCTCATCAATGATCCAAGTTTTCAATGTATCCTCTTGGTGAAAGAAGTTTTGCATATCTTGTTGCTCCCAAGCAACCAATTGTTTTCGTTTGTGGCCGGTTGTCACCTCATAATTTTGAGTTGTTTTCCATAAGCCCATAACAAGATTTTCTTTTCATTGTTGATGTTCCAACAACTCCGTTCAATCTCTTCTTGTAATGATGGTTTCCAAATTCAATTGTGATAGAAGTTGTCATTTTCTTCTCCGTTTTTTTCCTTCCATCGATCTAGTTTCTATTCTTTTGTTCCGGTGGCATTGTGATGTTGCTCTCGTCAACCATTGTCTCGTTTTGTTAAGATCATGTTCTTTCCTCACTTGTCCATTCAACCGGAGTGTTGTGTCTCTTTTCAAAGTTCTTTCTATCTTATCAAGTTTTGCATCTCTTTTCTACCGAAGTGCTGCCCAAATTTCTTCTGAAGTCTTGCTTGTCTCTCGTGTCATTCTTCATCTCTTTGTAATCTTCAAGTTCCATTGGTTTCACTCGTTTGTCAAAGAAGCAACTAAGTTTTACCTCTTCCTTTCTTATTCCTCTTCCCCTTCTCATCCTAAGATCTCGGGGCGAGATCTCTTGTAAGTGGAGGAGAGTTGTAACAGCCCGAGACCGACGCTCCAGAAGATTCCCGATTTATTCCGTTCTCGTCATGTGATTCGTTTGTTTGTTGCATTCATCATCTCATCATCCGCATCATCTGCATAACATCGTCACTCGTTTTCGAAAAACTGCATCTGTTCATAGTCGCCGGTTCTCTCCGTTCTCGTCGATGACCGTTTCGAGTCCACCCACACACGCCCACGCCCGCGGCATCGATAAAAAAATATTGTTTGTAAAAGTGTGCGAAAAATATTCTCGGATTGGGTCGAAACTTGGCGTGCGGTCTAATATAGCGTAGCTAGACAGCCTGTCAAATTTCGTCGCAATCAGAGTTCGTTTGGTAGTAGAACGGTCGACCGTAGCGGCTTCGTCATCTGATAAATCGTCGGACGTTTCGGTATTTCAAAATCATGCCACGAGCCACCAACCTCCCTCTCTTCTCAGCCCACACCCCCTCTACACAGCCCACTAAGCCCAGCAAACACACCACTCCGATAGGACCGTGCGATCGCGATCGGAGGGTCGAAAAACCCCCTAACCCTAAACCTGCCTATTTAAGGGCCTCCCCATGCCATTTTGGGCATCTCCCTCTCCCTGCCTCGAAAACCGCGCTCCACCAACCTCCTCCCACCAGCCAGCAGCCGCCCCGCTTCGTTTTCCGCGCCCAGCCGCCACTTGGCGCCACCCGAGCGGCTGCGCCACCACTAGCCGTCGTCGCGGCCAACCGGAGGCCGCCACTTGGTGCCCCTACCCCTCTGCCTCGCCCCAGCCAGCCACGGCCCGCCCGGGCCCGGGGCAGGCCCGCCTGAGCCCATTGGGGCACGGGGCAGCCCGCGTGCGCCGCCGCTCGAGCCCTAGCGCCGCCCGTCTACCTCGCCGCCGGCGACCTGCGCCGCTCCGCGCCAACCCCGCCACCGCGCCCTCCAGTGACCTCGTCGCCGCCCCTGCGAGCCGCAGCCGCCGCCGGACCTCCGTGCCATCGCCTCGCCGCGGCTATGCGCCACCGCCAAGCTCTCCTGCCTACCCCCCGCCTCCATGGTCCTCGTCATTGGCCGCCCCACCGTGGCCGCCGCTCGAGCCGCCCTTGGTCGCCTCCGGTCCGGATCCGGCGAGATCCGACCGAGAGACATGCCCCGGCGCCTTCTTCGCCGCGGTCGCGCCCTCGCCGGGGTCGCCTCGCCTCCACACCGGTGGCTGACCCCGACCCGCCGCCGTAGACCAGCGGCTGGGACGGCCTCGGCCCTGGATGCCGGCGTCCCTCCAACCAAACGCCGGCCTGGGCGCTGGATCTCCTCGTCCCGCTCCGTTTCGTCCCTTTTGCCCTGAGGTGCTGAATTTTCTAAGTCCCTAAACGATGCCCGTTTTGACTCACATATGCATATTGTATGGCTCATATCTTGTTAACCGTGCATCCGGTGATCACGTGTTATATATGAAAAAGTATCTACATTTCGTGCTGTACATGTTGGTGCCATTTGCATGAATTATAGGAATCATCTAGAGATGCAGATCTGTGTTGCAAAAGTGCATCTCATCGTTAGTTGCGAATCTGATATTTTGTTCATACTTGCGTGGATGATTGCATCATATCCATAGGTCTTTTGCATATTGTGTCTTCATGAGTATTGCTCTATGTGATGTTTAATTTCATGCCATGCCTCTGGTTGCTAGGTAGGAATTCATTAACAAGTCGATTTCTTGCTCTCAAGTGGCTATCACGTTAAAACTGAAATCTGTTAACGATGAGTTCCGTTTTGCGAGCATCATATTAAGCAAACCATGCATCCTATGTAATTTTGCCAATGGTATGATTTGAAGTGTGTCATGTCTAGTTGCTGATAGTGCCCTTGCCATGCTCATAAGTGATTGCTATGCTACTGTTATTGCCATGTCTACATGGTTAATCAAACTGCATTTTTGGGAGATAGCTAAATTTCACTAAGTCTGAAACAGATATTTTGTTGCCATGTTGCCATGTGATTTGCTATCGATATAGGAGTCTTTTGTGGTTGATCCCAAGGAGTATTTTGTTAAGCATGTTGTTGTCTACTAGGTTGTGTCTTTGGATGCGATGTATAGGATTTGCATCATAGTAATATTCTTTGTCCAACATGTCAATCTGTTAAAAACTGCTGCTCATGTCTACCCTAATTTTCATTAAGTTTGAGAATCTGTTTTCTTCATAATGCCTTGTTGTGTTGATGCTAGACATGATTCTAGGCATAATTAGACCTTGCCACAATGGAATGATTTGTAGTGCATCATGTCCTCCACCATGCTGTAAATTTTCATGCCAATATATGACTTGTAGCATATAGTTTTACTGCTGTCAATATGCCTTCGTGAAAATCTGCTATGCTAAAACCTGTTATTTTCACTAAGTCCTAATCTGCTATCTTTTGTTGCCATGTTGTGAGCTTCCTACCATGTGATCCATGACTCTTTTTGTCGGATTTCGGGCTCCGCAAAACCCTAAGAGGTTCGAACACAGGGGCGTGTGCGAAGATCCCCACCAGCTTCGACTTCAAGCTCTCAGCTCGACAGCCTAGCCCGATGAACTCGCACAATCATAGGGAAAGAGACTAGCACACGAGGATTTACCCAGGTTCGGGCCACTGCAAAGCATAAAACCCTACTCCTGCTTTTGGTGGATTGCCTCACGAGGAGGTTTGTGGATGAACTAGTACAATGGTGAGTTGCCTCGCGAGGGCGCTCGGGTGGTCTCCGATCTCTCTCTCTACGGAGCAGCCTCGCCTCTATTTATAGTGGCCCAGGTCCTCTTCCCTTATCACAACGGCGGGAAGGGATCCCACAACGGCCAAAGTCGAAAGGGGACAGGAGGTACATCTTATCCTGATGAAAGGTGGTCTTCGCCTGACAAGTAGCTGGCGGTGACGCGGTGGTGGGCTCGCTGGTGACATCCGTCCTGCCGAGCCCGCTGGGCCGGTCTTGTTGCACCGGAGTGGAAACCTTTGGTGGGACGCCTTGGGAACCCACGTACGTCCTTGCCTCCTTTGCACCAAAGAGGAAACTGTCTCCTCTGCGCACGCTGGTGCCCGCCTGGCCCGGCTTGCGTCATCCTTGACCTCCCGAGGCCGAGCATTGCATAGAGATCTCCGCCACTCAGGAGGGGGCCTGGGGAGGCCACCTCCTTCCGGGAGCCTTGGCGTTGTCCTCCTCACGAGGGTGGGGCTCTCGCGAGGGCCTTGTCTTGAGCGAAACCGCGCCGGGCCGTACGGACCATCGAGGCGGGCCACGCCCTGGGCCACAGGGAGGCAAGTCTGGGTACCCCCGTTCCCAGGACGCTGACAGTAGCCCCTGGCCCAAGGCGCACTCGAGTTGGGTTCGGGGCGAAGCCGAAGAAGACGGCCCGAAGTGCCGCGAGCCCCTATTGCCTGCGAGCCAGGCCTGGCACTTGGTGCGCAGTTGGAAGACGTCCCCGCTCCCGTGTCACCTCGGCAACTACCCGCACCGACAAAACCCTGACGCCCGGTGTCAATCCATTATTGCTTTCCTTCTCTGGGCTCTTGCTTCTTCGCCCAGATCCCCATCCTTTGCGAGAACTTCTCTAGATCTCAACACCGCACCGTCTTCCTTCTTGCTTCCTCGGCCTCAAGGACTTCTCAATGGCTCCCGCTGGCAAGTCAAAGCCCGAGGCCTAGAGCTCGGCCTCTGCGTCCATTTCGCCGGCGCTCTCGGAGTCCACCATAGCCAAGGACGGGGACCTCGCCCCGGTGCTTCCGTCGACGGCGGATGGTACCAATGAGTGGGGGCGGACCTTGATATGGTGTGGCTCCGCGGAGAAGCACCGCCTGGCCAAGTCGGCCTATCCTTTCTTCCTCCACAGCATCTTCTCTGGGCTCGTTCCGCCCTTCTCTAAGTTCTTCACCGCCATCCTCACGCACTACGGGGTTCAGGCCCTCCATCTCCAACCCAACTCCATTCTGCTCTTGTCCATCTTCGCCTTCTACTGCGAGGCCTTCGTGGACGTGAAGCCTTCGGTGCCCCTCTTCCGCCATTTCTTCAGCTTGCGGCTTCAAGACGGCGCTCAGCGGTCAGCATGCGTCTCCTTCGTCGCGGTCCAGAGCGGGAACATGCTCTTAAAGGCCGGGAAAAAGGTGGAGAACTTTAGGCACCGCTGGGTCTTCTTGGATCTCAAGAGCCTCAGCCCCTGCCTGAAGCTCCCGAAGGGGCTGCCGGAGAAGACTCCTGCGTGGAGCTCCGCGAAGCTCTCCGACCCCCGGGCCAAGCCTGTCCTGGAGCGGATCTCTAGAGACATGAACGCCAGGAAGTTGACCGGGGGGATGATAGTGAAGGAGTTCCTGAAGCAACGCCTGGCGCCCCTCCAGTCTCACTCGAGGCCCATGTGGGACTACCAGGGCGGTGGTGATGATATCAGGCTTCGGTCCGCATGCCTGACCCCAGGGGAACTGAACAGGGCTATGGCGACCCTGCTCAACGGCGACCCCGGGGACCTTCCTGAGGCCTACGCCCTGCTGTATTGCCGCGACGACAAGGCTGATTTGGTCGCCGCGATGCCCACCTTCGACGAACTGGGGCTTTCTTCGACCGAGTGCCCTGGCGCCCCTGTGGCGGTGTCCTCCGGCGACACCGCCGGGGAGGGAGACTCGGAGGAGACAGCGGATGACGATCTGGAGGAAGTGTCCCCTCCGTTGTGGAATGCGCTTCTCCGCAGCTTCGAAGATGATGACGATGCCGGCAAGCCCCTTGCCGCAAGTCCACCGCGACTCGCCAGGGTCCTCAGGGGGCCGGGGCCCACACCTCAGGCCGCACGGATCGCCGGCCGGGCGACCCCGAGGAAACGCGAGGCCGGGACTTCTCCGGAGTGCCCAGCTCGTGCCAGCAAGGTGGTTGAGGCGCCCGCCTCGCCCCTGCCCAAGCTACAGCCTGTGGGCGAGGCGGCTGTGTCTGGGGCTGGTGGGGCTTCCCCGGCTGCGGCCCCTGCAGGCGGCGCCTCCGCTTCCCCGCCCGGCGGTGCCTTCCTGGAGAAGGGTGAGGGCACTCCCGCCTTCGCCGAGGTGGAGAGGAAGAGGAAGTGGGTCAACGTCGAAGAGTAAGTAGTCCAGCTTGGTTCTTTGCCACCCGCCGCTGATGCTCCCTCCTTTGCTTGGTAACCAGGAGCGCTGCCGTGCTGAAGGCGAAGAAGAACAAGGCGGGTGTCAAGTCGAAGATGCCCTCCGACGTGACGTCTGTTCCTGGTGCCCTGCCGACGTCTGACGAGGCGCCGGATGTCGTGGGCGAGGAGGCTCATGGGGCGACTCTCCTTGTCACGGCCGCGGAGCCCCCGATGCTCGTCGGAGATGCTGCTTCCGCCCTTGGGGGCTGGCTGTGGGACCGTCCGCCCCGGCTCTACCTGTGGTGGTACCGCAGCTTCCTGCGCCTTCTGCTCTCCATGCTTCTGCTCCCCTGGAGGCGGCTCCTACCGCCGCGCAGGAGCGACCCCTAGGCCGGGCCCTGGCGCCCCCGACTTGTGGCCTTCTGGTCGAGTCAGGCGCCCTGGATGGGGCCTACGCCGCTCTGGATCAGGTCCGGGGTGCCCTCGGGAGCACCGACGGTCGCCTCGCGAAGGAGCGCTCAGGGCTCCTTTCTGGGTGGCTCCAGGCCGACGCTTCTGCCGTGGCGGTGTGGAGCCAATCCGAGGCCACCGCGGCTGAGAGCAGGAAGGAGGCCGCATCAGCCAAGGCAGCCCGCGATGCGGCGCTGGTCGATGTAGCATCTGCTGCGACGCGCTGCAACGAGGCGGAGGTCCGCCTGAAGGCTCTTCAGGAGGAAAGGACTGTGCTCGTGGAACGGCTTCGCTAGCGGGAGGAAGACCTCAAGACCTGCGAGGTCAAGCTTGCCGATCGTGACTCCGCGCTATCCAAGGCGGTGGCCGACCAAGCCACGGAGCGCAAGCACCTGGACAAGCTGAAGGAGGAAACGGCCGCGGAGAAGGCGCGGCTCGACTCCAGGGAGGAGGCCCTTGCCGTGGCTGAGGAGAGGAAGGCTGCGGAGCTCGGTACCCTCCCCTCCGTCGAGATCAGGCCCCGTCAGGCGCTGAACTCCATCTGCCGGGGGTATTCGCGGAACCCCTGGTGGCTCCTGAGAGCGGCTTCATGGGGCTCTCTTCAAAGCTTGTCGAGGTGCTTGAGGGTGCCGTCGCCAGGGTGGAGAACGTCTTGGAGAGTGAGTGCCGCGACCTCTTCTCTGTGGCCGCGACGCGCCTCTTCAGCCGCGACGCGCCTCTTCAGCCACCTTTATCTTCACGAGCCGAGTTTCGACTTCGGCTCCGTGATCCGCCCGATCGATCCTGGGGTTCGCACCACTACGACGACGGCCGTGGAGGGCGCCATCGAGGCGCTGATGAAGAAGTTTGCCTATGTCGCCGTTCCCTCATGTCCTCCTGCAGCTGCAAGGGTTAGTGACGACGATGACAACGGGAGTGATGTCGACGACGAGCCCCCCGTGGTCGGGACGAGCGGTGGTGCCAGCTCCTCCTAGCTCCTCCTCCTGGGTCTTTTTCTGTAATGTTCATCGTGCCTCGTGGAGGCGTTAGACTTGTTTGCATTTCCGGAGACATTTAATGCTTGTAATAACTGCTAAATTTTGTGGTTTCCTTCCTCGCCTTGTTTCCTTCCTGCTTGCTATAGTGCTCTGCGTCGGCAGGGCCCGGTCCCGTGCATACCTCGACCGCCGTTGGGGCGTCCGGATCACCAGGATGGTGCCAAGGGGCGAGGGGCTACGTGACCAGTGAGGCTCCTGAGTCGCGATGCTCAGGAGTCCCCCTTAACGTACGAGCAGCCCTCATGAAGGGAACATGGCGAAGATGGGGTTGGCTTAGAGATTTGGAGCGCCTTGAGCTCTGCGTCGGCAGGGCCCGGCCCCGCACATACCTCAACCGCCGTTGGGGCGTCCGGATCACCAGGACGGTGCCAAGGGATGAGGGGCTACGTGACCAGTGAGGCCCCTGAGTCGCGATGCTTAGGGGTCCCCCTTGACGTATGAGCGGCTCCCATACCTTTCCTCACCAGCTTTCACCTGAGAGGGACGCGTGAAGACCAGGTATCAGGGACCTGGGAAGGTGGCGTGCGCCAGGCCCGACCTGAGCGTAGCCCCAATGCAGCCCCCTCATGGGGGCATCCTAGGGGAATGCCGTGAAATGGGGCCGCGAGGGGCCATCCTGAGGTTGGGTGCAGCCATTAGGGCGCCCTCAGTTGTTTATCCACTAGCGCGGAGCATGGGGCTTCCACGTTGCATGGGCATAGCCGCTGAGCGACAGTGTTGTCCGCCAGCGCGGAGCATGGGGCTTCAATGGGGGGGCCCGGCTCCTGAGCCCCCCGGGCATGTACAACCCATTAAGTTCGTACGCGTGGCTTGCACGGTAGAACTGGGAGGTGTATCTGGGCACTCGTGAGCCAGCACGGGTCTCAGGAGGCCCTACCTCAAAGGCGGGTTGCGCCTGAATCTTCCGGTAGAGGGCGCCACTGCGAGTCCTGTATGTTTTGGAGAAACCTGTGCCGAATGGATTTCCAAGGGCCATCGCATGAGAAGGCCGAACACCAATGACCCCAGGAGGTGACGTGAACGGGGCCGGCCCACCAGACAGTGCTCAGCCATCGGATTTATCGACGCTGCAGGGACGGACCCGAGCACAGACGCCGTGCCCAGTCTTCTCATGCGACAACTCCGAGGAGAAAACACCCGGCGCGCGGCTCCCACGGCGGCGAATGGCCGACTGTGGTTGCAGGATCTGTGCCGCGCGCCCTGAATCACCCACTCCCGATTAGCTCATGCGAGGATGCAGCACCAAGGGCCACGGGAGGTGACATACGCGGGGCTGGCCCACGAGACAGAGCTCGACCACTTGGATTTGTCAACGTTGCAGAGACGGACGCGAGCACAGACGTCGTGCCAGCCCTTAATCATGAGGCGGTCGGAGGCAGGATCATTAGGGCGCGACGACATTCACGGTGGCAAAGCACCGAGCATGCAGGTTGGAATACTTAGGAAATTGATCAAATGCATGAAAGGTTCTGATACATGCGTAAACGACGCGGTTGCGGGGACGGGCCCTAACCGCCTGAGGATAATGCAGCCCGATGGGCGCCCTCAAACTGAGCAAGCCAGAAAGTTACCTGGTACGAACCCAAAAAGTCACCTAGCAGCAGTACCGATGGAGCGTCGAGGAAGTCGTCGGAACCTGACCTTGCGTCTCCGGGAGCCTGGCTTCATGAGCCCGGCGCCTCCCGAGGCTCGAGGCCCTCGCTCGGGCCCGACGCCTCCTCCAACACCTCACGGCGCCCGACCCTATAGGGCGCGAGCATGGCCTGAGCAAGGCGCTGAAACGTGGCGCCCACGTTCATGAGCCCAAAGGGCATGCGGATGTAGTTGCGTGGGGAGACTCTGTTGGGGAACGTTGCATGGGAAACAAAAATTTTCCTACGCACACACAAGATCTATCCATGGTGATGAGCATCTACGAGAGGGAGAGTGAATCTACATACCCTTGTAGATCGCTAAGCGGAAGCGTTAAGAAACGCTGTTGATGTAGTCGAACGTCTCCGCAATCCAAATCGCAAGTCGTCCCTCGATCCGATCATGAACTAGTGCCGAACGGACGGCACCTCCGCGTTCAACACACGTACGGCTTGATGACGCCTTCACCTCCTCGATCCAGCGAGCGATGGTGAAGTAGTAGATGAGTTCCGGCAGCACGACGGCGTGGTGATGATGGTGAGGAACAATCTTTGCAGGGCTTCGCCAAGCACTACGGAGATTATGACAGGAGAACTAGAGGGTTAGGGTTGCCGACACACGGCTTGGGAAATCTTGATGTATCCCGTGTGCTAGCCCTGCCCCTCTATTTATATGTTGAGCCTTGGGGTCTAAACTTGGAGTAAAAGCCGCCTCCAGGTCGGTTTTGCCCACACAAGGTCGGTTTGGCCCGCAGGGAAAGAGTCCAACTCGGATCCCTGCAGTACCGCGCACAAGCGGTAGTACCGCTCACGAGCGGTAGTACCGCTTCACACAAGCGGTAGTACTGCTTATGCGGTAGTACCACTTCACACAAGCGGTAGTACCGCTTACGCGGTAGTACTGCCTTACCAGCGGTAGTACCGCTTAAGGCAGCAGCAAAACTTCCTTCTGCACTTTCCAATACCTCGTGGGCTTTACCCCTTTGGTTCATATAAAGTGTTGCTGCACCCGAACACTTCGGTAAACATCCGGAACCCCTTCCGGTGAATTCCGGAACCCTTCCGGAGATCAAAACACTATTATCACATATATCAATCTTTACCTCCGGACTCTTCCGGAGATCCTCGTCATGTCCGGGATCTTATCCGGGACTCCGAACAACCTTCGGTCACCAACAAAATAACTCAACTATACTAATCGTCACCAAACGTTAAGTGTGTAGACCCTGCGGGTTCGAGAACTATGTAGACATGACCGAGACACCTCTACGATCAATAACCAATAGCGGGACCTGGATGCCCATATTGGATCCTACATATTCTACGAAGATCTTTATCGGTCGAACCTCTATGTCAAGGATTCAGTTAATCCCGTATACTGTTCCCTTTGTTCTTCGGTATGTTACTTGCCCGAGATTCGATCGTCGGTATCTCTATACCTAGTTCAATCTCGTTACCGGCAAGTCTCTTTACTCGTTCCGTAATACAAGATCTCGTGGCTAACACTTTAGTCACATTGCTTGCAAGGCTCATTGTGATGTTGTATTACCGAGTGGGCCCTGAGATTCCTCTCCGTCACACGGAGTAACAAATCCCAGTCTTGATCCATGCCAACCCAACAGACATCCTCGGAGATACCTGTAGAGCACCTTTATAGTCACCCAGTTACGTTGCGATGTTTGATACACACAAGGTATTCCTCCGATGTCAGGGAGTTGCATGATCTCATGGTCATAGGAACAGATACTTGACATGCAGAAAGCAATAGCAATAAACTGACATGATCATATGCTACGTTTATAGTTTGGGTCTTGTCCATCACATCATTCTCCTAATGATGTGATCCTGTTATCAAATGACATCTCATGTCTATGGCTAGGAAACCTTAACCATCTTTGATCAACGAGCTAGTTAACTAGAGGCTTACTAGGGACACAGTGTTGTCTATGTACCCACACATGTATTTGAGTTTCCAATCAATACAATTATAGCATGGATAATAAACGATTATCATGAACAAGGAAATATAATAATAACTAATTTATTATTGCCTCTAGGGCATATTTCCAACAGTCTCCCACTTGCACTAAAGTCAATAATCTAGTTAACATCACTATGTGATTTACATTGTAATGAATCGAACACCCATGCAGTTCTGGTGTTGTTCATGTTTAGCCCTTGGAAGAGGTTTAGTCATCGGATCTGCAACATTTAGATCCATGTGTACTTTGCAAATATTTATGTCGTCCTCCTTGATGTAATCGCGGATGGAATTGAAACGTCGCTTTATGTGTCTGGTCCTCTTGTGAAATCTTGGTTCCTTGGCTAGAGCAATGGCACCAGTATTATCACAAAACAGAGTCATTGGGTTAAGCGCACTAGGCACTACTCCAAGATCTGTCATGAACTCCTTCATCCAGACACCTTCCTTCGCCGTCTCCGAGGCAGCGATGTACTCCGCTTCGCATGTAGAATCAGCTAGCACGCTTTGCTTGGAACTGCACCAGCTAACCGCACCCCCATTAAGAATAAATACGTATCCGGTTTGTGACTAAGAGTCATCCGGATCAGTGTCAAAGCTTGCATCGACGTAACCCTTTACGACGAGCTCTTGATCACCTCCATAAACGAGAAACATGTCCTTAGTCCTTCTCAGGTACTTCAGGATATTCTTGACCGCCGTCCAGTGTTCCATTCCTGGATCACTTTGAAACCTTCCGACCATACTTATGGCAAGGCTGACATCGGGTCTTGTGCACAGCATTGCATACATGATAGAGCCTATGGCTGAAGCATAGGGGATGACACTCATCTTTTCTCTATCTTCTCCAGTCACTGGGCATTGAGTCTTACTCAACTTCACACCTTGCAATACAGGCAAGAACCCCTTCTTGGACTGATCCATTTTGAACTTCTTCAAAACTTTGTCAAGGTATGTGCTTTGTGAAAGTCCTATTAAGCGTCTCGATCTATCTCTATAGATCTTGATGCCTAATATGAAAGCAGCTTCTCCTAGGTCCTTCATTGAAAAACTCTTGTTCAAATATTCCTTCACGCCTCCCAACATTGCTATATTGTTTCCAATCAGCAATATGTCATCCACATATAATATTAGAAACGCTATAGAGCTCCCACTCACTTTCTTGTAAATACAAGCTTCTGCGTAAACTTGTATAAACTCGAACGCTTTGATCACCTCATCAAAGCGAAGATTCCAACTCCGAGATGCTTGCACCAGTCCATAAATGGATCGCTGGAGTTTGCAAACTTTGTCAGCATTCTCTGGATCGGCAAAACCTTCTGGTTGCATCATATACAACTCTTCCTTAAGGAAACCGTTAAGGAACGCTGTTTTGACATCCATCTGCCAAATTTCATAATTGAAAAAGGCAGCTATTGCTTACATGATTCTGATGGACTTAAGCATCGCTACGGGTGAGAAGGTCTCATCGTAGTCAACTCCTTGAACTTGTGAAAAACCCTTTGCCACAAGTCGAGCTTTATAGACGGTGACATTACCGTCTGCGTCCGTCTTCCTCTTAAAGATCCATTTGTTCTGAATGGCCTTACGCCCTTCAGGTAATACTTCCAAAGTCCATACTTTGTTTTCATACATGGATCCCATCTCGGATTTCATGGCCTCTAACCATTTCTCAGAATCAGGGCCCATCATCGCTTCTCCATAGCTCGTAGGTTCATCGTTGTCCAACAACATGACCTCTAAGACAGGGTTGCCGTACCACTCAGGAGCAGTACGTGTCCTTGTCGACCTACGAGGTTCGATAGCAACTTGATCCAAAGCTTCATGATCATCATCATTAACTTCCTCTTCAGCTGATGTAGGCTCTACAGAAACATCTTTCTGCACTGCGCTACTTTCAGGTTGAAGTAAAGGTTCAACAACCTCATCAAGTTCTATCTTCCTCCCACTCAATTCTTTCGAGAGAAACTCTTTCTCAAGAAATGTTCCATTTTTAGCGACAAACACTTTGCCTTCGGATCTGAGGTAGAAGGTATACCCAACTGTCTCTTTTGGGTATCCTATGAAGATGCATTTCTCCGCTTTGGGTTCCAGCTTTTCAGGCTGAAGCTTTTTGACATAAGCATCACATCCCCAAACTTTAAGAAACGATAGCTTTGGCTTCTTGCCAAACGAAAGTTCATATGGCGTCATCTCAACGGATTTCGATGGTGCCCTATTTAAAGTGAATGCAGCTGTCTCTAATGCATAACCCCAAAACGATAGTGGCAAATCAGCAAGAGACATCATAGATCGCACCATATCCAATAAGGTTCGATTACGACGTTCGGACACACCATTACGCTGTGGTGTTCCAGGCGGTGTCAGTTGTGAAACAATTCCACATTGTCTTAAGTGACTGCCAAACTCATAACTCAGATATTCTCCTCCTCGATCAGATCGTAGGAATTTAATCTCCTTGTTACGATGATTCTCAACTTCACTCTGAAATTGTTTGAACTTTTCAAATGTTTCAGACTTGTGTTTCATTAAGTAAATATACCCATATCTACTTAAGTCATCAGTGAAGGTGAGAAAGTAACGATAACCACCGCGCGCCTCAATACTCATCGGACCGCACACATTAGTATGTATGATTTCCAATAAGTTACTTGCCCGTTCCATTGTACCAGAGAACGACGTTTTAGTCATCTTGCCCATGAGGCATGGCTCACATGTGTCAAGTGATTCAAAATCAAGTGACTCCAAAAGTCCATCAGCATGGAGCTTCCTCATGCGTTTTACGCCAATATGACCTAAACGGCAGTGCCACAAGAAAGTGGTATTATCATTATCAATTCTACATCTTTTGGCATCAATGTTATGAACATGTGTATCATTACTATCGAGATTCAATAAGAATAAACCCCTCACATTGGGTGCATGACCATAAAAGATATTACTCATATAAATAGAACAACCATTATTCTCTGATTTAAATGATTAACCGTATCGCAATAAACAAGATCCAGATATAATGTTCATGCTTAACGCAGGCACCAAATAACATTTATTCAGGTTCATCACTAATCCCGATGGTAATCGAAGAGCGAGCGTGCCGACGGCGATCACATCAACCTTGGAACCATTTCCCACGTGCATCGTCACTTCGTCCTTTGCCAGCCACCGTCTATTCCGCAGTTCCTGTTTTGAGTTGCAAATATGAGCAACCGCACCGGTATCAAATACCCAGGCACTACAACGAGAGTTGGTAAGGTACACATCAATAACATGTATATCATATATACCTTGTTTGTTGTTGGCCGCCTTCTTGTCAGCCAAGTACTTGGGGCAGTTCCGCTTCCAGTGTCCAGTTCCCTTGCAATGAAAACACACAGTTTCTGGTTTGGCTCCAGCCTTGGGTTTCTTCACGAGAGGAGCAACTGCTTTGCCACTCTTCTTGGAGTTACCCTTCTTACCCTTGCCATTTTTCTTGAAACTAGTGGTTTTATTGACCATCAACACTTGATGCTCCTTCTGAATTTCAGACTCAGCGGCTTTCAGCATCGCAAACAGCTCGGCGACTGACTTGTTCATCCCGTGCATGTTATAGTTCAACACGAAGCTCTTGTAGCTAGGTGGCAATGATTGAAGAACTCTGTCAGTGATAGCCTCTGGAGGAAGGGGCATCCCCAATTCAGCCAGACGGGTGGAGTACCCAGACATTCTGAGCACGTGATCACTGATAGACCCGTTCTCCTCCATCTTGCAAGCATAGAACTTATCGGAGATCTCATATCTCTCGATCCGGGCATTCTTCTGAAAGATAAACTTCAACTCCTGGAACATCTCATATGCTCCATGACGTTCAAAACGTCTTTGAAGTCCCGGTTCTAAGCCATACAATATTGCACATTGAACTATTGAGTAATCTTCAGAACGAGCCTGCCAGGCGTTCACAACGTCTAGAGACTCAACTGGA
The DNA here is from genome assembly GCA_039707655.1 of Elymus sibiricus. Classification (NCBI taxonomy): domain Eukaryota; kingdom Viridiplantae; phylum Streptophyta; class Magnoliopsida; order Poales; family Poaceae; genus Elymus; species Elymus sibiricus. The sequence goes on from CM077667.1 coordinate 214,262,382, forward strand.
GCGGGTGGATCAACAAGCGGTGCATCAAGGACATAAGCCTTCTGGGAAGCCGTAAGGATAATCCTTAGATTACGGGCCCAGTCCACAAAGTTACTTCCATCATCTTTCAACTTAGCTTTCTCTAGGAACGCATTAAAATTCAGGGGTGCTACTGCGCGAGCCATGATCTACAACATAAATATAGCAAAGACAACTTAGACTATTGTTCTAGATAATGAGTTTAGTTAATCATATTACTTAAAAACTCCCACTCAAATAGACATCCCTCCGGTCATTCGAGTGTAACATGATCCAAATCCACCAACTCAAGTCCGATCATCACGTGAGTTGAGGTGGTTTCAATGGTGAACATCTTTATGTTGATCATATCTACTATATGACTCATGTTCGACCTTTCGGTCTCTTGTGTTCCGAGGCCATGTCTGTACATGCTAGGCTCGTCAAGTTTAACCCGAGTGTTCCGCACGTGCAACATGGCTTACACCTGTTGTATGTGAACGTAGAGTCTATCACACCCGATCATCACGGCGTGTGTCGAAACGACGAACTTTCGCAACGGTGCACACTCGGGGAGAACACAATTTTATCTTGAAATTTAAGTGAGGGATCACCTTATAATGCTACCGTCGTCCTAAGCAAAATAAGATGCATAAAAGGATTAACATCACATGCAAATCATAAGTGACATGATATGGCCATGAACTTGTGCTTTTGATCTCCATCTCCAAAGCACCGGCATGATGTCCATCGTCACCGGCATGACACCATGATCTCCATCATCTTGATCTCCATCAACGTGTCGCCATGAGGTTGTCGCGCCGACTGTTGCTTCCACGACTATTGCTAACTCATAGCGATAAAGTAAAGCAAAACGGCAAAAATAATTAAAGACAACTCTATGGCTCCTGCCAGTTGCCGTACTCATCGACATGCAAGTCGTGATATTCTATACAACACATGATCATCTCATACATCACATATATCTCATCATGTAATTGGCCATATCACATCACAACATACCCTGCAAAAACAAGTTAGACGTCCTCTAATTGTTGTTGCAAATTTTACGTGGCTGCTACGGGTTTGCAAGAACCGTTCTTGCCTACGCAAAACCACAACGTGGTGTAGTGATTGCTTTTTGATCTTGTAAAAGAACCCTCTTCATTGAAATCGATTCAACTAAAGTGAGAGAGACAGACACCCGCTAGCCATCTTTATGCAACAAAGTTACATGTCAGTTGAAGGAACCTGTCTCGCGTAAGCGTACGCGTAATGTCGGTCTGGGCCGCTTCATCTCACAATACCGCCGAATCAAGTATCAACTAGTAACGGCAAGCAATATGTATACACCCACGCCCACAACTCGTTTGTGTTCTACTCGAGATCTCATCTACGCATAGACCTAGCTCAGATGCCACTGTTGGGGAATGTTGCATGGGAAACAAAAAATTTCCTACACACACACAAGATCTATCCATGGTGATGAGCATCTACGAGAGGGAGAGTGAATCTACATACACTTCTAGATCGCTAAGCGGAAGCGTTAAGAAACGCGGTTGATGTAGTCGAACGTCTCCGCGATCCAAATTGCAAGTCGTCCCTCGATCCGATCACGAACTAGTGCCGAACGGACGGCACCTCCGCGTTCAACACACGTACGGCTTGATGACGCCTTCACCTCCTCGATCCAGCGAGCGATGGTGAGGTAGTAGATGAGTTCCGACAGCACGACGGCGTGGTGATGATGGTGAGGAACAATCTCTGCAGGGCTTCGCCAAGCACTACGGAGATTATGACGGGAGAACTAGAGGGTTAGGGTTGCCGACACACGGCTTGGGAAATCTTGATGTATCCCGTGTGCTAGCCCTGCCCCTCTATTTATATGTTGAGCCTTGGGGTCTAAACTTGGAGTAAAAGCCTCCTCCAGGTCGGTTTTGCCCGCACAAGGTCGGTTTGGCCCGCAGGGAAAGAGTCCAACTCGGATCCCTGCAGTACCGCGCACAAGCGGTAGTACCGCTCACGAGCGGTAGTACCGCTTGAGCGGTAGTACCGCTTCACACAAGCGGTAGTACCGCTTATGCGGTAGTACCGCTTCACACAAGCGGTACTACCGCTTACGCGGTAGTACTGCCTTACCAGCAGTAGTACCGCTTAAGGCAGCAGCAAAACTTCCTTCTGCACTTTCCAATACCTCGTGGGCTTTACCCCTTTGGTTCATATAAAGTGTTGCTGTACCCGAACACTTCGGTAAACATCCGGAACCCCTTCCGGTGAATTCCGGAACCCTTCCGGAGATCAAAACACTATTATCACATATATCAATCTTTACCTCCGGACTCTTCCGGAGATCCTCGTCATGTCCGGGATCTTATCCGGGACTCCGAACAACCTTCAGTCACCAACAAAATAACTCAACTATACTAATCGTCACCAAACGTTAAGTGTGTAGACCCTGCGGGTTCGAGAACTATGTAGACATGACCGAGACACCTCTACGATCAATAACCAATAGCGGGACCTGGATGCCCATATTGGCTCCTACATATTCTACGAAGATCTTTATCGGTCGAACCTCTATGTCAAGGATTCAGTTAATCCCGTATACTGTTCCCTTTGTTCTTCGGTATGTTACTTGCCCAAGATTCGATCGTCGGTATCTCTATACCTAGTTCAATCTCGTTACCGGCAAGTCTCTTTACTCGTTCTGTAATACAAGATCTCGTGGCTAACACTTTAGTCACATTGCTTGCAAGGCTCATTGTGATGTTGTATTACCGAGTGGGCCCTGAGATACCTCTCCGTCACATGAAGTAACAAATCCCAGTCTTGATCCATGCCAACCCAACAGACATCCTCGGAGATACCTGTAGAGCACCTTTATAGTCACCCAGTTACGTTGCGACGTTTGATACACACAAGGTATTCCTCCGATGTCTGGGAGTTGCATGATCTCATGGTCATAGGAATAGATACTTGACATGCAGAAAACAATAGCAATAAACTGACACGATCATATGCTACGTTTATAGTTTGGGTCTTGTCCATCACATCATTCTCCTAATGATGTGATCCCGTTATCAAATGACATCTCATGTCTATGGCTAGTAAACCTTAACCATCTTTGATCAACGAGCTAGTTAACTAGAGGCTTACTAGGGACACAGTGTTGTCTATGTACCCACACATGTATTTGAGTTTCCAATCAATACAATTATAGCATGGATAATAAACGATTATCATGAACAAGGATATATAATAATAACTAATTTATTATTGCCTCTAGGGCATATTTCCAACAGACTCCACCGCGACCGACGTGCGACGGCCAAAAGATGTCCTGGGATGCGGCCCTGTTGATGCCGGGTACGTCGACGCAAACGCGCGGCGTGCCGCCCGAGCCGACGACGGCGATCGCGCTTGGTGATGCAGGGCGACGCCCACCGCGCATGGCCTGTGCTTCTTGAAGCTCCTCGATTGCGCTGGTGATGAACTCTAGCGAACTTGGCGCCTCGCGCCGTTATCCTTGCTTGGGTGGACGCGTGTTGAAACACGCCTCCAGGTTGTGCCCGAGCACCTCCCTCGTCTCACTGGTCAGGTCGGTAGTCTTCCAAGTGGAAGCCCCCGAGCCCGACCCAAGGGAAGCGTCGGGCACGCCTTCCTATGCGAGGGAGGAAGGGGCCTTGGCTCCGGGCGCGGAGCCTGAGGCGCCGTCCTTGGAGGGTTCAGCCCCCTGGCGCTCCTTGGAGAGGAGCTGCTTCTTCTTCCTGGGGACATCCTCACGAGGCAGGACGTCTCCTTCGTCGTCTGAGTGCTCGGCTGCTGTGGCACTCTACGCGCGCTCGAGGGAGCAAATAGCGTCCTTCTCATCGCAGGCAATGGCGATGACACCACCACTCCCCGGCATCTTGAGGACGTTGTAGCCATGATAGTCACCGCCATGAACTTGGCGAGTGCGGGGTACCCGAGGATCGTGTTGTACGGGAGGTGGATGTGGGCGACGTCGAAGACGATGAGCTTGGTGTGGTAGTTGTTATGCCCGCCGAAGGTGACCGGCAGGCGCACCTGCCCCATGGGGACAGTGGAGCCGTCAGTGACCCCTGAGAAAGGCTTGGTTGGCATGAGTTGGTCGTATGGCACTTGGAGCGTCTCGAACGTCTAGATGGAGAGGACATTGAGCCCCGCGCCGCCGTCGATGAGGGTCTTGGTGACAAGGACATTGCTGATGGTAGGCATGCACAACATGGGGAGCGCGCCCGCCATGGCTGAACACCTGAGTTGATCCTTGGAGTCAAAGGTGATGGTGCACTGGGACCACTTGAGTGGGCGCGCAGCCTCGAGCTTCGGGAGAGCCGCGTTCACCTCCCGCGAGAACTGCTTGAAGATGCGGTTCGATGCTGGGGCATGAGCGCCGCCCAGGATGCAAGCTACTGCCCTGACCTCCTGGAAGCCCCCAGCCCCGTCGTTCTGCATATCTTCTTCCATCCTCCTGGGTGGCGGCGGCAGCGGGGGAACGTCGGCCTCACGAGGGAGGGCCTCACGAGGCTGACAGCGACGTGACCCCTCCGGAGGTTCGTCGCGCCAACGGTCCTCCCGAGGCCGGTCATGCCACTCCTGGCGCGGGTCTCGACTGTCCCAGCGGCCCCCGCCGCAGCCTCCACCACGACCATAGCCACGGTCGCCACACTCAGGCCGTCGACCAAAATGCTCGTCACGGACCGACCTGAGCTCCTGACAATCGATGGTGTTGTGGCTATTGGTGCCATGGAAGATGCAGAATGGTTGCCCTCCCGCGGGGTGTTCCTTGTCTCGACTGCGCTTCGCCTCAAGTTCCGCCGCTAGCACCGCGGGGGCCTTGCGCTTCGTCTCCTTGGTCTTGGTCTTCTTGTCTTCGGGGTCCGTCTCCGGAAGCTCGAGGAGTGAGAGGCGTCCCTTTTCAGCCTTTGCGCACTTGTTCCCCAGGTTGAACATCTCCAGAGCTGAGCACAGGTCATCGTTGATGGCGAGCTCTTCCCTCATCCTGAGGTCCCTGACGCCGTCGGTGAACACCATTATGATGGCCTCGTCTTACGCCCTCGGGATCTTGAGGCGGACAGTCGTGAAGCGCTGTATGTACTTGTGCAAGGTCTCGCCCGACTGTTGCTTCACGCGACGCAGCTCAGTCACAGCGAGGGCACGGTCGCGGGTGCCTTGGAAGTTGGCGACGAAATGTTCGCGCAGGTCGTCCCAGGAGGTGATCGACACCTCCGGGAGGTTGAGGAGCCAGGAGAGCGCACCACCTTTGAGGGACATTGGGAACGAGCTAGCCAGGAGAGCGCACCACCTTTGAGGGACATTGGATGCTCAGCGAGTAGAGCTGTAAGAATTCGGCGGGATCTGGGGTGCCGTCGTAGCGAGGAGGCAGGTCGGGCTTGAACTTGCAGGGCTACACGGCCGGATGCAGCCCCGGGGCGATGGCGCGGCAACCCACTGGACCCACGGGCGCCGCGCGCGTGGGAGGGGCCCGGTCTTGGTGTTCCCGCGCTGCTGCCTCCAGGGGTGCACGGTCGTGATGCTTGCGCAGTGGCGCGGGGAGTGCACGCGCGTCAGCGAGCGGCCGCAACACCACCTGGCAGCTTACTTCATCTCTCACCCTCGCCGGGGGCCCGCGCAGCTGGTCGCGCGGGCGTGCTTCACGCCTGGGCTCGGGGTCGACGTCATGCTGGGAGGAGGGGGCGGTGCATCATGGGCTATGTCGTGTGCAGACAGGGCTAGGGCCGGAATGAGTAGGAAAGTGCCGAGGCGTCGCCTGTGGCACTGACGAGCTCTGCGATGCGCCCGAGCCAGTCATCGTAGCAGTTGGGGGCAGGGCGGTAACGCAGTAGATCGCGCGCCATGAGGAGCGCGCCCGACCCGCGCGCCGTCCCAGGGCGAGCATGGGAAGACGACCCAGTAGCTGGAAAGATCGATGGAGTGGCGGTGCGGCCGTCGCGCCGCACGGTGACCGGCTATGACGAGTCCTGCTGCTCGTGGGCATCTGGGCCCGTGGCGGCGTTGGCCACACGAGAGGCAGATCGGCGCGCAGCGGTGCGGCCCACCGGCGCTGTCTGGGAGACACGAGCAGCGCGGCGTTTGGCGCGGGCTCGGCGAGCGTCGGCCATCGGAGCGGTGGAGCGGAGAAGGAGCGAAGTTTGAAGAAGACTTCGACACGCCCCCTACCTGTCGGGCCAAATGTCGGATTTCGGGCTCCGCAAAACCCTAAGAGGTTCGAACACAGGGGCGTGTGCGAAGATCCCCATCAGCTTCGACCTCAAGCTCTCAGCTCGACAGCCTAGCCCGATGAACTCGCACAATCGTGGGGAAAGAGACTAGCACATGAGGATTTACCCAGGTTCGGGCCGCTGCGAAGCGTAAAACCCTACTCCTGATTTTGGTGGATTGCCTCATGAGGAGGTTTGTGGATGAACTAGTACAGTGGTGAGTTGCCTCGCGAGGGCGCTCGGGTGGTCCCCGATCTCTCTCTCTACGGAGTAGCCTCGCCTCTATTTCTAGAATGACGAGTAGAATCACATGGTGCACTTTGTTTTTCCGTTTAACAAATATAAAACATGATTAGTTCAGATCTTGACCAATTTCGAAATTAATATATGGGCTCGTTTCGGAAATACTATATGTTGTTTCCGGCCTCATTTAAGATACCTAGATAGTGTAGTTTCATTATGCTTCACCTCTTGCCATGTTTAACAACATTTAATATTGTCGGGTACCTAACGAGAGTGAACTAAATAATTCGAATGTGGAGTTTCGTCAATATGCAATTCGTTGCATATTGAGCTTCACTTAATGTGTAGTATTTTTTTGTTGTGATGGCCATGCCTTGCATAATTAAACCGGACATGCATCATGTTTGTTTGCGCATCAGGTCATGCATATGTTGTGGTGTTGATCATGTGTTGATTTGTGTTTCCGCATTGCTTCTTCTCGATAGAGTTCCGAAAGCGTTCGGAGTGTGAGGATTCGTTCGACTACGTTGGTTCATCTTCTTCATGGACTCGATCTTCTTCCAAGCGGGATCTCAGGCAAGATGACCATTTCCCTGGATACCATTACTATCATTGCCATGCTAGTTGTCTCGTTTCTATTGCTGTCTCGCTACCTACCACTTGTATGTCAAGCCTCCCAAATGCCATGATAAGCCTCTAACCCTCCACATCCCAGCAAACCACTGTTTGGCTATGTTACCGCTTGCTCAGCCCTTCTTATAGCGTTGCTAGTTGCAGGTGCAAGCTCTTTCCACGTGCAACATGGATATTTTTTTATATCACAATATTATTGCTATTTAATTTAATGCACATATATACTTGGTAAAAGGTGGAAGGCTTGGCCTTTTGCTCGGTGTTTTGTTCCACTTTTGCCGCCCTAGTTACTTGTGTACCGGTGTTATGTTCCATATTTTGCGCCCCTAACATGCTCGGGGTTGTTATGGGGACCCCCTTGACCATTCGTTTTAGATTAAAACTTGTCTGGCAAGACCCAACTTTGGTACTACATTTGCCTAATAACTAATAAACCTGCATCGGGAGTAATTAACCCGAGGATCTTTAATCAGCAACCCGGGCCAGTGCTCCTCATGAGTGTTGGTACAAACTAGAGTCATGTGCGGGGCCAACCCGGGGCAACTCGGGAGATGTCTATCAGGCCACTGTACGCTGTGCTCATCCGGTCGTGTCCTGAGAACGAGATACGCGGCTCCTATCGGGTTCGTCGGCACGTCGGGCGGTCTTGCTGGACTTGTTTTACCTTTCTCGAATGTCTTGCGCGAGGAATTCCGATAATACTTCGGGCTAACTCGAGGTTGAGGTTTTCCAATGGAATTTCCTAGGAAATCACGGGATTCGTGGTCGAGGTTATTCCCGCGGCGTGTGTTTAGTTTGTGATGGATGAGTTGGAGCACCCCTGCAGGGTTAAATCTTTCGGAAAGCCGTGCCCATGGTTACGTGGCAACTTGGAAACTTTGTTTAACACCCGGTCATAGCAAACTTGAAGTAAATTCAAATAAAATACACCAACCGTGTGCGTAATCGTGACTGTCTCTTCTCGTGAATTTCTGAACCGAAAGATAACATGGTGGGGTTATGTTTGCTCGTAAGTAGGTGTTCAGGATCTCTTAGAGATCATTACTAGATCACGTCCGCTGATACGACGACCACCCCTTTATTCTTGTACTCGTAAGTTAGCCACTCAAATAAATTCTTAGTGCTTGCTGCAGCCTCACCACTTAACCATACCTCACCCGTTAAGCTATAATAGTCTTGATACCCTTGGAAATGAGATTGCTGAGTCCCTGTGGCTTACAGATTACTACAACAACAGTTGCAGGTACAGGTAAAGCGATGTGTTGATGTGATAGCGATGCTTTGTTTGGTTTGGAGTTCTTCTTCTTCTTCTTCATCGATCATAGGATGGGTTCCAGGCGGCAGCCTGGGATAGCAAGGATGGATGTCATTTTATCGTTTGTTTTCGTCCGTAGTCGGACCCTGCTCTTCTGTATGATGTTTATATATGTTGTTGTATTGATGTGATATTGATGTAGCTTGTGGAGAGTGTAAGCCAATTCCATATACTCATCTCTTCTGTACATGTACTTGTAATGATATCCATTCTTGCAAAACAACGAGATGTGCTTCTATCCCTGTCGAGGCCCTCGTGCCAAAATAAGGATAGGATCGCATCTTGGGCGTGACAGTATGCGCGGGAACGGACCCTGCCGACGCAGATCTCAAGGCGCTCCAAATCTCCAAATCGACCCCGTCGTCGCCATGTTCCCTTCATGAGGGCTGGTCGTACGTCAATGGGGACTCCTGAGCATCGCGACTCAGGGGCCTCACTGGTCATGTAGCCCCTCACCCCTTGGTCTCGTCCTGGTGATCCGGACGCCCCAACGGCGATCGAGGTATGCGCGAGATCGGGCCCTGCCGACGCAGAGCACTACAGCAAACAGGAAGGAAGCTAGGCGAGGAAGGAAACCACATAATTTAAACAGTAATGACAAGCATTGAATGTCTCCGAAAATGCAAACAAACCTAACGCCTCCGCTAGGCACGATAAATGTTGCAGGAAAGGACCTAGGAGGAGGAGCTGACGCCGCTGCATGCCCCAACAGCGGGGAGCTCGTCGTCGATATCGCTGCCATTGTCGTCGTCGTCATTGACCTTCGCAGTTGCGGGAGGTGAGGGAACGGCGACGCAGGCGAACTTCTTCATCAGCGCCTCTACGGCGCCCTCCACGGCCGTCACCGTAGCGGCGCGAACCCCAGGATCAATCGGGCGGATTACGGAGCCGAAGTCGAAACCCGGCTCGCGAAGGTAGAGGTGGCTAAAGAAGCGCGTCGTGGCCGCGGAGAAGAGGTCGCGGCACTCACTCTCCAAGACGGTCTCCACCCTGGCAACGGCACCCTCGAGCACCTCGGCAAACTTTGAAGAGAGCCCCGCGAAGCCGCTCTCAGGAGCTACTAGGGGTTCCGCGAATCCCCCTAGCAGATGGAGTGCAGCGCCTGACGGAGCCTGAGCTCGACGGAGGGGAGGGCATCGCGCTCCGTAGCCTTTCTCTCCTCAGCCGCAGCAAGGGCCTTCTCCTTGGCGTCGAGCAAGGCATTCTCCGCAGCTACTTCCTCCTTCAGCTTGTCCAGATGGTCGTGCTCCGTGGCTTGGTCGGCCACCGCCTTGGATAGCGCGGAGTCGTGGTTGGCAAGTTTGGCCTCGCAGGCCTTGAGGTCTCCCTCCCACTGGCGGAGCTGTTCCGCGAGCGCAGTCTTCTCCTCCTGAAGAGCCTTCAGGATGACCTCCGCTTCACCGCAGCGCTTCACAGCAGATGCAGTATCGACCAGCGCTGAGTCGCCAGCTGCCTTGGCTGACGCGGTTTCCTTCCTGCTCACAGCAGCGGTAGCCTCGGCTTGGCTCCAAACTGCCATGGCAGCGGCGTCGGCCTGGAGCCACCCAAAAAGGAGCCCCAAGCGCGCCTTCGCGAGGCGACCGTCGGCACTCCGGAGATCGTCCCGAACTTGATCCTGAGCGGTGTAGGCCCCCTCTAGGGTGCATGACTTGACTAGAGGGCCACGACTCGGAGGCGTCAGGGCCAGGCCCGGAGGTGGCGTCTGCGCGGCAGCGGACGCCGCCACTAGGGGGGCAGAAGCATAGAAGGCCAAGGGCGCCGGAGGCTGCGGTACCGCCACAGACAAGGCAGGGACGGGCGGTCCCTCGCCCAGCTGGCCCTCGGGGCCTGGCCTCTCAGGCAGCAGCGCAGATGCACCCCAGGGGCAAAAGCAGTCTCTCCAACGGGCGTCGGGGGCTCCGCGGCCGTGACAAGGAGAGTCGCCCCGTGAGCCTCCTCGCCCACGACATCTGGCTCCTCATCAGGCGTCGGCAGGGCACCAGGAACGGGCGTCACGTCGGAAGGCACTTTCGGCTTGACGCCCGCCTTCTTCTTCTTCACCTTCAGCACGGTGGCGCTCTTGGTTACCAAGCAAAGAAGGGACCGTGAGCATGCGAGCCTCCAGCGGGCGGCTGAAAACCAAGCAGGGCTACTTACTCTTCGACATTGACCCACTTCCTCTTCTTCTCCACCTCGGCGAAGGCGGGAATGCCCTCTCCCTTCTCCGGGGAGGCACAACCCTCCAGGGAAGCAGAGGCGTCGCCCGCAAGGGCCGCATCCGGGGAAGCCATACCTGCCCCGGCCGCGGCCACCTAGCCCACAGGCTGCGGCTCGGGCAGGGGCGAGGCGGGCGCCTCAGTCGTCTTACTGGTGCGAGGGGGGCGCTCTGGAGGAGGCCCATCCTCGTGCTTCCTCGAGGTCGCCCAGCTGGCGGTCCGCGCGGCCCGAGGAGTGGGTCCTGGCCCCCTGAGGACCCTGGCGAATCGCAGAGGACTTGCAGCCAGGGGGTCACCAGCATCGTCATCGTCTTCAAAGTCGCGGAGGAGCACGCTCCGCGAGGAAGGGGACACCTCCTCCAGATCGTCACCCGCGGTCTCCTCTGAGTCTTCCTCGCTCGCGGTGTCATTGGAGGACACCGTCCCTGGGGAGCCAGGGCACTCGGCCGGAGAGAGCCCCAGCTCGTCGAAGGTGGGCATGGCGGCAACCAAGTTGGCCTTGTCGTCGCGGCAATACAGTGGGGCGTAGGCCTCGGGGAGGTCCTCGGGGTCGCCGTTGAGCAGGGTCGCCATAGCCCTGTTCAGCTCCCTAGAGGTCAGGCGTGCAGATCGAAGCCTGATGCCATCACCACCGCCCTGGTAGTCCGACATGGGCTTCGAGTGAGCCTGGAGCGGCGCCAGGCGTTGCACCAGAAACTCCTTCACTATCATCCCCCCGGTCAACTTCCTGGCGCTGATGTCTCGGGAGATCTGCTCTAGGACGGGCTTGGCCCGGGGGTCGGTGAGCTTCGCGGAGCCCCATGCAGGAGTCTTCTCCGGAAGCTCCAGGTAGGAGTTGAGGCCCTTGACATCCAAGAAGACCCAGCGGTGCCTGAAGTTCTCCACCTTCTTCCCGGCCTTTAAGAGCATGTTCCCGCTCTGGACCGCAACAAAGGAGACGCATGCTGACCGCTGAGCGCCGTCATGAAGCCGCAAGCTGAAGAAATGGCGGAAGAGGGCCACTGAAGGCTTCACGCCTATGAAGGCCTCGCAGTAAAAGGCGAAGATAGACAGGAGTAGGATGGAGTTGGGTTGGAGATGGAGGGCCTGGATCCCATAATGCTCGAGGATGGCGGTGAAGAACTCTTAGAAGGGCGGAACGAGCCCGGAGAAGATGTTGTGGAGCAAGAAGGGGTAGGCTGACTTGGCAACGCTATGCTGCTCCGCGGAGCTGCACCATATCAAGGTTCGCCCCCACTCATTGGTGCCGTCCGCCGTCGACGGAAGCACTGGCGAGGTCCCCGTCCTTGGCTATGGCAGACTCCGAGAGTGCCGACGAGACATAAGCAGAGGCAGAGCCTTGAGCTTCGGGTTTCGACTTGCCGGCGGGCGCCATCGAGAGGTCCTAGAAAACAAGAAAGCAAGGGGAAGGAAGGCGCAGCGCTGAGATCTGGAGGAGTTCTCACAGAGGATGGGGATCTGGACGAAGGAGCAAAAGCACAGGGAAGGAAAGCAATAATGGCTCGACACCGGGCGTCAGGCTTTTGTCGGTTCAGGCAGTTGCCGAGGAGACACGGGAGCGGAGACGACCGCACCTGACCGCGCACCACTCGCCAGCACTGGCCCGCAGGCAATTGGGGCCCACGGCGCTTCAGGCCATCTTCTCCGGCTTTGCCCCGAAGCCAACTCGAGCGCGCCTTGGGCCCGGGGACTATTGTCGGCGTCCTGGGATTGGGGTACCCAGACTTCCCTGCCTGCGGCCCAGGGCGTGGCCCACTTCGATAACCAGCACGGCCCGGCGTGGCTTCACTCAAGGCAGGGCCCTCGCGGGAGCCCCGCCCTCGTGAGGAGGACGGCGCCAAGACCCCTGGAGAGAGGAGGCCACCCCAGGCTGCCTCCCGAGGAGCGGAGATCTCTATGTAGCGCCCGGCCTCGCGAGGTCGGGAGTGACGCAAGTCAAGCCAGGCGAGCACCAGCGCGCATAGAGAAGACAGTTTCCTCTTTGGTGCAAAGGAGGCAAGGGCGTACGCGGGTTCCCGAGGCGTCCCACCAAAGGTTTCCATTCTGGTGTAACAAGACCAGGCCAACGGGCACGGCAGGGCGGATGTCATTGCCGAGCCCACCTCTGCGTCACTGCCAGCTACTTTGCAGGCGAAGACCACCTTTCGTCAGGATAAGATGTACCTCCTGTCCCCTTTCGAATTTGGCCGTTGTGGGATCCCTTCCCGCCAGTGCGATAAGGGAAGAGGACTCGGGCCATTATAAATAGAGGCTAGGCTGCACCGTAGAGGGGGATGGATCCAAAACCAACCGAGATCCCTCGCGAGGTTGCTCACCACTGTACCAGTTCATCCACAAACCTCCTCGTGAGGCAATCCACGAAAAGGCAGGAGTAGGGTTTTACGCTTCGCAGCGGCCCGAACCTGGGTAAATCCTCGCGTGTTAGTCTTCTTCCTGGAGATTGTGTGAGTTTCGATTGGGGCCGAAGCTGGTGGGGATCTTCGTACACGCCCCTGAGTTCGAACCTCTTCGGATTTTGCGGAGCCCAAAATCCGACATATACCTTTCCAACCTTGGGAAGACAATAGTATGGATTTTGTGCTTGGTTTGCCACGAACTAAAAATGGACATGACTCCGTTTTTGTCGTTGTGGACCGCTTTTCCAAAATGGCTCATTTCATTCCATGTCACAAGATAGACGATGCTTCACATGTTGCAAATCTCTTTTGTAGGGACATCTTGCGACTACATGGCGTTCCCAAGACCATTGTCTCGGATCGCGACGTCAAGTTCCTAAGCTACTTTTGGAAGACCCTATGTGCCAAGCTCGGAATCAAGCTTCTATTCTCTTCGGAATATCACCCTCAAACCGATGGACAAACGGAGGTGACGAACCAGACACTATCATTCTCCTTCGCGTGTTGATCAAGAAGAACATGAAGGAATGGGAAGAATGCCTCCCCATCGCCGAGTACACCTACAATAGCGCAAGTCATGCCACCACCAGCAACTCTCCGTTCGAAGTGGTCTGCGGCTTCAACCCTTTGTCCCCATTGGACATACTTCCTCAACCACTACAAGAGCGGGTCAACATGGACGCAAGTGCAAGGGCAAGCTACATCAAGAAAATGCATGAACATACAAGGTGCACGATAGAACGTCAAGTGGAACGCGTCACCAACAAGCGCAACCTCAACAAGCACCCCATGGTGTTCAAGCCCGGTGATCTTGTGTGGCTACACCTTCTCAAGGACCGCTTCCCCAACGAGCGCAAGTCGAAGCTACTTCCTCGAGACCATGGGACCTTCAAGGTGTTGGCACGCTACAACAACAATGCCTACAAGATCAACATTCCACGCGACAAGTACAACGTGAGAGACACCTTCAACGTCACGGACCTCTCACCGTTCCATGGTGATGAAGATCTTGATCCGAGGACAGATCTCTCACAAGGGGGGGAGATGATGCGGAACATCCCATGGTCATCCCCATGGACCCATCTCCTATAGGGCAAGCTCCAAAGGGTCCTATGACAAGAGCATGTACTTGTGCAATTCAAGACGAGATCCTATGCATGCTTAGGTACAATGAAGACTCTCGGAGTGAAGAACAAGTCACCATGAAGCCGGACACGAAGACGGAGGAAAGAGAGCTTACAAAGGAGGTAGGCCAACTCCCAGGCCCCGGACATCTGGCCCCTGGAAGCTGCACAGGCGCCAAGGCCAAGCTGCCACAAAGCTACAGGCGCCGGATATCTGGGCCCCCTGCCCCGGACATCCGGCTTACGGCCCCAGAATTCCGGCAGCGCCTATACAGAGAGCATCAAAACCAGCACCCCAGCCCCGGACATCCGGCGCCTCTTTTCCAGAGAGAATCCGTAGCCAGCTCCAGGCCCCGGACATCCGGCCCCGAGCCCCGGAGATCCGGCCCCCTACTGAAGCCCCGGATATCCGGCCCCTCAAGCCCGGACATCCGGCCCCCTACTGAAGCCCCGGATATCCGGCCCCACAAGCCCGGACATCCGGCCCCTCAAGCCCGGACATCCGGCCCCTGTGTGGGCAGCCTCGGGCCCGAGTGGCCATGTACCATTCCCTTCGCCCCTTTCCCCCCTACGACTATATAAACACCTCCCCTTCCTCTCTCTAGGGTTAGCTTATGTTTAGCATTGGATATTCTTGAGCATAGCTCCATATACTTCCTTCCCTCGTGGAGAGAGATACCTCTACGTGAGAAGATCCGAAGCAGATGCCAAGGACCCATCTAGGGAAGATCCCATGGGATATCAAGACCTCATCTCCATAGAGTGAGACGACTACCAGTTACCGTGTATCGCTTGTTTGACTTTGGATATTTGTATCTTGTGTGCTTGAGTGGATTTAGCGGATGTGTGATCGGAGATCTTCCTTGTGTTCGTGTTTTCTTTTGTGATTTTCTCCCTTCTTCCCCCTCCATGTGTGAAAAGGTCGACACACACAGGCTTGCCCCGTATCAGGCACTGGATTGTAACAACCCGAGACTGATTCCTTCCATGTTTATTATATTGCTTGCTCTATTTCATTTTGCATTGCATCATTTCATCATTCCATCATGTCATTAATTTTGCAACTCAATACATAAATTGCATAGATCTGGTGATCTATTTAAATTGAGGTAATTCACATGGTAACTCTCTTGATAAGATATCCTCCCAATATTTTACGGAGCTACTATAAAATATTCCAACATTTTGGAATCACCCATCAACACACTTGCAATTGAAATTTCTTTTGATTCCAAATATTCTAAGTCAGTGCTCTTTCTCTTTTCACTCCATTTGAAGTTGTGGCACTTTTGAATTATTTTGTAGTAGCCACATGTCAATTTCAGCTCACTTTGGATTTATTTGACCCTCCAAATAAATCCTTTTGCTTCCCATTTATTTTTTTGTTTCTAGAAAAGGGAAATCCTTTTATCTCTAAAACATGCCAACTCATTTGTTTTCTTTCACGCATCGTTTTTTTCTCTCTAGCACACCCAACCGGCCCAAGGCCCGTCTAACCCTCCAAACCCTAGCCCGATCCCCTCCACTCTTGATCTCTCCCTCTCGTTCCCTCCAGCATCGCCACCCACGGAAACACACACACAAACACATGCACTCCAACGCCACGAGTTTTCTCTCGATTCCCATTCCACAGCCTCCCTTTCCCTCGTCCATCACCAAGTGCGCACACACACATCATGCCCGAAACTCTAGCACTCCCCCTCTGCCGATCCAGCTCCTCCTACCCCAAGTTCCTCCCATGGGTGCCCACACCCTGACCAGCGCCGCCTCCAGCCCACGCCGGCCGACGACTAAGCCACCGGAGCAGCTGCAAGCACCCAGCCGCACTGCATCATTGCCATGGCTGCGCTTCGCCCATACCGCCTTTCCTCTGGCGAGCACGCCGCCCTCTAGCCCGTCGTCGGCGACCAGCGCTGTCCTCCATTGGTTCCTCCCCTCCGCCCGTTTGCCATGGCCGCCCACTCCAGCGACCCCTTGTCACCTGTCGCCGCTGGCAACCGCACCTCGGTCCGCCTCTGCCGGACCGCCTCCTCGCCTTGAGCTCGAGCTCATGGGCTTCATCCATGGTCGCCACCCGTGGGTAGCTCCAGATCACGACCTCTGGCCGCCTTGCCCCGAGGCCAGCCATGTCCGCCTCGCCATGAAGCTCCGCCTACCATGCTTTGACCCGGGGCTGTCCTCCTCCTTCTTCCCGCCTCCTCAAGCCGCCTCCCTCTGCTCCTCTTATCCGCTGCCCAACCACGTTCGTCCTCTGCTCACAACTCCAGCCATGTTCGCCCCTGCCGGTGCTCCTTTGGACACACCGTGAGCTCGCCTGGGCCTCTCTTCTGGCTGCTATGCCAACTGCTGTTGTTGGTTCGGCCAAGCCCAATTGCATGAGCAGCCGCTCCGCCGACGCTCTTGTGACGCTCCGTTTTTGGATGGTCGCCCCGCTAAGTACCCCAAAGGCCGGTCCGAGAGCACCTGGAGTTGTCTGATTCGAAGACTGCCAAGACCGAGGCCATGTGCTGCTTCGTTTTGGTTTGAGTACACCGCAAGACCCGGAACGTCAAGTACAGAATGACCCTAGGATGCACCAAGTCCCTCTCCGAACGTGTACGACTACCGTCGCCAAAGACCGTGTACAACTACTTCCACGACGTCCTCGACGACCTCGAACATCTATGGAATGTGTACGACTACGGAACTTGTACCTCTACCATCGCCAAGATTGCGAGTACCACTACCGGCGTCATGTACCACTGCTTCCACTACAACCATGAACGTCTACTTCCCTCGACGAACTCGATCCGCCCCGAAACGCACGCTTCGAAGGTATAACGCCGAGACGACTGCCCGTGGACGAATGCATTGTTGTATGAGATATCACGTTGTTCATTTCATAGATGCCATGTTAGTTGCGGGTACCTCCATTTTCATGCCACTAGCACATGGGAACCCGATAACCGAGATCATGCCAGCATCTTTGGCATGACACGCTCACGCTCACAATTCTTTTGCACCGGTATCTCATCGAGTAATCGGGACCGGAACGTTGTCGTGGCACCGTTTCGTTTTCGTCGCCGTGGCACCCAATTCTTCCACCATGGCGACAAATACTCCATATCATATCATATGCCTATATGTTTATCAAATTGCACCGATTTAATCATGTCATCCGCATCCATGTAAAAACATTTAATTATTGGTTGCATATAGAATTGCCTAATGCCTTGCTAAACGGTTTGTCTCATATCTAAATAACCGTAGCGCCGAATTAAATAAACGTTATATGTAAATTGCTTAGAAAAAATGTACAGAATATCATGGTGCACTTTATTTTCTAGTTTAATAAATATAAAATATCTTTGGTTTAGATCTGGACCAAATTCATAATTTGCATATGAGGTTGTTTTGGAAATGCTATATGTTCCTTCTGGCCTCATTTAAAATGCCTAGTTGATGTAGTTGTTCATGCTTCACCTCTTGCCATGATAAACAACATTTAAAATGATTGTTTAGTTAAACAACATTAACCACATTTCTCATAAGATGGAGAGTTGTTATTTTGTTTTATGTATGTTGGCCTTCTCCATTTAAAATTGCTTTAATTCCATCTTCACCTTATGCCATGACCACCCATGTTAAAAAACATTTAATATTGATAAGTACCTAAACGAGAGTGAACTAAATAATTCAAATGTGGAGTTTCGTCAATATGCAACTCGTTGCATATTGAACTTCACTTAATTTGTAGTGTTTCATTGTTGCATCTTGCCATGCCTTATATATTTAAACTTGACGTGCATCATCGTTGTTTGTGCATCATGTCATGAATATGCTGTGGTGTTTACCGTGTCATTTGCTTGTTTCCGGATTGCTTCTTCTCCATAAAGTTCCGAAAGCGTTTCAGAGTGTGAGGATTCATTCAACTATGTAACGCCCAAGATGCGATCCTATCCTGATTTTGGCACGAGGGCCTCGACAGGGATAGAAGTGCATCTCGTCATTTCGCAAGAATGGATATCATTACAAGTACATGTAAAGAAGAGATGAGTATATGGAATTGGCTTACACTCGCCACAAGCTACATCAATATCACATCAATACAACAACATATACAATCATCATACAGAAGAGCAGGGTCCGACTACGGATGAAATCAAACGATAAAATGACATCCATCCTTGCTATCCCAGGCTGCCGGCCTGGAACCCATCCTAGATCGATGATGAAGAAGAAGAACTCCGAATCAAACAAGCATCGCGCTCATGTCAAATCATCGCATTACCCGTACCTGCAACTGTTGTTGTAGTAATCTGTGAGCCACAGGGACTCAGCAATCTCATTTCCAAGGGTATCAAGACTATTAAAGCTTAATGGGTCAGGTATGGTTAAGTGGTGAGGCTGCAGCAAGCACTAAGAATTTATTTGAGTGGCTAACTTACGAGTACAAGAATAAGGGGGATGATTGTCGCATAAATGGACGTGTACTAGTAATGATCTCTAAGAGATCCTGAACACCTACTTACGATCAAACATAACCCCACCATGTTCTCTCTCGGATCAGAAATTCACGAGAAGAGACAGTCATGGTTACGCACACGGTTCGTGTATTTGATTTGAGTTTACTTCATGTTTGCTATGACCGGGTGTTAAACAAAGTTTCCAAGTTGCCACGTAACCGTGGGCACGGCTTTCCGAAAGATTTAACCCTACAGTGGTGCTCCAACTCATCCATCACAAACTAACCACACGCCACGTTGGAATTCCTCAACCGTGGAATCACCCCTAGTATTTGCGGAATCCCGATGGAAAATCTCAACTTCGAGATAGCCCGAAGTGTCGTCAAAATCCTGCGCACGAGACGTTCGAGAAAGGTAAAACAAATCCAGCAAGGCCGCCCGGCGTACCGACTAAACACGATAGGAGCCGCGTATCTCGTTCTCAAGGTACGACCGGATGAGCTAGACGTCGGGTTGGCTGAAACCCCGGGTGACCAGGGGGCGCCGGACATCGCTCGGTTTGGACCAACACTCATGAGGAGCACTGGCCCGGGTTGTTGATTAATTATCCGCGGGTGCCAGCGGGTCCCTATGCATTTTATTAAGTTGTTTAGCAAATGTAGTATCAAAGTTGGGTCTTGCCAGACAAGTTTTAATATAAAACGAATGGTGAAGGGGGTCCCCATAACAACCCTGAGCATGTTAGGAGCGCAAAAATATGGAACATAACACCGGTACACAAGTAACTAGGACGGGAAAAGTGGAACAAAACACCGAGCAAAAGGCCAAGCCTTCCACCTTTACCAAGTATATATGTGCGTTAAATTAAATAGCAATAATATTGTGATATATCAAAAAATATCCATGTTGCACATGGAAGAACTTGCACCTGCAACTAGCAACGCTATAAGAAGGGCTGAGCAAGCGGTAACATAGCCAAACAATGGTTTGCTGGGATGTGGAGGGGTTAGAGGCTTTTTATGGAAATTTGGGAGGCTTAACATACAAGTGGTAGGTAGAGAGACAGCGATAGAAACGAGACATCTAGCATGGCAATGATAGTAATGGTATCCAGGGAAATGATCATCTTGCCTGAGATCCCGCTTGGAAGAAGATCGAGTCCATGAAGAAGACGAACCAACGTAGTCGAACGAATCCTCACACTCCGAACGCTTTCGGAACTCTATCGAGAAGAAGCAATCCGGAAACACCAATCAACACATGATCAACACCACAACATATGCATGACCTGATGCGCAAACAAACATGATGCATGTCCGGTTTAATTATGCGCAAACAAACATGATGCATGTAATGGTATCCAGGGAAATGATCATCTTGCCTGAGATCCCGCTTGGAAGAAGATCGAGTCCATGAAGAAGACGAACCGTGAAGTAGACGAACGGGACGTAGTCGAACAAATCCTCACAATCTGAACGCTTTCGGAACTCTATCGAGAAGAAGCAATACGGAACAAACAATCAACACACGATACACCACGACATATGCATGACATGATGCACTTCAAATATGATGCATGTTATGCATGGCATGACAAAGCACAACAATCAACTTCTACACATTAAGTGAAGCTCAATATGCAAGGAGTTGCATATTGACGAAAGTCCACGTTCGAATCATTTAGTTCACTCTTGTTTATTAACACATCAAGTTTAAATGCTGTTAACATGGCGAGAGGTGAAACATAAGTAAACTACACATCTAGGCAAGTTTAAATAAGGCCGGAAACAACATATAGCATTTCCGAAACGACCCCATATGTTAATTTCAAAATTGGTCCAGACCTGAACTAATCATGTTTTATATTCGTTAAACAGCAAAACAAAATGCACCATGTGATTCTACTCGTCATTCTAGTCGATTTACAAATATAGATCACATAAAACGGAGCTACGGCCTAAAAGATCTGATCAACACAAGATGCATATGTCATGAATGCAAAATGCATGCAAATAACCACTACAAATATGTTAAATCATGTATGCAACAAGATATTATGAAACTACATGAAATTCTAGTCAAGTTACATATGCAACATGTTCAAAACGGAGCTACGGTTCAACCTCAAATACCAATACGAGTTTTAGTTCAAATCTGTCCAAAACAGCAACATGGCATATTGCACACATGAAAATAACAAGTTCCAAGATCCTAATATGCACAAACTAAGCATGGGGCAGTAGCATATAACACACACTTCATTTCATCTGCACATAGCATACCCAAAAGAGTCATGGATCACATGGTAGGAAGCCCACAACATGGCAACAAAATATAGCAGATTAGGACTTAGTGAAAATAACAGGTTTTAGCATAGCAGATTTTCACGAAGGCATATTGGCAGCAACAAAACTATATGCTACAGGGCATATATTGGCATGAAACTTAACAGCATGTTAGTAGACATGATGCACTACAAATCATTACATGGTGGCAAGGTCTAATTATGCCTAGAAACATGGCTAGCATCAACACAACATGGCATTATGAAGAAAACAGATTCTCAGACAGTGAAAATTAGAGTAGACATGTGCAGCAGTTTTTAACAGATTGACATATTGGACAACAGAATTAATTATGATGCTAAACCTATTCATGCAAACTATTGGCACAACATGATAGGCAACAACATGATTAACAAAAGACTCCTTGGTGACAACCACAAAAGACTCCTAGATCAATAGCAAATCACATGACAACACGGCAACAAAATAACAGTTTCAGACTTAGTGAAATTTAGCTATCTCCCAAAACTGCAGTTTTGACTAGGCATGTTGACATGGCAATAAAAGTAACATAACTACCCTCTATGAGCATGGCAAGGACACCAACAGCAAGAAGACATGACACTCAACAAAACATAACATTGGCACATGTTCATACGGGTCATGGATTGCTTAATATGATGCTCACAAAACGGAACCCTTCGTTAACATATTTCAGTTTTAATGCGATAACAACTTGAGAGCAACTACTGAACATGATAATGAAGTTCTACCTAGCAACCAGAGGCATGGCATCAAAGTACACATATAATAGGGCACATCTCATGAAGAAACCACATGCAAAAGACCTACGGGTGAGATGCAACCATCCGCGCAAAATCGAATAAAATAACAGATTCGTCCAATACGATGAGATGCACTTTTGCAACTCAGATTTGACCACTTAGATGATTCCTATAATGCATGCAAATGATGCTAACATGTAGAGCATGAAAAGTAGAACAACTTTCATATATCATTCATCAAAAACCGATGCTTGTGCACAAAGTTATGGATGTTACAAAATACAACATGAGAAGAAAAATTGGGGACTTAGTCATTTTATACCTAAAGAAAAGCGGGATGGCGTGGTGCAACCGGACGAAGCCGAGCCGGACGGTGCGATGCAGCCTCATACTTGGCTCGGGGGACACCGGCGTTCAGGGACGGGGAGGTCCGGCCGGCGGTTGGTGGAGGGCCGTGGCCTCCCAGCGGCGGCGAAGGCGATGCAGGGAGGCGGGAGGAGGCCAGGACGGGCGCCGGTGACGAGGGCACGGCAGATCCGGGTGGCTGCCCCCAGATCTGGCCGGAGGGTGGTCGGCGGCGAGCTAGCGACGGGGAAGGCGCGGGGCGGCCGGGCCATGGAGCTTCTGCGGCGGGGCAGCAGTGGCTCGGGCGCTGACGGGCGAGGCCATGCCAGGCGGCGGGGAAGGCGACGAGGTCCGGCGGGCGGCAGCTTGCCGGCGGGAGCAGCAGGGCGACGGGGCAACACACCGGCGGCGGCGGGCAGACAAAGCAAGCTCGGGAGGAGCAGGCGGGGCGCGGGCTCGCTCGGGGGAGCTCGGGCCCGGTTCGGCCTGGGGGCGGGCCCGCGATGGGCTGGAGCAGGCCGCGGCGGCGGGGAAGCTGCGCGGGGACAGGTGGCAGTCTCTGGTTGGCCACAGAGGCGGCGGCGGCGGCGCCAATTGGCCAGGGGGGGAGTGGGCGGCGCCGGAATTCGAGGAGGAGAGAGAGGGGGTCAGATCTGGAAGGGGAGGACCTTCCTTTTATAGCATGGCTGATTTGGGGGGCTAGGGTTAGCTATTTTTGTCCGAATTCGGACCGTAGGATCGCGAACCGACGGCTCTGATCGGAGGTTTGGCTAGGGGTGGTTGTTGGGCTATGTAGAGGGGGTTGGGCCAAGATGAGAGGGAAGTTTGCCGCCCGGCATCAGCTTTTTTTAAAACCAAAAAACGTCCGCGATCTGACAGATGACCGCGCTGCTACGGTTGACCGTTCGGGTATCAAACAACCTCCGATTGTGACGAAATTTGGCAGGCGGTCTACCTACAATAAAACAAGACCGCGCGCCAAGTTTCAACCCAATCCGAGAATATTTTTCACGCACTTTTAAAAACATTTATTTTAACGATGCCGCGGGCGCGTGCGTGTGTGGTTGGCCTCAAAACGGTCAACGACAAGAATGGAAAGAACCGGTGTCTACGAACGGATGCAAGTTTTCAAAAACGAGTGATGATCCTATGCAAATGATGCGAATGATGCGATGATGAATGCGACAACCGAATGAATCAGACGACGAGAATGGAAATAAAACGGGAATCTTCTGGAGCGTCGGTCTCGGGCTGTTACAGACTACCTTGGTTCGTCTTCTTCACAGATTTGTTCTTCATCCAAGCGGGATCTCAGGCAAGATGAACATTTCCCTGGATACCACTACTATCATTGCCATACTAGTTGTCTCCTTTCTATCGCTATGTCTCGCTACCTACCACTTGTTTGACAAGCCTCCCAAAATGCCATGATAAGCCTCTAACCCTCCACATCCCAGCAAACCATTGTTTGGCTATGTTACCATTTGCTCAACCCTTCTATAGCATTGCTAGTTGCAGGGCAAGTTGTTTCCATGTGACAACATGGATATTTTGAGATATCACAATATTATTGCTATTTAATTTAATGCACATATATATACTTGGTAAAAGGTGGAAGGCTTGGCCTTTTTCTCGGTGTTTTGTTCCACCTTTGCCGCCCTAGTTACTTGTGTACCGGTGTTATGTTCCATATTGAGCGCTCATAACATGCTTGGGGTTGTTACGGGGACCCCCTTGATGTTTCTTTTGGGATAAAACTCTTCTGGCAAGGCCCAACATTGGTACTATTTGCTTAATAACAACTAAAATATGCGTAGGGCATGATCACCCCGTGGATAATTAATCAACAACCCGGGCCAGTGCTCCTCATGAGTTTTGGTCCAAAATGGGCTGCCTGCGGGGCCGCCTCGAGGAAACATGGGGATTGGTTTTCCTCAAAGCTAGTCCCATCCGGTCGTGTCCTGAGAACGAGATACGTGGCTCCTATCGGGTTCGTCGACACGTCGGGCATCCTTGCTGGATTTGTTTTACCTTTCTCAAACGTCTTGTGCACCGAGATTCCGAGGATACTTTGGAGAACCCCTGCAGGGTTAAATCTTTTCGGAAATCCGTGCCCGCGGTTATGTGACAACTTGAAAAAAATTTAACATCCGGTCATACAAAACTTAAAGTAAACTCAAATAAAATACACCAACCGTGTGCGTAACCGTGACTGTCTCTACTCGTGAGTTCTGAACTGAGAGAGAACACAGTGGGGTTATGATTGACTCGTAAGTAGGTGTTGAGGATCACTTAGTGATCATTACTAGTTCACGTCCATTTATGCGTAGATCACCCTTCCTATTCTTGTAAATGAGATTGCTGAGTCCCTGTGGGTCACAGATTACTACAACAACAGTTGCAGGTACAGGTAATGTGATGCTTTGACGTGAGAGCGATGCTTGTTTGATTTGAAGTTCTGCTTCTTCTTCATAGATCATAGGATGGGTTCTAGGCCGGCAGCCTGTGATAGCAAGGATGGATGTCGCTTTTATCGTTTGATTTCGTCCGTAGTTGGTCCCTGCTCTTATGTATGATGATTGAATATGTTGTTGTATTGATGTGATCTTGATTTAGCTTGTGGCGAGTGTAAGCCAATTCCCTATACTCATCTCCTCTTTACATGTACTTGTAACGATATCCATTCTTGCGAAACGACGAGATGCGCTCCTATCCCTGTCGAGGCCCTCGAGCCAAAATAAGGATAGGATCACATCTTGGGCATTACATGGATGGAGTTATTTCTTCCTAGGGTGCTCACTCGGTGAACGTACGAAGTTTGAGAACACCATGGAGGTGTGCTCAAACTTTAGCAGCATGGAAGAGCTGCACCAAGAGTCAGACGTTGTAGTGAAGAAGGCGACGCCGGAGGAGTTGGACGCTGATTCCTGACCCAGCGAAGGGCGCTATGTCAGTTGACATACTTAGTTGGGCCATGAATCAGGCCGACTCCGGCGATGCTAGACAGAGGGCAAAGTGGGCCAAGTACAAACAATACTGGCATCCTCATGACCATTGTGTTGCAGTGTACTTCACCACAAAGACTGTGGTGGTGCCATTGGAAGAGGATCAAGAAGCGGTGGCTATGTAGGTGGAAGAAGAAGATGCAGTGGCAATGATTGTGAGGGCGTGGAGCGAGGACACCGAAGCATGCCAATCAAGCTGGACTCCACCGAGGAAGAAGAGACGATGGTGTAGGTCGAGGAGAAGACCAAGACCAAGGCCAAGGCGACCCGCCGCTCAAATCGCCTCCAGGGTCCCCGAGGCTAAGATGTGTGCATACTGTGTAAGATGAACCCTAATCCCCAGTCCTATTGTACTCAATCCGGACCGGGAACCTCATATCTACCAGTAGTCATGCCGATCTTATGATCACTCCTATGGTGTTTACCCCAATTCCCCTTACCCCTAACGCGGATCAAACCTAAACTCGGATCGAATGCGAAGTAGTACATCAGAAGGGGGGAAGAGGGCTTACCGCCATTGCCAAAGTGCTGATGCAGATGCCGGTGGTTGATTTGCTGTTATCCGATCTGCTGCATGCCGCCGCCGCCCTTGGTGAGAGTGGGGAGAGGGGAGAGGGAAGAGAGAGCGATGAGGGAAGGTAAGGGTAATAAATGCTGACGCTTCTGGAAGCAACGCGACTTCTCGAGGGTGACTGATACGTCTTCAATGTATCTACAATTTTTGATTGTTCCATGCTATAATATTATCATTCTAGATTTTTTGGGGTATTTATTTACCAATTCATATTATTTTTAAGCACTAACCTATTAACTCAGTGCCCTGTGCTAGTTACTGTTTTTTGCATGTTTTTGGCTTTTCAGGTTTGCAGTACCAAACAAAGTCCAAGTGCGAAGAAACTTTTTGACGATTTTTTCTGGACCAAAAGAAGACCTAGAATCTTTGAGAGGAGACCGGAGGCCCCAAGAGGGAGCCACCACACAATAGGGCGTGCCGAGGGGGTGGCCACGCCCTGATGTGTGCTGTCTCCCCCTGGTGTCTCCCGACGCCCCTCTCTGGCCTATAAATTCTATTATATCCCAAACACCCTAGAGAGCCACCCGAAACACTTTTTCCTCCGTCGCAAGTCTCTGTTCCGCCATGTGCCCATCTGGAGCCCTGTTCCGGTGCCCTGCCAGAGGGGGGATCGATCACAGAGGACCTCTACATCAACCTTGCTGCTCCCATGGTGATGTGTGAGTAGTTCACTACAGACCTACGAGTCCATAGTTAGTACCTAGATGGCTATCTCTCTCTCTTGATCTTCAATACAATGGTCATCGCATCTTCGCTTTGATCTATTCGATGTAATCACTTTGTGCGGTGCGTTTGTTGGGACCCGATGAATTATGGGTTTATGTTCAGATTATTCATGATAAAAGATTTGAGTCTTCTCTGAATTCTATTATGATTCTTATTTGCATGATTATTATAGCTTCGTAAATCTCTCCGATCTATTTATTTGGTTTGGCCAACTAGATTAATCTTTCTTCAGTGGGAGGTGTGAATTGTAGTGGGTTCAATCTCACAGTGCTCTATATCCAAGTGACATAGTAGGGTGTAAGAGCACATTTATCCATGTTTGGTTTTGGTAATTGATGACAATCCCTATGGACTAATGGTTGCCTTGAGTTATATTCGAAGGATTTGTCCATAGGCACTTCTTGAAGTACATGTGTTGGTTTCAAGGAGTTTATGGTGACCAAGGTGGTATGTAAGGTTTTATCCAAAGATTGGTCATGTGAGAGTTGATCCCATTGCAAGCATGTCTTGAAGATGAAGATTGTGTGAACATTCATGTTTACCTTCAAGACATCATCTTTGTGAAGAGAGAAGAGAAGACACAAGGTTGATCAAGATTAAGGCAAAGAATGATTCAAGTTGATCAACACACAAAGCGTAGAAGATGTACCAAGTGGGATCAAGTGATCCCATGGTATGGTAAGCATTGTCCATTACGCTTTGTGTACTAACCCATGGTCTACGTGAGAGTTCGTTGTTGGGTTAGGTATATTTCCATGGGATTGCATCAAGAGGAAGATCCCATACAACCCATGGAAGATGACATCAAGTGGTGATTGTCATCAAGGTTGCGGTGTGCAAGTTCAAGTGAATCATCACGGATAGATCATGCTTGAAGCTTGGCATCCATTGTGGTGACAATGGACTTGTGAAGATGCGCCGAAGAGTGGCTCACCCATAGTGGAGTATGGGGGAGCAATCTACTAGTCTTCATCAAGCCGGCACAATCAAGAAAGGTGGTCCATCTTGAGAAGGACAAGATCGTCATCATCTAGCTCAAGTGGACTATGCGCAAGGCAAAGGTTTGCCCTTGAGAAGTTTTCCATTTTACCGGTCTCATAGTAGTAGTTGGGAGACCAGGTTATAGGATCGATTGCCATACTATCAAGGGGGGCTCTCAAGTGAGTAGCTCGATCGTATCGTTCGTTGAGAGCTCAAACCTTTTGCATCCTTGCATCATATTTCTTGGTTCTTGTTTGGTGTTTCTCTTTGTGAGTCCTAGAGCTTATGGTCATCTTCATGACAAGCTCGAGTTCATCGAAAACGGAGTTCATATGAATCTTCGATGATGTTTTCGATGTTGGATTTTTTGCCGATTCTTCATTCATAGAGGTTTCACATCGCTGTTGTATTGCTCTTGTCGTCCTGAATCCAACAAGCTTGAGTTTGCTCAATTCGGAGCTCATTTGTAGGAGTTATGGTAGTTCTGGTCTTACCTGTTTTCTTGATGCGGTTGTACCGCTGGTCCGAGCGGTTGTGCCGCTTGGCCGGTTCGTCCGGTACAACTACCGCCCAGGGGTAATACCCTCGGGTTGCTGCTCACAGGATGTTGCCAGCGGTTGTACCACTACCTCCGGGCGGTTATACCGCCCAGGATCTGGCCAACCCTGTTGAGTGGCTTCGGGCGGTTGTACCAGCCCAGTACCACCCCACCACCGGTCTGGGTTTTGTTTTGCTGTGGTTCTTGGGCGGTGGTGGCCCGGTTGTTCCGGTCAACTTATTTTGAGCGGTACTACCGACGCTCATAGCGGTTGTACCGCTCAGGACTTTGCCACGCCACCGCCCGTGCTCAGTCTTTGCGGTTGTATCGCTCTTCACAGCGGTTGTACCACCCCTGTGTGTTTCTGCACATAACGGGCAGATTTGTGGGGACCTATTTAAGGGGGTCTTCTTCCCCAATGGTTCCCCATCCTTTGAGGTCGAGTTTGCCCCCCATTGTTGACCTTCTTAGAGCTTGCTAACTCTCAATCCCTCCAATGATTCTTGCTAGTTCTTGAGGGAAAAGAGAAAGGAGATCTAGATCCACATTTCCACCAATCACTTTCTCCTCTATATGAGGGGAACCCCTTGGATCTAGAGTTTGGAGTTCTTCGTGTTCTTCTTCGTTCTTCCTCTCATTTCCTCCATAGCATTAGTTGTTGTAGTGGGATTTGGGAGAGAAGGACTTGGGCACTCCGTGTGCCCTTGCCATTGCATTTGGTGCATAGGTTTGAGTTCTCCATGGTGATACGTGGAAGTGAAGTTTGAGAAGGTTATTACTCTTGGGTGTTTGTGCACCCTAGAGCTTGTTCCTCTTGGGTGCCTTGGCGCCCTAGACGGTTGGTCGTGCCTCGGAGCTCAATCATTGTGGTGTAAAGTTCCGGGCAAGCGTCGGGGTCTCCAATTAGGTTGTGGAGATTGCCCCGAGCAATTTGTACGGGTACCGGTGACCGCCCCCAAGGGTTGCCAAAGTGTACGGGTACCGGTGACCGCCCCCAAGGGTTGCCACTTGTATGGGTTCGGTGACCGACCTCAAGGGTCCCTTAGTGGAATCACGGCATCTTGCATTGTGCGAGGGTGTGAGGAGATTACGGTGGCCCTAGTGGCTTCTTGGGGAGCATTGTGCCACCACACCGCTCCGAACGGAGATTAGCATCCACAAGGGTGTGAACTTCGGGATACATCATCATCTCCACGTGCCTCGGTTATCTCTTGTCGGATTTCACGCTCCGCAAAACCCTTAAGATTCGAACACAGGGGCGTGTGCGAAGATCCTCTGCAGCTTCGCCCTACCTAGCTCGCTACACGATGACTAAGACGATGAACTCGCACGATGACGAGGAAGAAGATGAACACGGTAGTTTACCCAGGTTCGGGCCGCTGCGAAGCGTAATACCCTACTCCTACTTTGGTGGATTGCCTCTCGAGGAGGTGTGATGGATGAACTAGTACAGTGTTTTGGAGCCTCGTGAGGGCGCTCCTGAGGTGTTCTTGGCCCCCTGTTGGCTTGGTGATGGATGAGTGGATCGACTGATTTCCCATCCCTCTCTACGGCGCAGCCTATCCTCTATATATAGCGGTGGCCCGGGTCCTCCTCCCTTATCGCAATGGCGGGAAGGGATCCCATAACGGCCAAGTTTGAAGGGGGACAGGAGTACATGCCTGTCCGGCCCAAAGGCGGTCTTCGCGTGCAAAGTTGCTGTCGATGATGCAGAGGTGGGCTCGGCGATGACATCCGTCCTGCGGGGCTCGTGGTCGTGGTCTTGTTGCACCAGAATGGAAACCTTTGGGGATGCTTTGGGAACCCGCGTACGTCCTTGCTCCCTTTGCACCAAAGGGGAAACTGCGCCGCCTGTCGCGCTGGCACCCGCCTGTCCTTCCTTGCGTCATCTTTGACTCCTGAGGCCGGGCTCTGCATAGAGATCTCCGCCGCTCCGGAGGGGGCCTGGGGAGGCCCATCCCTTGCCGATCTTGACCCCGCTCCTCCTCGCGAGCCTAGGGCCCTCGCGAGGGCCTTGTCTTGAGTGGGGCCGTGCCTGGCTGTGTTTGGCTGACGAAGTGGGCCATGCCCTGGGCCGCAGGCAGGTAGGTCTGGGTACCTCGTTCCCAGAACGCCGATAGTAGCCCCCGGGCCCAAGGCGCGCTCGAGTCGGCTTCCGGGCGAAGCCTTGAGGGCGGCCCGAAGCGCCGCGGGCCCCAACGCCTGTGGGCCAGGACTGGCGTGCGTCGTGCAGTTGATGTCGGGCGTTCTTCATCCCTTCGGCCACCGCCCGAATCGACAAGAGCCTGACTTCTAGCGCTGGGCCATTATTGCTTTCCCCTCTTGCGCACCTGCTCTTGCTTTCCAGGTCTCCGGCTCTAGCAGAGGCCTCTCCAGATCCGGCGCCGCTCCATCCTTCACCTTGCCGCTTTGGCCCCGCGAGGTTCCCGATTGCTCCCGCCGGCAAGTAGAAGCCAGAGGCCCAGAGCTCAGCCTCCGCTCCTATCTCGCCGGCGCTCTCAGGGTCCACCATCGCTAAGGACGAGGACCTCGTCCCGGTGCTCCCGTCGACGGCGGATGAGACCAACGAGTGGGGGCGGACCTTGATATGGGGCGGCTCCTCGGAGAGGCGGCCCTCGTCCAAGGTGGTCTACCCCTTCTTTCTTCATAGCATCTTCGCCGGGCTCGTCCCGCCCTTCTCTGCGTTCTTCACCGCCATCCTCGACCACTACGGGATCCAAGCTCTTCACCTCCAACCCAACTCCATCCTGCTCTTGTCAGTCTTTGCCTTCTACTGCGAGGCTTTCGTGGGCGTGAGGCCTTCGATGGCCCTCTTCTGCCATTTCTTCAGCTTGCGCTTGCACGACGGCGCTCAACGGTTGGCGTGCGTCTCCTTCGTCACAGTCCAGAGCGGCAACATGCTCTTGAAGGCCGGGAAGAAGGTGGAGAACTTCAGGCACCGTTGGGTCCTCATGGATCTCAAAGACCCCAACCCCCGGTTGAATCTGCCGAGGGGGCTGCCGGAGAAGACCTCCGCGTGGAGCTCCGCGAAGCTTTCCGACTCCCGGGCCTGGCCCGTCCTGGAGCGTTTCTACCGCGATATCAGCGCCAGGAAGCTGACTGGGGGGATGATAGTGAAGGAGTTCTTGGCGCAGTGCCTGGCGCCCCTCCAGTCCCATTCTAGGCCCTTGTGGGATTACCAGGGCAGCGGCGACAACCTCAGGCTTCGGTCCGCACGCATAACCCCCGAGGAGCTGAGCAGGGCTGTGGCGACCCTGCTCAACGGCGACCCTGGTGATCTCCCTGACGCCCACGCCCCGTTGTACTGCAGCGACGACGGGACCGATCTGGTTGCCGCGATGCCTGTCTTCAATGAACTGGGGCTTTTCCCAGCTGAGGGCCTTGTTTCCCCGGTGATGGTGTCCTCCGGTGACACCACGGGCGGGGAGGATTCGGAGAAGACCGCCGATGACGGCCCGGCAGGGGCGTCTCCCCCGTCATAGGGAACCCTTCTGCGCGAGCTCGAGGACGACGATGATGTTGGTGAAGTTTCTGCTGCGGGCTCCTCACGCGTCGCCAAGGCCCCTAGGGGGCTAGGGCTAGCCCCTCGTGCCACGCGGTTCGCCTGCGTGTCGACTCCCAGGAAGCGCGGAGCGGAGTCTCCTCCAGTGCGCCCTGCCTCTGCCGGAAAGGCGGCTGAAAAGCCGGCCTCGCCTCCACCCGAATCGCAGCTCGCAGGCAAGGTGGGCGAGGACGGGGCCATGGCGATCCCTTCAGCGGCCGCCCTTGCGGACAACGCCTCTGCTCCCCCGTGTGGTGGTGCCCTCACCGAGGAAGGCTTGGGCGCCCCCGTCATTGCCGGAGCGGAGAGGAAGAGGAAATGGGTTGACGTTGAGGAGTAGGTGATCCGGCTTGGCTTTGCTCGCCTGCCGGTGGCTCGTGTATTGATGACCTTCCTTTGCTTGGTGACTAGGGAAGCCGCCGTGCTGAAGATGAGGAAGAAGAAGGCGAGTGTCAAGCCGAAGGCGCCTTCCGACGCGACGCCCGCTCCTGCCGTCATGCCGTCGCCTGCTGCCGAGGGGGACGGGGCTCGCGAGGCAACCTCCCTGGTCGTCGCAACGGAGCCCCTTGAGCCCCCAATGCCTGTTGGCGTGGTCGCTCCTACCCTCGAGGCCGCGGCGGCGCCGTTGTCTGGAGGGCCAGCCCCTGAGAGCCAGCCGCCCGTCGATCCGTCCGTGTCCGTGGTCGCCGCGCGGCCTCCGGAGCCTCCTGCTCCTCGTGCTGCTGCCTCCCCGGGGACGCCTCCTGCGATCGCACAGGGGACTCCTCCGGAGGGGGCCTTGATGCCTTTGTCGCGCGGCCTCGATGTCCTGGACGGGGCCTTCGCTGTTCTGGGTCAAGTTCGTGGCGCCCTCGGGAGTACCGACGATCGCCTCGCTAGAGGGCTCCTTGGGCTCCTCTCCGGGTGGCTCCAGGCTGACGCTTCTGCCGTGGCGGTTTGGGTTCAGGCCGAGGCTGCCGCGGCGAAGAGCGAGGAGGAAGCTGCGTCCGCCAGGGCAGCCCGCGAGGAGGCTCTAGCTAAAGCGGCGTCTGCCACCCGGCGCTGTGAGGAGGTGGAGGCCCGCCTGAAGGCCCTCCATGAGGAGAAGTCTGAGCTTGCGGAGCGGCTGCGTCAGCAGGAGGAAGATCTCAAGGCCCGCGAGGCCAAACTTGCCGCTCGGGACTCCGAGCTGTCCCAGGTGGCGACCCGCCAGGCCACGGAGCGGAAGCGCCTGGACGCGCATGAGGAGGAAGTCGCTTCGGGGAAGGCCCTGCTTGACACCAGGGAGAAAACCCTTGCTGCGGCTGAGGAGAGAAAGGCTGCGGAGCTGAGCGTCTTTCCCACCGTCGAGCTCAAGCTTTGCCGAGCGCTCCATTCCCTCTGCCGGGATGGGTTTGCGGAGCCCCTGGCATCTCCAGAGAGCGGCTTCGCGGTGCTCGCTTCGAAGCTTGTCGAGGCGCTGGAGGGCGCCGTTGTCAAGGTGGAGGGGGTCTTGGAGAGCGAGTGGCGCGACCTTTTCTCTGAGGCCGCGACGCGCGTCTTCAGCCATCTTCATCTTCGCGAGCCGGGGTTCGACTTCGACTCCGTGATCCGCCCGGTCGCCGCCGAGGTCCGCGCCAATGCTGCGGCGGCGGTGAAGGGCGCCGTGGGGACGCTGGTGAAGAGGTTCACCCGCGTCGCGGTTCCCCCGCCTCCTGATGCTGCAGGGGTAGGCGGCGAAGATGACGACGCCAACGATGTCGACGACGAGTTCCCTGAGGACGGGACGAGTGGTGGCGGCGGTTCTTCCTGATTCCTCTCCCCTGCTCCTTTCCTGCAATGTCCATCGTGCCTCATGGAGGCGTTAAACTTGTTTGCGTTCGCAAAAATTTTAATGCTTGTAATAACTGTTGAACTGTGTGATTGCTCTCTTCGCCTTGTTTCCTTCTTGGTTGCTGTGATGCTCTGCGTCGGCAGGGCCCGGCCCCGCCCATACCTCAGCCGCCGTTGTGCCGACCGGATCACCAAGGACGGTCCAAGGGGTGAGGGGCTACGGGGCCAGTGAGGCTCCTGAGTCGCGATGCTCAGGAGTCCCCCTTGACGTACGAGCAGCCCTCATGAAGGGAACATGGTGAAGATTGGGCTAACTTGAAAATTTTGAACACCTTTGGCGCTCTGCGTCGGCAGGGCCCGGCCCCACGCATACCTCAGCCGCCGTTGGCCCAACCGGATCACCAAGGACGGTCCAAGGGGTGAGGGGCTACGGGGCCAGTGAGGCTCCTGAGTCGCAATGCTCAGGAGTCCCCCTTGACGTACAAGCTCCAGCGTCCTCCTTAAGGGTTTTTGAGTGGTTTTTTGAACGCTTCGAGCTCTGCGTCGGCAGGGCCCGGCCTCGCGCATACCTCAGCCGCCGTTGGGCCGACCGGATCACCAAGGACGGTCCAAGGGGTGAGGGGCTACGGGGCCAGTGAGGCCCCTGAGTTGCGATGCTCAGGAGTCCCCCTTGACGTACGAGCAGCTCCCATACCTTTCCTCGCCAGCTTTTCCGGAGATGGGCGCGTGAAGACCAGGTTTGGCAGACCTGGGAAGGTGGCGTGTACCAGGTTTGGCCAGGTAGTAGCCCCCGTGCAGCCCCCTCACACGTACATCCCTGGGGAATGCAGCGAGAAGGGGGCCACTAGGGACCTTCCTGAGGTTGGATGCAGCCGCTGGGGCGCCCTCTGTTGTTTATCCCCCCGCACGGGGCGTGGGGCTTCCACATTGCGTGGGCATAGTCATTGGTGGACCGTGTTGACCGCCAGCATGGAGCTGTGGCTTCCACATTGCGTGGGCATAGTCATTGGTGGACCGTGTTGACTTCTCCGCTAGCGCGGAGCTGTGGCTTCCACATTGCGTGGGAAGGAACCCCTCCGCGTCCTCGGGGGGGGGGGGGCTCCGGGCGTGTACAGCCCATAGAGTTCGTACGCGTGGCTGGCACGGTAGAACTGGGAGGTGTATCTGGGAGCTCGCGGGGGCGCTTTGGCCTCGCAAGGTCCCTACCTCAAAGGCGGTTTTGCGCCTGAGTCTTCTCGTAGGTGGGGCCGTCTGAGGCCCTGCAGACTTCTTCCTCTTCACGAGTGAGGCAGGTCGGGAGTCCTTTTGGCACTCTACGTCTGCATGCCCCAGTGCCGCACATTTCCCGACCACCATAGTGTACGACCGGATCACCAAGGATCCAACTACGAGGTCAGGCCTCGACACCCTTGACGCCGACTGGATCACCAAGGAGGACATCAAGGGGCGAGTGGCTTTATGACCGGTAAGGCCCCTGAGGTGCATTGCCCAGGAGCCCCCTTTGACGCTCAAGCGGCTCTACCTCGGCAGGTCCCAGTCCCGCACATTTCCCTACCACCGTAGTGTATGACCGGATCACCAAGGACGCAACTACGGGGCGAGGCCCCGACACCCTTGACGCCGACCGGATCACCAAGGACGACATCAAGGGGCGAGTGGCTATATGACCGGTAAGGCTCCTGAGGCGTGATGCTCAGGAGCCCCCTTTGACGCTCGAGCGACCCCCATTCCATCCTACCGGCCGCTGCCTCAGGAGGCCGTGGGGCCTCCCGAGACTCCATGCTGAGGCGCCGCGCTGCGGCCGGAGCCCCCGAGCGGGGGTCGACTGCCCAAAGATGCAAGTCCCTGAGGCGACAGGGCCTTGCATCCCAGTTCCGAGGTGCCCCGGGAAGGGCCGTAGCGCATGGCCCCTTGCGAAACAC
Source organism: Elymus sibiricus (assembly GCA_039707655.1). Lineage (NCBI taxonomy): Eukaryota > Viridiplantae > Streptophyta > Magnoliopsida > Poales > Poaceae > Elymus > Elymus sibiricus. The sequence goes on from CM077667.1 coordinate 214,297,462, forward strand.
CAACTCAGAAAGGGTGGTGCGGCGGCATTCACACCGGCAAGGAGCCATGCAGGCAAGATAAAACGTTAGGAAACAGATCAGATGCATGAGAAACTATTGAAATATGCATAAACGAGGCGACTGCAGGGGTGTGCCCTGATCGCCTGAGGATAATGCGGCCCGGTGGGCGCCCTCAAACGGAGTGAACCAAAAAGTTACCTGGCAGCAGCCAACAAAAAGTCACCTGCCGACCATGCCGCTGAAGAGTCGAAGCTGCCGTCAGAGCCTGATCTTACACCTCCACGATCGCGACCTTCATGGGCCCGTCGTCTCCCAAGGCTTGGGACCTTCGCTCGGTCCGAGCATCTCCTCCAACTCCTCACCGCTCCTCGCCAGGCCAGGTATGAGCATGGCTCGGTAAAGGTGCTGGAATGTGTCCCTTGCGTTCGCCAGGCCGAAGGGCATGCAGACGTAGTTGCGCGGGTAGACCCATCCATGATCGACACGCGATAGCCAAAAGGGGCCCTGGGACGCAGCCCTGTTGATCGCGAGCGTGTTGACGCAGATGCGCGGCTGGTCGACCGCGCCGATGATGGCGGCTGCGATTGGTGGTGCTAGGCAGTCCCTGCCTTGCATGGCCTGCTGTTGCTGAAGCTCCTCGATCACTCTGATGACGGACTCTTCCGAGCTCGGCGCCACGCGCCGTGCTCCCAGCTCGAGCTGACGCGTGTCAGGACGCGCCTTCAGGTTGTGCTTGAGCGCCTCTCTTGTTTCACTGGCCAAGCCGGAAACTCCCCGGATGAGAGCCCCCAGGCCCGACCCAAGAGGGGCGCCGAGCGCGCTTTCCTATGCGATAGGAGGTGGGGCCCCGTCCCTGGGCGCAGAGCTCGGGGCTCCAAGACGCCTCGCGGGAAGGAGCTGCTTCTTCTTCTTGCGTGGGTCCTCACGAGGCAGGGCGTCCTCCTCCTCGTCCGAGCGCTCGGCCGCGGCGGCGCGGTAAGCACGCTCGAGGGAGCAGATAGCATCCTTCTCATCGCAAGCGACGGTGATGACTCCGCCACTCCCTGGCATCTTGACTACGTTGTAGCCAGGGTGAGTCACCACCATGAACTTGGCGAGGGCCGGGTACCCAAGGATCGCGTTGTACGGGAGGTGGATGTGCGCGACGTCGAAGATGATGATCTCGATGTGGTAGTTCTCGCATCCGCCGAAGGTGACAGGCAGGAGCACTTGCCCGATGGGGACGGTGGACCCGTCTGTGACTCCCGAGAAGGGCTTTGTCGGCATGAGCTGTTCGTACGGTACCTGGAGTGTCTCGAAGGTCTCAATGGAGAGGACATTGAGCCCCGCTCCACTGTCGATAACGTTGCTGATGGTTGGAGTGCACAGCATGGTGAGCTTGCCGGCCATGGCCGAGCACCTGAGCTGATCCCTCGCGTTGAAGGTAATGGCCACCTGGGACCACTTGAGGGGACGCATTGCTTTGGGCTTTGGGAGAGCCGCGTTCACCTCCCGCGTGAACTGCTTGAAGGCACGGTTCGACGTTGGGGCCTAGGCGCCGCCCAGGATACAGGCTACCGCCCTGACCTCCTGGAAGCCCCTAGCCCCATCGTCTTGTCTGTCCTCTTCCTTCCTTCTGGGTGGCGGCGGTGATGGCGGCAGGCTGGCCTCACGAGGACGTGCCTCACGAGGCTGGCCGTGGCATGACCCCTCCGGAGGGTCGTCGCGCCAGCGATCCTCACGAGTCTGATCGCGCCAGCGGTCGTCCCGAGCCTGATCACGCTAGCGGTCCTCCTGAGGCTGATCGCGCCACCCTTGACCCGGCTCCCGGTTGTCCCAACGGCCTCCACCGCGGCCTCCGCCGCGTCCGAAGCCATGGTCGGTGCGTCCAGGGCGCCGGCCGAAGTGTTCGGCGCGGACCAACCTGAGTTCTTGGCAGTCGGCGGTGTCGTGGTTGTTGGTGCCATGAAAGATGCAGGTCAGTCTTCCCCCTGCGGGGTGCTCCTCACCCCGGCTGCGCTTTGCCTCAGGCTCGGCCGCAAGCACCGCTGGGGCCTTGCGCTTCGCCTCCTTGGCCTTGGTCTTCTTTTCTTCTGGCTCTGCCGCCGGAGGCCCGCGGAGCGACAGGCGGCCCTCCTCAGCCTTGGCGCACCTATTCGCCAGATGGAACATCTCCAAGGCAGAGCACAGTTCGTCATTCATGGCGAGCTCCTCCTTCATCTTGAGGTCCGTGACGCCGTCAGTGAACGCTGAGATGATAGCCTCGTCTGGCGCCTTCGGGATCTTGAGGTGCGTAGTCGTGAAGCGCTATATGAACTTGTGCAGGGTCTCTCCATCCTGCTGCTTGATACGCCGCAGGTCGTTCACGGTGAGCGCGCGGTCACGGGTACCTTGGAAGTTGGCGATGAAGCGTTTGCGCAGGCCATCCCAGGAGGTGATGGATGCCTCCGGGAGGTTAAGGAGCCAGGAGAGCGCGCCACCTTTGAGTGCCATGGGGAACCAGCACGCCATGACCTTGTCGTCTCCTCCGGCCGCCCGGATGCTCAGGGAGTAGAACTGTAGGAACTCGGCTAGATCCGGGGTGCCGTCGTAGCGTGGGGGCAGATCAGGCTTGAACTTGCAGGGCCACGTGGTTGGGTGGAGCTCCGGGGCGATGGCGAGGCACCCCACCGGTTCGACGGGTGCTGCGTGCGCGGGTGTCGGCGTTCTGGGAACGGGGGTACCCAGACCTGCCTGCCTGCGGCCCAGGGCATGGCCCACTTCATCGACCAAGCACGGCCAGGCGTGGCCCCACTCAAGGCAAGGCCCTCGCGAGGGCCCTAGGCTCGCGAGTAGGAGCAGCGTCAAGACAAGCAAGGGATGGGCCTCCTCAGGCCCCCTCCGGAGTGGCGGAGATCTCTAAGCAAGGCCCGGCCTCAGGAGTCAAGGGTGACGCAAGGAAGGACAGGCGGGCGCCAGCACGCCAGGCGGCGCAGTTTCCCCTTTGCTGCAAAGGGAGCAGAGACGTACGCGGGTTCCCAAAGCACCCCCCAAAGGTTTCCATTCCGGTGCAACAAGACCATAACCACTAGCCCCGCAGGGAGGATGTCATCGCTGAGCCCATCCCTGTGCTGTCGACAGCTACTTTGCAGGCGAAGACCGCCTTTGGGCAGGGCGGGCACGTACTCCTGTCCCCCTTCAAAATTGGCCGTTGTGGGATCCCTTCCCGCCATTGCGATAAGGGAAGAGGACCCGAGCCACCGCTATATATAGAGGGTAGGCTGCACCGTAGAGGGAGGGGGATCCATTCCACCATCGAGCCACAGAGGGACTCGAACACCACTGGGGAGCCCTCAGGAGGCCCAGAAACACTGTACTCGTTCATCCACCCCACCTCCTCGAGAGGCAATCCACCAAAGCAGGAGTAGGGTATTACGCTTCGTAGCGGCCCAAACTTGGGTAAACTGTCGTGTTCATCTTCTTCCTCGTCATCGTGCGAGTTTGTTGCTGTGTTCATCGAGTAGCGAGCTAGGTTGGGCGAAGCCGCTGGGGATCTTCGCACACGCCCCTGTGTTCGAATCTTAAGGGTTTTGCGGAGCCCGAAATCCAACAGCGGGAGGGACCCGGTCTTGACACTCCTGCGGGGCTACCTCGAGTGGTTCCCGGTCGCGACGTTGGGTCGGCAGCGCGGGGAGCGCACGCGCGTCGACGCGTGGCCGGGGGACCACCTGGCAGCTTACTTCATCTCTTGCCCTTGCCCGCGGTTCGCGGGACTAGTCGCGCGGGCGCACCTCTCGCCTGGGCTCGGGGTTGGCGTCGCGTTGCGGAGGGGGTGGCGGTGCATCGCGGGCCACGTCGTCTTCCTGGGACGGTCGGGACCGAAGCTAGTAGGAGAGCGCTGAAGTGTCACCGGTGGCACTGACGAGCTCTGCGATGCGCTGAAGCCAGTCGTCGTAGCGGTGACCCGGAAGCTGGGACGATCGACGGAGTGGCTGTGTGGCCATCGCGCCGCGCGGTGACCGGATGGGAGGAGTCTTGTTGCTAGTGGGCGTCCGGGCCTGTGGCGGCGTTGGCCACAGGTGAGGGTGACCGGCGTGCTTCGGCGTGGCCCACAGGCGCCGTCTGGGCGACGCGGGCAGCTCGGCGCTCGGCGCGGGCTCGGCGAGCGTCAGACATCGGAACGGCGAGGTGGGAGAAGATCTTGGCTTGAGGAAGACTCCGACACGCCCCCTACCCGGCGCGCCAAATGTCAGATTTCGGGCTCCGCAAAACCCTTAAGATTTGAACACAGGGGCGTGTGCGGAGATCCTCTGCAGCTTCGCCCTACCTAGCTCGCTACACGATGACTAAGACGATGAACTCGCACGATGACGAGGAAGAAGATGAACACGGTAGTTTACCCAGGTTCGAGCCGCTGCGAAGCGTAATACCCTACTCCTGCTTTGGTGGATTGCCTCTCGAGGAGGTGTGATGGATGAACTAGTACAGTGTTTTGGAGCCTCGTGAGGGCTCTCCTGAGGTGTTCTTGGCCCCCTATTGGCTTGGTGATGGATGAGTGGATCGACTGATTTCCCATCCCTCTCTATGGTGCAGCCTAGCCTCTATGTATAGCGGTGCCCCGGGTCCTCCTCCCTTATCGCAATGGCGGGAAGGGATCCCACAATGGCCAATTTTGAAGGGGGACAGGAGTGCATGCCCGTCCTGCCCAAAGGCGGTCTTCGCCTGCAAAGTTGCTATCGATGATGCAGAGGTGGGCTCGGCGATGACATCCGTCCTGCGGGGCTCGTGGTCGTGGTCTTGTTGCACCAGAATGGAAACCTTTGGGGGATGCTTTGGGAACCCGCGTACGTCCTTGCTCCCTTTGCACCAAAGGGGAAACTGCGCCACCTGGCGCGCTGGCACCCTCCTGTCCTTCCTTGCGTCATCTTTGACTCCTGAGGCTGGGCTCTGCATAGAGATCTCCGCCGCTCCGAAGGGGGCCTCGGGAGGCCCATCCCCTGCCGGTCTTGACGCCGCTCCTCCTCGCGAGCCTAGGGCCCTCACGAGGGCCTTGTCTTGAGTGGGGCCATGCCTGGCTGTGTTTGGCTGACGAAGTGGGCCATGCCCTGGGCCGCAGGCAGGCAAGTCTGGGTACCCCCGTTCCCAGAACACTGACTTCTCTTACCCGAGCCCTTTACTTGTGCACTTTACTTTGTGATAGCCATATTGTTTCTTGTTATATATCTTGCTATCACTTAGTTGTTTATCTTGCTTAGCATAAGTTGTTGGTGCACATAGGTGAGCCTAGTTGTTTTAGGTTTTGTGCTTGACATATTAAACGTTAGTTTTATTCCGCATTTGTTCAAGCCTAAACCATAATTATTTTAAAGCGCCTATTCACCCCCCTCTAGGCGACATCCACGTCCTTTCATTAGGGGACAACACACGTCTTTGTATTGCTACCACTAAGGATAAAACTATGGGGTTAATTCATATTAATTGAGTTCTGTTTGTCTACATAATGTCATTTTTCTCCAAGCATTACTCTGTTTTACTTAATTCTCTAGATGCATGCTGGATAGCGGTTGATGGGTGGAGTAATAGTAATAGGTGCAGGCAGGAGTCGGACTATTTGCTTATGGATGTGATGCCTATATACACATGATCATTGCCGTGAATAAATATTGCATAACTATGCGCTTTTCTATCAATTGCCCAACAGTAATTTGTGTATCCACCGTATGCTTACTACATGAGAGATGCCACTAGGGAAAACTATGGCCCCCGGGTCTATCCACTTATATATTTACAAAGCTTTCATTACCTTGGTGCCATTTATTTTCTTTTATTTATTTTGCAATTTACAATTATCAACTATCATCTACACACTTCACTTGCTTGCAAATAACAAGTCCAAGGGGATTGACAACCCTCTTACCCGCATTGGGTGCAAGTGTTTGCTTCTTTGTGTGCAGTCGCTGAAGACGGGGGTTGCGTGCTACTCCTATTGGTTCGATAAACCTTGGTTCTCAACTGAGGCAAAAACTTATCTATACTCTGCTGCATCACCCGTTCCTCTTCACGAAAAACCCAACGCAGATCACAAGTATGAGGAAGGATTTCTAGAGCCATTGCAGGGGAGTATCATCAACTTACTATCAAGTACCTACACACAAAATATGATTCACTTGCTCTACTCTCTACTTACCTTGCAATGCTATCTTTATCTTTTCCACACAAACAGAAAGTAGAACAAGAAAAGTAAGATACATGGATCCTCATCCACTTGCTAATATTTTTAAAAGATCCGATAACGTTGAACCAATTGCTAGTGAGTTGAGTGCACTAGATTATCTTTATGAGGTCTTGCTTGAAAATCGTGAATCTAACAATTGTGATGAAGTGTTAAAAGAAATTTATAAAGTGATTCATGATAGTTTCTTGAATGAAAAACATGATTGCAATTTTTTTAGTATAAATTCTATGAATATCAATTGTGCTGATGATCATGATTGGGGTGATAATCATGATGTTTCTTGTGATCTTGATAGTTCTAAGCTTCATGATGAATCTATTATCGATTATGATATTTGCAATGGTACTAAAAGTGGGTTTGGAAGAGTGTCAACTTTAGGTAATAATGATCCCACTATTTTTGAGAATGATCAATCTTATGAATTTTTTGATAAAAGTGGGTTTGGAGAGGTCATGACTTTAGTTGATGCTAATCCCACTATCTTGGAAGATTATAAAACTTTCATGCATGTTGATCATGGAGAGAATATTTGACATGATAGTTATATTGTTGAGTTTGATTATGATCCTACATGTAATTATTATGAGAGAGGCAAATATGGTTATAGGAATTTGCATGTTACTCAATTACCTCTCTTTGTGTTGAAATTATTAATGCTTCATTCTTCCTATTTGCATATGCTAGATTTCACTTGTCTTGAGAATTTGTTTTCCTATAAATAGCCTATGCATAGGAAGTATGTTAGACTTAGATGTGTTTTTCACATGCTTTATGATGCTCTCTTTGTGCTTCAACTCTCGTCTATTATGTGAGCGTCATTGAAATCTCAAGCCTATCTTAATGGCTATAAAGAAATAGCTTGTTGGGAGACAACCCAATACTTTCTGTTTGTGTGTGATAACACGATTATTGCCTCTGTAGTGATTGTGTTTTTATGTTTAAATTAGTGTTTGTGCCAAGTAAAGCCTTTGGGGTGACTTGCATGATAAGTAGAATTGATACGGTGCAAAAACAGAAACTTTAGCGTCCAGTGCAAACTTTCTCTGATTTTACTGGAACGTCGTTTTGGTCTGAACGTCAATTTATAATAGTACCTAAAGTATTTGATATGTTTATTATACTAACAGATCTCACGAAGGTTTCTGTTGAGTTTTGTGTGATGAAGTTTTCAATTGGGTGCTATCACGATGGATGAAGGAATAAGGAGCGGCAAGAGCCTAAGCTTGGGGATGCGCAAGACACCCCAAGGTAATATTATAGGAAGACTCAAGCGTCTAAGATTGGGGATGCCCCGGAAGGCATCCCCTCTTTCGCCTCAATCCATTGGTATGTCACTTGGAGCTATATTTTTATTCATCACATGATATGAGTTTTGCTTGGAGCGTCGTTTGCTTTAGTTTTCTTTTGTTTTAGTATTCCACAATTATTGTTTGCTGGACACACCCACTTGAGAGAGACAAAAGATCACCATGATTTATTAGAATACTGTTTGTGCTTCACTTATATCTTTTGAGCTAAGCAGTTGCTCTAATACTTCACTTATATCTTTTAGAGCACGGTGGTGTATAGATTTTAAAGAAATAATTTCACTCTCGTTCATCACTTATATTTGTTTGAGAGTTAATAAATAGTGACGGTAGTTTGCATGGGTTATAAGACTAGTCAAAAAATAATAGGTATTCAAGGAGTGCATAATCAAAACCTTCATGTAGCACATAAAAGAGAAACTTTGAGTTAATGATATCAATGTGGTAATGTGAAAGGACATGAGTACATGATCATTGGTTAATAAGAATATCGTAAAATAGAGTGTGTTAACTTGCTGTTCATCTAAATATTTTTATGGCATGGTGATGATGTGTGAGCATTCTTATTCCTCGTTAAAATCCTAGTGTTGTTTAGGTCGGAGGCGCGTGATGGTTAACTCCTCCCAACCTCCTCCCTAGGGGCATGTGAGTAGTACTTTGCTTCGAGAGAGCTAATAAAATCTTGCAATAAGTATGTGAGTTCTTTATGACTAATGTGAATCCATGGATGTACGCACTCTCACTACCTCATATTTGCTAGCCTCTTCGGTACCTTGCATTGCCCATTCTCACCTAGAGGATCGGTGCAACCTTCGCCGATGCATCCAAACCCCGTGACATGATACGCTCTGTTGAACATAAGCCTCATTATATCTTCCTCAAAACAGCCACCATACCTACCTATTATGGCATTTCCATAGCCATTCCGAGATATATTGCCATGCAACTTCCACCGTTACATCATATGACCAGTACTTTCATCATATTATTGCTTTGCATGATCATATAAGCTGACATAGGATTTGTGGTGAAGCCACCGTTCATCATTTTTTTATACATGTTACGCTTGATCATTGCACATCCTGGTATGCTGGCAGATGCATTCATATAGAGTCATACTATAGTTTTCATATTGAGTTGTAAGTAAATATAAGTGTGATTATCATCTTTATTAGGGCACCGTCTCAGTGAGGAAAGGATGATGGAGACAATGATTCCCCAACAAGTCGAGATGAGACTCCAAAAAAATAGAAGAAAAGAGAAATGAAAAAGAAAAAAAAGGAAAAGAAAAAAAGGAGAAAAGAGAAAGAAATAAAAGGAAAAAAAGGATAAAAAGAAAAAGGAAAAGAAAAAAATGAGATAAAAGAGAGAAAGGACAGTGCTACTACCTCTTTTTCCACACTTGTGACTCAAAGTGGCACCATGTTCTTCATATAGAGATTCTCTTGATTTGTCACTTTTATATGCTAGCGGCAATTTTTTATTATAGAACTTGGCTTGTATATTCCGAGGACGGGCTTCGTCAAATGCCCGAGGTCTTCATGAGCAAGCAAGTTGGATGCACACCCACTTAGCTTCAGTTGAGATTTCATACACTTATAGCTCTAGTGCATCCATTGCATGGCAGTCCCTACTCCTCGCATTAATATCTATTGATGGGCATCTCCATAACCTGTTGATACTCCTAGTTGATGCGAGACTTTCTTCTCCACTTTTACCCCTTTGAAACCTACCATCATATTCTATTCCACCTTTATGCTATCTCCAAGGTTCACGCTCATGTATTGCGTAAGTAATAAAAACCTGAAGCGCGTTAAAAAGTATGATCCAATTGCCTGACTTAACACTGTGGTGCTTGACATTTGTATTTATGTGGTGAAGACGGAGCCATGCCATGCTAATATGATAAAATGAATAGGGGGTGGACAATCTTTAAGGATCATATATTTTGAAACTTGATGATTATGTTGCTTATGTTTATGAATATTACTACGTTGATGTTTATTAATTCATCGTTTCTCAGTGATCATACCTGCAATAGATTACATGTTGGGTAGCATGTCACATAAAAAAATATGTTTTTATCATTTACCTACTTGAGGACGAGCAGGAGTTAAGCTTGGGGATGCTGATACGTCTCCAACGTATCTATAATTTTTTATTGTTCCATGCTATAATATTATCATTCTAGGATGCTTTTTGGTTATTTATTTACCAATTCATATTATTTTTGAGCACTAACCTATTAACCCAGTGCCCAGTCCTAGTGTCTGTTTCCTGCATGTTTTTGGCTTTTCAGGTTTACAGTACCAAACGAAGTCTAATTGCCATGAAACTTTTTGACGATTTTTTCTGAACCAAAAGAAGACCTGGAAGCTTTGGGAGGAGACCGGAGGCCCCATGAGGTAGCTACCACACAATAGGGCGCGCCCAGGGGGTGGTCGAGCCCTGATGTGTGTTGGCTCCCCCTGGCGTCTCCCGACGCCCCTCTCTGGCCTATAAATTCTATTATATCCCAAAACCGTAGAGAGCTACCCGAAACACTTTTTCCGCCGTCGCAAGTCTCTGTTCTGCCATGTGCACATCTGGAGCCCTGTTCTAGTGCCCTGCTGGAGGGGGGATGGACCATGGAGGGCCTCTACATCAACCTTGCTGCTCCCATGGTGATGTGTGAGTAGTTCACCACAGACCTACGGGGCCGTAGTTTGTACCTAGATGGCTATCTGTCTCTCTCTATTGATCTTCAATATAATGATCATCTCATCTTCGCTTTGATCTATTCGATGTAATCACTATGTGCAGTGCGTTTGTTGGGATCTGATGAATTGTGGGTTTATGTTCAGATTATTCATGATAAAAGATTTGAGTCTTCTCTGATTCTATTATGGTTCTTATTTGCATGATTATTATAGCTTCGTAAATCTCTCTGATCTATTGATTTGGTTTGGCCAACTAGATTAATCTTTCTACAGTGGGAGGTGTGCGTTGTTGTGGGTTCAATCTGGCGGTGCTCTATATCCCGGGGACATAGCAGGGGACAAGACACGTGTCACGCCCAAGATGCGATCATATCCTTATTTTGGCACGAAGGCCTCAACAGGGATAGAAGCGCATCTCATCATTTCGCAAGAATGGATATCATTATAAGTACATGTAAAGAATAGATGAGTATACGGAATTGGCTTACACTCGCCACAAGCTACATCAATATCACATCAACACAACGACATATCCAAATATCATACAGAAGAGCAGGGTCCGACTACGGACAAAATCAAACGATAAAATGACATCCATCCTTGCTATCCCAGGCTGCCGCCTGGAACCCATCCTATGATCGATGAAGAAGAAGAAGAAGAAGAACTCCAAATCAAGCAAAGCATTACTCTCACGTCAATGCATCGCTTTACCTGTACCTGCAACTGTTGTTGTAGTAATCTGTGAGCCACGGGGACTCAGCAATCTCATTTCCAAGGGTATCAAGACTATTAAAGCTTAATGGGTGAGGTATGGTTATGTGGTGAGGCTACAGCAAGCACTAAGCATTTATTTGAGTGGCTAACTTACGAGTACAAGAATAAAGGGGGATGATCGTCACATAAACGGATGTGAACTATGATCTCTAAGAGATCCTGAACACCTAGTTACGAACAATCATAACCCCACCGTGTTCTCTCTCAGATCATAAATTCATGAGAAGAGACAGTCATGGTTACGCACACGGTTGGTGTATTTTATTTGAGTTTACTTCAAGTTTGCTATGACCGGGTGTTAAACAAAGTTTCCAAGTTGCCACGTAACCGCTGGCACGGCTTTCCGAAAGATTTAACCCTGCAGGGGTGCTCCAACTCATCCATCACAAACTAACCACACGCCGCAGGAATAACCTCGAGCACTAATCCCGTGATTTCCTAGGCAATTCCATTGGAAAACCGCAACCTCGAGATAGCCCAAAGTATTCTCGGAATTCCTCGCACAAGACGTTCGAGAAAGGTAAAAGAAATCCAGCAAGGCCGCCCGGCATGTGGACGATCCCGATAGGAGCCACGTATCTCGTTCTCAGGACACGACGGATTGTCCAAACTTCCGGTAGGCCAATCACAGAGTTGCCCCTGGTGGCCAGCGGCGGTTGACAGGTTGGACCAACACTCATGAGGAGCACTGACCCGGGGGGTTGATTAAAGATCCGCGAGTGCTGGCGGGTCCCTATGCATTTTATTAGTTGTTATTAGGCAAATGTAGTACCAATGTTGGGCCTTGCCAGACAAGTTTTATCCTAAAACAAAAATGAAGGGGGTCCCCATAACAACCCCGAGCATGTTAGGAGCGCAAAATATGGAACATAACACCGGTACACAAGTAACTAGGGGCGGCAAAAGTGGAACAAAACACCGAGCAAAAGGCCAAGCCTTCCACCTTTTACCAAGTATATATGTGCATTAAATTAAATAGCAATAATATTGTGATATATCAAAAATGTCCATGTTGACACATGGAAACAATGGTGTGCTGGGATGTGGAGGGTTAGAGGCTTTTTATGGCATTTGGGAGGCTTGACAAACAAGTGGTAGGTAGCGAGACAAGCGATAGAAACGAGACATCTAGCATGGCAATGATAGTAGTGGTATCCAGGGAAATGATCATCTTGCCTGAGATCCCGCTTGGACGAAGATCAAATCCGTGAAGAAGACGATCCGTGAAGTAGACGAACGAATCCTCACACTCCGAACGCTTTAGGAACCCTATCGAGAAGAAGCAATCCTGAACAAACAATCAACACACGATACACCACAACATATTCGAGATATGATGCACGTCAAATATGATGCATGTTATGCATGACATGGCAAAGCACAACAATCAACTTCTACACATTAAGTGAAGCTCAATATGCAACGAGTTGCATATTGACGAAACTCCATTCTTGAATTACTTAGTTCATTCCCGTTTAGGTACACGACAATATTAAATGTTGTTAAACATGGCAAGAGGTGAAGCATAATGAAACTACACTATCAAGGCATCTTAAATGAGGTCGGAAACCACTTATAGTATTTCCGGAATGACCCCATATGTTAATTTCAAAATTGGTCCAGATCTGAACTAATCATGTTTTATATTTATTAAACAGCAAAATAAATGCCACCATGTGATTCTACACGTCATTCTAGTCGATTTACATATATAGATCATATAAAACGGAGCTACGGCCTAAAAGATATGACCATCACAAGATAATTTGCCATGAATGCAAAAAGCATGCAAACATCAACCATAAAAATCTCGAATCATGAATGCAGCAGGATATTATGAAACTACATGGAATTCTAGTCAAGTTTCATATATGGCATGTTTTAAACGGAACTACGGTTCAACCACAAACACCAACACAAGTTTTAGTAGAAATCTTGCCAAAACAGCAAGATAGCATATTGCACACATGAAAACAACAAGCTACAATATTCTAAAATGCACAAACTAAGCATGGGGCAGTAGCGTATAACACACACTTAATTTCATCTTCACATTTCACTCTCAAAAGAGTCATGGATCACATGGTACGAAGCTCACAACATGGCAATAAAATATAGCAGATTAGGACTTAGTGAAAATAACAGTTTTTAGCATAGCAGATTTTCATGGAGGCATATTGGCAGCAGTAAAAACTATATGCTACAGGTCATATATTGGCATGAAACTTAACAGCATGGTAGAGGACATGATGAACTACAATTCATTCCATTATGGCAACATCAAGTTATGCACATATTCATGGCAAACATCAACACAATATGGCATTATGAAGAAAACAGATTCTCAGACTGTGAAAATTAGAGTAGACATGTGCAGCAGTTTTTAACAGATTGACCTATTGGACAACAGAATTAATTATGATGCTAAACCTATTCATGCAAACTATTGGCACAACATGATAGGAAACACCATTCTTAACAAAAGACTCCATGGTGGCAACCACAAAAGACTCCTAGATCAATAGCAAATCACATTGCAACATGGCAACAAAATAACAGTTTCAGACTTAGTGAAATTTAGCTATCTCCCAAAACTGCAATTTTGACTAGGCATGTTGACATGGCAATAACAGTAGCTTAACAACCTTCTATGAGCATGGCAAGGACACTAACATCAAGAAGACACGACACACTTCAAATCATACCATTTACTCAATTACATATGATGCATAGTTTGCTTAATACGAGCACCGCAAAATGGAACTTAATGTTAACAGATTTCAGATTTATCATGATAGTTACTTTAGAGCAACATATTGACATATTAATGATGTTCTACCTTGCAACCCGGGGCATGTCATCAAAGTACACATATAATAGGGCACATCTCATGAAGAAACCACATGGAAAAGACCTACGGTTTACTTGCAATCATCCACACAAAAACGAACAAAATAGCATATTCGCACATTACGACGATATGCACTTTTGCAACACTGATTTTAACATGTTAATGAACCTGATTGTGAATGCAAATGACACCATGATGTAGAGCATGAAACGTAGATCAATTTTCATATATCACACTCCAAAATCCGATGCACGGTTCACGAGATGCGAGTCCCACAAAATGCAATGGTGCTGAAAACAACTGCAGTTTTTAAGACTTAGAGAAAAAAATTACCACCGTGGAAAACGGGATGGGGACGTGCAAAAGGGCGTTTGGATGGCTGGACGTGGCCGTCCGAGGGACGGGGCCATCCAGATCTGGCAGCGGCTTCTCCGGCGAGGTGGCCCGACTCCGGCGAGGCCGACGACGGCCGGGGACGGTCGGAGGCGGCGGATCCGAGGCAGGGCGGCCCGAATCTGGCCAGGGCGGTGGCGGATCCGGCAGGGGCCTAGGCGGGGCGACGGGATCCGGCCACTGGGCGGCGAGGAGCGCGGGCGCGGCGGCGGGAGCTCGGCTCCGGCAGCAATGGGGCGGCAGTGAGGGTGAAGCGGCGGCGGGGCAGCTGGCGCGGCGGGCAGCAGCTCTGCGGTGGTGGGGTGGCAAGCGGCGGTGGGGCAGCTGGCGCAGGCGCCCGGAGGGGCGCGGTCGGAGCGCGGCCTCCGGCGAGCTCCCGGGCGGCGCTGCGGGTGAGCGGCGCGCGGGCCTGGTGCGGGCAAATTCGGGCCCCGACGGGCCTGATGCGGGCCCAGGCGGGCCGCAGCTCGGGAGGCCGGCAGGCGGCTGAGTGGCGGCGGGGCTAGCCACGCGGCAGCTCCCGGTTGGCCGCGGCGGCGGCTCAGGTGGCTGGCTGGCCGCCAAGTGGCGGCGGCTGGTCGGCCGGGCGCTGAAAACGATGTGCGCCGGCGGCAGCGAGGTGGAAGGTGGCTGGCAGTGCGGAAATTGAGGTGGGGCTAGGGTTTCTCCAATTTAGGCAGGGAAGGCTGTCTATTTATAGACAGTGGGGTTAGGAGAGGGGGTTTTACTCCGTTTTCGGACCGTACGATGTCGATCGAACGGCTCCGGACGTGGAGGGGCTTAGGGTTGGCTTTGGTGGGCTGATGGGCTGTGTTAGAGAGGCTAGGTGGGGAAGAGAGGGAATGTGGTTGCCCGTGACACAAGTTTTTTTTTATAAACCGAAGACGTCCGACGAATAAATCGATAACGGTGCCGCTACGGTCAACCGTTCGGGTATGAAACGACCTCTGATTGCGACGAAACTTGGCAGGCGGTCTACCTACAATAAAACAAGACCGCATGCCAACTTTCGAGCCAATCCGAGAATATTTTATACGCACATTTGAAAACAATATTTTTTTATGCCGTGGGCACGTGCGTGGGTGCTAGGTCTCGAAACGGTCAACGAGGAGAACCGGCAACTACTAGCAGATGCAAGTTTGGAAAATGACGACAATGGAGTGCCGATGCAATGCGGATGATGCGAATGATGGGATGATGAATGCGACAACCACACAAATCACACGACGACAATGCATTAAAAGGGGAATCTTCAGGAGAGTCGGTCTCGGGCTGTTACAACTCTCCTCCACTTACAAGAGATCTCGACCCGAGATCTTAGAATGAGAATGGGAAGAGGAAGAAAGAAGAGGTGAAACTTAGTTGCTTCTTTGACAAACGAGTGAAACTAATGAATCTTGAAGGTTACTAAGATATGAAGAATGACATGAGCAACAACAAGAATTCAAAAGAAATTTTGGCAGCACTTCGGTAGGATAGAGGGGAAAAATTTGATAATAGGAAGAACATGAAAAGAGGGCACAACACTCCGATTAAATGGATACACAAGAAAAGAACATGATCTTGACAAACCGAGATGATGGGATGAATAGAGCAATATCACAATGCCTCCGGAATAAAAGAATAGAAGCTAGATTATTGGAGAGAAAACACGGAGAAGAAAATGACAACTTCTACCACAATGAACATGAAAAGAATCCTAACCAAGGAGGATTGAACGGAGTTGTTGGAACATCTACAACGAAAAGAAAAACTTGTTATGGGCTTATGGAAAACAACTCAAAATTATGAGGTGACAACCGGCCACAAACGAAAACAATTGGTTGCTTGGGAGCAACAAGATATGCAAAACTTCTTTCACCAAGAGGATACATTGAAACTTGGATCATTGATGAGCACCATGATGGCAACAATCCTAAGGAAATGCTTTAGGTGAAATCCCGTCCAAGATAGCTCCAATGAGGAAGATGATGGGTTTACATATCTCATTCTTGTCAACTATTCTTCGAGACTCCTCATGAATCAAGAATGCTATAACACCATCTCAAAAAATAAGGGAGAAAGAATTGCACTTGAAATGCAAGATAAAGAATACTTGAGAAACTACCACAAGAATCTTGAAGAAAACTTTGAGAAGGAATTAAATACTTGAAGAACCACCATGAGGACCTCCGTAAGCAAAAGAATGATCAAAAGAAATGAAGGCTAGAAAGAATAAGATTATGACCTTGCAGAGATTTAGATGGAGCTTCGCGAAGAGATACTTGAGAAAAAACTGGAACTCTGGAAAATAAAAGATAAACAACTTAGAATCGAGAATTTGATAACATGAACAACTCTAGAAAAGGATTGAAATCACTTTGATGAAATAAGAATAAGAATTATGTTATGCTTATCCTTCATCAAGTTAAATTGATGACAAGCACCGGATTAACATACCACTTATTCTTCTTGAAAAGATTGAAGATTGATAAGAGCACAAACTTGAAGAATTTCTGAATGAACCACCGGTAAGAATTCACAAAGGAATGAGGAAACTACGAATGAATGGAGATACAAGAGAACGAAGAGATCAAGATCTGACTAACAGAAAACTTCAACAAGGCGCCGGAATAACTGAGATACAAACAAAGAGACAACAATTGAGAAGAATTGGAGAACGAAGCTGAAAGCTATGAACGAAGAAATCTTCTGAAATCATTGCCTTCAGAGGATCGAGAAATGTAAACAACTCTGAAATGCTCCAGATAGATAAGGAAGGAATTTTCTCATGATCGAAAAGAATTTGAGAGGATAGCAACAAGCTGAAACCACAATCCTCAAGAGAGTGGACAAGATTTAAAAGAAACTCTCCTTCGGTGTTCAAGCTGAGAATGATGACGAGAAATAGCACCACGAATTATTGAGACACTCCAGAACAATGAATAAGGACAGGTTGAGCCAATGATGAAAATGATTTAGCAACGATTTTGAGAAGGAATATGACTGATGAAATTCATTCTTACGTCACATTTGAAAAGAACTTGAGATCTCCGGAAAGATTAGAAGAGCCAGGTAAGATCCTGGGGAAAACCTGTGGGTTATGAGCCCATTCAAAGAGATCACCATTGAAACAATTGCTTAGGAAGAGAGATTGCACCGGTACAAATTGAAAACTTGATGAGGTGAGAACCTCGAAATAATTGAAAGGATTTGGACGGAAACACGAGTCTTCTGAGATATCTTCAGCTCTCAGGATAAAATAGAGAGAGGTATAAACAAGAGAGGCCTGATTAAGAATTTCCAACACGGAAAAGCATCTAAAGGATGAAAAAGGAAATGATGAAGCTCGAAATCTTGAATTGAATCCACCGGAGAAGAAAACAATAACGACGAACGCTGAACTTGAAGCTCCTGAGCATCTTCACATGAATCACCGGAAACAATACAAAAGAAAAGAAGCGGAAGCATGAATGCAAAGAAAGGCACTTGGATGAGAATTAATCTTTGCAAGAAAAGGGCGGGAGGGCGGGGAAAACAAAGAAAAACTTGATACCGATGAGATGAAGTCCGGAAAGAAATACGAGGATTGATCTTGCAAATATTGGAGAGGGTTGAATTATCTTGATGAGAAACACAGCGGTTAGGAAAGATTTCAAATCACCACTTGACATCGAAGCAACTTGAATTACCATACTCCAACAAAACAAAGGATGAGGCTTGAGAATTAAGCCGGAAACAAATACAAACCCATTTGCATTTGTCGGAAGGATAATCCTAGGTCAACTACTTGAATTCCCACCTAAGAACTTCCGAACTTTCTTGGTTATGCGATTCGGGTTGCGGACCCAGGAACGTACCCAAGGTAATCAGCTACAACTGCACCCGCAACCTTCCACACCATAATCCAAGAAACTCCGCAAACTCGTCTACCTCAGACACTCGTAATCACAATGATACTAAGTATGGCAGTACATCCGAACTCTCTCCACTAGTACTTGGGATGCCCGACTCCTCTCGCCACTACTAGTATTGAAGCAATTTCGAACATCCTCCGTCCTGAGATACTAAGGAAACTGAACGATAACGATGTGTCAAGAATCCCTTGGAGCTCTACTCCTCGATAACAGGAGGCACCAAGTACAGAACTCCGTCACATCGGCATCATAGAGGCTCCAAAATACCCGCGTGATCCTAAAATGTTTTGAGTGAGAAGAGGGTAGAATCAAAATTCCAAAGTCATAATTCCTCACCAGAGCATAGAAGAAGAGTAAAAAGACTCCTACTCTCCGATATAACTAGACTCGACTCGCCAAAGTTCGATCAATCAAAGGGGGCTCCTAGGTCGGTACTGGCTCTGATACCAACTTGTCACGCCCAAGATGCGATCATATCCTTATTTTGGCACGAGGGCCTTGACAGGGATAGAAGCGCATCTCATCGTTTCGCAAGAATGGATATCATTACAAGTACATGTAAAGAAGAGATGAGTATACAGAATTGGCTTACACTCGCCACAAGCTACATCAATATCACATCAACACAACAACATATCCAAATATCATACAGAAGAGCAGGGTCCAACTACGGACGAAATCAAGCGATAAAATGACATCCATCCTTGCTATCCCAGGCTGCCGCCTGGAACCCATCCTATGATCGATGAAGAAGAAGAAGAAGAAGAACTCCAAATCAAGCAAAGCATCGCTCTCACGTCAACGCATCGCTTTACCTGTACCTGCAACTGTTGTTGTAGTAATCTGTGAGTCACGGGGACTCAGCAATCTCATTTCCAAGGGTATCAAGACTATTAAAGCTTAATGGGTGAGGTATGGTTATGTGGTGAGGCTGCAGCAAGCACTAAGCATTTATTTGAGTGGCTAACTTACGAGTACAAGAATAAAGGGGGGTGATCGTCGCATAAACGGACGTGAACTAGTAATGATCTCTAAGAGATCCTGAACACCTAGTTACGAACAATCATAACCCCACCATGTTCTCTCTCGGATCAGAAATTCACGAGAAGAGATAGTCACGGTTACGCACACTTTTGGTGTATTTTATTTGAGTTTACTTCAAGTTTGCTATGACCGGGTGTTAAACAAAGTTTCCAAGTTGCCACGTAACCGCGGGCACGGCTTTCCGAAAGATTTAACCCTGCAGGGGTGCTCCAACTCATCCATCACAAACTAACACCGCGGGAATAACCTCGACCATGAATCCCATGATTTCCTAGGCAATTCCATTGGAAAACCGCAACCTCGAGATAACCCGAAGTATTCTCGGAATTCCTCGCACAAGACATTAGAGAAAGGTAAAAACAATCCAGCAAGGCCGCCCAGTGTGTCTACGATCCCGATAGGAGCCGCGTATCTCATTCTCAGGACACGATGGATTGTCCAAACTTCCGGTAGGCCAATCACAGAGTTGCCCCTGGTGGCCACCGGCGGTTGACAGGTTGGACCAACACTCATGAGGAGCACTGGCCCGGGGGGTTGATTAAAGATCCGCGGTTGCCGGTGGGTCCCTATGCATTTTATTAGTTGTTATTAGGCAAATGTAGTACCAATGTTGGGCCTTGCCAAACAAGTTTTATCCTGAAACGAAAATCAAGGGGGTCCCCATAACAACCCCGAGCATGTTAGGAGCGCAAAATATGGAACATAACACCGGTACACAAGTAACTAGGGGCGGCAAAAATGGAACAAAACACCGAGCAAAAGGCCAAGCCTTCCACCTTTTACCAAGTATATATGTGCATTATATTAAATAGCAATAATATTGTGATATATCAAAAAATGTCCATGTTGACACAAGGAATCAATTGCACCTGCAACTAGTAACGCTATAAGAAGGGCTGAGCAAGCCGTAACATAGCCAAACAATGGTGTGCTGGGATGTGGAGGGTTAGAGGCTTTTCATGGCATTTGGAAGGCTTGACAAACAAGTGGTAGGTACCGAGACAAGCGGTAGAAACGAGACATCTAGAATGGCAATGATAGTAGTGGTATCCAGGGAAATGATCATCTTGCCTGAGATCACGCTTGGAAGAAGATCGAATCCGTGAAGAAGACGATCCGTGAAGTAGACGAACGAATCCTCACACTCCGAACGCTTTCGGAACTCTATAGAGAAGAAGCAATCCGGAACAAAAAATCAACACACGATACACCACAACATATTCGAGATATGGTGCACATCAAATATGATGCATGTTATGCATGACATGGCAAAGCACAACAATCAACTTCTACACATTAAGTGAAGCTCAATATGCAACGAGTTGCATATTGATGAAACTCCACACTTGAATTACTTAGTTCATTCCCGTTTAGGTACACGACAATATTAAATATTGTTAAACATGGCAAGAGGTGAAGCATAATGAAACTACACTATCTAGGCATCTTAAATGAGGTCGGAAACCACTTATAGTATTTCCGGAATGAACCCATATGTTAATTTCGAAATTGGTCCAGATCTGAACTAATCATGTTTTATGTTTATTAAACAGCAAAATAAATGCCACCATGTGATTCTACACGCCATTCTAGTCGATTTACATATATAGATCATGTAAAACGGAGCTACGGCCTAAAAGATATGACCATCACAAGATAATATGCCATGAATGCAAAAAGCATGCAAACATCAACCATAAAAATCTCAAATCATGGATGCAGCAGGATATTATGAAACTACATGGAATCTAGTCAAGTTTCATATATGGCATGTTTTAAACGGAGCTACGGTTCAACCACAAACACGAACACAAGTTTTAGTAGAAATCTGCCCAAAACAGCAAGATAGCATATTGCACACATGAAAACAACAAGCTACAAGATTCTAAAATGCAGAAACTAAGCATGGGGCAGTACCGTATAACACACACTTCATTTCATCTTCACATTTCACACTCAAAAGAGTCATGGATCACATGGTAGGAAGCTTACAACATGGCAATAAAATATAGCAGATTAGGACTTAGTGAAAATAACAGTTTTTAGCATAGCAGATTTTCATGGAGGCATATGGGCAGCAGTAAAACTATATGCTACAGGTCATATATTGGCATGAAACTTAACAGAATGGTAGAAGACAGGATGCACTACAATTCATTCCATTATGGTAACATCTAATTATGCACATATTCATGGCAAACATCAACACAATATGGCATTATGAAGAAAACAGATTCTCAGACAGTGAAAATTAGAGTAGACATGTGCAGCAGTGTTTAACAGATTGACCTATTGGACAACAGAATTAATTATGATGCTAAACCTATTCATGCAAACTATTGGCACAACATGATAGGAAACAACATTCTTAACAAAAGACTCCTTGGTGGCAACCACAAAAGACTCCTAGATCAATAGCAAATCACATGGCAACATGGCAACAAAATACAGTTTCAGACTTAGTGAAATTTAGCTATCTCCCAAAACTGCAGTTTTGACTAGGCATGTTGACATGGCAATAACAGTAGCGTAACAACCCTCTATGAGCATGGAAAGGACACTAACATCAAGAAGACATGACACACTTCAAATCATACCATTTTCTCAATTACATAGGATGCATAGTTTGCTTAATACGAGCACCACAAAATGGAACTTAATGTTAACAGATTTCAGATTTATCATGATAGCTACTTTAGAGCAGCATATTGTCATGTTAATGATGTTCTACCTTGCAACCCGGGGCATGTCATCATAGTACACATATAATAGGGCACATCTCATGAAGAAACCACATGAGAAAGACCTACGGTTTACTTGCAATCATCCACACAAAAACGAACAAAATAGCATATTCGCACATTACGATGATATGCACTTTTGCAACACTGATTTTAACATGTTAATGAACCTGATTGTGAATGCAAATGACACCATGATGTAGAGCATGAAACGTAGATCAATTTTCATATATCACACTCCAAAATCCGATGCACGGTTCACGAGATACGAGTCCCACAAAATGCCATGATACCGAAAACAACTGCAATTTTTAAGACTTGGAGAAAAAAATTACCACCGTGGAAAACGGGATGGCGACGTGCAATAGGGCGTTTGGATGGCTGGACGTGGCCGTCCAGATCTGGCAGCGGCTTCTCCGGCGAGGTGGCCCGACGCCGGCGAGGCCGAGGACGGCCGGGGACGGTCGGAGGCGGCGGATCCGAGGTAGGGCGGCCCGGATCTAGCCAGGGCGGTGGCGGATCCGGCGGGGACCGAGACGGGGCGACGGGATCCGGCCACGGGGCGGTGAGGAGCGCGGGCGCAGCGGCGGGAGCTCGGCTCCGGCAGCCATGGGGCGGCGGCGAGGGTGAAGCGGCGGCGGGGCAGTTGGCGCGGCGGGCAGCAGCTCTGCGGTGGTGGGGCGGCGAGCGGCGGCGGGGCAGCTGGCGCAGACGCCCGGAGGGGCGCGGCGGTGGGGCGCGGCCTCCGGCGAGCTCCCGGGCGGCGCTGCGGTAGAGCGGCGCGTGGGCCTGGTGCGGGCAGATTCGGGCCGCGGCCCGGGAGGCCGGCTGGCGGCTGAGTGGCGGCGGGGCTAGCCACGCGGCAGCTCCCCGTTGGCCGCGGGGGCGGCTCAGGTGGCTGGCTGGCCGCCAAGTGGCGGCGGCTGGTCGGCCGGGCGCTGAAAACGATGTGCAGCGGCGGCAGCGAGGTGGAATGTGGCTGGCGGCGCGGAAATTGAGGTGGGGCTAGGGTTTCTCCAATTTAGGCAGGGTAGGCTGTCTATTTATAGACAGTGGGGTTAGGAGAGGGGGTTTTACTCTGTTTTCGGACCGTACGATGTCGATCGGACGGCTCCGGATGCGGAGGGGCTTAGGGTTGGCTTAGGTGGGCTGATGGGCTATGCTAGAGAGGCTAGGTGGGGAAGAGAGGGAATGTGGTGGCCCATGACACGAGTTTGTTTATAAACCGAAGACGTCCGAAGAATAAACCGATGACGGTGCCGCTACGGTCAACCGTTCGGGTATCAAACTACCTCTGATTGCGACGAAACTTGGCAGGCGGTCTACCTACAATAAAACAAGACCGCATGCCAACTTTCGACCCAATCCGAGAATATTTTATATGCACATTTGAAAACAATATTTTTTTATGCCGCGGGCACGTGCGTGTGTGCTACGTCTCAAAACGGTCAACGAGGAGAACCGGCAACTACTAGCGGATGCAAGTTTTGAAAATGACGACAACGGACTGCCAATGCAATGGGGATGATGCGATGATGAATGCAAGAACCACACGAATCACACGACGACAATGCAATAACAGGGGAATCTTCAGGAGCGTCGGTCTCGGGCTGTTACAACACGTCTTTGTATTGGTGCCACTAAGGATAAAACTGTAACAGCCCGAGACCGACGCTCCAGATGCCTTCCATTTATTTCGAGTTTCGCCGTGTGTTCCATTTGGTTGTCGCATTCATCATCACATCATTCGCATCATCTACATAGCATTGGCACTCTGTCACCGTCATTTTTCAAAACTTTCATCCGTTCGTAGTTGTCGGCTCTCCCCGTTCTCGACGTTGACCGTTTTGAGACCAACCACACACGCACGCGCCCGCGACATCGTTAAAATATTGTTTTTAAAAGTGCGTATAAAACTTTCTTGGAATGGGTCGAAAGTTGGCAGGCGGTCTTAATATAGTGTAGGTAGATCGCCTGCCAAATTTCGTCGCATTCGGAGGTAGTTTGATAGCCAAACGGACAACTGTAGCGACACCGTCATTTGTCAAATTATTGGACGTTTTCAATATTTCTAAAACCTGTCACGGGCCGCAAACCTTCCTCTCTTCTCAGCCCAAACATCCCTACACAACCCACCTAGCCCACCTAGCTACACCTTTGTTTCGGACCGTCCGATCGAGATCAAACGGTCCGAAAACGGGCAAAAAAACCAAACCTAGCCATCCGTGCCTATAAATTGACATTCCCTCGTTCATTTTAGGAAACCCTAATGCCGACCTCGTATTCCGCGCCCCTCCAACCTCTAGCCGCCACCTCTCCCACCTCCTCACTCCTCCAGCCGGCAGGGACCGCCGAAGCCCATCTGAGGCCCACCCGGGCCCGAGCTACCCGCCACCGGAGCCCGCAGCGCCCGCGCCGCCGCACCTGAGCTCCTGAGATCCGTCGCGCCTCCTCCATGGCGCCTCCAGGACCCCACCTCCCTGCACCAGCTGACCGCCGGAGCGCGCCCACCGGCGACCTCCAGGCCAGGCCCCGCACTGCTCTACCTCTCCTTCTCCCTCCTCTCCATTTCCTTCTCTCCCTCTGACTTCCTCTCTCTCTCTCTCTCTCTATCTCTCTCGACCAAGGGCTCCCATGGCGCCGCCGAGTTCTCCCGCTGCCGTTCGCCATTCCAGCACCGCTGCCGCCCCGATCCGGCAGATTCTAGCTAGATCCGCCAGATCCCGGCCAGATCCAGCGCCCCGAAGCTTCCTGCCGCCACCGTGGAGCTGTGCCGGCCCGGCCATCCCCGATCCAAGCGGGATCGGGAGGAGGACGACGCCCCGCCCACTCATCTCGCCCGCGTTG
Organism: Elymus sibiricus; assembly: GCA_039707655.1. NCBI lineage: Eukaryota > Viridiplantae > Streptophyta > Magnoliopsida > Poales > Poaceae > Elymus > Elymus sibiricus. Next base: position 214,322,207 of record CM077667.1, read on the forward strand.
GCCACGCCCATGGCCCAGCCGGCCTCGCCTGGCCCAGCGCAAGCCAAGGCCCAACCAGCCTCTGCTTCGCCCCCAAGCCTGTTGCAAGCCGCCTCAAGCCTAGCTGCGAGGCCCATGCCCTTGGTGAGCAACTGAGAGCCTATTCCTCGCCGCATGCGTCATTTAGTTGAGCCGCACTCGGATTTCTGTTGGGCCAGTGCACATGAATTCGACGCAACTCTATTTTTTTTCACTCCTGCGAATTATGCTATTATTCCAGGAATTACAGATTTGTAGAAAAACCCTTGATGTTCATGCATTTAATAACTTTTCAACCATGCATCACATGTAAAAACTTTAGATATGAAAAATGTGTAGAATTTCGTGTAGATTCACAATATCCCACTTTCACAAATGTTAATTATTTTAAAACTTGATGTTTGTATTTTTTCCCCAAATGCCATGCTAAAACGGTTTGTTGCATATCTAAATAACCGTAGCTCCGTTTTAAATAATCCACATATGTAACTTGACTAGAAAAATGTGTAGAATAACATGGTGTCCTTTATTTTCCTGTTTAATAAATATATAATTGTGTTAGGACAGATCTGGACCAAACTTAAAATATGCATATGGGGTCGTTTCGGAAATGCTATATGTTGCTTTCGGCCTCATTTAAAATGCCTAGATGATGTAGTTGTGTATGCTTCACCTCTTGTCATGATGAACAACATTTAAAATGATTCTTTAGTTAAACAACATTAACCGCATTTTTCGTAATATGGAGAGTCATTGCTTGGTTATATGTATGTTCTCCTTCTCCATTTAAAATTGCTTTAATTCCATCTTCACCTTATGACATGACCACCCATGTTAAACAACATTTAATATTGATGAGTACCTAAACGAGACTGAACTAAATAATTCGAATGTGGAGTTTCGTCAATATGCACCTTGTTGCATATTTAGCATATTGAACGTCACTTAATTTATAGTATTTGATTATTGCCGTTGCCATGCCATGCATATTTAAAACGGACATGCATCATACATGATTGTGCATCATGCCATGTTATATTGTGGTGTTTACAGTGTCATTAGTTTGTTTCCGGATTTTCTTCTCCACAATAGAGTTCCAAAAGCGTTCGGAGTGTGAGGATACGTTCGACTACGTCCCGTTCATCTACTTCACGGATTCGTTCTTCTTCCAAGAGGGATCTCAGGCAATATGACCATTTACCTGGATACCACTACTATCATTACCATGCTAGTTGTCTCATTTTATCACTATGTCTTGCTACCTACCACTTGTTTGTCAAGCCTCTAACCCTCCACATCCCAGCAAACCATTGTTTGGCTATGTTACTGCTTGCTCAGCCCTTCTTATAGCGTTGCTAGTTGCAGGTGCAGGTTGTTCCATGTGATAACATGGATATCTTGGGATATCACACTACCTTGTTATTTAATTAATGCACCTATACACATGGTAAAGGGTGGAAGGCTCGGCCTTTTGCTTGGTTTTTGTTCCACTCTTGCCGCCTTAGTTTTCGAGTACCGGTGTTATGTTCCATACAGAGCGCTCCTAACATGCTTGGGGTTGTTATGGGGACCCCCTTGATTTTCATTTTGGCATAAAACTCTTCTGGCAAGGCCCAACATTGGTACTACATTTGCCTAATAACTAATAAAAATGCATAGGGGCCCACCGGCACCCGCAGAAAATTAATCAACCACCCGGGCCAGTGCTCCTCATGAGTGTTGGTCCAAAACAGAGCCACTTGCGGGGCCACCCCGGGGCAACTCGGGGGATTCCTATCGAGCCACCGTACGTAGTGCTCATCCGGTCGTGTCCTGAGAACGAGATATGCGGCTCCTATCGGGTTCGTCGACACGTTGGGCGATCTTGCTGGTTTTGTTTTACCCTTCTCGAATGTCTTGTGCATCGGGATTTCGAGGATACTTTGGGCTATCTCGAGGTTGAGGTTTTCCGGAGCAGCTTGTGGTTAGTTTGTGATGGATGAGTTGGAGCACCCTTGCAGGGTTAAATCTTTCTGAGAGCCGTGCCCATGGTTATGTGGCAACTTGGAAATTTTATAATATCTGGTAATAGAAAACTTGAAGTAACCCCAATTAAAATACACCAAACGTGTGCATAACGGTGACCGTCTCTTCTCGAGGGAGTTTGGAAAGAGAACACTGTCACAACCCTAGAATTTTGTTTGTAATTAGCTGAATTAGCATCATGCATCATAATTATTTTTTCTGAAAGTGAATTGAGGGAATTTTCAAATCCTCAGAAATCATTTTAAAAGAAATGATCAGTTCAAATCTTTCAATTGTGTCCAAGAAAATGTTCCTGTTAAACATTGAAATTATTGGCAAGGGTTAAAATTCAAACCAATAATTTTGGAATAGAAGAAGCATTTATTTTGTGGCCTTTGATTTAATTCATAGCTATTGAATTGGATTTATGTCTACTATAAAAGAAATATAAGTCCAATAATTCTAAATCTTTTTGTGGAGCTTTGGAACAGTTCATATTGCATCCACAATTGTTTTCAGAAGCAACAAAAATGATTTGGTTTGAAAACCAAATTCAAACATGCTGAAGAAAATAGAAAAAACAGAAACAATTTCTCTCCCCTCTCCATTTCTCTCCCCTCGCCTCCCGTTGCTTCTCCCCACCATGGCTGAATCTGCCACGAGCTGCCGTCGCCATAGCCATAGCTATAGCCACCCCTGTGCATCCTCGACGTGCCCACAAGATCCGCATCAACACCCTCATCCTCTCCGCCGAGGCACGTGACGCCAGGATCACACCATCGTCCGCAAGCCACCGTCTTCAACCTCGGGATCCGCCGGCCGCCATCATTCAAATTCGTCGCTAGGAGCGCGTCCCCGAGCCCACTGACCTGCTCTGCGAGTCCGTTGTGAGCTCCTGAGATTTTCGCTCTCATCTTTTCCATGCGGTCACCCCCTAGCTAGCTCCCCCACGGACCCGATCACCCCCCGCCCTCGTGGATCGTCGCCGCCGTGGCCAGGGCAGTCACAGCTCACGTCCGAGCATGGGGATGAACTCCTAGAGTTCCCAGGAGCTTGTAGTGCTCCTTGTCGAGCCTCCTCATCCCCTGCAGCCTCCACCCGCTCGAGGCCATTCTTCGGCCGCTGTTGACATGGTCGCCGTCGTCGATACAGTGCACCCCAACTCCAGTCGCTTGCTGCGTTGGATGGGCGCGAGCCTGGGCTCCGCGTAGGTGGTTTCCGCCACGCGAATGGTTGCCGGAGGAGGATTCTGGCGAGCCTCCGCCGTACTGTTTGGTCGTCGCCGGCGCAATCCGGTGATGATGATGTGGCTAGGTTAATTAGGGGTTAATCACCCAGTTAATTAGGACCTATGGCACGGTCAGATGGGCCGTAGTGCCTGCTAATCAGTAACTAGGTTAATATAAACCAGGTTTGACCACCGTGTCACTGACGTGTAGGACCCACTAGTTAGCTTTGACCTGGACCAGCCCCGGCTTGACCTGATAACGTCATGATGACGTCAGACTGACGCAATTAGTGATTTTCTGGACTTAATAAAATCCAGGAAATTCCAGAAATGCTTAAAACTTCTAAAAATCATAGAAAATAATCTGTAACTCTAATGGAAATAATTTATATATGAAAAACGATCAGAAAAATCCAATGAATCTGTTTATGCCATGTTCATGCATGTTTGAGCAAGTTAACATAACCAACTAAGACATTTCATGACTAGGGCAATTTATGAAATAGTTTGGAGTTGGAATTTGATGTCTATTTGAATTCCACTTCAATTAATATGACTAAATATTGTATTAGGTGAAGTCAGTACCTTAACTTGACATATCATACATCACGTTTGTTGCATTGCATTGAATATGTTTCTTCTTGTTTTGTGGGTGTTGTTCCTTCTCGGTAGACGTGATTCCGGCGATGTGATCGTTGACAGTAATGAAGAGAAGTACTATCTTCAGAACTGTCACGCAAGCAACCCCCCTTGAGTATTTTGATACAATCCTACTCTCTCGCTCTTACTCTCATTTCAATGCATTAGGACAACGCAATTCAACTGTTACTCTTGTTCTCGATAGTTGAACCCATTCCTTTGCATGACCTGTCATTGTCGCCAAATAGCTAAACCATTCGAGCATACTTAGGAGTTGCTTGAGCTATGTTGTGACTACTCATCCATGCTCGATTTCTATGCTTAGAGTTGAGTTGGTCTGATCCATCTGGGTGATGGATTGGAATGGTCATGTCCTAATGATGAGACTTAAGTGTCTTGACCCGTTTTGGTCAAGATGATGATGAGAGGCCGTGTTGGAGAACATGGTGTATTGTGTTGTGATACGGCTCATAGGAACTGGGTTTCGTGCTTATCAGAGCCTACCTCGCTATTACATGGACATGTGTGGGTCAGGTGCGTGGGCATGTGGTGCATGGCGCGTGTGGCTCGTCGTGGCACACGGCGCGTGTGGCCCGTCGTGGCACATGGCGTGTGTGGCCCAACGTGGCACACGGCATGACACATGTGCTGGACTGGACGCAGATACGTGCTCCAGGAGGGAATGTTGCTGATGGCATGAGGACGTCGGTTCCTTTGAGTCAGGGTATGAATCTGTTCGAATAGCCGCGTCCTCAGATATGGACTACTTGGAAAACTTATGTGGTTCATAGACAACTTTAAATGGATACTCTAAAATGCGCAAGATAAGTGTGAGTGTTATGGATGGCCTGCTCGTAGGAACACGGGAGAGGACCCATAGTGGTGTATTGATTTGGTGAATATATTGACTCGTGTGCGATATCCCACCTCAAAGATATCACTTGTATTTGTAGTACATGTTAGCCAAGAGTCAAAGCTCGCTTGCTGCAATAAACTACACAACCCCCTTTGTTGACAATGATGCATATGTAGATAGTTCTGATGTAAGTCTTGCTGAGTACCTTTGTACTCACGGTTGCTTAATTTATGTTTTTGCAGAGGAAACGTCAGTCTCATTAGTGATTCTAACGACGTGAAGTTCGATGTTGACCAGATTAGCTTGGGAATCCTAGACAGAGGTCTGGCTCCTTTGGTAGGGTCATTGTAGCTTTTCAGGCTCCTCCCGCCACTTTAGTAGATGTCTGTACCCAAACATGTTTTGCTTCCGCTTGTTGCTTGTATGACTTGAGTGTTGGGTCATGTGACCCCTGTTTGTAATATCAAACTATGTTGGCCCCTATGAGTCTTTAATAAACACTTTGAGTCGTAGAGTTGTGTTGTGACGCCATGTTGTATCTACACATATCATGCATATTGTGTGTATGTCTTGAAATGCATTGTATATGTGGGATTCGACACCTAGCTGTATGCCTTTGGTAGCCTTCTTTACGTGGATATGCCTCTTTGTGCTTCCATTGAGCCCTGGTAGCTTGCTACTGCTCTAGACACATTGATTGACCGACGTGTATCCTTCTTTGCTGCTGTGTCTGTCCCTACGGGGAAATGTCACACGGTTTAATGGAGTCCATGTAGCTTGCTATGACTCGTCTACACACGATGTTGATCGACACCTGCACTGCTGGGTTACGTATGCCTGTCCCTATACGGTTGTGCCACTTGGGAGTATAACTAGTCATGTCGACCCGGGTTCTCTGGCATATAATTGCTAGCGACATATTCATATACGTGAGCCAAAAGACGTGAACGGTCCTGGCCAAGGTAAGGTGGCAGCCGTGGGGATTACCGTGCGTGATGCCACAAGGTGATATGATGTGTTACATGCTAGATTCGTATGGCTTAGGATCGGGGTCCCGACAAACACGGTGGGGTTATGTTTGACACGTAAGTAGGTGTTCAGGATCACTTCTTGATCATTACTAGTTCACGTCCGTTTATGCGTAGATCACTCTTCTTATTCTTGTACTCGTAAGTTGTCACTCAAATAAATGCTTAGTGCTTGCCGCAGTCTCACCACTTAACCATACCTCACCCATTAAGCTTTGCTAGACTTGATACCCTTGGAAATGAGATTGCTAAGTCCCTGTGGCTCACAGATTACTACAACAACAGTTGCAGGTATAGGTAATGTGATACTTTGACGTGAGAGCGACGCTTGTTGGATTTGGAGTTCTTCTTCTTCTTCATCGATCATAGGATGGGTTCCAGGCCGGCAGCCTGGGATTAGCAAGTATGGATGTCGTTTTTATCATTTGATTTGGTCCGTAGTCGGACCCTGCTCTTTTGTATGGTGATTGAAAGTATTGTTGTATTTGAGATGTTCATGACTTAGCTTGTGGCGAGTGTAAGCCAATTCCATATAGTTATCTCCTCTTTACATGTACTTGTAACGATATCCATTCTTGCGAAATGACGAGATGCGCTTCTATCCCTATCGAGGCCCTCGAGCCAAAATAAGGATAGGACTGCATCTTGTGCGTTACAAAAACGATGGGGTTAATTCATATTAAATGAGTTCTCTTTGTCTACATCATGTCATTTTTCTCCAAGCATTACTCTGCTTTACTTAATACTCTAGATGCATGCTGGATAGCGGTCGATGGGTGGAGTAATAGTAATAGGTGCAGGCAGGAGTCGACCTATTTGCTTATGGGCGTGATGCCTATATACACATGATCATTGCCGTGAATAAATATTGCATAACTATGCACTTTTCTATCAATTGCCCAACAATAATTTGTTTACCCACCATATGCTTACAACATGAGAGATGCCACTAGGGAAAACTATGGCCCCCCAGGTCTATCCACTTATATATTTACAAAAGCTTTCATTACCTTACTGCCATTTATTTGCTTTTATTTTTTTTTCAATTTACAATTATCAACTACCATCTACACACTTCACTTGCTTGCAAATAACGTGTCCAAGGGGATTGACAACCCTCTTGCCGCGTTGGGTGCAAGTGTTTGCTTCTTTGTGTGCAGTCGCTGAAGACAGGGGTTGCGTGCTACTCCTATTGGTCTGATAAACCTTGGTTCTCAACTGAGGGAAATACTTATCTATACTATGCTGAATCACCCGTTCTTCTTCATGGAAAACCCAACGCTGATCACAAGTATCCACTACAAGAAATATGTCAACTTGTGACCTTCTCTTAGTGACCCAAGCTGAATTGGTCGTAAATCCACGACCATTTCGCTAGGAAGGGCTCAAACCCTGAAATTGCCTTACACCAAATGGTCATAAAGCAGACAACAGTGGTCGACGACCTTATTTCTACCTGATTACGACCAATATAAATGGTCATGAGGTTGTGAACGTGGATGCATTGGTACTTAAGGCCACCTCCTTTTTATATGTATACAAAAAATGTACAATGTGTAAAACCAAATATAAACATCAAAACATATATAAACAATCCATGTGAGCACACCATCTAATCTTTGTTTCTGGTAATATTTTCAGTCTGTGAAGCAACTAAACTTTATATTGATTTATAATTGCTGAAAATTTACCAGGACATGACCCTGCCCATAGAACCTCCCTCCACCAAATTTTAGCTCATTTAATTTATCCAATTTCCCTCAGTATTTTTCCTAATTTTCTGTTAAGTGGAGAGCATTGTGAAGGAGGTACCATTTTTATTTCTCCAAATGGTCTGAAAATTTTACAGTGCCTTCATATGCCCATATTATCATCCTCCTCCAAATTGCAGCTCAATCCAATCATCTATGTGAGCCCAGCATCAATTTCTATTTTCTGTCCAGATTGGCACATTGCAAAGCAAGTGCTATCTAGACCCCTCCCATTTCCTTCAAACTTTTTGGGCTCTCTTCCATATTCAAATCATTTGTACATGCCAATATTCAGCTCCATTTGCCTAGTAAATCTTCATCAACAAATTTCCAAAGTTTCTATCCAGAGAGAAGCTTTGTGAACAAAGTACTGGCTAGGATTATCTAAATGATCTGAGATTTTTCCAAATGTTTAGGATGCTCAAATAATAACTTTCCACAAAAATTGAGATTTATCCAGCAATCCATGTGAGCTCATCATCCAATCTTTTATTCTGGTCATATTTTCGGTATCTGAAGCAACTATATTTTATATCGCTTAATTATTTCTGAAACTTTACCAGGGCATGTTTCTACCTATATAACTTACCTCCACCAAATTTGAGCTCATTTCATTTAGCCAATTTCTCTCAATATTTTTCCCAAGTTTATGTGCGCAAAAGAGCATGGTGAAGGAAGTACCACTTTGCCATGTCCAAATGGTTTCAAATTTTTACAATGCCTTCCTATTCCCAAATGACCATCCTCCACAAATTTCAGCTCAATCCATTCATTCATTTGCGCCCAGCTTCAAGATTCATATTTATATCCAGTGTGGTACTTTGCAAAGCAAGTCCCACCTATCCTCCTACATTTGAGCTGAAAATTTGCCAAGACAGTGTCTTTAGTAGATGATCATCCTCAGCCAAAACTCAGATCCATTGGCCATGTGCATTTCCCCCACCGCTAATCAAACACTTGGGTGCTACTTCATATTTGAGCTTAGTTCAGTCTCCTCGTGAGATTCCTCTGTTGTATTCTTCTTCCTATCACCTACCGGGGGAGTGCCCATCCCATCAGACATACCTAGGCCACCCAGCACGTGTGGCAATGCCCAGGTCACGCGGTGACCACGCGCCTGGCATGCCAGTTTGCACGCTCTGGAGTTGGGGCCATCGGCCACCGTCCAAACCTCAATGTCTCGCCACCAAACCATGTATCTATGATTAAATAGATACTTATGTACCTAAAAATGAATTTTGGAAAAAAATCATGAGCAAACTATAAGGCCGCTGCAGTTCAAAATTGACCCACTTCCTACTGAATCAGCTTAAATTTGTCTTTTTCACGAGAGGTGGCTCAAAGCTTTTGACACCTAACCATTTAGTCAATTGTACATTAAATATGGCCTAATATTTTATAAAATTGATCCGGTCCAATTTTGCAACAAATATATGGTAGGTCTTCCACAAAAAAAACTCATTTTGGGCACTCGAAAAATGGAAAATGAATTTTCTGTCCAAAGAAAATGAAAACTTCCTTAGGCAACATTGTTTGTCATTCCAATGTGCACCCTTGTGCAGATTATGAGATCATTTGAGAAAACTATGCTATGAATGTGGCCATAAGATTGATCATTTGGCTTGAAAGCCATGAATCTTCATACATGATAGCTCATTTCTGAGAACACTTTTTTAAAATATTTGCCATATTATAAGTTATTAATTTTCCTGGTAACTTGGTCACATATAATGACACAATGCGAATGTTTTTAATTTTTTTGATTTGTTTTTGAATTTCTTATGCCGGTTTCAAAATGCGGTCAAGTTTGCCGGTATGACCGTTCTTATCTAGGGGAGGAATTTTGGAAAACTTTGGGTGTTTCTCTGATTACATAGATACTTATGTACCTAGAAATGATTTTTGGAAAAAATAAAGAGAAAACTCTGAGGCAGCTGCAGTTCAAATTTTACCTGCTTCTAGCTGAATCGGTGGAATTTTGTCTTTTACATGATAGGTGGATCAAAGCTTTTGACACCCAACCATTCAGTCTATTGTACATTAAATATGGCCTAATATTTTCGAAAATTGATTCGGTCAGATTTTGCAATAAATATATGGTAGGTCCTTCACAAAAAAACTCATTTTGGGCACTCGAAAAATGGAAAATGAATTTTCCGTCCAAAGAAAATGAAAACTTCCTTAGGAAACATTGGTTGTCATTCCAATATGCACCCTTGTGCACAATATGAGATCATTTGAGCAAACTATGCCATGAATGTGGCCATAAGATTGATCATTTGGCTTGAAAGCCATGAATCTTCACACATGATAGCTCTTTTCTGAGAACACTTTTTTAAAATATTTTCCGTATTACAAGTTTATTATTTTTCCTGGTAACTTGGTCACATATAATGACACAATGCAAAGGTTTTTAATTTTTTTGTTTTTTTTTCATGTCCATTTCAAAATGCGGTCAAAACGGCGGGCATGACCGTTCCTAGCTAGTGGTTGAATCTTGGAAAAAATTTGGTGTTTCTCCGATTAAATAGATACTTTTGTACCTAGAAATGATTTTTTGAAAAAATCATGAGCAAACTATCAGGCAACTATAGTTCAAATTTGACTCGCTTCCTACTGAATCGACGAGAATTTGTCTTTTTCACAAGAGGTGGATCAAAGATTTTGAAACCCAACCATTTGGTCAATTGTACATTAAATATGACCTAGTATCATATAAAATTGATTTGGTTCAATTTTGCAACAAATATATGACAGGTCCTTCACAAAAAAACTCATTTTGGGCACTCGAAAAATGGAAAATGAAATTTTCGTGCAAAGAAAATGAAACTCCATTTAACAACATTGTTTGCCATTCTAAGATGCACACTTATGCAAAATGTGAGATCATTTGTACAAACTTTGCCATGAATTTTGACATAACATTGACTATTTGCCTTATAAGATAAAAAAAACTACATAAACATAATTCTGATTCGTGGAATCACTTGTGGCTTGGATCGGTGACATGGCAAACATCAGTCCATCCATCCGTCCGTCCATCTGTCCATCCAACCCACCACACCACACCGCACCAAACCCCTCTCTCTCTCGCCTGAACCGCACCCAACCCCTCGTGCCCTTCCTCTCTCTGTATCTCGCAGGAACCCTAGCGCTTCACTCCTCCCTTACCGCCGCCAACAGTCTCGTGCACGATCCCGACAACCTCCAACGCGAATCGACGGCGCCCATCACACCAACGTGTCGCCCATGCTCCGCTCCTCACTCCTGTCCGGCAAGATCCGGAGAAGAAGATCTATTAAAGTAACCATCACACGTGTTCTTGTTCGGCTTCACAAACCCCTCCGAGATGAATGTGTAGTAGTTGTGAGAACGGTGACGACGAACACCGATTCTTCCTTGAACTCCATGACGTGATCCACGATTTAATTTGAGTTTCGTGTTTCAAAAGCCAAACGAAACATGCAGGCTCGGCTCGACACAATGCCGTGTTCCGAAAGTTAGACGAAACTATTCGTTTTCACCGAAAAAAAACAGCACGTGAAAGAGAGACACACACTCAATTTCAGTTTCGCATATTCTCATTGGTGGATCCATTTGTGCCACGGATCGATGACTTGCCTAACATCCTACTGTCCATTTGTGCAGGAATCCCACATCCATCCATCCAACCCTCGTTCACGATCCATTTGTGCAGGAATCCCACATATATCCATCCATCCAGCCCGTAAAAGAAAAAAACCAAAAGGAGACAGAACCCACCCAACCCTCGTCGCCTCGTCTCTCCCCACGAACTCCTCTCCCTCGTCGCCGCCCACGCCGCCGCCACCCATGCCGCCCGGTTCCGGCGAGCTCCAGCCGCACGCAGCACACCGGCGAGATCCCCTTGGTCCGTGCCTCCCTTACCTCCATGCAGATCTGCGGCTCCCCCGCTGGCTAGGGTTTTTGCATCCCCTTTTGTTCGTAGGGATCCGCCACGGCAGGCCATGGAGAGGCCAGAGGTGCCCCGGATCCAGCACCGGTAAGCCCCTCCCCTCCTTCTTCGCCCACCATCTCCTCCTCACCTCACCTCATCTTCTCTTCCTTCTCTGCAGGTCGCCATGGGTGTGCCGGCGACGACAGCAGGAGGGGCGCACCTCCGTGGGACGGATCTCGTTGACGCATGGAAGGTGGCCTGCGCTGAGAGCAACGGCCACGTCGTCATTCACGTGCCCACCGAATGTCGTACCATATCTAGCCGGTGACGCTCGCCGGGCTCTGCAGGGACGAGATCATGATCTTCGTACGTCCCTTCCTTCCTGCTGCCGCGTGTGTTTCTCTTTTCTGGGATGCACCTGCGCATTTCTTCTCATCGAGGTTTAGTTTCCCGCATTCACATGTGATGTGCCTTGTGTGTTTGGTAGCAGATGGAGATTTTTGGACCTTGCGATTTGCATGCATAACATCAAGAGATATTTCTACAGGAACTCCATTAGAAGCATGCTAGTATCATATTTTTCTTTGGTTCAGCTGTCACCACTGATTTGCTATTCCTCTGTACATACTGCATGCGAGCGTGTGGTGTTTGTTGGAACACGCGGTACGCTACGCTAGCGCCAACTAAAATTTTCTACCGCGCACCTAAGACATACTGCTGGAAATAGATCACAGGATCGGGTTTACCACTAGACGCGCAGTCACCACAGCGGAAGTAGAGTTGGTGATGCGTGTAGTAGATCAGCCAATTCGTCTCCTCCTCGTGTAGCCGATCTCCCACGAACAGTGATCTCCCACGAACAGTGATCTCCCACGAACAGCTCCTCGTGATGCAGATTCCCGAACTGGGTTAACACTTAACCCATGTCGCATGGCCATGCTTTCTGAATCTGATCACACGAGAGGGCCCAGAGAATATCTCTCCTCACGGAGGGGAAAATCCCATCTTGGTTAACCATGTCTCGTGGCATGTCTTATGACTCACCCGAAAGCTACCTTTATAACTACCCAGTTCCGGAGTAGCGTTTGATAGACCCTAAGAAAGTCGATCCTCATCCCGAGAACATGCGATGACCTCAGGTCTAGGACATGGCATATACATTGTACTTGAGTCTAACAGATGACATTATCTCGCCGTGTCTCAAAGTGGGTCTGTCCGATTCGGTGATCTCAATCCCCGAGTCCATACTATCAGTTTAGCATCTCTATGCACATGACTTGTGAAACGTAGTCATCAACTGAATCGTATACTAGTAAAGGATATGTGTCCGCATAACCTTAACAACTAGGGACTATTAGAACAATCATCATACTATATATAGTCTCACAAATAAGTCACATACTTATTGATACATATTACTGATGATGTTCAAGGACAATACAAAATACTCATGAATACATAAGAAATGAAATCAGCACATGATTGCCTCTAGGGCATATCTCCAACAGTCTCCCACTTGCACTAGAGTCAATCATCTAGGCATCGTATGACCATGGACGTCATGTGCATCTCATGCTTCGACTGCGGGAGAGGCTTCGTTAATGGATCAGCAACATTTGCATCCGTGTGTATCTTGCATATGTTTACATCGCCTCTCTCGACAATGTCGCGAATGAGGTTAAAACGCCTGAATATGTGTTGGCTTTTATGATGGTTCCGTGGTTCCTTGACTTGCGCAATAGCACCACTATTATCACAATAGAGGTCCAACGGATTGGACGAGTCCTGAACCACTCCAAGATCAGAAATAAAATTCTTCACCCAAACACCTTCTTTTGCAGCTTCAGAAGCCGCAATGTACTCAGCCTCCGTTGTAGAATCAGCTACCGTATCTTTCTTGGCACTCCTCCAGCTCACCGCTCCTCCGTTCAGAATGAACACAAACCCACATTGCGATCGACTATCATCCCTATCGGTTTGGAAACTAGCATCAGTGTAACTCTTTACAATGAGCTCATCCTCACCTCCATAAACCAGGAACATATCCTTTGTCCTACTCAAGTATTTGAGGATATTCTTTACCGCTGTCCAGTGACTCTCACCTGGATCAGCCTGGTATCTGCCTACTACGCTTAGAGCAAAGCTAACATCGGGACGAGTACATACCATAGAATACATGATGGACCCGACAACCGAAGCATACAGAGTCCCATCCATGCGTCTTTGCTCATCAGGAGTCGAAGGAGTCTGAATCTTGCTAAGACTAATGTTATGTGACATGGGCAAGAACCCTTTCTTGGCATCTTGCATGTTGAACCGCTTCGACACCTTGTCTATATATGTACTTTGGCTTAATCCAATAAGCCTTCTCGATCTATCTCTATAGATCTTGATTCCGAGAATATAAGCTGCTTCTCCCAAGTCTTTCATCGAAAAACTATTTTTCAATGAGTCCTTGACAGATTCAAGCATTTGAACATCATTTCCAATCAACAATATATCATCCACATATAGGATCAGAAATGCAACTGATCTCCCACTGACCTTCTTGAATACACAATGATCATAGTCATTCTTGATGAAGCCAAACTCTTTGACCACTTTCCAATTCCGAGATGCTTGCCTCAATCCATAAATGGATCTCTGAAGCTTGCATACCATGCCAGCATTCTTTGGATCAACAAAACCCTCGGGATGTGTCATATACACGTCCTCAGTTAAATTTCTATTAAGGAAAGCCGTTTTGACATCCATCCGCCATATCTCATAGTCGAAATATGCAGCTATAGAAGAATGATCCGAATTGATTTAGGCATCGCTACCGGTGAATAAGTCTCGCCGTAGTCAATTCGTTGAACTTGTCGATAACCTTTATCGACAAATCGAGCCTTATGGACTGTAACATTTCCATCCATACCAGTTTTCTTCTTAAAGATCCATTTGCACTCAATGGCTCGAACGCCATCTGGCGGATCAACCAAGTTCCAAACTTGATTGTCATCCATGGACTTTAATTCGGATCTCATGGCCTCAAGCCATAACTCGGAATCAGGGCTCACCATCGCTTTCGCATATGTGGTCGGTTCGTTGTTCTCCAAGAACAACACATTGTAGTCATGCATATTGCGCAACCTTTCCGACCTACGTGGAACCGGCGCCGATTCCACTACGGGTTCCCTGACTAACTCCGGCGTGATTGAATCACCTGTCGGAACGTCCCCGTGTGGCTCTCGAATTTCTTCGAGTCGGACCGACCTCCCACTAGCCTTCCGATTGAGAAACTATTTCTCAAGGAAAACTCCATGTCGAGCGACAAACACTTTGCCCTCTTCACGGTTGTAGAAGTAATATCCCAAGGTTTCCCTAGGATATCCCACGAATATGCACTTGTCCGACTTGGGTGTGAGCTTGTCCGACTGGAGTCGCTTGACATATGCTTCACAACCCCAAATCTTTAGAAAAGACAAGCTATGACTCTTTGTAGTCCATATCTCATATGGTGTATTATCTACGGACTTTGATGGTACCCTGTTTAGTGTGAAAGCTGTGGTTTCTAGAGCGTATCCCCAAAATGACAAGGGTAAATCCGACTGACTCATCATCGATCGGACCATGTCTAACAAAGTCCGATTCCTCCGTTCCGACACACCATTTCTCTGTGGCGTACCTGGAGGAGTGAGTTGTGAAACTATTCCATGGCTCTTCAGATGATTATCAAACTCCTGGCTCATATACTCACCGCCACGATCAGATCATAGAAGCTTGATTGTCTTGCCGAGTTGATTTTCCACTTCGTTCTGAAACTCCTTGAACTTTTCAAAAGTTTCTGACTTGTGCCTCATCAAGTAGACATATCCATATCTACTAAAGTCGTCGGTAAAAGTCATGAAGTATTGGAAACCACCTCTAGATGTCGTGCTCATTGGTCCACATACATCACTATGTATAAGTTCCAATAGCTCAGACGCCCTCTCACAACTCTTTGCAAAAGGAGTCTTAGTCATCTTGCCGAGTAGGCATGACTCACATGTCTCAAATGATTCAAAATCAAATGAAGTCAGAATTCCATCAGCATGGAGCTTCTTCATGCGCTTTTGACTAATGTGTCCTAGTCGACAATGCCAGATGTAAGTCGGATTTATCTCGTTAGGCCTATGCCTTTTAACATTTATGTTATAGACCGATTCACCTTCAAGATCTAATATAAATAACTCGTTCACAACAGGTGCAAAGCCATAAAACATTTTATTCAAGTAAATAGAACAACCATTGTCCTTAATACTAAATTCATAACCTTGCCTCATCAAACATGAGGCCAAAATAATGTTTCTACTCAATGCAGGAACATAATAACAATTATCAAGTTCCATTACAAATCCTGAAGGTAAATTAAGTTGCATGGTGCTGACGGCTAATGCAGCAACTCTTGCTTTATTCCCGACGCGTATGTCAACTTCTCCTCTTGCAACATTCCTAGTCCTTATTAGACCCTGCATCGAGTTGCATATGTGAACAACCGATCCGGTATCATATACCCAAGAGCTACTAGAAATATCAGCAAAAAAAATGTCTATAACATATACAACAAGTGTACCTGAAGAAGAAGTCACACTTCAAGTCTTCTTGCCTATCTGGGCTAGCCACTTGCTGCAGTTCCTCTTCCAGTGACCGGTTTCCTTGCAGTGAAAGCAAACAGTCCCCGTGTTTGGTCCCGACTTGGGCGCGGCGGCGACAGTAGGAGTTGCCTCCTTGCCCTTTGCCTTAGTCTTTTTCTTTGACCAGGTCTTCTTGAACTTTGCCGTGTTCTGCACCATCAACACTTGATGCGTGCCTTTCTTGATATCCTGCTCTGCCAGTTTTAGCATCCCATGCAATTCAGTGAGCTTCTTTTCCATGTCGTGCATATGGAAGTTCGAGATGAACGCCCCATGGCTAGTCGGAAGAGAAGCTAGAATTGTATCCGTGGACAATTCGTCCCCAAGTGGGAAGCCTAACCGATCCAAAGCTTGCATGTATCCGATCATCTTGATCACATGCGGGCACAGTGAATCACCCTCTTTCAGCTTACAATCCATCAAGGATTGTCGGACGTTGAACCTTTCGGTCCTTGCCTGCATCTGTAACATGCTCTTGAGGTTCTCGATCATATCGAAAGCCTCAATGTTTTCGAAATGCTGATGTAGATCGGGCTCCATAGAAGCCAGCATGAGACAGCTGATCTCATTTGACTCATCAACGAGTTTCTGGTGGGCATTCCTGGTCGTGGCATTAGCATTCTCGGCAGGTTCCTCTGGAAGGGGTTCCTCTAGAACATGTTCCTTTTTATCATGCCTGAGAACAATTCTCAGATTTCTATACCAGGTGGTAAAGTTTGTTCCATTCAGTTTATCCTTTTCTAGGATTGATTTCAATGAAAAACTGGGTTGAGCAGGTGGTGTCATTGATCTACAACAGAAATATGCAAAACACTAAGACATGTATTCATAAAGAGTAATTCAAATTAAACATTTTAATAAGAACATTACTCCCACTAAAATCAACATCCCTCCGCTGATTCTTAGCGATTCAAGATCCAAGATCCACACGTCAACTAGTGAGCTTTTGCGTCACCGCTAGAAGGCTAGATCAGTCGGTAAGCCACACTTGCTAATCGTATCTCTATACGACTCCTGTTTGTTGGCGACATCTCATGCCACGCCAACTCTTATGCCTCGAGGCCCAAAACTGTTTTGATAGCCACGACAAGTTAACCAATGCTTTGCTCGTAAGTGTCCGACACAAACACACCACGTTAAGGAGAATTAGTAGCACCCTAATTTTATTGGCCCACCACTAAAAATACTTAACATGTGATGGTGCAGAATTTGGGGAGGCAATTTTACTTGACATTCTTTGAGGGATCACCCTACTTAAAACATCTATCATGCAAAAGAAGGGCGCATAAAAGGGATAAACTTTCACATGCAGTTTATATATGTGTGATATGGTATAGCCCCTTTCATTAACGCATGGTGATCTCCATCTCCACGTGCGCATACCCATGGCGATCTCCATCTCCATGCATGGTTGCCCTTGTGGTGATCTCCATCTCCACACATGGTGTCAACCACCAAGTGTTACATAAGATACTATGCTATTACCAAGTAATAGCTATGAGAGTAAATTACATTACAAGGCTTCTCATGTTGACACGCAGGTCATTAATACAATAATGGGACAACCATATGGCTCCTGCCGGTTGCCGCACTCACGACACGCAGGTCATGATTTAAAAATTTACCAGCAACATTCATGGGCTATACCAAATCACAAGCATTCCCTGCAAAAACAAGTCAGACGTTCTACCGCCGAAAATAAAACTGTCCGAAACTCTATTTTCCAAGAGGATTTTGACCTCGAAAATATCGCCGAAAACGGCAAAGCGATTGAATGTCAAATGCATCTTTTCGTGCCCTTCAGTTTAACCGGTTGTGGAGCAAAAACGGAGTTCGTATGCAAAAGTTATGCCCGTTTTACTGTGACCCCTCCATCAGATTTCAGCACTGCGGAAATCACATTTCCACGGTGTCGATATTTGCACCGGTTCTATCAATCTCATTGATCTTCGCGTGTTGCATCTGGATTTACGTTCCACTGTCTATCCCGATGGAGGAAACTGACTGGTAGGGGTAATTTGTGTCACGACCTCTGCATCACGATCACGGAATCAAGATCATGAAACCAACCGTCAACAATGACGCGCACAGCCGATCTCATCGACCCGCACCTGAACCTGTTGGAACACGCGGTACGCTACGCTAGCGCCAAATAAAATTTTCTACCGCGCACCCAAGAACATGCTGCTGGAAATAGATCATAGGATCGGGTTTACCACTAGACGCGCAGTCACCGCAGCGGAAGTAGAGTTGGTGATGCGTGTAGTCGATCAGCCAATTCGTCTCCTCCTCGTGTAGCCGATCTTCCACGAACAGCGATCTCCCACGAACATCTCCTCGCGGATCCCTCGAACAGTTTCTCACGGATCCCTCGAACGGTTCGTCCAAGCACCGCAGATGCGATGACGCCAAGGTATCCACACGTACGGGGGCAGCGTCGGGCGGCGGACTGCTAGGTCTGATTGCACGGCATTGTGCCGTCGGGAGTGGCGGTGGCTGTCGACGGGAGGAAAAAGATCAACCCTGAAAGGTGCGCCCACTCCCCTTTATATAGACCTCCGAGGTGGGCTCAACACTTGAGGCCCACGACGAGTCTAGTCCCAATTTCCATTCGGATCCAATCCGAATGGGCTGCAATCCCTTAAGTGTGTGACCCTATCGGTTCACGTACACATGGACACGACCCGAGTCGATAGTCGGTAGCGGCTCCTAGTAGAACGTGCCAACTCCCATGTGTGCGCAAAGTCGTTACACGAACCTCGACAATGTGTCATATACAACATTCCTTTTGCCTCATGATATAGGTTGTAGATCTCAAGGCGAGTACTTGTCACCCTTGCGGTAGCTCGACATCTCTTCTCGAAATCGTGATGCAGATTCCCGAACTGGGTTAACACTTAACCCATGTCGCATGGCCATGCTTTCTGAATCCAATCACACGAGAGGGCCCAGAGAATATCTCTCGTCACGGAGGGGCAAATCCCATCTTGGTTAACCATGTCTCGCGGCATGTCTTACGACTCACCCGAAAGCTACCTTTATAACTACCCAGTTACGGAGTAGCGTTTGATAGACCCTAAGTAAGTCGATCCTCATCCTGAGAACATGCAATGACCTCAGGTCTAGGACATGGCATATACATTGTACTTGAGACTAACAGATGACATTATCTCGTTGTGTCTCAAAGTGGGTCTGTCCGACTTGGTGATCTCAATCCCCAAGTCCATACTATCAGTTTAGCATCTTTATGCACATGACTTGTGAAACGTAGTCATCAACTAAATCATATACTAGTAAAGGATATGTGTCCGCATAACCTTAACAACTAGGGACTATTAGAACAATCATCATTCTATATATAGTCTCACAAATAAGTCACATACTTATTGATACATATCACTGATGATGTTCAAGGACAATACAAAATACTCATGAATACATAAGAAACGAAATCATCACATGATTGCCTCTAGGTCATATCTCCAACAGTGTTAGCTACTGACTAACCACGGCCTGCAATGACTGGGTGTTTCTTTTGGGCGCAGGTGACTTGTACACGCAGGTGTACGACTAGCTGGATGGTCACGATCGGCGCCGGAGAGCCTACACCATGAAGTTGGGGTCTTTCCAGCTATGTTAATTTCGTGATTGGGTAAGTGACACTCCAGGACCATGGTTGTGATGTGCTTGGTTTTGGTGGTCGTGATGTATGAACCCACTTTTCCCATTTCTTGCTATTTTACGATATCATGTTTGATTTCAATATTGGGTTGATCGAGCTGTCGATTTTCTCACCCTTGTCATACCATAATATGTTAGTGTTTAGTCATGTATTCATCTCCATGTTAAATTGTCGTGCTTGTATTAGTTGCAATTCCACTTCAGTAAAAATGCAATTCCACTTGTGCTTGTCCAGGAGCACTTAAGTTTTAGTTAATATACTGGTAGAGACAAGCTTATCTGCCAGTGCCCAAGTAGGAGTACTCCTTACATCTGCTGTAGCAAGAACTTGTTAATCTAGAAGTACTACATTTCAATGAGTTTTAGTAACAAGTGCACTGCTTGCTACTGCTGCTAGCAAGTGCTCGCTTGCACTGGTTGCAAGCAGTAGTAGCAAGTGCACTTGATACAAACATTTTGTAGGGCAGTAGCATAAACTTTCTGTGCAAATCTGGCTTTCAAGATTCAGTATCCAACAGTAGTGTATCGCTGTAGTTTCAGCAGTTCCAGTACTCATGGTCTTGCTGTAGTTTGAGTACTCTTATTGCTGTAGTTACAGTAAATGTGCAGTTCCCATGTTTGAATATGTTGCATATACTATTTTTGTACACGGAATTTGTTGTCAATTCTTGCTCATATGCTATTGGATCGCTCATTGGCTACTGTTTTGTTCTTATTTTTTGCATAGGTGAAGTGCGAAGCCAAGTGTGAAGCCGTGAAGCCTATCAGCAAAGAGTAGCATATTATGTATTGTGATAGTAGGCAGTAGTAGGCATATTTGAGTTGTAGTAGTGTAAAGATTGTAATAGACTAATTTAGTTGGACGAATTTCATTTGCTCTTTGATCTGTTTGAAATATTGATTTCGTATGTGATTTGAATACCTGACAAGGGGGGCCCACTTATGAAAATTGTTTGACAAATTTCGAAATTTATGATGTGTGGATTCTAATTATGAGGTCAACATGACATGTGGGACCAATCTGACTAGTGGGATTAGCACCAAAATAAACTGGCCAAAAAAAGAAAATCAAACGACCCAAAAAAGTAAAAGGCCATGGCCCAAAAATTTAAAAGACTGAAATGTTGGGCTTGCCCATGTAACTGACCAAAATTGGCAGGGAAAAAGATATTATAAATGGGCTGAAATGTTGGGATTGGCCCATGTAAAACACCGAACTGGACCGGGCTGATTCTAATCAACGACCAATTCACTTGGTCATAATTTTGCCACGTCAGCTTGCCACGTTAGATATGATGTGGCCCAGGCAGGCTGCCAATGACCAAAACAATTGGTCGTAGATCCAACGACCTTTTGTTTTGGTCGTTAAGTTTCATTAAAGACGGTCAGCTTTTGACGAACTGTTTTTGGTCACAAAAAGGTCGCAAATGAAAAATAATGACCATTCAATGACCAATATTGATGGTCGCAAGTTGACATATTTCTTGTAGTGATCAGCGACTCCTGTGTGCAGCCCCCGCCGCCCACGTGTATCGTGCGGGCCTAGCTCGCGAGATACTGCCGATTGAGCGTGCCTCACGAGACAAGCCCAAAGGTGCTTTAATGTTCGTGTCATGTAGGCTCAATAGTGTATGCTGGCAACCAATCTGCCTGTTTTCTTCCCGCCGGGCCTTGTTGGACCTTATGCGACCAACCAAACGCACCATACAATACACTCCTTATATATAAAAATACATATATCTATGGTCCAATATACAGTCTCCTGGACAATCGATCACTCTGGTGTCGTCATGTACCCCTAACACGGGCCAGGCTCTTCTCGCGAAAACAAACCCGTCGTTTCGCCAATTTACCCCGAGCCCCACGTTGTGCGACAGTGATGTTATTTTGCTACTCGGTCCATTTCAACCTAGCATTTTCATTTCGCGGCTCCACCTATGCACCCGTCTTGCTTGAAGCCCACGATGTCGCACGACGGGGCGAGGTGATCACCGCAGCAGCTTGGAGTGGATAGCCTCACACGCAGGGGGGTCTAGTGTGGCTTGGATTGCCTTCGTGTCACCCGGTATTTATCAATGGGCATGCGGCGGCCTGAGGACGGCCCCCTCCTGCAGTACAGTGAGCTCCAATGCAACTCAAATTCCATCGACTTTGCTCACATGGAGCTCAATCTCAAGCATCCGAGCTTCGTTATTTCAATTTTTATCATCATGGTCGATTCAAGTTCGTTTGGCTAGGGTTAGCTGTGTTGCTTAGGGTTTCGGTCGACTTTTCTAAAATTTCATTATTTCCTTATTCTGACGGATGAAGGCAGTGACTTCTACACCATAGAGCTAGTTTATGGCGAATGTGTTTTCGGAACTGGAGCGAATAGGTCATATCTCAGTGGAAAAAGGCCTATTTTGATTTCGATTATGCTATAGAGACTATATTTTCAATGTTGGAAGATCTGATGGAGTTGGGTTATGAGAGTGCACGAAGAGTGAAAACATATTTGTTGCTCTCAGGAATGTGAATCAGTGAGCAAGAACTGAAACATTTAATGATAATATGAACACCTCCTGCATCAGGGCATTTGTTAGAGAGGAGCACTGATATATTTTGTTTTCTCTTAATCATGAGAACACCATATGTGTTAATGATTGGGAGAATGATGATGTGGTTGACAATCTGCCTCCTGTTTTGAGTCCAGTGAAGAGAATAAAGGGCTCTATAGAGGATGGTGCTTTAGATCATTGTGTGAGCTTGGTACCTGTTAGCGATGGCACAAACAATTTGGTTGCAACTGAAGAAGGACCAAGCAGCAGTGCAATGGCAACCACCAGAGCAAGGAAACAAGAAGAACAAGAAGGAGTGATCCGTGAGTGTGTGTCTGAGGATTCAGACTATGTTCATGATGAATTGATTGATAGTGAATACGATTTATAGGATGGGGATGAAAACCTAATGCAGGAAGATTTCAGAGGTGAAGAAGAAAAACAAGGTAGATTCAAAGGTAAAGGAAAGCAATTGGTAGAAGAGATCAATTCATATGATGAACTTTGTGACTTATCTGATTCAGATGATGAGGAAATGAAGTTCAACTTCCTACATTTCTCTAAATCAGATTTGAAAGCACCAAGATTTTGGGTGGGCCAGTTTATTCATCAATTAACTTGTTCAAAAAAATGTTAGAAATTATAGTTGCAAGGAGAGATTGGGAATTAAGTTTTCCAGGAATGATAGAAGAAGGGAAAGAGCACATTGCATGAATGGATGCCCTCGGAATAACTTATGGCTATCAATTAGGTTCTCGCCGCCCCTCACCCCCGTGAGCCAATGTAACAGCCCGAGACCGCTTCTCTAGATTCTTTGGCGTTACTCTTATAGTCATGTTATTTTATTATTCATTGCATTCATAATGGCATCATTCATGTTGCATTGGCAGTCTGTTGCCGTTGTACCGGAATTATCCGGGTGTTTTTATAAAACTTGTAGCGTTTGTAGTTCACCGCTTCCCCCGAATAGGTGAACATATCCCTTTGTCTCAATTGGCCTTTCTACTATCATCTGACCTTTTCTTCCCTCTCTTGTAATCCCAAAGCTCTCTGCATAGCCCACTTAAAACTTCCCTCCAACCCGGATCGCCCGATCATAGTCAGAGGGTCCAGATAATCCCAAGTATAGGCCCAAATAGCTTCTGCTATTTAAGGCAGCTTCCCTCATTCCATTTGTAGTCCAAAACCTAGTTGTAGGGAGACAAACCCCTAGTTTTCCTCCCCGTCGCTGCCATCCGATCTCCACCTCGGGGTCTCCTCTTACATTTCATAGCCACCCACTAACCGGAGCCACTCTGATTTCCGGCCAACCAATCCATAGCTACCGCATCCATCCATCGATCCAGCAATGCCGATCTCACCTCTACCCCTTCCACCGCACGAACCCGCAACACCTAGTAGTAGCATAGTTGTCGCGCAAGAGCTCACTCCTGATCAAGGGGCTTCGTGCCCGAGCAGCCTCGCTGCAACACCGTCCCTGATCTCCTCCTCCTCGACCATGCCGCCGCCTCCGGCCTCCTTGTCACGGGCCAACAACAGGCCAGCTGCTATCGCACCTCTCCTTCCTTTCCCTTCCTTATCTTGACTTCTTCCTCTATCGCCTCATGTCTCTCTATCTCTTTTTGTTTGTATGCCAAGCACCCCATGGACAAGATCGAACCTGCTCCCCGGCCCAGATACGGTCACCCGTTGACCGGGAATGCCTCCCCTCGCTGGATCTGCTACGTTCCCGGCCACCTCACCATCGCCAACCGTCATTGCCTCCAACCTCTGTCATCACTCAGTCTCAAGGAGGGAGACGAGCATAGCGCCACCCTCTGCACGACATCCAGCTCCGCATTGTTCAACTACCATGAACCAGAGGACGTGCATGAACCAGTCGGTCCAACTGGTTCACTAACGATCCACCGATTCGGCTGAACCGTCGGTTGGTTCCACTTTGACTGCGTCGGGTACATCTTGCCAGATTCGACCAACCCAGCTCCCCAAGTGGACCAGTGCCAAGTCGCCCTGCCAGCTTGCCCCATGGACTGGGTTTTGTCCCACAAGGTAAGCAGCCCATCTATCCTATCCAGCGCCCAGCACGCTATATAATATCTTCCACACATGTTGTGCAACCTAGTTCGTACCAGATTCGGCCCGGTGATGTTGTTTTCCTGTTCTGGTGATTTACTTATTTTCCAGGATTTGCCAGTTTTACAGAAAAGATGCCAAACTTCATGCATATAATAACTCACAAGCCATGCATTGGATTAAAATGATTTATATATATATAATGATTTATATACACATGTTAAAACATTTAACTTGATGTTTGCATTAAAAATTGCCTAATGACTTGCTACAATATCGTCGGTCTAGTGTAAACTGGGGTACCACGACCCATCTTCCTACGGCCCGGGAAGTGACACCTAGCGAAGGGCCCAGGAGGCGGCCCACTCAGGAGCTCCATAGCTCGAGACACCTCGTGAGGGCCAGACCTCACGAGACCCCTCCCTACGAGTGGAGGCTCTTCAAGACGATCGTCTTCAACAGCAGGTGGCCTCGCGAGGCCTCCCTCATGTGGCGGCTTCCCGCGAGGCCCTCCGCTTGGAGGGGTCGTGTGACACTAGTCGCGCGTCTGCGTGCCCACCACGTGGGTGACGCGCCCGCACAGACAAGGACGACAAAAGGTCATGCCAGCAGGCGCGGACAGGGAGGATTTCCTCTTTGGTGATTAAAGTCCATCACCCGCTGGCTCCTCCAAAGCAAGTTTCCAAAGCTTGCCTTTCTGATGCAAGAAAACCACGCTGACGCAGCAAGCCAGGGTGGAGGTCATCACCGAGCCCACTTGCGCGTCATGAACGGCGCCTTTAGCAGGCGAAGACCACCTTTAGTCAGGATAAGACTAAGCACCTATCCCGCTTCGAATTGCCTCCGTGTGGCTACCCTTTGCCGCCAATATTTTCGAGGAAGAGGACCAAGGCAACTACAGGAGGTACGGTGCTCCTACCTTAGAGAAGGTCGGCCATTTTCCATCGTCTTCGACCTTGTAACACCCGTGTGTTTCCCCAAGAGAAATCCAAACAAGCAGGAGTAGGGTTTTACACCGCTTGGAGGCCCGAACTTGGGTAACTTTCATGTCCCTGTCATGCCCCGTGTGTGTGTGTTCTCGCGAAGAATCGCTCGTCCATAGCCTCGCCAAGGTCACTGTTGGGTTGAAAGGTACCTGGACAAAAGGCCCCAAAGTTCAAACCAGGGTTTTGGTGGGTTTACCTTAGCACAAAACACATCTCCAACATCTGGCGTGCTAGGTAGGTTTTTTTTGTTTCAGCGCCT
This sequence comes from Elymus sibiricus, assembly GCA_039707655.1. Classification (NCBI taxonomy): domain Eukaryota; kingdom Viridiplantae; phylum Streptophyta; class Magnoliopsida; order Poales; family Poaceae; genus Elymus; species Elymus sibiricus. The sequence continues at coordinate 214,347,838 of CM077667.1, forward strand.
TCGACCTCGACATCGACATTTCTGACGCGTGACGCACCCTGCACATGGCTAGCAGGGTTTGCGCGGAGCCACCGGCACCACCACCAAGCCGGTAGCGGGGGAGCAGAAAACTTCCTCCCTCCACCTGTCTATTCAGCAGCCGCCGCCTGAGCGCGACGCCATCGCTTCTTCGCTCGCTCGCCGCAAACCGCCGACTCAATAGGCCGAGCTGCTCATGGCGCATAAGCTGTTGCACTACCGCCCCACTGTGGCCGGGTACGACACCTGGCTCGCGCGCATCACCAAGCTCATCAACATCGCGAGAGATGTCCCGGTGCCTTCTCGCTCTCTTCCTCCTCCGTCGTCGCATGGTGCGCAAGCAGAACATGACGCTCCTCCTCCACCTCCTCCGGCCGGCGACGTTGCGGGGCATTGCCGTGGCGCATGCATGGCGGAGCCGTCCCATGAAGCGTCCTCGCCAAACCACGCGGGCACCAGCTGTGAGATCGGCCAACGCCTGCGGCCTGACGCGCACATGATCCTCGAGAAGCAGCACGGCCATCAGAACCACACCATCCTGGACGTCACAGTGGTCGGGCATCAGAACTGGGCCTCTCTCACCGGCTGCGTCATCACCATCTGTGGGGGCTGCCTCGCCTTCACTCGTGAGCTGTGCCGCGTGGTGTGGCTTGTGAAGTGGAAGCCCGAGCTGACCCCTCGCTACGACGGCACCCCAACCCCGTGGAGTTCCTATAGCTCTACACCATGGGCGTCGACGCTGCGGGCGGCGACGAGAACTGTAGGGCGAATTGGTTTCCCATGGCCCTTCAAGGATGCCGCGCGCTCATGGCTGATGAACCTTTACCAAGAATTCCATTTCCTCGTGGTCCAAGTTGTGCACGTAGTTCGTCACCAACTTCAAGGGCACATATGAATGCCCCCTCACGCTCAACGACTTGCGTGCAGTGCGTCAGCGTCCTGGCGAAACCCTCCGCAAGTACATCCAGCGCTTCAGCCAAGTGCGCAACAAGATTCCAGGTGCCTCCGATGCTACGATCATCTTAGAATTATCCTCTAGCATCACGGACATCAAGATGCTTGACAAGCTCTCCATCAACGAAGAGCTCGACACTGTGGTTGCGATGTTCGACCTCGCCGACAAGTGCGCCAAGGCTGAAGAGGGCCGCCTCTTCGCCCACAATGACCCTAATGTGGCACCCGATGCCGCCAAGCCCAAGGTCAAGGACGCCAAGCGCAAGGGCCCGACTAAGGGAGTCCGGGACTAAGGGGTCCTCGGGCCGTGGATTCATCCCTTATGGGCCGTACATGAGCAATTGCTAGAAGGCCAAGTTGTCAGACAATCCCGTGCTCGGAAGGAGGAGACCAGAGGACTTGGTGTGTCTTCCAAGTCAGAATGGGCGTATCTGTGCCCGAATAGAAACCGACTATATGTAACCCTAGGGACCCCCAGGTGTCTATATTAACCCGGAGGCTTAGTTCGTAGATGAACAACTGAATACATTAGGGTTTAGCTCTTTTGATCTCGAGGTAGATCAACTCTGTAACCATCTCATTCATCAATATAATCAAGAAAGACATAGGGTTTTACCTCCTCACGAGGGCCCTAACCTGGGTAAACACTGTCCCCTTTGTCCCTTGTTACCATCGTTCCTAGATTCACAGTTCGTGACCCCCTACCCGAGATCCGCCGGTTTCGACACCGACATTGGTGCTTTCATTGAGAGGTCCGCCGCGAATCGCCAAAGGATCAATGGCCCGTCTAATCATCGGCGAGGAGATTTGTAACAATGATGTCTTTGTTCCTGGACCCCTGAGGGGACCTTGTTCCTCGCCTTCATAAGCGTTGTGCTTCAAGCCGATCCCTCCAGCCATCTTGGCCAGATCAGAAGCTTTGCCCCAGGCTCGGGAGTCAGTTTCGGGAACCTAGATTTCATCGCTGACCCCCGGGGGGACCTTGTTTTGACAAACACCTCTGCTCTTCTCAAAAGACACACTGCCCCCGACGCCTTAACGTCGGAGAAAGTAAACCTCGCCGCTAGGATTGCCTTGGCCCCCAGCCCAGTCCTAAAACCTATCTTGATCGACGCATCTGAGCCAACCACGGCCGCACACTCCTCGGGAATACCATCAAGTAACCCCGGGACGACAGCGTCGCTGACCGACCCCAGTCGCGCCCTTGGTGCTGACCTAACCGGAGCCTCACTGTCAGGCGAGCCACTCGGTCGGATCCAGGCCTTGAGTATAGCTGGCCGCCAAACATCGGTTTACGACCAGATCGGGCTGCGGCCCGACGATAGGGAAATTCGCGTCCCTCCGGTAACACATCTAGTCGCCACCATCGAGTGTTCAGCTGGAGACATGTCTCGCCAACCGACAGAGTTGAAGACGGTGTATATCCCGGTCTCCGGCTCCGAACTCTCTCCGGACGCTGAGGCCCCTCACGGCCTAACACGGAACCTGGGGCTCGCATGGCAAAGCACTATTGATGCTGCGTCCACCGAGCCCATCGAGGCGGAGATCGGAGGTACCGCGCCCAATCCCGTGACGGAATAAAAGTCGGCTGTCCAGACATTGAACATGCACCTCGCTAGGGCGTGATACTTCTTCCCACCGACCACTCAGAGCGAGCGCTTTAAAAGCGCACTAGAACCCAGTCCGATGAAGGAGGTCAAGCAATGATACAGGGAATCGGTCCATCATTTTTGGGCCAGATTCCTCCTCAGCAAAAACAGGACGAAAGGCATTAACGACACGGAAATGATCGCAGCCTTCCAGTTGAACTGCCATGATAAGGGAATCCTCAATACCCTTGACCATCGTCGCGTCCAAAACTTCTCCGAGCTAGCATACTAGATGGAAAAGTACTGTGCTCTGGAGAGTACGCGGGAAGAAAAGCGATTTTATACAGAGCCGGTCCACACCGAACAACCTAGAGAAGTTCGGAAAAGTTTCATGTCGCTACAATACCCGCCCAGATACAGGCCTGCCAAAAAAAGGAACAAATATCCCATGAAAGAAAAAACAGTCCTTGATAGATTACTAAACAGTCCTTGCCCCATACATCCCACCCCGCCAAACGGAAGCCAATCCCACAGCCTTCGAGCATGTTGGGTCTTCACGCTGGTTGCAAAGAGCGGAGAGGCCATCCTCACAGCCTCGCCCCGGGGCAAACGTCCGATAACATCACCAGAAACTCACCCCGAGGTCCTAACGATCTATGAGACATTATCCTCGAGAGGTCAGAGGAAGAGAGCTCTTCGAGAGCTCGATCAGATATACCAGGTGGAAACAAGGAAATCATGGACAGATAAATGAATAACTTTCGGCGAAAATGACCAGCCGATGAACCGCACAGAGCGGGCACCGGCCGCCCTGGTCCTCAACCCAATAATAGATAGTTTCCGGTTGGACAAGGTCCTAATGGATGGCAGTAGCGGTCTAAACCTCATTTACGAGGGAACTTTGGACAAAATGCAGTTCGATAGGTCTCGAATCGAGCGGAGCAGCACAACCTTTCGAGGAATCGTCCCCGGAAGAGAGGCACACTGCACGGGGGAGTAACCCTCGACGTAGTGTTCGGTACTCCCGATAACTACAGAACATAGGAACTACTTTTTCATATCGTACCCTTTCACATCGGTTATCATGCCCTCATTATGGTTACATGAAACTTAAAATGCCGGGACCCAACTGTGTGATCACAGTTGCAAGAGACCCAGATAGAGCACTTCGAGCCGAGAATAAAACAGCGTCGCTTGCCCTCGAGGCACTAGATGAGACGCTGGTCATGGAGGAACTGACTACGCTCCACTCTATCATAGATAAGGACAACGTGATCCTCGGCAAAAGGCCAAAGTCTACGTCATTCAAACCTGCAGATGAAATGGCATGCATCAGAGCTCAGCTGGACCCTGCGGTCGCTGAAGCGTTACGCACTTTCTTATGCAAAAACTGGGACATATTCACTTGGCACCCATCACATATGCCCGGAATCCCTCGAAGGTTGGCGGAATAGAGTCTGAACATAATTGCAGGCTTGAAACCGGTCAAACAGACCCTACGTCGATTTTCCGAACCCAAGCGTCAAGCTATTGGCGAAGAACTCGCCAAACTACTCGAAGCCGGATTCATCAGAGAGATCAAACACCCCTGAATGGCTGGCAAACCTGGTCATGGTACCAAAGAAAGACAAATTCTGGCGGCTCTGTGTCGACTTCAAAGACCTTAACAAAGCCTTCCCTAAAGACCCTTTCCCTTTACCCCGCATTGACTAGATAATTGATGCCACTGCGGGACATGACTCACTCTGCTTGCTCGACCCTTATTCCGGATATCATCAGATAAAAATGAAGGAGTCTGATCAAGCCGCGACCGCCTTCATCACCCCTTACAGGCCATTCTGCTTCAATACAATGCCTTTCGGGCTAAAAAATGCTGGCGCCACGTACCAGCGCATGATTCAAACTTGCCTGGAAAAAGAAATCGGCAAAACCGTCGAGGCGTACGTCGATGATACGTCCATTTTGCATCATGATTTCCTACCATTATTTACTTTTTTTGTTGAATAATAATGCTTTGGGGAGTGATTCTAATGCCTTTTCTCTCATAATATGCAAGGTTTACACAAAGAGGAAGAATAGCAGCAGCTGGAATTCTGGACCCAAGAAAAGCACGACAGAGATACCTATTATGCGCAACTCCAATGAAGCTGAAATTTTACGGAGATTAATTTTGCATTTAATAAAAAATACTGCAGAAGAAAACTACCGGAAGGGCCCTCCCAGGTGGGCACAATCCACTAGGGCGCGACAGGCCCCCTGGGCCCGCCTTGATGGGTTATGGCCACCTCGGCCCACCTCCGGTGCCTATCTTCTGGTATATGGTCACTCTTGACCTAGAAAAAATCAGAGGAGGACTTTCGGGACAAAGCGCCGCCGCCTCGAGGCGGAACTTGGGCAGGAGCACTTTTGCCCTCCGGCGGAGCGATTCCGCCGGGGGAACTTCAATCCCGGAGGGGGAAATCAAAGCTATTATCATCACCAACACCCCTCTCATCTTTGAGAGGGCAATCATCATCAACATCTTCAACAGCACCATCTCCTCTCAAACCCTAGTTCAACTCTTGTGTTCAATCTTTGTACCGAAACCTCAGATTGGTACCTGTGGGTGACTAGTAGTGTTGATTACCTTGCGTAGTTGATTACTATATGGTTTATTTGGTGGAAGATTATATGTTCAGATCCATTATGCTATTCAATACTCCTCTGATCTTGAGCATGATTATTATTTGTGAGTAGTTACCTTTGTTCGTGAGGTGACGGGAGAAGTCATGTTGCATGTAATCATGTGAATTTGATATGTGTTCAATATTTTGATGATATGTATGTTGTGATTCCCTTAGTGGTGTCATGTGAACGTCGACTACATGACACTTCACCATTCATGGGCCCAAGGGAAAGCATTGTGGAGTATTTATTAGATGATGGCTTGCTAGAGTGACAAAATCTTAAACCCTAGTTTATGCGCTACATCGTAAGGGGCTGATTTGGATCCACATGTTTAATGCTATGGTTAGACTTTGTCTTAATACTTTTCTCGTAGTTGTGGATGCTTGTGAGGGGGTTCATCATAAGTAGGTTGTTAGTTCAAGTAAGAACAACACCTTAGCAATGGTCCACCCACATATCAAATTATCAAAGTAGCGAACACGAATCAAACCAACATGATAAAAGTGACTAGACGAAATTCTCGTGTACCCTCATGAACACTTTGCCTATTAATAGTGATTGTTTTGGCATGTCCTTTGCCTCAAAAGGATTGGCCTACCTTGCTGCACCTTGTTTACCGTTACCGTTACTTTCTTGTTACCAATTATCCTGCTATCAAACTATCTGTTACCTACAGTTTCAGTGCTTGCAGAAATTACCTTGCTGAAAACCGCTTGTCACTTCCTTCTGCTCCTCGTTGGGTTCAACACTCTTACTTATCGAAAGGACTACGATTGATCCCCTTTACTTGTGGGTCATCAAGACTCTTTTCTGGCGCCATTGCCGCGGAGTGAAGCGCTCTTGGTAAGTGGAAATCGGTAAGGAAAAACTTATACTACGTGCTGAAATTTATCGCTACTTGCTACTATGGAAAACAATCCTTTGAGGGGTTTGTTCGGGGTATCTTCACCTCGACCGGAACCACAATTAGTTGCCCCTCAACCTACAGCACCTACTGAAAATGTTACTTATGAAATTCCTTCAGGTATGTTAGAACAACTGCTTGCTAAACCTTATGTAGGAGATGGAACTGAACATCCTGATATGCACCTCTTATATGTGAACGAAATTTGTGGATTATTTAAGCTTGCAGGTTTACCCGGAGATGAAGTTAAGAAGAAGGGTTTCCCTTTATCTTTGGAGGGAAAAGCATTTACATGGTATAGGCTATGTGATGATCTTGGATCGTGGAACTGGAATCGTTTGCAATTGGCATTTCACCAAAAGTTTTATCCCATGCATCTAGTTCATCTAGATCAGAATTATATATATAATTTTTGGCCTCGTGAAGGAGAAAGTATCGCTCTAGCTCGGGGGAGGCTTAAGTCAATGTTATATTCATGCCCCAATCATGACATTCCGAGGGAAGTTATCATTCGGAATTTTTATGCTCGGCTTTCTCATAATGATCAATCCATGCTCGATACTTCCTGCGCTGGTTCTTATATGAAGAAGACTATTGAATTCAAGTGGGATCTCTTAGAAAGAATTAAACGCAACTCTGAAGATTGGGAACTCGACGAAGGTAATGAGTCAGGTATAAAGCTTGAATTTGATTGTGTTAAATCTTTTATGAATACCGATACTTTTCACAAGTTTAGCACTAAATATGGACTTGACTCTGAGATAGTAGCCTCTTTCTGCGAGCATTTGCTACTCATGTTGATCTCCCTAAGGAGAAGTGGTTTAAATATCATCCCCCTATTAAAGAAGAAATTAAAGAACCGGTCATAGCTAAAGAAGAAACCATCATTTACAATGTTGATCCAGTTGTGCCTACCACCTATATTGAAAAACCACCTTTCCCTATTAGGATAAAGGAACATGCTAAGGTATCAACTGTGGTTCATAAAAGTAATATAAGAGCACCTAAACCCCCTGAGAAAATTAAAGTAGAACCTAGTGTTGCTATGGTTAAAGATCTCTTGGTAGAAAATATTGATGGGCATGTTATCTACTTTTGTGATGAAGCTGCTAGAATTGCTAAACCTGATGAAAAAGATAAACATAGACACAGAAAAGGCTTGCCTGTTGTCTCAGTCAAAATAGGAGATCATTTCTATCATGGTTTATGTGATTTGGGTGCTAGTGTGAGTGCTATCCCTTTTACCTTATACCAAGAAATTATGGATGAAATAGCACCTGCTGAAATGGAAGACATTGATGTTACTATTAAACTTGCTAATAGAGACACTATCACACCACTTGGGATTGTTAGAGATGTTGAAGTCTTGTGCGGGAAGGTAAAATACCCTACAGATTTTCTAGTCCTTGGTTTCCCACAAGATGACTTTTGTCCCATTATCTTTGGTAAACCTTTCTTGAGCACCGTCAATGCTAAGATAGATTGTGAAAAACAAACTGTCGGTGTCAGTTTTGGTAATGTGTCTCATGAGTTTAATTTTTCCAAGTTTAGTAGACAACCTCGTGATAAAGCGTTATCTAGTAAGGATGAAATAATTGGTCTTTCTTCTATTGCTGTGCCGCCTACTGATCCATTAGAACAATATTTGCTCGACCATGAAAATGATATGCATTTGCATGAAAGAAATGAAATAGATCATATTTTCTTCGAACAACAACCTCTCTTGAAACACAATTTGCCTATTGAAACTCTTGGAGGTCCTCCTCCACCTAAAGGTGATCCTGTGTTTATATTGAAACAATTGCCTAACACTTTGAAGTATGCTTATCTTGATGAGAAAAAGATATATCCTGTTATTATTAGTGTTACCCTTTCAGAACATGAAGAAGAGAGATTATTGAAAGTTCTGAGGAAGCACCGGGCTGCTATTGGATATACTCTTGATGATCTTAAGGGCATTAGTCCCACTCTATGTCACCACAAGATCAACATGGAACCCGATGCTAAACCCGTTGTTGATCACCAATGGCGATTGAATCCAAAGATGAAAGAAGTGGTAAGAACTAAAATATTAAAGCTTCTGGAATCATGTATAATCTATCCCATAGCTGATAGTAGATGGGTAAGTCCCGTTCATTGTGTCCCTAATAAAGGAGGTATTACCGTTGTTCCTAATGATAAAATGAACTCATTCCACAAAGAATTGTTACTAGCTATAGAATGGTAATTGATTTTAGAAAATTAAATAAAGCTACTAGGAAAGATCATTACCCTCTACCGTTCATTTATCAAATGCTTGAAAGACAATCTAAGCACACACACTTTTGTTTCCTAGATGGACATTCTGCTTTCTCTCAAATACCCGTGTCACAATCCGATCAAGAGAAAACCACCTTTACTTGCCCTTTTGGAACCTATGCTCATAGACATATGCCTTTTGGTTTATGCAATGCACTTGCTACCTGTCAAAGATGTATGACTGCTATATTCTCTGATTTTTGTGAAAAGATTGTGGAGGTTTGCATGGATGATTTTTCCGTTTACGGAACTTCTTTTGATGATTGCTTAAGCAACCTTGATCGAGTTTTGCAGAGATGTGAACAAACTAATCTCATCTTGAATTGGGAGAAGTGCCACTTTATGGTTAATGAAGGCATTGTCTTGGGGCATAAAATATCTGAACGAGGTATTGAGGTGGATAAAGCTAAAGTTGATGCAATTGAGCAAATGCCATGTCCTAAAGATATTAAAGGTATTCGAAGTTTCCTTGGTGATGCTGGTTTTTATAGGAGGTTCATTAAAGACTTCTCTAAAATTTCTAGGCCTCTTACTAATCTTTTGCAAAAAGATATTCCTTTTGTTTTTGATGATGATTGTGTGGAAGCCTTTGAAACACTCAAGAAAGCCTTAACCTTTGCATCTATCGTTCAACCACCTGATTGGAACTTGCCTTTTGAAATTATGTGTGATGCTAGTGATTATTCTGTTGGTGCTATCCTGGGACAAAGAGTTGATAAGAAATTGAATGTTATCCATTATGCTAGTAAAACTCTAGACAGTGCCCAACAAAACTATGCTACTACTGAAAAAGAATTTTTAGCAGTTGTGTTTGCTTGTGCTTAATTTAGATCCTATATTGTTGACTCCAAAGTTATTGTTCACACCGATCATGCTGCTATAAAATACCTTATGGAAAAGAAAGATGATAAACCTAGAATCATTAGGTGGGTTCTCTTGCTTCAAGAATTTGACTTACACATCGTTCATAGGAAGGGAGTTGAGAACACCGTAGCTGATAACTTGTCTAGGTTAGAAAATATTCTTGATGACCCACTACCTATTGATGATAGTTTCCCTGGCGAACAGTTAGCTGCAATAAGTGTCTCGCAAAAAGCACCTTGGTATGCTGATTATGCTAACTACATTGTCGCTAAATATATACCACCTAGCTTCACTTATCAACAAAAGAGAAAAAAATTCTATGACTTGAGACATTACTTTTGGGATGACCCACATCTTTATAAAGAAGGAGTAGATGGTATTATTAGACGTTGTGTACCTGAGCATGAACAGGAACAAATCCTACGGAAATGTAATCCCGAAGCTTATGGAGGACATCATGCGGGAGATAGAACTGCTCATAATGTATTACAATCTGGTTTTTATTGGCCTACTCTCTTCAAGGATGCCCGTAAGTTTGTCTTGTCTTGTGATGAATGTCAAAGAATTGGTAATATCGGTAAGCATCAGGAAATGCCTATGAATTATTCACTTGTTGTTGAACCATTTGACGTTTGGGGTTTTGATTATATGGGGCCTTTTCCTTCCTCCAACGGGTACAGTCATATTTTAGTTGCGGTTGATTATGTCACTAAGTGGGTAGAAGCTATTCCAACTAGTAGTGTTGATCACCACACCTCCATTAAAATGTTTAAAGAGGTTATCTTCCCGAGGTTTGGAGTCCCTAGATATTTAATGACCGATGGTGATTCACACTTTATCCACAATGCTTTCCGTAAGATGCTTGCTAAATATGATGTTAACCATAGAATTGCATCACCCTATCATCCTTAATCTAGTTGTCAAGTTGAACTTAGCAATAGAGAAATAAAATTAATATTACAAAAAACTGTCAATAGGTCTCTTAAGAATTGGTCTAAGAAATTAGATGATGCACTTTGGGCCTATAGAACAGCTTATAAAAATCCTATGGGTATGTCTCCATATAAAATGCTTTATGGGAAAGCTTGTCATTTGCCTCTAGAATTAGAACACAAAGCATTTTGGGCAATTAAAGAACTTAACTATGATTTCAAACTTGCCGGTGAGAAGAGGTTATTTGATATTAGCTCACTAGATGAATGGAGAACCCAAGCATATGAAAATGCCAAGCTATTCAAAGAAAAAGTAAAAAGATGGCATGGCAAAAGAATCCAAAAGAGGGAATTAAAAATAGGAGATTATGTTCTATTGTTCAACTCTTGCTTAAGAATTTTTGCTGGAAAGCTTCTCTCAAAATGGGAAGGACCATATATTATTGAAGAGCTTTATCGTTCTAGAGCTATCAAGATTAATAACGCCGAAGGTACTAACCCGAAGGTGGTCAATGGACAAAGAATTAAGCATTATATCTCAGGTACGCCTATTAACGTTGAAAGCAATGTTATCCAAACCATGACACCTGAGGAACACATAAGAGAAACCTTCCGGAACACTCCAGAATTCTTAAAAATAGGAGGTACGTGATACGGTAAGTAAACGGACTCCGAAAAATCTGCAAAAATATTTTTTGTCAGTTTTGGAATATTTTAGGATTTTGGAAATAAAGAAATAAACTGGAAGGTGATCGAGGTGAGCACGATACACCAGGGCGCGCTATGCACCCCTGGGCGTGCCCTGGTGGGTTGTGCCCACGTCGGATGCCTTCCCGACTCCGTTTTCTTTCCATATACTTGTTTCCCAAGAATAAAAATTCTCTATATATACCCCTGTTTTGACGACCACATCGCAGAAAAATCCTCTGTTCTTGTTTCTTGTTGTTTTCCTATCAGATCTGTCAAGTCAGGCATCATGTCTTCTCCCTCTTCTAACAACATAGAAGAAGATGCCTGGCTAATGAAGATCGAGTTGAAGAGGGAGGAGCCGGAAGAAGCCAACAAGGAAGAGAAGGGAAAGGAGGCTATGGTGGATCATCCCCCTGAAGGAGATCAACCCATGCCAGCAAAGGAGGGAGAGGAAGAAGATATCCTTCAACCTTACTACAGTCATCTCACCCCTATTGAAATCGAAGCCTTTAGAGCTTTCTAAGCGGTTTGTGTTCAGAATAAATTTCTCATCCGTGAAAATATTTTGCTAGAAGAGCACATCAATAACCTTAGGAGGGTCATCCGCAAGTTGGAGCATCTTTTGAAGCTGAAGTGCGACATCATAACACCACCACCTTCTTCATCACCACCACCAAAGGAGACTTGAGCACGCGGGTATGTGCACTCCCCTTGGCTTGAGCCAAGCTTGGGGGAGGTGCCCCGGTATCGTATCACCACCACTTTTATTCACCTTTACCTATTTTAGTTCGATCTTTAGTTTCCCTTTGCCATAGTTGAATAAAAGTTTAGCATGATCTATTTTTGTGTGTTAGTTCCGTGGCCTACCTATCTATGTAATCGAGTCAGTTATATAATAAATTTTAGTTTGAGTTTTTGCCTCTCTACTTTCTTGTTGCAATCAAAATAAATAAAAGAAAAACAAATGAAAAGAATCATATTCTAATCTTATGGTGAGTAATGACATCACATAAGGAAAAGTATAAGTAGTAAAATTCATTGGAGATTGACAAACATAGCATTGGTCAATGATGCAATTCATGAAATAATTAATAAAGGAAGAGAAGATTCACATGCAAATACACTATCTTGGACATCTTTTATGATTGTGAGCCCCCATCAAATATTATATGTCAAAATTGTTGACGTTAGACAAGGAAGACAACGTAATGATTTATGTTTGTTCATATCCACATAGAAGTCATATTGTCATAGATCCTTTAACATGTGGTGCTTGCTCAATATCTTTGCTAGCCAAAAATTCCGCACTAAGTAGAGATACTACTTGTGCATCCAAAAATCCAAAACCCAAATTCTTTCTTTGAGTGTCCACCATACCTACCTATGGATCGAGAAAGATCCTTCAAGTAAGTTGTCATCGGTGCAACAAGGCAATAAAAATTGCTTCTAAAAGTGTTTTGACCAATTAGTGTATGAGAAAATTGAGCGTTATATGAACTTATGATGGCAAAGTAATAAAAGCAACGGACTGCATAATAAAGGTTGCTATCATAGGGGGCAATGTAGTGTGACGTTCTTTTACATTAAGGGATTGGGCATACAAACCAATAAGCGCATGACAACCTCTGCTTCCCTCTGCAAAGGGCCTATCTTTTACTTTTATGTATTAACTTTTATGCAAGAGTCAAAGTATTCTTCCCTATTCCTTTTTACTTTTTCTTTTGCAAGCATCATGTGGTGAGGAAAGATCTAGGCACATATATCCAGTTGGATATGGGTGGGCATGAGTTATTATTGTTGACATCACCCCTGAGGTGAGTAAGTTGGGAGGCGAAACTATAAGCCCCTATCTTCCTATGTGTCCGGTTGAAACTTTTTGTTCATGGGTATGCCGTGAGCGTTAGCAATCATAGAAGACTAAATGATGGTCGAGTATGTGGACTTGCCAAAAGGCTCCGACATGAGACCCTTCCTGAAAATATGATGAATTGTAGTTGCAAAGTTGACTGAGAACATAGTTTGTTGGTTCCCAATAAGGTTTATGCTTCATACTTCTATGTTGTGATGAATTGTTACCTGTTCATGAGAAGCTATATGATAAAAATGTACTGAAATAAGTTCTTACGTTAGAGTTTGTTGCTGTTATGTTAATAAGCATGATGCTTCTATGTCCGTATTTTGTTTTTGTCGACACCTCTCTCTCAAACCATGTGGACATGCTTTTCAATATCTGCTTTTGCTTGAGGACAAGCGAGGTCTAAGCTTGGGGGAGTTGATACGTCCATTTTGGATCATGATTTCCTACCGTTATTTACTTTCTTTTGTTGAATAATAATGCTTTGGGGAGTTATTCTAATGCCTTTTCTCTCATAATATGCAAGGTTTGCACAAAGAGGGAGAATACTGGCAGCTGGAATTCTGGACCCAAGAAAAGCACGTCAAAGATACCTATTCTGCGCAACTCCAATGAAGCTGAAATTTTACGGAGATTATTTTTGCATTTAAGAAAAAACACTGGAGGAGAAAACTACCGGAGGGGGCCTCCCAGGTGGGCACAACCCACCAGGGCGCGCCAGGACCCCCTGGGCGATGGGTTGTGGCCACCTCGGCCCACCTCCGGTGCCCATCTTCTAGTGTATGTTCACTCTTGACCTAGAAAAAATCAGAGGAGGACTTTTGGGACGAAGCATCGCCGCCTCGAGGCGGACCTTGGGCAGGAGCACTTTTGCCCTCTGGCGGAGCGATTCCGATGGGGGAACTTCCCTCCCGGAGGGGGAAATCGAAGCTATCGTCATCACCAACACCCCTCTCATCTTTGAGAGGGCAATCTTCATCAACATCTTCAACAGCACCATCTCCTCTTAAACCCTAGTTCATCTCTTGTGTTCAATCTTTGTACCGGAACCTCAGATTGGTACCTGTGGGTGACTAGTAGTGTTGATTACCTTGCGTAGTTGATTACTATATGGTTTATTTGGTGGAACATTATATGTTCAGATCCATTATGCTATTCAATACTCCTCTGATCTTGAGTATGATTATTGTTTGTGAGTAGTTACCTTTGTTCTTGAGGTCACGGGAGAAGTCATGTTGCAAGTAATCATGTGAATTTGATATGTGTTCGATATTTTGATGATATGTATGTTGTGATTCCCTTAGTGGTGTCATGTGAACGTCGACTACATGACACTTCTCCATTCATGGGCCTAAGGGAAAGCATTGTGGAGTAGTTATTGGATGATGGGTTGCTAGAGTGACAGAAGCTTAAACCCTAGTTTATGCGCTACTTCGTAAGGGGCTGATTTGGATCCACATGTTTAATGCTATGGTTAGACTTTGTCTTAATGCTTTTCTCGTAGTTGCGGATGCTTGCGAGGGGGTTCATCTTAAGTAGGTTGTTAGTTCAAGTAAGGACAGCACCTTAGCAACGGTCCACCCACATATCAAATTATCAAAGTAGCGAACACGAATCAAACCAACATGATAAACGTGACTAGACGAAATTCCCGCGTACCCTCAAGAACACTTTGCCTATTACTAGTGATTGTTTTGGCCTGTCCTTTGCCTCAAAAGGATTGGGCTACCTTGCTACACCTTGTTTACCATTACCGTTACTTGCTTGTTACCAATTATGCTGCTATCAAACTATCTGTTACCTACAGTTTCAGTGCTTGCAGAAATTACCTTGCTGAAAACCGCTTGTCATTTCCTTCTGCTCCTCGTTGGGTTCGACTCTCTTACTTATCGAAAGGACTACGATTGATCCCCTATACTTGTGGGTCATCAGTCAACGACGTGGTCATCAAGACCAAACATGTCAGCCCGAACATTCGCTATCCTTCGGGAGTATGATATATGGCTGAACCCGGACATGCGTCTTCGGCGTCTCCGCCGGCAAACTTTTCTGATTCATAGTCTCCCACAGGGGCATCGAAGCTAACCCGGCCAAGATCAGAGCCTTGTCACAATTAGCGGTCCCCACGGAGATAAAACAAGTCCAAAGACTGGCAGGCGTTGTGGCGGCATTAAGCCGCTTCATATCGCGCCTCAGTGAAAAAGCTCTGCCCTTTTACAAGCTATTGAAATGGACCAAGAACTTCGAATGGACCGATGAGGCCGCAGCTGCACTAGAGGAAATCAAAACGCTACTAGCCAGCAACCCCATACTGAGAGCACCCAGTACGGGCGAACCGATGTTGCTATACATCTCGGCCACCAACCAGGTCGTCAGTGCAGCACTCGTGGTTGAACAGGAGGCCGAGGGCCATAAACACCGGGTGCAGAAACCAATATATTAAGTATCGTAAGTACTTACTCCCTGCAAGACCAGATACCCGCAGTATCAGAAGATAGCCTACACAGTGTTCATGGCTTCACGAAATCTTATAAACTATTTCCAGGAGTGTTCGGTCACCGTGGCCTACGAAGCGCCCTTAAACGATATAATCAGTAACAGGGACGCCACCGGCCGCATAGCCAAGTGGGCCATCGAACTCCTCCCATTCAAAATCAATTATAAACCATGCCGGGCCATTAAATCTCAGGTGTTGGCTGATTTCATCGCCGAATGGACGGAGGCCGAGCTCCCTAGGGAATACACCACATATTCACACTGGACAATGTACTTCGACGGATCCAAGACGCTCGCCGGACTGGGGGCTGGAGTCATCCTCACATCCCCCACCGGCAACAACATCCGATATGTCCTCCAAATCATGTACGCCGACTCCAATAATGCGGCCAAGTACGAGGCTCTGTTGCATGGACTCCAGATGGCAACTTCTATGGGCGTACATCGACTCGAAGTACAGGGAGACTCCAATCTCGCCACCTCTCAGATCAATGGCGAATTCGATGCTAAGAACCCGAATTTTATGGTGTATGGGGCGGAAGCAGTCCTCCCTTGTGACATCATTCATGACGCGCCAAGAGTTTTCATGTACGAGGAAAAAGAAGCCGAGCTAGATCGGCAGGACGACCTAGACTCCTTGGAGGGGGAGCGCGACATAGCCCGGGCTCGATCTACTTTCTATCAACAGCAGGCTGGGCGGTACCAGAGTAGGGAGGTTCGAGCTAAAGTTTATAACGTGGGCGAGTTGGTCTTATGCCTCCCAGAGAATCATAAGCATAAGCTCAAACCAAAGTGGGAGGCCCTTTTATAATTGACGAAGTATTGACAGGAGGAGCTTACCGTCTTCGCAATCAACAAGACAATCGTCTTGAACCAAACCCATGGAACGCAGCTCGCCTCCGGCGCTTCTACGGATAGACCGGTGTCACCTTGTCCCCCACCAAACCCTTGTATTTCCTCACCTTTTCTTATATTTTCATTTGTAGGAGTGGCTAGACCTTCTCTCTAAACTTTTTTTCAGCTTAACCGAACTATAATCTCATCGGTACATATTTTACCTGGCAATCACCTGGGGGCTCCGTCAAGAAGCCACCTCATTTACTCTGCCTATTTAAATTATATACACTCTCCCAACACCCCTTCCGTGCCACTTATGCACCAATTAGGCTTAAGTCCTAGCCATGCCGGGTTGCCTTGCTCCTATGCTTATCCCCTACGTTCCCGATTGTTTGGCTAGGGGGTAAAGGGAGCACCTCTGTGATTGTTACGCCCGGGTTACCCGGACACGTACCTCAGACGGGCGAAGCCGAAAGCTAGCATTCTTATGATACAAATTGGTCGGCAAGGTAGAAAAGAAAGGCAGAGTTGACACTTCTTGCCGTACATGGGGGCTATTCCCCCCAAGCAGCAAAATCATCCGCATAATACGGATACACGATTATGACATCTACAGTCCACGTAGTAACCTAAAGAAAGGAACCCATAGAGGAACTATTTTATTTGGAAGATGTTTCTTACGTTAAATAGTAATAAAACATACCCCCCATGCATGTTTTGTCTGTTCGAACCACAAGGTCTGATTGCTTAGTTTCCCGAGACAATTCCCTGTTATGACAGGATGCTTAGTCCGGAATAATCCTTAGCTATTGGCAATGGAGACAGAGGCCGACGACCGGTTAAGACAATGTTTACATCATGGATAGAGAGGGTTTCGATAAAGAGTACATCGTTACATAGATTCAAAACTAAAGGTCATCATTCAAGCTGGTCTATTATGGTGTCCAGGGCACAATCCTCCTATGGCATTCGAGCAGCAGGCATCACTTGGTCGTAAACCAAGCACACTGGCACCTCTTTACCATCTGGCCCTACAGGCCCAACCCGAGCCATATGCTCCGGGTTGAGTTTGGTAAAGCGGGTCTTGACCATGGCCCACGCTTCTCGGGTCGGGCTCTTTCTCGGCAAGCGGAGGTCTTCCAAAGCTCGAAACGACTCCGAGCTCCCTTGACCTTCTCGGCCAGCTCTGCCATCCCTTCCGGAGGCGTCTGAACCGGCCATAAGGATTTAACCATAACCCTCATCGCCCTCCGAGCCCGCTCGTGCACAGCGGAGAGTTCCTTTAACAGATCTCCTCCAAACAAGCTCACTTCTTCCTCGGGACGCCCGGTCAGGAGACCTGGTCAGGAAATAAACAATGCTCCTTACACTCAACACAAATAACTCGGTGGGCTGAAGGTTAGATTTTCAGTTACATTACATGCCACCCTTCAATCGTTGGTTTTCTTGGCAGGATTTTTCCAATTGAGCTCTCAAGCTCTTAATTTCTTTGGCCTGTTGCTGGTTTTCCGCTTTGAGCTGGTTCTTGTCCTCAAGACTTCGAGTCAATACACAGTGCCCGGCCTCTAGCTGGGATTCAACATACCATTGAGATTGTCAGGATGATCCAAATCCTTCTGCAATTGCCCTATGGACTCGGCTGCTATGAAACAAACCTTCATCAGAAGTGATGTCCTCTAAATAACTCTGGCACAACAAGAAATACTTTGTACTCACCATGCGCCTCCCGAGTGAATTTCTTCACCTGTTCGAGTTCGGACCTAACTTCCTGTAGCTCTGCTCGACTTGATTCGAGATCCACGGACAGCTTCTTGTTCCATTGCTTTGAAACCTACACGCACATGAACATAGTTGTCAGACCCTTGAATTCGGCCGTTCTGACCAAATCAAGGCTTGGGGGCTACTGGGTTGCGGATAATGATCCGACTTTTGAGCTGAGCATTTACCTGCAGGCTGGCGGACATTAATTTAGCGGCTCCATTAAGACCAGCTCAAGCAGCCCCGAGGTATGAGTCTACAGAATTAAGAGCATTAAACTCCTGATTGGAAAATACGGGGTGACGCAGTGCCTCCCTCTGTCGTCAGAGATTCATTGCACTTTCAACCTCAGAGTTGGTAGACGAGATGTCCCCTGTATCCTCGGGATGTTGGCCCGCGGCGGGAGTTCCCGCATTTACTTCGGCATGTACCGAAGACCCTGGTTTGGGATCGCCCGACGCTTTCTCAGCGTCTTTGGACGGAGGTGGTTCTACTTGTCTCCTAAATATGACAGTTAAAAAAAGCATGAATGTTCGGAACACACAAAAACAGAGACTAAACTGCAAGGTTGAATACCTTTTGGTAGGAGGAGTGGTCGGTAAGGCTTCCTCCGCAGCCTCTGGCTCAGGAGCTCGGCCATTGTTAGGCGCAGACTTTGATGGAGTAGTTCCCAAGGATGACCGGTGCGTAGATCGGCGGCCCTTGGGGACAGAGGTTGATGAGATCGGTATTACAGGGGACGAACGTCTTTTCCGAGAGGAAGCCTTCTTCTTGCTGGTCGTAGAAGGAAGGGAGTCAACCAGGATGATCTGCTTGGAGGGCCACCCTGGATCCGTCAACGCTCCTCTGATAGAAGGTCCCGTCCTCAAACTCGATTAAAAGCTCCAGATCATCGTGAAATCCGGGGTCGTCGCTGCAGGAATAATCCTCCGGTTGTGGAGCGGGACATTTAACTGTCTCGACCTGATGCCTCCATTGCTGTTTGGGGGAAAACACACTTCCGATCAGTGAAATCAAGAATTGATGATCCGACGGTGGGGTGTATGAATGAATTTACCCATTCAATGGGGTTATGAGTCGAGTAGCCTTCCCTGGTCGACAGGTGAACAAAATTTTCCTTTTCTCCTTTGAAGAGGTTGGCCAACATAACTGCCAGCACTGCTTGGTCGTCAGGCCCCTGTCTTTGGCAGCGGGTCATGTCGCTCATCCCATTATAGCTCCATAGGGGATGGATCCTATGTTGCAAGGGTTGAACTCAACTGGTGATAGCAGCGACCATTACGTCGATGATGGTCAGCTTGCTGTGGCCCGGCAGCTTCACTTGGGCGGCCAGACACTTTACTTCGGTGCTCTCCTCTTGAGAGGCGCTATTCGGACGCCAGTTGAATAACTTCTTTAAAGGGGCCTCGGAGTATTCGGGCAAACCTCTTCGAGCTGGGTCGAATAAGGGGACGTCCTCGATATAGAACCACTCCGAAGCCCACTCTTCGGATTCCTTCTTCGGAGTTCCGATGAGGTACCCCGTCCCGGCTATGCGCCACACCTCAGCTCCGCCCACTTCCCGGATTGTTCCTCCCCGAGTTTGGGGGATGAGGCAGAAGTATTTTCGCCATAAATCAAAGTGGGGATCGCAACCAAGGATCTCGCAAAGGGCGACAAAGCCCGGGATATGCAGGATGGACCCGGGTCTAAGGTTGTGAAGCTGGATCCCATAAAACTCCAAGAGGCCCCTCAAGAAGGGGTGAATAGGAAAACCTAGGCCTCGTAGGAGGAAGGAGGTGAAGCATACCCTCTCCTCTGGGCGGGGCGTGGGGAAGTTCTCCGCGAAATCCATACCGTTCGCAGATGTTAAACCTATGCGAGTAGGTGCCAGATCCAAAGTGGGAAGATATCCCTACGTCTCGAGACTGCGCAGCCGGAGGAGGGAGACAGAACAGCTGGCCCAGTCACCGGGAAGGGAGCTGTGAGGGCGCGAGGAAGAACCTGGGGCGCTCGCCATGCCTCCAAAGTTTGGTTCATGCTAGAGTTCCTAGGAGACGGACGAGGAGGAAGCGTTTCCTACGACAAGTTCGACTTGCTATAAATAGGCGCTTATCCCCTGGCTTCTCGAGGGTATTTTTGTAAAAGGACTGTTGAGGTGCCTGCCTTCTATTGGAACACAGGAATCAAGGAGTTTCATTGAGCCTCGAGCAGAGAAATTGATGCTGTGGGCCCGTGCCTTTCCAGGCAGTCGGGGGTTCTTAATGTGGTCAGGTTATCGTCTAATGAATCGGAGGAGAGAAGAACTCGCCTTGCAAGCCGATGACCCTTGGTAAATGAAGCTACCAAACATGGAGTGCCTCGGCGTTGGAGGCGAGTTCGGGGGCTACTGAGGGAGTCCGGGACTGTACAAGAGCAATTGCTAGAAGGTCAAGTTGTCAGACAATCCCGTGCTCGGAAGGAGGAGGCCCGAGGACTTGGTGTGTCTTCCAAGTTAGAATGGGTGTATCTGTGCCCGGATAGAAACCGACTATCTGTAACCCTAGGGACCCCCAGGTGTCTATATAAACCCGGGGGCTTAGTTCGTAGAGGAACAACTGAATACATTAGGGTTTAGCTCTTTTGATATCGACGTAGATCAACTCTGTAACCATCTCATTCATCAATATAATCAAGGAGGACGTAGGGTTTTACCTCCTCACGAGGGCCCGAACCTGGGTAAACACTGTCCCCTTTGTCCCTTGTTACCATCGTTCCTAGATTCATAGTTCAGGACCCCCTACCCGAGATCCGCCGGTTTCGACACCGACACCGACCATGCTTGCGGCGGAGCATGAGAAGAAGTGTGGGCACGATCGCGATGAGACCAGGAAGGATGGCCGCCCTTCTGCGCCTATCACAGCATGCACTCCTGCAACACAGAGCACTACCACGAGCTCAAGCTGCTCCATCACGAACGCCAGGTCAAGCGCGGTGACTCGAACAAGCGCGGCGCAGGCCGCAGCGGCAGCCATAGTGTCGGTCGCCGGGGCATCCGCAACAACAAAACGAAAACAACAACTACCGATAGGGCTGGCAGAACCAGCCTCAACAGGCTAACGCTCAGGCCAACGCTGCCTCGCCATGCTCGAGTAGGAACAACGTCAACCTCCCTGACGAAGACGCTGGGGGTTATCAGGAGCCTCGCAAGGTGGCGTGCATCCTTGGCGGGGCCCGGGCTCCCTCATCCAACCATCACTTCAAGCTGTTCTTCCGCGAGGTGAACGTGGCCCTGCCGGGAGCTGACGCCTCCATGCCCCTCAAGTGGTCACAGTGCATGATCTCCTTCGACTCCAGCGATCACCCCAAGTTCACAAGGGCTGTGGGGACCATCCCTCCACTATGCACGCCCACCATCAACAACGTCACCATCACAAAGACGCTCGTCGATGGTGGCGCGGGCCTCAATGTGCTCTCCGTGGATACCTTCGAGAAGCTCCAACTACCCTACGAGCGCCTGATGCCGACGAGTCCCTTCTCGGGCATGACTGATGGCTCCACCTTGCCGCTGGGGCAAGTGCATCTTCCCGTCACCTTTCGCAGCCGCAAGAACTACCGCATCAAGCTCATCAACTTCGACGTGGCGCACATTGGTGTACCCTACAACGCCATCTTGGGCTACCCCGCGCTCGCGAAGTTCATGGTGGTGACCCACCACACCTACATCCGGGCTGTAGCGACACCATCACCATCCGCTGCGATGAGAAGGACGCGGTGCGCACCCTCGAGCATGCCTACAAGTTTGCCTCCACCGCCCACCCTGTCGACGAGGACGACGTCGAGCCTGCTGAGACCGCTCCCGCGAATAAGGAGCAGATGTTCTCTCAGGCGCATACCGAGACGAAGAACGTCTCGCTGGATGGCAATGGATCTGGGCCCACCGTCACCATTGGCAATGACCTCTCCTCCAAATAGGAAGGCGAGCTCGTCGCCTTCCTCCGGGAAAATGCTGATATGTTCGCCTGGACAACAGCAGACATGCCTGGTGTACCGAGGGAGGTGATCGAGCACCACTTAGCCGTGTGTCTCAACGCACAGTCCGTGAAGCAAAAGGCATGGCGCCAGGCGCCAGAGAAACAAAAATTCATTGTTCAATAAGTTGAGAAGCTTCAGGAGGCAGGGTTCATCCTTGAGGTGCGCCACCCTGAGTGGGTTGCCACCCCTGTCGTGGTCCAAAAGCATAACTGAGAATGTGGATGTGTGCCGACTTCACCGACCTCAACAAGGCCTGCACCAAGTATTCTTTTCACTGCTGCTGATTGACCAGATCGTGGGCTCCACTACTGGGTGTGACTTGTTGTGCTTTCTGGACGCCTGCTGAGGCTACCACCAGATCAAGATGGCGAAACAAGACAAGGAGAAGACGACTTTCATCACCCCCTGCGGAGTGCACTGCTACATCTGCCTGCCCTTCAGCCTGAAGTGTGGAGGAGCCATCTTCGAGAGGCTGATGCGCATCGGCGTAGGGCCCAGATGGGGAGGAACATAGAGTCCTACGTTGATGACATCGTTGTCAAGACCCGCGAAGTGAGCTCCCTAATCACGGACCTCGAGGAAACCTTCGCCAACCTGTGCAAGATCAACCTCAAGCTCATTCCCGCCAAGTGCGTCTTTGGAGTCCCTCCCGGCAAGCTCCTTGGCTTCCTGGTCTCACACCGCGCTATCTAGGCCAACCCCGAGAAGATGCGGCCTCCCCACAACCTCAAGGAAATGTAGCGCCTGACGGGATGCATGGCCGTGATCAGATGCTTTATCTCTAAGTTTGGCGAGAGAGCCCTGCCCTTCTTCAAGCTCATGAAGAGATCAGGCTCCTTCAAGTGGACTCCTAAAGCTGAAGCAACATTCGAGAACCTCAAGAGGTACCTAATGAGCCCGCCCGTCATGGTTGCCCCGCGCCCTCACGAGCCCTTCCTCCTCTACTTGGCAGCCATCCCCCAGACGGCCAGCGCGGCCCTCGTGGTAGAAAGGGAGGAGCAAGTCCTCGCCAAGAAGCAGCTAGCTGCGCCAGCACCTGTCGAAGCCACATCTGAGCATGCCAAGGCTATGACAGTGCCTCCCGAGGCCCCTTCTTAGGAGGCCCTTGGCGAGGCTGCACCAGCGCCTGCCGAGGTCCCTCCTTAGGAGGCCCCTGGCGAGCCACCTTATGAGCCTCCCATAGAACAAGTCATTGCTCCATCGACAACGTGCCTCGTCGAGTACCCTGTCTACTTCATCAACACAGTGCTGCGAGATGCGCGCGAGCGGTATCCCATGAAGTAGAAGATTCTCCTCTCGCTCCTCATCGCCACTAGGAAGCTGTGCCACTACTTCCAGGGCCACCCCGTCAAGGTGGTCCCACCTTATCCCCTAGAGCAGGTCCTACGTAACCCAAATTCCACTGGTCGCGTTTCCGAGTGGAATATCAAGCTGCAACTTCGAGCTGGAGTTTCTCACTACAAGGAGGATCAAGGGCATAGCCCTGGTGGACTTCATGACGGAGTGGACATACCCACACCAGGAGGAGCGTCCCAAAGATAAATCCCTCCTATCCGGCAAGGACACCTCCGGTGGCTGGATTTTGACGGTGCATTCTCCCGACAGGGCGCGGGGGCTGGTGTCGTGCTCACCTCGCCGACAAGAGACAAGCTCTACTATGCCGTACAGCTCTACTTCAAGCATGATGACAAGGTGTACTAAAGAACGGGGCCCTTAGTACCCTGACTTGTGCACCAGACGACCGTGGCCTCCGGAACGGCAGGGCCCTGCCGGGCTGGATATAGACGCCAAGCTCTTCGTACAAGGACTCGAGCGAACCGGCAAGTCTTCCTTGCCGGGGGCTCGAGCAATAGCGAACTGCCAAGGGCTCTGCTGCCAACCTGTCGCCCATGTAGCTGGGCTGATTGTGTACACCAGCCAGGTGTAAAGCGGGCAGGCGGGTAGGTGAGACTGGTCGGGACGCGTGACTGATTCCGTGGATTACAGCAGGGCTTTAATGTAACAGCCCGAGACCGATGCTCTAGAAGGTTCTAGTTTTATTCAGTTGTCATCGTGTGATTCATTTGTTTGTCACATTCATCATCGCATCATTCGCACCATCCGCATTGCATCGGCACTTTGCCGCCATCATTTTTCAAAACTTGCATCCGTTCGGAGTTGTCGGTTCTCTCTGTTCTCATTGTTGACCGCTTCGAGACCAACTACACACGCACGCGCCCGCGGTGTCAGTAAAATATTGCTTTTAAAAGTGCATATAAAACTTTCTCGGAATAGGTTGAAAGTTGGCGTGTGGTCCTATTTTATTGTAGGAAGACCGCCTGCTAAATTTCGTCGCAGTTGGAGTCCATTTGATACCCCAACGGATAATCTTAGAGCGGCGCTATCGCTGGTTATACTTGTCGGATGTTTCGGTTTTCATAATCTGTTGCCGGGCCGCACCTTCCTCTCTTCTTAGCCCAACCAATCTACACAGCCCACCTATAGCCCAGCTAGCCCCTCCTCCAGTCTACACCGTTCGATCGTGACCCTACGGTAGAAAAACAAAGCAAAACCCCCCTCTAACCCTAACCCTGCCTATATAAGGAAGGCCTAGCCTTCCTAGTCTGGAAAACCCTAGCCTTGCCTCGAATTCCGTGCCCCACCAACAGCCAGCCGCCACCCAGCGCCCTCTCTCTCCCTCACATCTACGGCCCGCTAGGCCCGTTGTGGGACCGCTTGAGCCCGTGCCGCCGCCCCTGGGGAGCTCAAGCCCCCGATCTCCCCCAAGCTCCCATCGTCTCCAACCCCGCCACCGGTGCCCCGCGCCCTGCTCGTCCCTGACCGCCGTCGACGACCGAACCTCCACAGCCGGAGCCTGTCCGTCCTGTGGACCTCGTCGCGCCGCTCCCCATTGCCGGCGTCCCGCTCCGACAAGCGTTGCCCACCCGGGTCGCCGCCCGGAGGCCCTGCCTCGCCCGCACCTGGAGGCCCTGCTCGGCCTGCGCCCGAGCTCCGCCAACCTTGCTGCCGGCCGGACCGCCGTCTTGCCCGGATCTGAAGTCCCCCGCCCGTTCCCGGCCATCCCAGTCTTTGTGCCGCCCTGCCGCCGGCCAGCATCGTCGTCGCCTTCGCCGCTTCCCTTGGTCCTGATCGGGATCGGGAGGAGGACGACGCCTCCTAGCGTCCTGCTCGCTCGCACGAGCCGGTGGGCCGCCCCTGCAAATGTGGCCCAGCTGCCAAGGCCGGCCCAACCCAGCCACGCGTCGCCCCTCGTGGGCCTCTCCCTCGAATGGGCCTAGCCCACAAGGGGAGCCCCCAGCTTCCCTATCCAGCGCCCCATGCGTAGTATTACTATGATGTGCTCACTCTGTTTCGGGCCTGTTGCATATTTGGCCCGTGTAGTGTGTTTTTTCCTACCTAGAGAATTTATCCAATTATCAGGACATTGCATAGTTACAGATAAATGCCACTATTTTAAATTTCTAATAGATAAATAACCGTGCATCATAACAATATAACTTCTGAAAAGGATGGCGCTCCAACCCACCCCTAACCCTCCTCCCACCGGCGATCTCCACCTATAGCCACTAATTTGGTTTTCTGATCCGATCAACCTCTTCGACGTCTCTTGATCTACATCTCTATACCCATTTAGATGGGTTCTTCTTCTGGATCTACCCTTGACTTGGATTTTACCAAGGGTAGAGTATTTGCAGATGCGATCTTCAATAAATCTGGTCTCACGGTTCATCCTATGGAGAATATGGGATCTTTTACTCTGGTGGTTTCATTCAACAGGCATGATTTTAGAATCAATGAAGATTCAGTGGCGGCTGCACTTGAATCTGCTATTAGAGGTTCGGCTATTGAATTCATGGTTGCTCAGATTAGTGACAAGGTATTTAGTTTTAATGTTTCTTGCAAGGATGTCGGGTTTTATATTGTGGATCTGTGATCCTTTTCTTGTCCTCAGTTCAAATGTTATATTCATCTTTGGGGGAATGGTGGCCCTAATTGGGTCCGTGAGTTCAAGATTTGGAAGAAGGAATGTGATGCAGAATGGATTATTGTTAGTCCGTCCAAGCGGAGGGCCGCCCTAGGGCTTTTGGCCATGCATAAACCCCCAATCAAGTCTTCTATCAAGTCTGGTTCTTCTGATCATAGGAAGATCTCTTTTGCTACGTTCCAGAATTACTCTGTTTGTAAGGGTTACATATATCCTGCTTCGGATGATTGCATTGAGACTATTGAGATGGTTGGTTATGAGATTACGGATAATGAACGGGTTATTATTCATGCTTCCCCTCCACCTGACCTCCATTGGACTGTTGCATCGCCGCCGATCGAGTTTGGCATGGTAGGATGTCCGGTGGTGCGCCGCCGCCTTGAACTATCTGATCAGCTCCCCCAGGAGCCATCATCTTCGGCGCAGTTGTTGGGCAGGACGTCACCTGGTTTGATTTCTCATGTTGGGCCTGCAGCCATTCAGCCCACTGGGCCTCACTCTGCCATGCCTCAGGACAAAGGGTCTTTTACCAGTCCGAGTGGACCTTTGGAAGATATCCCCTCCACGCAGGATGCAAATATTGCCTTTAACGATATGATTGAAAATATGGTGGATAAAATATTTTCTTGTCAAAAATACTCTCAGGCTGGTCATTTTGAAAAAGATTGCCCCTCTTCCATGGTTTTTTGGCATGTTCTCGGGTGGGCCATAGTCGGAGAGACTGCGAAAAGATATCTTTGGAGCAAGGATTGTTTTGGAAGCAAAAATCCCTCCGTCTTCTCCGGTTCCCAATACTGGTATCGAAGTTGCCGCCTCCCCGTTTTCCCCTCAAGCTCGGGACACTTCGTGCTCCTCTGACATATGAGTCACATCTATTCATTGCTCCTCTCCTCCAAAAACCCCACCTGGCTCTCCTCCGGCGACTCCTCCCCCTCCGGTTTCGTCTCCGACGTCATTCGAGGAGCCACCCATGGTGGTATTTGCTCATGACCCGCACCGCTACATCCCTGCTGGTCACCATATCGTGGATGGAGGAGGAAACCGGCTGCCACAGACCTTCTTCATGCCCCATCTCCCATTGTTCGTCGCCATGAGGAGTTTATGGTGGCGGAGGTGATGCCATTGCCGCCTCCGGATCAAGTTGGGCCTGCAAGAGAGGAGGTGGTTGATCTTCTGGAGAACATGGGAGTTCAGGTTCGATCTGCTTAGCCCTGGGTATGTGGTGTTGGACTTTTTCAGCTTAGAGATGCTGGGGTTCATTTCCGTTTACTCCAGTTGCCGCCTCAGCCGCTTGGTAATGACAGATTTGTTCGGTTTCTCAAGCATGATGAGGGTGTTTGTTATAGAGGCACTCAGGGATTTCGTGATGGGTGTCTGATATTTCTTGGGATTCCTTTGGACCTACGAACTACAGAGAATATCAGATCTATAGTTAATACCTTTGGGAAATTCTAGCACTGTGTTAGTGATGATCCATATTTGGTGTGATGCATTGTATTCGCCTCCTTTCCTGAAGATATTTTGGTCCCTCGCGATGTAGTGTTTACTGATTATGCTGCTTATGGTGGCGCCAAGGTTTCATGGACTGCCCCATGCTACATTCTGGGGGCAAATTTTGCTGAGCAAATGCCGGAGGATGAGGATCCTATGCCATTGGATGGAAACCCTCATCCACTGCCTGGACATTTGGTGCCCGAGGAGCATAACTTTGTGCTGCCTCCATACCCTGCGATTGGTTGGAACGATCTTCCACCAATCCCGCCGCCAGCACATGACCATGTGGATCAGGACAACTGGGGCAATACTCATTGGGGTGATGATGATAATGATCAACATGTTGATGAGCAGCAACCAGTTCAAGACCAAGAGTCTGTGGTGATCAACCAGCCAGTTTTTTCTGATTCTGACATTCAAATGAATGCACATATGTTTGAAGAGGAGCCCCCCCAGCAGTTTAATGCAAATGATTGGGCCATTGTCCCCTACCAGCCCCCTCTCATCCAGTATGATCACTATGGCCTTGTTCTGCCACCTGATCTTGCTTGGAGGAGGACTTTTGAAACTCTTCTGCAAGTTGGCCCTTTGCAAGCTAAGCCCATGCCAATGCCTTCTGTTACTTTAGAGCTCATTGTGCTCTCCAAGAGAAATTGTGCCATGGCTTTTGATGATGTACAGGTTGTCTCCAAGCTGCAGTTCGTTCAGGCCCTCTCTCTCAGTCCGACCAAAGCAAGGCCTGTGGCAAGGAATCTATTCCGAGCTGATGATTCTTCTAACTTTGGCACTGACTCTGTTTCTTCAGGCGTGGTGCCATTACCTGCGACGGATGAGAGCTTCTCCTTCTCTGCACAATGTCATAACAAGAAGGTCCGTCGCCGTAAAACTTTGGAGCCCACTCCTCTTGTGGAGACTTCAGTTAGAAGATGTACCAGGGGATCGATCAAGCGTGATGGGTACAAGCCAGCTTTCCAGGAACTGCAACCTCAACCCAAGAAAAGGAAGCCAAGGTTCAAGCTTTTTGTGGTAGTTCCCTCAGAAGAATTTGAAGAGATGGGACATGGAGACCACAATGGTGAAAATCTGCATGATGTGCCTCCTTTGACGCCCATTCAGACAATCCAGCGAATTGGTGAGGACTTGGGAATCGCGCTGGAGAATTTAACCAAGGAACGGCTTATGGCTAATCCTGCTGAAGATCGCCCATCTTCTTCTAATGATTGATTTCCCCATGGTCAGTTGGGTTTGGAAAGCCCCTAAGTTGGCTGTTTATGTTTGTCTTGGGCGGCTCTTAGCTCAAGTTTTATGTGTTGAACTGTCTATGTTCACCTTGGACTGTAATAATTATGCACTATGCTTGATATGGTGGATTTTGGTTGATATCTTCAAGCTCTACTATGTAGTGCTCTTTTACTGCTTCCTCTATTTGGAGTGTATTGTGCTGGAATGTGACGGGTCTTAACTCACCTGCTAGGCAGCGTGCGGTTAAGCAAAAAATAGAGGAAAGTCAGTGTGTGGTGGCCTGTTTTCAAGAAACTAAATACAACTCTTTTGATAGCAGAGATATTAGGGTTTTCTGTCCTAAACATTTTGACACATTTGCCTATACCCCTTCAATGGGTGCTTCTCGGGGAATTCTTGTGGTCTGGAATTCTTCAGTTCTTTTTGGAATGATTGTGGAGGTTAAACCTTTTGTTGTGGTAGTTAACTTCACCTCCAGAAACAATAATGAATAGTGGACACTTGTATCTATGTATGGCCCTTGTCAAGGTGAACCTAGCGATAATTTTGTTAATTGGTTATATCACTTAAATATCCCTATTGATGAAAACTGGTTGCTACTGGGAGATTTCAATTTCACCAGGTCTATAGAAAATAGAAATCAGCCAGGAGGAGATCTCAATGACATCTTTATTTTTAATGAGATTATTGGTCACCTTGGGTTGTTTGAACTACCTCTGAAAGGCAGGTCTTTCACCTGGTCTAACATGCAGGATGTTCCACTTTTGGAGCAGTTAGACTGGTTTTTTACCTCAACCAATTGGATCTCATATTATCCTTTTTCCGAGGTGGTCCCTTTAGCCAGAACTACATCAGACCATGTTCCATGTGTGGTTATCATTAAAACCAACATTCCAAAGTCCAACATCTTTAGGTTTGAAAATTATTGGGTCAAGATGGAGGGTTTTTATGAATGTGTCAAGCAGTCCTAGGAGAAGCCTTCTAGGAAAGCTCATATTTCTGCTGTCATTGCAGATAAATTGAAAACTCTCAGGCAAGATCTCAAGAAATGGAAATTGGGGATTTCAAAGCTCAAACTTCTGGTTGATAATTGTAATAAGGTGGTAATTATTTTGGATAACTTGGAGGAGTTGAGGCCTCTATTCAGACAGGAATTTAATTTCAGAAAAGTTGTTAAGTTGCACGTGGAGCACTTATTACATCTGCAGTTTCTGTACTGGAAGAAAAGATGTACCATAAGATGCATTAAAGTGGGTGAGGAAAACATCAAGTTCTTTCATGCCATGGCAAATGAGAGGTTCAGAAGGAACTCCATAGCCAGTTTGCAGTTGCAGGATGGCTCTGTTATTTCTGAGCACAATCAGATGGAAGGAATCATCCGGTCAGCTTTTAAAGGAAGAATGGGCACATCTAGGGGGATTAACATGGGTTTTGATGTGCAAACCTTACTCAAACCAGTGGAGAGCCTACATGCCCTGACAAAGCCATTCTCTTCTGATGAGATAAATGATGTAGTGAAACATATGCCTGTGGATAAGGCTCCTGGACCTGATGGATTTAATGGTTTATTCTTCAAGAAGTGTTGGCCAATTATTTGTAAGGATTTTCATGCTCTAGCTCTGGAGTTCTATGAAGGCAAAGCCCAGCTCTCAAATCCGAATTCATCCTATATTACATTGATTCCTAAAAAGTTGGCTCCTGAGGGAGTGGGGGATTATAGGCCAATCTCTTTGACTGGAATGGGGGTAAAGTTCCTCTCAAAAATTGTTGCAAATAGGTTTCAAGAACTCATCATGGATTGCATTCATAAAAGTCAATATGGGTTCATTAAATCCAGGTCTATACAAGATTGTATTGGTTGGAGTTTGGAGTATTTGCATCAATGCCATCAATCAAAAAGGCCCATTCTGATCCTTAAGCTAGACTTTGAGAAAGCATTTGACTCCATTGATCACTCTGTTATTTGTGAGATCATGAAGTTCGAAGGCTTTAATCAGAAATGGATCAACTGGATCAAAATGCGTTTGACCACTGGTACTACCTCTGTGTTCCTAAATGGGGTACCTGGCAAACAGTTTCACTGCAAAAAGGGTGTGAGGCAAGGGGACCCAGTTTCTCCATCGCTTTTTGTTCTGGCTGTTGATCTCTTACAGTCAGTGGTTAATGAGATGCATGCTCAGGGTGAGCTGCTGTTACCCATACCTTGTCATGATAAAGATTATCCTATTATTCAATATGCTGATGACACCTTGATTATTGCGCCTGTTGAGGAGAGTCAGTTGTTAGCTCTAAAGAGGATGCTGCTTGTTTTTTCTCAATCCATAGGCCTTCATGTTAATTATCATAAGTCATCAATGATCCCTATCAATGTGTCTCAGGAGGAGACTAGTAGATTGACTGATATTTTTGGCTGTCAGGTTGGAAAAATATTGGGGCTTCCAGTGGGCACCACTAAACCAAGAATGGTGGATCTTATGCCTTTGGTGGATTGTATGGAAAGGAGAATGACTGCTAGTTCTTCTTTTCTGGCACAAGGGGGTATGCTGCAATACCTCAACTCTGCTTTGTCATCCTTGCCTATCTTTTTCCTTTGTAGTTTGCTCATCAACGCTGGAATCCTGAAGCAATTGCAAAGAATCAGAAGGCAATGTTTACGGAGAAAGAATAGGCAAGAGTCTGCTTCCTCTTTGACTGCTTGGGAACTTATTTGCAGGCCCAAAAATAAGGGTGGATTAGGAATTTTTAATCTTGGAGTTCAGATTGTGGCTCTGTTGCTTAAACATGTGCATAAGTTTTTAAACAAAGTTGATGTACCTTGGGTGCATCTCATTTGGAATTCATACTAACATGGGGTGGTCCCACAAGGTACATCTGCATGTGGGTCATTCCGGTGGAGAGACATTCTTAAGCTGGTTGACCAATATAGGGAAGTCTCTTGGGTCATGATCAACCAGGGGGATACTGCTTTGTTCTGGTCAGATCAATGGAAGTTAGGAAATTCAGTTTTACCTTTGCAGAATAGATTCCCAAGGCTATTTTCTTATTGCAAAGATACTTTGACCACTGTGAAAGATGGCCTAGAATGTTCAGACTTATCCACCTGGTTTAATTTACCCCTATCTAAACAAGCATATAATGAGCTATTATCTCTAAAGAATCTACTAATGCTTCATGAGGGGCAGCCTGCCTCCAAAGATTTGTGGTTCTGGCATGAGACTGACAAGCCTTATACCCCCAAGAGGTTCTATATCCATATGCATATTAATTTGTCTTTCAACCCATTACTGATTTGGGTTTGGGCCAGTTCATGTACTATGAAAATCAAGGTATTTGCTTGGATGATGATCATGGATAGGTTGAATACTAAGGACATGGTGGAAAGAAGGCATTGGCACATTGAGGATGGTGTCTCTTGTGTACTCTATCATTTGCAGATGAGGGAGGACAGGGATCACCTTTTCTTCAACTGTCCTTGCAGTCAACGTGTGTGGAATTATCTTCAGATTAATTGGTCTGAGGGCAACAACATGTCTGAAATTGCTGTCAATGCTAGGAGGGACTTCAACAAGACCTTGCTGAAGTGGTGTTCACTGCTTCCTGGAACATCTGGCTTGTCAGGAATGCCAAAGTGTTTAGGTATGTTAGGCTAGGTTTTAATCACTTGAGGAGGTCTTTCATTCATGATATATCCCTGCTTTCTTTTAGGATTAGGCCTAGGTTTAAAGAAAGCCTTGTGCGCTGGGTAGCTTTCCTACCCCCTTAATGTACTCTTTTCCTTTTAGACTAGGTTCTTTTCTCTTTCTTTTGGGTTATTCTTCATAACCTTGTAAATAGTGTAAACTTATGATGAATAAAGAGTTTAGGGTGTGGGGGTTTACCCTACAGTGTCCAGTCAAAAAAAACCGTGCATCGGATGAAAATGTTCTATATATTAAAAATGTTCAGAATTTCGTGTAGATTCACAATATCCCACTTTTTTTGCGTGATAAAAATGTTTAACTTACCATTTTCATGTATTTTGCATAAATGCCATAACCTTGCATAATTGTTTGTGTCATTTTTTTCCAAAGTAAATACCCACATGTTATATATGATTTTGGGGTAGAAAAATCCATAGAATCCATCTGTACAAGTAGATTTGTCATTTGAGCAAGTTTGAGTGCATGCTTTTTTTGCTGTGATGCCCTTTTTTTGTGTGTGATTGAATCCATGCATCCTATGAATTATTGTTGAACATGAGATGTGCCCTTTGACATGTGTAATAGACCCTGGTATTTTTGTTTGCCATGAAAATCCATGTTTAGATGTTATTTTCTTTCTGCCAACAAGCCATAAAAATGTTGCTGTTTTGAGGGGTCTAAATAATTCTAAGTCTGAAATTGTCTTATTTTGTTGCCATGTTGCCATGTGTTTTGCTATTGACGTACAGCTCCTTTGTGGTTGCCACCTTGGAGTGTTTTGTAAAGCATGTTATGCTCTGTCATGTTGTGCCATTAGTTTTCATTTATAGGTTATGAATCATAATTAATTCTGCTATCAAACATGCTTACCTGATAAAAACTGCTGCTCATGTCTACTCTAATTTTCACAAAGTCTGGGAATCTGGTTAGTTCAGAATGCCATGTTGTGTTGATGCTAGCCATGATTCTGTGTATAATTAGACCTTGCCATTTTGGAATGAATTGAAGTGCATCATGTCCTCTACCATGCTGTTAATTTCCATGCCATTATAAGTCCTATAGCATATAGTTTTCTTGCTGTCAATATGACTTCAGGTTAACACTGTTTTTGAAAAACTGTTATTCCACCAAGTCATAACTGTTGTTCCAATAGCCATCTTGTCAGCTCTTTTGCTATTGATCCATGCTTCTATTCAATTTACTGCTATGAGATGAATTGTTGTGCATCATGTAAGATACCGCTCCATGTCTTTGTTGCGTATTTTAGATTACTGTAGCTTGTTGTTGTGTGGGTTGCAATATGCCATGTTGCTGTTTTGGACAGATTTGGACTAAAACTTGTGTTGGGTGTTATTGTTGAACCGTTGCTCCGTTTGGAACATGTCATATATGAAACTTGCTTAGAATTTCATGTAGTTTCATAATATCTTGCTCCATCCATGATTTGGAATGTTTGTGGTTGTCGTTTGCATGCATTTTGCGTTCATGAAATATTTATGTTGCGTGTGTCATATCTTTTAAACCGTAGCTCCGTTTTAAATGATCTATATATGTAAATCGCCTAGAATGAGGAGTGGAATCACATGGTGCACTTTATTTTCCTGTCTAACAAATATAAAATATGGTTATTTCAGATATGGACCAATTTCAAAATTAACATATGGGGTCGTTTCGGAAATAATATATGTTGTTCCTGACCTCATTTAAAATGCCTAGATATATAGTTTATTTATGTTTCACCTCTTGCCATGTTTACCAACATTTAAACTTGCCGTCTAAATAAACAAGAGTGAGCTAAATGATTCGAACGTGGAGTTTCATCAATATGCAACTCGTTGCATATTAAACTTCGCTTAATGTGTAGTAGTTGATTGTTGTGCTTGCCATGCCTTGCATAATGGTATGAACATGGATCATACTTGTTAGCGCATCATGTCATGCATATGTTGTGATGTTTACTGTGTCTTTTATTTGTTTCCGGATTTGCTTCTTCTTAATAGAGTACCGAAAGCGTCCGGTGTGTGAGGATTCGTTCAACTACGTTGGATCGTCATCTTCACGGATTGGTTCTTCTTCCAAGCTGGATTTCAGGCAAGGTGATCATTTCCCTGGATACCACTACTATCATTGCCATGCTAGTTGTCTCATTTCTATCACTATGTCTCGCTACCTACCACTTGTTTGTCAATCCTCCCAACATTGCCATGAAATGCCTCTGGTCCCTCCACATCCCAGCAAACCATTGTTTGGCTATGTTACCGCTTGTTCAGCCCTTCATACAACATTGCTAGTTGTAGGTGCAAGTTGTTTCCATGTAACAACATGGATATTTTGAGATATGCCAATATTATTGCTATTTAATTTAATGCACATATATACTTGGTAAAAGGTGGAAGACTTGGCCTTTTGCTCAGTGTTTTGTTCCACCTTTGCCGCCCTAGTTACTTGTGTACCGGTGTTACGTTCCATATTGAGCACTCCTAACATGCTTGGGGTTGTTATGGGGACCCTCTTGATTTTCGTTTTGCGATAAAACTCTTCTGGCAAGGCCCAACATTGGTACTATTTGCTTAATAACAACTAAAAAATGCATAGGGCATGATCACCCCGTGGATAATTAACCAACCCCCGGGCCAATGCTCCTCGTGAGTGTTGGTCCAAAATAGAGCACTGTGCGGGGCCACCCCGGGGCAACTCGGATGCTTTCTATCAAGCCGTTGTACACTAGCTCATCTGGTCATGTCCTGAGAACGAGATACGTGACACCTATCGGGTTCGTCGACACGCCGAGCAGCCTTGCTGGATTTGTTTTACCTTTCTCGAACGTCTTGTGCACCGGGATTCCGAGGATACTTTGGGCTATCTCAAGGTTGAGATTTTCCACCGGGATTCTGAGGAAACTGTGGCTCTGCAGCTTGTGGTTAGTTTGTGATGGATGAGTTGGAGCACCCCTGCAGGGTTAAATCTTTCGAAAAGCCGTGCCCGTGGTTATGTGGCAACTTGGAAATATGTTTAACACCCGGTCATTTCAAACTTGAAGTAAACTCAAATAAAATACAACAACCATGTGCGTAACCCTGACTGTCTCTTCTCGTGAGTTCTGAGCCGAGAGAGAACACGGTGGGGTTACGTTTGACTCGTAAGTAGGTGTTCAGGGTCACTTAGTGATCATTACTAGTTCACGTCCGTTTATGCGTAGATAACCCTTCTTATTCTTATACTTGTAAGTTAGCCACATATTCAAATGCTTAGTGCTTGCTACAGCCTCACCACTTAACCATACCTCACCCATTAAGCTTTGCTAGTCTTGATACCCTTGGAAATGAGATTGCCGAGTCCCTGTGGCTCACGGATTACTACAACAATAGTTGCAGGTACATGTGATGCAATGCTTTGACGTTAGAGTGATGCTTGTTTGATTTGGAGTTCTTCTTCTTCTTCTTCATCGATCATAGGATGGGTTCCAGGTTGGCAGCCTAGGATAGCAAGGATGGATGTCGCTTTTATCGTTTGATTTCGTCTGTAGTCGGACCCTGCTCTTCTCTATGGCGATTGAATGTATTGTTGTATTTGTGATGATCATGATTTAGCTTGTGGCGGGTTAAGCCAATTCCATATACTCATATCCTCTTTACATGTACTTGTAACCATATCCATTCTTGCGAAACGATGAGATGCGTTTCTATCCCTGTCGAGGCCGATGAGCCAAAATAAGGATAGGACCGCATCTTGGGAGTTACAAGTTGGTATAAGAACAGTACCGACCTAGAAGCCCCCTTGATTGATCGAACTTGGCCGAGTCGAGTCTAGTTAAAAAAACTATTTTGAGTCTAGTTATATATCGGAGAGTTGGATTCTTTTTACTTCTCTTCTCTGCTCTGGTGAGGAATCCTGGCGTATGAATTTTAATTCTACCCCTCTTATCACTCAAATTTTTTTACGATCATGCGGATATTTTGGAACCTCTATGATGCTAATGTAACAGAATTCTATACTTGCTGCCTCTTGTTTCCGAGGAGTAGAGCTCCAAGGGGTTCTTGACACATCGTTATCATTCAGTTTCCTTAGTATCTCAGGACGAGGATGTTCGAAACTGCTTCAATACTATTTGTGGCGAGAGGAGTTTGGCGTCACCCAGTACTGGGGAGAGCGTCCAGATGTACTGTCATAATTGGTATCATTGTGATTATGAAGGTCTGAGGTAGACAAGTTTGCGGAGTTTCTCGGATTATGTTGTGGCAGGTTGTTGGTGCAGTAGTAGCTGATTAACTTGGGTACGTTCCTGGGTCCGCAACCCGAATAGCATAACCAAGAAAGTTCGAAAGTTCTCAGGTGGGAATTCAAGTACTTACCTAGGATTATCCTTCCAACGAATGCATAATGGGTTATGTATTTGTTTTCGGCTTAATTTGCAAGCTTCATCCTTTGTTTTGTTGGAGTATGGTAATTCTAGTTGCTTTGATCTAAAATGTTGTTTTCATATCTTTCCTAAGGAGTGTTCTCATATTTTTATGAAGTACTAAATCTTTTGATCAATAATCAAGTTGTCATATAAATTCTTTTCAATCTGGAGCGCTCCTCTTCAAGATAATTCAATCCTCTCCAATATTTGCAAGATCTATCATCATCTTTTCTTTTCCCATAGTTCATTTCATCCGTCCCAAGTTGTGTTTGTTTTTCCCCGCCCTTTTCTTTCAACGATTAATTAATCATCCAAGTGCCTTTCTTTTCATTGTTGCTTTCCGCTATCTTTTCTTATGTTTTATGTCCAGTGATTCATTGTGAAAATGCTCAAGTGCTAAGTTCATCATTTCTTCGTCTCCATTTTTCTTTCCGGTGGATTTGATTCAACCTCTCGGTGTTCATCATATCCTTTTCATTCGTTATATGTTTTCATGTCGGAAGTTCTTATTCAAGCCTATCTTAGTTATTCATCTCTCTATTCTATCCAGAGTGGCAAGTTATCTCAGAAGATTCGTGTTATCGTTCAAATCCTCTTAAGTGTGTCGAATTCTCAACCTCATCAAGTTCATAATTTTGTACCGGTGCAATCTCTCCTTCTAAGCATTTGTTTCAACGGTGTTCTCTTTGAGTGGGCCCATAACCCACAGGTTCTCCCAGGATCTTACCTGGCTCTTCTAATCTTTTGCGGAGATCTTAAGTTCTTTTCAAATGTGACGTAAGAATGAATTCCATCAGTCATATTCCTTCTCCAAGATCGCTTCGAATTAAATTGCATCATTGACTCAAACTTTTCTTATTCATTGTTCCGGAGTTCTCGGTAATTCTTGGTGGAGTTTCTCGTCATCACTCGCAGCTTAAAGAACGAAGGAGAGTTTCTCTTAAATCCTTGTCCGTTCTTCTGAAGATTCTTCGTGCCAGCTTGTGGTGATCCTCTTAAATTGTTTTCGATCATGTGTAAATTCCGTCCATGTCTATCCAGAGCATTTCAGAGTTGTTTTCATTTCTCGATCCTTCGAAGGCCATCATTTCAGAAGATTTCTTCGTTCTTAGCTTTTAGCTTTCGCTCTCAAATTCTTCTCAATTATTGTCTCTTCGTTCGTCTCTCAATTATTCAGGTGGCTCATTCTAGTTTTATAATTGTCGGATGTTTCGGTTTTTGTAATCTGTTGCCAGGCCGCACCTTCCTCTCTTCTCAGTCCAACCAATCTACACAGCCCACCTATAGCCCAGCTAGCCCCTCCTCCGTTCTACGCCGTTCGATCGCGATCCTACGGTCGAAAAACGAAGCAAACCCCCCCCCCTCTAACCCTAACCCTGCCTATATAAGGAAGGCCTATCCTTCCTAATCTGGAAAACCCTAGCTTTGCCTCGAATCCCAAGCCCCTCCAGCAGCCAGCCGCCACCCAGCGCCCTCTATCTCTCTCATAGCCACGGCCCGCTAGGCCCGTCGAGGGCCCGCGCGAGCCCGTGCCGCCACCGCCGCCCAAGTGAGCCCGAGCCCCCGATCTCCCCCAAGCTCCCATCGTCTCCAGCCCCGCCACCAACACCCCACGCCTGCTCGTCCCCGACCACTGTCGCCGACCAAACCTCTGCAGCCGGAGCCTGTCCGCCCCGTCGACCTCGCCGCGCCGCTTCCCATCGCCGGCGTCCCACTCCGGCAAGTGTCGCCCACTCGGGTCGCCGCCTGGAGGCCCTGCCTCACCCGCGTCTAGAGGCCCTGCTCGCCCTGCGCCTGAGCTCCGCTAGGCTCACTGCCGGCCGGACGTCCGCCGTCACGCCCGGATCTGGAGTCCCCCGCCCGTTCTCGTCCATCCTACTACCGGCCGGCATCGTCGTCGCCGCCGCCGCTTCCCTCAGTCCCGATCGGGAACACGAGGAGGACGCTGCCTCCCAGCGTCCCGCTCGCCCGTGTGAGCCCGTGGACCGCCCCTCCGAACGTGGCCCAGCTGCCAAGGCCGGCCCAGCCCAGCCAGGCCTCGTCCCTCGTGGGCCTCTCCACCGAATGGGCCAAGCCCATAAGGTGAGCCCCCAGCTGCCCTATCCAGCGCCCCATGCGTAGTATTACTATGTTGCGCTCCCTCTGTTTCGGGCCTGCGACAGATTCGGCCCGTGTAGTGTGTGTTTTCTACCTAGCGAATTTATCCAATTATAAGGACATTGCATAGTTACAAATAAATGCCACTATTTTAAATTGCTAATAGATAAATAACCTTGCATCGGATGAAAATGTTTTATATATTCAAAATGTTTAGAATTTCGTGTAGATTCACAATATCCCACTTTTAAGCGTGATAAAAATGTTTAACTTACTGTTTTCATGTATTTTGCATAAATGCCATAATCTTGCATAATTGTTTGTGTCATTTTTTTCCCAGAGTAAATACCCACATCTTATATATGATTTTGGGGTAGAAAAATCCATAGAATCCATTTGTAGAAGTAGTTTTGTCATTTGAGCAAGTTTGAGTGCATGCTATTTTTACTGTGATGCCCTTTTGTTATTTTTGTGTGATTCAAACCATGCATCATATGAATATTGTTGAACATGAGATGTGCCCTTTGACATGTGAACTAGCCCCTGGTATTTTTGTTTGCCATGAAAATCCATGTTTAGATGCTATTTTCTTGCTACCAACAAGCCATAAAAATATTGCTGTTTTGAGGGGTCTAAATAATTCCAAGTCTGAAACTGTCTTATTTTGTTGCCATGTTGCCATGTGTTTTGCTACTGATCTATAACTCCTTTGTGGTTGCCACTATGGAGTGTTTTGTAAAGCATGTTATGCTCTGTCATGTTGTGCCATTAGTTTTCATTTGTAGGTTATGCATCATAATTAATTCTGCTGTCAAGAATGCTTACATGATAAAAAATGCTGCTCATGTCTACTCGAATGTTCACTAAGTCTGGGAATCTGGTTAGTTCAGAATGCCATGTTGTGTTGATGCTAGCCATGATTCTGTGCATAATTAGACCTTGCCATTTTGGAATGAATTGAAGTGCATCATGTCCTCAACCATGCTGTTAATTTTCATGCCATTATAAGTCCTGTAGCATATAGTTTTCTTGCTGTCAATATGCCTTCAGGTTAACACTGTTTGTGAAAAACTGTTATTTCCACCAAGTCATAACTGTTGTTCCAATAGCCATCTTGTCAGCTCTTTTGCTATTGATCCATGCTTCTATTCAATTTGCTGCTATGAGATGAATTGTTGTGCATCATGTAAGCAACTGCCATGCATATGTCCACCAAGTCATAATTGTTGTTCTAATAGCCTTGCATAATTGTATGAACATGCATCATACTTGTTTGTGCATCATGTCATGCATATGTTATGATGTTTACCGTGTCATTTCTTTGTTTCCGGATTTGCTTCTTCTCGCCAGAGTACCATGTGACGATTCGTTCGACTACGTTGGATCGTCTTCTTCACGGATTGGTTTTTCTTCCAAGCAGGATTTTAGGCAAGATGATCTTTTCCCTGGATACCACTACTATCATTGCCATGCTATTTGTCTCGTTTCTATCGCCATGTCTTGCTACCTACCACTTGTTTGTCAAGCCTCGCAACATTGCCATGAATAGCCTCTAATCCCTCCACATCCCAGCAAACCATTGTTTGGCTATGTTACCGCTTGCTTAGCCCTTCTTATAGCATTGCTAGTTGCAGGTGCAAGTTGTTTCCATGTAACAACATGAATATTTTGAGATATCACAATATTATTGCTGTTTAATTTAATGCACATATATACTTGGTAAAAGGTGGAAGGCTTGGCGTTTTGCTCGTTGTTTTGTTCCACCTTTGCCGCCCTAGTTACTTGTGTACCGGTGTTATGTTCCATATTGAGCGCTCCTAACAAGCTTGGGGTTGTTATGGGGATTCCCTTGATTTTCATTTTGTGATAAAACTCTCCTGGCAAGGCCCAACATTGGTACTATTTGCCTAATAACAACTAAAAAATGCATAGGGCATGATCACCCCATGGATAATTAGCCAACCCCCGGGCCAGTGCTCCTTGTGAGTGTTGGTCCAAAATAGAGAACTGTGCGGGGCCACCCTGGGTGTCGGTGCACTAGGACAGGGGTATCCAGTGCCCCTGGCTTACGCACATGCAGTAGTAGCAAAACCCGTTGGCAAAGATACCACGCCACCAAGAAAACATCGGCAACACCAGCACAACGGCCCAGGAGGGGCCCAAAGCGCGCCAACCGCATCCTCGGAGCCTACCGGGGACCGAGGCGCGCACATCTCAGGAAGACCCGGCAAGCCATCCCCCGACAAGCACGAGCTAACCAGCCACCGCTCCACCGCATCGCTACGCCAGTCACTTATCAATGTGGTGTCGAGCCCTCTAGCGGCTAAGTGGCTCTTGCTAAGCACGTGGCGATGCACCGGGAGGCAGATTATACTCAGCTGACACCCGTCCAGCAGCGTGTCAAGACCTTAAGCGACGGCTAGCTAAGTGGTGGCAAGAGCTTGCCGGGAATGCACCCCGAGCGCCACCTAGTCTAGTAATCATGGTATTTTGTCCTAAATGCCAGAGTTAGGTATCATAGCTCTTCTAAGCTATCTAATCGATAAATAATGACTGTTTTGCCATTGTGGTTGCTCCTTGCACTATAAAAGGAGGCCCGAGGCAACCTAGCTCAAGATTAGGACCTTTGGACACTTGTACTCGCGTAGTAGCTCACCCCAACAGCCATCCTTGCCGGGGTGGAGCACTGCGTGTTCTTCGTTTTCCTTCAATCAATCCACCAAAAGCAGGAGTAGGGTTTTACGCTTCACAGCGGCCCGAACCTGGGTAGAAATGCCAGCGTCCTAATCGCCGCGCTGTCTCATGGTCTCCGCTCTTTGTGCAACGTGACCCCCCTTGCCGAACCACCAGGGGCCTCTGGTTCCATAGGTGATCGCGAGCATCCGTGTCCCGACATCTTTGGCGCGCCAGGTAGGGGGCGTGCATTATTTGCGCGAACCCGAGCTCGTGAACAGCGAATCGATCTCCATCATCATATTCTTCATCCATGGCTCCGAAGAAGAAGCTCGCCACGGCCATGCATCCCTCCACTTCAAAGGCTCCCTCGCATGCAGCCGCAGGCGCAGCGGGCGTTACGGCGGTTGCGAGAGAGGAAGACGTCAGGGGCGACGCGACTGTTGCAAGCGGCGCCACAGTCGTGTCCCCCGCGGCCGAGGCTGGGGCCGGGAACGCTGGAGAGGAGCAACAGCAACAACGCCCTGGTGAACGCGCCCCTGGTGCCGCAAACGGAGGGGACGACCGATCACTGCCTCCCCATGGTGTGGATGGCCATGGTCGTCACGGCAGCGCACAACCCGGAGCAAGCCGCGACCCCCCGTCTGCGCCCATCACCAGTGCGGCTACTGGTCGCATGCCTCGTCCAGAACAAGACGGAGCGTCGAGCGGAGCCGCGGACCCGCGATCTCGTCCTCCCCCATGTCAGACCGCCCCGGCGAGCAGCGCACGGTGTCAAGAATGCAGCGACGCCCCTCTTGGTTCCACCAGGAGCCGGGCGACGTCGCGGTCCGCCTCTTTCGCCATGCCGGACATGGCGTCGGAAGCAATGGCCCGAGCCCAGCTTCTGCTTAACTTCCCGCCGACGGCTGACAAAATGGATGAGTGGAGAGCTACCACCCAGAACTTTATATCTTTCGTCGAAGCCAATAAATCTCAGCATGTAGAGCCATCGCGGCATGCACGTACAGCTACGGCGGCTCGGGCTAGCGATCGTGTCGAGGGGGCCACACCAACGGTGCAATCCCCTCCACGGTGGCAAACCCAGGAGCAGCCGCGGCAGGCTTCACATGCTGACGAGTTCGACGAGGCATCCATGGCTTTGTCCGGCCCGCGTGATCGCC
This sequence comes from Elymus sibiricus, assembly GCA_039707655.1. Classification (NCBI taxonomy): domain Eukaryota; kingdom Viridiplantae; phylum Streptophyta; class Magnoliopsida; order Poales; family Poaceae; genus Elymus; species Elymus sibiricus. Next base: position 214,390,429 of record CM077667.1, read on the forward strand.
AGGACCAGCGGCGTGTCCTGGGGGATCGGCGGAAGGAAGACGCGCGCGTCACCATCGAGTGGCGTCGAGAAGCACACTGTCAGTCTGACAGGCGCAACGACCCAAGTGCTGGCGACCTCGCGCCCAGTGCTGGCGGGTACCTGCCTTACGAGGTTGGGTGCCCTGCCTTCACTCGCGAGCTGTGGTAGGTCCGCTAGCCATCGGCTCGAGCTTTCAAGCCAGAGTTGACGGAGAAGTATGATGGGAAGCTAAACCCGGCGGAATTTCTAGGCATCTACACGATCGTCGTTCAAGCCGCTGGAGGAAGGGATGAGAAAGTGCTCACCAACTATTTCCCTTTGGCACTCAAGCCAAATGTGAGATCGTGGCTGATGCACCGGCCGGAAAACTCCATCTCATCCTAGGCTGATCCGTGCAACGAGTTCGTCGGTGCCTTCACGGGCGGCCATCAAGAGCCAGGGCAGCCCAGCGATCTGCAAGTCTTGCCGCAAAAAGAAGGAGAAACTTTGCGGAAGTACATTCAGACATTCAGTCGAGTGCACCGCAACATCCCAGAAATACACCCCGCAGCCGTGATTGCCGCGTTCCATTCGAACGTGCGCAATAGGAGGATGCAGGCCAAGATGAATGGGAAACTCCCCAAGACTGTCAACGAGCTATACACAATGGCGGATAAATGTGCCCATGCTGAGGAAGGAAGGCGACTCCCTGGAGAGGAGGTTGGCGTCAAAGTCGACTCAGACGACGACGACGACGCCCCCGGCTCGAAAGGGAGGAGCTGAAAGCGCAACAATAAGTGCAAGGGAAAGGCAATATTGGCTGTGAAGGGCTCCGGTAATCTCGCTGCCGGCAAGAAGGCTAAGGCCAAGACCCCTAGCAAGGAAGCTGCCGCGTGCGCTGATTGCCGGAAGGCCGCAGCAGCGAAGAAAACCGGGAAGTCCGACGGGCCGTACTGCAAGATCCACCACACCAAGGGCCATGATCTCCAAGAGTGCCGCCAAGTTCAAAAGCTTGTCGAGAAGCAGAAGGCGGAGTACGGGAAGCGTGACAAAGAGAAGGGCCACGACGCCACTGCCGGGAAGGGCTGTGGCAGCAGGGGAGGCCGCCGCGGCAAAGCCCTGCAGCAGAAGGAAAGGCCAGCCAGAGACTGTGAGAAGAAAGAAACAGAGGATATGAGTGAGGATGAGGATGACGCGGAGGATTCCAGTGATCAAGAATTCCAGAGAGCAACCGAGGCCATGTGTGTTGACGGGGGTGCATCTTTGCACTCCTCTCACCGACAGCTCAAGCAATGGGCGCGTGAGGTCAATGCTATGGAACCTGCTACAGAGTCCAAAAAGCCACTCAGATGGTCCCGCACGCCTATCATCTTTGATGAAGAGGACCATCCTGATCGCACCACCGTGGTTAGATGTTTTCCATTGTTGGTTTCTCCAACAATCCGCAACCTCAAGGTCACCAAGATGTTAGTTGACGGCGGGGCGGGGTTGAACTTAATCTCCCCAAAGGTGGTCAAGAGGCTGCAAATCCCTGACGAAGAGCTCAAGGCTACGGGTACTGTTCAAGGAGTCAAACCTGGCAGGAGCCGACCTAAGGGAAAGATCACCTTGCCTGTGACGTTTGGCGGGGAATTGAACTACCATACCGAGAAGGTGGTGTTCGATGTGGTTGAGCTTCCCCTACCTTACAACGGAATTCTTGGTAGCATCCCACTATGCTTACAACACTTTGAAGATGCCGGGACCCATTGGAATTATCTCCATCCCGTCCGACAAGAAGGATGCAGTCATATGCGTGGATAAGATATATTGGGATGTAGTAGCAGATGAAGTCATGGAAGCGCCAGCTCCCGCCAAGGAATCAAGGAAAGAGAGGAGGTCTAGTAGAGACACTGGCAAGGACTCCGGGAAGCGCGCCTCTTCGGAGTGCGCTGCACCCGTCGAGGATCTGCCGGAGAGTTCCACTAGCAAGAAAGTCAAGGTCACCTATCCTGAGTCGAAGAAGGTCCCGGCAGGGAAGGATGGTGCTGGTGGCACGTTCACCATCAGCGCCACCCTTACTGACAAATAGGAAAGCACGCTCGTTGCCTTCCTGAGGGCGAATGTCGTTGTGTTTGCCTGGCAACCATCTGACATCCCCGGTGTTCCCAGGGAGGTAATCGAGCACAACCTTGTTGTCTGCCCCCATGCCAGGCCTGTCAAACAAAAGGTTAGGAAGCAAGCCTTGGAGCGGCATCAGTTCATCGCCGAAGAGATCAGGAAACTTGAGGCAGCTGGTTTGGTCAGAGGAGTGTTGCACCCAACTTGGTTAACCAACCCGGTGGTGGTGCGCAAGGCAAATGGGAAATGGAGGCTCTGCATAGATTTCACTGACCTGAACAAAGCATGCCCGAAGGACCCATTCCCCTTGCCGCGCATTGACCATATTGTTGATTCCACCTCCGGGTGTGATCTGCTTTCCTTCTTGGACGCTTACTCCGGGTAGCACCAGATCTTCATGGCTAAGGAAGATGAGGAAAAGACCGTGTTCATAACTCCATGCGGCACGTACTGCTTTGTACGGATGCCCTTCGGGGTAAAGAGCGCTGGTTCTACCTTTGCCAGAGCCGTGCAGACTGGATTTGGACCGCAGTTGCACAAGAATGTAGAAGTATACATGGATAATATAGTTGTCAAGACCAAGGATGAAGCAACTCTCATACAAGACTTGGAAGAGACTTTTGCAAACCTGCACAAGATCAACCTGAAGCTCAAGCCTGAAAAATGTGTATTTGGTATCCCATCCAGCAAGCTACTTGGGTTCTTTGTATCTCAGTGGGGGATAGAAGCAAATCCTGACAAGATCAAGGCGATTGAGCAGATACAGGCACCCAAGACCATCAAGGACATCAGACGTTTGACCGGATGCGTTGCCACGCTGAGTAGCTTCATCTCCAAATCCGCCGAACGCGCCCTACGGTTCTTCAAGATCCTGAAGAAGGAAGGCCCGGTAAAGTGGACCCCGGAAGCAGAAGCAGCGCTGCAAGATCTGAAAACTTACCTCTCTTCCGCTCCCACCTTGGTCGCTCCTAAACCACGAGAACCGTTGCTGCTATACTTGGCGGCAACGAATCAAGTGGTTAGTGCAGCGCTGGTGGCACAGCGAGAAGTAGATGAGGATGCACCCGCTACGGCCAATGCTGCCGGCGACAAAACTGAAGCTTCTACGGCCGAACCCAATGCAGGCCCGGAGGAACCTCAGCAAGCTGGCAAGGGCAGTTCCGGGGAAGTGGCGAAGAAGAAAATGGTGCAGCGGCCGGTGTACTTTGTCAGCTCCTTGTTGCAGGGGGCTAGGTCAAGGTACTCTGGAGTGCAAAAGCTAATCTTCGGCCTCGTCATAGCCTCGAGGAAGTTGCGCCACTACTTCCAAGCCCATGAGATCACAGTTGTCACTCGTTTTCCGCTACAGAGTATATTGAGGAACCCCGAAGCCATCGGCAGGATAGTTGAGTGGTCCCTTGAGCTATCAAGTTTCGGTTTGAAGTATGAGAGCACATCCACAATTTAGAGTAGAGCATTGGCAGAGTTCATTGCAGAATGGACACCCACGCCAGATGAAGAGATCCCAGAGACAGTCCTCCACGGTAGGGAAGCACCTAAGGATTGGATCATGTACTTTGACGGTGCTTTCTCGCTCCAGGGTGCCGGAGCAGGTGTGGTCCTCGTCACCCCCACCGTAGAGCACCTCAAGTATGTGGTTCAAATGCACTTCCCCCTAGAGGAAGCTACCAACAACACCGCTGAATATGAAGGGCTCCTTGCCAGACTCAGAATCGCGGTGGAGCTGGGAATCTAGAGACTGATCATCCGAGGGGACTCACAACTCGTGGTGAAACAAGTTAACAAAGACTATCAGAGCCCGTTGATGCAGGCATACAAGGAAGAAGTAAGGAAATTGGAGGAGCGCTTTGATGGATTGCAAGCAGAGCATGTGCCTCGTGCGGAAAATACCATTGGTGATCATCTATCAAAGTGCGCTGCGCAAAAGCTCCCTGTGGAACCAGGAACCTTTATCCTTCGCCTTACTCAACCTTCAGTATCCCCATCAACGATGGCCAGGAAAAGAAGAAAGCTAAACTTTGGCAAGCATTTCCTGGTAGAGCTTCCCAAAGCCGCTGGTAGAGAAGCTGCCAGAGACAGTCTCGCTTTGCATGGTGAGCAGCTCTCTCCTACGGAACCCCATGTCCTCGTGGTCGAGACAAGCCCTCCCACGGACGAGGAGATGCCTTTAGTCCTAGTTGTCGAGCCCCAGGCTCCAACTTGGGCACAACACATAGTCTGTTTCCTTCAAATAGGAGAACTCCCCGAAGAGCAAGAAGAGGTCTAAAAAGTAGCCTGTCGGTCATGTATGTACCAGTTTGTTGATGACACCCTCTACAGAAAAACACCCAACGGCGTGAAATTGAAGTGCATTTGCCGAGAGGACGGACTAAGGCTGTTGGCAGAGATTCACGGAGGTGTATGTGGCTCGCACATTAGATCCAGAGCCCTTGCCGGGAAGGCCTTCCGGTAGGGTTTCTACTGGCTCACGGCCCTCCAAGATGCAACTGAATTGGTCACCAAGTGTGAGGCCTGTCAGCTCCATTCCAAGAACATCCATCAACCAGCACAAGCTCTCCAGACGATCCCTTTGTCCTGGCCCTTCTCGGTCTGGGGGCTCGATATTTTCGTCCCCTTCCCCCGTGCCGTCGGGGGCTTTGAGTTCTTGTTCGTGGCAACTGACAAGTTCACAAAGTGGCCTGAGGTGGAGCCAGTAAGGAAGGTGACCGTGCAGTCAGCTATCAAGTTCATGAAAGGACTGGTGTGCCGTTTTGGAGTACCCAACATAGTGATCACGGACAATGGCACCCAGTTCATGAGCCGCGCCTTCATGCAATACATCGAGAACCTTGGAAGCAAGGTCTCCTTCGCCTCTATTGCCCATCCAAGGAGCAACAGGCAAGTCGAGGGGATGAATGCCGAAGTGCTGCGAGGTCTCAAGACAAGAACTTTCAATAGGTTGCGAAGGAACGGCAAGCGTTGGAAAGATGAGCTGCCGGTGGTTCTTTGGTCCCTCAGAATGACACCGAATCGAGCTACCGACCAGACCCCCTTCTCCCTGGTTTACGGGGCGGAAGTAGTGCTCCCCACGGAACTCATATACGGGTCACCTCGAGTACTTGCCTACGACGAAGTAGAGCAAGAGCAGCTACGGCATGACGATGCCATGCTCCTCGAGGAAGATCGTCTCCGGGCTGCTGTGTGTGCTGCACGCTACCAGCAAGCCCGGAGCCTTGAGGAAGGCGACCTTGTCCTTAGGCGCATTCAGTCCGCCAAGGGTACCAACAAGTTGACGCCAAAGTGGGAAGGCCCTTACCGGGTAGCACGAGTCACCAGACCTGGCACAGTCCGTCTGGAGACCGAAGATGGCACCCAGGTGCTTAACTCATGGAATATTTAGCATCTTCGTAAGTTCTACCCGTAAGGCGCGGCTGCCGTGCGCAGTCCCCGGCAGCCACCTTTTGTACAAGCCTTGCCGAAGTTGCATGTAACCCTTTGTACAAAGCCAGGCGCAGACCCTGAGCAACAATAATAAAACTAAGCATTGCATCATATCATTGCATTGCACGATCATTATGCATCCTTTATGATTGCAACATCATTGCCTATTTTCTAGACATTTGCTAGAGTACTTGTTGAGCGTATAATCCTTGTTGCTGCACTCTCTCTTCAAGTGATAGAGACCTCTTGCCCTGTGTGTTTTGACACCAGATAAATATGGAAGGAGGACGAAGGAACGAGGATGGCGGTCTAGCGTACTCCGGAAGAGGATATTGACTAAAACTAGATAAGTCTAATCGCGTATCCCAAGTTTTATGCTTCCTAAAGGAAATCCTTACCCTCTGTTCGAACGTGTTTGGTGGAGTTCCCTCATGTGGTAAAAACCTTTGTCGGGACGAGCTGTTCCTCAGCTTCTGGTACTTATCAGCTCTAAGGGACCGCGCTGATACTGACAAGGACTCCTGCCGGGGAACAACACCAGCCTGCTGCCGGGGGCTCGTTCCCCTTTTTGGTGCTCGCGGTTAAAAGTGACCTGGCAGGCGGTCCTGTGTGGCGAGAGCAAACACATTGACACGATAGGAACAAAAGAAAAGAGGAGGGGTAGTACTCAAGGAAGTAAAGTAACATTCATTCATTCATTTGTTGATACAAAACGGATCAAGATACATTGAAGAACTCCGTCCTAATAAATCTTTATTTGACTTTCTCCCCTAGGAGCAAGTTACATAGAGAAAAAGAGCGAAGGGAGGACCTGGGCAGAAGCCCAGCCTGACCCCGTCAAGGCTGACGAGGAATGGCTCAGCGGGACCACCGGCAAGGAAGACGAAGCCGAAGTCCACAAGCCTGTCGGGGTCCAGCTAAGAAGGAGAGGCGGCGCCTAGGTCAAGAACCCCTGGCAAATCGCTCTGCCGAGGGGGAAGGGGCGGAGCTCAATGACGGTGATGGTGCGACCGACGATCAGCTGGAGCCCAGGTCGTCGTACTCTGACTTGACGGCCTGGAGCTCGCTGTCGCCATCTTCACTGACATTGTCCTCCTCGTCGCTATAGCTCGAGGAGGAGCTTTCGTCACCACTCGAGCTCTCTTCGCAGCAGCCGAGACGAGCACCCGAACGCCCGTAGATCTTGACAGAGAGCGTGTCGGCCTCCACCAGCTTGAAGCGGAGGACATACCCACCCGTGAAGTTGTGGGCGCTTGCGAAAGTCTTCCACTCACGCGTGAAGAACATTACGCGGGCCGCCGGGAACTCGACGTCGACCCGCACGGCACCGTTGCAGCAGCCATGTACGCGCAACCACATTGCGTATGGCTTGTTAACCTCCATCACCCTGGTGAAGGGATGAGGGAGCCGCAGGCGGCTACGAGGAGGACCGCGCAGCCCGATGACAAACTCCAACGCCGTACTTTCAGTGTGCTCCGCCGCCAAGGAGGAAGTCACCACCGGCGGTGGGTCAGGGGCGGCGCTCCGCCTCCCCCGACCACGACCCCCGTGCTAGCCTCGGCCTTTTCCAGCCCTCCCGCCGCGCTTGCTGGAACCGCCTCCCGTCGCCACGGCTAAAGTAGCGGCATGATCACGAAGGGAAGCTCTCGTCGCCCCAGTGGAGGCTGAGAGTCGTCCTCTCCCCCACGTCATGGCAAGAGCTAGCACATCCAAAGACAAACCAGGGGCGAAGGACGAGCAATGTGGACTTGGGAGAAAGGAGGAGATGGAGCTGGATGAGCATCGCCATCGTGACCCCCTAATTTATAGGGTAGAGCGCGGGGGCTGGCTCTCCCCCGCTCCAGAGCGGCCGCCCATCTCCACCAATCCCACTACCCACGACTCACGGGCGAACAGGTAACCACCCCATCGCTCCAATCCATGGCGCTGCGGTTTCTGCCACGATCAGGTCTTTAAGTCACGAGCGCCCACCGCAAGCTCCTTGCTATGCATGTGGCGCGCTTGGCAGAAACGGCCTGAGGTGGTGGGACAATACTGACTAGTAAATTGGCAGTTACCCCCCTGACATTGCGCGCCTGTGCATAAATTTTGGGCTTGACCCAACGGCACTAGGCACGCGCGTGTGGGCCAGACCCGGGGGCTCCTGTCGGTACACTAGGACAGGGGTAACCAGTGCCCCTGATTTATGCACATGCAGTAGTAGCAAAACCCGTTGGGCAAGATACAACGCCACCAAGCAAACACCGGCAACACCAGCACAACGGCCCAGGAGGGGCCCAAAGCGCGCCAACCGTGTCCTCGGAGCCTGCCGGGGACCGAGCCGCGCACATCTCAGGAAGACCCGACAAGCCATCCCCCGACAAGCACGAGCTAACCAGCCACCGCTCCACCGCATCGCTACGCCAGTCACTTATCGATGCGGTGTCGAGCCCTCAAGCGGCTTAGTGGCTCTCGCTAAGCACGTGGCGATGCACCGGGAGGCAGATGATACCCAGCTGACACCCGTCGAGCAGCGTGTCAAGACCTTAAGCGACGGCTAGCTAAGCGGTGGCAAGAGCTTGCCGGGGATGCACCCCCGAGCGCCACCTAGTCTAGTAATCATTGTATTTTGTCCTAAATGCTAGAGTTAGGTATAATAGCTCTGCTAAGCTATCTAATCGATAGATAATGACTGTTTTGCCATTGTGGTTGCCCCTTGCACTATAAAAGGAGGCCCGAGGCAACCTAGCTCAAGATTCGGACCTTTGGACGCTTGTACTCGCGTAGTAGGTCGCCCCGACAGCCATCCTTGCCGGGGTGGAGCGCTGCGTGTTCTTCGTGTTACTTCGATCAACCCACCAAAAGCAGGAGTAGGGTTTTGCGCTTCACAGTGGCCCGAACCTGGGTAAAAATGCCAGCGTCCTGATCGTTGCGCTGTCTTATGGTCTCTGCTCTTTGTGCAATGTGACCCCCCTTGCCGAACCACAAGGGGCCTCTGGTCCCATAGGTGATCACGAGCATCCGTGCCCCGACATCGGGGCAACTCCGGTGATTTCTATCAGGCCACTGTACACTAGCTCATCTGGTCGTGTTGTGCGAACGTCATACGCGGCTCCTGTCGGGTTCGTCGACACGCTAGGCGGCCTTGCTGGATTTGTTTTACCTTTCTCGAACGGCTTGTGCACCGGGATTCCGAGGATACTTTGGGCTATATCAAGGTTGAGGTTTTCCACCGGGATTCTGAGGATACTGCGAGTTATCTCGTGGTTGAGGTTTTTCGACGCAGCTTGTGGCTAGTTTGTGATGGATGAGTTGGAGCACCCCTGCAGGGTTAAATCTTTCGGAAAGCCGTGCTCGTGGTTACGTGGCAACTTGGAAATTTGTTTAATTCCCGGTCATAGCAAACTTGAAGTAAACTCAAATAAAATACACCAACCATGTGCGTAACCGTGACTGTCTCTTCTCGTGAGTTCTGAGCCGAGAGAGAACACGGTGGAGTTATGTTTGACACGTAAGTAGGTGTTCAGGATCACTTAGTTATCATTACTAGTTCACGTCCGTTTACGTGTAGATCACCCTTTTTATTTTTGTACTCGTAAGTTAGCCACATATTCAAATGCTTATGCTTGCTGCAGCCTCACCACTTAACCATACCTCACCCATTAAGCTTTGCTAGTCTTGATACCCTTGGAAATGAGATCGCTGTGTCCCTATGGCTCACAGATTACTACAATAACAGTTGCAGTTACAGGTAATGCGATGCTTTGACGTGAGAGAGATGATGTTTGATTTGGAGTTCTTCTTCTTCATCATCGATCATAGGATGGGTTATAGGCCGGCAGCCTGGAATAGCAAGGATGGATCTTGCTCTTATCGTTTGATTTCGTCCATAGTCATAACCTGCTCTTCTCTATGGTGATTGAATGTATTGTTGTATTTGTGATGATCATGATTTAGCATGTGGCGAGTGTAAGCCTATTCCATATACTCATCTCCTGTTTACATGTACTTGTAACGATATCCATTCTTGCGAAACGACAAGATGCGTTTCTATCCCTGTCGAGGCCCCCGAGCCAAAATAAGGATAGGACCGCATCTTGGTCATTATATTTAATGACACCCGTCTGTGGCTTGGCGAAAGAATAGGAGGTAGCTGTCGGATTTCGGGCTCCACAAAACCCAAAGAGGTTCGAACTCAGTGGCGTGTGCGAAGATCCCCACTAGCTTCGTCCTCAAGCTCACAGCTTGACAGCCTAGCCCGACGAACTCACACAATCGTGGGGAAGAAGACTAGCACACGAGGATTTACCCAGGTTCGGGCCACTGCGAAGCGTAAAACCCTACTCCTGCCTTTGGTGGATTGCCTCACGAGGAGGTTTGTGGATGAACTATTACAGTGGTGAGTAACCTCGCGAGGGTGCTCGGGTGGTGTTTCATCCGCCCCCCTCTACGGAGCAGCCTAGCCTCTATTTATAGTGGCCCGGGTCCTCCTCGCTTATCGCAATGGCGGGAAGGGATCCCACAATGGCCAAATTCGAAAGGGGCAGGAGGTACATCTTATCCTGACGAAAGGTGGTCTTCTCCTGCAAAGTAGCCGGTGGTGATGCAAAGGTGGGCTCGGCGATAACGTCCGGCCTGCGGGGCTCGTGGTCTTGGTCTCGTTGCGCCGAAATGGAAACCTTTGGGGGCTGGCTTGGGATCCCGCGTACGTCTTTGCCTCCTTTGCACCAAAGAGGAAACTGTCTCCTCTGCGCGCGCTGGTGCCCACCTGGCCTGGCTTGCGTCACCCCTGACCTCCCGAGGCTGAGTGCTGCATAGGGATCTGCGGCCCTCAGGAGGCGACCTGGGGAGGCCTCCTCCCTCCGGGGGTCTTGGCGTCATCCCCCTCGCGAGGGTGGGGCTCCCGCAAGGGCCTTGTTCTTGAGCGACCCTGCACTGGGCTGTACCAGGCCGTCGAAGTGGGCCACGCCCTGGATCGCAGGCAGGCAGTTCTGGGTACCCCCATTCCCAGGACGCTGACAGTAGCCCCTGGGCCCTAGGCGCGCCCGGGCTAGCTTCGGGCGAAGTCGAAGAAGATGGCCCAAAGCGCCGCGGGCCCCAATCGCCTGCGAGCCCAGCCTGTCGCATGGCAAATAACGAGGCGCGGATGCCTCCACTTCCCCACGGCGCCTCGACAACCGCTCCTGCTTACCAGCAACCGGCGCACGTCGCAGGGCTATCATTGCTCGGGATGAGGAGGGGTGTTGGTTGGCCTCCACCCGGCTATAAATGGGCGGAGGGGACGGAGCCCCCAGCCCATTCCTATTTCTTGAACCCACGCCTTCGTCCTCTGCCTCCTCGATCATGACGCCAGTGAGGAGGTTTTCTGCTGCCAAGAAGGGGAAAGCCTGCCAGGAAGGGCCGGACCAACAGCCTCCCAAGAGGAGCCGGGGCCGTCCTCGCAAGTATACCGAGGCAGGGACGGTGGCGCCCCGTGGGCGCGGCCGTACCTCCGCGAGGGCTGGTGCCTCCGCTGATGCAAGCAGAGGCAGCGGACGCGGCGGCCGTGGCCAAGGAGGGAGACCCGCAGTAAGTGCTCGGCCACCGCGCCCACGGACCCTCACGGCCGATACGGGCCAGGAGTTCCTGGTGCTGGTGGAGAGGCCGGCGATCACCTGGGTGTAGCTCCCGCGCTTCTTCGCGGAGACATTGCGGTCCGACGAACCCGCAGGTTTGTGGCTGCAAGCCGATGGTTGTTGTAGCGGCGCGTTGTGGGTGGAGGTCAAGGTTACCCCCGCAGGCTACGCCTTCTTGAGCCGAGGGTAGCAGACCTTCGCCCGCGCTCACGGCCTGGGGGGATGCGCACGCTCCACTTCAAGCACGATGGCGCTGCGATGCTTTTTGTCAGGATCTTCGGGGAGGACGGCAGGCGCTTGGGGTGCTGCCCGGAGGGCGGCGGCGGCGGCGACCTTGGAGGTGAGCTTGTCCTTAGCGACGGCTGTCGTGCTTCTAGCGGCAGTGATACCTCCTCTGAGGAGAGTCCGAGCGACGAGAACTACAATGCACCACCGCGTCGGTGCGCTCGGACCTCGGGGGGTGGTCTGCCGCGACGGCACCGCTCCCCCGCCCGGGAAGCGGCTATGCCGGCGCGCCACCATGGGCCCGTCAAGGAGGAGGACTCCGACTAAGCGCTGGCGCGCCGGAGTCAGGGCCTCAGGAGTGGCAGCCCCCGAGGGGGGGGCTCCTTCGCCTTCTTCTTCCCTTCCTTTCCCTGTAATCAAAGAATCAAGGAGGGCCCCTCTGGGCGTGTAATGAATTCTGACATTTGTGCCTTTCCCTTAGCAATCTCATCATGTATCCCGATCCCTGTGTTACTATTAATGTCAATTGATACTTCCTGTTGGTCGTGATTAGGGTACTTAGCTTGATGCGTCCGCGGCGGGCCTCTACGTCGTGACGTCTGGCAGTGGCACCTGGGGAGCTTGGGGGTCTTGGGGGGTTCCTCTTTCCTGTGAGTGAGGCGGTTTGGGAGCCCTTTCGTCACTCTATGTCAGCGAGGCCCAATCCCGCGCATACCTCGACCGCCGTTAGGGCGTCCGGATCACCAGGACGAGACCAAGATGCGAGGAGCTACGCGATCAGTGAGGCTCCCGAGTCGCGTTGCTCTGGAGTCCCCCTTGACGCTGGAGCGGCGCTCTACATCGGCGGGGCCCAATCCCGAGCATACCTCGACCGGTGTTGGGGCGTACGGATCGCCAGGACGAGACCAAGGGGCGAGGGGCTACGTGACCAGTGAGGCTCCTGAGACGCGTTGCTCAGGAGTCCCCCTTGACGCTCGAGCGGCTCCCATAACTTTTTGCCGGTTCCTGCCTCGAGAGGTGTGAGCCTCCAGATGCTCCAAGATGGCGCGGTGGGCCACAGCGGAGCCCCCGAGCGGGGGTGAGCCGACACAGGCCTGCTAGCTCACTCGAGAGCGCCACGCGAGGACCATGATGCCAAAGACTTGGCGAAGTGTGCGCAGCGTGCCCGTAGCCCCCGCTCGCAGGGCGTGAGAGGGAGAGGCTGGCAGGTGTCAACCCAAAGAAAGAAACTTCAAGATAGAAAACTACAAGGAGAAAAATTCCCGCCCCCTTTTTCAAATACGGTTGAAAGGCCTCGAGTTTCATTCCAGTAAAACGGCAAATTCGATTACAAGAAAAGCAAAGAACAGTCGCGTCCGGCACCTAGGCTAGTCTTCGTCTTCCCCCAGCGCGGAGCATAGGGCATCCACTAGGCATGGGCATAGTCATTGGAGGACATTGTTTTCTGCCAGCGCGAAGCATGGGGCTTCCTCTTGGACGTGGGTGGGAACCCCTCCGCGTCCTCGGTGGGCTCCGGGCATATACAGCCCACTAATTATTACGTGAGAGTATCACGGGTTGAGCTCGGGGGTGCGCAGGGAGCTCCATGCCTCCTGGACATAGAGCCCACCAAGCATGATGCGGCGAAGTGGGGTCGGATCCGGACGGGCCCTCGTGCACGGGGGGAGCCCCCCAAGCTCTTCGCAGGGAAGGCCCACCTCGAAACAGGGCCTCGGGCACTCCAAAGCCCAGGGATGGATGTCGTTGTTGTAGTAGCACCGCAGCCCCCTGCGCTGCGGGCTGGGCTCGGCGCAGGGCCCTTCCGTCACGCGCGAGGCTGACGCCCAAGGCGGTGCCCCAGCGCGCCTTGCTGGGGTGCCCGGGAGCCTCACACCGGTACTCAACCCCCCGTCCCCAGGCAGACCGATCCGGACCCAGGGACATGGGCGAGTACGTGATCCCCTGCCGCTGGTCGAGCGAGGCCTGACCCGGAGACATGGGCGTGTGTTCCACCCTCCGTCTCTGGGTAGGCGACGCCCATCCTGGAGACATGGGCGTGTGCTCCACCCTCCGTCTCCAGGCTAGGAGCGCCTGGCCTGGGGACATGGGCGTGTGTTCCACCCTCCGTCTCCAGGTTGGAAGCGCCTGGCCCGGGGACATGGTCATGTGTTCCACCCTCCGTCTTCAGGCTGGGGGCGCCTGACCTAGGGACATGGGCGTGTGTTCCACCCTCCGTCTCCAGGCAGGTGACCCCCGGTCCGCGGACCCATGCGCCGGCTCAGGGTAGCTCCCCACCAGTGGGCGCGCCTCACGAGGCTGCCAGTGCTAGGCACCCTCGCGAGACCGACCCCGCCAGCCGCCCTCGCGAGGCTGCGCATACCAGCCCCGACGAAAGCAGCTCGCGAGGTCGCGTATGCTCCTCCTGTTGTCATGGTGGCCGGCGCTGCTCCCTCCGCGGTCCGGGCGCTCGTCAACATGGTCGTTGTGGAGTTGCTCGAGCCCCCGGACATGAGCGTAGACGAGTCACCGGGCGTCCATTCCGGATGCGACGGGTGTGCTGGGAGGCGCGGGGCGGCGGCCACCCCACGCGGCCAGCATCTTCCACCGGTCTTCGTCCGTGCCAGGAGTTAACTCCTGCGTGCCTGACGCCCTGGGCCGCACCCCCAACGGGTGCGGGTCGCAGCGCGCTTCCCAAAGGCATCCGCGTGTCCTTAGCGCCGTGCCGGTTAGTCGAGTGACTCTATGGACGCGAGCCCCGAGGCCCGTCCCGTAGGGAAGCGCCTAGACCTCGCCCGCTGTGGTGGCACGTCTGGCCATGCGACATACCCAGTCGTCGTAGCGACCACGAGCGGCGTGGAGACGCTGAAGTTCACGGTCTACGAGGAGCGCGACTCGCCTGCGCGTTAGGTCGCGGCGGACTCGGGAGGATGATGCCGTGACGCGGACACAAGGAGGGTCGGGGCGACGAGAACGTGCTGCGCGGTTGTTGAGAGCGGCAGGCCCCGCGTCTGTCGAAGGCCGGGCTAGCGATGGAGTCCGCCAACGGGGGGGCAAGGCGACGCGGGATGCCGTGGTTTACAGGCGTCGCCCGAGCGACGCGAGCAGCCCATCGTTCGGCACGGTCTCGGTGTCCCTTGGCCATGGAAACGACAAGTGGAGGTGAGGTGAAGCTTGTGTAAGGATTCCGACACGCCCCCTACCTGGCGCGCCAAATGTCGGATTTAGGGCTCCGCAAAACCCAAAGAGGTTCGAACTCAGGGGCGTGTGCGAAGATCCCCACCAGCTTCGTCCTTAAGCTCACAGCTCGACAGCCTAGCCCGACGAACTCACACAATCGTGGGGAAGAAGACTAGCACACAAGGATTTACCCAGGTTTGGGCCGTTGCGAAGCGTAAAACCCTACTCCTGCCTTTGGTGGATTGCCTCACGAGGAGGTTTGTGGATGAACTAGTACAGTGGTGAGTAATCTCGCGAGGGTGCTCGGGTGGTATTCCGTCCGTCCCCCTCTATGGAGCAGCCTATCCTCTATTTATAGTGGCCCGGGTCCTCCTCCCTTATCGCAATGGCGGGAAGGGATCCCACAACGGCCAAATTCGAAAGGGTACAGGAGGTACATCTTATCTTGACGAAAGGTTGTCTTCGCCTGCAAAGTAGCCGGTGGTGATGCAAAGGTGGGCTCGGCGATGACGTCCGACCTGCGGGGCTCGTGGTCTTGGTCTCGTTGCGCCGGAATGGAAACCTTTGGGGGCTGCCTTGGGAACCCACGTACGTCTTTGCCTCCTTTGCACCAAAGAGGAAATTGTCTCCTCTGCGCGCGCTAGTGCCCGCTTGGCCTGGCTTGCATCACCCCCGAACACCCGAGGCTGAGTGCTGCATAGGGATCTCCGCCCCTCGGGAAGCAACCTAGGGAGGCCTCCTCCCTCCGGGGGTCTTGGCGTCGTCCCCCTCGCGAGGGTGGGGCTCCCGCGAGGGCCTTGTTCTTGAGCGACCCTGCACTGGGCCGTACCAGGCCGTCGAAGTGGGCCATGCACTGGGTCACAGGCAGACAGTTCTGGGTACCCCCGTTCCCAGGACGCCGATAGTAGCTAGGCGAACGACACAGAAGGAGAGACAATCCTTGTCGGGAGACGTCGCCAGCGCGCCACCTCATGACGCATTTAATGCGCCTGTCCTAATCCGTCAGAGTTAAGTATTTCCCACTACCGCTAATGCCAGCGATGGTAGCATAGGAATACACATTCTTTACTCTGCGTAAAGACGATTTTAGCCACTATGTAGACCCCTTGGATTATAAAAGGAGGTCCATGGCTACCTTTAGAAGGGTCGACTCTCTGTTCATTTTACACGCATAGCGACGCTCCCGAAGCATCCTTGCCGGGCTGCGATGCTCCTGTATTGTGATCCCGAATAAACCACACCACACAGGACGTAGGGTATTACGCTCCGGCGGCCCAAACCTGTCTAAACCCTCAAGCGTGTAGTGTCCGGTGATGCTTTTTGCACCAGAGGATTCCCTCACCCGAACCATGAAAGGGGCCTTACCGGCCCCATAGATCGTCATACCCCGACATATTTGGCGCGCCAGGTAGGGGGACTCCCTTGTGTGAACCTTCGCCGACTCCTACGCGTCGTCGCCGACAACTTCTTCAACGCCGATGCCTCCCAAGAAGGCTAAGGGCACGATGACGCCCGCCCCGTCCACATCCAAGCTACCCTCATAGGTGGTGGTCGGCGACATGGGTGGGGGCGGCCCTCACGATCGCCACGCCGGCGAACGCAACAGCAACACTGCGTGGAGCTCTGCGAGCCGCGACCTGGACACCATCGTCATGGAGACACACAATGTGCCTGCGGCGACCGGAGCTAGCACACTAGACATAGCGGCCGTGGTGGCGGCCACAGCCGCAGCGGCGACAGCAAAAGGACCCTCGCCGCAGCCTTCACAAGACCACCGCGACCAACGCCCCCAGGGTGGGCACCCTGGGCAACGCGTGGACAAGACCCCTGCGTGTCCATCTGAGGACACACAGGGCCGAGATCGACAGCAGCCTCCTGGATGGAACGAGCATCGCATGACGGCTCGAGGAGACGCTCCTCCTAGCGCTACTAGGAGTAAGAGCACCACCCACGCCTCGCATCGCTCCATGCCCAAAACTGCGGAGGAAGCCCTAGCGCAAGCCCAAATATTGCTGAACTTTTTGCCCGTGCCGAAGAAAATGGAACACTGGAGAGCTACGATCGAGAGCATGCTGAGCTTCGCAAACCGCGACAGGCCAGAGGGAGCGGGCCCGTCAGTCGCCTGCCAAGCGGCTCCGGGGGCTCCCACCGCGGGACGCGGTGCTGGCGGGATGCACACGGTGCCGTTTCCCCCCTCAGCAGCAACATACCCGCCGGGCTGACGTGCAAGACAAGGTATCGTACGCCTTGATGTTCCTGTGGATGAACAAGGACCAACGCCAGGTCTTGAAGGACAGATGCAAGGAGGACACCCGCACCACCATCAAGAGGCGCCAACAGACGCGCCACCAATCCGATGGTCGCGCGGACCCAGCCGTCGATGCACCCACGCCAGGGCCGCTCGGCAGTCTGCCTTATGAGGTGGGCTGCCCGGCATTCACCCACGAGCCGCGTCCTGTCCGCTGGCCCTCCAGCCGACCCTTCAAGCCTGAGCTGCCCGACAAATATGACGGCAAGATCAGTCCTTCTGAGTTCCTTGGCATCTACACCATAGCTGTGCAAGCTGTCGGGGGACGTGATGAAAAGGTGTTCGCCAACTACTTCCCGTTGGCACTCAAGCCCAACGTGAGGAATTGGTTGATGAACTTTCCGGAGGGATCCATTTCCTCTTGGGCGGACCTATGCAACCAATTCGTTGGAGCATACCATGGAGGCCACAACCTTCCAGGGCAGCCCAGCAACTTGCATGTGCCCCCCCATAGAGAAGGCGAATCCCTCCGCAAATATATCCAGAGGTTCAGCCGCATGCAACACAACATCCCTAACATCCACCCAGCTGTTGTGATTGCCGCATTCCACACGAACACGCGCAACCGGCGAATGCGTGAGGAGATGAGCATCAACAAAGTGTAGGATGTGGCCGAGCTTTATGCCCTGACCGACAAGTGCGCACGGGCTGAAGAAGGAAGGAGGCTCTCTGGAGAGGACGCCGGCGCGGAGGTCGACTCGTATGACGATGAAGATGCGCTGACCTCCAAGAAAAAGGGGCGGAAGCACAACAAGAAGCGCAAAGGAAAAGAGGTAATGGCTGTCGAGGGGAACGTCAACTCCGACTCCAGCAAGAAGGCCAAGTCCAAGGGGTTCGGCAAGAGTGCTCATGCGTGCTCCGGAGACGACGAGGCCGCATCAGGAGAGAAGACCGGCAGGCCGTACTGCAAGATCCACCTCACCAAGAGCCACGACATCACCGAGTGCCGCCAAGTAGAGCAGCTTGCCGAGAAGTAGAAGCAAGTGTACGAAAGGCGTGACAAGGAGAAAGGCCAAGATGGTGCAGGTGGTTCCGGCAAGAAAAACAGCGTTAGCCATGGTGGCCGCCGCGGCAAGGCCAAGCAACGCAAGGAGATACATGCTAGAGGCCGAGACAAGAAATCTGCCGACGAAGACGATGATGACGATGGAGATGAAGCAGAATCTGAAGGCCAGGAGTTCTAGAAGGCTGTCGATGCCATGTGCGTTGATGGAGGCGCATCTTTGCACTCCTCTCACCGGCAGCTCAAGCAGTGGGCCCGAGAGATCAACGTGGCAGAACCAGCGGCAGAGGTGAGGAAACCCCTCAAGTGGTCCAACACTCCCATCATCTTCGACGTTGAGGACCACCCTGACCACATGATTGCCGTCGGGTGTGTGCCGTTGTTGATTTCGCCAATAATACACAACCTCAAAGTCACGAAGATGCTGGTTGACAGTGGGGCCGGGTTGAACTTGATCTCGCCTAACGTGATCAAGCGGTTGCAGATTCCTGACACGGATCTTAAGCCGACGAGGTCTTTCCAAGGGGTCAACCCGAGAAGATCTTAGCCAAAGGGGAAGATCACTCTGCCAGTGACGTTCGACAGTGAGCTCTACTTCAGGACCGAAAGGCTAACCTTCGATGTCGCGAAGATGTCGCTGCCGTATAATGGGATTCTGGGCCGCCCGGCGCTGGCAAAGTTCATGGCGGCAACACACCACACCTACAATACTCTCAAGATGCCATGGAAAAGAGTGTCATCACCGTCCGCACTGACAACAAGGATGCACTCCTCTGCGTCGATAAGCTCTTCCAGGAGGCAGTGGCAGTGTCTGTCGACAAGTCACTCGCTCCCACAAACAAAGCTCCCGGCGGGAAGAACAAGCACAAGAGCTCTGGTGAGTCTCGTAAGGATTCCAGGAAGCACGCTAAAAAGTGAAGCACGCCCGTCGAGGACTTACCAGAGACCTCTGCCGCCAGGAGCAAGAAAGATAAAGTGACCATCCCCAAGACAAAGCAAGTGCCCACGCGGGAGAACGGCGAGGGCAGCACTTTCACCATAAGTGCCACCCTCGACAACAAATAGGAAAGCACGCTCATCACCTTCCTGCGGGCGAATGTCGATGTGTTTGCCTGGCAACCGTCTAATATCCCTGGTGTTCCTAGGTAGGTGATTGAGCATCACCTTGCCATTTGTCCCCATGCGCGCCCCGTCAAGCAGAAGGTCCGGAAACAAGCCCTTGAGAGGCAAAAAATTATTGCCGCAAAAATAAAAAAGTTAGAAGCAGCAGGTCTGATCAGGGGCGTAATCCACCCAACTTGGTTAGCAAATCTTATGGTGGTGTGCAAGGCGAATAGGAAATGGAGGCTCTGCATCGACTTCACTAATGTCAACAAGGCTTGCCCGAAGGACCCGTTCCCCTTGCCGCGCATTGAAGAGATTGTGGACTCATTCTGGATATCACCAGATCATCATGGCCGAGGAGGACGAAGAGAAAACGGCGTTCATTACCCCCTGCGACGTGTACTACTTCAGACGCATGTCGTTTGGGTTGAAGAGCGCCGGATCAACATTCGCGAGGGAAGTACAGATTGGTCTGGGACCGTAGATTCACATGAATGTGGAAGCATACATGGATGATATAGTGGTCAAAACCAAGAACAAGGACATATTGGTGCAAGACCTGGAAGAAACCTTCGCGGATCTGCGCAAAATCAATTTGAAGCTCAAACCCGAGAAGTGTGTGTTCGGGGTCCCCTCCAGCAAGCTCGTCGGGTTCTTCATATCACAGCGCGGGATTGAAGCCTACTCCGCCAAGATTCAGGCGATTGAGCAGCTGTAGGCTCCCAAGCGCATCAAGGACGTGTGCCGCTTGGCGGGTTGCATCGCCGCCCTCAGCAGGTTCATTTCCAAGTCCGTCGAGCGCGGCCTGCCATTTTTCAAGACCCTGAAGAAGGCAGGCCCAATGGCATGGACCCCGGAAGCAGAGGCAGCGCTACAAGACTTGAAGAAATACCTGTCCTCAATGCCAACCCTAGTCACGCCAAAACCAGAGGAACCATTGCTTTTGTACTTGGCAGCGATGAACCAACTGGTGAGCGCTGCGCTGGTGGCAGAGAGGGAAGCTGAGGTAGATGAGGTAGAATCTACCAAGCCGACAGCCTCGGCGGATCAAGTTGCTAGAGATACAAGCATGACGCAAGAGGCAGACTAGCGAACTGTGCAAAAGAAGATGGTGCAGCGACCTGTGTATTTTGTCAGCTCCCTTCTGCACGGGCTAGATCAAGATACTCTGGGATGCAGAAAATGCTTTTTGGCCTCCTTATGGCCTCACGGAAGCTGCGCCACTACTTCCAGGCACACCATATCACCGTCGTCACTCGGTTCCCGATGCAGCATATCCAAAGAAATCCAGAGGCAACTGACAGGATCGCCGAGTGGGCGTTGGAGCTGGCCAGCTTTGACTTCAGCTTCGAAAGCACGACAACAATCAAGAGCAGGGCTTTGGCGGAATTCGTAGCAGTATGGACGTCGACGCCAGATGAAGAAATCCCAGAGACAGCACTCCATGACAAGGAGGCACCTCAAGAGTGGATCATGTACTTTGAATGAGCTTTCTCGCAGCAAGGCGCTGGTGCCGGAGTGCTACTCATAGCACCCACCGGAGAGCACCTCAAGTACGTGGTCCAGATGCATTTCCCCTAGGAAGAATCAGCACACAACACGGCTGGGTATGAAGGGTTGCTTGCCGGACTACGGATAGCAGGCGACCTTGGCATCAGGAAATTGATAGTCCGGGGGGATTCACAGCTTGTCGTGCATCAAGTAAACAAGGATTACCGGAGCCCCCTGATGGAAGCATATGTTGACGAGGTACGGAGATTGGAGGAGCGCTTTGACGGTCTACAAATGGAGCACATTGCCCATGCCAAAAATGGCATTGCCGATGACCTGTCAAAGAGAGCCGCGCAGAAGCTGCTTGTGGAACCAGGCACTTTTGTCATCCGATTAACTGAACGTTCAGTCACTCCATCAGCGAGGCAGAGCAGAAAAAGGAAAGTAAGTTCCGGCGACTACCTCCCGGCAGAGCCATCAGTGGCCGCCAAGAGAGTTCCCGGGAACGACGACCCGCCTGCCGGTGGACCTTGAGCTCCGGCAGACCCAAGAGTTCTTTCCGTAGAAGCTAGTGTCCCCGCGGCGGAAGAAATGCCTTGGGTCCTTGTCGTCGAGCCACAGGCTTCGGTATGGGCACAGCAGATAGTCTGGTACCTCCAAATAGGAGATCTTCTCGAAGAACCAGAAGAAGCCGAAAGAGTAGCCCGGCAGTCAAGCACATACTAATTTGTGGACAACACCTTGTACCAAAGGAGGCCGAACCGCGTGAAATGGAAGTGCATTCCTTGGGAGGAAGGACGTCAACTGTTAGTAGAGATACAGGAAGGGGTCTGTGGCTCCCACATTGGATCACGAGCCCTTGCCGGGAAAGCTTTCTGACAAGGTTTTTATTGGCCGACAGCCCTTCAAGTCTCTTTGGCAGTGGTGACAACGTGCGAAGCATGCCAATACCACGCCAAGCAGATACATCAACCAGCACAAGCCCTTCAAACCATACCGCTCTCCTGGCCCTTCCCAATATGGGGGCTCGACATCCTCGGGCCCTTCCCCCTTGCTATCGGGGGCTTCGAGTTCTTGTTTGTTGCAATCGACAAGTTCACGAAGTGGACCGAGGTACAACCAGTGAGAAAGGTAACGACGTAGGCAGCAGTCAAGTTCCTCAGAGGAATTGTTTGCCGTTTTGGTGTTCCTAACAGGATCATCACCGATGACAGCATGCAACTCACCAGCAACCACTTCATGCAATATTGCCAAGACATTGGCACCAAAGTATGCTTCGCTTCGGTTTCTCACCCCAGGAGCAACGAGCAAGTGGAAAGGCAAATGCTGAAGTTTTGCGGGGCCTCAAGACGAGAACTTTCGACAAGCTGCACAAGCACAGAAGGCGCTAGATTAATGAACTCACGGCGGTTCTTTGGTCGATCAGGACGACACCAAATCGAGCCACTGGCAAGATACCCTTCTCCCTAGTTTATGGTGTAGAAGCAGTTCTCCCCACCGAATTCACATACAGGTCACCGAGAGTGCAGGCCTTTGATAAGGACCGACAAGAGCAAATGCGGAAAGATGACGCTATGCCCCTTGAGGAAGATCGTCTCCAAGCCTCGCTGCGTGCCGCAAGGTACCAACAATCCATGCGCCGCTATCACATCCGCAGGGTGCGCGCCAGGAGCGTTGAGGAAGGCGACCTTGTTCTTGGATGGATTCAGTCCGCGAAGGGATCAAACAAGTTGACGACAAAGTGGGAATGCCCTTACCGGGTAGTACGAGTCACCAAGCCTGGCGCAGTCCGCCTGGAGACCGAACATGGAACCCCGGTGCAAAACTTGTGGAATATCGAGCGTCTTCGCAAGTTGTACCCGTGAGGCGCGGTTGCTGGGCCTCCCGGCAGCCCATTTTGTACAAGTTCGCCTCCAAGGCGTGTAATCTTTTGTACAAAGCCAGGCGATGACTCTGACCGTAGTCAATAAAGCTAAGTGTCCTCCAACTCTCTATCAAAGTACATATTTATCATGTATCTTATGCGAGAAGTTGTGATCACTTTTGAATTGCATAAGGCGACTGGTGAACCACCTAGGTTCCTAGCCTCTTTTATTTTTTCTTCTTTCTTTTTCTCAAAAAGGAGGAGAGCCCCCCCTCGCGCAAGTCTTCCCGGGGAGAGAGATGCAACACAGGCACCTGCAGATGCGTTCAAGAGTGGTCGCCTTGTGGCAACAAAAGCAACAAAAGGAGGCTAAGTTGCAGAAACTTATTTCAAAATTCTCTGACATTTCTCTCCGATAAGATGGCGCTTGTGTAAGAAAACCTGCATGCTAAGGGCCCTTGTCGAAATCGTTGCATGCTTAAGTGTTGGAAGCATGCCCAACATCTTAAGTAGCCGCGGCAAGGACGATGGGGTGGCTTTGTCGAGAGTTACGCTGCCAGAGGGTGCTCGGGATTCGTCCTTAGAAGCGCCCATGGTAGGAACGTACACGCCGGCAAACGCCAAGAGTCATGAAAACACACAAGCGCGGTTTCATCGCGTAAAGAGGAATGGACTTTCATAGACACATGACGAAACTTTAACATTTAAAAGATACCTAATATTTTCTCTTCATTATTTCCTCGCAGGATTACATTGGGTATGATCGAAACACAAAAGAAGATCTGCCACTATGATGTGGTGAATGATCCAGAAACGAGGTCTCATGGATGGAGCCTCATTCCTGGATCTCTAAACCCTAGCTACGATGCCGTGCGCGCCTAGTCGGACTCCTCCTACTTGATGCCGAAGGTGCTGCCATCGTTTTCGCTGTCGCTGGAGGAGTCGAAGTCGCTGCCGCTCGAGCTCTTCGCGCAGCACTCCAGGCAGACGCCGGGCACCCCGAAGATCTTCACAAAGAGGGTGGCGGGGTCGTCGAACTTGAAGTGGAGGAGATGCCCGGGTCCCAAACCACAGGAGTGGGCGAACGACTTCCACCCCCGCGTCACAAACATGGCGCTCCCGGTGGAGAGATCGATACCCACCCAAGTGGGCCTGCTGCAGCAGCCATCCGCCCAAAGCCAAAAGCCTCAAGGACGACTGCCCTTCAGGGACCGCACGAAGGGGTCGGGGAGGCGGAGCCAGCTCCGCTGTCGCCGAGGGATCGCCATGACGAACTCCTGCACCTCCTCCTCCGCATGGATCCCCGTGTGGGCCTGCGGGAGAGGTGCGCCGCTACGACCGCCGTGGACAGACGAAGCCATCCCTCCACGACCCCGGGGTGCCGCCCCTCCGCGGCCCCTCGACGCCGTCCTTCCGTGGGAGCTGGAGCCAACCCCCGCCACCGTCACCACAATCCGCATTGGGCTCTAGGGGGACACCCCTCGCCGCGGCGCCGGACCCACGAGCATGACCGTGACCCCTTGCCATGGCAGAATGGCGTGCTGGAGGAGATTGTCGGAATCGGGGCTCCGGGGACCCAAGTCAGGTTCGAACTCTAGGGTGCACCGGCTCTCCAACCTCGCTCTTTCTCCCTAACCTACGACGATGCTCCAGTGTGCTTAAGCTTGGGGGAGGACAAAGAACACATCCGTTTACCCAGGTTCGGGCCACCTTGCGGTGTAAAACCCTACTCCTGCATGTCTGGATTCCTTCGGGTGGTAGCGAATACAGAATACCCCTCTCCTCTATAGTTGCAACCTTCCCCTTCTTATATTGGCCTTGGTCCTCTTCCCCCGAAAACACCAGGCGGGAAGGGTTGCCACAACAGCCAATTTGAAGGGGGACAGGACTGTAGCTCTCCCTGACGAAAGTAGTTTTCGCCTGCTAAATCTTCCTGTCGTGACGCGCTGGTGGGCTCGGGTATGACCTCCGTCCTGGCGAGCACCCAGCTTTGGCCGTCTAACATTAAAAGCGGAACCTTTGGGGGCTGCTCCGGGAACAGGCGGGCTGGCCCTGCCCCCTTAGCACCAAAGGGGGAAAGCACTCCGTCCATGCCTGCTGGCACGCCTTCTGGCATCCCTGGGCACGGCCCACGTCACCCACGTGACGGCACAGGGCCTTATGTCCCTGCCAGGCCACCTCGGCGCATCTGCTCGGCGAGGGCCTCGGGAGGTGACCCCACGAAGGGTCCTCGGGAGGTCCCCGCCGCAGCCGCCATCGTGCGCCTCGCGAGGGGCCTGATCGCGCAACTCATCGATGGGCCTCACGGTGCTTAAGGCATGCGCCGCGTCCTGGGCCTCGGGCAGACGGGCTTGGGTACCCCCGGTACCAAAGGCCCGACAGTAGCCCTCGGGCCCGCGGCATGCAGGGTTCTGTCTGTTGGAGGGGGAAGACGGCGCGGGCCCCAACCGCACATGGGCCAGGCACGTGCATGGCGCATGATGGAGCGTGCGTCACCTCCACTTCCCACGATGTCCCGGGGACTGCGCTCCTGGCTAGAAAAACCACCATGCACATCGGGCGAAACCATCATTGCTTGGCTTCTCCCGTACGCTCTGCGCCGCTCCTCCTCCCTTGCGTGAACATCGTCTCCTCCCCTCTTCCCCTTATCATGGCGGCAAAAGGGAGCTCCACAGGTGCCAGAGCGCAGGCGGGGTCTTCAGCGCCATTCGCCTTTGCTGGGGGTGACGGGGGCCCACGTCCAAGGCCGACCTCGACGCGATGGCGATGGGCCACCAGCGACAAGTAAGTGCATTGCCATTTCAGACTTTCCTTGTGTATCTTGTTTGGGCCAGCAAGCCTGATCACCAACTTTCCAGGGCACCCATGCTCACGAGGCTGAGGGATGCCTCGCCTAAGGCACCCCCTCGCACGCCGCCTACCGGAGCGGCCTCAGCCCCCACGCCCGGCTCGGCGGGGTTAGGGGGTCCGCCGCCATGCAGACTCCCCGAGACGCCACACGCCAGGCCGAGCTGGCCCGTAGGGAGATGGCCGTGATCGAGCGGGAGGCCGATGTGGCCCTTCACGAGTGGTAGGCTGCCCGGACCGCCTTCGACCAGGAGGCAGAGCGCGAGCGTCTCGAGACCCTGGAGGGTCAGTTCCTCGCCAACAAGGCCACCTTCGAGGTGACGCGCGATGAGGCCCTCGCCTAGCTTGGGAGGAGGGAGTCCACAGGTAGAGCCGACGCTGACGTGAGGGTGGCTCGGGAGCGGGAGGCCACCCTGGAGGAGTACCGCGGTAAGCTGGCACAACAGAAGGCCCGCTTCTAGCTCCGACGCGACGCGGTCCTGGAGAAGGTGAGCGAGCTGAAGGCCCAGCTGCGGAGTGCCGAGGCCGATCTCTAGGCCGCCCTCAGGCGCAAGGGCGACGTCGAGGCAGAGCTGGCGTCACTGCAAACCCAGGTCGGCGAAGCTGCTGACGCCGTGCAGATGGCCAAGGATGACGAGGCGTGGGCGTAGGTGATGGAGGGACAGCGTGCCAGGTAGTTCTAGGACCTTGCCCGGCATGCTGGTGGCGCGCTTTGCCGCTTCTTCAGGGACGTCCCGGAGCTGCCCCGCGTGCACGGCGACGGGGGCTATGTCGACTTCTTCTTGAAGGTGGTGGAGGCACTGGAGTCGGGCGTTTCCAAGGTGGACGAGGAGATCGAGTCGAGCGCCCGTGTCACACCCTGTGTTGGACCACTTTGCTATGCTATGGTTTATAAAATTTGGACCCATTTAAAACTTTTTCTTACTTGTGATGATTGACTTGAGTGCTTTCTGCTTCAATGCTTGATTGTGTTTTAATTCACAAGAATTCTTCTTCACTCCATACCCATATTCTTGATCAAAAATCTTGCCCAATGATCATACCATGTGTATAGGACCTAAAGCTATTTTTATCAAATATTATTTTGGCCAAAAAGGATTTATTCAAATTAGGTTTTCAAAAACCCCTGAATTAAGATTTGTATTACAAGTCCTCAATTTTTCTGAATTGTTTTGCCCCAAAGACCTTATTTGGAACCTACCATATATATGACTTCCCAAAACCACCAAATATTATTTTTAAGGTTTATTTTCCTATTTTATTTAAAGGATTTTTCTTAAGGCCAGAAATGGTCTTTTATAGGGGAAAATTACTTTTATAATTTCAAAATATTAGAGAAAATTTAGGGAAACTCAGTGGACATATATTTTCCATATATTAGAGTTTCAACACATGGTCATGTTCAAAATATTGGACAAAACCCTCCAAAACCCTTTCTGCATATTTCCAGTATTTGCAATATTTCTATAAGAAATATTCTCAAATAAATCCAGGAAAATTCCAACAAGTCACACATGCTGTATGTGATTACCTTGTAAAGTATCATCTCAATCACAAATATTTTTGTTCATCAAACTGCCCCAAAACCCTCTTGGTCCAGAACCAAACTTGAGCAACTTTACATTGTCAAGTTTCTCCGATTGATCTCAAACTTTGTGGACATGTTGTAATCCCCAAATAATGACACTACACCAAGTGGTGCATCAAGGAGATTACCTTAGCATAACTAGATCTACAGAAACCTAATTCTGTTGATTTCTAAGGTTTGCAAAGTTTCCATTGCCAACTTTCTTCAAATCAGCTCAAACCTTGTGACCAACCTTGTTTTCACCTATTATTTAATCTTGGTTAATATCATGGCAAGTAGACTCCATTTGCTTGCCCAAAACTTCATCAAACACTTTATGGTCAATTAGTAAAACACCTGGATTCACCCCTTCCACTCCTTTGATTCACCCCAAAATTTTACCACATCATCTACTGGTGTTCTTTTACCTCCAGTAAGAAAGCCATGGCCTCAGATCAATTATTGATGGGGTGAAAACCCTAATTTACCTCCCTGGACAAGCTAGGCAGAATCTTCTCTCCCTCTCATTTCTAACTTTCCACCCAAGCCTTACTCCCCAAGGCTCCCAGAGCATCCTTGCACCCTCCAGCAGCTACTGGACAAAGTGGGGCACCCCAGAGCGCGCGGGCAAATGGCCATGCCGGCCACTTGCATGCTCTGGGGCGTGCTACAGTGCCCATCCGCACTGTAGCTGCGCCCGTCCCAGCGCCCCGACAGCATTGGGAGGCGGGGCCGTGTCCCTCGAGGCTGCCTCGGCGTCCGGGACACGCCAGCCGGTCGGCCCCCTCCTCACTTTTCCTCACTCTCTCCCACACGTGCCTGAGCGCTGCTGGTTCGGCCAACCCTCTGCCTCGCACGCGCAACGCCCCCTGGCCCCCCCTCCGCTCCTTCTCTCCCTCCCTCTAGACATGGACGACGTCCACGAACACCCGATGTGGGCCTCCTCTGCTTCTTCTCTCGCCCGATCTTGAACCTCCGCGGCTCCCTGACCCCATTCAACCTCCTTCCCGCTTCGTTTGCAGCTCAGGGCGATGGGATCGAGCTCGGTCCAAAGCGCCGCCGCCCCACCTCAAAGCTCCAGTGACTCGGGGACCCCCGACGACCAACTCCGGCAGCCCTTGATCAGCGACTACACCCCAAAGCCAACGGTGCCATCAGATCCTTCCCTCGAGCCCCACATCGCCGGCGGTGAGCTCCAGAGCCCCCTGCCGCGAGGAGGGAGATGACAGGCGGGCCCCGCCAGTCATAATCCCGTCCCTCTCTCTCTGGCCGTCGAGGCCTACCCATCAGGTTCAAACTTGATGAGCACGTGCGCCTCGGGTCACCTGGGCCGTTTCGCTCGCTGGTCCGGCTCGTCCAGCCGCTTAAGGCCCAGGGCACAGTGCCACTTTTCCCTTTTTTTTCCAGTAAACTTCCTAAAATTCCACACAATTAAGTAAAAATCCAAATCCAGTGATTCCCACTCCACAAATCTTTTAATATTATGTGCTATTTAATGATGCCACTTTTGCCAATTTTTTAAAACATTTTATGTACTATTTTATTTTAAACCCTCTTTTTAAGCACTTATAGATTATGGTAAAATGCTTTTCACCACTTTTTATACTTCAAAACCAGAAGCTAGTATTTTTAGTATTCCTAGTTTTCACCCTAGTATTTTACAAAAGTAGTTTGACATTTTTCTGAGTGATTTATTTTCCCTGTTTTGTGCTATTGTCTTATTGTACCCCGTTACTTTGCGACGATAGATCATGTTCTTGATGAGGGAGTTCGACCAGAAGACTTTGAAGACCCCAAGGACTTTGTTGAGCCAAGCAAGCAGCCCTTTGACCATGTCTAAGAAACCATTTATTGCATGGTATATAGTACTTTACTTTTGATATGTTGATCATGATGTTGTGGTGACAACCTTTATGGGTTGCCTCCAATGCTTTTACCCGTTGAGATGGGAATATGCATGGTGTTGGAAACAAAAGTGTTTTCAAATATTTTTTGAAAACCCCGTCGGGTGCCACTAATGCCCGAGGGAGAAGATGAGCTAGGTAACCACTTGAGAAAGAAGTGGTGTACCGGAGCAAGTTGTGTGTGTGTGTGTGTTTTCGAAAACGGATTAGATTTAAGATTTGTCGACAGTCCCAACCTTACATGTACAACCACGATACCCCTGATGGGACAGGGCTTTGTTGATTACTTTGGTCGGTTCTAGCAGAGAGCCGTATTACTAGTGGCGGGAGTGACGTGGTCACTTTCGAGACGGGGTCGTGCCGGAAAGGACGATTATGGGCTATTTTTACAGACACCGGCACATCGTGGAGTGCCCTCGTGGATGATACTTGTGATGTACATCATGAGGGATGGCACCAACGAGTGGACTCTTTGTTAGTATCGTCAGGGGAAAGGCATTGTTCGGGTGCTTACCTCGGGTATGTCATATACCGTGAGTCGTGGCTTGACACGGAAGTTCCCCGAGTCTTGTGGGTAAAGTGTGCAACCTCTGTAGAGTGTAAAACTATTCGAATAGTCGTGTCCACGGTCAAGGACAGTTGGTTGGTGCTGCTTAAACTACGTCCGATGTTTTCCCAAACTTGGTCTGAGTGTGTGGGAAAGGAATACTTAAGTTAAGTCGGATGCCTTTACATGATGATCGAACATGAGATGTTCAGACCATGTTTATATTGAGATTTGTAACCTGTTCATACGGATACTTGTATGGTCATGATGCATGCTCTTACAAGCGGATTGATCATGTCATTGCACTCAAAATTAGCTTTCCGCAACTTACCTACTTAGTGCTATATCATGCATTGTTATACCTTGTTCCAAAACATGGGTTGCTTGCGTGTACATTCAAAGTACTCATTGGCTTGCCACTAGTTATTTAATTGGCCAGGCATGGAAGAGCAGGAATATGGTGAAGAATTCGTTGGTGACGAACATCGAACTAGGACGCTTCCTCGTCAGAATGCCTGTAAGGGTAAGGCAGATGGATTGGGTTCACACTTTCGTTAAAGATTTCTGCTGCTAGTTATGTCTGGTGATTGGCCTTTATGGCCCTATCTATGTAACACTTGATTTATTTGTGTAAGACGGTATGTATGGATGTAAGACTCTTGTTATTCAGCTTCTGTTTGTTCAGTGAGCATTGATCTCTGGGATCACTGTACACGTGCATTCGGTGACCACGACTTATGAGTCGGGGTCCCCGCAGAGCTGGTATCAGAGCCAGGTTAACTGTAGGAATCCTTAGTTAGCATGGACATTAGTTAGGATAAAACCATTTTCAAAACTATACCTAGTGCCTATACCTAGGAGTTTCTGCACTTCTTATCTCTTCTAGTCTTCTCTCAACACTCTAGTGACTCCTCTTCCCCCTAAACATTTTTAGATGGCCGTCATACCCGAAGACCTCCTTGCATCCGGCTTTTCCCTACTCCTTGAGGATAGCCTGGAGAAGTGCCAGTTTTGTCGACCTCCCATTTTCCTCTACCACGAGCACTGGGTCGATGCCGTCACGAAGGAGTACCACGTTGATGTGGTCGTGAAGGCAAATGACTCCCCGACGAGTTGGTTCTTTGAAGGACCACAGATGGAGACCCTGGCGCTCGCAGTCGAGACGGCTGCATGCAAGGCACTTATCCACCTTCGAGACATCATTCCAGAGATGGCTGATGAGCCAGCCACTCGCCACCTCCCTTTCAAGAAGGATGAGAATGGCGAGAGTTGGATATTGATTCCATCCGAGGACGATGGGATGCCACTTAGGTTCCAGACCTACTTCAACCTCTCCGCCGACAGTCTGGCTCACAACCTGATTAGGGAGTCCGTGAAGCTCCACGAGGAACATCACCACACGCAAGAGCTACTCCGTCAGGCCAACATGAGGCCAAACAAGATCAAGAAGGATGGCGCCCCCGAGGGACGGCCAGCTACCACTTACATAGGAGTACCCCTAGCTAGAGATGCACCCACACGTCATCGTCGCATGAGTGCGAAGGAGTTCCGTGCTCTCTTCATCGACCCACCGGCGAAGCATCGTCGGGATGGACCTCTTCGTTCTCTGACCCCCTCGACCGGAGACGACGTCTGTACTGATGACGATCAGGAGGAAGACCAAAAGGAGCATGAGTACGAGACCGAGCACTCCACCACTTGAGTCCGAGAACCCCTAGGGTAGGATCAGTCATGTACCCCTCATGCGAAGTCGAGTCTGTGTGATGGTTCATACGAAACCATGTGTGCTTGTTGTTTTTTGTTGTTGTTTGTGCTCCGATGCAAGTCGCACTTTTGCCTTAGGCAACATGTAAGCGACTCCATCATCTATCTTACCTTAATATAATGTGTTTGGTCTTCCGACCTGTGTTTGATCAAATTTGCACTATACCAACACCCTTAGGCGTGCTTTTTCTATTGCTGCTTTCCATCTCATCTATCCCAGTTATTTGACTTGGCTGCTCCAAACAGGACGGTGACTGCAACCCGCAATAGCTCCTTCACCAACCCTGAAGCCGGCAACTCCAACCAGCAATAGGGAGCTGGTGGGACTGCTCAGGCTGGAGAGCACCAGGTGCAGCCACATGACGACATTCCCCCGCCACCACCTCCATCGGAGAACATGACCATAGATCAGTTTCTCCAAGTTCTCCGGGAGGAACGCCAAGCCAACACTGCCGCTATCCAGCAGATGGCTCAAGTCCTTGTGAACAACCAGCAACAAGGTAGGAATGGCAATGGCCGGTCCACTCTGTCTGAGTTCATGAGGAATTCGCCCCCAACCTTCACTGAGACTGCTGAACTTCTGGATGCCGATGACTGGATCCGCACCATCGAGGACCTCCTTGCACTGGTCAACTGCAACGAGTATCGTGAGAAGGTGATTTATGCCTCTCACTACCTAGGAGGTACCGGCAGAACTTGGTGGGATGGATTCAAGGTCATGCAAGGTGACCATGTGATCACCTTCGCTGATTTCAAGGAAGGATTCTACACCGCTCACATTCCTTCTGGGATCTTGGATATCAAGAAGAGAGAATTCCGAGCGCTGACGCAAGGAAGTGGCTCTGTCAAGGAGTATATGCAGAAGTTCAACCTGCTGTCGAGGTATGCCCCTAAAGATGTCAGCACTGAGGCTGCTAAGATGGAACGCTTCATGGAAGGACTCCAGCAAGCCCTGCAGTATCAACTCATTGTCTGCGACTGTCGGACCTTCTTCGACCTGGTGAACAAGGCTCTCATGCTTGAAGACAAGCGTCGTGCCATGGAAGACACTCGCAAGCGCAAGATGATCATTAAGGGTAGTTCCAGCAACCAGAAGCCTCGCTCATGGCAGCCAGCCCCAGCCAACCAACCTATCAGCCTCAGCAGGCTAGGCCTCCTACACCTCGTCCGAGCTACTAGCCTCAGCAGTATGCCAATCCCAAGCCCGCTTACAACAACCCCAATAACAACAATGGCGGCAGGAACAACAACAACTCTGGTCAGATCACATGCACCTCGTCCGAGCTACCAGCCTAAGCAGTATGCCAATCCCAGACCATCTTACAACAAGCCCAATAACAACAATGGCAGCAGGTACAACAACAACTCTGGTCAGATCACATGCTTTGGATGTGGTCAACCCTGACACATCTCTAAGCTATGCCCTAACAACAAGCGAGATGCACCGCGCCCCAATGCGCCAAACCAAGGTCAAGGCCGTGGAGCGCCACCAAGGAACCAGGCTCTCTGCAACCAGCCCAACAATGGCAAGGGTCGTGTGAATCACATCGCCACTGAGGAAGCCCAGGAAGACCCGGACGTCATACTGGGTACGTTCCTAGTCAACTCAACTCCAGCAACTGTTCTGTTTGATTGTGGAGCCTCGCATTCTTTTGTTACCCAAAAGTTTGCACTAGAGAGTGGTATGAAGCCTACACCCCTGGGTAGCCATATGTTGATACAAACCCCGGGTTCAGTTATGAGGTCCAATGTAGGATGTAAAGGAGTCGGGATCACCATTAACAGGGTAGATTTGCTAGCATACCTCATAGTTTTGGATTCGCCAGGCTTGGATATGATCCTTGGCATGGACTGTTTAACCAGGCACCAAGGCTTGTTGGACTGTGCCAAGAGGATTGTTACCATGACCAATAGCCAAGGAGTGGAAGTCAAGTATGTTTCCAACCCTGTCTCCGCTCAAGCCCCTCAGGCTAACTGTCTGTCAGGAATTGAGTTGGATCAACTACCAGTGGTATGTGAATATCCGGATGTATTTCCTGATTAGCTTCCCGGAATGCCTCCTGACGGTGACATTGAGTTCATCATTGAGCTAATGCCCGGAGCAGGACCCATCTATAAGAATCCCTATAGAATGGGATATGAAGAGTTGGCTGAATTAAAGAAGCAACTGGCAGAGCAGCTCAGAAAATGATTCATTCGCCCTAGTGCCTCTCCTTGGGGATCACCTATTCTATTTGTGTCAAAGAGGGACGAAACTATCCGACTCTGTGTCGATTAACGTTCTCTCAATGAGGTCACAATAAAGAACAAGTACCCACTTCCCAAGATTGAAGACCTGTTCGATCAGCTAAATGGTGCCAATGTGTTTTCCAAGCTCGAACTCAGGTCTGGGTACTACCAGTTGAAGATCAGACCCCAAGACATTCCAAAAGACAGCATTTGTAACCTGGTATGGCCTGTATGAGTACACGGTCATGTCATTTGGGTTAACCAATGCCCCAGCTTACTTCATGTACCTCATGAACAGAGTTTTTATGGAGTACTTGGACAATTTGTTGTCATCTCCATTGATGACATACTCATCTTTTCCAAGTCTGAAGAAGAGCATGCACAACACTTGAGATTGGTCCTGGATAAGCTTCGACAGCACCAGCTTTATGCCAAATTCAACAAGTGCGAATTCTGGCTGCATGAAGTTGGATTCTTGGGTCATGTGTTGACTACAGAAGCATTGTCAGTGGATTCTGCCAAGATTGAAGCCGTAACTGAGTGGCAATCCCCAAGCAATGTGAAGGAAGTCAGAACCTTCCTTGGACTCATGGGATATTACCGCAAGTTCGTCGAAGGATTCTCAAGCATTGCAAGACCCATGACTCAGCTTTTGAAGAAGGACAAGAAGTTCGAATGGACGCCGAAGTGCGAAGAAAGCTTCCAAGAGCTCAATAAGAGAATGACAACAACCCCAGTTTTGGCCGCCCCCGATATTCACAAGGAGTTTGTGATATATTGTGATGCATCGACAACCGGGCTTGGTGGTCTTCTTATGCAAGAAGGCAGAGTCGTGGCATATCTGTCCAGACAGCTACGTCCTCACGAAGAGAACTACGCCACTCATGATCTTGAGTTGGCAGCTGTAGTTCATGCCTTGAAGACATGGTGACATTACCTTCTGGGAAAGCGATGTGAGATATACACAGACCGCAAGAGTTTGAAGTATATTTTCACTCAAAGGGAGTTGAACATGAGGCAACAAAGATGGTTGGAGCTGATCAAGGATTACGACCTCAGTGTTCAATACCACCCTGGAAAGGCTAATGTGGTAACAGACGCCTTAAGTAGAAAGGCTTGTTCCTTAAATGCTATGATTAAGGAAAGGCTACCCGCCTTGTATGAAGAGCTTGAAAGCTTTGGCCTGGGATTAGTTGCACCTGGTTTCCTAGCCAACCTCGAAGCAAGGCCTACCTTGATGGATGATATTAAGGAAGCTCAGAAGGGTCATGACAGCATTCAAGACATCAAGAGGAAGATTAAGAATGGCAAGGCCCCAGGATTCTCAGTGGATGAGCAAGGAGTTGTATGGTTTGGGACTCGCATCTGCGTGCCCAACAAAGTTGAGCTCAAGAATTTGATCTTACAAGAAGCGCATGACACTCAGTATTCCATCCACCCTGGAGGAAGCAAGATGTACCAAGACCTCAAAGCAAGATTCGGGTGCACGGCATGAAACGAGAGATAGCCACTTTTGTCGCTAAGTGTGACATATGCTAGAGAGTCAAAGCTGAGCATCAACGACCCGCTGGATTGTTACAACCTCCCAAAGTGCCTGAATGGAAGTGGGACAAGGTCGGGATGGACTTTATCACCAGTTTGCCTAGGTCAAGCAAGGGACATGATTCCATTTGGGTCATTGTCGATCATCTGACCAAGGTAGCCCACTTCATTCCCATCAAGACCACCTATGATGGAAGCCAGCTAGCGAACCTCTACATCAACCATATCGTGAGTCTTCACGGAGTTTCAAAGGAGATTGTGTCAGACCGATGCACCCAGTTTACCTCAAGGTTCTGGAAGAAGTTTCAAGAAGCAATGGGAACCAAGCTATCATTCAACACCGCTTTTCACCCCAAGACAGGAGGACAAATAGAACGAGTAAACCAGATACTCAAGGACATGCTTCGTGCCTGTGTTTTGGCGTATTGAGCCAAGTGGGAAGATTGCCTACCATTCGCCGAGTTCTCCTACAACAACAACGATCAGTCCAGTCTCCAGATGGTTTGAGGTGTTGTATGGATGCAAGTGCCGCACTCCTCTCAACTAGTCAGAAACTGGAGAAGACTAGTCTTCGGACCAGATATCCTCCGCGAAGCAGAAGAGCAAGTTCAAGTCGTTAGAGAATGCCTAGAGACAGCTAAATCAAGACAGAAGAGCTACGCCGACTCCCACCACCGAGAAGTGAACCTCAATGTCGGAGACCACGTCTATCTTTGAGTCACACCTCTCAAGGGAACCAAGCGCTGCCACGTCAAAGGAAAGCTCGCACCAAGATATATCGGCGCTTTCAAGATCACCGCAAGACGAGGAGGAGTTGCCTACCAACTAGAGTTCCCTTCCGAGCTATCATATGTGCACAACTTGTTCCATATATTACAGCTCTGGAAGTGTCTCCAAGTTCCCAATTGCCCTGACCTCTACAAGGACATCGATCATCAAGCCATTGACCTTCAGTCAGACTTCACTTATCGTGAGAGACCAGTTCGCATTTTGGATGAAGCCGAGCGTTGCACCCGAAGCTGCACCATCAAGTACTTCAAGGTCCAATGGAGCAAACACACTGAAGCAAAAGCAACCTGGGAGCGTGAAGACTACCTTAGATCCGAGTTCCGTTATCTATTTAGCGCTTAGCCTAGGAATCTCGGGGACGAGATTCTTGTAAGGGGGGTAGGTCTGCCGCACCCTGTGTTGTACCACTTTGCTATGCTATGGTTTATAAAATTTGGAGCCATTTAAAACTTTTGCTTACTTGTGATGATTGACTTGAGTGCTTTTTGATTGAATGCTTGGTTGTGTTTTAATTCACAAGAATTCTTCTTCTCTACATACCCATCTTCTTGATCAAAAATCTTGCCCAATGATCATACCATGTGTAAAGGACCTAAAGCTATTTTTATCAAATATTATTTTGGCCAAAAAGGATTTATTCAAATTAGGTATTCAAAACCCCCTGAATTAAGATTTTTATTACAAGTCCTCAATTTGGGTGAATTGTTTTGCCCCAAAGACCTTATTTGGAACCTACCATATATATGACATCCCAAAACCATCAAATATTATTTTTAAGGTTTATTTTCCTATTTTATTTAAAGGCTTTTTCTTAAGGCCAGAAATGGTCTTTTATAGGGGAAAATTACTTTTATACTTTCAAAATATTTGAGAAAATTTAGGGAAACTAAGTGGACATATTTTCCATATATAAGAGTTTCAACACATGGTCATGTTCAAAATATTGGACAAAACCCTCCAAATCCCTTTCTGCATATTTCTTGTATTTGAAATATTTCTATAAGAAATATTCTCAAATAAATCCAGGAAAATTCCAGCAAGTCATACATGCTATATGTGATTATCTTGAAAAGTTTCATCTCAATCCCAAATATTTTGGTTCATCAAAGTGCCCCAAAACCCTCTCTGTCCAGAACCAAACTTGAACAACTTTACATTGTCAAGTTTCTTCAATTGATCTCAAACTTTGTGGACATGTTATAATACCCAAATAATGACACTACACTAAGTGGTGCATCAAGGATATTAGCTTAGCATAACTGAATCTACAGAAACCTCATTCTGTTGATTTCTAGGGTTTGGAAAGTTTCCATTGGCAACTTTCTTCAAACCAGCTCAAACCTAGTCACCAACCTTGCTTTCACCTATTATTTCATCCTGGTAAGTATCCTGGCAAGTAGACTCCATTTGCTTGCCCAAAACTTCATCAAACAGCTTTTGGTCAATTAGTAAAACCACCGGATTCACCCCTTCCACTCCTTTGATTCACCCCAAAATTTTACCACATCATCTACTGGTGCTCTTTTACCTCCAGTAAGAAAGCCATGGCCTCAGATCAATTATTGATGGGGTCAAAACCCTATTTTACCTCCTTGGACAATTTAGGCAGAAGCTTCTCTCCCTCT
Organism: Elymus sibiricus; assembly: GCA_039707655.1. Taxonomy (NCBI): domain Eukaryota; kingdom Viridiplantae; phylum Streptophyta; class Magnoliopsida; order Poales; family Poaceae; genus Elymus; species Elymus sibiricus. Next base: position 214,427,507 of record CM077667.1, read on the forward strand.
CATTTCTAAGCTTCCACCGAAGCCTTACTCCCCAAGGCTCCCAGAGCACCCTTGCACCCTCCAGCAGCTACTGGACAAAGTGGGGCACCCCAGAGCGTGCGGGAAAACGGCCATGTCGGCCATTTGCATGCTCTGGAGTGCGCTATAGTGCCCAGCTGCACTGTAGCGGCGCCCATCCCAGTGCCCCGACAGCATTGGGAGGCGGGGCATTGTCCTCCGAGGCTGCCTCGGCGTCCGGGACACGCCAGCCCGTCGGCCCCCTCCTCCCTCTTCCTCTCTCTATCTCCCACGTGTGCCCGAGCGCCGCCGGTTCGGCCAACCCTCTACCTCGCATGCCCGACGCCCCCTGGCCTCGCCTCCGCTCCTTCTCTCCCTCCCTCTGGACATGGACGACGTCCACGAACACCCCTAGCGCATCCTTGCCTTCTCTCGTGACCCCCAGCCTCGGCAGAGACCCCGCCGGCGCACGGGTCCGTGGTGAGCTCGCGCCCCTCCTATTTAAGGGCCTCCCTGAGCCTTCTCTCCCCTCTGATAACACCCTCTCGCGCCTAATCGCCCCCTGGCACCCTCCACTTGAGCCCGGGAGCTTCCGAGCTCGAGATCAAGCTCGGGTCTGCCACGTCGAGTCCATCGTTGTCCGCCCGATGTGGGCCTCCTCTACTTCTTCTCTCGCCCGATCTTGAACCTCCGCGGCTCCCTGACCCCATTCCCCCTCCTTCCCGCTTCATTTGTAGCTCACGGCGACGGGATCGAGCTCGGTCTGAAGCGCCGCCGCCCCACCTCACCGTCGCCGGTGACTCGGGTACCCGCTACAACCAACTCCGGCAGCCCTCGATCGGCGACTCCATCCCGAAGCCAATGGTGCCATCAACTCCTTCCCTCGAGCCGCACATTGCCGGCGGTGAGCTCCCGAGCCCCCCTACCGCGAGGAGTGAGATGACAGGCGGGCCCCGCCTGTCATACTCCCGCCCCTCTCTCTCTGGCCACCGGGGCCGCCCGTCAGGTTCAAACCTGACGAGCGCATGCACCTCGGGTCGACTGGGCCGGCTCGTCCAGCTGCTTAAGGCCCAGGGCATAGTGCCACTTTCCCCTTTTTCTTTTTCCAGTAAACTTCCAAAAATTCCACACAATTAAATAAAAATCCAAATCCAGTGATTCCAACTCCACAAATCTTGTAATATTATGTGCTATTTAATGATGCCACTTGTGCTAATTTTTTAAAATATTTTATGTACTGTTTTATTTTAAAACCCCTTTTTAAGCACTTTTAGTTTCTGTTAAAATGCTTTTCACCACTTTTTATATTTCAAAACCAGAAGCTAGTATTTTTAGTATTCCTAGTTTTCACCCTAGTATTTTACAAAAGTAGTTTGACATTTTTTAGAGTGATTTATTTTCCCTATTTTGTGCTATTGTCTTATTATACCCCGTTACTTTGCGACGATAGATCACGTTATTGACAAGGGAGTTGGACCAGAAGACTTTGATGACCCCGAGGACTTTGTTGAGCCAGGCAAGCACCCCTTTGACCATGTCTAAGAAACCATTTTTTTGCATGGCATATAGTACTTTACGTTTGGTATGTTGATCATGATCTTGTGGTGACCACCTTTATGGGTTGCCTCCGATGCTTTTACCCGTTGATACTTGCATGACATGACTCTACTCCCTGCTTAGAGTTGTGTGGCTGGGAAATAGATAGGTTGCTAAGTAGTTGCTACACAAAATGGGACGGGAATATGCATGGTGTTGGAAACAAAAGTATTTTCAAAGACTTTTCGAAAACCCCGTCGGGTGCCACTAATGCCCGAGGGAGAAGATGAGCTAGGTAACCACTTGAGAAAGAAGTGGTGTATGATACGTCCATTTTGCATCATGATTTCCTACTGTTATTTACTTTGTTTTGTTGAATAATAATGCTTTGGGGAGTGATTCTAATGCCTTTTCTCTCATAATATGCAAGGTTTACACAAAGAGGGAGAATACCGGCAGCATGAATTCTGGACCTAAGAAAAGCACATCAGAGATACCTATTCTGCACAACTCCAATGAAGCTGAAATTTTAAGGAGATTATTTTTGTATTTAATTAAAAATACTGGAGCAGAAAACTACCGGAGGGGGCCAGCCAGGTGGGCACAACCCACCAGGGCGCGCCAGACCCCCCTGGGCGCGCCCTGTTGTATCGTGGCCACCTCAGCCCACCTCCGGAGCACATCTTCTGGTATATAGTCACATTTGACCTAGAAAAAATCAGGGGAGGACTTTCGGGACGAAGCGCCGTCTCCTCGAGATGGAACTTGGGCAGGAGCACTTTTGCCCTCCGGCGGAGCGATTCCGTCGGGGGAACTTCCCTCCCAGAGGAGGAAATCGAAGCCATCTTCATCACGAACACCCCTCTCATCTTTGGGAGGCCAATCTTCATCAACATGTTCAACAACACCATCTACTCTCAAACCCTGGTTCATCTCTTGTGTTCAATCTTTGTACTGGAACCTCAGATTGGTACTTGTGGGTGACTAGTAGTGTTGATTACCTTGTGTAGTTGATTACTATATGGTTTATTTGGTGGAAGATTATATGTTCAGATCCATTATGCTATTTAATACCCATCTAATCTTGAGAATGATTACTAATTGTGAGTAGTTAACTTTATTCTTGAGGTCACGAGAGAAGTCATGTTGCGAGTAATCATGTGAATTTGATATGTGTTCGATATTTTGATGATATGTATGTTGTGATTCCCTTAGTGGTGTCATGTGAACGTCGACTACATGACACTTCACCATTCATGGGCCTAAGGGAATGCATTGTGGAGTAGTTATTAGATGATGGGTTGCTAGAGTGACAGAAGCTTAAACCCTAGTTTATGCGCTACTTCGTAAGGGGTTGATTTGTATCCAAACGTTTAATGCTATGGTTAGATTTTATCTTAATACTTTTCTCGTAGTTGTGGATGCTTGCGAGGGGGTTAATCATAAGTGGGAGGTTGTTCAAGTAAGAACAGCACCCAAGCACCGGTCCACCCACATAACAAATTATCAAAGTAGCGAACACGAATCAAACCAACATGATGAAAGTGACTAGATGAAATTCCCGTGTACCCTCAAGAAAACTTTGCCTATTACTAGAGACTGTTCTGGCCTGTCCTTTGCCACAAAAGGATTGGGCTACCTTGCTGCATCTTGTTTACCGTTACCGTTACTTGCTTGTTACCAATTATCTTGCTATCAAACTATCTGTTACCTACAATTTCAGTGCTTGCAGAAATTACCTTGCTGAAAACCGCTTGTCATTTCCTTCTGCTCCTCGTTGGGTTCGACACTCTTACTTATCAAAAGGACTATGAATGATCCCCTATACTTGTGGGTCATCAAGACTCTTTTCTGGCGCCGTTGCCGGGAAGTGAAGCGCTCTTGGTAAGTGGAAAGCGGTAAGGAAAAAACTTATACTACGTGCTGAAATTTATTGCTACTTGCTACTATGAAAAACAATCCTTTGAGGGGTTTGTTCGGGGTATCTTCACCTCGACCGGAACCACAATGAGTTGCCCCTCAACCTACAGCACCTACTAAAAATATTGGCTATGAAATTCCTTCGGGTATGGTAGAACAACTGCTTGCTAAACCTTATGCAGGAGATGGAACTGAACATCCTGATATGCACCTCTTATATGTGAACGAAATTTGTGGATTATTTAAGCTTGCAGGTTTACCCGGAGATGAAGTTAAGAAGAAGGTTTTCCCTTTATCTTTGGAGGGAAAAGCATTGACATGGTATAGGCTATGTGATGATCTTGGATCGTTGAACTGGAATCGTTTGGAATTGGAATTCCACCATAAGTTTTATCCCATGCATCTAGTTCATCGTGATCGGAATTATATATATAATTTTTGGCCTCGTGAAGGAGAAAGTATCGCTCTAGCTTGGTGGAGGCTTAAGTCAATGTTATATTCATGCCCCAATCATGACATTCCGAGAGAAGTTATCATTCATAATTTTTATGCTTGGCTTTCCCATAATGATCAATCCATGCTCGATACTTCTTATGTTGGTTTTTATATGAAGAAGGCTATTGAATTCAAGTGGGATCTCTGGGAAAGAATTAAATGCAACTCTGAAGATTAGGAACTCGACAAAGGTAATGAGTCAGGTATAAATCTTGAATTTGATTGTGTTAAATCTTTTATTAATACCAATACTTTTCACAAGTTTAGCACTAAATATGGACTTGACTCTGAGATAGTAGCCTCTTTCTATGAAGCCTTTGCTACTCACGTTGACCTCCCTAAAGAGAAGTGGTTTAAATATCATCCCCCTATTAAAGAAGAAATTAAAGAACCGTTCATAGCTAAAGAAGAAACCATCTTTTACAATGTTGATCCAGTTGTGCCTGCCGCTTATATTGAAAAACCACCTTTCCAGTTAGGATAAAGGAACATGCTAAGGTATCAACTGTGGTCCGTAAGAGTAATATAAGAGCACCTAAACCCCCTGAGCAAATTAAAGAAGAATCTAGTGTTGCTATAGTTAAAGATCTCTTGGTAGAAAATATTGATGGGCATGTTATCTACTTTTGTGATGAAGTTGCTAGAATTGCTAAACCCGATGAAAAAAATAAACATAGACCTATAGAAGGCATGTCCGTTGTCTCAGTCAAAATAGGAGACCATTGCTATCATGGTTTATGTGATTTGGGTGCTCGTGTGAGTGCTATCCCTTTTACTCTTTACCAAGAAATTATGGACGAAATAGCACTTGCTGAAATGGAAGACATTGATGTTACTATTAAACTTGCTAATAGAGACACTATCACACCACTTGGGATTGTTAGAGATGTTGAAGTCTTGTGTGGGAAGGTAAAATACCCTACTGAATTTCTAGTCCTTGGTTCCCCACAAGATGACTTTTGTCCCATTATCTTTGGTAGACCTTTCTTGAGCGCCGTCAATTCTAAGATAGATTGTGAAAAACAAACGGTCGGTGTCAGCTTTGGTAATGTGTCGCATGAGTTTAATTTTTGCAAGTTAGTAGACAACCTCGTGATAAAGCGCTATCTAGTAAGGATGAAATAATTGGTCTTGCTTCTATTGTTGTGCCTCCCACTGATCCATTAGAACAATATTTGCTTGACAATGAAAATGATATGCACTTGCGTGAAAGAATAGAAATAGATCAAATTTTCATTGAACAACAACCTCTCCTGAAACACAATTTGCCTATTGAAACTCTTGGAGGTCTTCCTCCACCTAAAGGTGATCCCGTGTTTGAATTGAAACAATTGCCTGACACTCTGAAGTATGCTTATCTTGACGAGAAAAAGATATATCATGTTATTATTAGTGCTAACCTTTCAGAACATGAAGAAGAGAGATTATTGAAAGTTCTGAGGAAGCACCGGGCTGCTATTGGATATACTCTTGATGATCTTAAGGGCATTAGTCCCACTCTATGTCAGCACAAGATTAATATTGTCGGATTTCGGGCTCCGCAAAACCCTCAGGATTCGAACACGGGGGCGTGTGCGAAGATCCCCTGCAGCCTCGCCCTACCTAGCTCACTACTCGATGGATATAACGATGAACTCACACGATGACGAGGAAGAAGATGAACATGGCGATTTACCCAGGTTCGGGCCGCTGCGAAGCGTAATACCCTACTCCTGCTTTGGTGGATTGCCTCTCGTGGAGGTATGGTGGATGAACTAGTACAATGTTCAGGAGCCTCGTGAGGACGCTCCTGAGGTGTTCTTGGCCCTCTGCCGGCTTTGTGATGGGTCGGATGGATGGGTGGATCGACTGATTGCCCGATCCCCTGCTACGGTGTAACCTAGCCTCTATATATAGCGGTGGCATTGCAGTCTCGAGGCATCTTCCTGCTTCCATTGCCCCACAGAGAAAGCCCTCTCTCTTCTCAGCTTCCCCCCTTCCATGGCGTCTGGAGGAAGCGCAGGGGGCGCCGGGAAACGCGCTGCACCGCCGGCTCCCTCGCCCTCCTCCGGAGGCAGCGGCGAGGGGCCCTCGGGGTCGGCGCAAGTTCGCCGGCGCTGGGCCATGGTCGATGAGTGAGTACTCCACCGCCTCTCTCCTCTCTAGTTGTCTTGCCCAATGCTCCGGACCTGATCCTCTCCTTCCCCCAGGGCGCCTGCGGCCAACAAGCGCCGGCTCGGCGAGCTCCAGGAGGAGGTGGACGCGCTGCGGGCCCAGCTGGCGACCACCGAGGCCGCCCTCAGGGGCGAGGCGGAGGCCAGGGCGGAGCTGGCGTCCCTCCAGGCCCAGGTGAAGGAGGCGGCCGACGCCGTGCAGGCTGCCCAGGACGAGGCGGCACATGCCAGGATGATGGAGTCCCAGCGCGCCAAGCAGTACCTCGGCATCGCCAGCCGTGCGGCCGGCGCGGTTTACCGGTTTGTCGGGAACGCCCCCGCGCTGCCGAGCTTGCGCGGCGATGGGGGCTACCTCGACTTCTTCCAGAAGGTGGTGGAGGCGTTGGAGACCGGCGTCTCCCGCGTGAACGCGGACAACGAGTCCGACGCGCGCAACCTCTTGGACCTTGCCTTGACGCTCGTCTTCTCCAACCTGCGCCGCCTCGCCCCGCAGCTCGACCTCCGGCGTGTCAGCGAGCGGGTGCCCGACGGGCTCCAGCGCCCCCTTCAGGACGAGGTGCGCCCGCACGTGGAGGCCCTGGTGGAGCGGTTCATCCAGGTGCCCGCCTCCAGTAGGGAGGATGATTCCGACGCCGGGGCGGCCGGTGGCGTGGGCGACGACGGTGACTTCTCCTCCTAGGCATCCCCTGTTTCCCTTTCATGGTTCCTGTAATGTTTCAAGAAGAACTCGGCCCCGGAGGGCATTAGTCTTTTGCATGTTACCTTCGCCCTCTTGTTTTTCTTCTCTTGAATCGCCGATCGCTTGCTTGCCGCGACGCGACTTAGTTTCTCCGCGCGGGGCCCGGCGCCGCTGCTGCCGCGGCCTGGTGATGGCAGACGGTAGGGCCCTCGCGAGGCTTTCTCTCCTGAGGGGCAACTCGTGGCCGCCACCCCCCGGGCTCCTGGCCTTGCAGTTCGTCGTGGAGGGGTCCCTCCCTTCGTGTCGTTTTTCCTGTCGCCCCGGTCCTCAGGGGTCTCGGTAGCCGCGCGTGGTGGCCCGTAGTACCTGCATCCTTACATTAGTGTGCATAATCCTTATCCCGTCCTCAGGTCGTTATTAGGTCAGGAGGCTCTTGCTTGGTTCGGCAGTGTACATAGCTTGTAGGGCGGTGATGATCTCGTGCGTCGCGAGGTGCGGTTGGGTGACCCCGATGGTCCGCGATTCCTCCTAGGATGCTTCCTCCTTCTCTGTGGGACGGTTTGGGGCCCCTTTCGGTACTCTGTGTCTGCAGGTCCCAGTCCCGCACATTTCCCTACCATCGTAATGTATGACCGGATCACCAAGGACGCAATTACGAGGCGAGGCCTCGACACCCTTGATGCCGACCGGATCACCAAGGACGACATCAAGGGTGTCGAGTGGCTATATGTGTCACGCCCAAGATGCGATCCTATCCTTATTTTTGGCACGAGGGCCTCGACAGGGATAGAAGCCCATCTCATCGTTTCGCAAGAATGGATATTATTACAAGTACATGTAAAGAAGAGATGAGTATATGGAATTGGCTTACACTCGCCACAAGCTACATCAATATCACATCAATACAACAACATATCCAAACATCATACAGAAGAGCAGGGTCCGACTACGGACGAAATCAAATGATAAAATGACATCCATCCTTGCTATCCCAGGCTGCCGCCTGGAACCCATCCTATGATCGATGAAGAAGAAGAACTCCACATCAAACAATGCATCGCTCTCACGTCAAATCATCGCAATACATGTACCTGCAACTGTTGTTGTAGTTATCTGTGAGCCACAGGGACTCAGCAATCTCATTTCCAAGGGTATCAAGACTATTAAAGCTTAATGGGTGAGGTATGGTTAAGTGGTGCGACTGCAGCAAGCACTAAGCATTTATTTGAGTGGCTAACTTACGAGTACAAGAATAAAGGGGGATGATTGTCGCATAAACGGACGTGATCTAGCAATGATCTCTAAAAGATCCTGAACACCTACTTACGTCAAACATAACCCCATCGTGTTCTCTCTCGGATAAGGACTCTCGAGAAGAGACAGTCACGGTTATGCACACAGTTGGTGTATTTTATTTGAGTTTACTTCAAGTTTGCTATGACCGGGTGTTAAACAAAGTTTCCCAGTTGCCACGTAACCGCGGGCACGGCTTTCCGAAAGATTTAACCCTGCAGGGGTGCTCCAACTCATCCATCACAAACTAACCACACGCAGCGGGAATAACCTCGACCACGAATCTCGTGATCTTCCTAGGCAATTCCGTTGGAAAACATCAACCTTGAGATAGCCCAAAGTATCGGAATTCCTCGCACAAGACGTTCGAGAAAGGTAAAACAAATCCAGCAAGGCCGCCCGACGTGTCGACGAACCCGATAGGAGCCGCGTATCTCATTCTCAGGACACGGCCGAATAAGCTAGTGTACAGGGCCTGATAGACATCGCCTGAGTTGCCTCGGGGTGGCCCCGCACAGTGCTCTGTTTTAGAACAGCACCAGCAGCACTGGCCCCCTGTATTATGTTCGATAACGAACCTCGGGTAGCGCTAACTCCCTATGCGTCAAGTTAATTATTAGAATTATTATGTTGGGCAAATGTAGTACCAAAGTTGGGCCTTGCCAGACAAGTTTTATCCTAAAACGAAAATTAAGTGGGTCCCCATAACAACCCCGAGCATGTTAGGAGCGCTCAATTATGGAACATAGCACCGGTACCAAGTAACTAGGGCGGAAAAAGTGGAATAAAACACCAAGCAAAAGGTCGAGCCTTCCACCTTTTGCCAAGTATATATGTGCATTAAATTAAATAGCAATAATATTTTGATATAACAAAGGGATATCCATGTTGGCACATGGAAACAATTGCACCTGCAACTAGCAACGCTATAAGAAAGGCTGAGCAAGCGGTAACATAGCCAAACAATGTTTGCTGGGATGTGGAGGGTTAGAGGCTTTTCATGGCATTTGGGAGGCTTGACAAACAAGTGGTAGGTAGCGAGACAGCGATAGAAACGAGACATCTAGCATGCCAATGATAGTAATGGTATCCAGGGAAATGATCATCTTGCCTGAGATCCCGCTTGGAAGAAGAACGAATCCATGAAGCAGACGAACGGGACATAGTCGAACGAATCTGTCGGGGGGATATCCCCGGGGTAGCCTCAAGCGACCCACTACTCCAACTTTCTGAGGTGACTGGAGGGCGAGCCAACTCCCCCTACGGCCCGGCTACGCCCTGCCGGCTACGCCCTGCCGCCCATTGGATGCCACGGTCGGGTACGCGCGGCTACAGTGGCCCCCATCCCATCTGGGGTCAGCGCCCGTGCGGCCACAGTGGAGGTGGCAGTGCCTCTGACTCTGGCCGACCGCGACAGGACTCTCAACAGTGCCGGCACGCCCTCAACCACTCCATTACCTGCCCCGGCATGGCTACAGTGCAGCCGGCCATACCGCTGACCTCGGCCGGCTGCCACAAGACGACGCCCCGAAGGACGGACCCGTGCCGCGACACGACCGGCGCGGGGACCCACCGTGTGGGCCCCGCCGGCTCCTGACGGGACCCTGCAGCCGGCGGGCCCTACCAACGACGGGACCCCTCAGCCGGGGGCCCCACGGTCGGCTAGTGAGGCTGCCGGCTGGGGCCCCCCTGAGATCTCTTATTCATATTGTAATCCGGGGGGTTGGCCTATAAAACCCCCCGGACCTCCCCCATGCAAGGGGACGACTCTCTCTCCACACACCACACTCACGTAGAGAGGCAGCAGAGGCAGTCTAGCCCCTTCTTCCTCCTCTAGCGATACAGCTCCAGGAGCACCATTGTAACTTCACCATTGTCTCAACCAGACCGAGCAGGACTAGGGGTGTTACCTCCCACGGAGGGCCCCGAACCTGGGTACATCGTGTGTCCGCCACCGTTTGTGCCTAACCCCGCTCCCGGAGCCCGTCGGCGTCCTTCAGCCCCAACCACTCTCGATAAGCCTACCCATGGCATCTGCCGTGACGAAACGACGACAGAATCCTCACACTCCGAATGCTTTCGGAACTCTATCGAGAAGAAGCAATCCGGAAACAACAATCAACACATGATAAACACCACAACATATGCATGACATGATGCGCAAGCAATGATGATGCATGTCAAGTTTAAATATGCAAGGCATGGCATGGCAAGATGCAACAGTCAAACACTACACATTAAGTGAAGCTCAATATGCAACGAGTTGCATATTGACGAAACTCCACATTCGAATCATTTAGTTCACTCTTGTTTAGGTACTCATCAATATTAAATGTTGTTGAACATGGGTGGTCATGGCATAAGGTGAAGATGGAATTAAAGCAATTTTAAATGGAGAAGGAGAACACACATACAACAAAATAATAAATCTCCATGTTATGAGAAATGCGATTAATGTTGTCTAACTAAACAATCATTTTAAATGTTGTTTATCATGGCAAGAGGTGAAGCATGGACAACTACATCAACTGGGCACTTTAAATGAGGCCGGAAACAACATATATCATTTCTAAAACAACCTCATATGCATATTATGAATTTGATCCAGATCTGTCCTAAGTATATTTTATAGTTGTTAACAACAATATAAAGTGTGCCATGAGATTCTACATGTTTTTCTAGTCAAGTTACATATGTGGAACATTTTAATTGGAACTACGGTTAATTAGTTATGATATAAATCATTTTAACATGGCATTTATGCAATTTAATGCAAACAGCAAGTTTAAATATTTTTAACATGGATGAAAATTGCATATTATTAATCTAAATAAAATTCTGAACATTTTACATATATGGATTAGTTTCATCCGATGCATGGTTATTTATATATTAACATTTTTAAAACATGGCATTTTGTGGTAATATGCAATTCCCTAATAAAATAGGTAAATCGTAGAAGTAGGAAAAAAACTACGCGGGCTAGTAGCAGCACAGTGCAGCGGCCCACGCATAGAATCGGCCCAAGTGGCCGGGTGTGTGCGCGTTTGGCAAAACAAAATATGGGGAACCTGGGACTCGATCCCAGGACCTCTTGGATGCGGCCGGCTGAGCTAGCCAACTGGGCTACTAGTCTGCTCGAGGAGATATGTGGTGGTGACTCTATATAACAGCAACGTTCCAGAACGGATCTAGGGACTGAACTAAGTTTCAGTTAGGCACGAACTTGCTCACATCGGGGAAACAGCGAGGCCGGTGTTCATGGCGAGAAGACGCAGAGGACGGCCAGGGACGGAGGAGAAGGGCTGAGAAGATGGGATCCGGCGAGGGCGGTTGACAATGGATGGATCCGGCCCTCGGGGCGCCGAATCCGGCCGGTGACGGAGCTCCATGGCAGCGACGGGCTCCTCCATGGCCCTGGTTGTTCCCTGTCAAAAGGAAGAGAGAGAGAAACAAGGTGAGAGAGGGAGAGACGGACAGAAGAGGACGTAGCAGGGCATGGTGGGGCGGGGCTCACCGAACGTGGGGGTACCGGCGGACGATGGGCAGGGCGGCTTTGCTGCAGTTGCGGAAGACGACGGCGATGGGACCTTGAGGCCCAGGTCAAGCCATGGTGTGGTGCTCCCTGTAGATAGAGAAAGAGAGACTTGAGAGAGAGAAGAAACGAAGAAGGAAGGAGAGAAGGGAGAGAGCACGGGAAGGAGAGAGGTGGCCGGCCTTCGGTGGCTCGCTGACCAGCACGGGCGCGGCGGTGCTACTGGATTGCTGGCTCAGCTACAGTGGCGCACCTGAGGTGGCGCGCACGGGCAGGGTTCTCCGGCGCAGAGGAGACGTTGAGGGAGCAGTTGGGGCATCCGGACGCTGGACGCGGGAGCTGTGGTCGTTGGACGCGTCCAAGCGCGCAGATGGAGGAGGCTGGGGCTGCGAGAGAATCGCAGGGAGATTGGCGGCGGCGCTCTGGTTAGTCAGGTGGATCTGGTTCGGGAGGATCCCGAGGTGGGAGGCGACAAGGTGCGGGTGGCGGCGGCTGAACCGGTGGGATGGGACAAGCCTCCTAAAATCTAGGGTTGGACTGTTTATATACCGCTGTGGAATTAGGCTAGGGGCTATTTCACCACGTGACACAAGTGGCAAGCAATCCAAACTATTCAAAAAAAAGGCTAGGGGCTATTTGGACCCTCGATTTAGATCGGACGGTCGGGAAAAATTAGGTTAGGGAGTCCAATTAAAAAATCCTGATGATGGTTTGGGGTATTACGGGGATGATCCGGTCCCAATGGTCATCTCCGTATGTTTTGGGTTCGGGGAAGGTATCGGGCGCGCGCGAAGGGTCTGTGCACTGTGCAGAGGGGCTAGGCATAGCAGAGAGGGAAAACACGGGCAGCCCGGCATCAGGTTTTATAAAACGAAAACGCCTGACAACTAACCGATGACGGTGCCGCTACAGTTGATCGTTCGGGCATCAAACGAACTCTGATTGCGACGAAATTTGACAGGCGGTCTACCTACAATAAAATAAGACCGCACACCAACTTTCGACCAAATCCGAGAATATTTTTCGCGCGCTTTTAAAAGCATTTTTTTAACGATGTCGCGGGCGCGTGCGTGTGTGGGTGGTCTCGAAACGATCGTCGACGAGAACGGAGAGAACCGGCGACTACGAACGGATGCAAGCTTTCAAAACGACGGCTACGCAGTGCCGATGCAATGCACATGATGCAAATGATGTGATGATGAATGCGACAACCAAACGAATCACACGGCGATAAAGGAAATAAAAGGGGAATCTTTTGGAGCGTCGGTCCCGGGCTGTTACAATATGACCGGTAAGGCTCCTGAGGCGTGTTGCTCAGGAACCCCCTTCGACGCTCAAGCGACTCTACGTCGGCAGGTCCCAGTCCTGCACATTTCCCTACCACCGCAATGTACGACTGGATCACCAAGGACGCAATTACGAGGTGAGGCCTCGACACCCTTGATGCCGACCGGATCACCAAGGACGACATCAAGGGTGGCGAGTGGCTATATGACCGGTAAGGCTCCTGAGGCGTGATGCTCAGGAGCCCCCTTTGACGCTCGAGTGATCCCCATTTCGTCCTGCCGGACGCTGCCTCAGGAGGCCCTGGGGCCTCCCGAGACTCCATGCTGCGGTGCCGCGCTGCGGTCGGAGCCCCCGAGCGGGGGTCGACGGCCTAAAGATGCGAGTCCCTGAGGCGATAGGGCCTTGCTAACCAGCCCCGAGGTGCCTCGGGGAGGCCAGGGCCGCACGGCTCCTTGCGAAACACCAATCCAGAAAGAGAGAACTCAAGACCGGCAAAATGAGAGAACAATGAGAGAAAAATCCCCGCCCCTTTTTCTTTTAAATATAAAGTTGCGAAATCTTCAAACTTCGTTCCAAAAAGCAGCGATTCGAACACCGAAAATAGACAAGCAACTGCCACGTCCGGCCCCAAGGCTAGTCTTTGTCTTCGTCTTCCCCCTGCGCTGAGCGTAGGGCATCCACGTTGCATGGGCATAGCCATTGGAGGGCAGTGTTGTCCGCCAGCACGGAGCTGTGGCTTCCACATTGCGTGGGAGGGAACCCCTCCGCGTCCTCGGGGGGCTCCGGGCGTATACAGCCCGCTCATTATTACGTGAGAGTGTCACGGCCGTAGATAGCTGGGCAAGCCCCCAGGCGCACGGCCTGGGGGCTCCCAACTCCGTCAAGAACCATCCCATGCATTTCTGCTCGGTTGCGCGCCTTTATGACCCAAACCCGAATGCATTGTTCCCCGCGCAGCCGCAAGATTGCGCTCCCGTGGCCCAAACATGAGCACAATACATCCGGCGCAGCCATAAAGGTGTTTTGTCAATGAAGCCGCCTCGTGAAGCGTCCACGCGTCGGCCGGACAATGTCTTGTGGGCCTCGTGAGGCCCAGCCTCCCGAGGCCGCGCCGACGCTTCAGTTGCCGCAGGTGGCCCGCGCTGTTTGTGTCTTGTTGCTCCCCCCAGGCCATTACTCCTGAGGCCTCGGGGCTCTGTCCGGCGTTGCTTGCTCGCGAGGGCGTCGCGCTTGCGCCGCGCCCCGCGGGCCCGGGGGCGCCCCCCTCTTTCTCCCACTCGCGTCGTCCAGTCCCGGTGCTCCGTCGGCTGAAGCCCCCAGGCCCGGCTCGGGGAGGACGCCCGGGGTGCTCCCTACTCTTGGGAGGTGCTGGCGCCTGCGGCAGGTGCCTGACCCGCCCCACCGTCGAGCCGTACGACGTAGCATGGTACATAGGGCTCCACATAAGAGCTCGGTTCCCCTCCTGAGCCGTCCGACGGGGCGCCGGGGACGGCCCCTCCTGGCGGCGGTGGGGCGCCGCCCCGTGCGCACCGCTCGCAGACCCTCCTGCGACGGGCCTCAGAGCGGAGCTACTTACCTCTGCCACCGCCGTTGGGTGGGCCGCGCGCCTCCTGGTGTGGATTGCCTCCTCGGCGAACTGATGCGCCTTCACCGTTGCTGCTTGTTTGTCTAGATGCCTGTGCCGTGTGCTCCCTGATGTCTACTACGCAACCTTCTTCTTGTAGACTCGTGTTGGGCCTCCAAGCGCAGAGTTTTGTAGGATAGTAGCAAATTTCCCTCAAGTGGATGCCCTAAGGTTTATCAATCCGTAGGAGGCGTAGGATGAAGATGGTCTCTCTCAAACAACCCTGCAACCAAATAACAAAGAGTCTCTTGTGTCCCCAACACACCCAATACAATGGTAAATTGTATAGGTGCACTAGTTCGGCGAAGAGATGGTGATACAAGTGTAATATGGATGGTAGATATAGGTTTTTGTAATCTGAAAATATAAAAACAGCAAGGTAGCAAGTAACAAAAGTGAGCAAAAACGGTATTGCAATGCGTGGAAACAAGGCCTAGGGTTCATACTTTCACTAGTGCAAGTTCTCTCAACAATACTAACATAGTTGGATCATATGTAAATCCCTCACGTGCAACAAAGAGTTCACTCCAAAGTCACAAATAGCGGAGAATAAACAAAGAAATTATTGTAGGGTATGAAACCACCTCAAAGTTATCTTTTCTGATCAATCTTATGAGCTATCCCTATAAGTGTCACGAACAGCCCTAGAGTTCGTACTAAAATAACACCTTAAGATACACATCAACCAAAACCCTAATGTCACCTAGATACTCCAATGTCACCACGAGTACCCATGGGCTTGATTATACGATATGCATCACATAATTTCAGATTCATCATGTTCAATCCAACACAAAGAACTTCAAAGAGTGCCCCAAAGTTTCTACCGAAGAGTCAAGACGAAAACATGTGCCAACCCCTATGCATAGATTCCCAAGGTCACGGAACCCGCAAGTTGATCACCAAAACATACATCAAGTGGATCAATAGAACATCCCATTGTCACCACGGATATCCCATCGCAAGACATACATCAAGTGTTCTCAAATCCTTAAAGACTCAATCCGATAAGAAAACTTCAAAGGGAAAACTCAATTCATCACAAGAAGATAGAGAGGGGAAAACTCCATATGATTCATCTATATTAATAAAGCTCGCGGTACATCAAGATCGTGCCATCTCAAGAACACGAGACTGAGAGATCAAGCACATAGCTACTGGTACATACCCTCAGCCCCGAGGGTGAACTACTCCCTCCTCGTCATGGAGACCGCCGGGATGATGAAGATGGCCTCCGGTGATGGTTTCCCCCTCCGGCAGGGTGCCGGAACAGGCTCCCGATTGGTTTTTCATGGCTCTGGAGGCTTGCGGCGGCGGAACTCCCGATCTAGGTTTCTTTTCGGAGATTTCTATATTTATAAGAGTTTTTGGTGTTGGTCCCACGTCCAGAAGGTTCCCGAGGAAGTCACAAGCCAGGGGGGCGCGCCCTAGGGGGGGGCGCCCCCCACCCTTGTGGCTTCCTCGGCCTTCCTCTCCGGTGACTTTTCGCTCCAGTATTTTTTATATTTTCCAAAAATATTCTCCGTAAATTTTCAGCTCATTTCGAGAACTTTTATTCCTGCACAAAAACAACACCACGGTAGTTCTGATGAAAACAGCGTCAGTCCGGGTTAGTTCTAATAAATCATACCAAAATCATATAGAATTATTGTAAACATGGCATGAATACTTCATAAATTATAGATACGTTGGAGACGTATCAGCATCCCCGAGCTTAATTCCGTCTCGTCCTCGAGTAGGTAAATGATAAAAGAAATAATTTATGAAGTGTGAATGCTACCTAACATATTCATCATATTCTTTTCTTCTTTGTATAGCATGGACATTTGGACTTGTAAATGATTCAAAGCAATAGTCTAGTTTTAACATAATGACTTCAATACTCAAGCATGTCAACAAGCAACCATGTCTTTCAAAATATCAACACTAAAGAAAGTTATCCCTAGCCCATCATGCTCAATCATTGATCCATTCATGAAACACACTCAAATAGTAGCTATGCCCAATGCTCAAGTACGATCATAGTGCCCCCTAGTTGGTGCTTATAAGAGAAGATGGAGACTCAAAGCAAAAATAAAAAATTGCATAAAGTAAATAGATAGGCTCTTCGCAGAGGGAAGTAGGGATTTGTAGAGGTGCCAGAGCTCAAGGTTTAAATTGAGAGAGAAAAATATTTTGAGTGGCATGCTTTTCCTGTCAACGAAAACGACAAAGTATCTCACAATACTTTCCATGCTAGATACATTATAGGCGGTTCCCAAACAGAATGGTAAAGTTTTTACTCCCCCTCCACCAATCAATCACACTCCACGGCGAGCCGAATCCACAGGTACCGTCCATACAAACAACAATCTTGGGGGAGTTTTGTTTCATTATATTTTGATTTGATTTTTGAGCATGGAACTAGGCATCCCGAATACCAGCCACTTTCTCGTGAATGATAGTGAATCAACACATATCATGATGATAACACACCTAGCATGGAAAAATATTGGATACTCCCCACCGTTTCATGAGCGGTACGGGCACCCAAAAGAGAAAATTTATTTTGAAAATTTAGAGATGGCACATACAAATTTGCTTAGAAAGGCATGGAAATACCGCATATAGGTAGGTATGGTGGACTCATAAGGCAAAACTTGGTTTAAGGATTTTGGATGCACAAGTAGTATTTCTACTTAGTACAAATGGAGGCTAGCAAATAGATTGGGAAGCAACCAAACCAAGTAACGAAAATTCACATAAGTGAGCATTGAACAAAACTAACACCGAATAATGCACCACAAGTAGGATGTAACTTCATTGCATAACTATTGACTTTTGTACTTGCATAGGGAATCACAAACCTTAACACCAATATTCCTACTAAATCATAATTACTCACTAACATGACTCACATATTACTATCATCATGTTTCAAAACTATTACAAAGAATCAAGTTTAATTTGTCCCATGATCTTTCATGAATGTTTTTATTATATCCTCCTTGGATATCTATCACTTTGGGACTAGTTTCATATATTGCCATTGCTTTATGGGAAGCTCAAACAAATTTAAGTGAAGTACATGAGCATAAAGATTTCATCCCTCAAAAAGGTATAAGTGAAGCATGAGAGGAAATGACAAGCTACTCTCAAAAGATATAAGTGAAGATCAATGAGTAGTCAAACAATTAAGTAGCTATGTGAGGACTCTCTCTCTCTATCAATAAATATTTTCAGATCTGAGGTATTTTATTAAACAGCAAGCAAAATAAAAATAGCACTCCAAGAATAGCACGCATCATGTGAACGAATAAAAAATTAGGCTCATCATAGGCTAACCGATAATTGTTGATGAAGAGAGGTGGGATGCGTAGCATCCCCAAGCTTAGATGCTTGAGACTTCTTGAAATATTTACTTGGGGTGCCTTGGGCATCCCCAAGCTTGAGCTTTTGTATCTCGTTCAATTCTCTCATATCATGGTTTCACCTATTCTCAAAAACATCATCCACACAAAACTTGAAAAGAACTCGTGAGATAGGTTAGTACACATAATAATAAATCAACTCTTTATGTACTGCCAAGACAAGTTGCATAATAATTTTCAAACATTAGGTACTGTATACTATCATTTCCACAATTTATATCTACCAATATAGGCTAGGGAAACTATAGGATAAGTACATAACGAAACTATGACAGCAATCTGTCTAAACAGAACAGTATGTAGGAATCTATTAAACCAGTGTACTTATTTAACTCAAAAAATTATGAAAATTTAGGACAAGCTAAAAAATTTATATGACAACACTGTGTAAAAATTTCAAAAGCTTACCACATTCCAGTAAAATATGAAAATTCAAACACTACAGCAAAAGTTTCTTTTTTTACACAGCACACATCAAACATGCAATGCAAGCATCCTAAAGGCAATTCTTGGAACTTTTTATTGAAAAACAAGATTATAAATGACACCTAACATAGAACAAGAAAATAAAATGACGCTCCAAGCAAAACTCATATTATGTGACGAATAAAAATATAGCTCCAAGTAAGATATACCGATAATGTTGAAGACGAAAGAGGGGATGCCTTCCGGGGCATCCCCAAGCTTAGGCGCTTGAGTCTTCCTTGGATATTACCTTGGGGGTGACTTGGGCATCCCCAAGCTTAGGTTCTTGTCACTCCTTATTCTCCTCATATCGGTGTCTCACCCAAAACTTGAAAACTTCAATCACATAAAACTTAACGGAACTTCGTGAGATGGGTTAGTATAATAAAGGTAGATCATTCACTTAGGTACTGTCAAGACAAGATTCATAATTGTTTCCACATGATACCTACTGTATTCTATCATTCCCATAATTTATACCGCTAAATATAAGCTATGGAAACACTAAAACAAGCAAACTATGCATGCAAAACAGAATCTGTCAAAAACAGAACAGTCTGTGAAGATCTGTAGTGTAACCATACTTCCCTGTCTCTAAAAATTCTAAAAAATTAGGAAAATCTAGGAACTTTGTATATAAATCATGTGTAAAAAATTCAGATCAAAACCACGTTCCAGTGAATTTACAAAATTCCTGGACTGAGAGAAAAAGTTTCTGTTTTTGCACAGAATCAAGTCAACTATCATCCACACTATCCCAAAGGCTTTACTTGGCACTTTATTGAAACAAAAGCTATAAAACATGATTATACAGTAGCTTAATCATGTGGACACACAAAAACAGTAGGTATATATATTGGGTTGTCTCCCAACAAGCGCTTTTCTTTAGTGCCTTTTTAGCTAGGCATGATGATTTCAATGATGCTCACAAAAAAAGATAAGAATTGAAACACAAAGTGAGCATCATGAAGCATATGACTAGCACATTTAAGCCTAACCCACTTCCTATGCATAGGAATTTTGTGAGCAAACAATTTATGGGAACAAGAATCAACTAGCATAGGAAGGCAAAACGAGCTTAACTTCAAAACTTTGAACACATAGGGAGGAAACTTGATATTATTGCAATTCCTAGAAACATATGTTCCTCCCTCATAATAATTTTCAGTAGCATCATGAAGGAATTTCACAATATAACTATCACATAAAGCATTATTTTCATGATCTACAAGCATAGAAAGTTTATTACTCTCCACATAAGCATATTTCTTCTCATTCATAATAGTGGGAGCAAACTCAACAAAATAACTATCATGAGATACTTGATTGACATAACCACTTTGAATATTAAAAACATGATGACAAGTTTCATGGTTACTATCACTCTTTATAGCATACATGTCATCATCATAATCATCATAGATAGGAGGCATGCCATCATCATAATAGTTTTGCTCATCAAAACTTGGGGGACTAAAAATATCATATTCATCAAACATAGCATCCCCAAGCTTGTGGCTTTGCATATCATTAGCATCATGAATATTCAGAAAATTCATACTAACAATATTACAATCATGCTCATCATTCAAGGAATTCTCACTAAGTATTTTCATAAATTCTTTCTGTACCAATTGAGCACAATTTTCCAAACCATCATTTTCACGAAAGACATTATAAAGACGAAACAAATGATGCAACCTAAACTCCATTTTTTTGTAGTTTTCTTTTATAAAACCAAACTAGTGAAAAACAAGAAACTAAAAGATTCAATTGCAAGATCTAAAGATGTACCTTCAAGCACTCACCTCCCTGGCAACGGCGCCAGAAAAGAGCTTCGTTGACGGGATGTGAGTGCCACTTACCTAGCCTCCCCGGCAACGGCGCCAGAAAAGAGCTTGATGTCTACTACGCAACCTTCTTCTTGTAGACTCGTGTTGGGCCTCCAAGCGCAAAGTTTTGTAGGACAGTAGCAAATTTCCCTCAAGTGGATGACCTAAGGTTTATCAATCCGTGGGAGGCATAGGATGAAGATGGTCTCTCCCAAACAACCCTGCAACCAAATAACAAAGAGTCTCTTGTGTCCCCAACACACCCAATAGGTGCACTAGTTCGGCGAAGAGATGGTGATACAAGTGTAATAGGGATGGTAGATATAGGTTTTTGTAATCTGAAAATATAAAAACAGCAAGGTAGCAAGTAACAAAAGTGAGCAAAAACGGTATTGCAATGCGTGGAAACAAGGCCTAGGGTTCATACTTTCACTAGTGCAAGTTCTCTCAACAATACTAACATAGTTGGATCATATGTAAATCCCTCACGTCCAACAAAGAGTTCACTCCAAAGTCACAAATAGCAGAGAACAAACGAAGAAATTATTGTAGGGTACGAAACCACCTCAAAGTTATCTTTTTTGATCAATCTTATGAGCTATCCCTATAAGTGTCACGAACAGCCCTAGAGTTCGTACTAAAATAACACCTTAAGATACACATCAACAAAAACCCTAATGTCACCTAGATACTCCAATGTCACCACGAGTACCCATGGGCTTGATTATACGATATGCATCACATAATTTCAGATTCATCATGTTCAATCCAACACAAAGAACTTCAAAGAGTGCCCTAAAGTTTCTACCGGAGAGTCAAGACGAAAACATGTGCCAACCCCTATGCATAGATTCCCAAGGTCACGGAACCCGCAAGTTGATCACCAAAACATACATCAAGTGGATCAATAGAACATCCCATTGTCACCACGGATATCCCATCACAAGACATACATCAAATGTTCTCAAATCCTTAAAGACTCAATCCGATAAGAAAACTTCAAAGGGAAAACTAAATTCATCACAAGAAGATAGAGAGGGGAAAACTCCATATGATTCATCTATATTAATAAAGCTCATGGTACATCAAGATCGTGCCATCTCAAGAACATGAGAGAGAGAGAGATCAAACACATAGCTACTGGTACATACCCTCAGCCCCAAGGGTGAACTACTCCCTCCTCGTCATGGAGACCGCCGGGATGATGAAGATGGCCTCCGGTGATGGTTTCCCCCTCCGGCAGGGTGCCGGAACGGGCTCCCGATTGGTTTTTTGTGGCTCTGGAGGCTTGCAGTGGCGGAACTCCCGATCTAGGTTTCTTTTCGGAGATTTCTATATTTATAAGAATTTTTGGCGTTGGTCCCACGTCCAGAAGGTTCCCGAGGAAGTCACAAGCCAGGGGGGCGCGCCCTAGGGGGGGGGGGCGCCCCCACCCTTGTGGCTTCCTCGACCTTTCTCTCCGGTGACTTTTCGCTCTAGTATTTCTTATATTTTCCAAAAATATTCTCCGTAAATTTTCAGCTCATTCCGAGAACTTTTATTTCTTCACAAAAACAACACCACGGTAGTTCTGCTGAAAACAACGTCAGTCTGGGTTAGTTCTAATAAAATCATACCAAAATTATATAGAATTATTGTAAACATGGCATGAATACTTCATAAATTATAGATACGTTGGAGACGTATCACTCCCCGCGCAGTATGGCGCGCTCCCGCCTGGTCAGCCCGGGCTGCTGAAGGTCCACCGGGTCACGGAGGCGCGTGTTGGTGTGCGCGCGGGGCGCCCCATTGTTTCCTCCGTGCATTCGGTCGTCGTGGCCGGGGTGCGCCCCGAAACCAGTCACCGGGATCCGAAGGAGAAGGAGCACGGCGTGTGGCGGGCCCCGCTCGGGCTCGCCCAGTGCCGAAGGGGGCATACCGCCGGCGGGCTGGGGAACGGGCGCGGCGGACTAGCCCCTAGCGCCTGACGCCTGCGGCCTTGAAGAAGAGTGAGGAGCCACGGCCCTCTGCGCGACGGTGACCAGCTCTGCAACGTGGTCGGCCCATGCGTCGAAGCCCCCGTGCGTCGGGCAGTGGTGGAGCATCTCGCTTGCCAGCAGTAGCGCATCGTGCGCGTCGAGGTCCCCCACGTAGGTGCGGCGCGTCGCCGGTGCTAAGGGCGTCGCCCGCCCGCCGTGTGCTTGGGCGGTGCGAGAGGCGGCGACAGTGGAGATGATGCTGGTGGCTTGATACTGACCGCCCAGTACTATGTCGTTGGGGTGTGGGCCTCCGGCGGCTGCGGCGGGGTTGATGGAAGCTGAGCTGCTGCGACCGGGGGAGGCTTGTTGGGCGCCGGCCATCGGAGCGGTGAAGCGTGGGAAGAGCGAGGCTTGGAGAAGACTCCGACACGCCCCCGACCTGGCGCGCCAAATGTCGGATTTCGGGTTCCGCAAAACCCTCAGGATTCGAACACGGGGGCGTGTGCGAAGATCCCCTGCAGCCTCACCCTACCTAGCTCACTACTCGATGGATATAACGATGAACTCGCACGATGACGAGGAAGAAGATGAACATGGCAATTTACCCAGGTTCGGGCCGCTGCGAAGCGTAATACCCTACTCCTGCTTTGGTGGATTGCCTCTCGTGGAGGTATGGTGGATGAACTAGTACAATGTTCAGGAGCCTCGTGAGGACGCTCTTGAGGTGTTCTTGGCCCTCTACCAGCTTTGTGATGGGTCGGATGGATGGGTGGACCGACTGATTGCCCGATCCCCTGCTATGGTGTAACCTAGCCTCTATATATAGCGGTGACCCGGGTCCCTGAGATAGTAGCCTCTTTCTACGAAGCCTTTGCTACTCACGTTGACCTCCCTAAGGAGAAGTGGTTTAAATATCATCCCCCTATTAAAGAAGAAATTAAAGAACCGTTCATAGCTAAAGAAGAAACCATCTTTTACAATGTTGATCCAGTTGTGCCTACCGCTTATATTGAAAATCCACCTTTCCCTGTTAGGATAAAGGAACATGCTAAGGTATCAACTGTGGTCCGTAAGAGTAATATAAGAGCACCTAAACCCCCTGAGCAAATTAAAGGAGAATCTAGTGTTGCTATAGTTAAAGATCTCTTGGTAGAAAATATTGATGGGCATGTTATCTACTTTTGTGATGAAGCTGCTAGAATTGCTAAACCCGATGAAAAAATAAACATAGACCTATAGAAGGCATGCCCGTTGTCTTAGTCAAAATAGGAGATCATTACTATCATGGTTTATGTGATTTGGGTGCTAGTGCGAGTGCTATCCCTTTTACTCTTTACCAAGAAATTATGGAAGAAATAGCACCTACTGAAATGGAAGACATTGATGTTACTATTAAACTTGCTAATAGAGACACTATCACACCACTTGGGATTGTTAGAGATGTTGAAGTCTTGTGTGGGAAGGTAAAATACCCTACTGAATTTCTAGTCCTTGGTTCCCCACAAGATGACTTTTGTCCCATTATCTTTGGTAGACCTTTCTTGAGCGCCGTCAATTCTAAGATAGATTGTGAAAAACAAACGGTCGGTGTCAGCTTTGGTAATGTGTCGCATGAGTTTAATTTTTGCAAGTTAGTAGACAACCTCGTGATAAAGCGCTATCTAGTAAGGATGAAATAATTGGTCTTGCTTCTATTGTTGTGCCTCCAACTGATCCATTAGAACAATATTTGCTTGACCATGAAAATGATATGGACTTGCGTGAAAGAATAGAAATAGATCAAATTTTCTTTGAACAACAACCTCTCCTGAAACACAATTTGCCTATTGAAACTCTTGGAGGTCCTCCTCCACCTAAAGGTGATCCTGTGTTTGAATTGAAACAATTGCCTGACACTCTGAAGTATGCTTATCTTGACGAGAAAAAGATATATCCTGTTATTATTAGTGCTAACCTTTCAGAACATGAAGAAGAGAGATTATTGAAAGTTCTGAGGAAGCACCGGGCTGCTATTGGATATACTCTTCATGATCTTAAGGGCATTAGTCCCACTCTATGTCAGCACAAGATTAATATTGTCGGATTTTGGGCTCCGCAAAACCCTCAGGATTCGAACACGGGGGCGTGTGCGAAGATCCCCTACAGCCTCGCCCTACCTAGCTCACTACTCGATGGATATAACGATGAACTCGCACGATGACGAGGAAGAAGATGAACATGGCGATTTACCCAGGTTCGGGCCACTGCGAAGTGTAATACCCTACTCCTGCTTTGGTGGATTGCCTCTCGTGAAGGTATGGTGGATGAACTAGTACAATGTTCAGGAGCCTCGTGAGGACGCTCTTGAGGTGTTCTTGGCCCTCTGCCGGCTTTGTGATGGGTCGGATGGAAGGGTGGATCGACTGATTGCCCGATCCCCTGCTATGGTGTAACCTAGCCTCTATATATAGCGGTGATCCGGGTCCTCTTCCCTTATCGCCATGGCGGGAAGGGATCCCACAATGGCCAAATTTGAAGGGGGACAGGAGTACATCCCCGCCCTGCGCAAAGGCGGTCTTCGCCTGCAAAGTAGCTGTCGACGACGCAGTGGTGGGCTCGGCGATGACCTCCGTCCTGCAGGGCTCGTGGTCTTGGTCTTGTTGCACCGGAATGGAAACCTTTAGGGGATGCTTTGGGAACCCGCGTACGTCCTTGCCCCCTTTGCACCAAAGGGGAAACGGCTCCGCCTAGCGTGCTGGCGCTCGCGTGTCCTTCCTTGCGTCACCCTTGACTCTTGAGGCCGAGTCCTGCATGGAGATCTCCGCCGCTCCGGAGGGGGCCTGGGGAGACCCATCCCTTGCCGGTCTTGACGCTGCTCCTCCTCGCGAGCCTAGGGTCCTCGCGAGGGCCTTGTCTTGAGTGGGGCTGCGCCTGGCTGTGCTTGGCTGATGAAGTGGGCCATGCCCTGGGCCGCAGGCAGGCAGGTCTGGGTACCCCCATTCCCAGAACGCCGACAAATATGGAACCTGATGCTAAACCCGTTGTTGATCACCAACGGCGTTTGAATCCTAAGATTAAGGAAGTGGTAAGAACGGAAATATTAAAGCTTCTGGAAGCAGGTATAATCGATCCCATAGCTGATAGTACATGGGTAAGTCCCGTTCATTGTGTCCCTAAGAAAGGAGGTATTACCATTGTTCCTAATGATAAGAATGAACTCATTCCACAAAGAATTGTCACTTGCTATAGAATGGTAATTGATTTTAGAAAATTAAATAAAGCTATTAGAAAAGATCATTACCCTCTGCCTTTCATTGATCAAATGCTAGAAAGATTATCTAAGCACACACACTTTTGTTTCCTAGATGGATATTCTGGTTTCTCTCAAATACCTGTGTCATAATCCGATCAAGAAAAAACTACCTTTACTTGCCCTTTTGGAACCTATGCTTATAGACGCATGCCTTTTGGTTTATGCAATGCACCTGCTACCTTTCAAAGATGTATGACTGCTATATTCTATGATTTTTGTGAAAAGATTGTGGAGGTTTTCATGGATGATTTTTTCTTTTACGGGACTTCTTTTGATGATTCCTTAAGCAACCTTGATTGAGTTTTGCAGAGATGTGAACAAACTAATCTCATCTTGAATTGGGAGAAGTGCCACTTTATGGTTAATGAAGGCATTGTCTTGGGGCATAAAATATCTGAACGAGGTATTTAGGTGGATAAAGCTATAGTTGATGCAATTGAGAATATGCCATGTCCAAAACATATTAAAGGTATTCGAAGTTTCCTTGGTCATGCTGGTTCTTATAGGAGGTTCATTAAAGACTTCTCTAAAATTTCTAGGCCTCTTACTAATCTTTTGCAAAAGGATATTCCTTTTGTTTTTGATGATGATTGTGTGGAAGCCTTTGAAACACTCAAGAATGCCTTAACCTCTACACCTATCGTACAACCACCTGATTGGAACTTGCCTTTTGAAATTATGTGTGATGCTAGTGATTATGCTGTTGGTGCTGTTCAAGGACAAAGAGTTGATAAGAAATTGAATGTTATCCATTATGCTAGCAAAACTCTAGACAGTACCCAACGAAATTATGCCATCACTGAAAAGGAATTTTTAGCAGTTGTGTTTGCTTGTGATAAATTTGGATCCTATATTGTTGTTTCCAAAGTTATTGTTCTCACGGATCATGCAGCTATAAAATATCTTATGGAAAAGAAAGATGCTAAACCTAGACTCATTAGGTGGGTTCTCTTGCTTCAAGAATTTGACTTACACATCGTTGATAGGAAGGGAGCTGAGAACCCCATAGCTGATAACTTGTCTAGGTTAGAAAATATTCTTGATGACCCACTACCTATTGATGATAGTTTCCTTGACGAAAAGTTAGCTACAATAAATGTTTCTCAAAACACACCTCGGTATGCTGATTATGCTAACTACATTGTCGCTAAATATATACCACCTAACTTCACTTACCAACAAAAGAGAAAAAAATTCTATGACTTGAGACATTACTTTTGGGATGACCCACATCTTTATAAAGAAGGAGTAGATGGTATTATTAGACGTTGTGTACCTGAGCATGAACAGGAACAAATCCTACGGAAATCTCATTCCGAAGCTTATGGAGGACATCATGCGGGAGATATAACTGCTCATAAGGTATTGCAATCTGGTTTGTATTGGCCTACTCTCTTCAAGGATGCCCGTAAGTTTTTCTTGTCTTGTGATGAATGTCAAAGAATTGGTAATATCGGTAAGCGTCAGGAAATGCCTATGAATTATTCACTTGTTGTTGAACCATTTGACGTTTGGGGTTTTGATTATATGGGGCCTTTTCCTTCTTCCAACGGGTACACTCATATTTTGGTTGATGTTGATTATGTCACTAAGTGGGTAGAAGCTATTCCAACTAGTAGTTCTTATCACCAAACCTCCATCAAAATGCTTAAAGAGGTTATCTTCCCGAGGTTTGGAGTCCCTAGATATTTAGTGACCGATGGTGGTTCACATTTTATCCATGGTGCTTTCCGTAAGATGCTTGCTAAATATGATGTTAACCATGGAATTGCATCACCCAATCATCCTCAATCTAGTGGTCAAGTTGAACTTAGCAATAGAGAAATAAAATTAATATTACAAAAAACTGTCAATATGTCTCGTAAGAATTGGTCTAAGAAACTAGATGATGCACTCTGGGCCTATAGAACAGCTTATAAAAATCCTATGGGTATGTCTCCATACAAAATGGTATATGGGAAAGCTTGTCATTTGCCTCTAGAATTAGAACACAAAGCATTTTGGGCAATTAAAGAACTTAACTATGATTTCAAACTTGACGGTGAGAAGAGGCTATTTCATATTAGCTCACTAGATGAATGGAGAACCCAAGCCTATGAAAATGCCAAGCTATTCAAAGAAAAAGTAAAAAGATGGCATGACAAAAGAATCCAAAAGCGGGAATTAAAAATAGGAGATTATGTTCTTTTTGTTCAACTCTCGTTTAAGATTTTTTGTAGGAAAGCTTCTCTCCAAATGGGAAGGACCATATATTATCGAAGAGGTTTATCGATCTGGAGCTATCAAGATTAATAACACCGAAGGTACTAACCCGAAGGTAGTCAATGGACATAGAATTAAGCATTATATCTTAGGTACGCCTATTAATGTTGAAAGCAATGTTATCCAAACCATGACACCGGAGGAACACATAAAAGAAACCTTCAGGAACACTCCAGAATTCTGAAAAATAGGAGGTACATGATACGGTAAGTAAACGGACTCCGAAAAATCCGCAAAAATATTTTTTGTCAGTTTTGGAATATAAGAAAATTTTGGAAATAAAAAAATAAACCGGAAGGTCATCGAGGTGAGCACGATACACCAGGGCGCGCTAGGCACCCCTGGGCGCGCCCTGATGGGTTGTGCCCACCTAGGATGCCTTCCCAATTCTGTTTTCCTTCCATATGCATGTTTCCCAAGAATAAAAATTCTCTATATATATCCCCGACTGTTTGACGACTGCATCGCAGAAAAATCCTCTGTTCTTGTTTCGTGCTGTTTCCTTGATAGATCTGAAAATATGTCATCTCAAGATTCGGAGGGGGAGAGCCATGTTGATCCCTATGTTCCAGACCCAAAGATCTTTAGGGAAATTTACCCCTATCTATGGACCTCAGAGGAGGAAGAAGACGCTACCATGAAGGAAACAAAAGATGATAGCTCTGAGGAAGAGGATGATCCATTACCTCAACCCGGAGACATGCATGTGGAGTTTAAAAAATCAAGCCTCCCTAGAAGATACAAACCTAAGGTCCAATTTATCCCATCTCGTTTTCTGCAGGAGAGCAAGGCGGCATTGTGCAAAAGGATATTAAAGCTTGAGTTGGAGAATGATGATCTAAGGGAGGAAAACTTTATGCTTAAATATAAGCTGAAGAAGAAGGCTTCTTCAACACCACTACCTTCTTCATCACCACCACCAAAGGAGACTTGAGTACACGTGTATGGGCACTCCCCTTGGCTTGAGCCAAGCTTGGGGGAGGTGCCCCGGTATCTTATCACCACCACTTTTATTCACCTTTACCTATTTTGTTCGATCTTTAGTTTCCCTTTGCTTTAGTTGAACAAAAGTTTAGCATGACTTATTTTCATGTGTTAGTTTCATGACCTATCTATCTATGTAATCGAGTGAGAGTTATATAATAAAGCTTAGTTTGAGTTTTTGCCTCTCTACTTTCTTGTTGCAATCAAAATAAAGAAAAAGAAAAACAAATGAAAAGAATCATATGAAAATCTTATGGTGAGTAATGACATCACATAAGGAAAAGTATAAGTAGTAAAATTTATTGGAGATTGACAAACATAGCATTGGTCAATGATGCAATTCATGAAAGAATTAATAAGGGAAGAGAAGATTCACATGCAAATACACTATCTTGGACATCCTTTATGATTGTGAGCCCCCATCAAATATTATATGTCAAAATTGTTGACGTTGGACAAGGAAGACAACGTAATGATTTATGCTCGTTCTTATCCACATATAAGTTATATTGTCATAGATCCTTCAACATGTGGTGCTTGCTCAATATCTTTGCTAGCCAAAATTCCGCACTAAGTAGAGATACTACTTGTGCATCCAAAAACCCAAAACCCAAATTCTTTCTTTGAGTGTCCACCATACCTACCTATGGATCGAGAAAGATCCTTCAAGTAAGTTGTCATCGGTGCAATAAGGCAATAAAAATTTGCTTCTAAAAGTGTTTGATCAATTAGTGTAAGAGAAAATTGAGCGCTATACGAACTTATGATGGCAGAGTAATAAAGGCGACGGACTGCATAATAAAGGTTGCTATCATAGGGGGCAATGTAGCGTGACGTTCTTATACATTAAGGGATTGGGCATACAAATCAATAAGCGTATGACAACCTCTGCTTCCCTCTGCGAAGGGCCTATCTTATACTTTTATGTATTTACTTTTATGCAAGAGTCAAAGTATTCTCCCCTATTCCTTTTTACTTTTTCTTTTTGCAAGCATCATGTGGTGAGGAAAGATCTAGGCACATATATCCAATTGGATATGAGTGGGCATGAGTTATTATTGCTGACATCACCCTTGAGGTGAATATGTTGGGAGGCGAAACTATAAGCCCCTATCTTCCTATGTGTCCGGTTGAAACTTTTTGTTCATGGGTATGCCGTGAGTGTTATCAATCATAGAAGACTAAATGATGGTTGAGTATGTGGACTTGCTAAAAGGCTCCGACATGAGACCCTTCCTGAAAATATGATGAATTGTAGTTGCAAAGTTGACTGAGAACATAGTTTGTTGGTTCCCAATAAGGTTTATGCTCCATACTTCTATGTTGTGATGAATTGTTACTTGTTCATGAGAAGCTATATGATAAAAATGTATTGAAATAAGTTTTTATGATAGAGTTTGTTGTTGTTATACCAATAAGCATGATGCTTTTTTGTCCGTATTTTGTTTTTATCGACACCTCTCTCTCAAACCATGTGGACATGCTTTTCAATATCGGCTTTCCCTTGAGGGCAAGCGAGGTCTAAGCTTGGGGGAGTTGATACGTCCATTTTGCATCATGATTTCCTAACGTTATTTACTTTGTTTTGTTGAATAATAATGCTTTGGGGAGTGATTCTAATGCCTTTTCTCTCATAATATGCAAGGTTTACACAAAGATGGAGAATACAGGCAGCTTGAATTCTGGACCTAAGAAAAGCACATCAGAGATACCTATTCTGCATAACTCCAATGAAGCTGAAATTTTACGGAGATTATTTTTGTATTTAATAAAAAATACTGGAGCAGAAAACTATCGGAGGGGGCCAGCAAGGTGGGCACAACCAACCAGGGCGCGCCAGACCCCCCTGGGCACGCCCTGGTGTATCGTGGCCACCTCGGCCCACCTCTGGAGCCCATCTTCTGGTATATAGTCACATTTGACCTAGAAAAAATCAGGGGAGGACTTTTGGGACAAAGCGCCGTCGCCTCGAGGCGGAACTTGGGCAGGACCCCTTTTGCCCTCCTGCGGAGCGATTCCGCCGGGGGAACTTCCCTCCCGAAGGGGGAAATCGAAGCCATCGTCATCACCAACACCCCTCTCATCTTTGGGAGGCCAATCTTCATCAACATCTTCAACAACACCATCTGCTCTCAAACCCTAGTTCATCTCTTGTGTTCAATCTTTGTACCGGAACCTCAGATTGGTACCTGTGGGTGACTAGTAGTGTTGATTACCTTGCGTAGTTGATTACTATATGATTTAGTTGGTGGAAGATTATAAGTTCAGATCCATTACGCTATTTAATACCCCTCTGATCTTGAGCATGATTATTATTTGTGAGTAGTTACCTTTGTTCTTGAGGTCACGGGAGAAGTCATGTTGCGAGTAATCATGTGAATTTGATATGTGTTCGATATTTTGATGATATGTATGTTGTGATTCCCTTGGTGGTGTCATGTGAACGTTGACTACATGACACTTCACCATTCATGGGCCTAAGGGAATGCATTGAGGAGTAGTTATTAGATGATGGGTTGCTAGAGTGATAGAAGCTTAAACCCTAGTTTATGCGGTACTTCATAAGGGGCTGATTTGGATCCAAACGTTTAATGCTATGGTTAGATTTTATCTTAATACTTTTCTGGTAGTTGCAGATGCTTGCGAGGGGGTTAATCATAAGTGGGATGTTGTTCAAGTAGGAACAACACCCAAGCACCGGTCCACCCACATATGTAATTATCAAAGTAGGGAACACGAATCAAACCAACATGATAAAAGTGACTAAATGAAATTCCCGTGTACCCTCAAGAACACTTTGCCTATTACTAGAGACTATTCTGGCCTGTCCTTTGCCACAAAAGGATTGGGCTACCTTGCTGCACCTTGTTTACCATTACTGTTACTAGCTTGTTACCAATTATCTTGCTATCAAACTATCTGTTACCTACAATTTCAGTGCTTGCAGAAATTACCTTGCTGAAAACTGCTTGTCATTTCCTTCTGCTCCTTGTTGGGTTCGACACTCTTACTTATCGAAAGGACTACGATTGATCCCCTATACTTGTGGGTCATCAGTGTACCGGAGCAAGTTGTCTATGTGTGTTTTCGAAAACGGATTAGATTTAAGATTTGTCGACCGTCCCAACCTTACATGTATAACCACGATACCCCTTATGGGACGGGGCTTTGTTGATTACTTTGGTCGGTTCTAGCAGATATCCTACATTACTAGTGGTGGGAGTGACGTGGTCACTCTCGAGACGGGGTCGTGCCGGAAAGGACGATCATGGGCTGTTTTTACAGACACCGGGCACACCGTTGCGTGCCCTCGTGGGTGATACTTGTGATGTACATCATGAGGGATGGCACCAACGAGTGGACTCTTTGTTAGTATCGTCAGGGGAAAGGCATTGTTTGGGTGCTTACCTCGGGTATGTGATATGTCGTGAGTCGTGGCTTGACACGGAAGTTCCTCGAGTCTTGTGGGTGAAGTGTGCAACCTCTGCGGAGTGTAAAACTATTCGAATAGCCGTGTCCACGGTCAAGGACAGTGGGGTGGTGCTTCTTAAACTACGTCCGATGTTTTAACAAACTTGGTGTGAGTGTGTGGGAAAGGAATACTTAAGTTAAGTCGGATGACTTGACATGATGATCGAACATGAGATGTTGAAACCTTGTTTATTTTGAGATCTGTAACCTGTTCATATGGATACTTGTATCCGCATGATGCATGCTCTTACAAGTTGATTGATCATGTCATTGCACTAAAAAATAATCTTTCCGCAACTTACCTACTTAGTGCTATATCATGCATCTTTATACCTTGTCCAAAACATGGGTTGCTTGCGAGTACATTCAAAGTACTCATTGGCTTGCCACTAGTTATTTAATTGGCCAGGCATGGAAAAGCAGGGATATGGTTAAGAATTCATTGGTGACGAACATGCGAACTAGGACGCTTCCCAGTCAGAATGCCTGTAGGGTTAAGGCAAATGGCATGGGTTCACGCTTTCATTCAAGATTTCTGCTCCTAGTTATGTCTGGTGCTTGGCCTTTATGGTCCTATCTATGTAAGACTTGTCCTTGATGGTCTTTATTTGTGTAAGACGGTATTGTCGGATTTCAGGCTCCGCAAAACCCTAAGTAGCTCGAACCCAGGGGCGTGTGCGAAGATTCCCCAACAGCTCCGCCCCCTCCAAGCTCACAACACGATAACCCCGCTCGATGGCGAGGAAGAAGATGGCACACAAGAGTTTACCCAGGTTCGGGCCGCTGCAAGATGGCACACAAAGGGGAAACTGTCCCCTCTGGCGCGCTGACGCCCGCCTGGCCCGGCTGGCGTCACCCTTGGCCTCCCGAGGTTGTGCGTTGCGTAGAAACCTCCGCCGCTCGGGAGGAGGCCTGGGGAGGCCTACCTCCTCGCGGGTCTAGGTGTTGTTTCCCTCGCGAGCTCGTGGCCTCGCGAGGGCCTTGTGTTGAGCGAGTCCGCACTGGGCCATACTCGGTCGTCGAGGTGGGCCACGCCCTGGGCCGCAGGCAGGCAAGTCTGGGTACCCTAGTATCCAGAACGCCAATAGTAGCCCCTGGGCCCGTGGCGCGCTCGAGCCAGCTTTGGGGCAAAGCCACGGAGGATGGCCCGAAGCGTCGTGGGCCCTAATTGCCTGCGGGCCCGACTAGACGCGTGGCACACCACGAGACGTGGACGTCTTGGCTCCCCGAAGACGTAGGGTACTGCCCTGAGTCGGGCTAACGCGAGGCCTGCGCGCCTCCTTGGCCATCATTGCTCTTCTTTGAATGCGGCTGACCCCTTGCGTTCTCTCTCGCCTCGGGCCACGCGGATGTGACCCAACGGGAGCAGAGGAAACGACGTGAGGCAGGATAGCACGCCGAACGAGTCTGGCACGCGTCGCTCAAGGTGCATGGCGACTCCACTCCCCACGACGCCTCGGCAACCGCTCCGTCTGGCCTTCAGTCGGCGCACATTGCGGGACCATCAATACCCGGGATTGGGAAAGCGCCGGTTGACCCCATCCAGCTATAAATGGGCAGGGGGGAAACTGAGCCGCCAGCCCATCCCTACTTCTTGCTCCCCCATCTTCGTCCTTTGTCTACCCCATCATGACACTGGTAAGGAGGTTTTCCGCAGCCGAGAAGGGAAAGGCCTGCCAGGGGGCGCCGGGTCAACAACCTCCCAAGAGGAGTAGGGGTCGCCCCCGCAAGTATGCTGGGACGTCCCCGGCGGCACCCCGTGGGCGGGGGCGCCCCTCCGCAGGGCCCGGCGCTTTTGCTCGCGCAGCCGGAGGCGGTGGGCGCGGTTGCCGTGGCAGGGGGGAGAGACCTGCAGTCGGTGCCCAGCCGCCGCGCCCGCAAGCCTGCACGGCCGACGCGGGCCTTGAGTTCCTGGTGCCGGTGGAGAGGGCGGCGAGCTCCTGGTTGCAGCTCCCATGCTCCTTCGCAGAGAAGTTGCCGGCTGACGCGCCCGTGGGCCTGTGGCTGCAGGCCGACGGGTGTTGCAGCGGTGCGTTGTGGGTGGAGGCTGAGGTCACCCCCGCAGGCAACGCCTTCTTGGGCCGCGGGTGGCAGACCTTAGCCCGAGCCCATGGCTTGGAGGGGAGGCCCACGCTCCACTTCAAGCATGGCGGCGCCGCGACGCTTTTCGTCAAGATCTTCGGCGAAGATGGGAGGCGTTTGGAGTGCTGCCCGTAGGGCGGCGGCAGCGGCGATCTTGGAGGTGAGCTTGCCCTTGGCGACGGCCGCCATGTTTCCAGCAGCAGCGATACATCCTCCGAGGAGAGCCCGAGCGACGACAGCTATGACGCCCCGCCACGCCGTCGCACCCGGACTTCGGGGGAAGCCAACCGCGGCGGCGCCGCTCCCCTGCCCGGGAAGCGGCCACGCCGACGTGCCACCATGGCGCCATCAAGGAGGAGGAGGACTCCGACTGAGCGTCGGCGCGCCAAGGCTGGGGCCTTAGGAGCGGCGGCCCCCCAGGGCGGGGGCTCCTTCGCCTTCTTTTCTTTTCTTCTGCCTGTAATCAAAATCATGGGGGGGGGGGGGGCTTTCGGGTGTATGATGAACCTTGGCGCTTGCGCCCTCTTAGTAGCACTCTCGTTACGCATTACGGTCGTTGTGTTACTATTAACTAAGGCCTCCCTTTGATCATAGTTAGAGTGCTTAGCTTGATGCGTCCGCGGCGGGCTTCCGCGTCGTGAGGTTTAGCAGTGGCGTCCAGGGAGCTAATAGCACTTGGAGAGCTTGGGGAGGTTCCTCTTTCCTGCGAATGAGGCGACTTGGGGGGGGGGGGGCTTTCGAGGCTCTACATCTGCAGGGCCCGATCCCGTGCATGCCCCACCACCGTTGGGGTGTCCGGATCACCAAGGCGCGACTAAAGGGGGCGAGGCCTCGATCGCCATTGGGGCGTCCGGATCACCAGGACGAGACCAATAGCGAGCGAGTAGCCACGCAATCAGTGAGGCTCCTGAGGCGCAGTGCTCAGGAGCCCCCTTTCGACGCTCAAGCGGCACTCTACATCGGCGGGGCCCGATCCCGTGCATGCCCCACCACCGTTGGGGCGTCCGGATCACCAGGATGAGACCAAAGGGGGCGAGGCCTCGCTCTCTATTGGGGCGTCCAGATCACCGGGATGAGACCAATAGCGAGCGAGTAGCCACGCGATCGGTGAGACTCCTGAAGCGCAGTGCTTAGGAGCCTCCCTTGACGTTCATGTGGCGACCAATCCTTTCTGCCGGTTCTTGTCCCAGGAGGCGTGAGCCTCCAGGGGTTTTTGAGACAGTGCACCGAGCCATGGTGGAGGCCCCGAGCGAGGGTTAGACGACGCGCGCCTGCTAGCTTGCTCGAGATGGCCACGCGAGGACTAGGACGCCAAGGCCATGCGGGGACCAGGACGCCAAGGCCTTGGCGAGGTGTGCGCACCGTGCCAGTAGCCCCCGCTCGCGGGGCGCGAGAGGGAGAGGCTGGCAGGCGTTATCTCGAAGAAAGAAATTTCAAGAGAGAGAGGACTGCAAGAAGAAAAAATTCTTGCCCCTTTTCCTTTAAATAGAGTCAACAAAAAACCTCGGACTTCTTTCCAGGGAAAAGGCAAATTCGAACACAAGAAAGGCAAAGAGAAGCCGCGTCCGGCACCTAGTCTAGTCTTCGTCTTCCCCCAGCGTGGAACATAGGGCATCCACGTTGCGTGGGCATAGTCATTGAAGGACAGTGTTGTCCGCCAGCGCGGAGCATGGGGCTTCCACTTGGGCGTGGGTGGGAACCCCTCCACGTCCCCGGGGGGCTCCGGGCTTATACATCCCACTCATTATTACTTGAGAGTGTCACGGGTAGAACCTTCGGAGGTGCTGGATGTTCCAGGCATTCTGGATGGGAACTCCGTCTTGAGTCTCCAGACGCACGACGCCAGGTCTGGAGATGCGGGCGACCTTGAACGGGCCCTCCCACATGGGTGAGAGGTTGTGCAAGCCTTCCCTGGAGAGGACCCGCCTCAAGATGAGGTCTCCAACTTCGAGGGTCCTGGCGCGGATGTTACGGCAATGGTAGCACCGCAGCGCCTGCTGGTACCTCGCGTCTCGGAGCGAGGCTCGACGCTGGGCCTCCTCCCTGAGCACGATATCCATCCCCCGTGAGGCATCTTGACGCTCCTCGTCAAATGCCAGAACCCACGGGGAGCGGTGCTTGACTTCGTGCGGGAGGACGACCACGGCGCCGTAGACGAAGAAGAACGGGGTCTCGCCGGTGGGCTTAGTCACGGTGGTGCAGATAGACCACAACACGGACTGAAGCTCGTTGACCCAACCCTTGCCGCAGGCCTCAAGCTTCTTCTTGAAGCTCCTTGCCATGAGGCCCCGTAGGACCTCCGCGTTGGCACGCTCTGCCTGACCGTTGCTTCGGGGGTGCGCCACTGAGGCGAAGCATATCTGCGTTCCAAGGTTAGCGCAATAGGTCCTGAAGAGGTTACTTGTGAACTGCGAACCGTTATCGGTGATGATGTGGTTGGGGACGCCGAAGTGGCTCACGACGCCCTTGATGAACTTGACGGCTGATCCGGTGGGGATGGTGCGGACGGGCTCCACCTCCGCCCACTTGGTGAACTTGTCGATGGTGACGTAGAGGTAGCGGTACCCGCCTGCTGCCCGCGGAAAGGGCCCCAGTATATCCAGCCCCCAGACCGCAAAGGGCCAGGAAAGCGGGATGGTCTGGAGGCCCTGCGCGGGCTGATGAATTTGCTTGGCGTGGAACTGACAGGCCTCACAAGACCGGACCAGCTCGGTGGCGTCGTTGAGCGCCGTGGGCCAGTAGAAGCCCGTGCAGAACGCCTTCCCTACAAGGGTGCGTGACGAGGACTGATGCCCGCAGTCTTCCCCATGGATGTCCGGCAGCAGCTCGCACTCCTGCTCCCTGGATACGCACCGCAACGCGATGTCGTTCCGGCGCCTGCGGTACAACTCGCCATCCTGAAGACAATAACCTGTGGCCTATCGCACCACACGCTCCGCGTCTTCCTCCTTTTCGGGTAACGTGCCGTGAAGCAGGTACGCCTTGATCTCCTGTGTCCAGTCGTCGACTTGGGGCTCCAGCGCCAGGAGCAGTTGAGCTCCTGAGGTCGGACCACAAGTTGGAGCTCCTGAAGGTGGCGCTGGGAGCATCTCTTCATTCCGCGACGCCTGATCCCCAGTTGGTGGTGTCGCGGATGGCTTGAAGAGCCGCTCCTCGAAGACGCCTGGCTCTTGAGGCTCACGGCATGATGCCCTCTTAGCGATGTCATCGGCCTCCTTGTTCGCGCCGCGCGGGATGTGCTGCAACTCCAAGCCTTGGAAATGTTTTTCAATCTTACGTACCTCCGCCAAGTATGCCTTCATGTGCTCGTCCTTAGGCGTGTACTCCTTGTTGGAGAAGTTGACGAGGAGCTGGGAGTCGCCCTTGATGGTGAGGCGTTGAATCCCCAAGGCGGCTGCATCCCGGAGGCCGGCGATTAAGCCCTCATACTCTGCGATGTTGTTGGAGACCTTTTCACCATGCTGGAAACAGAGTTGCACGGTGTAGTAGAGCTTGTCCCCGGTCGGGGAGATGAGCACGACTCCGGCCCCTGCTCCCCTGCGCGTGAAGGCCCCATCGAAGTGCATGATCCAATCCTCAGGCGCCTCGTCGCCGGGGGCGAGGGACTGGCCCTCACCCAGCCCCCGGTCGGGAGCGTCCGTCCATTCGGCTACAAAGTCCACCAGGGCCGCCCCCTTGATGACCCTGGTCGTGCTGAACTCTATATTGAAGGCCTGCAGCTCAATTTTCCGTTCTGCCACCCTCCCTGCTGCGTTGGGGTTGCGCAACACCTTCTCCAAGGGGTACGCGGAGACGACCCTGATGGGATGCCCCTGGAAGTAATGGCGCAGTTTCCTTGAGGCAACATGGAGTGCAAGCGAGAGCTTTTGCTGCATGGGGTAGCGCGAGCGCGCGTCCCGCAACATGGTACTGACGTAGTACACTAGATGTTCGACGAGGGGGAGGCCTTCTGCGCCGCCTCTCTCCTCTACGAGCCCTCGAGGCCCGGGTGCCTCGGGGGTCGCCGGGGCGGCTGGGACCTCGGGAGCATTGTCTCGAGGGGATGGAGGTTTCTCGGCGTCCGGCGTGTCGCTCTGCGCCCCGCCTGGGGGCCCGCCCGTGCCTGAAGGCGCAACGCGCTTGTCAGCACGCTCCTCCCTGACCGCCACAAGCGCAGCACTGGCGGAGTGCGGGATGGCAGCCAGGTACAGCACGAGGGGCTCCCGAGGGCGAGGTGCCACCATTACTGGTGGGCTCGTGAGGTACTCCTTGAGGTCCTCGAATGCCGCGTCTGCCTCTGGAGTCCACTCAAAGGGGCCCTTCCTCTTCATGAGCTTGAAGAATGGCAGGGCCCGCTCACCAAGCTTCGAGATGAAGCGCCCCAAGGAGGTCACGCAGCCCGCCAGCTTCTGCATTTCCTTGAGTGTCTGAGGTGGGCTCATCTTGCTTATAGCCTTGGCCTTCTCCGGGTTCGCCTCGATCCCCCGGTGCGGCACCAAGAAACCGAGCAGTTTGCCTGACGGGACCCTGAAGACACACTTCTCGGGGTTGAGCCTCAGGTTCACCCGCCTCAGGCTGGCGAACGTCTCCTCCAGGTCCTCGATCAAGGTCTTGGCTTCTCGCGACTTGACCACGATGTCGTCGACGTAGGCTTCTGCATTCCTCCCGAGCTGCGGCCCCAGGGCAATGTGCATCAGCCGCTGGATGGTCGCGCCCACGTTCCGCAGCCCGAAGGGCATGCAAGTGTAGCAGAACACACCGCACGTGGTGAGGAAGGCTGTCTTCTCAACGTCTTCCACCGCCATCTTGATCTGAAGGTAGCCCGAGAAGGTGTCCAGGAAGCACAGGAGGTCGCATTCAGCGGTGGAGTCCACGATCTGGTCGATGCGCGGCAGCGGGGATGGGTCATGAGGGCAGGCCTTGTTGAGGTTCGTGAAGTCGACACACATCCGCTCCTTCCCGCACTTCTTTGGGAGGACTACCGGGTTGGCGAGCCATTCCGGGTACTGCACCTCCTGGATGACTCCTGCCTCTTTCAGTTTGCCAGCCTCTTGGGCGATGAACGCCTGCTTTTCTTGAGCCTGCCTCCTCGCCTTTTGCTTCACCGGGCGCGCATTGGAACACACCATGAGGTGGTGGTCGATCACATCCCTTGGGACACCCACCAGGTCAGAAGCGTTCCACGCGAACGCATCCTTGTTCTCGCGGAGGAAGGCTACCAACGCCTCTTCCTGCCCCCGAGGCAGGCCGGCGCCGATAGTGAAGGTAAGGCCAGGATTCTTGTCGCCTACAGGCACCTGGTTCGTCTCAGCCCGGTTCTAAGAGAACAGCTACTTCTTCTTCACCGCCGCGACGTTGGCGATGTCCTCAACGCCCTCCGGGGCCTGCGCGGCATCGCCTGTGCTGGGGCGCGCCGCGGCCGCAACTTTGTAGGCGAGCTTGAGTGTGCGGGCTGCATCCTTGGTGTCTCCGGCGACAGAGAGGATGCCGCCGCTCCCGGGCATCTTGATGACGTTGTAGCCCGGGTGCGTTGCCGCCATGAACTGGGCGAGGGCGGTGTAGCCAAGTATCGCGTTCTAAGGGAGGTGGATGTGGGCGACGTCGAAGTCCATCTGCTCGGTGCGGTAGTTGGAGCGGGTGCCAAAGGTGACGGGGAGGCGCACCCGCCCCAAGGGGGCGACGGAGCCCCCAGCCACCCCGGAGAAAGGCCTTGAAGGCGCGAGCCGGCCTTGGGGCACCTGCAGCGCATTGAAGGTCTCCACGGAGAGGACGTTGAGGCCGACACCGCCGTCTATGAGGGTCCTGATGACGGCCACACTGTTTAAGGTTGGTGTGCACAGCATGGGGAGTGCACCGGGGGCAGCCGCTGTTCTGGGGTGATCGTCGGGGCCGAAGGTGATGTCGATCTCCGGCCACGGTCGGTGCTGCGGGGTCTCGGACCGTGGCCGGATCGCGCCTGCCTGGCGCAGGAACCGCTTGACCTGGCGGCTGCAGGTTGGTGCCTGCGATCTGCCGAGGATGCAAGCGACCGCCAGGCCGACCCTGCGAGCTGAGGCGCCACCGCGCAACAAGGTCTGCCCGGCCTCAGGGGTCGCGTCGGCCATCGACACGACGGGGCGAAGAAGAAGCGAAGCTTGCTGAAGACTCCGACATGCCCCCTACCAGGCGCGCCAAATGTCGGATTTTAGGCTCCGCAAAACCATAAGGAGTTCGAACCCAGGGGTGTGTGCGAAGATTCCCCAACAGCTCCGGCCCCTCCAAGCTCACAACTGTAGGACCGAAAGTATGTCTAGAGGGGGGTGATTAGACTACTTGACCAAATAAAAATTCTACCTTTTCCCAAATTTTAGAGTTGGCAGATTTTAACATTCATGGCAAGT
Organism: Elymus sibiricus; assembly: GCA_039707655.1. Lineage (NCBI taxonomy): Eukaryota > Viridiplantae > Streptophyta > Magnoliopsida > Poales > Poaceae > Elymus > Elymus sibiricus. Next base: position 214,468,141 of record CM077667.1, read on the forward strand.
CAAGTACACCCTACACATGCATGTCTAAGAGTATAGCAGCGGAAAGTAATAACAAGCATGAGTAGAAAGGATAGGGTAGGAGGATCAAATGCAATTGTAGACACGATGATTTTTTCCCGTGGTTCCGATAGGTGGTGCTATCGTACATCCACATTTATGGAGTCTTCAACACATGGAGGGTAACGGTCGCGAGAGTCCACGGAGGGCTCCACCCATAAGGGTCCACGAAGTAGCAACCTTGACTATTCCATAATGGCTTCCGTCCACGAAGGACTAGCCTCACTATGGGTCGATCTTCACGAAGTAGGCGATCTCCTTGCCCTTACAAACTTCTTGGTTCAACTCCACAACACGAAGTAGGAGGCTCCCAAGCGACACCTAACCAATCTAGGAGGCACCACCCTCCAAAAGGTAATAGGCTCGGCAATGATGATGAACTCCTTGCTCTTGTGCTTCAAGATGATAGACTCCTCAACACACAATCACTCTCTCACAGATTTGGCTTGGTGGAAGAGATGGGATTGGTGGAAAGCAACTTGGGGAGGCTAGAAATCAAGATCCATATGGTTGGAGTGGATGATCTTGACCTCAACACAAGGGTAGGTGGCTCTCTCTCAGAAAACTGGATGGGGCAAGTATGGAATAGTTCTGAGTGCTTCTCTTTCGAGTTGGTGGTGGTGAAGGGGTATATATAGGCATCCCCAAAAATCCAACCGTTACACACAAAATGACCAACTCGGTGACACCGGTGTGTTAATCTCGGTGGTACCGAAGTGACCAAAAGGTGGCAACTTTTGAATCTCGGTGAGACCGATATAGGAAACTCGGTTGCACCGAGAAGGTGACCAACGGTCAGATTGCCCATTCTCGGTGACGCCGATCCAACAATCTCGGTGGTACCGATATTGTGAATTTGCATAACAGAAAGTTGGCAACCTAAACTCGGTGGCACCGAAGCAGATTTGGTTGCACCGAAAGGCTAGGGTTTGGCTAATGTCTGTCTGAGTATGGGAATCGGTGGCACCGAGTGGAAAGTGTTGGTTGAACCGATTTTGGATATTTGACTTTGGACAGACTTTTGTGGAAGAGCTTGTGGGTGTTTTTGGTGACTATCACTTGTGCACGTATGAGCATTTTGTTCACCAATAGAACCTTACCCCCTTTTAATAGTATTGGCTTTCCTATGGACTCAAAGTGAATTCTCACAAAGTAAAATGTAGAGTCCTCTTGCTTGAAGCTTTGCCAATCCATTTCCTTGCATCTTGGGGTATCTCCACAATCTCCACAATCCTTTTGCCATCCCTATCATTGAACTTTTCCTGAAATATACGTAGTGGAAACTTTTTTTCAATGACTTATATGTTGTTATTAATTACCAAAATCACCAAGGGAGCAAATGTGCTTTCAATCTCCCCCTTTTTGGTAATTGATGACAACATATAGATCAAAGCTTCGACATATGATATAATCAATGAATATAATCGTCGCTTTGAGAAGTATGTGATAAGCAAGAGCTCCCCCTAAATTTGTGCATTATTTTAAATTTGCGTTTGAATGCAAATGCACAATCGATTAGGTACATGGGGCACTTCTTCCATGTCACATACAACTTGGTGGTGTGCGAGAATAATAAGAGTGAACATCATAGCACAACACAATCGAGCAAAGGTGAAAGATCATCTCATAAGTAGCATAATGATAGGAAATAGTAGCAGCAACCATTAAGCGTATGATCAAAACACAATAAGCGTAGCCAAAGTAAATGAACCGTTTGTTGGTGTTTTTGAAAAAGCAATAAAAACCAAACGCTCTCTCACTCGAAGCCTAAAGATCTATATACACTTCTCCCCCTTTGGCAACAAGTTACCAAAAAGTTCAAAGGCATATATCTAAGTGTTCTTGGGCTGATCTCCTCCGGTTGTTGATGAAGGAGTCGAGAGAACAACGTCGGCGAAGATCTCTGCAGATGTCGTGGATGGAGTTGGATTGGCAACTGGAGGAACTGAAGCTGATGGAGCTGAGGTGACAGTAGCAGGAGCTGATGAAGAGGGCCTCAAGTCTGGAGCTGGCACGGTGGCTGATCTGGCCTGGGTAGTGAAGTGTGTGCCTGGCCTGAGAGGTGAGTCATCCTCATCATCATCATCATCATCATCTGAAGAATGAGGAAGAGGCACTGAGTCAACTTCCTTCTTGAGCTCATTGACTGTCTTAGTCAGCCCATCCACCTTATCATTAAAGGTCTTGATCCTGTTCTCAAAGATCCTGACAAGACTGTTTTGATTGTCCAAAATGTCCTTAATGTCCTTTTGCATGCCCTGAACTGATGAGATCAACCGATCCATTTGCTCGTTCCTGGATCTAGGGACTTGAGCATTAGTGGCCCTAGCTGTCTCTGCCTCTGCCTGAGCTGCAGCAGATGTGGGATGTTCTGGGTCCATCACCACAATGTTGTCCTCGAGATCTGGCTGTAGGGGCAAGTGGGGTCTGTCTAGAGCAAAGATGTGCTTCTCCAGCTTGGAGTTGATAAGCATCTGGATATAGGGTGCATAGCAGCAAGATCGCTTCTGATCAGCAGCAACCCTCTTCACTGTCTCAACAATCAAGTCCATGACTCTAATCCTGGTGTGTCTGTCAAGATGGATTAGCATGTTGATGGAGTAGCCTCGGATCATCTTGTCATCTCCTAACTTGGGCATCAAAGTATGCCTCAGAATAGTGTTCATGGTACGAAGGCCAGCCTGGAGAAAGTAGATGGATCCTAACTTGTGAGACTTCACATGAGCAGCAGGGATCTCATTGTACATGTTAGCCATAGCATTGCGGCTCTCCTTGGATTCTGAGTAGACATCCAAGTCACCATCCTGTACCTCTAGGACTCCCAAGATTGCAGCCCATTCATCAACAGTGGACTCGTATCTTGCTCCTTCAGTCATCCATACAATCCTACCATCTCCATAGAAATGAGCAGTGGATCTCATCATTCCATGTTGTAAACTCTCTGCCAACAAACTCATCCAAGCCAATGCAGTGAAAGTTGTCTTGGACACTTGGAAAGTAGTCTTCATTCTCCTTGATGAATTTCCAGTCCACATATCTCATGTCACTCACAGCTGGACTCTTGTCAAACAGCATAGTCTCATAGAAATCCTGTTGCTCCTTGGTATAGAATCTGTAGTCCACAGCTGTCTTCCTCCTCTGGGCATATGGATCAACAGCTCTCCATGCCCTCAAACCAGAATCCTTCCTCTTCTTCATATCTTCAGCAAGTGGATAACTGGCATTATGTAGACATAGCATCATCAAAGCAGACATAGCATCTTCATCCTCAACTCTGAAGGTAGTTCCCTTGTTCTTTTCAGAAGCAAGAATCTGTCTGGACAACCTCTTGGGCTTTTCAGCAGCAGCCTTCTTGGGACAGACTTAGTGCTCTTGGATGTGCCAGTCTTTGGCATAGCATCAGCCATAAGCTTCTTTTTCTTCTTGGGAGGGGCCTTCTCAACATGTTCTTCCTCCTCCTCAGCAGCAGCACCAGCAGCCTCCTCAGGGTCCTCAAACATGGAGGTTTGCCTGCCAACAACATAAACAATCCTTTTCCTAGCTCTCTTCTTCTCCCCTGCCTTCTTAGGCATAGACTTCCTTGGGGGATCAACAGTCATGGTAGCTCTAGCACTCTCAGGTGCTCTCATAGCTTCAGAGCTAGCATACTCCTTCTTGACAGCTCTCCTTGAAGAGGTAGCTTCATTTGCAGACTTCTTGGCAGCCTTCTCTTGCTTCATGGCAAGAATCTCCTCTGGCACAAAGTCTGAATCCTCCTCATCTGAATTCAGCTTCTTCCTGGCCCTTGTAGCAGACTTGGGAAACCCATGAGAATTGGGAGTGCCTGGATCTGAAGATGAACTAGACTCAGGACTAGTGCGTGAATCCATCTCAACACTCTGCTCTCTGAGATCATTCTGACTGTCCTCAGCATCTGACATACTGACCCTGTGAATAGAGTATAGAAGAGCAGAAGAAGATGAGTCATCACAAACTGCAGCTGTTTTTGAAAGTTTGAACAAAAGATTCTCAAGGTTTACATTCTGTCATATGAAAATCGGTACAGTCGAAGCAAAGATTTCGGTACTAAAGAGACTGACTTTCTCTTTAACAGAAACTTGGCACTCCTTTTGGTGAGACCGAAAAGGAGTACTCGGTTTCACCGAGATAGTTCTCTGCAGCACAGATAGGCAAATCGGTGACACCGATTTGTTTGCTTCGGTTCCACCGAGTTCCATCGGGCGGATGGTAAACCCTAGAAAATCGATCATTCGCTATCTACTGGAAGTTTTAGAGGATAGATAGATGTGCAAATGGTGGCTTATAGATAAAATCTAATACAATGCGCGAGAATCAGACGGGGAGCGCAAGGAAAATCGAATCCGTACCCTAGCTTGGCGACGGATCCGCTACGGCGGCGACGGCGGCGAAGATGCCCGTCGACGGCGAGGATCCCAGCGGCGGAGGAGCACGGGGAGACAAGGGCGACGACCAGGGGGTCCTTTTGCGGCAGCTTAGGGTTTGGGGCGCGACGATTGAAGATTGAATTTTCGAACCGTCGGGACCACAGCTTATATACACCTCACTGTCGGTGACGCCGATTCTAAATTTTCGGTGTCACCGAGTTCCTCAACTGTCAGTTGACAGGGAAACTCGGTGTAACCGAGAATATGGAATCGGTAGTACCGAGATTGAAAACCAGATCAACCCTAGGCATTCGGTGAGACCGAGAATTTTGGGTTGGTTCCACCGAGATGCACTTGGGAGGTTTTAATGGTCAGTCCTTGTCGATACGGAACTCCGAGTGCTCCACACACAGAGGGATCGAAAAGTACTTGTTCAAGTTTTGTGATGCAGCATGAATGGAATGTGAGGTGAGAAAGCATAGATAGCTAAAGAGTGGTCCTAGGCATTCTTGTCCATCCAATTGGCAAAAGATAAACCGAAAGCCAAATAGCAACAATTGGATGTCCTCGAATGGGAAAATAAATGCAGACCAACATGCTCACACAATAAGGTGTCAAATAAAATCATGACAAACATGCACATACACACTAGCATCTAACAAGCACTTGGGCAATGACGAAGTCATCTATATATGAGTATATTGACTTAGGAGCCAAGTAAGAATACTTGATCATAGGTCATACTCATCGTTTAAGCACAAGTGGGGTTACCACTTTTACATAAAGCATTTAATGTTGTCACATACTAAGATATGCTTTGACTCAAGTCTTAGAGTAAAGCTCCCCCTTGATGTGACATCCCCCCATAAGAGGGATAAACTAACCTTGGGTTTTGTCGATGAAGACTTCATGTTGGTGAGGTAGTGGTGGATGCTCAAGGTTTATGAAGATCACCAAGAGTTGGGAGCATCCTTGTTGTTTCCTTACTCTTCTCACCTACATGGGTTAGTCCCAACACACAAGAGACAAATACAAGGATATCTATGGACATGGAGTGCAAAGCATGTGTAATGATGTCCATTGATTTGTTGATTACCTTGTCCCTTGCTTACCTTTGAGGGAATGTGTGACTCCTTGAACTATTGCATAGAGTTGATGTTGATTGCAAATAATTCTTGCCAATAATGAATGTGAGTGAATTTCATTGGCGGAGTCACCCCTCAAGAACTCTCTAGTTCTTCTTCTTGGGGACCCACATCAAGTTGATGGGGATCCTTGGTGTTGAAGTAGCCTTTGTAGAAGTTGAGCTTGAAATAGCCTTGGGAACCCACTCCACCAAAGCTAGGGATTCATCTTCATATGAGTCAATGTCCTCTTGAAGCTTGTTCTTGCCCTTGAGCTTGTGGTCTTGTGGTGGAAGGTCATCTTGAGTGTTTGTCCCCTTGGGAAGAGTATTTTCATACTTCTCCTTTTGTGGAACAAACTTGGGCTTGGGGTATTGACCTTCTTCCCATTCAACTCCATTTGCGTTGAAGTAGCCAACACCATGGTTCTTTCGGTATCCTCCGTGCTTGCGTACAATTTCCTCAAATTGTTTACACCCGGCAAGACTCTTGTAGATACCTTTTTCTATAATTCCTTTCAATAAAGCATTTTCTTGCTCAAGTGTAACTTGGCTAAGAGAATCATCATTAGTGGAATCAATAAAACTACTAGAAGCAACATCATTAGGTTTAGCATTTTTATTGTTGCTACTAGATGAAGAACCTTTCTTGCCTTTGTTACTAGTTTGTTTGGTTTTAACTTGAGGCATGAATGTAGACAAGAGTGGTCGTTTGGCTAGATAAGATGAAGTCTTCTTTCGGAGAACGTCATTGATAGCTTTATGAAACTCATGCTCTTGCTCCAAGTTGAGCTTCTCGAAGCGTAGCTTCTCATGAGTCCTTACAAGCTCTCTATGATCTTCGAGAGTAGATTCATGAGCTAATTTAAGAGTGTTTAGTTCTTTAGTTAGTTGTTTTATTTTCATCTTATCATCATCAATTGACTTATCTTGACTAGCATGAGAATTATCAAGTTCATTTTGACTAACATCACTAGTTTTATCAAAGAGCAAGTCATCATCACAAAGTAAATCATCTTCATCACTATTGAAATCAAGATACTCGGGGTGTGATACCTTGGGGCCTTTAGCCATGAAGCAACTTTCACTCCCTTCATTTGGTGAATCAAATAGATCATAGGAGTTGGTAGTCACTAGAGCAATACCGGCAACACCATCATCTTGACTATAGTCAGAGTCGGAGTGATAGCTTCTCTCGGAGTTGTTGTCGGAGTTGGAGTCGGAAACCCATTCACCAACATGAGCTTGATGTTTTCTTCTTGTGTAGCTCTTGGTGTACTTGTCCTTCTTCTCCGAATCTCTACTTCTCCTTGAGGGTCTTCGTTCATAACGATCATCTCTACTCCTTCTCTCTCTTTGAGGTGATTCATTCCTTGAGCTTCGTCTTCGAGGTGACTCTTCTCTTCGTTTGTAGGGAGCCGTGCACTCATTTGAGTAGTGTCCGGGCTTCCCACAATTGTAGCAATTGCGGTCACGACTTGACGAACGCTTCTCATCATATCTTGAGTTGGAGCTTCGTTCTTTGCCTCTATTCTTGTAGAACTTGTTGAATTTCTTGACCATGAGGCTTATCTCTTCATTGGTGACAAGGTTGTCACTTGAAGTTGTGGGAGCATCACCTGTGGCTTTGTAAGCACCGCTAGACTTGTGGTGAAGCCCTTCTTTGTCTTTGAGTGTCATATCATGAGCAATAATCCTTCCAATGACTTCAGTAGGCTTGAGATCTTTGTAGTTGGGCATCATTTGGATCAATGTGAACACGGTGTCGTATCTCTCATCCAAAGCTCTAAGTGTCTTCTTGATGATGAATTTGTCGGTCATTTCTTCGCTTCCTAAGCCGGCAATCTCATTGGTGATGAGAGCTAGCCTAGAGTACATCTCTGCGACTCCTTCACCATCCTTCATCTTGAACTTGTCAAGCTGACTTTGAAGAACATCTAACTTGGATTCTCTCACGGACTCGGTTCCTTCGTGCATATCAACCAAAGTATCCCAAATCTCTTTTGCATTCTCAAGACGGCTGATTTTGTTGAATTCTTCGGGGCATAGGCAGTTGAAGAGAATGTCGCATGCTTGAGCGTTGTATTGCAACATCTTCAATTCTTCCGCAGTCGCTTCACGATCCGGTTCCTTTCCATCACCAAAGAATTCACCTTGCAAACCAACACGAACAACAGCCCAAACGGCGGGGTTATGACCAAGAATATGCATTTTCATTTTGTGCTTCCAACTAGCAAAATTAGTGCCATCAAAGTACGGACCTCTACGGTGATAATTTCCCTCACTAGATGCCATACTCTCCTAGGTTGTGAGACCAATGCAATGGAGACCAAAGCTCTGATACCACTTGTAGGACCGAAAGTATGTCTAGAGGGAGGGTGATTAGACTACTTGACCAAATAAAAATTCTACCTTTTCCCAAATTTTAGAGTTGGCAGATTTTAACATTCATGGCAAGTCAAGTACACCCTACACATGCATGTCTAAGAGTATAGCAGCGGAAAGTAATAACAAGCATGAGTAGAAAGGATAGGGTAGGAGGATCAAATGCAATTGTAGACACGATGATTTTTTCCCGTGGTTCCGATAGGTGGTGCTATCGTACATCCACGTTTATGGAGTCTTCAACCCACGGAGATTAATGGTCGCGAGAGTCCACGGAGGGCTCCACCCATAAGGGTCCACGAAGTAGCAATCTTGACTATTCCATAACGGCTTCCGTCCACGAAGGACTAGCCTCACTATGGGTAGATCTTCACGAAGTAGGCGATCTCCTTGCCCTTACAAACTTCTTGTTTCAACTCCACAACACGAAGTAGGAGGCTCCCAAGCGACACCTAACCAATCTAGGAGGCACCACCCTCCAAAAGGTAATAGGCTCGGCAATGATGATGAACTCCTTGCTCTTGTGCTTCAAGATGATAGACTCCTCAACACACAATCACTCTCTCACAGATTTGGCTTGGTGGAAGAGATGGGATTGGTGGAAAGCAACTTGGGGAGGCTAGAAATCAAGATCCATATGGTTGGAGTGGATGATCTTGACCTCAACACAAGGGTAGGTGGCTCTCTCTCAGAAAACTGGATGGGGCAAGTATGGAATAGTTCTGAGTGCTTCTCTTTCGAGTGGGTGGTGGTGAAGGGGTATATATAGGCATCCCCAAAAATCCAACCGTTACACACAAAATGACCAACTCGGTGACACCGGTGTGTTAATCTCGGTGGTACCGAAGTGACCAAAAGGTGGCAACTTTTGAATCTCGGTGAGACCGATATAGGAAACTCGGTTGCACCGATAAGGTGACCAACGGTCAGATTGCCCATTCTCGGTGACGCCGATCCAACAATCTCGGTGGTACCGATATTGTGAATTTGCGTAACAGAAAGTTGGCAACCTAAACTCGGTGGCACCGAAGCAGAATCGGTTGCACCGAAAGGCTAGGGTTTGGCTAATGTCTGTCTGAGTATGGGAATCGGTGGCACCGAGTGGAAAGTGTTGGTTGCACCGATTTTGGATATCTGACTTTAGGCAGACTTTTGTGGAAGAGCTTGTGGGTGTTTTTGGTGACTATCACTTGTGCAAGTATGAGCATTTTGTTCACCAACAGAACCTTACCCCCTTTTAATAGTATTGGCTTTCCTATGGACTCAAAGTGATTTCTCACAAAGTAAAATGTAGAGTCCTCTTGCTTGAAGCTTTGCCAATCCATTTCCTTGCATCTTGGGGTATCTCCACAATCTCCACAATCCTTTTGCCATCCCTATCATTGAACTTTTCCTGAAATATACTTAGTGGAAACATTAGTTCAATGACTTATATGTTGTTATTAATTACCAAAACCACCAAGGGAGCAAATGTGCTTTCAACAACACGATAACCCCGCTTGATGGCGAGGAAGAAGATGGCACACAAGAATTTACCCAGGTTCGGGCCGCTGCGAAGCGTAAAACCCTAGTCCTGCCTTTGGTGGATTGCCTCACGAGGAGGTTTGTGGATGAACTAGTACAGCGGTGTCTTGCTTTGCGAGTGCGTTTTTTCGACCCCCTTCCTGTGAGCAGCCTAGCCTCTATTTATAGAGGCCCGGGTCCTCTTCCCTTATCGCAATGGCGGGAAGGGATCCCACAACGGCCAAATTCAAAGGGCGACAGGAGGTACACCCTATCCTGATGAAAGGCGGTCTTCGCCTGCAAAGTAGTCGACGGTGATGCAGAGGTGGGCTCGGTGATGACGTCCGGCCTGCGGGGCTTGGGGTCTTGGTCTTGTTGCACCGAAGTGGAAACCTTTGGGGGCGCTTTGGTAGCTCGCGTGCGCCCCTGCCTCCTTTGCACCAAAGGGGAAACTGTCCCCTCTGGCGCGCTGACGCCCGCCTGGCCCAGCTAGCGTCACCCTTGGCCTTCCGAGGTCGTGCGCTACATAGAAACCTCCGCCGCTCGGGAGGAGGCCTGGGGAGGCCTACCTCCTCGCGAGTCTTGGCGCTGTTTCCCTCGCGAGCTCGTGGCCTCGCGAGGGCCTTGTGTTGAGCAAGTCCGCGTTGGGCCGTACTCGATCGTCGAGGTGGGCCACGCCCTGGGCCGCAGGCAGGCAAGTCTGGGTACCCTCGTATCCAGAATGCTGACAGGTATGTATGGATGTAAGACTCTTGTTATTCAGCTTCTGTGTTTTTAGTGAGCATTGATCTCTGGGATCACTGTACACGTGCATTCGGTGACCACGACTTATGAGTCGGGGTCCCCACCGCCCGCGATCTCCTGGACTGCGCTCTGACGCGCGTCTTCTCCAACCTCGAACGCTTCGATCCTGCCTTAGACTTCTCCCGCGTGGTGGAGCCGGTGCCTGCGGAGCTCCGGAGCCCCCTCAGGGGCGAGGTGCGCGGACACGTGGAGTCCTTGGTCGGGCAGTTCGCTCAAGCTGCGCCTTCCGAAGAAAGCGACAGTCTTGGGGTAGACCTCTCTGGCGGCCTGGACAAAGACAGCGCCTCCTCCGCCTAAGTTTTTATGTTTCCTTCCTTTTGCTTTTTGAATCACCCGGCCGCATGGGGGTGTGAAGACTTTCGTGGGATGCTTTTGTTTTAAATGGTATTTGCTCGTCGTGCTTGATGCGTGTTTGCTCCTTCCGCGAGGCCTTTTTGCTTTCCTTTGTGCTGCCCTTATGCCCCGCACCGCTGGGGCCCATCCCCCTAGCAAACTTTGCATCGTCTTCAAGGCCCCGCCCTTGCGTGAGCCCGGGGGCCAGGGGACGGGGGATTCCGGAGCTGGTGGGGGTCTTTGAGGCGCAGTGCACAGGGTCCCCACCTTTAAGGCGCGAGCGGCCCCATGGCGGCAGCCCTCGAGGGGCTGCAGTACCCGGACGCCGTCCTGGCGAGGTGTTGTCTTTTGCCGGGCGCACCTCGGGGGATCCTTCGGACGGTGCTGCGCTCCAGATGCCACACGCACGCGAGCTTACGATTTGGTGTCACGTGAGGAAACTAGGCACCCATGGCCTTAGTGGGGTGACGTGCGCGGGGGTAAGCCCGCGAGCCAGGGCCCGGTCCCTTAGGCTTTTCAACACTGCCGGGACTAGCCCAAGCACAGGCACCGCACCCAGACCCCGCTCATGAGAGGCCAAAAGGGGAACTGGTTAGCGCGCCTCTCGGGGCGATGCGATGCCTTTGGTCAACCATCCACCAGCGCGGAGCATGGGGCTTCCACTGGGCGTGAGCACAGTCGCGGTTCGACAGTTATTCGGCCACCGTGGAGCATGGGGCTTCCACTTGGGTGTGGGCATAGTTGCGGTTCGACAGTCATTCCGCCAGTGCGGAGCATGGGGCTTCCACTTGGGCATGGGCAGGAGTCCTCCGGAGGCCAAGGGGTGGTGCTCCAGGAGGCTCCGGGGCGTGTACAACCCCAACCTCATTCTTACGTGAGAGGGTCACGAGCGGCGATTTGGGAGGGGTCGGGCATTCCAAGCGCTGGGCTCAGGAGCTCCTCCCCCGGCTTCCAGATGGTTTGCGCCCAGTTTTTGGCGCGGTCGCACGCTCTCGCGACCCATAATGTGGGCGCGGCACGTGCCGTATGACCGCCGGAGTGCACCGCCAGTGGCGACAAAGCGCCTACCCAGCGGCCGCACGAGCCGAGTCGTATTCCGTCTGTCTACCCGTGATGGTTCTTCGGGAGGGCACGCCACTAAGGACCCTGGTGAGATGACGTACACGGGGGGCCAGCCCGTGAGCCAGAGCTCGGTCACTTAGATTTCTCGGCGCTGTGAGGATGGATCCTGATACAGACGTCGTGTCTAGCCCCTAGCTGCGGAACCATCGAAGGGGTGGTTGAGGGGGTATGGTGACCTCGAGCGACGGACGAGGCATCAAACTCAAGGTTTAAATAAGCATCATAAACTCAATGAAGGTTAATCAGGTTCATTACATGGCAAGGGAGCACCAGCCTGAAGGTAATGCAGCAAATGGGAAAGGGATGCTTTATTTGGGATGAACCAAAAGAGTCACCTGGCGCTCGTGCCTCTGTGGGGCGCAGGACACTTGACGCAGCAAGTCGCGGGGGCTCTTTGGGAGCGCCAGGGGGCCTCGCAGGGCCTAGTCGCGCCCCCGCCTGAGGCGCAGGATGTACCCACGTAGAGTCTCCCCACGAAGGTGCCCCTTGCACCGCAGGCCATGGTCGGGGGAGGCGTCGGAGCGGTTGCGGCCACGTGTGTCCTTGAAGTTGGTGATGAAGAGCTCACAAAGCTAGCTCCATGAAGAGACTAATTCCTCAGGCAGGCCCATGAGCCACGAGCGCGCGCCACGCTTAAGGGCCATAGGGAACCAGTTCACCATGACCTTGTTATCATCACTCGCCCCCTTGATGCTCAGCGTGTAGAGTCGGAGGAACTCCGCAGGATCTGGGACTCCATCATAGCGCGGGGGCAGTTCGGGCTCGAACTAGCTGGGCCAAACACCTCGCGTAGCTCGTGGGTGAAAGCTCGGCAGCTCGCGCCACCTGAGGGAGTGTCGGGCGCGCGAGCGGCCAGGTGTTGGCGTCCGGCCACCGCAGCATCTTGGATTATCTAATCCTGATGGTGGCGCTCTGGCTCTCGCTCAGGGGAGCCTTGAATGGGCAACGACTGCTTCTCCCGTGGGGGCGAGGCTTCGTGATGCCATGCACCTCCTGCGTCGTCAGAGTACCCAACCGTGGCAGCTTGATAGGCACGCTCAAGGGAACATGCAACATCCCTCTCGTCACAGTCGACAGTAATGACGCTGCTGCAGCCCGGCATCTTGAGGACGTTGTAGCCGTAGTGGACCACCGCCATGACCTTGGCCAGCGCTGGGTACCTGATAACCCACAAGTGTAGGGGATCGTTTGTAGCCTTTTTCGATAAGTAAGAGTGTCAAACCCAACAAGGAGGTAAAGGTAGAATTATTATTCTCTCAAGTTCTATCGACCACCGATATAACTCTACACACGCTAACACTTACTTTACCTAGAACAAGTATGAAACTACTTTGCAGGAATAAAACTAGAAGTACTTAGTAGGTGTAGAGATAGTTTTGCAAGGTAATAAAGAACACGTAAATAAAAGTTAGGGGCACTTTAGATAAATATTAAATAATTTAATTGTTTAGTAGAAAGCTTTTTGTACCACAAGAGCAAGATTTGTCCCTAGGCAATCGATAACTAGACCGGTATCATTGTTGCAGTTTTATATCAGGGAGAGGCATACGCTAAACTTTCCGTACTTGGATCATATGCACTTATGTTGGAATTCTAGAAAACATCTGCAACAACTAGAAATTCATTAAGGTAAACCCAACCATAGCATTAACACATCAAGTCCTCTTTACTCCCATACGCAACAATCCCGTTACTCGGGTTTGTGTTTCAGTCACTCACCAACCCACTATAAGAGAATCATGAACATATTGCAACACCCTCCAACGTTAATCCTTCACGTGTGTGCCTCATGGAAGGCACCTTAGGACAACACCAAAATTAAACATGCAACTCAAACCAATCACGATCATCAATCAACCCATAGGACAAAACAAATCTACTCAAACATCATAGTATAGTCACACATCATTGGATAATAATATATAGCATTAAGCACCATGTTTAAGTAGAGATTACATCGGGGAAAAGAGGGTTTACACTGCTGCATAGAGGGGGAGAGAGTTGGTGGTGACGGCGGCGAAGTTGTTGGTGTAGATCGCCGTCACGATGGATGCCCCGGCGGCGCTCCGACGCCACCGGGAGAGAGGGGGAGAGAGTCCCCCTCCTTCTTCTTCTTCCTTGGCCTCCTCCATAGGTGGGAGGAAAGTTTCCCCTCTGGTCCATGGACTCCATGGCTCCCGGAGGGCAGGAGCCCCTCCAAGATTGGATCTCTCTCTGTTTCTCTTCTGCTTTCGCGACTGGTTTCTCACCCCTTCACCATTTCTTAAATTTCCGGAGATCCGTAACTCCGATCGGGCTGAAATTTTGAGGGGATTTTTATCGTGAAAATATCTTTCTTGTAGCGGAAGGAGAGCCCCAACTGACTTAAGGGGGCGGCACAAGCTTTCTGCAAAACAAAAAACACACAAAAAACAAGAACTGACACTGGGCACTAGATATGTAAGTTAGTCCCAAAAATAATATAGAATGTTGCCAAAAGTATATGAAAGTTGTAGAATATTGGCATGAAGCAATCAAAAATTATAGATACGACGGAGAAGTATCAGCATCCCCAAGCATAATTCCTGCTCGTCCTCGAGTAGGTAAATGATAAAAAGATAATTTTTGATGTGGAATGCTAGCTAACATAATCCAGAACAAATGTCTAATCATGGCATGAATATTAAGATAAAACTGATTCAAAGCAACAGTCTGACAAAAAGACATCCATACTCAGGTTTACTAGTAAACAATAATGTCCTTTCAAAATAACAATGCCAAAGAATGTTATTCCTACAAAATCATATAGCCTATCATGCTTGGTCATCCTAGCATAAAGTATAAATCATGAGCACCCCGGTGTCAAACCAAGCAATTGGATCGTACTTTTTCAATGCGCATCAACTTTTTATTCTTCACGCAATACATGAGCATGAACCATGGACATAGCATAAGGGTGGAATAGATTATGGTGGTAGATATCAAAAGGGTTGAAAGTGGAGAAGAAAGTCTCGCATCAACTCGGCGTATCAATGGGCTATGGAGATGCCCATCAATAGATATCAATGCGAGGAGTAGGGATTACCATGCAATGGATGCACTAGAGCTATAAGTGTATGAAAGGTCGACTGAAGCTAAGTGGGTGTGCATCCAACTTGCTTGCTCATGAAGACCTCGGGCATTTGAGGACGCCCGTCATCAGAATATACAAGCCAAGTTCTATAATGAACAATTCCTACTAGCATATGGAAGTGACAAAACAAGAGACTCTCTATATGAAGAACGTGCTGCCACTTTGAGGCACAAGTGTGGTAAAGGATAGTAGCAAAGTCCCTTCTCTCTTTTTCCCTCATTTATTTGTTTTTTTATGGTGGCCTTTTTCTTTTTTATTTTTTTAGCCTCCCCCATTTTTTATGGTGGGCTCATTTGGCCTCCCCCATTTTTATTTTTCGTCCGGAACTCTCGGTGTACTAAGAACTGGGAGTCCCTAGTACCAACACTTGTGCACGGGCTGCCACCTCAAGCCGATAGCCTCTTGCCGGGCTCGCACCAGCCTCCGTGGCAAACCCAAAGCCAAGACCAGAGCAAAGCAACCAGGCCCTTCACCAGGCGGAGTAACCCGCCCGCGGGCGTCCCCGGCAAGGATTCCAACCCGCCAGGCCGCCGGTCCACCTCATCAGAGACGATTGTCTACATCGGCTGAGGTGTCGAGCGGGCACGCGGGTAGACAGAGTTGGCTGGGGACGTGGCTATAGCGGCGGCCTGTTGCAGCTTTAACGCCTCCCGTCCCGCGGCGTGGCAGAAGAATAAGAGGTAGCTGGGCGGACGACACATAAGGAGAGGCAATCCTTACAAGGTTGGATGCCCGGCGTTCACCCGCGAACTACGACAAGTCCGCTGGCCCTCCAGTACGTACGACCTTCAAGACGGAGTTGCCAGACAAATACGACGGCGCGATTAGCCCGTCGGAGTTCCTAGGCATCTACACCATTGCGGTTGTAGGATCAAAAGTAGGTCTAGAGGGGGGGGTGCTTAGACTACTTGACCAAATAAAAATCTAACATTTTCCCAATTTTAGTTGTGGGAAGATTTTAGCAATTGTAGCAAGTCAAGTTCACCCTACACATGCAAGTCTAAGAGTATAACAGCGGAAAGTAAAGACATGCAAATGTAAGAGGGTAGGGATAAGAAGATCAAACGCAATTTGGAGACACGGAGATTTTTCTCATGGTTGCAATAGGTGGTGCTATCGTACATCCATGTTTATGGCGACTTCAACCCATGGAGGGTAACGGCCGCGTGAGTCCGTGGAGGGCTCAACCCACGAAGGGTCCACGAAGTAGCAACCTCGTCTATTCCATAACGGCTTCCGTCCACGAAGGACTAGCCTAACTATGGGTAGATCTTCACGAAGTAGGCTATCTTCTTGCCCTTACAAACTCTTGATTCAACTCCACAATCACGAAGAAGGAGGCTCCCAAGCGACACCTAACCAATCTAGGAGGCACCACCCTCCAAAAGGTAATAGATGTGGTAGTATGATGAACTACTTGCTCTTGTGCTTCAAAAGATAGTCTCCTCAACACTCAATCACTCTCTCACATATTTGGCATGGGTAGAAGAGATTGATTGGATGGAAAGCAACTTGGGGAGCCTAGAAATCAAGATCCATATGGTTGGAGTGGATGATCTTGACCTCAACACAAGGGTAGGTGGTTCTCTCTCAGAAAATTGGATATGGAAAGTGTAGATATGTTCTAAGTGCTTCTATTGGGAGTGAGTGGTGGTGTAGGTGTATATATTGGCCTCTCCAAAAATCCAACCATTACAACATTATTGCCCAACTCGATGAAATCGAAGTGAAACTCGGTGGCACCAACTAGTTCAAAATTTGGCAACTTTGGCGTTTCCAGTGAGACCGATATATGAATTTCGATGGTACAGATATGGGTGACCTAGGCAGTTACCAAATCTCGGTGAGACTGATTCCTCAAACTCGACGGGACCGATTTCAAGAAATGGGTTAACAGAGAGTTGGTCCAACTTCTCGGTGAGACCGATTTGCAAAACTCGGTGGGACCGATTCTTGAAAATGGCTAACCAGGAAGTTGGTCTCTGATTTCGGTGGCACCGAATGGAATGCTAGTATTATCAAGATGCTAGGCTTTGGTTTGGCTTCTGTCTTGGATAAACTAGGTGGATTTGAATGGGAACTTGGTGTCACCGAATTTTGACTATGGGCTTTGGATAGAAGATATGTGTGGGAAAGTGGGTGAGTATTTTTGGTGGCTACCTCTAAGCACTTGAGCAACCAGATCATCATATTTACCTCATACCCTTTTAATAGTATTGGCTTTCCTATGGAGTCAAAGTGACTTCTCACAAAATGTAAAATGTAGAGTCCTTGATCTTGAAGCATGGCCAATCCTATTCCTTCCTTTCCTTGGGGAGGTTCTCCACACAATCTTTTAGCCAACCCATCATTGAACTTTTTCCTGAGATACTCTTAGTGGAAACATTAGTCCAATGAAATATATGTTGTTATTAATTACCAAAACCACCTAGGGAGAAGTTGTGCTTTCAATCTCCCCCTTTTTGGTAATTGATGACAGCATATAGATCAAAGCTTCGATAAGAGATATAATCAGTGAATAGCATCGTCGCTTTGAGAAGTATGTGATAGGCAAGACCTCCCCCTAAATTTGTGCATTATTTTAAATTTGCATTTGAATACAAATGCACAATCAATTAGGATCATGGGTCAATCTTCCATGTCACATACAACTTGGTGGTGCGCAAAAATTAATATGAATGAATTGCATAAGCACATCACACCAAACAAGTGAATGATCATCATATAGATATCTCAAAGATAGCAAAGTAGTAGCATCACACAAGAGTATATGATCAATCACCAACAAAGTTTCAACCAAACGATTAACCAAATGTTTTTAACATTTGTAGAGAGGGATAAAAATGCAACACACACACACTCTCTCTCTCTCTCGAAGCCCTATGATCTATAACCTCTCCCCCTTTGGCAACAAGTTACCAAAAAGTTCAAAGCTATAGAGATATTCGTCGCTCTGGGCATGATCTCCTCCATGAGACGATGAAGCTGCTCTGGTGGCTGTCGAAGGAGTCGAGAGAAGAGCATCCGCAAACGCTTCGGCTGAAGTCCTCTGAGGTGGTGGTGTAGACACTAGAGGTGCTGGAGGAACTGATGGAGCTGTGGCAGGTGCTGATGAGGTAGGCCTCGTCTCTGGAACTGGCATGGTAGGAGTATTTCTTGAGTCTTGAACTAAGTGCTGGTCTGGAGAGGTGGACTATCGTCATCATTGGAGGAATGAGGGCTAGGCACTGCATCCACTTCCTTCTTAAGTTCATCCACAGTCTTCGTCAGCCTATCTACCTTGTTGTTCATCGTAGTGAACCTGTCTTCCACTATCCTCTCAAAGCTTTCTTGGTTCAGCAAGATGTTCTTGATATCCTTCTACATGCCCTGAATGGTGCTGATGAGCATATCCATTTGCTCGCTCTTGGACCATCGAACCTGAGCACTAGTTGCTCTAGCTGCCTCTGCCTCTGCATGTGCAGTAGATGAAGTGGGATGACTAGGATCCATCACCACAACATTATCTCGAAATCTAGCTGAAGTGGCATATGAGGACGATCAAGTGCATATACATTCTTCTCCAACTTGGAGTTGATGAGCATCTGAATGTAAGGTGCATATCCACAAGATAGTTTTTGGTCAGCAGCAGTCCTCTTGATTGTCTCAACAATCAGATCCCTCACTCTAATCCTGGTGTGGGTGTCTATGTGGTGCAGCATGTTGATGGAGTACCCTCTAATCATCTTGTCATCTCCATACTTAGGCATCAAGGTGTACCTCAAGATTGTGTTTGTAGTGGGTAGTCCTGCTTGCAGATGATAGACAGAGCCAAGTTTGTGTGAATGCACATGAGTGGCTGGAATCTCCTTGTACATATTTGCCATAGAATTGTGATTCATTTTGGCTTCATCATTCACATCCAGATCTCCTTCTTGTACCCATGGGGCTCCTAAGATGGTAGCCCACTGATCAACAGTGGATTGGTACCTGACTCCCTCAGTCATCCATAAGATCCTATCATCCTGGTAGAAGTGAGCAGTAGAGTAGAACTACATGATCATCTCATCGTTCCAAGCAGTGAACTCTCTCCCAATAAAGTTTGCAATATCAATGCACTTGAAGTTATCTTGCACACTGGGAAAGTAATCTTCATTCTCCTTGATATAATCCCAGTTAACATATCTCATGTCACTGACTGCTGGGCTCTTGTCCAAAAGGACAGTCTCATAGAAATCCTGCTGTTCTTAGGTGTAGAATCTATCATCTACAGTAGTCTTCCTCCTGGAGGCATAGGGATCATTTGCTCTCCACAATCTCAGTCCTGCATCCTTTCTCTTCTTCATGTCTTCAGCTACTAGATGAGCATCATTGTGCAATGGCAAATGTGGTCTTAGTTTCCCCAGCACTGAAAGATCATCTTCTTCTTCCATGGTGGAAGATCTCTTGTTCTTAGCATCAAGTGGGATGTCCCTGGTAGTCTTCTTGGACTTTGGAGCTAGAGGCTTCTTGGACTCAGATTCCTTGCTCTTTGAAGGAGCTTGCTTGGGCATTGCATCAGCAAGCAATTTCTTCCTCTTGGATGGAGGAGCCTTGGTAGCTGGCTCTTCCTCCTCTTCCTCTGCCTCATCAACATACTCTGGAGTAGAAGGGTGGACTGTAGCTTTGACATATCTAGTCCTCACCCTCTTCTCTCCTGCCTTCTTAGGTAATGATTTCTTTGGAGGCTCAACTGATAATGATGTGTTTGCTCTAGCATTCTCAGGTGCTCTCATATACTCAGAGGTGGCATATTCCTTTCTAATAGTCCTCTTAGCTGAGGTGGCCTCTGAAGCAGACTTTTTTGCAGTTTTATCTTTCTTTTCTTGCACCTTCTTGGCAAGAGCTTCCTCTGGCACAAAATCTGAATCCTCCTAATCTGAATTCAGCTTCTTCCGTGCCCTGGTGGCAGCCTTGGGCAGCCCATGAGAACTTGGGGTGCCTGGATCTTCTGTAGAAGATGAACTAGCATCAGGGCTTGTGCCTTAACTCATATCAACTTCCCTCTCCCTTAGATCATTCTGGCTATCATTAGAACCTGACATGCTGACCCTGTGAATAGAGTATAGAAGAGCAGAAGGGTTGAGCATCACAAAACACAGACAATTTTCTCAAAATTTTAACTTAGCATCTTAAGTTTAAACTTCAGCAGAAGGGATTTCGGTTCCATCGAGTCCAAATTTTTGGAGTCACCGAGACAGACAGCTTACCTTAATAGAGACTTGGAAGTCTTTTCGGTTTCACCGAAAAGAACCACTCGGTCTCACCGAAGCTGTTCTCGGTAACCCTAAAATGAAAATCGGTAGAACCAATTTGTATAACTCTGTGACACCGAGATTCAATCTGCGGACGGTTAAACCTAAAAAACTATAGTTCTCTAATCTAATGGAGTTTCTTGAGGACGGAGATTGTTCATACGGTGGGAAGAAAATGGAATGTATTCTATTACACATGAATTAGATGGGGAGTGCAAAGAATTTTGTGGTCGTTACCCTAACTTGGCGACGACCTCTCTACGACGGTGACGGCGGGGGCGATTTCCATCGACGGCGAAGGCTTCCTGCGGTGCAGACGCACGGGAGCAAGGGGACAAGTCTGTAGACGCGAGCGGCAGCTAGGGTTTGCGGGGACCACAGCTTTGATGATGTGAATTTCAAAAACCGGTTCCATGGAGCATAAGTACCCACAGCTGTCGGTGACACCGGTTCAAAAATATCGGTGCCACAGAGTTCCTCTACTATCAGTTGACAGGGAAACTCGGTGAAGCCAACATTATGGAATCGGTGCGACCGAGATTCTAAAATCAGATCAACCCTAGGCATCGGTGAAACCTAGATTTTGAAGTTGGTTACAACGAGATTGCACTGGGGAGGTTTTGGTAGTCAGCTCTTAACGAAACGGAACTCCGAGTGCTCCTCACACAGAGGGTTCGAGAAGTGCTTGGTCAAATTTTGTGATGAAGCATGAATAGAATTTGAGACGAGAAAGCATAGATAGCTAGAGGGAGGTACTTAGGCATTCTTGCATATTGAATTGGCCAAATAAAATTGAAAGCCAAATAACAACAATTGGATATCCTCGAATATGAAAAGATATGCATACCAACATGCTCACACAATAAATTTTCAAATGAAATATGGCAAACATGCAAAACCACTCTAGTATCTACCAAGCACTTTGGCGATGACGGAGTCATCTATATATGAGTATATTGACTTAGGAGCCGAGTGAGAATACTTGATCATAGGTCATACTCATCGTTGAAGCACAAGTGGGGTTGCCACTTTTACATAAAGCATTTAATGTGTTCACATCTTTAAGAGATGCTTTAACTCAAGTTTTAGAGTAAAGCTCCCCCTTGATGTGACATCCCCCCTAAGAGGGATAAACTAACCTTGGGTTTGTCGTAGAAGACTTCATGTGGGTGAGGTAGTACTGGATGCTCATTGTTGATGAAGATCATCTTGAGTTGGGAGCAATCCTTGTTGTTTTCTTACTCTTCTCACCTACATGGGTTAGTCCCACACAAGAGACAAATACAAGGATATCTACGGACATGGAGTGCAATGTATACATGATGATGTCCATGGATTCTTTCATTACCTTGTCCCTTGCTTACCTTTGAGGGAATGTGTGACTCCTTGAACTATTGCATAAAGTTGGAGTTGATTGCAAATAGTCCTTGCCAATAATGAATGTGAGTGAATTTCATTGGCGGAGTCACCCCTCAAGAACTTCTCTAGTTCTTCTTCTTGGGGAACACAACAAATTGATGGGAATCCTTGGAGTTGAAGTAGCACTAGTTGAGGTAGAACTTGGTGTATCCTTGGGAACCCAATTGACCAAAGCTTGGGACTCATCTTCAAGTGTGTCAATCCCCTCTTGAAGCTTGTCCTTGTCCATGAGCTTGTAGTCTTGTGGTGGAAGATCATCTTGAGCTTTTGTTCCCTTGGGGAGAGTATGTTCATACTTCTCCTTTTGGGGAACAAACTTCGGCTTGGGGTATTGACCTTCTTCCCATTCAACTCCATTGGCATTGAAGTAGCCAATGCCTTGGTTCTGCTGGTGTCCTCCATTATTGCGTACAATCTCCTTGAATTGCTTACATCCGGAAAGGCTTTTGTAGATACCTTTTTCTATAATCCCTTTCAATATATCATTTTCTTGCTCAAGTGTAACTTGTCTAAGAGAATCATTAGTGGAATCACAAGAAGCAATATCATTAGATTTATCATTTTTATTGCTACTAGTTTGTCGGTGTTCTAGGAACGGGGGTACCCAGACCTGCCTGCATGCGGCCCAGGGCATGGCCCACCTCGTCAGCCAAGCACAACCAGATGCAGCCCCACTCAAGACAAGGCCCTCGCGAGGACCCTAGGCTCGCGAGGAGGAGCAGCATCAAGACCAGCAAGGGATGGGCCTCCCCAGGCCCCCTCCGGAGCGGCGGAGATCTCTATGCAGAGCCCGGCCTCAGGAGTCAAAGATGATGCAAGGAAGGATAGGCGGGCGCCAGCGCGCCAGGCGGTGCAGTTTCCCCTTTGGTGCAAAGGGAGCAAGGACGTACGCGGGTTCCCAAAGCGCCCCCAAATGTTTCCATTCCGGTGCAACAAGACCACGACCACGAGCCCCGCAGGACGGATGTCATCGCCGAGCCCACCTCTGCATCATCGACAGCTACTTTGCAGGCGAAGACCGCCTTTGGACAGGGCGGGGATGTACTCCTGTCCCCCTTCAAATTTGGTCGTTGTGGGATCCCTTCCCGCCATTGCGATAAGGGAAGAGGACCCGAGCCACCACTATATATAGAGGCTAGGCTGCAACGTAGAGAGGGCGACCGATTGAATCCCATCACAAGCGAGCAGAGGGCCAAGAACACCTCAAGAGCGCCCTCACGAGGCTCCTCAACACTGTACTAGTTCATCCACCATACCTCCTCGAGAGGCAATCCACCAAAGCAGGAGTAGGGTATTACGCTTCGCAGCGGCCCGAACCTGGGTAAACCACCGTGTTCATCTTCTTCCTCATCATCGAGCGAGTTCATCGTCTTAGCCATCGAGTAGCGAGCTAGGTAGGGCGAGGCCGCATGGGATCTTCGCACACGCCCCTGTGTTCGAACCTTGAGGGTTTTGCGGATCCCGAAATCCGACATTTGGCGCGCCAGGTAGGGGGCGTGTCGGAGTCTTCCTCAAGCCAAGATCTTCTCCCACCTCGCCGTTCCGATGTCTGACGCACGCCGAGCCCGCGCCGAGCGCCGAGCTGCCTGCGTCGCCCAGATGGCACCTGTGGGCTGCACCGGCGCGCGCCGGTCACCCTCGCCTGTAGCCAGCGTTGCCACGGGCCCGGAGCCCCACGAGCAACAAGACTCCTCCCAACCAGTCACCGCGCGGCGCGATGGCCACACCGCCACTCCGTCGATCGTTCCAGCTTCCGGTTCGTCCTCCCACGTTCGGCCCGGGCCGGCACGCGGCTCCGGCGGACTCGCCATGGCAAACGAGCTGCTCCGCTACCGCCCTGCCCCCAACCGCTATGACGACTGGCTTCGGCGCATCGCAGAGCTCGTCAGTGCTGCCGGCGACGCTTCAGCGCTCTCCTACTCGCTTCGACCCCGACCTTCCCTGGCAGACGACGTGGCCCACGATGCGCCGTCACCTCCTCTGCAACGCGATGTCGACCTCGAGCCCAGGCGAGAAGCGCGCCCGCACGACCACCCCCGCGAACCGCGGGCAAGGGCGAGAGATGAAGTAAGCTGCCAGGTGATGCCCCGGCCGCGCGTCGACGCGCGTGCGCTCCCCGCACTGCCGACCCAACGTCGCGATCGGGCACCGCTCGAGGCGGCCCCTCAGGAGCATCAAGACTGGGTCCCTCCCGCACACGCAACACCCGTCGAACCAGTCGGGTGCCTCGCCATCGCCCCGGAGCTCCATCCAACCACGTGGCAGTGCAAGTTCAAGCCTGACCTGCCCCCGCGCTACGACGGTACCCCGGATCCCGTTGAGTTCCTACAGCTCTACTCCCTGAGCATCCGGGCGGCCGGAGGAGACGACAAAGTCATGGCATGCTGGTTCCCCATGGCACTCAAAGGTGGCGCGCTCTTCTGGCTCTTCAACCTCCCGGAGTGGTCCGTCACCTCCTGGGACGACCTGCGCAAGCGCTTGATCGCCAACTTCCAAGGTACCCACGACCGCGCGCTCACCGTGAACAACCCGCGGCGTATAAAGCAGCAGGACGGAGAGACCTTGCACAAGTTCATACAACGCTTCACGACTACGCGCCTCAAGGTCCCGAAGGCGTCGAATGAGGCTATCATCTCCGCGTTCACTGACGGCGCCACGGACCTCAAGATGAAGGAGGAGCTCGCCATGAACGACGAACTGTGCTCAGCCCTGGAGATGTTCAATCTGGCGAACAGGTGCGCCAAGGCTGAAGAGGGCCGCCTGTCGCTCCGCGAGCCTCCGGCGGCAGAGCCAGAGGAAAAGAAGACCAAGGCCAAAGAGGCGAAGCGCAAGGCCCCAGCAGTGCTTGCGGCCGAGCCCGAGGCGAAACCTAGCCGAGGCGAGGAACACCCCGCAGGGGGGAGACCGACCTGCATCTTCCATGGCACCAACAACCACGACACCGCCGACTGCCAGGAACTTAGGCTGGTCCGCGCCAAACACTTCGGCCAGCGCCCTGGACGCACTGACCGTGGCTTCGGACGTGGCGGAGGCCGCGGTGGAGGCCGTTGGGACAATCGGGAACCGCGTCAGGGGTGGCGCGACCAGCCTCAGGAGGACCGCTGGCGCGATCAGGCTCGGGAGGACCGCTGGCGCGATGACCCTCCAGAGGGGTCACACCGTGGCCAGCCTCGTGAGGCCCGCCCTCGTGAGGCCGGCCTACGACCACTACCGCCGCCATCCAGAAGGAAGGAAGAGGACAGGCAAGACGATGGGGCTGGGGGCTTCCAGGAGGTCAGGGCGGTAGCCTGTATCCTGGGCGGCGCCCACGCCCTAGCGTCGAACCGCGTCTTCAAGCAGTTCACGCGGGAGGTGAACGCGGCTCTCCCAAAGCCCGAAGCAATGCGTCCCCTCAAGTGGTCCTAGACTGCAATCACCTTTGACTCAAGGGATCAACTCAGGTGCTCGGCCATGGCCGGCATGCTCCCCATGCTGTGCACTCCAACCATCAGCAACGTCCTCATCACCAAGACCCTCATCGATAGTGGAGCGGGGCTCAATGTCCTCTCCATTGAGACCTTCGAGACGCTCCAGGTACCGTACGAACAGCTCATGCCGACCAACCCATCTCGGGAGTCACAGACGGGTCCACCGTCCCCATTGGGCAAGTGCGCCTGCCCGTCACCTTCGGCGGACGCGAGAACTATCACACCGAGATCATCGCCTTCGACATCGTGCACATCCACCTCCCGTACAACGCGATCCTTGGGTACCCGGCCCCCATAAAGTTCATGGCGGTGACTCACCATGGCTACAACGTCCTCAAGATGCCAGGGAGTTGCGGCGTCATCACCGTCGCCTGTGATGAGAAGGATGCTGTCTGCTCCCTCGAGCGTGCCTACCGCGCCTTGGTGGCTGAGCGCTCGGACGACGAGGAAGATGCCCTGCCTCGTGAGGATGCACGCAAGAGGAAGAAGCAGCTCCTTCCCACGGGGCACCCCGGGGCTGGGTCCTCCAAGGCCGGGGCCTCAAACTCTGCACCCAGGGATGGGGCCCCACCCTCCATCGCATAGGAAAGCGTGCTCGGCGCCCCTCTTGGGTCGGGCCTGGGGGCTTCCATCCAGGGAGCTTCCGGCCTAGCCAGTGAGACAAGGGAGGCGCTCGAGCACAACCTGAAGGCGCGTCCTGACGCGCGTCTGCTCGAGCCGGGAGCACGGTGCGAGGCGCCGAGCTCGCAAGAGTCTGTCATCAGAGCGATCGAGGAGCTTCAGGAGGCACAGGCCATGCAAGGCGGAGACTGCCCAGCACCACCAATCGCAGCCGCCATCGTCGGCCCGGTCAACTAGCCGCGCGTCTGTGTCAACCCGCTCACGATCAACAGGGCCGCGTCCCAGGGCCCCTCTTGGCCCACGCGTGTCGATCACGGATGGGTCTACCCGCACAACTACGTCCACATGCCCTTCGGCCTGGAGAACGCAGGCGTCACGTTCCAGCGCCTTGCCCAGGCCATGCTCATACCTTGCCTGGCAAGGCGCGGCAAGGAGTTAGAGGAGATGCCCGGACCAAGCGGAGGTTCCGAGCCCCAGGAGATGGCGGGCCCGTGAGGGTCGCGCTCATGGAGGTATAAGATCAGGCTACAACGACAGCTTCGACTCCTCAGCGGCATGGCCGCCAGGTGACTTTTTGTTGGCCGTTGCCAGGTAACTTTTTGGTTTACTCCGTTTGAGGGCGCCCACCGGGCCGCATTATCCTCAGGCAATCAGGGCATACCCCTGCAGCCGCCTCATTTATGCATATTTCAGTAATTTCTCATGCATGTGATCAGTTTCCTAACGTTTCACCTTGCCTGCACGGCTCTTTGCCGGCGTGAATGTCATCGCACCCAAATGGTCCTACCTGCGACCACCTCATGAGAGGACTGGGCACGGCATCTGTGCTTGGGTCCGTCCCTGCAGCGTTGATAAATCCAGTGGCTGAGCTCTGTCTGGCGGGCCAGCCCCATTCACGTCACCTCCTGGGGTCACTGCTGCTTGGCCCTCTCATGCGATGGCCCTAGGGAGCACGTTCGGCGCAGGCTTCTCCAAATTTTGCAGGATCTCGTGTGGCACTACCTACGAGAAGACTCAGGCGCAAACCGCCTTTGAGGTAGGGATCTCGCGAGGCCAAAGCGCCCTCGCGAGCTCCCAGATACACCTCCCAGTTCTGCCGTGCAAGCCACGCGTACGAACTCAATGGGCTGTACACGCCAGGAGCCCCCCGAGGACGCGGAGGGGTTCCTTCCCACGCAATGTGGAAGCCACAGCTCTGTGCTGGCGGTCAACACGGTCCACCAATGACTATGCCCATGCAATGTGGAAGCCACAGCTCCGTGCTGGCGGTCAACACGGTCCACCAATGACCATGCCCACGCAATGTGGAAGCCACAGCTCCGTGCTGGCGGTCAACACGGTCCACCAATGACTATGCCCACGCAATGTGGAAGCCCTATGCTCCGTGCGGGGAATAAACAACTGAGGGCGCCCCAGCGGCTGCATCCAACCTCAGGAAGGCCCCTAGCGGCCCCCTTCTCGCTGTGTTCCCCCGGGATGTATGCGTGAGGGGGCTGCACGGGGGCTACTACCGGGCCAAGCCTGGTACACGCCACCTTCCCAGGTCTGCCAAACCTGGTCTTCACGCGCCCATCTCAGGAAAAGGTATGGGAGCCGCTCGTACGTCAAGGGGGACTCCTGAGCATCACGACTCAGGAGCCTCACTGGTCCTATAGCCCCTCACCCCTTGGAACCATCCTTGGTGCTCCGGACGGCCCAACAGCGGCTGAGGTATGAGCGGGGCCGGGCCCTGGCGACGCAGAGCTCAAAGCGCTCAAAACCCTTAAGGAGGACGCTGGAGCTCGTACATCAAGGGGGACTCCTGAGCATCGCGACTCAGGAGCCTCACTGGCCACGTAGCCCCTCACCCCTTGGAACCGTCCTTGGTGATCCGGACGGCCCAACGGCGGCTGAGGTATGCACGGGTCCGGGCGCTGCCGACGCAGAGCGCAAGGTGTTCAAAATCTCAAAGCATTCAAAACCCCTAAGGAGGACGCTGGAGCTCGTACATCAAGGGGGACTCCTGAGCATCGCGACTCAGGAGCCTCACTGGCCACGTAGCCCCACACCCCTTGGAACCGTCCTTGGTGATCCGGACGGCCCAGCAGCGGCTGAGGTATGCGCGGGGCCGGGCCCTGCCGACGCAGAGCGCAAGGTGTTCGAAATTTCCAAGTTAACCCAATCTTCACCATGTTCCCTTCATGAGGGCTGCTCGTACGTCAAGGGGGACTCCTGAGCATCGTGACACAGGAGCCTCACTGGCCACGTAGCCCCTCACCCCTTGGAACCATCCTTGGTGATTCGGACGGCCCAACGGCGGCTGAGGTATGCGCGAGGCCGGGCCCTGCCGACGCAGAGCATCACAGCAAGCAAGAAGGAAACAAGGCGAAGAGAGCAATCACACAGTTCAACAGTTATTACAAGCATTAAAAGTTTTCGCAAGTACAAACAAGTTTAACGCCTCCGCGAGGCACGATGAACATTGCAGGAAAGGAACAAGGAAGAGGAAGTAGGAGGAGCCACCGCCACCACATGTCCCGTCCTCGGGGAACTCGTCGTCGACATCACTGCCCTTCACCAGCTTCTCCACGGCGCCCTTCACCGCCGCCGCAGTGCTGGCACGGACCTCGGGGGCGACCGGGCAGATCACGGAGTCGAAGTCAAACCCCGGCTCGCGAAGATGAAGATGGCTGAAGACGCGCGTCGCGGCCTCAGAAAAGAGGTCGCGGCACTCGCTCTCCAAGACCCCCTCCACCTTGACAACGGCGCCCACCAGCGCCTCGACGAGCTTCGAAGCGAGCCGCGCAAAGCCGCTCTCCGGAGCCCCCAGGGGCTCCGCAAACCCATCCCGGCAGAGGGAGTGGAGCGCTTGGCGAAGTTTGAGCTCGACGGAGGGAAAAGCGCTGAGCTCTGCGGCCTTTTTCTCCTCGGCCGCAGCAAGAGCTTTCTACCTGGTGTCGAGCAGGGCCCTCTTCGAAGCGACTTCCCTCTCTCACGCATCCAGACACTCTCGCTCCGCGGCCTGGCTAGTCGCCGCCTGGGACAGCTCGGAGTCCCGAGCGACAAGTTTGGCCCCGCGGGTCTTGAGGTCTTCCTCCTGGTGACGCAACTGCTCCGCAAGCCTAGACCTCTCCTCCTGGAGAGCCTTCAGGCGGGCCTCCACCTCTTCGCAGCGCCTGACAGCAGACGCCGCGTCGGCCAGTGCCGCCTCGCGGGCTGCCCTGGCAGACGCGACCTCCTTCTCGCTCTTCGCCGCGGCAGCTTCGGCCTGACCCCAAACCGCCACGGCAGAGGCGTCGGCCTGGAGCCACCCGGAGAGGAGCCCTAGGCGCCCACTCGCGAGACGATCGTCGAAACCCCCGAGGGCGTCCCGAACTTGACCCAGAGCGGTGAAGGCCCCGTCCAGGACGTCGAGGCCGCGCGATGAAGGCATCAAGGCCTCCTTCGGAGGAGTCGCCTGTGCGATCACGGGAGACGCCTCCAGGGAGACAGTAGCAGAGGAGCAGGAGGCTCCGGGAGGCTGTGCGGCGACCACGGGCGAGACGGATACAGAAGGATCGACGTGCGGCTGACCCTCAAGGGCTGGCCCTCCGGACGGCGGCACCAACGCGCCCTTGAGGGCAGGAGCGACCGCGCCAACATGCATTGGGGGCTCCGCAGCGCTGACCAGGGGGGTTGCCTCGCGAGCCCCCACCCCCTCGATGGTGGGCGCCTCGACAGGCGGCGGCAGGACGACAGGAGCGGGCGGTGCATCGGAAGGCGCCTTCGGCTTGACGCCCGCCTTCTTCCTCATCTTCAGCGCGGCGGCGTTTCTGGTTACCAAGGAAAGGAGAATCATCAATACATAAGCTACCGGCATGCGACCAAGGCCGAGCCGGATTACTCTTCAACGTCAACCCACTTCCTCTTCCTCTCCGCTCCGGCAACGACAAGGGCGCTGTCTGTAAGGGCAGCCGCTGGAGGGATCGCCATGGCCCCAGCCTCACCCACCTTGCCTGCGAGCTGCGATTCGGGTGGGGGCGAGGCCGGCGCTTCAACCGCCTTGCCGGCGGAGGCAGGGCGCACCGGAGGAGATTTCGCTCCGTGCTTCCCGGGGGTCACCATGCAGGCGGACCGTGTGGCACGAGGGGCCGGTCCTAGCCCCCTAAGAGCCTTGGCGGGACGTGAGGAGCCCGCCGCAGAAACTTCGCCAACATCATTGTCGTCCTCGAGGTCGCGCAAGACCATGCTCTGCGACGGGGGAGACGCCCCTTTCGGGTCGTCGTCGGCTGTCTTCTCCGAATCCTCCCCGCTCGTGGTGTCGCCGGAGGACACCATCACCGGGGAACCAAGGCCCTCAGCTGGGGAGAGTCCCAGTTCATTGAACACAGGCATCACGGCGACCAGGTCGGCTCCGTCGTCGCGGCAGTACAGCGGGGCGTGGGCGTCGGGGAGATCACTGGGGTCGCCGTTGAGCAGGGTCGCCACAGCCCTGTTCAGTTCCTCGGGGGTTATGCGTGCGGACCGAAGCCTGAGGTTGTCGCCGCTGCCCTGATAGTCCCACAAGGGCCTAGAATGAGACTGGAGGGGCGCCAGGCGCTGCGCCAGGAACTCCTTCACTATCATCCCTCAAGTCAGCTTCCTGGCACTGATATCGCGGGAAATCCGCTCCAGTACGGGCCTGGCCCGGGGGTCGGAAAGCTTCGCGGAGCTCCACGCGGGGGTCTTCTCCGGTAGCCCCTTCGGCAGATCCAACCGGGGGTTGGAGTTTTTGAGATCCATGAGGACCCTGCGGTGCCTGAAGTTCTCCACCATCTTCCCGGCCTTTAAGAGCATGTTACCGCTCTGGACCGCGACGAAGGAGACGCACGCCGACCGCTGAGCGCCGTCGTGCACGCGTAGGCTGAAGAAATGGTGGAAGAGGGCCACCGAAGGCTTCACGCCCACGAAGGCCTCGCAGTAGAAGGCAAAGACGGACAAGAGCAGGATGGAGTTGGGCTGGAGATGAAGGGCTTGAATCCCGTAGTGGTCGAGGATGGTGGTGAAGAACGCGGAGAACGGCGGGACGAGCCCAGCGAAGACGCTATGAAGAAAGAAAGGGTAAGCCGACCTTGTTGAGGGCCGCTTCTCCGAGGAACCGCCCCATATCAAGGTCCGCCCGCACTCGTTGGTCCCGTCCGCCGTCGACGGGAGCACCAGAATGAGGTCTCCGTCCTTGGCGATGGTGGACTCCGAAAGCGCCGGTGAGATGGGAGCGGAGGCTGAGCTCTGGGCCTCTGGCTTCGGCTTGCCGCCGGGAGCCATCGGGAAGTTCGCGGGGCCAAAGCGGCAAGGAGGAGGATGGAGCGGCACCGGATCTGGAGAGGTCTCTGCTAAGGCCAGGGATCTGGGGAACAAGAGCAGGAGCGTAGAAGGGGAAAGCAGTAATGGATCGGCGCTGGAAGTCAGGCTCTTGTCGATTCGGGCGGTGGCCGAAGGGACGTTGGACGCCCGACATGAACCGCATGACGCGTGCCAGTCCTGGCCCGCAGAAGTTTGGGCCCCGCGACGCTTCGGGCCGTCCTCAAGGCATCGCCCGAAAGCCAACTCGGGCGCGCCTAGGGCCCGGGGGCTACTGTCAGCGTTTTGGGACCGGGGGTACCCAGACCTGCCTGCCTGCGGCCCAGGGCATGGCCCACCTCGTCAGCCAAGCACAACCTGACGCAGCCCCACTCAAGACAAGGCTCTCGCGAGGACCCTAGGCTCGCGAGGAGGAGCAGCATCAAGACCAGCAAGGGATGGGCCTCCCCAGGCCTCCTCCGGAGTGGCGGAGATCTCTATGCAGAGCCCGGCCTTAGGAGTCAAAGATGACGCAAGGAAGGACAGGTGGGCGCCAGCGCGCCAGGTGGTGCAGTTTCCCCTTTGGTGCAAAGGGAGCAAGGACGTACGTGGGTTCCCAAGGCGCCCCCAAATGTTTCCATTCCGGTGCAACAAGACCACGACCACGAGCCCCGCATGACGGATGTCATCGCCAAGCCCACCTCTGCATCATCGACAGCTACTTTGCAGGCAAAGACCGCCTTTGGACAGGGCGGGGATGTACTCTTGTCCCCCTTCAAATTTGGCCGTTGTGGGATCCCTTCCCGCCATTGCGATAAGTGAAGAGGACTCGGGCCACAGCTATATATAGAGGCTAGGCTGCACCATAGAGAGGGCGACCGATTGAATCCCATCAGAAGCGAGCAGAGGGCCAAGAACACCTCAGGAGCGCCCTCACGAGGCTCCTCAACACTGTACTAGTTCATCCACCATACCTCCTCGAGAGGCAATCCACCAAAGCAGGAGTAGGGTATTACGCTTCGCAGCGGCCCAAACCTGGGTAAACCACCGTGTTCATCATCTTCCTCGTCATCGAGCGAGTTCATTGTCTTAGCCATCGAGTAGCGCGCTAGGTTGGGCGAGGCCGCAGGGAATCTTCGCACACGCCCCGGTGTTCGAACCTTGAGGGTTTTGCGGAGCCCGAAATCTGACATAGTTGAAGAACCAGTTTGCTTAGCCTTAACTTGTGGAATAAATGTAGACAAGAGTAGTCGTTTGGCTAGATAAGAAGAAGTCTTCTTTCGGA
Source organism: Elymus sibiricus (assembly GCA_039707655.1). Taxonomy (NCBI): domain Eukaryota; kingdom Viridiplantae; phylum Streptophyta; class Magnoliopsida; order Poales; family Poaceae; genus Elymus; species Elymus sibiricus. The sequence continues at coordinate 214,500,307 of CM077667.1, forward strand.
GATCGTCATTGATTGCTTTAAGAAACTCATGTTCTTGCTCCAAATTGAGCTTCTCGAAGCGTAGCTTCCCATGAGTTCTTACAAGCTCTCTATGATCTTCTAGAGTAGATTTGTCGGGGTACACAAAAAGGGGTGTTTATTTCCCCCTGACTTGTGCACGGACAATAAGCCTCCGACCCGATGGCCTAAGCCTGCCTGGGAAAGCTGCTACCCCGTCAAAACCAGTCCAAACCAGAGAAGCTGCTCTACGTGAGATCAAGGAGCGCATCAAGAAGACGAAACCAGCATTCAAGACCAAGACTCCGACAGAAGCAACCTATGCTGGCTAAGCAACGCCGGCAAGGTCGATGCAACGGCCCAGAACAGGCCTGAACTGCGTCAGTCACGTCCCCGGTGCCTACCGGCGACCGAGGCGCACACATCTTCAGGAAGACCCGGCAAGCCATCCCCCGACAGGCGCGAGCCGATCGGCCACCACTCCACCGCATCGCAACGTCAGTCATTTGTCGATGCAGTGTCGAGCCCTCAGGTGGCTAAGTGGCTCTCGCTAAGCACGTGGCGACTCGTTGGGAAACAGATTATGCCCGTTTGACACCCGTCTAGAGGCATGTCAAGATATTGAGCAATAGTTAGCTAAAGCGGTGGTAAAAGCCTCGGAGAATGCGTCCCGGCACGCCACCTAGGCTAGCGTTTATGGAATTTTGTCCTAAGTGCCAGAGTTAGGTATGATTGCACTGTTGGCTATCTAATCACTAGATAATGTCTGTTTTGCCACTATGGTTGCCCCTTGAGCTATAAAAGGAGGCCCAAGGCAACCTAGCTAAAGATTCGGACCTTTGGACACTTGTACTCATGTAGCTACTCTCCCGAAGGCAACCTTGCCGGGTTTGAGCGCCGCGTGTGCTTCGTGTTCCCCCAATCAATCCACCAAAGGAGGAGTAGGGTTTTACGCTTCCCAGCGGCCCGAACCTGGGTAAAACACCAGCGTCTCGTCGTCGTGCTGCTTCACCACCTCTGCTCTTTGTGGAACATGACCTCACCCCTGCCGAACAAAAAAGGGGTCCCGTGGCCCCATAGGTGATCGTGTGCATCGTGACTCGACATCTTTGGCGCGCCGGATAGGGGAGGCGTCATTTGCGCGAACCTGAGGTCGTGGGCAGCGCGTCAATTTTCATCATCATTTCCTCCGCCGGGAGCGTTGAAGGAGAGGAGCAATGCTGCTCCCTAAGCCTCTTCCTCTTCGGATCCCATCGCATGTCGCCGCGGTAGTGATGGCGGCGACGAGGATGAGGGGCGTCGGCGCTACGACTGATGTGTTCGGCATAGACAGCACAACCGCAATGAAGACCACGGTCCAGGAGGAGGCGAGCTGGGCGGCGGCGCCATCCCTGTCACAATCATCGAGCAAGCCCACCTAACCCCAGGGAGGTGCAGCTCGGTCCGACAGGCAAAAAAAAGGGCACGCGGTTATACCCCTCTCTCCTCTCCTTCCCAGCCTGTGGTTAGTTCTGCATAGCGGTGGTGCCGCCAGTGTCGATAAGCTCGCGTGAGGCTCGATCCCGTATTTATCCCGTCAAGGGTAAATCCTGTGCCGAATGCTAGAGCGAATCCATCGGTTGGCACCCCCGGCAAGTGAACCACGGCAAGGTCCCGTTCGCCAACGCCTCCATCGCATTGGTCGCTACGGGACTGTTGGACGCAAAGGAAAGGAGAGAAGGCTCGGCCATTCATGTTTACTCCCCCGTTTTTCGTTAGTTGTGAATGTTTACATTAACCCGGCAGGATCGTGCCGAGGATTGTACTCATAACTAACGCCCCCCCCAAGTTGCTCCATTTGCCCCTCTTCATTTTCCCTTCATCTCAGGGCAAAGGTGGGTGCACGCACATGTATTCATCGGGAAACGCGAAGAGGAGGGGCGGCCATGAATGGAGGAAGGGACGATGTGCGCGAATAGATACGCGCCAGGATGGAAGGGGAGCCGTGACGAAAGCTAAGTTGACATGATTATCAACTTTCATTAGAGCTCGCATTTGTATATCCCCCTCCTAGCAACCGAGGTTTCGTATGGCGAGTCTTGTGCGTGATGGAACCATACCGTATTTTTTTGTGCCCATGCTTTGTTTCAAGTCCGCTCAACAAAACATGTGGCAACATCAAACACCGTCAAGGAAAAACTCACCGGCAGCGTGTCCTTGCCAGCAGAATGCTAAGGACCCGTTCCTCAAAGAAATTGTTGTAGCACGTTGTTGGTGGGTAACTAGAGCGCGCAAAGAAAACGACTATATGAATGCCAGTAGGAAAGCAAGGCGGATATCATGCGTTTACATAAAAATATCAGTTCAACAAACATTAAAGCAAATATAGTGCATAATCTAATACGGGATACATATTCTGTCTTAAGTACAGGACATGAAGGCAGCATTTCTTCAACACGTGTCCGTGCAATGTTTGGGGCCTAACCCAACGATGCCAAGCAACACGTATGGCTCAGGCCCGGGCGCTTCTGTCGGGGTACACAAACAGGGGTGTTTATTTCCCCCTGACTTGTGCACGGACAATAAGCCTCCGACCCGATGGCCTAAGCCTGCTGGGGAAAGCTGCTACATCGTCAAAACCAGTCCAAACCAGACAAGCCACTCTACGTGAGATCAAGGAGCGAATCAAGAAGACGAAACCAGCATTCAAGACCAAGACTCCGGCAGAAGCAGCCTAAGCTGGCAAAGCAACGCCCGCAAGGTCGATGCAACGGCCTTGAACGGGCCCGAACCATGCCAGTCATGTCCCAGGTTCCTGCCGGGAACCGAGGCGCACACATCTTCAGGAAGACCCAGCAAGCCATCCCCCGGCAGGCGCGAGCCGATCGGCCACCGCTCCACCGCATCGCAACGTTAGTCATTTGTCGATGAGGTGTCGAGCCCTCAGGTGGCTAAGTGGCTCTCGCTAAGCACGTGGCGACTCGCTGGGAAACAGATTATGCCCGTTTGGCACCTATCTAGAGGCGTGTCAAGATATTGAGCAATAGTTAGCTAAAGTGGTGGTAAAAGCCTGTCGTGAATGCGTCCCCGCACGCCACCTAGGCTAGCATTTATGGAATTTTGTCCTAAGTGCCAGAGTTAGGTATGATAGCACTGTTGGCTATCTAATCACTAGATAATGTCTTGTTTGCCACTGTGGTTGCCCCTTGAGCTATAAAAGGAGGCCCAAGGCAACCTAGCTAAATATTTGGACCTTTGGACACTTGTACTCGCGTAGCTGCTCTCCCAAAGGCAACCTTGACGGGTTTGAGCACCGCATGTGCTTCGTGTTCCCCTGATGAATCCACCAAAGTAGGAGTAGGGTTTTACGCTTCCTAGCGGCCCGAACCTGGGTAAAACACCAACGTCTCGTCGTCGCGCTGCTTCACCACCTTTGCTCTTTGTGCAACGTGACCTCACCCCTACCGAACCACAAAGGGGCCCGTGGCCCATTAGGTGATCGTGTGCATCGTGACCCGACAAAAATTCATGGGCTAACTTAAGAATGTTTAGTTCTTTAGTTAGTCATTCTATTTCCTTCTTATCATCATCACACGACTTATCTTGACTAGCATGATCATTATCTAGCTCATTTTGACTAATATCACTAGTTTTATCAAATAACAAGTCATCATCTCCAAGTAAGTCATCCTCATCACTATTGAAGTCAATGTATTCAGGGTGTGATGCCTTGGGGCCTTTAGGCATGAAACAACTTCCACTCCCTTCATTTGGTGAATCAAATATGTCATAGGAGTTGGAGGAAACAAGTGCAAGTCTGGCAACACCTTCATCTTGACTATAGTCGGTGTCGGAGTGATAACTTTTCTCGGAGTGATTGTCGGATTTGGAGCAGGAAACCCATTCACCAACATGATCTTGATGTCTTCTTCTTGTGTAGCTCTTGGTGTACTTGTCCTTCTTCTCTGAGTCCCTACTTCTCCTTGAGGGTCTTCGTTCATAACGATCATCTCTACTCCTTTTCTCTCTTCGAGGTGACTCATCTCTTGAGCTCTTTCTTCTAGGTGACTCTTCTCTTCTTTTGTGGGGGACCATGCACTCATTGGAGTAGTGTCCGAGCTTCCACAATTGTAACAATTCCGGTCACGACTAGATGAACGCTTCTCTTCATATCTTGAATTGGAGCTTCTTTCTTTGCCTCTACTCTTGTAGAACTTGTTGAATTTCTTGACCATGAGGCTTATCTCTTCATTGGTTACAAGGTTATCACTTGATGTAGCGGGAGTGTCACTTGTAGCTTTGTATGCACTGCTTGACTTGGTGTGAAGTTCTTCTTTTTCCTTGAGTGACATCTCATGAGCAACAATCCTTCCAATGACTTCCGTTTGGCATCATTTGGATCAATGTGCACACGGTGTCGTACTTTCCATTCAAGGCTCTAAGGATCTTCTTGATGATGAATTTGTCGGTCGTTTCTTTGCTTCCTAAATAGGCAATCTCTTTGGTGATGAGAGCAAGCCTATAGTACATTTCCACGACTCCTTCACCATCCTTCATCTTGAACTTGTCAAGTTGACTTTGTAGCACATCCAACTTAGATTCCCTGACGGATTCGGTACCTTCATGCATATGAACCAAAGTATCCTAAATTTCTTTTGCATTCTCAAGACGGCTAATCTTGTTGAATTCTTCGGGGCATAGGCAATTGAATAGAATGTCACATGCTTGAGTGTTGTATTACAACATCTTCAATTCTTCCACGGTCGCTTCACGATCCAGTTCCTTTCCATCACCAAAGAATTCACCTTGCAAGCCAACACAAACAATAGCCCATACGACGGGGTTATGACCAAGAATACACATTTTCATCTTATGCTTCCAACTAGTAAAGTTTATACCATCAAAATATGGACCTCTACAATGATAATTTCCCTCACTAGAAGCTGTACTCTCCTAGGTTGTGAGACCAATGCAATCGAGACCAAAACTCTGATACCACTTGTAGGATCGAAAGTAGGTCTAGAGGGGGGTGCTTAGACTACTTGACCAAATAAAAATCTAACCTTTTCCCAATTTTAGTTGTGGGCAGATTTTAGCAATTGTAGCAAGTCAAGTTCAGCCTACACATGCAAGTCTAAGAGTATAGCAGCGGAAAGTAAAGACATGCAAATGTAAGAGGGTAGGGATAAGAAGATCAAACACAATTTGGAGACACGAAGATTTTTCCCATGGTTCCGATAGCTGGTGCTATCGTATGTCCACGTTTATGGAGACTTCAACCCACGGAGGGTAACAGTCGCGTGAGTCCACAGAGGGCTCCACCCACGAAGGGTCCACGAAGTAGCAACCTCGTCTATTCCATAATGGCTTCCATCCACAAAGAACTAGCCTCACTATGGGTAGATCTTCATGAAGTAGGCTATCTCCTTGACCTTACAAACTCTTGGTTCAACTCCACAATCACGAAGAAGGAGGCTCCCAAGTGATACCTAACCAATCTATGAGGCACCACCCTCCAAAAGCTAATAGATGTGGTAGTATGATGAACTCCTTGCTCTTGTGCTTCAAAAGATAGTCTCCTCAACACTCAATCACTCTCTCACATATTTGGCATGGGTAGAAGAGATTGATTGGATGGAAAGCAACTTGGGGAGGCTAGAAATCAAGATCCATATGGTTGGATTGGATGATCTTGACCACAACACAAGGGAAGGTTGTTCTCTCAGAAAATTGGACATGACAAGTGTAGATCTGTTGTGAGTGCTTCTCTTGCGAGTGAGTGGTGGTGGAGGGGTATGTATAGGCATCTCCAAAAATCCAACCATTACAACATTATTGCCCAACTCGGTGAAACCAAAGTGAAACTCGGCGGCACCGACTAGTTCAAAATGTGGCTACTTTGGCGTTTTTAGTGAGACCGATATATGAATCTCGGTGGTACCGATATGGGTGACCTAGACAGTTACCAAATCTCGGTGAGACCGATTCCTCAAACTCGGCAGGACCAATTTCAAGAAATGCTTTAACAGAGAGTTGGTCCTACTTCTCGGTAGACCGATATGAAAAACTCGATGGGACGGATTCTCGAAAATGCCTAACCAGGAAGTTGGTCACTGATTTTGGTGGCACCGAATGGAATGATGGTAGTACCGAGATGCTAGGGTTTGGTTTGGCTTCTGTCGTGGGAGTAATCTTGACAATACTACAGGGGGTATGTAGGAGTAGGGAGAAGCCTAGCTACGGAGCAAGGGTCACACTCGGAATTTACGAGTTCGGACCCCACTCGGAAGTGGTAAAAGTCCTACGTCTCGAGCCCTGGGGCTAAGTGTTGCTTTGTGTATGTTTCTGATTACAGAGTGTTTGTAACCCCTCTTCTAGTGTAGGGGGTGGCTTATATAGAGTGCGCCACCACCAACCGAGTGACATTACGAGGGTCATTAATGCTAGTAACTGCCGGAGTTACTAGAAACTGCCATGTTAACTACGAGCGTTACAGGTAGTATTCAATGCTAATTAAGTCCCTTGAACGTTGTTGCTAACACGTCGCCTCTGCTTCTTCACGTCGGGGTACTAAAGCTAGGCCGAGTGTATAATAGCGTCCGAGTGACTTCCAAGGATCCGAGTGCATCTTGTACATTTGTTTGAGTGCTAAGGTAGTCCAGGGACTTATTTGAACTTGTAGGACCCCAGGTGTGTCCTAGATAAGAGGTCTATGACCCTACCTAGGGTAGGTGACCTCGTTAGTAGCCCCCGAATCGTTTGAGGTTTTGGGAGTCGAGTGACCAACGCACTGGGCCATTGGTAGTGTTTCGGGAACACTTGGAAACTAGGCGGATCGTTACTCACTCGGTATTGAAACCACGACCGGTTCAGGTTAAGTAACTTTCGAATGACTCGAACAGCCTGACTGTTCAAGTCACTCGACCTGGTGCAGATCAGTTCTCGGGAGAAATAACCTTATGACTTAGAGATGAGATTACTGAAACTTCCGTTTGACCTTCACTCGGATGCTCTTGAATTGGTTTAAGATTCAACCGAGTGCTCGATGGGCCTTTTCAGTTCATTCGGTGAGTTTTGGCGTGTCGGAACGCATCAGTGGACACGGGGTTCACTCGATGGGTTTTGGCGCGTTTGAACGCACCAGCGAACACGAAGTTCACTCGGTGTGTTTTAGCGCGTCAGAACGCATCAATGAACACGGAGTTCACTCGATGGGTTTTGGCGCGTCGGAACGCACCAGTGGACACGGAGTCCACTCGGTGGGTTTTGGTGTATCGGAATGCACCAGTGAGCACGGAGCCCATTCGGTCAATTTTGGTGCATTGGAACGCACCAGCGAACACGGAGTTCACTCAGGCAGTGGCGCCACGAAATCTCCGGCGATTTCGAAATCGTGAGGAAGTGCGCGCGTGCGATTTTGACGGTTGTGTCAGGAAAGTGGGGGAAGTAGCCGAGGCGCCTCGATTTTCATGCCGAGAATTTTGCTATGCGTCCCCGTAATTCTGTCCCAGAGATATCGTGGATCTGCACGCGCCCGTTGATTGCGGCTGCTGCAGATCCGACGACCGAGATTCCGCTGAGCCAGAGTATCAAAGAAGACCGGGAGGGAGATGGGAAAAAGCATCCCCATTCTCTGCCTTCCCGATTTCCTCCTCTGCTCCGCCGAGAGCTTTGCCTCTCGCCGATTCGATGTTGTTCCTCGCTGGAGATAACGAAGAGCGCCACCGTGAGAGCCGAGAGGGCGAAGAAGACCTCGCGCGAGTCCTCCTTGAGCGTGGGCGCCCCGGCTGGCTCCGTCCAGGGTGACTGGCTGGCCTCTCGGGTCCCGGCCAGTCGGCTGGAGGACCTGGAGAGTCAGGGTCTCCTGGTCGCCGGAAGCTGGAGGTTGTCGGAGAAGCGGGAGGTCGAGCCCGCGTCGCACGGGAACGAGAGGTTCCTCCTCACAAATCACCTCGATCGTGGTTTTTCTTTGCCCCCGCACCCTTTCCGTGCATTCTTGGATTTTTCGGGGCTCAACTTCATCATCTTCGCCCTAATTCCATCACTTATCTGGCTGCTTTTGTTTCTCTCTGTGAGAACTTTCTTGGTTGCCACCCACACTGGGGTTTATTCAAACACTTGTTCACATGCCGAGTGATGAGTGTGAAGAAAACCACTTTGTCTGCGGAGAAAACGAATGTAGTTCAGATGTGTGGGGGCCTGGGCATTCAGTTGAGGGGTAAAGGTAGTTTCCCTTCGATGACTTTCCCGGACACTGTTAAGGGTTGGCAGTCGACTTGCTTTTACTATGAGGACATCCCAGTCGGAGAGGGCCAGTCGGGTCTCCCACCATACTCGGCCGAATGCATTCGGTGACTCCCTAAGTTGACCGTGTCCAAGGAGGACAGAGTAGAAGTAGACATCCTTATGATTGCGCTGGTATCCCTCGTGAACCAGGGCATCAACAGACTGGACCTGCTCTTGGTCTTCTTCCAAAGAAGGATTCAGCCTATGCAGGCCAGAGCCCACCCTATTTGGCTGTACTCGGGTCTGGATGATCCTACGCGTACGCACCCAGAGGAGCTCAGCGAGGAGGCCGTGGCGAACAAACTCAAGGCCATCACCCCAGCTGGAGATAACCCCAGAGGCACGAGGCATGTGCCTCCGTCCTCGATGGAGAATCCAGCGAATGAGGTAAATTCCGAGTGCCATTACTGTTTTGGAGTGATGCAGCTTTCATTTATCAAATCTTGATTGATGTAACTTTTATTTTGACACGGCTTCACGGGCCTGGTGAGCTTGATCCCTACCGGTAACCACGCTCCTGCTGACATGGAAAGCGACAACGAGCGCCATGATATCTCGGACGGAGAGGAGGAGTATGTGGAAGATAGTGAAGACGGAGGAGACGAGAAGGAGTCGGAACCAGGGGACAAGGCGGAGTCTTCTCCTTCGGAGGAGGTACTTCCCGAGCCCCGCAAGAGGGCGCGCCAGGACCCTAGGGTCCGTGGAGGCAATGCAAGGGGGCCGAGCACCGCCAAGCCCACTGTGATTATTCCTCTTACTCGGACTTCAAAGCGTGGGTGTGCTGAGCTTGCCCCATCTCCAGAGAAAAGCACCAAATAGCCGAAGATCACTTCCAACAAACCTCGGAAGGCGGTTCTGCCCAAGACCAAGATGAACGTGCCGGTGGATTCTGTGTAAGTACCTTCGCTTTGACTATCACTCCAAATGACTGACCGAATGCGATAACATTCCGAGTGATTCTTCTGCAGGGCTGACACGTCGACTGCTTCACTACAGAAGGACAAGGGCGAGGTCGACGCCGCGACTTCAAAAGGTAGCACCCGATTCTGATCGTATATGAACTTTGAACGCTTCATATCCTTTTGAACTTACTTCTGAATGACCTTCGAATACTTGCAGAGCCACGCGAAGTGATTGAGATCGACGTGGATGACCGGGTTGCCCCACCGAATCCCACCACAAATGTGGATGTCGTAATGCGGGACGTCTCGCCTGTTCAAGCGCCAGCACCAGCTCGGGGAACCTCTTCGGGAACCTGATCAGCACTCGGAATGCCGCTGACTATTCCACTTGCGTCCACCGCCATCGGGTTGCAGCACGTCTAGGAGGAACAAGTGGGAGCAAGTAAAGAGGCTCTGATCCAACTGAGACTGATGAACGACAAGCTGAAGGAAGCACGCGACGCCGGCGAGGCTTTGGAGAAGAATGTCCGAGTAAGTACTCTTGTAAGTACCTTCTTTAGACAAAACAATTGCGTTGTAGATGTTTTTGGAGTTCCGAGTGGGTTTGCGTCAGGGGCACACCCACTGGGTGATTCTGGGGGCGCGCTGAGCGCACCCACTGGGTGGAGTCCTTGAGACTGCCGCCGACTGAAGCACATGGCGGAAGTCTGAGAATCCGAATGTTGTTCATAGGAGACTTGTAGGCATACTTGTCGAAGAGGATGCGGTGATGGTCCATGGACCAGAGCTTCTCGACGTTGACCGTTAGGGTGTAGAACCAGTAGTTTTCCAGTGGGAGCACGCTTAGCGCACCCACTAGGTGTAGTCCCCGAGGCTGCCGTCGACTGAAGCAGTCGGCGGTAGTCTCAGAATCCGAATGTAGCACGATACGAATGATGAGATACTTGTCGAAGAGGATGCGGTGATGGTCCATGGACCAAAGCCTCTCGACCTTGACCATCGGGGTGTAGAACCCATAGTTCTCCAGTGGGGGCGCGCCGAGCGCACCCACTGGGTGTAGTCCCCGAGGCTGCCATCGACTGAAGCAGTCGGCGGTAGCCTCAGAATTCGAATGTAGCATGATCCGAATGATGAGATCCTTGTCGAAGAGGATTGCGGTGATAGTCCATGGACCAGAGCCTCTCGACGTTGGCCGTCGGGGTGTAGAACCTGTAGTTCTCCAGTGGAAGCGCGCTGAGCGCATCGACTGGGTGTATTCCCCGTGGCTGCCATCGACTGGAGCAGTCGGCAGTAGTCTCAGAATCCGAATATAGCATGATCCGAATGATGAGATACTTGTCGAAGAGGATGCGGTGATCGTCCATGGACCAGAGCCTCTCGTCGTTGACCGTCGGGGTGTAGAACTTGTAGTTCTCCAGTGGGGGCGCTGAGCGCACCCACTTGGTGTAGTCCCCGAGGCTGCCGTCGACTGCAGCAGTCGGCGGTAGTCTCAAAATCCGAATGATATTTGTCTTTGACCTTATACTTGAGTTTGATTGTTATCACTGATGTTTCCTTGTTTCTTGTCAGCAGGGCGTGTGTCGGGGCACGGATGCTCACGATCACCTATGGGACCAGAGGTCCCTTATGGTTCGGCAGGGGGGGTCACATTGCACGAAGAGTGGAGAGTATGAGACGACGCAACGATCGGGACACAGACATTTTACCCAGGTTCGGGCCGCTGCTAAGCGTAAAACCCTACTCCTGCTTTTTGGTGGATTGATTGGAGGAACACGAAGAACGCAGAGCGCCTAATCCCGGCAGGGACTGCTGTCGAGGAAAGAGCGGTTATGCGAGTACAAGTGTTCGGGGATTCGAGTTGCCAACCTTGAGCTAGGTTGCCTTGGGCCTCTTTTTATAGTGCAAGGGGTTACCACAATGGCAAAACAGACATATCTATCGATTAGATAGCTGAGCACAGCCATCATACCTAACTGTGGCATTTAGGACAAAATGCCATGATTACCTGCCTAGGTGGCGCTTGGGGTCCATCCCCGACAAGGTCTTGCCACCGCTTGGCCGGTCATTGCTTAAGATCTTGACACGCTGCAGGGCGGGTGTCAACTGAGCGTAACTTGCCTTCCAATGCGTCGCCACGTGCTTAGCGAGAGCTGATTAGCCGCCTGAGAGCTCGACACCGCATCGATAAGTGACAGGCATAGCGATGCGGTGGAGCGGTGGCTGGTTGGCTCACGCCTGCCGGGGAGTGGCTTGCTGGGTCTTCTAGGAGGTGTGCACATCTTGGTCCCCGGCAAACGTTGGGGACGTGCTTGGCGCGTCGCAGTCCAGGCTTGGGCTACCGCGTTGAGCTTGCTGGAGTCTTGGTCTTGATTGTTGGCTGGGTCTTTTGCTTATACCGCCTGTGCATAAGTCAGGGCACTGGGTACCGCTGTACTAGTGCACCGACAGGAGCCCCCGGGACTAGCCCACACGTGCTCGCCAAGTGTCGTTGGGTCAGGCCCAAATTTCATGCACAGGTGCGCAATGTGAGGGAGTAACTGCCAATTTATTGGTCAGCACTGACCCACCACCTCAGGCCGTTTCCGCCACGTGCGCCGCATGCATAGCGGGGAGTTAGCGACAGGCGCGCGTGACTTAAAGTCCTGATCGTGGCAGAAACCGTAGCGCCGTGGATTGGAGCAATGGGGCGTTTACCTGTTCGCCCGTGATCGTGGGCGGTGGAATTGGTGGAGATGGGCGGTGACCTTTGGAGTGGAGGAGAGCCAGCCCCAACGCTCTCCCCTATAAATTGGGGGTCGCGAGGGGCGATGCTCATCCATCCTTTCTTCCTCCTTGAGTGCAAACCCACAGAGCTCGCCCTTCTGCTTCTTTGTCTTGAGCTGCGCTCGCCCTCCTGATGCTCAGGGGGAGGGGCCAAGCGAGCGTGCTAGTAGAACCTTCCCTCCGAACTTTTGTTCTACTCCCATCATGGTTGTGCGGTTCTGAACCGAAGGTTGGTCGGGGAAGCCTCGGATGGTGGAGCGAGCAGCGTGGTGGCCTATCGGAGACGGCTGCGGTGGTACGCCTGCTGCCGCGCAGCCCGCTTCTTTAGTCTTGACGGAGCTCCACGCGGTTGACGTCGCGTCGGGATCTATGTTGGAGGTGCAACGTCGTGGCGGTCCGTGGTTCCCGCATTCCTTCTTCAAGGCGATGGAGAAAAAACGCCCACATGGTCACCATGGGCGTGTGTGCGATCGCAGCCGCGCGTCGTCATTTACCGCGGTGAAGCTCTCCTCCCGCAGCACTCTGGATGTAGCATACGGGAGAGGGTTCTTCATCTTCGCGTGTTCTTCTAAGGCGGGGGACGGAATTCCCCGCCTTTGGCCACCGGGAACGACCATGCTCTCTGTGGGGTCCCCGGGTTGCCACGCCTGGAGCTTGGGCGATGGCGGGGGCGTCTCCTCGGGCGGTGGCGATGAGGAAGACGATGGCGGTCGGGGATCTACGACGCATCAGGAGCACGGATGAGGTCTCCGACGCGTCGCGTTCCCCGGCAGCACCATCATCACCCGCTGGGTCCCGGCAGCGCCACCATCTGCACTTGCCCTCCACCTTCTTTCCCCTTGTCGGTCTTGTCTGCTCTGTCAGCTTCGTCCGCCCTGCCTGGGGGCGGGTCCTTCCACCGGTCGAGTCCCTCTGATCCTGGCTGGGAAGCGTCGAATCCCGGCCAAGCGCTCCTTTTGCCCTCTGCTCCTTCTCTACCTAATCCCTAAGAGGAGAGGGACAAGAAAGGGATTATGGTGCACTTATCTTTTTTCATGTCAAAAGATGTAGGGGCTTGCCAAGTTTTAACGAATCATAATGTAATTTCGACCCATTTTGTACCGAAAATGAATGAGAATAGAATGCTATTTTCTTCCCGCAATTACTAGCCTTTTCCTTTCCTTATTTATACTACATTAGCATGTTTTGTCTCTACCGCACGGAGCTACTTGCCGAGTCGTCATTCAAACCAAGAGTGCCAAAGTGGGGGAACGAGCTCCCGGCAACAGGTTGGCGTTGTTCCCCGGCAGAGCTCCTTGTCGGTATCGGCGCTGTCACACCTATAAGCAAGGACAGGGGGACGGCTCATCCCGACAAGGGTTTTCACCACGTGGATGACTCCACATCCCACAGTAAGGAAAATACTAAGGGTTTCCTTGAGAAAATGTGAAGTACTGAACTGGAAATATGTGATATACTTATCTTTTCCAGGTTGTATCTTTTTTCCGAGCGTGACGGGCCGCCATCCTTGTTTCTTTGTTCCCCTTTCCTGCTTTCTCGATGGTAAAACATGTAGGGTGATGACAGTAACAAAGATTACGGTTTCATCAAGCATTCTAGCAAATATTTATAACTTAAAAGTGCTAACATTGCAGTCATAAAAAATGCGTAATGAGCATGTAAGGATGATGATATGATGCAATGCCTAGCTTTATTATTGTTGCACAGGGTCTGCGCCTGGCTTTGTACAAAGGGTTACATGCAACATCGGCAAGGCCTGTACAAAAGGTGGCTGGCGAACTGAGTCCGGCAGCCACGCCTTATGGGTAGAACTTACGAAGATGCTCAATGTTCCATGAGTTCTGCACCTTGGTGCCATCTTTGGTCTCCAGACGGACTGTGCCAGGTCTGGTGACTCGCACTACCCGGTAAGGGCCTTCCCACTTCGGCGTCAACTTGTTTGTACCCTTGGCGGACTGAACACGCCGAAGGACAAGGTCGCCTTCCTCAAGGCTCCGGGCATGAACTCTGCGGCTATGGTAGCGGCGCAGAGCTTGCTGGTAGCGTTCGGCACGCACAGGAGCCCGGAGACGGTCTTCCTTGAGGAGCGTGGCATCGTCATGCCGCAACTGCTGTGGCTCTACCTCATCGTAGGAAAGCACTCGCGGTGACCCATATATGAGTTCCGTGGGGAGCACTGCTTCCGCCCGGTACACTAGGGAGAAGGGCATCTGGCCGGTAGCTCGATTTGGTGTCGTTCTGAGGGACCAAAGAACCACCAGCAGCTCATCTATCCAGCGCCTGCCGCTCTTCCGCAGCTTATCGAAAGTCCTTGTCTTGAGTCCTCGCAACACTTCAGCATTCATCCTCTCGACTTGCCCGTTGCTTCTCGGGTGAGCAACAGAGGCGAAGGAGACCTTGCTTCCAAGGTTTTGGATATATTGCATGAAGGCGCGGCTCGTGAACTAGGAGCCGTTGTCGGTGATCACTCTGTTAGGTACTCCAAAGCGGCACACCAGTCCTTTCATGAACTTGATAGCTGCTTGTGCGGTCACCTTTCTCACTAGTTCCACTTCAGGCCACTTTGTGAACTTGTCGGTTGCCACGAACAAGAACTCAAAGCCCCCGACAGCACGGGGGAAGGGGACCAGGATATCGAGCCCCCAGACCGAGAATGGCCAGGATAGAGGGATTGTTTGTAGGGCTTGCACTGGTTGATGGATGTTCTTAGAGTGGAACTGGTAGGCTTCACACTTGGTGACCAGTTCAGTAGCATCCTGGAGGACAGTGGGCCAATAGAAACCCTGTCGGAAAGCTTTCCCGGCAAGGGCCCTTGATCCAATGTGGGAACCACATACTCCTCCATGAATCTCCGCCAACAGCTTCAGTCCATCCTCCCGGCAGATGCACCTCAGTTTCACACCATTCGGCCGCATTCTGTACAGGGTGTCGTCGACAAACTGGTACATACTTGACCGACTGGCTAATCTTTTGCCTTCCTCTTGCTCTTCGGGGAGTTCTCCTGTTTGAAGGAAATGGACTATATGCTGCGCCCAGGTTGGATCCCGTGGCTCGACAACAAGGACTAAAGGCATTTCCTTGTCTCCGGGAGCGCTTGTCTCAACCGCTAGACCCTGAGGTCCTGCGGGAGGGAGCTACTCGTCAACCGGAACGGGATTTTCCCTGGCAGCTTCTCTACCAGCGGTTTCGGGAAGCTCTGCCGGGAAATGCTTGCCGGAGTTCAGCTTTCTTCTTTTCTTGGACATCACAAATGGGGATACTGATGGTAGGGTGAGGCGGAGAACAAAGGTTCCTGGTTCCACAGGAAGCTTCTACGCAGCGCACTTCGATAGGTGGTCAGCAATGTTGTTTTCTGCTCGTGGCACATGCTCTGTTTGCAGCCCATCGAAGTGCTCCTCCAATTTCCTCACTTCTTCCACGTAGGCTTCCATCAGCGGGCTCTGGTAGTCCTTGTTGACTTGCTTTACCACAAGTTGAGAATCTCCTCGGACGATCAGCCTCTTTATTCCCAACTCCACCGCGATTCTAAGTCAGGCAAGGAGGCCCTCGTACTCAGTGGTATTGTTGGTGGCTTCCTCCCAGGGAAAGTTCATCTGGACGACGTACTTGAGGTGCTCTCCGGTCGGGGCGATGAGGAGCACACGTGCTCCTGCCCTCGGGAGTGAGAAAGCACCGTCAAATTACATGATCCAATCCTTGGGTGCCTCTTTGCCGGGCAGGATTGTCTCTGGAGATTCATCATCTGGCATGGTTTTCCATTCTGCGTTAAACTCCACCAATGCCCTGCTTTGAATGGTGGAAGTGCTCTCATACTTTAATCCGAAGCTTGACAACTCTAGTGCCCACTCAACTATCCTGCCAATGGCTTTGGGGTTTCTCAGTATGCGTTGCAGCTGGAAACGGGTGACAATTGTTATCTCATGGGCTTGGAAGTAGTGGCGCGGCTTCCTCGAGGCCATGATGAGGCCGAAGATCAGCTTTTGCACGCCGGAGTACCTTGACCTAGCCCCCTGTAGTAGGGAACTGACAAAGTACACGGGCCGCTGCACCATTTTCTTCTTTGCCACTTCTTTGGATTCATTGTCAACCATTTGCTGAGATCCCCGGTGATCTGTGTCGAGCCCTACCGCGGATGTTTCTTTCTCCCTCCCGGCAGCATCAGCAACGGCTGTTGAATCTTCATCCACCACCCGATGCGCCACCAGCGCTGCACTAACCACTTGATTCGTTGCCGCTAAATATAGCAGCAACGGCTCTTGCGGTTTAGGAGCGACGAAGGTGGGAGCAGTGGATAGGTATTTCTTTAGGTCTTGCAGCGCTGCATCTGCCTCCGGGGTCCACTTCATCGGGCCAGCCTTCTTCAGGATTTTGAAAAACGGCAAGGCGCGCTCAGCGGACTTGGATATGAACCTACTCAACGCGGCAACACATCCGGTCAAGCGTCTGATATCTTTGATGGTCTTGGGTGCTTGTATCTACTCGATCGCCTTGATATTGTTGGGATTGGCTTCTATTCCTCGCTGAGATACGAAGAACTCAAGCAGCTTGCCGGATGGGACACCGAACACACACTTTTCAGGGTTGAGCTTCAGGTTGATCTTGCGCAAGTTTACGAAAGTTTCCTCCAGATCTTGTATGAGAGCGGCTTCATCCTTTGTTTTGACCACGATGTCATCCATGTAGGCTTCCACATTTCTGTGTAGCTGAGGTCCAAAACCAATTTGAACAGCCCTGGCGAAGGTCGAACCAGCACTCTTTAACCCGAAGGGTATACGTACAAAGCAGTACGTGCCATAGGGAGTTATAAATGCGGTCTTCTCCTCATCTTCCTTGTTCATAAATATCTGGTGGTGGCCGGAGTAGGCATCCAAAAAGGAGAGCATGTCACATCCGGAGGTGGAATCAACAATTTGATCTATGCGCGGCAAGGGGAAAGGGTCCTTCGGGAATGCTTTGTTCAAGTCGATGAAGTCTATGCAAAGCCTCCATTTCCCATTTGCCTTTCGTACCACCACCGGGTTTGCTAGCCAAGTTGGATGTAGCACCCCTCTGACCAAACCAGCTGCTTCAAGCTTCTTGATTTCCTCGGCAATGAACTGCTGCCGCTCCAAGGCCTGTTTCCTAACCATTTGCTTGACGGGTCGGGCATGAGGGTAGACATCAAGGTGGTGCTCAATTACCTCCCTACGAACACCGGGGATGTCAGATGGTTGCCAGGCAAATTCATCGACATTCTCCCGCAGGAAGGTAACGAGCGCGCTTTCCTATTTGTTAGTAAGGGTAGCACTGATAGTGAAGGTACGACCAGTGCCATCCTCCCTTGCCGGGACTTTCTTCGTCTCAGGATAGGTGACCCTGGTCTTCTTGCTAGCGGAACTCTCCGGCAGGTCATAGTCGGGTGCAGCGCACTCCCAAGAGGCACGCTTCCCAGAGTCCTTGCCGGTGTCCTTGCCAGTCTTCTTCATTTTCTCTGTGCCCTTGACGGGAGCTGGTATTTCTGTGGCTTCAGCTGCTACCGCGTCGCGATACATCTGGTCCACGCAGATAACTGCGTTCTTCTTGTCGGATGGGATGGAAATGACCCCGATGGGCCCTGGCATATTCAAGGTATTATAGGCATAGTGGGATGCCGCCATGAACTTTGCCAGAGCAGGGCGACCGCGGATTCCGTTGTAAGGCAGTGGGATTTCGGCGACGTCGAACACTATCCTCTCTGTTCGGAAGTTCAACTCCCCGCTGAATGTCACAGGCAGAGTGATCTTTCCCTTGGGTCGGCTCCTACCGGGGTTGATTCCTAGGAACGTACCCGTGGTTTCGAGCTCTTCATCAAGGATCTGTAGTTTCTCAGCCACTCTAGGAGAGATCAAATTCAATCCGGCCCTTCCGTCAACTAACATCTTAGACACCTTGAGGTTGCGGATTGTCGGGGAAACCAACAATGGAAAATACCTAACCGTAGTGGTACGGCCAGGATGATCCTCTTCATCAAAGATGATAGGTGCGCGGGACCATCTGAGTGGCTTCCTAGATTCTGCAGTTGGTTCCACAGCATTGACCTCGCGCGCCCACTGCTTGAGCTGGTGGCGAGAGGAGTGCAAGGACGCACCCCCGTCAACGCACATGGCTTTGGTTGCTTTCTGGAACTCCCTGTTGCTGGAATCCTCATCATCATCCTCATCTTCACTCATATCATCCGTTTCCTTCTTCTCGCGGCCTCTGGCGGGTTTTTCCTTTTGCTGCGGGGTCTTGCCGTGGCGATCTCCTCTGCCGCCACGGACTTTCCCAGCAACGTCGTCCCGGCCTTTTTCCTTGTCGCGTTTCTCCTACTCGGCCGTCTGTTTCTCAACAAGTTGCTCGACCTGTCGGCATTCTTGGAGATCATGGCCCTTGGTGCGGTGGATTTTGCAGTACGGCCCATCGGACTTCCCGGTCTTCTCAGCGGCAGCAGCCTCCCGGCAATCAGCGCACGCGGCAGCTCCCTTGCTGGGGGTTTCGGCTTTCGTCTTCTATCCTGCACTGAGGTCTCCGGAGCTCTCAACAACCAATACTGCTTTTCCCTTACGCTTCTTGTTGCGCTTCCTGTTCCTTCCCTTCGGGTCGGGGGCATCGTCGTCATCATCAGAGTCCACTTCGACGCCCGCCTCTTCTCCGCGAAGTCGCCTTCCTTCTTTAGCTCGAGCACACTTATCCGCCAAGGTGTAAAGCTCATTAATAGTCTTGGGGAGCTTGACGTTCATCTTGGCTCGCATTCTCCTGTTGCGCACGTTCGAGTGGAACGCGGCAATCACCGCTGTGGGCTGGATCTTTGGGATGTTGCAGTGCACTTGGCTGAATCTCTGGATATACTTTCTCAAGGTTTCTCCATCCTTTTGCGGGAGGACATGGAGCTCGCTGGGCTGGCCTGGTTCTTGATGACCACCGGTGAAGGCGCCAACGAACTCGTTGCATGGATCAGCCCAAGACAAAATGGAATTCTCCTGCAGGTGCATCAACCATGATCTCACAGTCGGCTTGAGCGCCAAAAGAAAATAGTTGGCGAGCACCTTTTCATCTCTTTCCCCTGCAGCTTGAACAACTATCGTGTAAATGCCCAAGAACTCCGTAGGATTCAGCTTCCCATCGTATTTCTCTGGTAGTTCAGGCTTGAAAGCACGGTTCGACGGCATGCGGACCCGTCGCAGCTCGCTAGTGAAGGCAGGGCAACCAACCTCGTAAGGAAGGTACCCGCCAACACTGGGCGCGGGGTCACCGACGTCTGGACCGTTGCGCTTGTCGGATTGACGGTGTGCTTCCCGGCGTCGCTTGATGGTGATGCGGGCGTCTTCCTTCTGCCGGTCTTCAAGGACACGCTGTTGATCCTGGCGGTCGCGCGGGCCAGACGAGACTATGGATGCCTCATCGCGGTCGTCAGCATGTGAAGCTTGCTGCGGCTGCCTCTGGGCCTGTTGTCGCGGAGGGGACTGCACCGTTGGGGTGTCCCCTTCGACGCGCTCGCCGCCCCGGGTCGCCGCTGCTGTTCGCGTACGTTGCGATGATTCTGCATGCTGGGTCTTGTTGGCTTCAATGAAAGATACCAAACTCTGAATGGTGGCTCTCCATTCGTCCATCTTATCAGCCGCTGGCATGAAGTTGAGCAGCATCTGGACCCACGCCATGGCCTCCTCTATGGTGCCTGGCATGGCGAAAGAGGCAGACCGCGAGGTTGCTCGACTCTTGTAGGACCAAGAGAAACGTCGCCGCGTCCTTGATGTCGTGCGCCAATCGCCGGAGCTTTCTGGTAAGCAGCGGGCCGATCCTACAGGGCTGCGGCTCTGCTGGGCGCCATGTCTTGCTCTGCACGAGGTGCACGCACAACAATCTCGCTGGCGACGGGCGCGGACGGGGGTCACATTGCACGAAGAGCGGAGAGCATGAGACGGCGCAACGATCGGGACACAGGCATTTTACCCAGGTTCGGGCCGCTGCTAAGCATAAAACCCTACTCCTGCTTTTTGGTGGATTGATTGGAGGAACATGAAGAACGCAGAGCGCCTAACCCCGGCAGGGACTGCTATCGGGGAAAGAGCGTCTATGCGAGTACAAGTGTTCGGGGATTCGAGTTGCCAACCTTGAGCTAGGTTGCCTTGGGCCTCCTTTTATAGTGCAAGGGGTTACCACAATGGCAAAACAGACATTATCTATCGATTAGATAGCTAAGCAGAGCCATCATACCTAACTCTGGCATTTAGGACAAAATGCCATGATTACGTGCCTAGTTGGCGCTTGGGGGTGCATCCCCGGCAAGCTCTTGCCACCACTTGGTCGGTCGTTGCTTAAGATCTTGACACGCTCCAGGGCGGGTGTCAACCGAGAGTAACTTGCCTTCCAATGCGTCGCCACGTGCTTAGCGAGAGCTAATTAGCCGCCTGAGAGCTCGACACCGCGTCGATAAGTGACAGGCGTAGCGATGTGGTGGAGGGGTGGCTGGTTGGCTCACACCTGTCGGGGAGTGGCTAGCCGGGTCTTCTGGGAGGTGTGCACGTCTTGGTCCCCAGCAAACGTCGGGGATGTGCTTGGCGCGTTGCAGTCCAGGCTTGGGCTGCCTCGTTGAGCTTGCTAGAGCCTTGGTCTTGATTGTTGGCCGGGTCTTTTGCTTCTACCGCCTGTGCATAAGTCAGGGGCACTGGGTACACCTGTACTAGTGCACCGACAGCATGTGCGAGCTCGGGACTCATTACAATGCCCTTGAGAAGGAGGTACAGCAGCTGCGTCGCAGTCTGGAAACCGAGAAGACCAAGAGCACACGTCTGGAACAAGAAAAGCGATCACTCGGAGGTAATCGAATCTTGACCGAGTACTTTTGGACTTGAACCTTTTTCCCTGTCCGACTGAAAGTACTTCATGAGATGTATGTAGTGAGACCATGAAGGATGCCCTGGAGAAGAAATACCGTGAACTGGCAACTGCCTAGAAGGAGGCCAGTCGGAAAGCAAAGGAAGCTGAAGACAAGCTGAAGTCCTTTGAGAAGTGGGAGGAGGAGAAGAAAGCCCTGGAGGATGTTGCTAGGAGGAGCACTGCGGAGGCGGTCGATGCTGAGGCGAAACTGAAGCAAGTCGAGTCGAAGAAGCAGGAGCTGGAGAAGCTCATTGAGGACCACTGCAATGAGATGAATGATAGGCTCAAAGGTACGCATCAGGCATGACCAAGTTCCGAATCATTTCACTCCAACTCTTCTCCTCCCTTAACTCCCTTTTTCCGAATGATCATCAGATCTATGCTGGGATGCCGAGGAGAAAACTTCCAAAATCGAGAAGGAGCTAGATCCGAGTGCGGGTCTTCTTCGTGAAAGCTCGGCTCTTGCACTGCTTCGACTCGACGAGCGCACTTCAGAGGCGGCTATCTTCCTCAACCATTTACGCGAAACAGTGAAGGACATCGACAAGGAAGTCGTGCCTGAAGAGGAGCCCCCGAGTGACTTGGACGCCCTCATCAACCATCTGCTAGACATGCCGCGCCGAGTGCAATTGTGGAAGAAATCTACAGCCCGTGCTGGTGCTGATATTGCACTCTCCCTTGTCCGTGTGCACTGCAAGGGCGTAGACGAGGAGAAGCTGAAGTCACTGAAGGTTGTCAACCGAAAGAGCGCCAAGATTGAGAATTTCAAGGAGACCTTCCTGCCGGTGGCCACTCGGATTGCAGAGGTTATCGACCTCGACAACTTCACCGACGCAGCATCCCCGATAGCAGCCGAGTGAACCTCTGATAAAACACTTTTAAGCTATATTTGCGTCGGTATGCTGAGTGATTTCTGTATCCGTACATTCCCCGTGACTTTGCGGCTACAACTATCTGCACTTTTGCTTTGAACCGCATGACATTCGAATGCCTTTATTTGACCGTTTTGAACATTCTTCATGACTTTTAACTTAGGCAAAATAAGGTTCGCAGGTAAGTCCCCGAGTGTGAACGATGTTCTCACTCGGAGTAATTTTAACTTAGGCGAAGTCAGGTTCGCAGCTAAGCCCCCGAGTGTGAACGATGTTCTCACTCGGAGCATTTTATAACTTAGGCGAAGCCAGGTTCGCAGCTAAGCCCCCGATTGTGAACAGTGTTCTCACTCGGAGTATTTTGTAACTTAGGCGAAATCAGGTTCACAGCTAAGCCCCCGAGTGTAAACGATGTTCTCACTCGGAGTAGTTTTGTAACTTAATTAGTCGAAATCATGTTCGCAGCTAAGCCCCCGAGTGTGAACGATGTTCTCACTCGGAGTAGTTTTTAACTTAGGCGAAGTCAGGTTCGCAGCTAAGTCCCCAAGTGTGAACGATGTTCTCACTCGGAGTAGTTTTTAACTTAGGCGAAGTCAGGTTCGCAGCTAAGTCCCCGAGTGTGAACGATGTTCGCACTCCGAGTAGTTTTTAACTTAGGCGAAGTCAGGTTCGCAACTAAGTCCTCGAGTGTGGATGATGTCCTCACTTGGGGTATTTTGTAACTTAGGCGAAATCACGTTCGCAGCTAACCCCTCGAGTGTAAACGATGTTCTCACTCGGAGTAGTTTTGACAAAGAGTATGGAAAGTAAAGAGTTTTATTTATCGAATTCACTCGGAAGGTCATTACAGGAATGACAGAGTGTTTTTAAACTAACTGTAGAACTTGCGGAGCAGGTCCAAGTTCCATGCTCGGGGCTCTTCCGCATTGGTTTCGAAATTGTACAACCGGTAAGCTCCATTGTTCAGGACTTTGGAGATTGCGTAAGGCCCTTGCCATGGAGGCGCTAACTTGTGTGGTTTCTGCTGATACAATCGGAGAACGAGGTCACCATCTTGAAAAGCACGCCTTCTGACTTGTCTGTCGTAAAGGCTTATCAGGTCTTGATGATATATTGTCGACCTGATCAAGGGTAACTCTCTCTTCCTCTAAGAGGTCTAGACCGTCCTGGCGTGCCACTTCTACTTCATCTTCGTTATAAAGTTCCACTCGGGGAGCGTTGTGGCAAACATCACTCGGTAGAACTGCCTCGGACCCGTATACCATAAAGAAAGGAGTGCGCTTGGTCGAGCGATTAGGAGTCGTCCGGATGCCTCAGAGGACAGACGGTAGTTCTTCAACCCAAGCGCCAGAAGCAATTTTCAGATCCCTCATCAATCGGGGCTTCAATCCTTGAAGAATCATCCCGTTTGCTCGTTCTGCTTGTTCGTTCGACTGGGGGTGAGTTACGGAAGCGTAATTGACCCGAGTGCCTTGAGTGTAGTAGAACTCACGGAATTCATCCGAATCGAAATTCTTCCCGTTATCAGTGATGATATCATGGGGAACTCTGAATCTGAAGATAATCTGCCGAATGAAACTGACAGCAGTAGCTGCATCCAAGCTTTTGATGGGCTTGCTTCAACCCAGTTGGTGAACTTATCCACTGCAACCAACAGATGGGTAAACCCACTCGACCGTGTACGCAGGGGGCCGACTATGTCGAGGCCCCACACAGCAAATAGCCAGGTGAGCGGTATGGTCTTGAGTGCAGATGCAGGCTTGTGTGTCTGATTCTTGAAAAACTAACATCCAACACAGAGACCGAGCATGTCTTTTCCAGCTACATTGGCTCGGGGCCAGTAAAACCCTGCATGAAACGCCTTTGCGACCAACGTCTGGGAGGACGCATGATGGCCGCAGGTTCCCGAACGAATTTCATGCAGAATCTGCAGCCCTTCCTCTGGGGATATGCATTTTTGTGCCATGCCTGTAGTGCTTTTCTTGTATAGTTGTTCTCCCATCACTTCAAAGGATTTGGATCATTGGACGATCCGTCGGGCTTCTTCTTTGTCTTCAGGGAGCTCTTGCCGGAGCAAGTAAGCTAACTAAGGTTGGGTCCACTCGGGAGTGATCACCAACATCTCCTGAACGAGATCCACTACAGCCAGAATATCAACTTCAGTCAGATCGGAAGGTCCGACTGCCCGCGGGGGCTCTTCAATAAAAGGGTCTTCTTTGACTAAAGGAGAGTGCAGGTGCTCAAGGAATATGCCCTTTGAGACGATCCGCCTAGTAGAGCCGATTTTTGCCAGGTCATCGGCGGCCTGGTTCTTCACTCGGGGTATATGATGTAGCTGTAAGGCTTCAAAGTTCTTTTCCAACTTCTAGACTGCCTTACAGTACCCAGTCATGGCCAGACTCCGGATATCCAATTCCTTCATCACCTGATTGACCACGAGGTCCGAGTCACCGAATATCATCAAGCGTCGGATACTGAGCGAGATAGCCATTCGGAGCCCATACAGGAGGGCTTCATATTTGGCCTCATTGTTTGACGAGTCGAAATGGATTTGAAGGACGTACCTCAGTCGGTCACTTTTGGGGGAAACGAGAACTACTCCAGCTCCATATCCTTGAAGCATCTTAGATGCATCAAAAAACATGGTCCAGTGTTCGGGAACACTTGGTGCTGGCTATTCCTGCTCTATCCACTCGGCCAAAAAGTCCACAAGTGCTTGAGATTTTATCGCCTTCTTGGCTTCAAACTTGATCTCCAACGGGAGGAGTTCAATCGCCCATTTTTCCACTCGGCCCGTGGCGTCTCTCTTATGCAGGATTTTCGACAGGGGAGCATTGCTGATAACTGTGACCGAGTGCCCTTGGAAGTAATGAGCTACCTTCTTCATAGTAAGGTAAATGCCATAAACTAGCTTCTCATAGTGTGGATACCTTTGCTTGGAAGGATTCAAGACCTCAGAAATATAATAAACGGGCCTCTGCACTTTAAATCCTTTTCCCAATTCCTAGCGCTCCACAGTGAGGACAGTACTGACCACTTGGATAGTGGCTGTGATGTACAAGAGCAAAGGCTCTCGGCTGCTCGGAGCAGCTAACACCGGCTGCGTGGAAAGCAAGGCCTTGAGCTGATCAAATGCGGCTTGCGCTTCGGTGGTCCATTCAAAGGTATCGGACTTCTTCATCAATCGGTAAAGAGGCAAGGACTTTTCATCGAGTCGAGATATGAATCTACTCAGTGCTGCAAGGCATCCCGTGAGCTTCTGGACGTCATGCAGACGGACAGATTTCTTCATTCGGACGATGGCACCAATTTTGTCCGGATTAGCATCGATTCGTCGCTCGGAAACGAGAAAACTGAGTAGCTTACCTGAGGGCACTCCGAATGTGCATTTTCCAGGATTGAGTTTTATTTGGAAACGACAGAGGTTGGCGAATGTTTCAGCGAGGTCAGCCAGGAGGTCAGAACCTTTCCTGGACATGACCACGATGTCGTCCATGTAAGCCTCTACGTTCCGACTGATTTCCTCTTGCAAACACTTCTGAATCATGCGCATAAAAGTTGCCCCAACATTCTTGAGACCGAATGGCATAGTGATATAGCAGAAACACCCGAATGGCATGATGAAAGCGGTTTTTATTTCATTTGGTCCATACATTCGGATCTGATGGTACCTGGAGTACGCATCTAAGAATGACATGCATTCACATCCGGCGGTGGAATCTACTATTTGGTCTATGCGGGGAAGGGGAAAATGATCTTTCGGGCAGGCCCGATTAAGGTGCTTGAAGTCGATGCACATCCGGAGGGACTTGTCCTTCTTGGGCACCAACACTGTGTTGGCCAGCCACTCAGAATGAAAGACTTCGCAAATGAATTCAGCAGCTAGGAGCCGAGCGATCTCTTCACCAATTGCCCTGTGCTTCTCGACGGAGGATTGGCGCAAGTGCTCCTTGACTAGTTTGACTTTCGGATCCACTCGGAGTCGGTGCTCAGCCAGTCCCCTGGGAACCCCCGGCATGCCAGAGGACTTCCATGCGAAGATATCCCAGTTCTCACGATGGAACTGGATGAGCTCGGCTTCCTATTTTTCACCAAGTATTGTCGAGATGTTGGTCAGAGCCGCACTCGGATCGGTGTGGTGAATGTGAACCTGCTTAGTTTCGCCAGCCGACTGGAAAGCTGAAACCGTTGCCGGTCGCTTAGACTTTAGCAAATTAGCAGCGTCCATTGCCTTCTTGTACCCGTCGAGTTCGATTGCGAGTACCTGTTCATTTGCAATTTTAGAGCCTTGCTGGACGCACTCTTCAGCGACTTTCCGATCGCCGGTCACCGGGATCACTCCATTCGGTCCTGGCATCTTAAGTTTAAGATATACGTAACATGGTATGGCCATGAAACGCGCGTAGGCGGGCCTACCTAGGATAGCATGATATGCACACCGAAAATCAACCACTTCAAACGTCAGGCGTTCCTTTTGGAAGTTTTTCTCCCCGCAGAACATGACGTCAAGAGAGATTTGACCGAGTGACTCGGCTTTCTTCCCAGGGATGACCCCATGGAAATGCATGTTGCTCTTACTTAGGCGGGACATCAAAATGCCCATTGCGCTGAGTGTGTCCGCATAAATTATGTTGAGCCCACTGCCGCCATCCATCAAGACTTTGCACAGTCGGACTCCATTGACAGCCGGATCAACAACCAGCGCCTGCCTCCCGGAGGTGGCTATGTGGGCTGGGTGATCGGACTGATTGAAAGTAAAATGTTTTTTTGTCCAGTTGAGGTACTTAACAGTAGTCGGGGCTACCAAGTTCACCTCCCGATTGATGAGCTTCAATCGGCTCTTGCTTTCGACATCTGCGAAGATCATGTTCATGGCCTTGTCGATGTGAGGGTACTCAGAATCGCGCTCGCCTTCTTCGTTATCGTCCTTATCTGTAGAGGCCTCTTTACCCATCTCATGCTTGAGCATTCGGCACTCCCGAGTGGTGTGCTTCGGGTAAATGAGGTTGCTCTCCTCATCTTTTTTCGTGTGGATAGCGCAGGGCTGATCCAGCACTTTAGAAATGTACTCAAGCTTATTTTTGTTGGCCCGGTCTTTTTTCTTATTCTTCTTGGGCTTCGGCTTCCCCTGACCAGAAACTGCAGCCACTTCTGCCTTTCCCGGAGGATCGACTTTCCACTTCTGCTTCTTGCCTGTGTTCCCGGCCGATTGAGGGGCATCACCAGCTCGCCCTTTGCCGCTGTGGAGGCGGTCTTCCTCTTTGCCATTGGAGTACTTATTAGCGATTTCCATGGACCGACTGAGAGACAGATCTTCGGATCGGCCAAACTTCAGGATGAGTTCCCTGTACCGAGTGCCCGCCTTGAAAGCGCAAACGGCCTAGTGCTCGGTGACATTCTCAACCGTGTTGTGCAGTGTAGTCCATCGCTGAATGTACTCCTGGAGAGTTTCATTGCTTTTCTGGACACAATGCTGCAACTCTGTCAATCCAGTCGGACGCTTATACGTGCCCTCAAAAGTTTTGATGAACACCTGCACCAGGTCCTCGCAGCAATAGATGCTGCTGGAAGGCAACTGGTTTAGCCAGGCTCGAGCTGATCTCTCTAGCATGAGGGGAAGATGCTTCATCGCCACGAAGTCATCACCGCCCCCAATCTGAACAACCACTCGATAATCTTTGAGCCAAGTTTCCAGCTTGGATTCACCGTTAAACTTTTCGATCCCGGTCGCCAATCTGTAGTTGGGGGGAATCTCGGCCTCTCGGATATACCTGCAGAAGCACTCGAGACCTGACGTCCCCCATCCACCCACTCGGTCTCTGACCAATCAGTTTTTATCCACCATTCTCTACGTGATGGTAGATCTGGCATTGAGAAGCGGAGGGCGTTGGCCTGCTTCCTCATAGCCTCTGGGGCGAGGGGGAGTCCGATTGCGGTCTTCTCTGTGAGGCCGACCGTCATCATAGGGCCGCTTCCCAAATGAACCACCCCTCAGAGGGGGCATCCGACTGATGTCACGGTTGTCTCGCCAATGCCCTCCATGTCGGACTCTCGGAGGACGAGGAGAGTACCGGTGCTTCCCATAAGCATGCGGACTATGCGTGGATTGGACAGTGTCAGCCCGAAGGGACTTGTTGTATACACGCTTATTCGACTGAGACACTTCTGCATTCTGTCTCATTGCCATCTTCAGCAGAGTCTGAATCTGCCGAATGCCTTCTCCAGCCATAAAACCGGACGACTGAATGGATTCAGCTATCTGAGTGGCCGCGGCTAGGTTTTCTATAGGAGTGCGCATCACTGGTATCTTGGGCGGCTTGTCACTCGGAATCAAACGCCGCCTGGTGTAACTGGAGCTTAGTTGCTCTCTTGATGCGCGTTCATCGAGTGCTCGCTGGAGCCTCTCTAAACGCTCGCGCTCAGCCAAGGTGGCCTGGCGCGTGGCCTCCAAGGTTGTCTCCTCTGGGGACGTTCCCGTGATGGGGATAAGGAGGACTTCGTCGTCCCACATTCTCCTCTCCTCCCGCTGCTCCCGAGAGAGAGGCTAGGGAAAATAACCGTCGGAAGGACCGTCGTCGAGGCGGCCTCCGTCTCGGCCACGGGAGCCACCCACGGAGTAAGCAGGGGGCCATGATCGGTGGAATGTGCCATCAGTATCTCAGCAGCGTTTCCGCTGCTTTCACACTCGGACTCGTCGGACAGCTCGCCACCCGATGTGGGTGACAAGCTGACAGTGGGTTCGCCTGAGTCGAGCACGGCGACCTGTTCGGAAGTAGGCTGTCGTGCCACGACATGCTTGAGCCACCACTGCAGCTGTGAGCGTCCGGAACGCTTGAGGCGACTGGATGCCGAATGGGCTGGCATACGTTGATGAAGTAAGGAATTTGGAAGCACGTTTTGACGGTCTGCAGATGGAACACGTCCCTGACGACCTGTCAAAACGAGCAGCTCAGAAGTCGCCTATGGAACCAGGCACCTTTGTGCTCCGACTCACTCAGCCATCAGTTACACCATTAGGGCGGCAAACCAAGAGGAGAAAGATCATCTCCGGTGACTACTTCCTGACAGAGCCACCTGTGGCCGCCAAGAAAGTTGCCGGGGGTGACGAAATGCTTGACGGTGAGCTCCGAGCCCCGGTGGGGCAAGCGGTCCCCGCCGTCGAAGCTAGTGCTCCCACGGCAGAAGAGACGCCTTTGGTCCTTGTCGTCGAGCCATGGGCTCCGACATGGGCGCAACAGATTGTCCAGTACCTCCAGACAGGAGACCTCCCCGAAGAGCAAGAAGAAGCCGAGAAAGTAGCCCAACAGTCAATCATGTTCCAGTTTGTGGACAACGATCTATATAGGAGGAGACCAAATGGGGTGAAATTGAGGTGCATGACTCGGGAGGAAGGACAAAAGTTGCTGGCGGAGATACACGAGGGGATCTGTGGCTCCCACGTAGGATCAAGAGCCCTTGTCAGGAAGGCATTCCAGCAAGGTTTTTACTGGCCCACAGCCTTTCAAGACGCCTTGGCGGTGGTGACGACATGTGAAGCATGCCAATACCACGCCAAGCAGATACACCAACCAGCACAAGCCCTTCAAACCGTGCCGCTCTCCTGGCCATTCTCAGTCTGGGGGCTCGACATCGTCGGCCCCCTCCCCCGTGCTACCGAGGGCTTCGAGTTCTTGTTTGTCGCTATCGACAAGTTCACGAAGTGGACCGAGGTTGAGCTGGTAAGAAAGGTAAGGGCGTAGGCGGCGGTCAAGTTCCTCAGAGGGATTGTTTGCCGTTTCGGGGTCCCCAACAGGATCATAACCGATAATGGCACACAGTTCACCAGCAGCACTTTTATGCAATACTGCCCAGACATCAGATCCCGGATCTGCTTCGCCTCGGTTTCTCACCCCAGGAGCAATGGGCATGTAGAGAGGGCAAGTGTCGAAGTGTTGCGGGGTCTCAAGACAAGGACTTTCGACAAGCTGAGCAAGCATGGAAAGCGCTGGATTGATGAGCTGCCGACGATTCTTTGGTCAATCTGAACGACGCCAAATCGAGCCACCGGTCTACGGGGCGGAGGTAGTTCTCCCCATGGAACCCACGTACGGGTCACCGAGAGTGCGGGCCTTTGACGAGGACCAGCAAGAGCGGCTGCGGCATGACAATGCCACACTCCTCGAGGAAGATTGTCTCAAGGCCGCACTGCGAGCCTCTAGGTACCAGCAGGCCTTGCGCCGCTACCACAGCCGCAAAGTGCGCACCAGGATTGTTGAGGAAGGAGACCTTGTCCTTCGACGGATTCAGTCCGTGAAGGGATCAAAAAAGTTGACGCCGAAGTGGGAAGGCCCTTACCGGGTGGTACGAGTCACCAGGCCTGGTGCAGTCCACCTGGAGACGGAAGATGGCACCCCGGTGTAAAACTCATGGAATATCGAGCATCTTTGCAAGTTCTACCCGTAAGGCGTGGTTGTCAGGCTCCCGAGCAACCACTTTTGTGCAAGCCTCGCAGCAATGCGTGTAATCCTTTGTACAAAGCTAGTTGATGACCCTGTGCGCACTCAGTAAAACTAGATATCCCTCAACTTTTCTCATGCCTAGATACATATTTGCATTATGTTTTTCTATGCGGGTTATTACGGTAGATCATTGCCAGCATAAGGTTGTTAACGAACCGCGCACCCAATTTTCTCTTCTTTATTTTTCTCAAAAGGAAGCAGGGTCACTTCCCCGTGCACGCAAGTCATCCCGGGGAAAGAAGGGGGCAGCAAGGGCGGACGCATTCGGAGCAACGACCTCATGGCAAGAAGGAGAAGATAAGTGAAACCCTTACTCTTTCCTTTCTACGAACTGCGGCCTGAGGAAAGACCTATGCACAGGTGAGCCCTTATCGAAATCGTTGCGAGCCGGGGGTTGGAAGCATGCCCAGTCCCCCGGATAGTCGTGGCGAGGACGATGAGGTAACCTTGCCAATAGTGGCGCTGCGGGAGGGTGCTAGGGATTTGTCCTTAGAAGCGCTTCTCGATAAGACAACTTACATCGGCAAGGATCCCCAACAAGCGTAAAGGTCGGAAAGGCACCGTAATGCAGTTTTGCACAAAGAAGGAAGGAGAAAGAGGGATTAACACACAAAACATACAAGGCAAATCCTTGATATATCAGTAGTGCCCAACATTTTTCTTTGATTTTCTTTCAGGACTTCGTCAGGTACAAACTAAATACAAAAGTAGGGTGCCAAACTCAGTGGCGGCGGCGGAGACAAGTCGGAGTATGACTTCCTATAGCGTCCCCGCCGACACCTGAGTAGGAAGGCGCATCGTTTTGGTGGCGGCGGCCATGGTGTCAAGTCCCCGCCGGCGCCCGAGTATGAGGGAGCACGCTGGAAATGGTGGCGGAAGTAGGAGGGAAGGAGAACCAAGCAGCTAGAGAAGAGCACGGGGTCGCGCATGAGTGGCACCCTCTTGTACCCCTCCCTAATTATAGGGGCCAAACCAAAAGGGGAGAAGAGGGGGTGACTCTCCGCGGACCATAACGAGCACGCGCTCGTACGCCCACATCTTCAGCAACCGCCCTCCTCGGCCAATGGCGAGCGCTGTGCGTGCCACGTGTCGCCCTAGGCATAGTCAAGGTGGAAGGAGGAACAACACCAATTAAGTGGCGATGTGCGGGCGGACGACGCATCATTCCCATGCTGTTTGCCCCAAGGAAGACCAGGGGGCTGGCCGCCCGTGTACCAATGTGACCGCTCGCTGTCAAGTATGTCACTTGGGCGGCCGCCCCTCTCCATCAATGCCGTTACCCACGGTAAATGCGCATTGTGGGAAAGGTCAGTAAACGATCATAACTGCAAGGAAACGTGGCCACGCATGCCCGTGCACAGTTTTGGGCCTAGCCCAACAACGACATGCGCGCGTGTATGGCCCAGGCCCAAGGGCTACTGTCGGTGCACTAAGAACTGGGGGTCCCTAGTACCCAGACTTTGCACGGGCAGCCACTTCAAGCCGACAGCCTCTTGCCGGGCTCGCACCAGCCTCCCAGTCAAAGCCAAAGCCAAGACCAGAGCAAAGAAACCAGGCCCTTCACCAGGCGGAGTCACCCGCCTGCGGGCGTCCCCGGTAAGGATTCCAACCCGCCAGGCCGCAGCTCCACCTCACCAGAGACGATTGTCTACATAGGCTGAGGTGTCGAGCGGGCAGGCTGGCAGACGGAGCTGGCTGGGGCACGTGGCTATAGCAGCGGGCCTGTTGCAGCTTTAACGCCACCCGTCCCACTGCGTGGCAGAAGAATAAGAGGTAGCTGGGCGGACGACACAGAAGGAGAGGCAATCCTTGCCGGGAAACGTCGCCAGCGCGCCACCTCACGGCGATTCAATGCACCTGTTCTAGTCTGTTAGAGTTAGGTGTTTCCCACTACCACTCTGACGACAACCCCTGTAGCTGTAAGAGCACACTGTACATCCAGTAAACGATCATTGTAGCCTTTGTGGAAACCCCTTGAACTATAAAAGAAGGCCCATGGCTACCTTGAAAAGGTCGACACCCTGTCCATTTGCACGCGTAGCAGCACCCCTCGAGATCCTTGCCTGGTGGTTGCGCTCTTGTAGTGTAACAGCCCAAGTGCATTCCCTTGCCACCTTTGTAATATTTCCATGTGTGTACCTTCAATGAATGCCATCATGTGGTTTGAGTAATAATATTTTGCTTCATGTCGTTTTGCATCATGGCATCATATCATCATTCCATAAGTTGCGTCATGCTTTGTTTGAAGTGTTATGTTGAGTGTGAGTGTGTGTTGTGGAATCTTGTGTGCTTGGTAGCAAGATCATTGCCTTGGTGAACCGCTCCCAAATGTTTTTATAATACTATGCCTAAAACCCCTTTTTAATAGCAATTCCATATGTGGTATTTTTAATTGCTTATTCACCTTAGATAAAATGTTGCACTACCACCTAATATTCTGTTATGCATGTAAAATCATCTCTCAACCATGTTTTAATATAATTGCCTTGTCAATCATTGCAAAACAGATTGTTATTATAATTATATGTGATAAATTTGTTTGCTCTAAAAATGCCAAAACCATTTTTAGTAATTAGGGCATAATTTTGTGAGTGCAAAAAACTATTTTCTTTCTCAAAGATTCTCTTTCTACTTCCCTGCCTTTTTATTTTGATTTGCTGTTTAATTTAAAAGGAAAAGCGTTTGTTTTTTGGGTGAGAGAGAGTGCCAGCCACCCGGGCCTCCTTGGCTGTCCCATAGGCCTAGTAGCCTAGCAACGCAGCCCAGCCGAGCCCCCAGCGCGATCGTCTTCCTCCTTCGTACGGCAGCGCATCTACAGTGTCCACGTTGACACCTCCACTGATTTGACGGACGGAGGCGCCTCTAGCACCCTATAAGACCCCCCGCCTCGAGCTAGCCCTAGACCTCCTCCCTCCATTTCTCCCCTCTCTCGCCCCCACCGCCAAGGTAAGCATCTCCCGCTCCCAGCCGACGCCATGGTCGAGAGAAGCCCGAGTCCTCCACTGGCGTGATCATCGTCGACCGTCGCCTCTTTCCCCTGGACGCCAAGACCAGCAACGCGTTATCCTCCCCTGCATCCGACCGCAAGAACGAGGAGGCTTCATCCCCGTCGACTTCCTCCTCTGCTTCTCCATCTTCTTCTTCGAGCGAACCCCGTCGCCTCAACCAGTGCTTCTCCTCCTTGCTCCGGTTCGCTTCTTCACCAACAAGCATGGGAACGCGCTAGGTGAGTCGCGCCGCCCCTTCTATTCCTTTCCCCGTCATGCATATCGCGGTAGCCTCCGATCAGGGCCACTTGAGCTCCCCGCCAAGGATTGCCTCAAGCTCGGGACTTTCAGCTCCCCCCTATCCAACCTTGCATAGATCCGCGCCATAAACCCCCGGGAATGGTACCCCCTGCCTATTCCGAATACCCGCCGGCGCTTGGATTCTCCAGCGGTCGCGCGTTGGTCGCCGGAGTGTCGTCCTCCTCCCGACCGCAAGGAGGAAGAAAAGCCGAGCCGTTGTTCAGTATAAGTTGATTAGCGCCCCTCCTCTATCAGTAATCGAGCCATAGCTTAGGGGTTGCGCCTCCACTGTCTCACCGGGGAGACCCGGGTTCGATCCCACGCGGGGACAGATTAACCCCCCCTTTTTTTCCTGTGCGTAGTAGGCCGCTGACAGTGGGCCCTGGGGCCACTTTTCACACTCCTAGGGGCCTCTAGTGAGACTGCCAGTGGGCCCCCTTTATTTTATTTTTTTATTTTCATTTTATTTATCTGTTTTGTGGCTTTTTTCCAATTAGAGCAAGTTTCCATTTTAGGCCATTACCATTTCTGTCTGTTGCCATTTAAGGAAGGCCCAAATCTGGACAGTGCCATTTCAGTACATGCCATTTTGAGTAGCTGCCATATTATGAAGGTTTTGACTTACAGTTTTGAGAGGGATTTTGTGCATGTGTTTTGTGGCATCATTTTTTACAGTAACCTATGCTTGTGATATATGAATTTGGGGTAGAAAAATCCAGAGAATCCATTTGTGGCATTAGATTTATCATTTGGGCAAGTTTGTGAAAATGTTGTTTTGTGATAATATGTCCTTTTGTCATTTTCACAAGAATTAATTCTTGCATCATATGATAAAGTTGTCAACATTAAAAATGTTCATTGAGGTGTGTGCTAGCCCCTGGTATTTTGTATGCCATGATAGATCATGATATGAATGGAATTCTTGTTGTCAACATGCCACCAAAAATGTTACTTTTAGTGCTCAAGATATTACTAAGGGTTAAAATCTGTTATTTTGTTGCCATGTTGTCTTGATGATTCCCATAACTCCATAGCTCCTTTGAGGTTGGCACAATGTTATGAATTGATGAGCATGTTGTCCTCTGTGAGTTTGTGCCAAGTGCTTGTAGGTAGAGCTATTGTCATTCTGTTAACAATGCCCTGTTTGACACTATTTGAATTTCTCTATGTCTGGAAATCTGCTATTCTCAATATGTCATGTTGTGGAGATGATAGCCATTGATATATGCATATTTTCATGTTGCCATAATGTAGTTAATTGAAGTATATGTTGCCCTCTATCACCCTGTTAATTTTCATGCCATGAAAGTCCCTGTAGCATATGTATATGTTGCTGTCAAATGTCATCCTGTTAACTCAGATTTGTAAAACTGGTAATTTTCACCAAGTCCCTAAATACTGATTCAACATGACATCTTGTAAGCTCATTTGCTATTGATCCCTGCTGCCATTCATGTTTTTGTAGATAGATGAATTGTTGAGCATGTTGTATACTCCATGTCCATGCCTTGCTTATAATTTGTAGCTTGTTGTAGCTCATGTTATGTTTGTTGCAATATGGCATGTTGCTGTTTGTGGTTAGATTGTGTGTTTGTTTGTTTTGTGACTTGTGGGAGTTATTCCCAATGGTTTTGCATGATCTTTTGGTCTATTCTTGCTAGATTTTAATTTCCAATCCAGTGACATCTTTGGAATACCAAGGAATAGCCCATGGACCTCTTCATCCTTGTTTTTGTCTCCGTTACCATCTGTACCTTGTCGTGAGTGTTCCGTGAGTTCTGTTACTCTGTTTGCAACATTCTACATATGCATTTGCATCGTTTTTAGGAGGAGCGTTCATTTTTTCCATCCTAATGCATGTTCAAATAACTAATCTTGAGATTATGTCCATAGTACTAAAGAACTTAATAATTGCATGAGAAACATGACTAGCATAGGCTTGGCATGTTAAATACTTCAATTTGGTCATGCATCATCTTGTTTGCGCATTGCACATTGTTTGTGTCGGCGTTCTAGGATTGGGGGTACCCAGACCTGCCTACCTGCGGCCCAGCGCATGG
The DNA here is from genome assembly GCA_039707655.1 of Elymus sibiricus. Classification (NCBI taxonomy): domain Eukaryota; kingdom Viridiplantae; phylum Streptophyta; class Magnoliopsida; order Poales; family Poaceae; genus Elymus; species Elymus sibiricus. The sequence continues at coordinate 214,535,825 of CM077667.1, forward strand.
CCCACCACGAAGGCCCGGTACGGCCCTACAACGAGCCCCCCAAGTCAAGGCCCTCGCGAGAGCCCCCGCCTCGCGAGGAGGACAACGCCAAGACCTCCGGAGGAGTGGCACCTCTTCAGGCTGCCTCCCGAGGTGCGGAGATTCCTATGCAAGTACCCGGCCTCGTGAGGCCGGGGTGACGTGGGTTCTGACGGCCTAGCCAGGCGGGCGCCAGCGGGCGCAGTGGGAGGACAGTTTCCTCTTTGGTGTTAAGGAGGCAAGGACCTACGCGGGTTCCTAAGGAACCCCCTAAAGGTTTCCTTCCCTGTGCAAGAGGACAGAGACCACGAGCTTGGCAGGACGGATGTCATCACCGAGCCCACCGCTGTGTCACACCCAGAAGCTTTGCAGGCGAAGACCACCTTTAGTCAAGATAGGATGTACCTCTTGTCCCCTTTAAAATTTGGCCGTTGTGCGATCCCTTCCCGCATGTTCGACGGGGGAAGAGGACCGTGGCCCCTATAAATAGGGACGAGCTCCCATCATAGAAAGAGGTCAGATCGCATCGAGTTCATCACCACCAAGAGTCCTCGTGAGGCCACCCAACCACTGTACTAGTTCATCCACAGCCTCCTCGAGAGGCCAATCCACCACAAAGAAGGAGTAGGGTTTTACACCGCAAGGTGGCCCGAACCTGGGTAAATCTTCGAGTCCATCTCCTTCCCCGCTCACACTTATTCGACGTAGCTAGGCCGTAGGGTGATGAGTTTGAGATGTCGAGCCGGTTGAGATCTTCACACACGCCCCAGTGTTCGAACCTTGTTGGGTTTTGCGGAGCCCCGATTCCGACATTTGGCGCGCCAGGTAGGGGCGTGTCGAAATCTTTTTCCGGTTCCACTCCGTCTCAGCTCCGCCACTCCCATGGCCGACGCCCGTCGAGCCCGCGTCGAGCGCCGGGCAGCCCGCGTCGCCCAAATGGCGCCTATGAGCTGTGGTGTTCCACTCCGCTCCGCCACTTCTGCGGCCAACATTGCTACCGGGTGGGCAGCTTGCGGCAGGCAGGACCAACCGCTGCCACCCTCCGAGCGGCAAGGCGGCAGCATCGCAGCGCCGTCCCTCGCTCCCACCACGGCATCGACCTCCCACGCGCGCCGCGGGCCAGCGGGGGCATCGGCAGCGTTGCCCATGGCGCGCGAACTGTTGTGTTACCACCTCGACGACGACAACTCCGAAGACTGGCTTAGCCGTGTCGCCGAGCCCACCGACGCTGCTAGTGAAGCCCCGACGCCTACCCTGCTCCGCCCCCCGCCCTTCTAGGCGAGAGACGTGGCCCGCGGCGCGCCACCTCCTCCTTCCCCACGAATGGCCGACCGCAAGCCCATGTGCGAAGCACGATGCCACGAACCACCACATGGGGCGCCACCACCTCCTTCCCCAGGAATGGCCGACCGAAGCCCATGTGCGAAGCACGACGCCACGAGCTGCCAGATGATACCGCAGCCGTAGGGCGGTGCGCGCGTGCTTCCCCCGAAGTTCAACCCGGTAAACGGGTGCGCTAAGGCCGAAGTAGGCCGCACCTCCCTCCGCATTCTCCCGGAGGTGGACCACGAAGACAAGAAGGCCAAGTCCAAGGATGTGAAACGCAAGAACCCCGCCGTACTGGCCGCCGAGCCCAAGGCAAAGCGCGGCCCGGAATAACTCGCCAGGGGCAACCGACCGTTTTGCGTCTTCCATTACACCAACACCCACGACACCAGCAACTGCCTGGAGCTCAGGGTGCTCCGCGATGAGCGCTTCGGCCGCCGCCCCGAGCGCAGCAACCACGGCAACGGTCGTGGGGAGGGCCTCAGCGGGAACCGCTGGGACAACCGCGACACACGGCGGGTCTAGCGAGACCAACCTCACGAGGATTGCCGGCACGGCGAGCCTCGCGGCGAACCTTTGCGTGATCATCCTCGGGAGGTCCGCCCTCAGGGCAGGGCCGGCCTCACTGTGCTGCCACCACCACCAAGGAAGAACGAAAGTAGATAGGACGATTGGGCTGGGGGCTTCTAAGAGCCCTGCGCGATCTCTTGCATCCTGAGCGGCGCACAGGCCCCGCCCCCCAACCATGCCTTCAGGCAGCTCCTGCCCAAGAGCCGCCTGGGGGCTGAAGCCCATGCCACTGGCGTCGCAAGCCCCGCGCCTGCTGCCGGGGCACCTTCCGTCTCCGCATAGGAGGGAGCGTCCGGCACCTCCCTCAGGACGGGCTCGGGGGCTCCCGCCTGGAGAGCTCCTCACCAGACCGGTGCAACAGAGGAGGAGCCCGGGCACCGCTCGGAGGCATGCTTCGGTGCACGACCCCGCAAGCAGGGAGCAAGGCGCAAGGCACTAGGAACGCGAGGGTCCGGTGCTCACAAGGGCGACGAGTGGCGGAGGACACAGGATGCATGTGCCTCGCGAGGCGCCCGGGCACCATGGGTCCTCAAGTCGTAAGGGAGCCGATCGAACCCCCCGCACGCGGCCGTCAGGTGATTCCAAGGGTCGTTCCTGCTAGACAATTCTCCGTATTTTGTATCGTCTTGAGCAAGAGTTTTTTGAATACATAACGAATCCAGCTAACCGCCCACTCGAGATGGTATCATTTGTCTAAGCCTCAGACTCTGGTGCGTCACCAGTACCTGGGGCTGGCGTGCACCTCACGACCGCCCCGCGATGGTTCCACATGGTGGCTGGGCATGACGTCTGCGTAGGACTTGTCCTCGTAGTGAATCGTTGAAAAATCTAAGTACCTGGGCTCTGACCCACATGCTGGCCACCCGTGCGGGTCATCTACCTTAGTGTCGCGCCCCCTCAATGAACCATTGCGGGTGGAGGAACGGAAGGTGGCATGGGTCGCGATGCCATGGAGCAGGCAACAATGCCTCTCATGCAGACGTGCTCTTACGGACACACGGGGTGTGCCACGGTGCTCATGTTTGGGCCGTAGAGGCACGCAATTGGTGAACAACGCCTCTCATGCAGACATCCCCTTACGAACACACGGGGCGTGCCACGGCGCTCATGTTTGGGCCGTACGGGCACGCAATTGGTGAACAACGCCTCTCATGCAGACGTGCCCTTACGGACACTCGGGGCGTGCCACGGCACTCATGTTTGGGCCGTAGGGGCACACAGTTGGTGAACAATGCCTCTCATGTAGACGTGCCCTCACGGACACGCGGGGCATGCCACGGCGCTCATGTTTGGGCCATAGGGGCACGCAACCGCACTCCTTTGGCCGCGCGGTGTACGATGGCGCACATACAAGGGTCGTAGGAGCGCAGCGCTGACTTGCGCGCTCCAGCACCGAAATGTGCGGGAGCATTTGAAGACCGGGTTAGGAGCTCCTGAGCCTTGTGCCTGGGGTATCCACCCAATTATCGCCGCCATGACACTCTCACGTAATAATGAGTTAGGGGTTGTACACCCTCTGGACCCCCCAAAGTGGAAGATCACGACGAGCCGCGTCGTGGCCGCAGAGGGAAGGGCTCCCGCCCACGCACACGTGGAGGACCCCACGCTCCATGCTGGGGAGAAGACAAAACGCGTACGGGGGTTGCTCCCCCGGTCTAATATAGTGTCCATGCCTCGGTCCGTCCCAACGACACTGGAAGTTCATAGACCGAATTCCGGCTCATGGGCGTATCACACGCATAATACCCCACCAGGGTATTGAGGCCCACCTTTCTCGCGTAACGCCCAAATGCTGGCGGGCGTGCACTTAACACTTGGGACAGGATAATTTCCTTGCAGGACCCTCATCTGCAGGCCTCACGGAGCAGGCCTCGCTGGCAACGCTCTTCCCGGAGCGAGTCGCCCAAATGCCCAAGACGGGCCCGCAAGTTCCGCGCCTCAGGAGCCCGCGCGACACCGACGCTCGAGCATGAAAGACACAACCCCTCTCACTGCACTCACGGACCGGCATGGATGCTACAGGAAAGGAAAGACAATGCAGAAGGGGGAGAATCGGGCTCTCACGACGCCGCCCCAGAGAGCCCGGCGCAGGCGCTACCCAGGCTTCACGAGCAAGGCCATCGCGAGGGTATCATCCTCGCGAGGATCGAGTGAGCAACCGTCCTTGAAGGCCATGCGACGCTCCCGAAGGCCCCCCTCCTGAGGAAGGTCCAAGGTGAGACAACAGCCCCGCGAGGCGAGTACAGGCGTAAGGAGGAGCACGGGGGCTGCCGCCCCATGGCCTCCACCGCAAGCTAGGAGCGAGGATCTCCGGAGCCATCATCGCAGACCTCTGTCAGCAGGGGCGCAGGAGGCGTGCGAGTAAAACAGGAAACCACGCGAAGGAAACAAGGATGTTCAAAGCACGACAGGCAACAACTACCCAAAAGCAAAGGTATCCTACAATGCTTAAACGCCCCACGGTGGCCAAATAGTTCATGATGCAACAAGAATAAAATAGAAGGAGCTCAGGTGGAGGAGGCACTGCCCCCGTCGTGGCCCATGGAGGACTCGTCGCCGGAGCTGCCACCCCCCTCGGACGATGCCGCTGGGGCAAACCGCTCGATCAAGGACTCCACGTGCTCGCGCACCTCGTCCCCGAGGGGCCGCCGGAGCTCCGCGGGCATTGGCTCCATTGCGTGGGAGAGGTCGAACGCGGGGGCGTGTCGGCGCAAGTTGGAGAAGACCCGCGTCAGCGCATTGTCCAGGAGGTCGCGCGCACTGGATTTGACATCTTCATCCACCTGGGAGACGCCAGACTCAAGCGCCTCCACCACCTTCTAGAATAAGCCGAGGTAGCCCCCGTCGTCGTGCGCACACGGCAACGCGTGGGCTTCCCTGATGAATCGGCGGACCGTGCTGTCTGCACGGTGGGCGATGTCCAGATACTATTTGGCGCGATGCGCCTCCATCATCTTTGCGTGCGCCGCGTCGTCCTTGGCCACCTGGACGGCATTGGCGGCCTCCTCAACTTGGATCTGGCGGGACGCCAACTCCGCCTTGGCATCCTCCTCGCCCCATAGCGCGGCTTGAAGGGCGGCCTCGGCGCTCAGCAGCTGGGCCCTTAGGGCATCCGCCTCGCCCTGGAGCGCGTCGAGCATGCGTCTCTTGGGCGTGGGTGCCCTGAGGAAGGTCGGCAGTCAGGCCCGACAAGACAGACACGACGAAGAAGAAAAACAGAGGCGACGACGCACTTACTCGTTGGTGGCGGCCTAGCTCCGGCGCGCTTGGACCGGCCTCGAAGGTTGGCCTCCGCCGCCCTCCTAGGTCGGTCGCGGTGCTGAGGGCCCTGCTCGCGCTCCGGCGCCGGCAGCATTTCCCTTGGATGCCATCGGAAGGAGGAAGGACAGAGAAGGCGGTTTTCCGACGAAAGAGAATGGGAAACAATGGAAAGAAGCGAACTGGAAGGCAAGCAAGGATGGAACTGCCCCTCGGGGGAGGCGGGTTTATAGGCACAACCGCAATCTCCGAGGCGTCGTGTTGAGCAGTGGCGATGTGAGCTCCTCGGGCGCCACGTGCCGTCCTCGGCTCGTGGGCGGCTCTGCCTCACGTTGCCTCAGTTCCCTAGCGGGTCACTTCGTCGTGGGCCCGGGGTGACAAGAGAGCAGGAAGGGGACGTCAGTCGAGGAAGAGCAATGATGATCAACACAGCGTGCAGGCTATGAATCGGCATGACTCGGGGCTGTTCCAGAGGCCCAGCAGAGGAGGGGAGTCCAGCGACCTGCGAGGCGCCTCGCGCCGGTCCCACAGGCGATTTGGGGCCCGCGGCGCTTCGCCCATCGCTCCTTGCCTTCGTCTAGAAGCTAAGGTTGCCACGCCTTGGGCCCGGGGGCTACTGTCGGCGTTCTAGGATTGGGGGCACCCAGACCTGCCTGCCTGCGGCCCAGCGCGTGGTCCACCACGAAGACCCGGTACGACCCTACAACGAGCCCCCCAAGTCAAGGCCCTCACGAGAGCCCCCGCCTTGTGAGGAGGACAACACCAAGACCTCTGGAGGAGTGGCAGCCCTTCAGGCTGCCTCCCGAGGAGTGGAGATTCCTATGCAAGTACCCGGCCTCGTGAGGCCGGGGTGACGTGGGTTCTGACGGCCTAGCCAGGCGGGCGCCAGTGGGTGCAGTGGGAGGACAGTTTCATCTTTGGTGCTAAGGAGGCAAGGACGTTCGCGGGTTCCCAAGGAACCCCCTAAAGGTGTCCTTCCCGGTGCAAGAGGACCGAGACCACGAGCTCGGGAGGACGGATGTCATCACCGAGCCCACCGCTGCGTCACACCCAGAAGCTTTGCAGGCGAAGACCACCTTTAGTCAGGATAGGATGTACCTCTTGTCCCCTTTCAAATTTGGCCGTTGTGGGATCCCTTCCCGTCTGTTCGACGGGGGAAGAGGACCGTGGCCCCTATAAATAGGGACGAGCTCCCATCGTAGAAAGAGGTCAGATCGTGTCGAGTTCATCACCACCAAGACCCCTCATGAGGCCACCCAACCACTGTACTAGTTCATCCATAGCCTCCTTGAGAGGCCAATCCACCACAAAACAGGAGTAGGGTTTTACACCGCAAAGTGGCCCGAACCTGGGTAAATCTCCGAGTCCATCTCCTTCCCCACTCACACTTATTCGACACAGCTAGGCTGTAGGGTGACGAGTTTGAGACGTCGAGCCGGTTGAGATCTTCGCACACGCCCCAGTGTTCGAACCTTGTTGGGTTTTGCGGAGCCCCGATTCCGACAGTTTGTATGTTTATTTGGTGTTGTTTATCTTTGGGTAGACCCGAGTGTCGAGCCTGAGTACAAGGATCCAGACGAGAACAACTACGAGGTCCCAACTCTGTATCCCTCTGAAGACCCAACAGGCAAGATGATCGTACCCGGATCCCGACACTATTTTTGCTATGCTAAATGTCTCTCTTCTACCGTTATGTTTTGTTACCTACCACTTAAATTGTCAGCCTCCCAAATTGCCATGAAAGCCTCTAACCCCTTCACTTCCTAGCAAAACATTGATTGGCTACGTTACCGCTCCTCGGCTCTTATCTTATAGCATTGCTAGTTGCAGGTGCAGTTGTTTCCATGTGCCAACATGGATTTATGAGATATCACAATATTATTGCTATTTAATTTAATACACATATATACTTGGTAAGGTGGAAGGCTTGGCCTTTTGCCCGGTGTTTTGTTCCACTTTTGCCGCCCTAGTTCCGAGTACCGGTGTTATGTTCCATATTTTGTGCTCCTAACATGCCCAGGGTTGTTATGGGGACCCCCTTGACCATTCGTTTTAGGATAAAGCTTGTCTGGCAAGACCCAACTTTGGTACTACATTTGCTAAACAACCTAATTAAAATGCATAGGGCTTACCTACCCCATGGATAATTAATCAACCCCCGGGCCAGTGCTCCTCATGAGTGTTGGTCCAAAAAAGAGCACTATGCGGGGCCAACCTGGGGCAACTCGGGAGATTTCTATCAGGCCCTGTACACTAGCTTATACGGTCGTGTCCTGAGAACGAGATACGCGGCTCCTATCGGGTTCGTCGACACGTCGGGCGGTCTTGCTGGACTTGTTTTACCTTTCTCGAATGTCTTGCATGAGGAATTCTGAGGATACTTTGGGCTATCTCGAGGTTGAGGTTTTTCAACGGAATTTCCAAGGAGATCACGGGTTTTTCTGCGGTCGAGGTTATTCCAAGCGGCGTGTGGTTAGTTTATGATGGATGAGTGGGAGCACCCCTGCAGGGTTAAATCTTTTTGAGAAGCCTTGCCCGCGGTTATGTGGCAACTTGGAAATTTGTTTAACACCCGGTTATATCAAACTTGAAGTAAACTCAAATAAAATACGCCAACTGTGTGCGTAATCGTGACTGTCTCTGCTTGTGAACACGAACCGAGAGAGAACACGGTGGGGTTATGTTTGACGTAAGTAGGTGTTCAGGATCACTTAGTGATCATTCTAGTCCACGACCGTCATGAGTACGCCACCATATTTAATACTTGTTCTCGTAAGTTAACCACCAAATACATGATTAGTGCTTGTTGCAGCTTCACCACTTAACCATTCCTCAGCTATTGGCTTACATAGTCTCGGTACCCGGATTATGAGATTGTTGAGTCACAGTGGCTCACATATTACTACAACAATACAGGTACAGGTACTGGTGAGTTCATGCTAGATGATGTCACTCAGCTCCAGTGGGAGTACGATGAAGAACATAGGTGTATGTACGTGACGTATCCGGATGAGTAGGGGAGCTTCGTGGTCGTGTTCACAAGACAGTTTCATTGCTTTCTTTTTATCGTTTGATTTCGTCCGTAGTCGGACCCTATCTCCTGGATGAATCTATGAACAATTGTGTGGTTCTGTAAGTTAGCTTGTGGCGAGTGTAAGCCAACTCATATACTCATCTCTTCCTTACATGTATGCAATGATTTCTGTACTTGCGAAACGACTAGATGCGCTTCTATCCCCGTCGAGGCCCTCACGCCTTAATAGGGATAGGACCGCATCTTGGGCGTGACATGTAGTTGGACCCAGATAAACAACACAAAGACAGGACGTAGGGTTTTACGCTCTTGAGCGGCCCGAACCTGTATAAACCCTGCGCGTAGTCATGGCCGACTGATGCTCTTCATGCATTCGACACCCCCCGTCGAACCGTAAAGGGACCCCGCTGGTCCCATAGATCGTCGTGAATCACACCCCCGACATCTTTGGTGCGCCAGGTAGGTGTCCCTTTACTCACTAGAAATCATCCCGATTTGTGGGGGAATCATAGTCTCCATCATCCTTTACTCACTGGGACAATGCTCTAATAACGATGATCATCACACTTTTATTTACTTACGACTCGATATGAAAAACTATATGACTCTATATGAATGCCTCTGGCAGTGTTCCAGGTTGTGCAATGATCTAGCATAGCAAACGATATCAAAAAATGGACAAGCCATGTAAATATCATGATAGCTATCTTACGATCATGCAAAGCAATATGATAATGGAAATGCAAGTCATATGAAGTGACGGTGGATGTTGCACGGCAATATATCTCGGAATGGCTATGGAAATGCCATGATATGTAGGTCTAGTGGCTGTTTTGAGGAAGATATAATGAGGCTTATGTGCAACAGAGCGTATCATGTCAAACGGGGCTTGGATGCACCGGCAAGATTTGCGTCGATCCTCGAGGTGAGAATGGGTAAGGCACGGAACCGAAGAGGCTAGCAAATATGAGGTGGTGAGATTGCGTATGTCCATGGATTCACATTAGTCATAAAGAACTCATATACTTATTGCAAAGTTTTATTAGTTTAATCACAAATCAAAGTACTACTCACATGCTCCTAGGGAGGAGGTTGGGAGGAGTTAACCATCGTGCGCCCTCGATTCAACAGCACAAATGATTTCAATCAAGGATAAATTATGCTCGAATCTTCATCGCATAACTAGAGACTATACATGCATGCTCTGAGAATCAAAAACATTAACATCAATATTCTTACTAATCCAGAATCATCCACTAGTGCACCCACATATTACTATCTTAATGTCGCAAAACTATTGCAGGGAAACAAACATATCATATTCAGTGATCTACAAGTTTTCTGTAGGATTTTATGACAAACCATGTAAATGACCAATTCCCGTTGACTCTCTAAATAGGTATAAGTGAAGCATGGGAGTTTAATTCTTTCTACAAAAGACCTGGACATGCTCTAATATCGATACCTCCTCGACCTTCGAACACTTCATCCACACAAAACTTGATAGAACTTTCATTAGAAACGTTAGTACATAATCATCAAATCTCGTCATGTCCTGCCATCACATTATTGCATAATTATAATCTAACATTACCCACTGTATTCTATCACAATTCTAAGGCTCCCAAGTCATTGGTGCTCAACAAGAATTCAAACATAAGCACGCAAAGCAACTATAACAGCAATCTGTGAAAAACAGGACAGTCTGTGAAGATGCAGATGGATCGTATACTTCTGTAACGCAAAAAATTCTGAAAAATTAGGACGTAATAAAGAGTTTGTATAAAAGAATTGTGTACAAATTTCAGAATTTTTTCACGCTTAGGAAAATATGAAAATTCAAACACTACAACAAAAGTTTCTGTTTTTACACATCACATATCAAACAAGCAATTCAAACGTCCTAAAGGTAATTCTTGGCACATTATTTTTATAATACAATGGATTTTTACAAGGGCATAAATATTTTTGTTGAAAAGTTTCTGTAATCAAGATTCGCAAAGTTTCCATGGGCATGAACAAAGTTCAAGGCTAGCCCCCACTTCAACGGTGCTCGTCTTTCTCACTTTCACTTTTCTTTTTGAAAAAGGTTTAAGTTCCCCACTTTATTTTTTTGTTTTTAATTATTTTAAAAGCACACAACAGAAATAAATGACTCTCTAAAACTTCCGGGTGGTCTTCCTGGCAGTGCTTTCTTTAAAGCCATTAAGCTAGGCATATAGTGCTCAAATAATTGATCCACCCGAATCCCAAGGTATATCAAAGCCAATTTTAATTGACAATGATTTGTAATTTAGTAGTGAGCACAAAGTAATATATATATCATGTAACAACAAAGTCTTACTCTCTTCCTATGCATTGGCATGTCATACAACAATAATTCATTCACACAAAGTAAAGCCCAATTCATAGCATAAGTACTTTCTTGCAATTTTATCGTATTGGAAACATAGGGAGGTGATGATTTGGTTCCTCTCTCATAATAATTGCAAGTAGGAGCAACAAGCACATGCATATTATATTCATCAAAATCATGATGTGCAATGGTAAAACGCAACCCATCAATATAATCCTTAATAAGCGCAAACTTCTTCGATATAGTGTAGTTGGGAGAATTCAAAAAGATAATAGGATTATCATGTGTGGGTGCAATAGCAACAATTTCATGCTTAACATAAGAAACTATAGCAAGTTCATCTCCATAAGCATAATTCATATTGGCATCATGGCCACAAGCATAGCAAGCATCAAGTACAACAAAAAGGGATATTTCAAATGAATCCAAGGGATCATAGCAATCATCATAGGATTCATCCTTCGGTATGTGCGAAGGGAAATTAAAAAATGTATGAGTTGAAGAATTACTCTCATTAGAATGTGGGCATGGGTAGCTAATCCACTCTTCTTCCTTTTGTTCGTCTCTCTCCTCCGCATCTTTTTCATCTAAAGAGCTCGCAGTTTCAACAATTTCTTCTTCCATAGATTCCTACAAAATATTAGTCTCTTCCAAGGCAGTGGTCATTCTTTCAATAAATTATTTAACATAAGCATTAGAAGCATAGTTTTCATAGCAATATTTGAGTACGGCAAAATTTTCAGATTTGTAAAGAGTAGCATCACACTTTTCAATCAAAGAAACAATTTGATATGCACCCTTAAAAGCAAAAAATTCTTCAATTTGCTCAACATCATAATAACAATAGGCCTCCTTGGCATAAGAAGATAGTATTTCATTATCATTAAACACACATTGATAGGGAAGGTGTCCTTGAGTGTTTTTAGAGCAACAAGTAAAATCATATAATTCACATAAATTCCAAGTATAACAACACAAAGTATTAATTTGATGCCACAAGAATTTCCCTTTTTGAGATATGCGGTGTCGCACATAATAAGCATGCTCATTTAAAGATTATCCCTCAACTAAGCTAGTTGGTTTTCAGCATGAGCACAAAGGGATCGAAGATGATCCAAGTAATATTTTTGGCTAGTACGGAACACTAGTGGTTCCTCAACTTTTGGAGCAGCAAGTACATCTAATTTTTTTCGTATTTTGCATTTCCCACCCATATCTAAAGATAGAAAACAACTAATAACAGAAAATAAAAATTACTTAGTGATAAAGCAAACATGCAGACACGAGAATATCAACCACTACGCTATTGCTCCCCGACAACGGCGCCAGAAAAAGGTCTTGGTAACCCACAAGTGTAGGGGATCGTTTGTAGCCTTTTTCAATAAGTAAGAGTGTCAAACCCAATGAGGAGCTAAAGGTAAAATTAATATTCTCTCATGTTCTATTGACCACCGATACAACTCTACGCACGCGAACGCTTACTTTACCTAGAACAAGTATGAAACTACTTTGCGGGAATAAAACTAGAAGTACCTAGTAGGTGTAGAGATAGTTTTGCAAGGTAATAACGAACACGTAAATAAAAGTTAGGGGCTGTTTAGATAAATATTAAATAAGTTAATTGTTTAGTAGAAAGCTTTTTGTAGCACAAACGAAATATTTGTCCCTAGGCAATCGATAACTAGACTGGTATCATTGTTGCAGTTTTATATGAGGTAGTGGCATACGCTAACATACTTTCTGTACTTGGATCATATGCACTTATGTTGGAATTTTAGCAAGCATCCGTAACTACTAGAAATTCATTAAGGTAAACCCAACCATAGCAATAACATATCAAGTCCTCTTTACTCCCATACGCAACAATCCCCTTACTCGGGTTTGTGTTTCAGTCACTCACCAACCCACTATAAGCGAATCATGAACATATTGCAACACCCTCCACCATTAATCCTTCACGTGTGCGCCTCACGGAAGGAACTTTAGGACAGTACCAAAATAAAACATACAACTCAAACCAATCACGATCATCAATCAACCCATAGGACAAAACAAATGTGCTCAAACATCATAGGATAGCCACACATCATTAGATAATAGTATATAGCATTAAGCACCATGTTTAAGTAGTGATTACAGCAGGGAGAAGAGGGTTTACACCACTGCATAGAGGGGGAGAGAGTTGGTGGTGACGGCGGCGACGTTGTTAATGTAGATTGTCGTCACGATGGATGCCCCGGCGGCGCTCCGGCGCCACCGGGAGAGAGGGGGAGAGAGCCCCCCTCCTTCTTCTTATTCCTTGGCCTCTTCCCTAGGTGGGAGGAGAGTTTCCCCTCTTGTCCATGGCCGCCATGGCTCCCGGAGGGCTGGAGCTCCTCCAAGATTGGATCTCTCTCTGTTTCTGTAATGTTTTCGCGACTAGTTTTTGACCCCTTCACCATTTCTTAAAAATCCGGAGATCCGTAACTCCAATCGGGCTGAAATTTTGAGGGGATTTTTATCGCAAAAAATTCTTTCTTGCGGGGGAAGGAGAGCCCCAACCGACTTAAGGGGGAGGCACAAGCCATCAGGGCGCGCCCCCCCCGGGCTGCGCCCTGTTGGCTTGTGCCTCCCTCGAGCACCGTCTTGCGTTGATTCCGATTCCCAAAATTCACATATATTCCAAAAAAATCGCCATAAATTTTTATTGCGTTTGGACTTCGTTTGATATGGAATTTCTGTGAAACAAAAAGCACACAAAAACAGGAACTCGCACTGGGCAATAGATAAGTAAGTTAGTCCTAAAAATAATATAGAATGTTGCCAAAAGTATACGAAAGTTCTAGAATATTTGCATGAAGCAATCAAAAATTATAGATACGACGGAGGCGTATCAGTACCCCAGGATAACATTGTATGGGAGGCAGATACGTGCCATGTAGAAGTTGATGAGCTCGACGCGGTGGTTGTCGTGCGTGCTGAAGGTGACGGGGAGGCTGATCCACCCCAGAGGAGTGGTAGGGCCACCTGTCACTCCAAAGAACGATCTGGTCGGTGCCAGCCGATCGTAGAGCACCCTGAGCTTCTCGAAGGTTTTGACAGAGAGCACATTCAGGTCGGCACCTTCGTCGATGAGGGTCTTGGAGACAGAGACGTTTTCGATGATGGGGGTGCACAACATGGGGAGCATACCCGCGGCGGTCACGCACCCGAGGTTATCCCTGGAGTCGAAGGAGATGGGGCACTACAGTCACTTGGGGGCCGCGCGGTCCCCTACCGCTGGGGGGCGACAGTTGGTTCATGTGGGGCTCGCTTGGTCCAAGGGCCCGACGAAGGTGTATAGGCACTGCCAATGATACACACTACCGCTCGGGGCCCCTGGTGGTTAATGGCCTCTCCGCGAGGCTGGCTGCCGCCATTTCCCTTGGGTGGCGGCGGCTGATGCAGGATAACAACATCACCCTGAGAGCGCGCCTCGCGAGGCTGCCCGCACCCGTGATGGTCCAACGAGCTCCCGAGCGGGCTATCTCAGTGGCCAGTGCTAGGCCTGTGCCGACCCGGACGTCGGCCGGCACGCTCCCGCGAGGGGGCTCGAGCGCCCGATGGTCCTCTGTGTTGTGGGTGCGCACATTGTGGAAGGCGCAGAACAACCCGTCGGCCCCGTCAGGCGTACCGCTGCCGGGCCCAAGGCCTGGCCCAAGCCCTGCCACTGGGACCCGGAGGAGGAGGAGGAGGGCACGGGGCTGATCAAGCGGGGGCTCGCCATGCTGGAGCCTGGCTGGTTCGTTGCACGGTGGCAGGGGCGCCTCGCAAGCCGCTCTTTCCGCACTTGGCGCCGGGGGCTGAAGTGGGCGGTAGGGCGCCAGGGCCCTCCTGGCGACGGGGACGAGCTCGGCGATGTGGTCCGCCGAAGCATCGTGGCCCCCGTCTGTTGGACGGTGGCGAAGCAGTTCACTCGCCATGATCAGCGCGTCCTGCGCTTTTAGGTCCCCCATGTGGACACAAGTGGAAGGGGTCACAGTGGGACGTCTGCCTCACCGCACGGGAGGGCACGAGGAGTCTTGCTACTCGTGGGCAGCATGGTTGGCAATGGTGGCAGTTGCGACGTTGGCAGGGCGGTGACGGTCGTCCGCCACCGGGCGCCCGACGCACGCACGACGGGCTTCGGCCATGGGGTTGGCAAGGACAGAGCCGAGACGGGCCGAAGAACAGTGGCGCACCCCTACCTGGTGCGCCAAATGTCGGAATCGGGGCTCCGGGGACCCGAGAGAGGTTCAAACTCTGGGGTGCACCATCTCTCCAACCTCTCTCTTTCTCCCTAACCTACGGCGATGCTCCGGTGTGCTTGAGCTTGGGGGAGGACAAAGAACACAACCGATTACCCAGGTTCGGGCCACCTTGCGGTGTAAAACCCTACTCTTGCCTGTCTGGATTTCTTCGGGTGGTACGGAATACAGAATGCCCCTCTCCTCTATGTTTGCACCCTTCCCCTTCTTATATTGACCTTGGTCCTCTTCCCCCGAAAACACCAAGCGGGAAGGGTTGCCACAACGGCTAGTTTGAAGGGGGATAGCACTGCAGCTCTCCCTGACGAAAGTAGTCTTCGCCTGCTAAGGCTTCCTGTTGTGACGCGCTGGTGGGCTCGGGGATGACCTCCATCCTGGCGAGCGCCCGGCTTTGACCGTCTAACACTAAACGGGGAACCTTTGGGGCTTCTCCGGGAATAGGCGGGCTGGCACGTCCAAAGGGGGAAAACCCTCCATCTGTGCCTGTTGGCATGCCTTCTGGCGTCCTTGGGCACGACCCACGTCACCCACGTGACGGCGCAGGTCCGTATGTCCCCTCCGGGCCACCTCGGTGCATCTGCTCCGCGAGGGCCTCGGGAGGTGACCCCGCGAAGGGTCCTCGGGAGGTCCCCGACGCCGCCACCTTCGTACACCTGGCGAGGCATGAGCCCTCATGAGGGGCCTGATCGCGCAGCTCATCGGCGGGCCTCGCGGTGCTTAAGGCATGCGCCGCGTCCTGGGCTATGGGCAGACGGGCTTGGGTACCCCTGGTCCCAAAGGCGCGACAAAGATGGCGAAAGGGGAAGGCACTGGACGGTATGCTAGAGCAGAAGAGCGCGGATGAGCAGCACTCTACCTCTCCCCCTCCCTATTTATTGGAGCGGGGAAGAGGAGGGGCTGGCTATTCGCCACCCAGGGCGAGCGCGCACTGGCACACAGCCAGTGCTAGCGACCGCCCTTCCCAGCCAATGCCGGCCCTCATACGTGATACGCGTCACGCAGGATGCAATTAAGAGAGGGAGATAAAGTGGAAGGGGGAGGACACCCAAACGACAAGGGACAACTTGGAGATTGACCGCCCGATGCCAGGCGCACTGCTTGGGCGGCGGCCCCTCTCCCCCAATAACGAGCCGCATATGAAAATGCACGGTATAGGATGCGCCCCTTCGGGCTGACGCGACACGGTTTTTCACGAACACAAGTGTGGCCCAGGCCCGGGGGCTCCTGTCGGTGTACTAAAGAATGGGGCCCTTTGTACCCTAACTTTTGCACCAGATGACCGCGGCCTCCGGACCGGCAGGATCCTGCTGGGCTAGATCTGGATGCCAAACTCTTCGTACAAGGACTCGAGTGAATTGGCAAGTCTTCCTTTCCGGGGGCTTGGGCAATAGCGCACCCGCCAAGGCCTCCGGCGCCAAGCTGTCGCTCCATGTAGCTAGGCTGATTGTCTACATCGGCCAAGTGTAGAGCGGGCAGGCGGGTAGGTGAGACTGGTCAGGGTGCATGGCTGATTCCCTGGATTATAGCAGAGCTTTAATGACACCCGTCCACAGCATGGCGAAAGAGTGAGAGGTATCTAGGCGAACGACACAGAAGGAGAGACAATCTTTGCCGGGAGACGTCACCAGCGCGCCACCTCACTGAGCATTTAATGCGTATGTCCTAACCCGTTAGAGTTAGGTATTTCCCACTACCGCTGCTGCCAGCGATGGTAGTAGAGGAATACACATTCTTTACTCTGTGTAAAGACGATTTTAGCCACTGTGGAAACCCCTTGGATTTTAAAAGGAGGTCCATGGCTACCTTTAGAAGGGTCGACTCTCTGTTCATTTTACACGCGTAGCGATGCTCCCGCAGCATCCTTGCCGGGCTGCGACGCTCCTGTATTGTGAACCCGAATAAACCACACCACACAAGACGTAGGATATTATGCTCTGGCGGCCTGAACCTGTCTAAAACCTCGAGCGTGCAGTGTCTGGTGATGCTCTTTGCGCGAGAGGATTCCCTCACCCGAACCACGAAAGGGGCCTTGCCGGCCCCATAGATTGTCATACCCCGACAGAGGGTCTCATCGCCAGCCTCAAGGCCGCCCACGCTCTGGGTGTCAAGCGCATAATCATCAAGGGAGACTCACACCTCCTCATCAACTTCTCCAACAAGAGCTACAAACCCAAGGACGAGCACATGGCCGCGTACCTGGAGGAGATGCGTAGGCTCGAGAAATGCTTCCTAGGCATGTAACTCAGCACGTCCCTCGAGGCGACAACAAGGAAGCTGATGACATCGCCAAGCGGGCATCCCACCGCGAGCCCCAAAGCCCTGGCATCTTCGAGGAATGGCTCTTGAAGCCATCGACAACGCCACCAGCCATCAACGACATGGAGCCTCACGAGGAGCTCCCACCCGCACCCTCCACAGGGGCACCAGACTATGGCCCACCTTCAGGCACTCGCCTGCTGTTGGCGCTGGAACACAGGCCGAAAGTTGGGTCATAGAGTTCAAAGTCTACTTGGAGAACGTCACTCTCCCAGAGGACACACGGAAGCAGAGTGCTTGGCCCGCTAGTCCAGGCCCTACTGCCTGAGGGATGGCGATTTCTACCGAAGGCGCCCCAATCGAGTTGCGCTGTGGTGCATCTCTGAAGATCAAGGGCACGAGCTGCTTGCAGACATATGTCGGTGCACTGGTACAGGGGTACCCAGTGCCCCTGACTTATGCACAGGCGGTGGAAACAAAGAACCCCGGCAACAATCAAGACCAAGACTCCAGCAAGCTCAACGCGGCATCCCAAGCCTAGGCTGCGACGTGCCAAGAACATCCCCGACACTTGCCAGGGACCAAGACGAACACGCCTCCCAAAAGACCCGGCAAGCCATTTCCCGGCAGGCGTGAGCCATCCAGCCACCGCTCCACCGCATCGCTACGCCTGTCACTTATCAATGCGGTGTCGAGCCCTCAGGCAATTAATCAGCTCTCGCTAAGCACGTGGTGACGCATTGGAAGGCAAGTTATGCTCGGTTGACACCCACCCTGCAGCGTGTCAAGATCTTAAGCAATGACCGGCCAAGCGGTGGCAAGAGCTTGCCGGGGATGCACCCCCAAGCGCCACCTAGGCAGGTAATCATGGCATTTTGTCCTAAATGCTAGAGTTAGGTATGATAGCTCTTCTTAGCTATCTAATCGATAGATAATGTCTATTTTGCCATTGTGGTAACCCCTTGCACTATAAAAGGAGGCCCAAGGCAACCTAGCTCAAGGTTGGCAACTCGAACCCCTGACGCTTGTACTCGTATAGCCGCTCTTCCCCCGACAGCAGTCCTTGCCGGGGGTAGGCGCCCTGCGTTCTTCGTGTTCTTCCAATCAATCCACCAAAAAGCAGGAGTAGGGTTTTACGCTTAGCAGTAGCTCGAACCTGGGTAAAATTCCTGAGCCTTGATCGTTGCGCCGTCTCATGCCCACCGCTCTTCGTGTAACGTGACCCCCCTTGCCGAACCACAAGGGACCTCTGGTCCCATAGGTGATCGTGAGCATCCGTGCCCCGATATCTTTGGCGCGCCAGGTAGGGGGCGTGCATCATTTGCGCGAACCTGAGTTCGTGAACGGCGAATCGATCTTCAACATCATCTTCTTCAACAATGGCTTCGAAGAAGAAACCCAGCACGGCAGTGCATCCTTCCACTTCAAAGGCTCCCTCACATGCGGACGCCGGCGCCGCAGGCGCCGTGGCGGTTGTGGGCGAGGCGGTCATGGTGGACGATGCGGCCAGCGCAGGCGGCGCCCCCGTCCAGCCCTTCGAGGCCGGGGATGGAGCAGGAGGCGCCGGAGAGGAGCAACTACAACAACAAAATGGCGGGCTCGGCCCCGACGCCCCGGGCGGAGGGAACATCCATTTATCACCTACCCGCCGGGCGGATGGCCAAGTCCACCTCAGCGGCGCCCAGTCCGGTGCGAGCCATGATCCTCCGGCCGCACCCGTCGCCAGCGAGATCGTTGGGCGTACACCTCGTGCGGAGCGAGACGGGGTGCCGAGCGGAACCGGAGCCCCGCAAGATCGGCTCGCTGCCCACCAGAAAGCTCCAGCGAGTGGCGCACGGCATCAAGGGCGCGATGACGCTTCTCTTGGTCCTACCAAGAGTCGAGCGACGTCGCGGTCCGCCTCTTTCGCCATGCTAGGCACCACAAAGGAGGCCATGGCGCGGGTCCAGATGCTGCTCAACTTCATGCCAGCGGCTGATAAGATGGATGAATCGAGAGCCACCATTCAGAGTTTGTTCCCTTTCGTTAAAGCCAACAAGACCCAGCATGCGGAGCCGTCATGAAGTACGCGAACAGCAGTGGCGGCCCGGGGCGGCGAGCGCGTTGAAGGGGCCACCCCAACGGTGCAATCCCATCCGCGACAACAGGCCCAGAGGCAGCCGCGGCAACCTTCACATGCTGACGACCATGACGAGGCATCCATAGTCTCTTCTGGCCCGCACGACCGCCAGGATCAACGGCGTGTCCTTGAAGACCGGCGGAAGGAAGATGCACGCATCACCATCGAGCGACGCCGGGAAGCACACCATCAATCCAACAAGCGCAACGGTCCAGACGTCAGCGACCCCGCGCCCAGTGTTGGCGGGTACCTTCCTTACGAGGTTAGTTGCCCTGCCTTCACTAGCGAGCTGCGACGGGTCTGCTGGCCGTCGACCCGAGCTTTCAAACCTGAACTACCGGAGAAATACGATGGGAAGCTGAACCCCGCAGAGTTCTTGGGCATCTACACGATAGTTGTTCAAGCTACGGGAGGAAGAGATGAAAAGGTTCTCGCCAACTATTTCCCTTTGGCGCTCAAGCCAAATGTGAGATCATTGCTGATGCACCTGCCGGAGAATTCCATTTCCTCTTGGGCTGATCTGTGCAATGAGTTCGTTGGCACCTTCACCGGTGGTCATCAAGAACCAGGCCAGCCTAGCGATCTTCAAGTCCTCCCGCAAAAGGAGGGAGAAACCTTGAGAAAGTATATCCAGAGATTCAGCCGAGTGCACTGGAACATCCCAGAGATCCATCTGGCGGCGGTGATTGCCGCGTTCCACTTGAACGTGTGCAATAGGAGGATGCGAGCCAAGATGAACGTCAAGGTCCCCAAGACTGTCAATGAGCTTTACACCTTGGCGGATAAGTGTGCTCGAGCCGAAGAAGAGGCGGGCGTCGAAGTGGATTCTGAAGATGATGGCGATGCCCCCGACTCGAAGGGAAGGAACAGGAAGCGCAACAAGAAGCGAAAGGGAAAAGTAGTGCTGGCTGTCGAGAGCTCCGGAGACCTCAGTGCAGGCAAGAAGGCGAAAGGCAAAACCCCCGGCAAGGGAGCTGCCGCGTGCGCTGATTGCCGGGAGGCTGCTGCCGCTGAGAAGACTAGGAAGTCCGACGGCCCGTACTGCAAAATCCACCCCACCAAGGGCCATGATCTCCAAGAGTGCCGACAGGTTGAGAAACTTGTTGAGAAACAGAGGGCCGAGTACGATAAACGCGACAAGGAAAAAGGCCAAGACGGCACTGCCGGAAAAGGCCGTGGCGGCAGAGGTGGTCGCCGCGGCAAAACCCTGCAGCAAAAGGAAAAACCCGCCAGAGGCCGAGAGAAGAAGGAAACAGATGATATGAGTGAAGATGAGGATGATGATGAGGATTCTAGTGACAGGGAGTTCCAGAAAGCAACCGAAGCCATGTGCGTTGATGGGGGTGCGTCCTTGCACTCCTCTCGCTGCCAGCTCAAGCAGTGGGCGTGCAAGGTCAATGTTGTGGAACCGACTGTAGAATCTAGGAAGCCACTCAGATGGTCCCGCACACCTATCATCTTTGACGAAGAGGATCACCCTGACCATACCACCATGGTTGGGTGTTTGCCATTGTTGGTTTCCCCGACAATCCATAACCTCAAGGTGTCTAAGGTGTTAGTTGACGGTGGGGCCGGATTGAACTTGATCTCTCCTAGAGTGGCTGAGAAACTGGAGATCCTTGATGAAGAGCTCAAAGCCACAGGTACATTCCTGGGAGTCAACCCTGACAGGAGCTGACCCAAGGGAAAGATCACTCTGCCTGTGACATTCGGCGGAGGGTTGAACTTCCGAACAGAGAGGATAGTGTTCGACAT
Organism: Elymus sibiricus; assembly: GCA_039707655.1. Classification (NCBI taxonomy): domain Eukaryota; kingdom Viridiplantae; phylum Streptophyta; class Magnoliopsida; order Poales; family Poaceae; genus Elymus; species Elymus sibiricus. The sequence continues at coordinate 214,556,782 of CM077667.1, forward strand.
CGCCGAGATCCCATTGCCTTACAACGGAATCCTTGGTCGCCCAGTGCTGGCAAAGTTCATGGTGACATCCCACTATGCCTACAACAATTTGAAGATGCCAGTGCCCATTGGGGTCATTTCCATACCAACCGACAAAAAGAATGCGGTTATTTGCGTGGACTAGATGTACCGCGACGTGGTAGCAGCTGAAGCCACGGAAATCCCAGCTCCCCCAAGGACGCAAAGAAAAATAAAGAAGACTGGCAAGAAGACCGGCAAGGACTCTGGGAAGCGCGCCTATTCGGAGTATGCCGCGCCTGACGATGACCTGCCGAAGAGTTCCGCCAGCAAGAAGACCAGGGTCACCTATCCTGAGACGAAGAAAGTCCCGGCAAGGGAGGATTGTACTGGTGGTACCTTCACCATCAGTGCTACCCTTACTAACAAATAGGAAAGCGCGCTCGTTGCCTTCCTGCGGGAGAATGTCGATGGGTTTGCCTGGCAACCATCTGACATCCCCGGTGTTCCCAGGGAGGTAATTGAGCACCACCTTGCTGTCTGCCCTCATGCCCGACCCGTCAAGTAAAAAATTAGGAAACGGGCCTTAGAGCGGTAGCAGCTCATTGCTGAGGAAATCAAGAATCTTGAAACAGCTGATTTGGTCATAGGCGTACTGCATCAAACTTGGCTGGCAAACCCGGTGGTGGTACGAAAGGCAAATGGGAAATGGAGGCTTTGCATAGACTTCACTGACTTGAACAAGGCTTGCCCGAAGGACCCTTTCCCCTTGCCGCGCATAGATCAAATTGTTGATTCCTCCTTTGGATGTGACTTGCTCTCCTTTTTGGATGCCTACTCCGGCTACCACCAGATATTTATGAACAAGGATGATGAGGAGAAGACCGCATTTATAACTCCTTGCAGCACATACTACTTTGTACGTATGCCCTTCGGGTTAAAGTGCTGGTTCGACCTTCGCCAGGGCTGTTCAAATTGGTTTTGGACCTCAGCTGCACAGAAATGTGGAAGCCTACATGGATGACATGGTGGTCAAGACCAAGGATGAAGCCACTCTCATACAAGATCTGGAGGAAACTTTTGCAAACTTGCGCAAGATCAACCTGAAGCTCAACCCTGAAAAGTGTGTGTTCGGTGTCCCATCCAGCAAGTTGCTTGGGTTATTCGTATCTCAGCGAGGAATAGAAGCCAATCCCGACAATATCAAAGCGATCGAGCAGATACAGGCACCCAAGACCATCAAAGATACTAGGTGCCTAACCGGATGTGTTGCCGCGTTGAGTAGGTTCATCTCCAAGTCCGCTGAGCGCGCTTTGTCGTTCTTCAAAATCCTAAAGAAGGCTGGCCCGATGAAGTGGACCCCGGAAGTAGATGCAGCGCTGCAAGACCTAAAGAAATATCTGTCCTCTGCTCCCACCTTAGTCGCTCCTAAACCGCAAGAGCCGTTGCTGCTATATTTAGCAGCAATGAATCAAGTGGTTAGTGCAGCGATGGTGGCACAACGGGGGGTTGATGAAGATTCAGCAGCCGCTGCTGATGCTGCCGGGAGCGAGAAAGAAACATCTGTGGCAGGGCTCGACATAGGCCAAGGGGGATCTCAGCAAATGGTTGACAGTGAATCCAAGGAAGTGGCAAAAAAGAAAGTGGTGCAGCGGCCCGTGTACTTTGTCAGTTCCCTACTACAGGGGGCTAGTTCAAGGTACTCCGGAGTACAAAAGCTGATCTTCGGCCTCATCATGGCCTCGAGGAAGCTGCGCCACTACTTCCAAGCCCATGAGATAACAGTTGTCACCCGTTTCCCGTTGCAACGCATACTGAGAAACCCCGAAGCCACTGGCAGGATAGTTGAGTGGGCACTGTAGTTGTCAAGGTTTGGATTGAAGTATGAGAGAACTTCCACCATTCAAAGCAGAACCTTGGCGGAGTTTATTGCAGAATGGACACCCACGCCAGATGATGAAGCTCTAGAGACAATCCTCCCCGGCAAAGAGGCTCCCAAGGATTGGATCATGTACTTTGATAGTGCTTTCTCACTCCAGGGGGCTAGGGCAGGTGTGCTCCTCATCGCCCTGACCGGAAAGCACCTCAAGTACGTCGTCCAGATGCACTTTCCCCAGGAGGAAGCCACCAACAATACCGCTGAGTACGAGGGGCTCCTTGCAGGACTCAGAATCGTGGTAGAGTTGGGAATAAAGAGGCTGATCATTCGAGGAGATTCTCAACTCGTGGTAAAGCAAGTCAACAAGGATTACCAGAGCCCGCTGATGGAAGCCTACGTGGAAGAAGTGAGGAAATTGGAGGAGCACTTCGATGGACTGCAAACAGAGCTTGTGCCATGAGCAGAAAACAGCATTGCTGACCACCTATCAAAGTGCGCTGCGCAGAAGCTTCCTGTGGAACCAGGAACCTTTGTTCTCCGCCTCACCCAACCATCAATGTCCCCATCTGCGATGTCCAAGAAGAGAAGAAAGCTGAACTCCGACAAGCATTTCCCGGCAGAGATTCCCGAAGCTGCTGGTAGAGAGGCTGTCAGGGAAAATCCCGTTCCGGTTGACGAGCAGCTCCCTACTGCAGGACCTCAGGGTCTAACGGTTGAGACAAGCACTCCTGGAGACGTGGAGATGCCTTTAGTCCTTGTTGTCGAGCCACAGGCTCCAACCAGGGCGCAGCATATAGTCCATTTCCTTCAAATAGGAGAACTCCCTGAAGAGCAAGAGGAAGCTGAAAGAGTAGCCCATCGGTCAAGTATGTACCGGTTTGTGGATGAAACCCTGTACAGAAGGTGGCCGAACGGTGTGAAATTGAGGTGTATCTTCCGGGAGGATGGACTGAAGCTGTTGGCAGAGATTCATGGAGGAGTATGTGGTTCCCACATTGGATCAAGGGCCCTTGCCGGGAAAGCTTTCCGACAGGGTTTCTATTGGTCCACTGCCCTCCAGGACACTACTGAGCGGGTCACCAAATGTGAAGCCTGCCAGTTCCATTCCAAGAACATCCATCAACCAGCGCAAGCCCTGCAAACAATCCCTCTATCCTGGCCATTCTCGGTCTAGGGGCTCGATATCTTGGGCCCGTTGCCCCGTGCTATCGGGGTCTTTGAGTTCTTGTTCATGGCAACTGACAAGTTCACAAAGTGGCCTGAGGTGGAACCAGTGAGAAAGGTGACCGCACAAGCAGCTATCAAGTTCATGAAAGGACTGGTGTGCCATTTTGGAGTGCCTAACAGAGTGATCACCAACAACGGCACCCAATTCACGAGCCGCGCCTTCATGCAATATATCCAAAACCTTGGAAGCAAGGTGTCCTTCGCCTCTGTTGCTCACCTGAGAAGCAACGGGCAAGTCGAGAGGATGAATGATGAAGTGCTGCGAGGACTCAAGACAAGGACTTTCGATAAGCTGCGGAAGAGCGGCAGACGCTGGATAGATGAGTTGCCGGTGGTTCTTTGGTCCCTCAGAACGAGACCAAATCGAGCTACTGGCTAGACGCCCTTCTCCCTAGTGTACGGGCGGAAGCAGTTCTCCCCACGGAACTCATATACGGGTCACTTCGAGTGCTTGCCTACGATGAAGTAGAGCAACAGCAGCTGCGGCATGACGATGCCATGATCCTCGAGGAAGACCGTCTCCGGGCTGCTGTGCGTGCCGTATGCTACCAGCAAGCTCTGTGTCGCTACCATAGCCGCAGAGTTCATGCCCGGAGCCTTGAGGAAGGCGACCTTGTCCTTCGGCATGTTCAGTCCGCCAAGGGTACAAGCAAGTTGACGCCGAAGTGGGAAGGCCCTTACCGGGTAGTACGAGTCACCAGACCTGGCGCAGTCCGTCTGGAGACCGAAGATGGCACCAAGGTGCAGAACTCATGGAATATTGAGCATCTTCGTAAGTTCTACCCGTAAGGCGCGGCTGCCGGGCTCAGTCCCCGGCAGCCACCTTTTGTACAAGCCTTGCCAATGTTGCATGTAACCCTTTGTACAAAGCCAGGCGCAGACCCTGTGCAACAGTAATAAAGCTAGGCATTGCACCATCCTTACATGTTCACTACGCATTTTTATGACTGCAATGTTAGCGCTTTTAAGTTATTAAGATTTGCTAAGAATGCTTGATGAAACTGTAATCTTTGTTACTGTCCTCACCTTACATGTTTTACCATCAAGAAAATAGGGAAGGAAAACGAGGGAACAAAGACGGCGGCCCATCACGCTACCTGGAAAAGATAAGTGGATCATACATTTCCGGTTCAGTACTTCTCATTTTCTCAAGGAAACCCTTAGTATCTTCCTTACTGTGGGATGTGGAGTCATCCACATGGTGAAAACCCTTGTTGGGACGAGCCATCCCCCTGTCCTTGCGTATAGGGGTGACATCGCCGATACCGACAAGGAGCTCTGCCGGGGAACAACGCCAACCTGTTGTTGGGGGCTCGTTCCCCCACTTTGGCACTCGTGGTTTGAATGACGACCCGGCAAGTAGCTCCATGCGGCACAGACAAAACATACTAATGCAGTACAAATAAGGAAAGCAAAAGGATAGTACTTGTGGAAAGAAAATAGCATTATATTCTCATTCATTTTCAATACAAATGGGATGAAGATTAGACGAGGGGGCACCTCTTTTTAATAACTCTTTATTTGGCTTTCTCCCCTAGGGGCAGATTACAAAAAGAAAAAGAGCAGAAGGGGGACCCCAACAGAAGCCCAGCCTGGCCCCGTCAGGACCAGCATTGCGCGGATGGCCGCCCCACCGGAAGGAAAGGCGAAGCCGAAGTCCACGAGCCTGTCGGGGTCCAGCTGAGAAGAAGAGGCGGCACCCAAGTCAAGAACCCCCGGCAAATTGCTCTGCCAGGAGGAGGAGGAGGAGCGCGATGACGGTGATGGTGCGGCCGATGATCAGCTGGACCCCAGGTCGTCGTACTCCGACTTGACGGCCTGAGACTCGTCGTCGTCGTCTTCACCGACACTGTCCTCCTCGTCGCTATCGCTCGAGGAGGAGCTTTCGGCATCGCTCGAGCTCTCCTCGCAGCAGCCAAGACGGGCAGCCGAACACCCATAAATATTGACGGAGAGCAGGTCGGCCTCCATCATCTTGAAGCGGAGGACGTGCCCATCCATGAGGTAGTGGGCGCAGGCGAAGGTTTTCAACCCACACCTAAGAAGCATGACGCGACACTCCGGGTACTCGAGGTCCACCCGCGCGACGCCATTACAGGAACCATACGCCCGCAGCCACAGGGCGTACGGCTTGTCAACCTCCATCACCCTAGCGAAAGACGGTGGCCTCGGAGGGGACCACGCAGCTTGATGACGAACTCCAGCGCCGTTCCCTCGGCATGGGTCTCCTCGAGGGGATGGTCTGGCGTTGGAGGAGGAAGTGAAGCGGCGCTCCACCTCCCCCGACCACGGGCTCCGCATCGAGTGCGGCCCCTCCCAGCTCCTCCGCCATGCGCACTCGAGCCACCCTCCGCCTCCATGGCTGAAGCGGTGGCATGATCCCCTCGCCGTTGAGGCGAAGGCCGGAGGCCGCCCTCATCCCCTAAGCATGCCAGCGGCGAGCGCAGCTCAAGACAAAGAAGCAGGAGGGCGAGCTCTGTAGGTTTGCACTCAAGGAGGAAGAAAGGGTGGATGAGCATCGCCCCTCGCGACCCCCCAATTTATAGGGGGGAGCGCGGGGGCTGGCTCTCCTCCACTCGAAGGGTCGCCACCCATCTCCACCAATTCCATCGCCCATGATCACAGGCGAACAGGTAACCGCCCCATTGCTCCAATCCATGGCGCTGCGGTTTCTGCCACGATCAGGACTTTAAGTCACGCACGCGCGTCGCTAACTCCCCGCTATGCATGCGGCGCGCGTGGCGGAAACGGCCTGAGGTGGTAGGTCAGTGCTGACCAATAAATTGGCAGTTACTCCCTGACGTTGCGCGCCTGTGCATGAAACTTGGGCCTAACCCAACGGCAGTTGGCGAGCACGTATGGGCCAGTCTCGGGGGCTCCTGTCGGTGCACTGGTACAGGGGTACCCATTGCCCCTGACTTATGCACAGGCGGTAGAAACAAAGAACCACGGCAACAATCAAGACCAAGACTCCAGCAAGCTCAACGCGGAAGCCCAAGCATAGGCTGCGACGCGCCAAGAACGTCCCCGACGCTTGCCGGGGACCAAGACGAACACGCCTCCCAAAAGACCCGAAAAGCCATTTCCTGGCAGGCGTGAGCCATCCAGCCACCGCTCCACCACATCGCTACGCCTGTCACTTATCGATGCGGTGTCGAGCCCTCAGGTGATTAATCAGCTCTCGCTAAGCACGTGGCGACGCATTGGAAGGCAAGTTACGCTCGGTTGACACCCGCCCTGCAGCGTGTCAAGATCTTAAGCAACGACCGGCTAAGCGGTGGCAAGAGCTTGCCGGGGATGCACCCCCAAGCGCCACATAGGTAGGTAATCATGGCATTTTGTCCTAAATGGCAGAGTTAGGTATGATAGCTCTGCTTAGCTATCTAATCGATAGATAATGTCTGTTTTGCCATTGTGGTAACCCCTTGCACTATAAAAGGAGGCCCAAGGCAACATAGCTCAAGGTTGGCAACTCGAACCCCCGAACGCTTGTACTCGTATAGCCGCTCTTCCCCCGACTGCAGTCCTTGCCGGGGGTAGGCGCCCTGCGTTCTTCGTGTTCTTCCAATCAATCCACCAAAAAGTAGGAGTAGGGTTTTACGCTTAGCAGCGGCCCGAACCTGAGTAAAATGCCTGAGCCTTGATCGTTGCGTCGTCTCAGGCTCTCCGCCCTTCGTGCAACCTGACCTCCCTTGCCAAACCACAAGGGACCTCTGGTCCCATAGGTGATCGTGAGCATCCGTGCCCCGACAACATACATTACGGAGACTACGACCACCAATTCTCGTCGTGCACCCTTGTCGGCAAGGTGTTCCGCAGTGGCTTCTACTGGCTTGGTGCTTCAAGACGTCACTGAGCTTGTCCAATCCTGTGAAGCATGCATGTTCCACGCCAAGCGGATCCATCAACCAGCGCAAGGGATCCAGACCATCCCCCTCTCTTGGCCCTTTGTGGTCTAGGAGCTGGACATACTGGGCCCCTTCCCTTGCGCAGTCGGAGGGTAACGCTACCTCTACGTCTCCATCACTCGGTCCAGTGGGAACCAGGGTACCACGACCAGTCTTCCTACGACCCAGGAGCGACACCTGGAGAAAGGCCCAGTAGGCGCCCACTCAAGATCTCCACAGGCGTGGCACCTCGCGAGGCCCCCTCCCCGTGAGGCGGAACTCTTCAAGTCAAGCATCTTCATCATCAGGTAGCCTCGCAAGGCGTCTCGCCGCGAGGCCCTCCGTCTGGAGGGGTCGTGCGGTGCTGGTCGCGTGGCTGCGTGCCCGCCACGTGGGTGATGTCTCGTGCAGGGAAGGACCGTAGGACCGTGCCAACAGGCACGAATAGAGAGGATTTCCCTCCTAGTGATTAAAGGGCAGCACCATCTGCCTCCTCCAAAGTAGCTTCCCAAAACTTACCATTTTGGTGCAAGGCGACCAAGGTGACACCGGCCGCCAGAGCAGATGTCACCACGAGCCCACAAGCGTGTTGTAGGTGCACTAGGACAGGGGTATCCAGTTCCCCTGACTTATGCACAGGCAGCAGTAGGAAAACCCATCAACTTATGTGAAAGCCAAGCAAGCATTCAAGACCTAGACTCCGGCAGCAGCAACCTACAAAAGGCCAAGCAACGCCGGCAAGACCAACGCAACAACCCAGGATGGGCCCGGAGCGTGCCAGGCACATGCCCGGTGCCTACCGGGGACCGAGGTGTGTGCACCTTCAGGAAGACCCGACAAGCCATCCCCCGACAAGCGCGAGCCGATCCGCCACCGCTCCACCACATCACAACGCCAGTCACTTTTTGATGCGGTGTCGAGCCCCCAGGCGTCTAAGTGGCTCTCGCTAAGCACGTGGCGGCACGCTGGAAGACAGATTATGCCCCCTTGACACCCGTCCATAGGCGTGTCAAGCTGTGGTGCGATAGTTAGTTAGAGCGGTGGTAGAAACTTGCCGGGGATGCACCCCCGCACGCAACCTAGACTAGCATCATGGTATTTTGTCCTAAATGCCAGAGTTAGGTATGATAGCTCTGTTAGCTATCTAATCGATAGGTAATGACTATTTTGCCACTTTGGTTGCCCCTTTCCCTATAAAAGGAGGGCCAAGGCAACCTAGCTCAAGATTCGGACAGTCGAAGATTCGGACATTCGGACTTTTGGACACTGGTACTCACGTAGAAGCTCTCCCCGATGGCAACCCTTGCCAGGATTGAGCGCTGCGTGTTCTTCGTGTTCCTCTGATCAATCCACCAAAAGTAGGAGTAGGGTTTTACGGGTCATAGTGGCCCGAACCTTGGTAAAACACAAGCGTCCCGATCGTCGTGTTGTCTCACCATCTCCGCTCTTTGTGCATGTGACCTCGCTCCCGCCGAACCACATAGGGACCGATGGCCCCATAGGTGATTGAGTGCATCGAGCCTCGACATCTTTGGCACGCCAAGTAGGGGGCGTCATTTGTGCGAACCCGAGTTCGTGAGCAGCGAGTCGATCTTCATCATCGTCTTCTTCATCCATGGCTCCCAAGAAGAAATCCGGCGCGACCGTGCATCCCTCGACTTCAAAGGCTCCCTCGCATGCAGCCGCTGGCGTCATTGGCACCACGCCGGCTGCGAGTGAGGCGGGCGTCGTGGGCGACACGGCTGGCGCAGGCAGTGCCACCGCCGTGTCCCCCGCGACCGAGGTTGGAGCGGGGAACGCCGGAGAGGAGCAACAGCAGCAACATCCTGGCGAGCAGTGATCCCCCATCTACTCCCGTCACTAGCGCGGATACTGGGCGCACACCTCGTCCAGAACAAGACGGAGCACCGAGCGGGGCCACGAACCCGCGGGCTCGGCCTCCCCACGTCCGACCGCCTCGGCGAGCGGCACACAGTGACAGGGACGCGACGACGCCCCTCCTGGTTCCACCAGGAGCTGGGGGACGTCGCGGTCTGCCTCTTTCGCCATGCCGGACACGACATCGGAAGCAATGGCGCGAGCCCAGCTGCTGCTAAACTTCCCGCCGACGGCTTATAAGATGTACGAGTGGAGAGCTACCATCCAGAGTTTGATATCCTTCGTCGAAGCCAACAAATCTCAGCATACAGAGCCATCGCGACGCACGCGCACGGCGATGGCAGCCCGGGCCGGCGATCGTGTCGAGGGGGGCACACCAACGGTGCAGTCCCCTCCGCGACAACAGACCCAGGAGCAGCCACGGAGAGCTTCACATGCTGACGAGCTCGACGAGGCATCTATGGCCTTGTCCGGCCCACACGATCGCCGGGACCAGCGGTGCGTCCTGGAAGATCGACAGAAAGAAGACGCACGCATCACCATAGAGCGACGCCGAGAAGCACACCATCAGTCTGACAGGCGCAACGGCCCAGGTGCAGGCGACCCCGCGCCCCGTGCTGGCGGGTACCTACCTTTCGAGGTTGATTGCCCTGCCTTCACTCGCGAGCTGCGGCAGGTCCGCTGGCCATCGGCCCGAGCTTTCAAGCCAGAGCTGACGGAGAAGTATGACGGAAAACTGAACCCGGCAGAATTCCTGGGCATCTACATGATAGCCGTTCAAGACACCGGAGGAAGAGATGAGAAAGTGCTCGCCAACTACTTCCCTTTGGTGCTCAAGCCAAACGTGAGGTCGTGGCTGATGCACCTGTCGGAGAACACCATTTCATCATGGGCTGACTTGTGCAACGAGTTCGTTGGCGCCTTCACAGGTGGCCACCAGGAGCTAGGGCAGCCAGCGACCTGTAAGTCCTTCCGCAAAAGGAGGGAGAGACTTTGCGGAAGTACATTCAGAGATTCAGTCGAGTGCACCGCAACATTCCAGAGATACACCCCACTGACATGATTGCCGCGTTCCATTCGAACGTAAGCAACAGGAGAATGCGGGCCAAGTTGAAAGTCAAACTTCCCAAGACCGTCAATGAGCTGTACACATTGGCGGACAAGTATGCTCGCGTTGAGGAAGGAAGGCGACTACCCGAAGAAGAGGCTGGCGTCGAAGTCGATTCAGATGACGATGATGATGCCCCTGGCACGAAGGGGAATAGCCGAAAGCGCAACAAGAAGCATAAGGGAAAAGCAGTGCTGGCCGTTGAGGGCTCCGGTGATCTCTGTACTGGCAAGAAGGCCAAAGCCGAGGCCCCCGGCAAGGGAGCTGCCGCGTGCGCTGATTGCCGGGAGGCCGCTGCCGCTGAGAAAACTGGGAAGTCCGACGGGCCATACTGCAAAATCCACCTCACTAAAGGCCATGATCTCCAAGAATGCAGCCAAGTTGAGTAGCTTGTCGAGAAGCAGAAGGCCGAGTACGAGAAGCGTGACAAAGAGAAAGGCCAAGACAGTGCTGCCGGGAAGGGCCGTGGCGTCAGAGGAGGCCGCGGTGGCAATGCTCCGCATAAGAAGGAAAAGCCAGCCAGAGGCCGTGAAAGGAAAGAAGCAGAGGATATGAGTGAGGATGAGGATGACGAGGAGGATTCCAGTGATCGAGAATTCCAGAAGGCAACCGAAGCCATGTGTGTTGATGGGGGTGCATCCTTGCATTCCTCTCACCGACAGCTCAAGCAGTGGGCGCGTGAGGTCAACGCTGTGGAACCAGCTTCAGAGTCCAAAAGGCCACTCAAATGGTCCCGCACGCCTATCATCTTTGATGAAGAGGACCATCCTGATCGCACCACTGCGGTCGGATGTTTGCCGTTGTTGGTCTCCCCAACAATCCGCAACCTCAAAGTCACCAAGATGTTAGTTGACGGCGGGGCGGGATTGAACTTAATCTCCCCAAAAGTGGTTGAAAGGCTCCAGATCCCTGACGGAGAGCTCAAGGCTACGGGTACATTCCAAGGAGTCAACCCCGCCAGGAGCAGACCTAAGGGAAAGATCACTTTGCCTGTGATGTTTGGCGGGGAGTTAAATTACCAGACTGAGAAAGTAGTGTTTGACGTGGTTGAGCTCCCTCTGCCTTACAATGGAATTCTCGGTCGCCCAGCCCTGGCAAAATTCACGGCAACATCCCACTATGCTTACAACACTCTGAAAATGCCGGGCCCCATTGGAATCATCTCCATCCCATCTGACAAGAAGGATGCAGTCATATGCGTGGACAAGATGTATCGGGATGCGGTAGCAGCTGAGGCTGAAGAAATCCCAGCTCCCGCCAAGGGATCGAAGAAAGCAAAGTAGCCTAGCGTGAACACCGGCAAGGACTCCGGGAAGCGCGCCTCTTCGGAGTGCGCTACACCTGATGATGACCCGCCGGAGGGTTCCGCTAGCAAGAAGTCCAAGGTCACCTATCCTAAGATGAAGAAGATCCCGACAGGGCTGGATGGCACTGGTGGCACGTTCACCATCAGCGCCACCCTTACTGACAAATAGGAAAGCGCGCTCGTTGCCTTCCTGCGGGCGAATATCGATGTGTTTGCTTGGCAACCATCTGACATCCCTGGTGTTCGCAGGGAGGTGATTGAGCACCACCTTGCTGTCTACCCTCACGCCAGGCCCGTCAAGCAAAAGGTTAGGAAGCGAGCCTTGGAGCGGCAGCAGTTCATTGCCGAAGAGATCAAGAAACTCGAAGCAGCTGGTTTGGTCAGAGAAGTGTTGCACCCAACTTGGCTAGCCAACCTGGTACTGGTGCGCAAGGCGAATGGGAAATGGAGACTTTGCATAGACATCACTGACTTGAACAAAGCATGCCCAAAGGACCGTTTCCCCTTGCCGCACATCGACCAGATTGTTGATTCCACTTCCGGGTGTGACTTGCTTTCCTTCTTCGATGCATACTCTGGATACCACTAGATTTTCATGACTAAGGAAGATGAGGAAAAAACCGCATTCATAACTCCGTGCGGCACGTACTGCTTTGTACGGATGCCCTTCGGGTTAAAGAGCGCTGGTTCTACCTTTGCCAGAGCCGTGCAGATTGCATTTGGACCTCAGTTGCACAGAAACGTGGAAGCTTACATGGATGACATAGTTGTCAAGACCAAGGATGCAGCGACTCTCATACAAGACTTGGAAGAAACTTTTGCAAACTTGCTCAAGATCAATTTGAAACTCAACCCTGAGAAGTGTGTGTTTGGCGTCCCATCCGGCAAGCTACTTCGGTTCTTTGTATCTTAGTGAGGAATAGAAGACAATCCCGACAAGATCAAATCAATTGAGAAGATACAAGCACCCAAGACCATCAAGGACATCAGACGCTTGACCGGATGCATTGCCGCGTTCAGTAGGTTTATCTCCAAATCCGCAGAACGCGCCCTGCCGTTCTTCAAGATCCTGAAGAAGGCTGGCCCGATAAGGTGGACCCCGGAAACAGAGGAAGCACTACAGGATCTGAAAACTTACCTTTCTTCCGCTACCACCTTGGTCGCTCCTAAACCGCAAGAACCGTTGCTGCTATACTTGGTGGCAAAGAATCAAGTGGTTAGTGCAGCGCTGGTGGCCCAGCGAGAAGTGGATGAAGGTGCAGCTGCTGGGGCTAATATTGCCGGGGACAAAACCGAAGCATCCGCGGCAGGACCCAATGCAGACCTAGGGGAACCTCGGCAAGGTAGCAAAGGCAGTTCCAAGGAAGTGACGAAGAAGAAAGTGGTGCAGCGGCCAGTGTACTTTGTCAGGTCCTTGTTACAGGGGGCTAGGTCAAGGTACCCTGGAGTGCAAAAGCTGATCTTCGGCCTCATCATGGCCTCGAGGAAGCTGCGCCACTACTTCCAAGCCCATGAAATCACAGTTGTCACTCGCTTTCTACTACAGCGCATATTGAGGAACCCCGAAGCCACTGACAGGATAGTTGAGTGGCACTTGAGCTGTCAAGTTTCTCATTGAAGTATGAGAGCACTTCCATAGTTCAGAGCAGGGCGTTGGTGGAGTTCATTGCAGAATGGACACCCACGCCAGACGAAGAGGTTCCAGAGACAATTCTTCCCGGCAAGGAAGCGCCCAAGGATTGAATCATGTAATTTGACGGTGCTTTCTCGCTCCAGGGTGCTGGAGGAGGCGTGCTCCTCGTCGCCCCCACTGGAGAGCACCTCAAGTATGTGGTTCAGATTAACTTTCTCTGGGAGGAAGCCACCAACAACACCGCTGAATATGAGGGACTCCTTGTCGGACTCAGAATCGTGATGGAGTTAGGAATCAAGAAACTGATCATCCGAGGAGATTCTCAGCTCTTGGTGAAACAAGTCAACAAAGATTATCAGAGCCCATTGATGGAAGCATACGTGGAAGAAGTGAGGAAACTGGAGGAGCGCTTTGATGGGTTGCAAGTAGAGCATGTGCCCCGAGCAGAAAACATCATCGCTGATCTCCTATCAAAGTGCGCCGCGCAGAAGCTTCCTGTAGAACCAGGGACTTTTGTCCTCCGCCTCACTCAACCATCAGTATCCCCGTCAGCGATAGCCAGAAAAAGAAGAAAGCTGAACTCAGGCAAGCATTTCCCGGCAGGGCTTCCCGAAGCCGCTGGTAGAGCGGCTGCCGGGGGAAGTCCCATTTCGGTTGGTGAGCAGCTCCCTCCCGCAGAACCTTAGGCTCTGGTGGTCGAGGTAAGCGCTTCCACGAATGAGGAAATGCCTTTAGTCCTCGTTGTCGAGCCGCAGGCTCCAACCTGGGCACAACATATAGTCCACTTCCTCCAAACAGGAGAACTTCCCGAAGAGCAAGAAGAGGCCGAAAAAGTAGTCCGTCAGTCAAGTATGTATCAGTTTGTCGGTGACACCTTGTACAGAAGATGACCGAACGGTGTGAAATTGTGGTGCATCTACCAGGGGGATGGGCAGAAGCTGTTGGCGGAGATTCACGGAGGCGTATGTGGCTCTCACATTGGATCTAGGGCTCTTGCCGGAAAAGCCTTCCGACAGGGTTTCTATTGGCCCACTGCCCTCCAAGATGCAACTGAGTTTGGTCACCAAGTGTGAGGCCTGCCAGTTCCATTCCAAGAACATCCATCAACCAATGCAAGCTCTCCATACGGTCCCTTTATCCTGGCCATTCTCGGTCTGGGGGCTCGATATTTTGGGCCCCTTTCCCCGCGTTGTCGGGGGCTTTGAGTTCTTGTTCGTAGCAATCGACAAGTTCACAAAGTGGCCTGAGGTAGAGCCAGTGAGGAAGGCGACCGTGCAACCAGCTATCAAGTTCATGAAAGGACTGGTGTGCCATTTTGGAGTGCCCAACAGAGTGATCACCGACAACGGCACCCAGTTCACGAGCCGTGCCTTCTTGCAATACATCCAAAGCCTTGGAAGCAAGGTCTCCTTTGCTTCTGTTGCCCATCCAAGAAGCAACGGGCAAGTCGAGAGGATGAATGCTGAAGTGCTGCGAGGACTCAAGAGAAGGACTTTTGATAGACTACGGAGAAGCGGCACGCGCTGGATAGATGAGTTGTCGGTGGTTCTTTGGTCCCTCAGAATGACACCGAATGGGGCGGAAGCAGTGCTCACCAAAGAACTCATATACGGGTCACCTCAAGTACTTGCCTACGATGAAGTAGAGCAAGAGCAGCTACGGCATGACGATGCCATGCTCCTCGAGGAAGATCATCTCTGGGCTGCTGTGCGTGCTGCATGCTACCAGCAAGCCCTGCGCCGCTATCATAGCTGCAGGGTCCACGCCCGGAGCCTTGAGGAAGGCGACCGTGTCCTTAGGCGCGTTCAAACTGCCAAGGGTACCAACAAGTTGACGCCGAAGTGGGAAGGCCCTTACCGGGTAGCATGAGTCACCAGACCTGGCGCATTCCGTCTTGAGACCGAAGATGGCACCAAGGTGCTTAACTCATGGAATATTGAGCATCTTCGTATGTTCTACCCATGAGGCGCTGATGTCTACTACGCAACTTTATTCTTGTAGACTTTGTTGGGCCTCCAAGCGCTGAGTTTTGTAGGACAGTAGCAATTTTCCCTCAAGTGGATGACCTAAGGTTTATCAATCCGTGGGAGGTGTAGGATGAAGATGGTCTCTCTCAAACAACCCTGCAATCAAATACAAGAAATCACTTGTGTCCCCAACACACCCAATACAACGGCAAATTGTATAGGTGCAGTAGTTCGGCGAAGAGATGGTGATACAAGTGCAATATGGATGGTAGATATAAGTTTTTGTAATCTGAAAATATAAAAACAGCAAGGTAGCAAGTAACAAAAGTGAGCACAAATGGTATTGCAATGCTTAAAAACAAGGCCTAGGGTCTGTACTTTCGCTAGTGCAATCTCTCAACAATGCTAATATAATTGGATCACATAACCATCCCTCAACATGAAACGAAGAATCACTCCAAAGTTCTTATCTAGCGGAGAACATAAGAAGAAATTGTTTGTAGGGTACGAAACCACCTTAAAGTTATCCTTTACGATCGATCTATCCAAGAGTTTGTACTAAAATAACACCAAGTTATCATTTCCGATCAATCTATGTACTAAAATAACACCATATGATATGCATCAACCAACTCTAATGTCACCTAGATACTCTAATGTCACCACAAGTATCCATGAGTTAATTATATGATACGCATCAAACAATTTCAGATTCATAATACTCAATCCAACACAAAGAACCTCAAAGAGTGCCCCAAGATTTCTATGGGAGAACGTAGGACAAGATCGTGCATCAACCCCTATGTATATATTACCCCAATGTCACCTCGAAAATCTGCAAGTTGAGTACCAAAAGATACATCAAGTGAATCAATAGAACACCCCATTGTCACCACGGGTATCCATATGCAAGACGTATATCGAGTGTTCTCAAATCCAATATTCAATCCAACATAAAGATATCTCAAAGGGAAAGATTCAATTCATCACAACATGATAGCAAGGGAATAACATCATGTGATCCGACTATATTAACAAAGCCCGTGATACATCAAGATCGTGACATCTCAAGAACACGAGAGAGAGAGAGAGAACGATTGAACACATAGCTACTGGTACATACCCTCAGCCCCAAGGCTGGACTACTCCCTCCTCGTCATGGCCTCCGTCGGGATGATGAAGATGGCCACCGGAGATGATTCCCCTCTCCGGCAGGGTACTGGAATGTCTCCAGATTGGTTTTTTGTCGATACGGAGAGTTGCGGCGGCGGAACGGAGAGTCTAGGGTTATTTTTGATGGTTTCTATATTTATAGGATTTTTTGGTGTTGGTTTCATGCGAAGATGGGCCACAAGGTGGGCACGATACACCAGGGCATGTTGGGGGGGCCTGGCGCGCCCTGGTGGGTTGTGCCCACCTCGTGGCTCTTCTGGCCCTCCCACGAAGCGTCTAGTACCTCTTTTGTTCCAAAAAAACGTCAAAAAGTTTTGGGCGATTCCGAGAACTTTCATTTTCTGCACAAAAACAACACCATGGTAGTTCTGCTGTAAACAGCGTCAGTCCGGGTTAGTTCTAAACAAATCATATAAAGTGCATCAAAACCATATAAAAGTATTGTAAACATAGGTGAATATGGCATGAATACTTCATAAATCATCGATACGTTGGAAACGTATCAGCATCCCCAAGCTTAATTCCTGCTCGTCCTCGAGTAGGTAAATGATAAATGAACTAATTTATGAAGGGTGAATGCTAGCATAATATATAAGTTTGGTCATTGATAATTTCATTTAATTTTCTAGCATCATAACCAACAACTTTTTCTCATAAAGTAGCAATCAATTCACATGTTATGGTTCAGACAATGAATTCTCTTGAAACTTAATAACCTATGTTCTTAGTCACCACACAATTGCAATTCAACTTATTCTCAACAAAGTCTATGTAAGAGCTCCACATACTCAATCATCATATAGTCTTCTATGATTGCTAGTACTCAAAGCATATTTTTAGAACAAATGGCATCCATCAAACACGGAGTAAGATAGGGGCTTAACATTTTGCCTCCCAACTCATTTATCATAGAGATAATTGTCAACAATAATAAGTCATGAGAAAATATATTTGACTGGATATATATGTTTGGATCTTTCCCCACCACATGATGCTTGCCAACTAATAGACTAAGGTTGGAATAAGAAGTTAACTCAACATGAATAGTAAATAACATGAAAGTAAATAGAATGTCCCTTCGCAGAGGGAAGCAGGGTTTTGCAAAGGTGCCAGAGCTCAAAGCCTAAATCAGAGATAAATGTAATTTTGGGAGGTGCACCCTTTCTGTCAATGTTACGACCAAGAGTTATCAATATCTTGCATGTTAAACACATTAGTGGCAGTTCCCAAGCGGAAAAAGTAAAGGTTTACTCCCCCTCCACCAACAAACACACTCCACGGCTAGCCGAATCCACGGGTACCGTCCATACCAACAACATTCCCGGGGGAGTTTTGTTTAATTATTTGCATTTTTTTTATTTCGGGACTAGGAATCCCTATTACCGCCCCTCTCATGCAAGGACGAGTGAATAAACACTCATCATGAGAATAACCTGCTTAACATGGAAGATATTGACCGCCCCCCGTCGCTCCTTGAGCGGTCCAAGAAAACAAAACAGATGTTTACTTGAATGTTTAGAGGTGGCACATGCAAATTTACTTGGAATGGCAGTGAAATACCATATATAGGTATGCATGGTGGACTCTTATGGAAGAAACTTGTCTCAAGGATTTGGATGCACAAGTAGTATCTCTACTTAGTACGAAGTGTTGGCTAGCAAAAGGTTCTAAACAAGCACCACATGTTGGAGGATCCATAACAATATAACTTCTATGCAAATATACACAACCATAACTCATTACGTTGTCTTCCTTGTTCAAGTTCAACTAATTTGCTCAAGTTTGAAAATAATTAATTGGTATTCACAATCATAGAAGATGTCCAAGATAATATATTTGTATGTGAAAGTTCTCTTCCTTATACTAATCATTCATGAATTGCTTGTATGACCAATATTGTGATTGTCAAACTTCAATAGATTTTACTTTCTAAACCAGATGTGAAGCTACTACTAAGCATAAAGCACATTGATAATTTCATATTTATGATATTTCATTGATTCGGTATTTACTCATAGGATATAAGTGAAGCTCAAGAGTAAACATCAAACTACTCTTCAAAAGATATAAGTAAAGATTAATGAGTAGTCAAACAATTAATAAATATGTGAGGACTATCTATCTCTCAATAAAGATTTTTAGATCTGAGTATTTTATTCAAACAACAAACTAAACAAAAATAGAACTCCAAGAATAGCACACATCATGTGAACGAATAAAAAAATTGGCTCAACATAGGCTAACCGATAGTTGATGAAGAGAGGTGGGATGCATAGCATCCCCAAGCTTAGATGCTTGAGAATTATTTAAATATTTACTTGGGGTGCCATGGGCATCCCCAAGCTTGAGCTTTTGTATCCTGTTCAATCCTCTCATATCATGGTTTCATCTATTCTCAAAAACTTCAACCACACAAAACTCGAAAAGAACTCGTGAGATAGGTTAGTACACATAAGAATAAATCAACACTTCATGTACTGCCAAGAAAAGTTGCACAATAATTTTCAAACATCATCTACTGTTTACTATCGTTTCCACAATTTATATCTACCAATATAAGCTTTGGAAACTATAGGATAAGTAGATAACAAAACTATGGCAGCAATATGTCCAAACAGAACAGTCTGTAGCAATTTATTAAACCAGTGCACTTCTTTACCTCAAAAAATTATGAAAATTTAGGACAGGCTAAAGAATTTATATGAAAATACTTTGTAATAATTTCAGAAACTTTCCACGTTCCAGTAAAATATGAAAATTCAGACACTATAGAGAAAGTTTCTGTTTTTACACAGCACACATCAAACATGTAATGCAAGCATCCCTAGGCAATTCTTGGGACTTTTTATTGAAAAGCAAGATTATAAATAACACCTAACAGAAAATAACAAAATATAATGATGATCCAAGCAAAGCTCATATTATGTGACGAATAAAAACATAGCTCTAAGTAAGATATACCGATAATGTTGAAGACAAAAGAGGGGATGCCTTCCGGGGCATCCCCAAGCTTAGGCGCTTGAGTATTCCTTGGATATTACATTGGGGGTGCCTTGGGCATCCCCAAGCTTAGGCTCTTGTCAATCCTTATTCTTCTCATATCGATGTCTCACCCAAAACTTGAAAACTTCAAACACACAAAACTTAACTGAACTTCGTGAGAAGGGTTAGTGTAATAAGTAAAGATCATTAACTTAGGTACTATCAAGACAAGATTCATAATTGTTCTCACATAATAACTACAGTATTCTACCATTCCCATAATTTATATCTCTAAATATAAGCTATGGGAACACTAAAACAAGCAAACTATGCATGCAAAACAGAATCTGTCAAAAACAGAACAGTCTGTGAAGATCTGTAGTATAGCCATACTTCCCAGTCTCTAAGATTTTGAAAAATTAGGACAACCTGAAGAATTTGTATATCAACACTGTTTAAAAATTTCAGATCATTACCATGCTCCGGTAAAAAATGGAAATACCTGTACTGGAGTCAAACGTTTCTGTTTTGGTTCAGCATCAATTCTACTCATCTTGTGAGTCATCCCAAAGGCTTTACTTGGCACTTTATTGAAATAAAAGACACAAAACATGATTACTACAGTAGATTAATCATGTGAACACATCAAAACAGAAAGTATAAGTGTTGGGTTGTTTCCCAACAAGTGCTTTTCTCTAATGCCTTTTAGCTAGGCATGATGATTTCAATGATGCTCACATATGAATAGTACTTGAAACATGTAAGAGAACATCATGAATCTCATGACAAGCACATTTAAGTCTAACCCCGCTTCCTATGCATAGGGATTTCATGAGCAAACTATTTATCGGAACAAGAATCAACTAGCATAGGAAGGCAAAACAAGCATAACTTCAAAACTTTGAACACATAGAGAGGAAACTTGATATTATTGCAATTCCAACAAGCATATATTCCTCCCTCATAATAATTTTCAGTAGCATCATGAAAGAATTTCACAATATAAATATCACATAAATCATTCTTTTCATGATGCACAAGCATAGAATTTTCATTACTCTCCTCATAAGCAATTTTCTTCTCATTCATAGTAGTGGGAGCAAACTCAACAAAATAACTATCATAAGACACTTGATTGACATAACCACATTCAATATTAAAATCATGATGACAAGTTTCAAAGTTGCTATCACTTTTTATATCATACATGTCGTCACCATAATCATCATAGATAGGAGGCATTCCATCATTATAATAAATTTGCTCATCAAAACTTGGGGGACTAAAAATATCATCTTCATCAAACATAGCATCCCCAAGCTTGTGGCTTTGCATATCATTAGCATCATGGATATTCAGAAAATTCATACTAGCAATATTTCTATCATGCTCATCATTCAAGGAATCCTCATTAAGTATCTTCATAATTTCTTCCTCTACCAATGGAGCACAATTTTCTGAATCCTTATTTTCACAAAAAACATTATAAAGACAATACAAATGATGCAACCTAAACTCCATTTTTTGTAGTTTTTCTTTTATAAAAAGCAAACTAGTGAAAAACAAGAAACTAAAAGATTTAATTGCAAGATCTAAAGATATACCTTCAAGCACTCACCTCCCCGACAACGGCGCCAGAAAAGAGCTTGATGTCTACTACGCAACTTTATTCTTGTAGACTTTGTTGGGCCTCCAAGCGCAGAGTTTTGTAGGACAGTAGCAATTTTCCCTCAAGTGGATGACCTAAGGTTTATCAATCCGTGGGAGGTGTAGGATGAAGATGGTCTCTCTCAAACAACCCTGCAATCAAATACAAGAAATCTCTTGTGTCCCCAACACACCCAATACAACAGAAAATTGTATAGGTGTACTAGTTCGGCGAAGAGATGGTGATACAAATGCAATATGGATGGTAGATATAGGTTTTTGTAATCTGAAAATATAAAAACAGCAAGGTAGCAAGTAACAAAAGTGAGCACAAACGGTATTGCAATGCTTGAAAACAAGGCCTAGGGTCCGTACTTTCGCTATTGCAATCTCTCAACAATGCTAATATAATTGGATCACATAACCATCCCTCAACGTGCAACGAAGAATCACTCCAAAGTTCTTATCTAGTGGAGAACATAAGAAGAAATTGTTTGTAGGGTACGAAACCACCTTAAAGTTATCCTTTCCGATCGATCTATCCAAGAGTTTGTACTAAAATAACACCAAGTTATCCTTTCCAATCAATCTATCTAGAGTTCGTACTAAAATAACACCATATGATACGCATCAACCAACTCTAATATCACCTAGATAGTCCAATGTCACCACAAGTATCCATGAGTTAATTATACGATACGCATCAAACAATTGCAGATTCATAATACTCACTCCAACACAAAGAACCTCAAAGAGTGCCCCAAGATTTCTATCGGAGAACGTAGGACAAGAACGTGCATCAACTCCTATGCATAGATTACCCCAATGTAACCTCGGGAATCCGCAAGTTGAGTACCAAAACATACATCAAGTGAATCAATAGAACACCCCATTGTCACCATGGGTATCCATATGCAAGACATATATCGAGTGTTCTAAAATCCAATATTCAATCCAACATAATGACATCTCAAAGGGAAAGATTCAATTCATCACAACATGATAGCAAGGGAATAACATCACGTGATCCGACTATCTTAACAAAGCCCGTCATACATCAAGATCGTGACATCTCAAGATCACGAGAGAGAGAGATTGAACACATAGCTACTGGTACATACCCTCAGCCCCAAGGGTGGACTACTCCCTCCTCGTTATGGCCTCCGCCGGGATGATGAAGATGGCCACCGGAGATGGATTCGCCTCTCCGGCAGTGTACTGGAACATCTCTAGATTGGTTTTTCGTCGATACGGAGAGTTGCGATGGCAAAATGGAGAGTCTAGGGTTATTTTTGATGGTTTCTATATTTATAGGATTTTTTGGCGTTGGTTTCACGCGAAGATGGGCCACGAGGTGGGCACGATACACCAGGGCGCGCCGGGGGGGGGGGGGGCAGGCGCGCCCTGTTGGGTGGTGCCCACCTTGTGGCTCTTCTGGCCCTCCCACGAAGCGTCTAATACCTCTTTTGTTCCAAAAAAATCATCAAAAAGTTTCGGGCGATTCCGAGAACTTTCATTTTCTGCACAAAAACAACACCACGGTAGTTCTGCTGAAAACAGCGTCAGTCCGGGTTAATTCTAAATAAATCATATAAAGTGCATCAAAACCATATACAAGTATTGTAAACATAGGTGAATATGTCATGAATACTTCATAAATCATCGATATGTTGGAGACGTATCAGGCGCGGCTGCCGGGCTCAGTCCCCGGCAGCCAGCATTTGTACAAGCTTTGCCGAAGTTGCATGTAACCCTTTGTACAAAGCCAGGCGCAGACCCTATGCAACAACAGTAATAAAGCTAGATATTGCATCATATCATTGCATTGCATGTTCATTATGCATTTTTATGATTGCAATGTCATCGCCTTTTTAAGTTCTAAAGATTTTCAACAGTACTTATTGAGCCTAAAATCCTTGTTGCCGCATTCTCTCTTCAAAGGATAGAGGTGTCTTGCCCTACATGTTTGGCCACCTGGAAAACATAGAAGGAGGGCAAGGGAGCACGGACGGCGGCCCAGCGTACTCCAGAAAGGGATACTGCCTAAAAAAAGATAAGTCTAATCGCATATCCCAAGTTTTATGTTGTTTGCTCCCTTAAAGGAAACCCTTGCTCTCTTTTCGGATGTGTTCGGTGGAGTCCCCCACGTGGTGAAAACCCTTGTCGGGATGAGCTGTTCCCCATCTCCTGATACTTATCAGCCCTGGGGTGCCGCGCCGATACCGACAAGGAGCCCTGCCGGGGAACGACGCCAGCGTTATGCCGGGGGCTCGCTCCCCTTTTGGCGCTCGTGGTTAGTAGTGACCTGGCAAGCGGTTCCGTGCGGCAAGGACAAACGTAATGACACAGTAGAAAAAAAGGGGGAAAAGGATAGTACACAGGGAAGAAAAATAACATTCGTTCATTAATTTTTTGGGTACAAATTGGATAAGAATTACATTATGATTAGCTAAAACTTGGCAATCACGTACATCTTTTGACTTATAAAAAGATAAGTGCCCCGTAATGCCTTTCTTGTCCCTCTCCTCCTAGGAATTAGGTGAAGAAGAAACAGAGGCCAAAAGGAGCGCCTGGCTAGGATTCGGAGCTTCCCCGCTAGGACCAGAGGGACGCGTATGAAGAGCGGAAGGCCCCTGTCCCCAGGTAGTGCGGACGAAGCCGACGGAGCGGACAAGGTCGACAAGGGGGAAGAAGGTGGAGGGCAGGTGCAGATGGTGGCGCTGCCGGAGCCCAGCTGGTGATGATGGTGCTGCCGGCGAGGGTGACGCGTCGGAGCTATCATCCATGCTCCAGAAGCGTCGTGGATCGCCAACCGCCATCGTCTTCCTCATCGCAACCGCTCGAGCGAACGCCTTCGCCGTCATCCAAACTCCCGACGCGGCAGCCGAGGAACCCCACAGAGAGCATGGTCGTCCCTGGCGGCCAAAGGCGGGGAATCCCCCCTACTCTTAAGAAGTACGCGCGAGCAAAAGGCTCCCACCCATGCGCACTATACATAACGCCATGGGTGGAGAACTCCACCGCGATGAATGACGAACCGCTGCTGCGACCACTCGCGCGCGATCGGTGGCCGTACGGATGATTTTACTCCATCACCTTGAAGAAGGAGCGTAGGGTCCGCGGTCAACCACGACGCTGCGTTTCTATTTTGGACTCCAGCGCGATGTCGACCGCGCGGCGTTACGTCAAGACTGGAGCAACGGGCGACGCAACGGCAGGTGTGCCGCCGCACCCGTCCCTAGCGCGACCGCCGCGCCGCCCGCTCCCCCATCCGAGACTCCTCCGGCCTGCTCTCAGCCCAAGGCCGTCGATCCGGAGCGGGAGCCGAGCATGGACACAAGGAGAAGACCTTGTGATGGCAAGCACGTTCGCCAGGCCCTTCCCCCTGACCATCAGGGGGGAACGGACGGCCCGAAGGCGAACCGGAAGAGAGGGACAAGCAACACGGACTTGGGAATAAGGAGGAGATGGAGATGGATGAGCATCGCCGCCGTAACCCCCTGATTTACAGGGGAGGGCACGGGGGCTGGCTCTCCTCCGCTCTAGGGTGGCAGCCCATCTCCACCAATCCCAATACCCACGAATCACGGGTGAACAGGTAATCGCCCCATTGCTCCAATCCATGGCACTGCAGTTTCTGCCACGCCCAGGCCTTTAAGTCACGCGCACCAACCTCATGATCCCCGCAATGCATGCGGCGCGCGTGGCAGAAATGGCATGTGGTAGTGGGTCAGTGCTGACTATTAAATTGGCGGTTACTCCCCCACATTGCGCGCATGTGCATAAATTTTGGGCCTGACCCAACGGCACCAGGCAAGCGCGTGTGGGCCAGACCCGGGGGCTCCTGTCGGTGCACTAGGACAGGGGTATCCAGTGCCCCTAACTTATGCACAGGCAGTAGTAGCAAAACCCATCAACTTAAGTGCAAACCAAGCAAGCATTCAAGACCCAGACTCCGGCAGCAACAACCTACAAAAGGCTAAGCAACGCCGGCAAGACCAACGCAGCAGCCCAGGACGGGCCCGGAGCGCGCCAAGCACATCCCCGGTGCCTACCGGGGACCAAGGCGTGTGCACCTTTAGGAAGACCCGGCAAGCCATCCCCCGGCAAGCGCGAGCCGATCGGCCACCACATCACCACATGACTAAGTGGCAAGCCACCAGGCGGCTAAGTGGCTCTCGCTAAGCATGTGGCGGCATGCTGGAAGACAGATTATGCCCCCTTGACACTCGTCCATAGGCGTGTCAAGCTGTGGTGCGATAGTTAGCTAGAGCGGTGGTAGAAACTTGTCGGGGATGCACCCCCGGACGCCACCTAGACTAGCATCATGGTGTTTTTTCCTAAATTCCAGAGTTAGGTATGATAGCTCTGTTAGCTATCTAATCGATAGGTAATGACTGTTTTGCCACTGTGGTTGGCCCTTTCCCCATAAAAGGAGGCCCGGCCAAGGCAACCTAGCTCAAGATTCGTACAGTCAAAGATTCAGACATTCGGACTTTTGGACACTGGTACTCACGTAGCATCTCTCCCCGACGGCAACCCTTGCTGGGATTGAGCATTGCGTGTTCTTCGTGTTCCTCTGATCAATCCACCAAAAGCAGGAGTAGGGTTTTACGCTTCACAGCATCCCGAACCTGGGTAAAACACCAACGTCCCGATCGTCGTGCTGTCTCACCATCTCCGCTCTTTGTGCGTGTGACCTTGCCTCCGCCGAACCACAAAGGGGCCGACGGCCCCATAGGTGATCGAGTGCATCGAGCCCCGACACGCGTCATGGGCGGCACCTTTGCAGACAAAGGCCGACTTTTGTTAGGATAGACTAAGCGCATGTCCCCCTACAAACTGCCGCCCCATGGCTGCCCTTTCCAGCCGATATTTCCGAAGAACAGGACCGAGGCAAGGATAAGAGGGGAAATGCAGCTACCTTATAGGGCGATCCCAAGAAAGATCGATCTCCTCCGACCCCAATCATTCACCTGTACCATCGTCTTCCACCTTGGAACACCAAGAGCAATCCCACCAAGCAGGAGTAGGGTTTTACACCGCAAGGGTGGCCTGAACCTGGGTAAATCGTGAGTCCATTGTTGTGCCCTGCGTGTGCGCTCTCGCGAAGCTCCGTTCGCCGTAGCCTTAGTCACCGTCAGGTCGTGAAGTAGCTGCACAGAGAAGCCCCAAAGTTCGAACCAGTGTTTTGGAGAGTGTACCCTATCCCAAATGCTTCTCCGATATTTGGCGCGTCAGGTAGGGGTCTTTATTTTGTTCCAGCGCCCTCGACCTCGTCCTCGACATGGCAGATGCGCATCAAGTTCGCACCTAGCGGAGGGCCAGCCGTGTCTGCACAGAGCCTATCGTCAACGACAACCTCCGCGGGTGTGCGCGCGTCGCCACAGAGCCGGCAATGGGGGAGCAGCAGGCCTCCTCCATCCACCCGTCTGCTCAGCGGCATCCGCCCGAGCGTACAGGCACTGCGTCTTGGCTCGCTCGCCGTAGGCCACTGGCACTATAGGCTACATTGCTCATGGCGCAAGAGCTGTTGCACTATCGCCCGACTTCGGCTGGCTAAGACGCCTAGCTCGCTCACAACACCGACGCTGAGCCCAACCGCCGCGCGCGGGCCTGATCCGTCCCAAGGAGCGTCCTCGCCCAACGATGCCGGCACCAGCTTTCAGAGCATCCAACATGTGCAGTCAGACGCGCGCGTCCTCCTCAAGAAGTAGCATGACCGTTTGGACCACATCATCCAAGACAGCACAGCGGTCGGGCGCCAGAACCGGGCCGCCCTCACCGGCGGAGTCGCCGCCGTTTGCGGGGGCTGCCTCACCTTCACCCATGATTTGCGCTGCATGGTGTGGCCCTTCAAGTGGAGGCCTGAGTTGCCTCCTCACTACGACGAAACCCCCAACCCCATGGAGTTCCAGACGCTCTACGCCACGGGCATCTAGGCTACAGGCGGCGACGATAAGTGCATGGCGAACTGGCTTCCCATGGCACTCATAGACAACGTGCGCTCGTTGCTGATGACCCTCCCTGAGAACTCCATCTCCTCGTGGTCCGAGTTGTGCAAGAAATTAGTCGCCAAGTTCAAGGGCATGTATGAGCACCCCCTCACGCTCAACGATCTATATGTTGTATGCCAGTGCCCTGGACAGACCCTCCACAAGTACATACAGCACTTCAGCCAAGTGCACAACAAGATACCATGCACCTCCGACGCCGCCATCATCTTAGCATTCTCTGAAGTGTTGCGGACGTTAGGATGCTCGAGAACCTCTCCATCAACGACGAACTTGACACCGTGGTCACCCTTTTCGACCTTGTCGACAAGTGTCCCAAGGCTGAGGAGGGCCGCCTCTTCGCCCACAGTGACCCTGACGTGACGCCAGACGCCGCCACACCCAAGGTCAAGGACGTCAAGTGCAAGGGCCCCGCTATGCTCGTAGCAGAGCCTGCGCAGAAGCACGGGAGCGACTGCAATGAGCCTGAGCCACGGAAAGACGGCAGCCATGCCTGCACCTTCCACAACATGAACACCCACCACACGGAGGACTTCCCCGAGTTCAAGATGCTCCAGCGGGAGTGCCACATCAGGTGCAATGACTGCAATGCCCGAAGTGGAGGCCGCAGCGGCAGCCGCAGTGGTGGTCGCTAGAACGACCGCAACAAGAACAACTACAACGGAAACAACAACTACCGGTAGGGCTGGCGGAACCAGCCTCAGCAGGCCAATCCTCCTCAAGCCCACGCCGCCCGCCGCGCGCCGGCAGGAACAACTTGCTTGATGAATACGTTGGGGGCTACCAGGAGTCTCGTTAGGTGGCGTGCATCCTTTGAGGGGCCCAGGCTCCAGCCTCCAATCGCCACTTTAACTAATTCTCCCATGAGGTTAACGCTGCCCTCCCAATAGTTGAGGTCTCCAGGCTCCTCAAGTGGTCGCAGTTCTCGATCTCCTTCGACTCCACCGACCACCCCAAGTCCACAAGTGCTGTGTGGACGATATCTCTATTGCGCACACCCACCATCAACAACGTCGCTATCACCAAGAAGCTCATCAGTGGTGGCGCGGGCCTCAATGTGCTCTCTATGGACACCTTCGAGGTGCTTCAAGTACCCTACAAGCGCATGATGTCGAAGCGGCCTTCTCGGGCATGACCGATGACTCCACCCTGCCCCTGGGGCAAGTGCGTCTTCCTGTCACCTTTGGCAGCCGCAAGAACTACCACACATTGGCCTACCCTATAATGCCATCTTGGGCTATCCCACGCTCGCCAAGTTCATGGCAGTGACTCATCATGCCTACAACACCGTCAAGCTTCTGCGCTGCAGTGGTGTCGGCCCAATGGGAACCAGGGTACCACGACTTTTCTGCCTCCGGCCCAGGATGCGTCGTTGGGCCCGCCCAAGGAAGATGGCCCTGCTCGGACCACTCCGAAGTAAGTCGCCTCTCGAGGGGCAGGCCTCGCGAGGTCCTTTGCCTCCAGGCCGGGCCCTGCAGAGGTCGTCAGGCGCCAGGTCGCTTCACGATGTCGAAATCGGTGCTCCGCAGACTCAAGAAGGTTCGAACTCTGGGGCGTGTGCGAAGATCTCAACCAGCTATAGCCTCAAGCCCCCCACTCCGCGGCCAAGCCTCGTCGAATATGTGCGAATGAACAAGAAGACGGACACAGAGATTTACCCAGGTTATGGCCACCTCGCGGTGTAAAACCCTACTCCTGCTTTTGGTGGATTGGCCCCACGAGGAAGTTTGGGGATGAACTAGTACAGTGGCTGAGCGACCTCGCGAGGGCTCTAAGGTGAGGATGGATTGATATGTCCCCCTCTCTATGGCAGAAGCTAGTCCCTATTTATAGTGGCCTTGTACCTCTTCCCTTATCGCACAGGCGGGAAGGGATCCCACAACGGCCAATTTTGAAAGGGGACAGGAAGTACATCTTATCCTGACTAAAGGTGGTCTTCGCCTGCAAAGCTTCTGAGCGTGAAGCAGAGGTGGGCTCGGCGATGACGTCTGTCCTACCGAGCTAGTGGTCTTGGTCTCGTTGCACTGGAATGGAAACCTTTGGGGGATCCCTTGGGAACCCGTGTACGTCCCTACCTCCTTAGCACGAAAGAGGAAACTGTCCCCT
This sequence comes from Elymus sibiricus, assembly GCA_039707655.1. Lineage (NCBI taxonomy): Eukaryota > Viridiplantae > Streptophyta > Magnoliopsida > Poales > Poaceae > Elymus > Elymus sibiricus. Next base: position 214,585,586 of record CM077667.1, read on the forward strand.
CTGTGCCCGCTAGCGCCCGCCTGGCCTTGGTCGTGATGGCTCATGCCATCCCAACCTCATGAGGCCGGGCACCTGCATAGGAATCTCCGCTCCTCGGGAGGCAGCCTGGGGAGGCCGCTCCTCTTGATGTCTTGGCGTTGTCCGCCTCGCGATGCAGGGGCCCTCGCGAGTGTCTTTTCTTGGGGGGCTTGCTGCCAGGCCGTGCTAGGCCTTCATGGTGGGCTGCGCGCTAGGCCGCAGGCAGGCAGGTCTGGGTACCCCTGATCCCAGAACGCCGACAGTAGCGCCCGGGCCCAAGGCACACTCGGGTTGGCTTCGGGGCGAAGCCAAGGAAGGAAGGCCGAAGCGTTGCGGGCCCCAATCGCCTGCGGGCCAGGCTCGACGTGTGGTGCACGACGGTACGCGGACGCCTCCACTTCCCCACGTCTCCTCGGCAACCGCCCTTGGTGACAAAAACCTGGCGCACATAGCAGGGCCATCATTGTCCCCCATCGCGCCTGCCTTCTGCTCCTCCTTCCTCCGCAAGCTCGCACCGTCCTCGCCGGATCTCGTGCTTGCTCCAATCTGCCCCTCCGCCATGGCTCCCAAGAAGAAAAGGGGCAGGACCTCGATGACGTCGGAGCCCCAGCCGGGACCAGAGCCCGCGCTGGGCCGGTCCTCCATGCTCAATCTCAAAGGGCTGGACAAGGTTCGGCTGACAATTGCCGCCAATACCAATGAGTGGAAGGCGACAAAGATCTGGCCTGCCTCTCGGCTTTTAGTTGATCTGGAGGCCACCAATATCCCCCTTCATCTCCACGCCCTTTTCTCCGGCCTGCTGCCTCCGTTTCCACACTTCTTCAATGCCGTGCTCACGCATTACCAGGTCCACGCATTGCATCTCATCCCTGGGTCCATCGTTCTTCTCTCCGCCTTCGCGTTCTTGTGCGAGGCCTTCGTGGGCATCTCCCCGTCCGTCGCCCTGCTTCGCCACTTCTTCTCCCTCCAAATGGTCGCCAGCGGGCAGTGCACGGGGAGCTGTCACTCCGAGCGGCGGACGCGATGGCGGGTGCGGCCCTTGATGCCGATCTTCATCCGAACGCGGAGGGCTTCCGAAGGCAGTGGGTGTATGTCAACGCCGTCGCGTACAGCCCCCTGCTCCAAACTCCGGCGGCCCTCGCGGAGCCAAGTCCCGGTTGGGGACACGCGAAGATTGTTGACCCGCGGCTCGCGCGGGTTACGACCAGGTTGGCCAACCTGAAGAAGGCGGGTGTGACTTTGGCGATGGTGGCGAGGGAGTTCATCCGTCGGTGAATTGCTCCCTTCCAGCGCCATTCTCGCCCCATGTGGGCCTTTACCGGCCCCGACGACGCCATGAGGGTCCAGGTGCCTTCCCTTCCTTCCAACGTGCTGCGCGAGGTGCTCCGCCTCTTGACTAGTGGAGAACTCGCCGTACTTCCTCCGAAAGGGCTCCCCTTGTACAATTATCCCAATGGGGGAGCCTTCGCCCAGAAGATGCCACGTTTCGACGAGTGGGGGTTGCTTCCCGAGGACCACGTGGGACCTCGCGACAACCCCCTCTTGGTGGCCTCGAGCCCTAGGGGCCCTGAGGTCAGTGCTCCTCGCGCAACTACGGAGGAGCGCCCTGAGTCGCACGTCTCCCAAGAATCCGCCTTGGCCCCTCCCTCAGTGAAGGTGACGCCTTGCCCGGAGGCACGACTGTCGCCCCTACTGCAGGGTGCCGTGTGCCTGACGTCAGTGAGCCGTCCCCCGACCCCTGCACATGCCAGAAGAGGAAGGAGCCCGGGGGCTGGAACAGCCTGGCCCCGAGGGCCCTGAGGAAGAGGAAGTGGATCGCCACGGATGAGTAAGCGCCCGACCTCCCTTGATTTCCGCATGATGTGCACCTCTGAACTTTTGCTCCTCAGGTCCCCTCTTGACGAAGGAAAAAGCGCACTTCCGCCACCACCTCCAGAAGGCGGTGGGCCTGTGGCGGCTCCGTGCCCTGCGAGTTGCGTGACTGTGCGCGAGGAGGCACCCGTACTTGGGCCCAAGCCATCCCTGGGGGGCCTCGGGCCCGAGTTTTCGGCGTTCCTCTTCAGGCGTGGCCTCCGGCCTGCGGGGGTAGGGCCTAGGCCTCCCCTGACGATTCTTCCTGGCGACTGGACGCCTGGGGCGTTAGCGCCTTTTTAGAGCGGGGGGGGGGGGGGGGGGCAGCGAGTTCCCATGGGGCCCAGCCCCAAGCTGGAGGGCCGGACAATGGACCCTTGGCCCCTGGATCCTCGCTGGAGGCGGGTGGGCCTTCACGTGCCTTCCCCGCGGACCGGGGGGCGGAGGAAAACCCCAGTCGAGCGCTGGAGCTCGCCTGCGGTCGTAGCACCGCCCGGCACGGCCTCCTTCAAGGCACGGTGAGCGCCCTAGGCCGCCTCGGGGCCGAGCTTAAGATGTCAACGCATGCCTTGAGGCAGAGCGCTTGCGCCTGGCGCGCGAATGGCGCCGGCTCGAGGTCGCCATCAACCTCGGTCATCTGCAATGCGAGCACGCTCACACGGAAGCCGAGGAATCCATCATCGCGGTGAGGGAGGCCCGCGATCGTGCCCTTGAGGAGGCCCGGATCACGGACTGCCGGCGTGAGGCTGCAGAGAAGCGCGGGGAAGAGCTTCAAGATTCCAATGCCGCCCTCGAGCGACAAGTCCAGGCGCGTAAGGCCGCGCTCGCCACCTCGGCGGGCGGGCCGTCTACGGGCGAAGCGAGGCTCCGCACACTTGAAGACACACTGACGCTAGAAGCACTGGAACAGAGACTGGAGCGCGAGCGGATGGAGGTGATGGAACACCAAGTGGCTGTCGCCGAGGACTCCCTCGCCTCCTGGGAGGCGATGATCTGGGGTGAGGTCGACGAGAGGGTGGCGGAGGTTTGCCGGGCCCTCGCCAAGGACTATCGCGAGAAGATGAAGCTTCAGGAGTCCCATATCTGCAAGCGGCGCGATGACCTGAAAGGTGAGGCTGACGGCCTCAGGAAGAAGTTAGCCGCGTCGGAGCAACATGAAAAAGCTGCAATGGACGCCTAGGCCGCCGCCGAGGCCGAGCTGTCTTTGCTCTACAAGCAGGTGGAGGATGTCACTTCCCTCGTGGAGAAGGCCTCGGACGAGGCAGACCACGCCCGGGCGCTGCAGCACACACGCTCCCAGATGTTCCAGGCCCTTGAGAGGAGGGCCCATCAGGCCCTGAGCAGTATCTGCAACGAGAGCGTCTCCAGTCCGCTCGTTCCTGACGACGTCGGCTACCTTGGCTTCTTCACCAGGATTGTGGAGCGCCTTGAAGGGGGCACAAAGAAGGTTCGCCAACTCATGGAAGAGAAGCGCCATGACCTCCTTGCGCCGGCATATTCACATGTCTTCAGCCACCTTCTTCACTTCGACCCCAACATCGAATTCGAAGCAATGATAGCCCCCGTGCCCGAGGTGATTCATGGTGCCCCCGAGGACTGGGTGGATGATCACGTGGACGACCTGATCGCGGAGTTTTCCCCCGCTGAAGGCGAGGGCCAGCCTTTGGTCGAGGGGTGCGGGTCTGACGGCGGTGGTAGCGACAGCAGCGACGGCGACAACACATCTCCCTAGGTTGTCTTTTTCCTGTTTTACATGCCAAGATTTTGAAGTTGACCCCGCGGGGATGTGAAAGTATTTCGGAAGAAACTCCTTTATGATGTATCAAGTAACTTTGTACTCGCTTGCGTCGCCTTTCCTTTGCTTGTCATGGGCCCGCAACCCCTGAGGAGGGTGGGTCATTACCGTTATACCAAGTCATGGTGCTCGGCCAAGGTCGGGAGGCGGATGTTTCGACGGAGGCCTCGGGCCGCGTGTGCCTCCTGGCTCGCTTGAGAGCATTGCGCGAGGACTCGGATGCCAAAGCCTTGGCGAGGTATGCGCGCGGGCAGGCCCGCGGCTGTTGTGACCTGAGACCTCGGGGGAGGCCCTCAACGCCGCTGGGGCTGGCTCAAACATGCACACCATGTCCAGCCCCCGCTCGCTGGGCGCACGCGCGCGGGTGATAGAGAGAGAGAGAGAGCTGGCAAGGAGAAACGAGACTCAAGATGGGAAACGCTGCAAGGAGAAAAATTCCCACCCCTATTTTCGAATAAAGACGCGAAAACTTCAAACTTTATTCCAAAAAGTGGCAAATTCAGTTACAGAAGAAAGCAAGGAACAGCCACGTCCGGCACTTAAGCTAGTCTTTCCCCCAGCGCGGAGCATGGGGCTTCCACTGGGCGTGGGCATAGTCATTGTAAGACCGTGTCATCCGCCACCACGGAGCATGGGGCTTTCACTTGGGCGTGGGCGGGAGCCGCTCCGCGGCCTCGTACGACACTCCTCGGGGGGCTCCGGGCGTATACAGCCCACTCATTATTACGTGACAGTGTCACGGGTAGAGCCTGGGGAGGCGTAGGGTGCTCCATGCCTCCGGGGTGCGGACCCCATCCCTTGTCCCCTTGCGTGCGGCGGCGGGCCTGGGGCGCGTCAGGCTCCGAACGGGTCCTCCCGCGGGGCAGGGGCCCACGGGCGCCCTTTCTGGTGAGGACCCGCTTCGGAACGAGGTCTTTGGCTCCTGAGGACCTGGAGGCGAATGCCGCCGCCGTGGTAGCGCCGCGACTCCTTGCGGCGCGGACGGGGACCGGTGCCGGACCCTCTCACTACACGCGAAGTTGGCCCCCGGCGCGCCTTGCTGGGGTGTCCGAGCGCCTTGCACGGGAACTCCACCCTCCATCTCCAAGTAGGCAGCACCGGTCCTGGAGACATGGGCGAGTGCTCCACCCTCCATCTCCAGGTGGGCAAAACCCGGCCTCGAGACATGGGCGCCTGCTCCACCCTCCGTCTCCAGGCAGGCAACGCCCGGCCCGGAGACATGGGCGCCTGCTCCACCCTCCGTCTCCAGACAGGCAACGCCTGGCCCGGAGACATGGGCGCCTGCTCCACCCTCCGTCTCCAGGCTGGCAATGCTCGGCCCGAAGACATGGGCGACTGCACCACCCTCCCTCTCCAGGCAGGCAACGCTCGGCCCGGAGACATGGGCACCTGTTCCACCCTCCGTCTTGAGGCAAGCAACGCCCGGCCCATAGACATGGGCGCCTGCTCCACCCTCCGTCTCCAGGCAGGCAACGCCCGGCCTGGAGACATGGGCGCCTGCTCCACCCTCCGTCTCTAGGCAGGCAATGCCCGGCCCAGAGACATGGGCGCCTGTTCCACCCTCCGTCTCCAGGCAAGCAACGCCCGGCCCGGAGACATGGGCGCCTGTTTGTGATAGCCCCTAGCCTGATGTCGTGCCTTGCGAGGTTGCTCGCGCCAGGCAACCTCACAAGGCTGACCACACCAGCTCTCCTCGCGAGGTTGCTCGCACCAGGCCTGGCGGAGGCCGCCCGCGAGGACGCGGTCGTTCCACGGTGTGTCGACGTAGACGTGCAGCCCGCCGCCCATGTCGGGGGCGGCTGCCGCATTGGGTGGTGTAGGGCGACGCTCACCACGCATAGCCCGCGCCTCCCGAAGCTCCTCGATTCTGCTCATAATAAACCCCCATGAGCCTGGCGCCTCACGCCCTGCTCCTTGCTTGTGGGGGCGTACATCGAAGGACGCCTCCAGGCGGTGCCCGAGCGCCTCCCTCGTCACTCCCGTCAGGTCGGGAGGTCTCCAGGCGGAATCCCCTGAGCCCGCCCTGGTGGAGAGCACCGGGGCCTCGCCAGCGGCGCTGACGGGCTCGGCGACGCGACCCAGCCAGCCGCCGTAGCGATCGTTGGCGTGGCGGTAACGCAGGAGCTCGCGCGCCACGAGCAGCGCAGTCCGAGCATCCGCCAGCCTGCGGTGAGCGCGGGAGGATGACACTGCGGTGATGGCGAGGGACGGAGTAGTGGCACGGCCATCGCGCCGCGCGGTGGGCAGCGGCAACGAGTCCTGCTGCCCGTGAGCAGCAGGGTCGGTGGCAGCGTTAGCTGTAGGAGGGGCAGAGTGGCGCGGAACGCCACGGCCCACAGGTGCGGTCCGGGCGACGTGAGCAGCCCGGCGCGCAGCGCGAGCCTAGCGAGCCTTGTCCATGGGAGCGCCGAAGTGGAGACGAAGCGGAACTGGAGGGAGGATTCCGACACGCCCCTACCTAGCACGCCAAATGTCGGAATTGGGGCTCCGCAGACCCAAGAAGGTTCGAACTCTGGGGCATGTGCGAAGATCTCAACCGGCTCTAGCCTCAATCCCGCCACTCCGCGGCCAAGCCTCGTCGAATACGTGCGAGCGAACGAGAAGATGGACATAGAGATTTACCCAGGTTCAGGCCACCTCGCGGTGTAAAACCCTACTCCTGCTTTTGGTGGATTGGCCTCACGAGGAGGTTTGGGGATGAACTAGTACAGTGGCTGAGCGACCTCGCGAAGCCTCTGAGGTGAGGATGGATCGATCTATCCCCCTCTCTACGGCGGACGCTAGTCCCTATTTATAGTGTCTTTGGTCCTCTTCCCATATCGCACAGGCGGGAAGGGATCCCACAACGGCCAATTTTGAAAGGGGACAAGAAGTACATCTTATCCTGACTAAAGGTGGTCTTCGCCTGCAAAGCTTCTGAGCATGACGTAGAGGTGGGCTCGGCGATGACATCCGTCCTGCGGAGCTCGTGGTCTTGGTCTCGTTGCACTGGAATGGACACCTTTGGGGGATCCCTTGGGAACCCGTATACATCCCTGCCTCCTTAGCACGAAAGAGGAAACTGTCCCCTCTGTACCCGCTGGCGCCTGGCTCGCCTTGGTCGTCATGGCTCACGCCATCCCAGCCTCATGAGGCCGGGCACTTGCATAGGAATCTCCGCTCCTCGGGAGGCAGCCTGGGGAGGCCGCTCCTCTGGTGGTCTTGGCGTTGTCCGCCTTGTGAGGCCGGGTCTCTCGCGAGGGTCTTGTCTTGGGGGGCTTGCTGCCAGGCCGTACTGGGCCGTCGTGGTGAGCCACGCGCTGGGCCGCAAGCAGGCAGGTCTGGGTACCCCTGATCCCAGAACGCCGACACACGAGGCTCCCCTCGCGGGGCAGCCTCGCGAGGCTCAACGTTCGGAGCCAGTGTTGGGGTTCCGTGCCTATCACGTGGGTGACATGCACATGCAGAAAAGGATGACAGAGGTCGTGCCAGCCGGCGCAGACAGGGAGGATTTCTTCTTTGGTGATTAAAGCGTAGCGCCCACTGTCTCTCCAACGGCAGGTCCCCAAAGCTTGCCTGTTTGGTGAAAGAAGATAAGGACGGAAGTCATCGCCGAGCCCACTAGCACGTCACGAAGACCACCTTTAGTCAGGATGAGTATGAGCTCCTGTCTCCCTTCGAATTGCCGCCTTGTGGTGACCCTTTCCCTCTAAGATTTTCTGGGAGGAGGACCAAGGCACTATAAAGGGGGCAGGGTCGCTTCCATCTAGGGGGATCAATTCATTCTCTCCCGAACACCGCGTGTACTGGAGCCACAAGCTCTCCCACGCAAAGCAATCCAACATAGGCAGGAGTAGGGTTTTACACCGCACGGTGGCCCAAACTTAGGTATCTCGTGCGTCCCCGTAGTTTCCGGTGAGAGGGGGTGAGTTCACCACCGATCTTCTGTGTTTGTCATCGTGTTGCAGGTGCCAAGTCAAGTCCCTAGTTTCGAACCCTTGTTCTTGGAGAAGTTCTTGGACGCATATCCCACACTTCGACATTTGGTGCGCCGGGTAGTGGGACTTGCTGTCTTCGTGCCTTCGACCTCGACGTCAACATCGACATGGACGAAGCCGCCGCTGGCTGGGAACGGGCTCCGTGCCGAGTTGCTGTCAGGGTCCCCCCGATGCCCGACGCCCGAGGGGCCCCAGGGCACCGTCCTCGCGCTGCCACCTAGCCCGTTGGGGAGCGGGTGGCATCCTCCGTCCAACCCTCGGTGAACGAGCAGGCGCATGGCTGCTCCGCTACTGTCTCCTCGCTCGCGCGCCACGACCCTCCTGCTCCGCGCGCCATGCTCCTCGTGGCACAGGACTTCCTACACTACCGCCCCGCCAACGACGGCTACGACACCTGGCTCGAGCGGATCACCGAGTTCGTCGACGCCGCATGCAACGCCCCGGGTCTCGAGGACCAGGCGCCCTCCCGCTCCCTGCTTCCTCCGCCTCTCGGGCCGACCAAGCTGAGCACGACGCTCCTCCTCCTCCGGCTCGTGACGCAGCTGAGTGACGCCCTGCGGCGCACGCGCCGGAGCCGTCCCACATATCATCCGTGCTGGCCGCTGACGATAGCTGCCAGGTCATCCACCGGACGCCCTAGGACGCTGATACTTGTGATCTGCGTTGGGTTTTCCGTGAAGAGAAACGGGTAATTGCAGCACAAAGTGGGTAAGTATTTCCCTTAGTTTTGAAACCAAGGTTTATCAAACCAATAGGAATATCAATCCTCAACCGTCTTCATCGGCTGCACACAAATGAACAAACGACTTGCACCCAACGCGGGCAAGAGGGTTGTCAATCCCCTTGATCTCGTTATTTGCAAGCAAATGAGTTGTGCAGATAATTGTTGATAAATAAAAAATAAATAAAAAGTAAATAATGGCAGTGAGGTAATAAAGGCGTTTCCAAATATATAAGTGAATAGACCCGGGGGCCATAGTGTTCCCTAGCGACATCTCTCATGTAGGCAACATACGGTGGGTAACAATTTACTGTTGGGCAATTGATAGAAAAGCGGATAGTTATGCGATTTTCACAGCAATGATCATGTGTATATAGGCATCACGTCTATCAGCAAATAGGCTGACTCCTGCCTGCACCTATTACTATTACTCCACTCATCGACCGCTATCTAGTATGCATCTAGAGTATTAAGTAAAACGGAGTAATGCTTGGAGAACGATGACATGATGTAGACAAAGTGAACTCAATCAATATGAATGAACCCCATCGTTTTATCCTTAGTAGCAACAACACAAAGACGCATCTTGTCCCCTAATTTGTCACTGGGATACAGAAACTCGCCAGGTTGAACCTACCACAACGCACCACTCCCACCGAAGAAATATCAATCTACTTGGCCAAAGCACATTAATAGATCGGAGAGCCTTACGAAGCTATAATGATCATGCACTTAAGACATAATATAATTCAGAGGCATCTCAAATCCCTTTCATGAATAATCTAAACATAAACCCACAATTCATCGGATCCCAACAAACACACCGCACAATAGGATTACATCGGATAGATCAAAGCGAAGATGCGATGGCCATTGTATTGAAGATAATAAGAGAGATAGATTGCCATCTAGGTACTAGCTATGGACCCGTAGGTCTGTGGTGAACTACTCACACAACATTATGAGGGCAGCAAGGTTGATGAAGAGGTCCTCTGTGATTGATCCCCCCTCCGGCAGGGTGTCGGAACGGAGCTCCAGATGGGCTCGCGAAGAATCAGAGACTTGCGGCGGCAGAAAAAGGGTTTCGGGACTGCTTCCAGGGTTTTTAGGATATTAGAGAATTTATAGGCTGAAGAGGGACGTCGGGAGGCGGTTGAGGGGCCACCACATATCAGGGCACGACCCCAAGGGCGCGCCCTGATGTGTGGTGGGGCCCTCGTGCACCTCCTGGCTTCCTTCTGAAGCTTCTAGGTCTTCATATAGTCCAGAAAATATCATCAAAAAGTGTCGTAGCAATTGGACTTTGTTTGGTATTGTAAACCTGAAAAGCAAAAAACATGCAGAAAATTGTAACTGGCACTGGGCACTAGGTCAATAGCTTACTGCTCAAAAATATTATAAATGGATAGATAATGACCCAAAAAGTATCCTAGAATGATAATATTTTAGCATGGAACAATAAAAAATTATAGATACGTTGGAGACGTATCAGACACACGCGCGGCCCTTGAGAAGGCGCACAACCGCCAGGACCGTGTTGTCCAGGACGTCGCCATGGCCGGGCGCCAGAGCCACGCGGCCCTCAACGGAGGCCCCTTCACCACCGGGGGCTACCTGGCCCTCGCCCCCGAGCTGCACCGCGTGGTGTGGCCCGAAAAGTTCAACCCGGAGCTTCCTCCTCTCTACGACGGTAGCGCCAACCCCACAGAGTTCCTCCTGCTCTACACCATCATCGTCCAGGCCGCAAGGGGGGACGATCGGGTCAGGGCAAACTAGTTCCCCATGGCCCTCAAGGACGCCGCCGTGCATGGCTCATGAACCTTCCCGAAGCATCCATCACTTCCTGGGAGGACCTATGCAAGCAGTTCGTCACCAACATCGCAGCCACAAGCGGTCGTCCCCTCACGCTCAACGACCTGCGGGTTGTGCGCCAGCGCCCCGACGAGCCCCTCCGCAAGTTCATCCAGCACTTCAGCTAGGTGCGCAACTGGATTCCGAGGGCCTCCGACACCGGAATCGTCTCGGCCTTCACCAATGGCATCACCGACGTGAAGATGCGTGAGAAGCTCTCCGTCAGGGAGGAGCTGGACTCCACAACGGAGCTGTTCATCCGTGCTAAACATTGCGCGAAGGTCGAAGAGGGACGCCTCTTCCTCCACAATGACCCTGGCGCCGAGCCTGGTGTGGCAAAGTCGTGGTCACCGAATGTACGTGCACAGTGACCCCAGAGATCAATGCTCACTGAACACACAGAAACTGAATAATAAGAGTCTTACATCCATTATGTACCGTTTTAGTAAAATATGGCCCTTATGGCCAAGTCTTCATATGTTTGCAGCGGAAATCTTCAACGATAGCGTGAACCCATGCCATCTGCCTTAACCCTACAGGCATTCTGACTGGGAAGTGTCCTAGCTCGCACGTACGTCACCAAGGTAATATTCTTCATAACCTGGTTTTTCATGCCTGACCAATAAAATAACCAGTGGCGAGCCAATGAGTACTTTGAATGTACTCGCAAGCAACCCATGTTTTGGAACAAGGTATAACAATGCATGATATAGCACTAAGTAGGTAAGTTTGCGGAAAGCTAATTTTGAGTGCAATGACATGATCAAATAACTTGCGTAAGCATGCATCAACAGTTGGCAGATATCCATATGAACAAGTTACAGATATCATCATAAGCAGGGGGGTTGAACATCTCATGTTCAGTCATTTCACAAAGTCATCTGACTTAGCTTAAGTACCATCTTTTGTTCCACACATACACACCAAGTTTGGAAACCATGGACAAAGCCCAAGAGTGGTCATCCAACTGTCCTTGACCGTGGACACGGCTATTCGAATAGTTTTACACTCTGCAGAGGTTGCACACTTTACCCACAAGACTCGGGAAACTTCCGTGTCAATCCACGACTCGCGGTATTGTTCATACCCGAGGTAAGTACCCGAACAATGCCTTTCCCTTGGTGACACTAAACAAAGAGTCCATTCGTTGGTCCACGTCTTCATGATGTACAAACACGAGCCTTGCTCAACATAGTACCATCCAAGAAGGGACACAACGGTGTGTCCGGTGTCTGTAAAAACAGCCCATGATCATCCTTTCTAGCACGACCCTGTATCAAGAGTCACCACATCACTCCCGCCACTAGTAATGCGGGCTCTCTGCTAGCATCAACCAAAGTAATCAACAAATCCGCTTCCCATATAGGGGTAGAGTGGTTGTACATGTAACGTTAGAGTAATGGTCGCAAGTTAAACCAATCCGTTTTTGAAAACAACACAGTCAGTTGCCTCGGTACACCACTTCTTTCTCAAGTGGTTACCTAGCTCAACACCATCTCCCTCGGGCATTAGTGGCACCCGACGGGGTTTTCGAAAAGTCTTTGAAATCATTTCTTTTCCTACACCATTCATACTCCCATCCCACTTGCGTGGCAACTACTTAGCATCCTCACTACCTCCCACCCGCAGAACCCTCAAAGGAAGGCAGGGTCATGCTCGGTGCCCAGTATCGACGGGTAAAAGTTTTGGAGACAACCCATGAAGCTGGTCACCATAGCATCATGATCAACATCTCAAAAATAAAGTGATATATGCCATGCAATAAAAAATGGGTTATTAGACATGGTCAAAGGACTGCTTGCCTGGCTCAGCAAAGTCTTCGAGGTCTTCACACACTTCTGGTCCAACTCCGAGCACTTCGTCTACTTCGTCAACTATCACCGAAAACAACCGCAATAAGCAACACAACAAGCAGAGAAATAAAAGTGCTCCATAAAAAGGAGTTCTATTTTTCTTGGACACCTCTAGTCATAAGAAAAATACCTAAAATAGCTCTAATGGAGTTGGATCAACGAGGCTTTTTGAATGGTGGAAATGAAGGTATTAATGGCCTTGTGAAAAGTGTACAGAAAATATTTTTACTAAAATTGGTGAATGCACCCATCAAATAGGGCATGATTTTAGAAGATTTTTGGAAGTGGATTCACTGGATTTGGAGTTGGGATGAATTCCATATGATTTTCCTAAGATGGAATAAATGGAAAATGGCCATTTATTAGATACATCAGAGACAAGGTATGGAAAAAATGTTAAACATGGCTGAATAAATTGTTTATGATATTTAGGGCCTCTGGAATTTTGAATCCCTCCATTTGGAGTTTATTTGAATACTCTAGGTATTTTGAAAGGTGGTGTTTTCATAATTCAAATTTGAATTTGAATTTGAAAACTATAGAGAAGCTTGCAGGAAAAAAGCGTAATGCACATTTTTGGACAGGAAATTATTTTAGAATCCATTAGGAATTTTAATCATCAAGTTTGGAGTTAAAATGAATTTACGATGAATGATTTAGTGCCACTGGAAAGAAAAAGAAAAAGGGATTTTACCAAAGGGCCAAACTGCGCAGTGGGCACAACATAGCAAATGGGCCGGCCCAGTGACTTGAGCAGGCGGCTCAAGTTTGGAGTTCGGCGAACACGGACTAGGGCCGATACCGCCTCCACTTAACCGGGCGAGGCCGACCCGTCGGCCTCGCTAACCCACCGACAGGCCGGACCCGATGGCTTATGGGGCCATCTCCTACCTCTCGCCGAAGGGGACAGAGGAGCTTTGCCGGCGTCTGCCGATGCTACCGGCCGCCGTTTCGGGCGCCCGAGCAACCGCCGGGTTCAGCAGGCCAGGACGCACCGGCCGGTACAAGCCACGCTCGGCGGGGAAGGTCAGGTCGAGGAGGGCGTCGTCCATGGCGGACGCATCCGACGGCGACGACGGCAGGGGATCCACAGCCGTGCCAAGAAGAGCCTGGGGAATGAGGGAGACCCCACGGGGCTTGGGCCTCCTCGGGTTTCACCCACGGGGCAGGGGAGACAGGGGAGACACGGCGTGCCCGTGGCCATGGCGGTGGCCATGCCTGTCGTAGGAGGAGGAGGAGGGCGCGGGACGAGCCGTGGGCTGGTCCAGGAGGTAGCTAAGAGGGGTAGGGGTGGACTAGGGGCACCAGGGCGCGTGGGGAGAGGCCTTTAGACAGGGGCGACGAGGGGGAAGCTCGGGTGCGCCTTGGATGCTCTCGGGCGCCGAGCACGCCCGTGACTGGTCTCCTTTGGCTGTATCCTGACATCGTGGAGGGGCGTGGGACGTCTAGGGTGGACGCCTACCGTGCGCGGGCATCCTGCCAAGGCCAGACGCGAGCTACAAGACATGTTCTTGTGGCAGAGCGCCGTTGCTGCATGCAAACGGCGTGGTCACCACGATACACTGTGTCCAGAGCAAGCCTTTAGTCGGGAAAACGTGTCTGTATTGTGGGGCACACATCATAGAGGTTACTGGTAAAGTTGCAGGGTAAATGGAGCTGGGTAGATGGGGTTCTCTCAGGGGGTAAGTTTGCATCAGCAGATTTGGGTGCCAGATCAGGGTTTTTATTGGAGGCCATTTGGGGGAAGACCTTGTCTAGTGGTAATGGACGTGGAGGGACTACGTAACCACCAATTTACAGCTCAGGTAGATGAGTGTACAGGGTACTTGTAGTTCAAAGCCATATTTGCTGCCAAAATCTAGTTTTAGATAGTCTGCTCACATTTTCCATATGAGCCTGCCATTTATGGTTTTGGATTGATATAATAACATGCAAGTGATGTTGTGGTAAAGTTTGGGGCAATCATAAGTATAGAATGGAAGGAGAGGGGAAAGAAAGGCATGCGAATGTGTCCAAACAGTAAAAAGGAGGGATTTTACTCACCAATAATTGATCCCTGGCCAAGAGAGAGTCACTGGAGGTAGAATGGGGCTAGAAGGTACTGTGGTAAAAAGTTGGAGGCAAGGGAAATCTTTTTGGGTCAACTTCCCTTGTCGACAAGCTTATGGCTCAAGGTGTTTGTGCTGTGTTTGGGCTAGGTAGAGGAATCCTATGGCCTTGAGGTTTACCAGGATTAAATGGTAAGTCTAGTTGATCCCGATAACAAGTTTTCAGCTCAGTTGAAGAAAGTTGATAAGACAAAATTAGTAAACCCTAGAAATCGATAGAATCAGGTTTCTGTAGATCTAGTCATGCTAAGCTAATCCCCATGATGCACCACTTGGTGTAGTGTCATTATTTTGGTATTATAGCATGTCCACAAAATTTGAGGTGAATTGGGAATACTTGGCTATACAAAGTTGCTCAATTTTGGATCTGGACAGAGAGGGTTTTGGAATATTTTGGTGAATCAAAACAATGGTAATTGATATGAAACTTTCCAAGATCATCACATATAGCATGTGTGACTTGCTGGAATTTTCCTGGATTTATTTGAGAATATTTTTTAGAGAAATATTTCAAATACAGGAATTATGCAGAAAGGGTTTAGAAGGGTTTTGTCCAATATTTTGAACATGACCATGTGTTTAAACTCTTATATATGGAAAATATATGTCCACTAGTTTTCCCTAAATTTTCTCAAATATTTTGAAAGCATAAAAGTTATTTTTCCCTATAGAAGACCATTTCTGGTCTCAAGAAATAGACTTTAAGTAAAATAGGAAAATAAATTTCAAAATAATAAGGTTTTGGTTTTGGGAAGTATTTTTGATAATAGGATCCAAATAAAATATTTGGGGCAAAACGTACTCCCTAACTTGAGGACTTGTAGTACAAATCTCAATTAAGGGGTTTTTGAAAGCTTAAATGAAATAAATGTTTTTTGGTCAAAATAATATTTTGTAAAAAATAGTTTTAGATCCTATACACATGGTATGGTCATTGGACAAAGATTTGGATCAAGGAAATGGGTTTTGAGAGAAGAAGGCATTTTATGAAATAGAGCACGAGCAAGCAAACAAGCAATCAACAATCAAGTCAAGCATCA
Source organism: Elymus sibiricus (assembly GCA_039707655.1). NCBI lineage: Eukaryota > Viridiplantae > Streptophyta > Magnoliopsida > Poales > Poaceae > Elymus > Elymus sibiricus. The sequence continues at coordinate 214,600,800 of CM077667.1, forward strand.
TAAGCACACAAAAAGTTTTAATAGGTCCTAATTTTTGAGCTATGTTGACTTAGACAGGAGAGGCAAAACACGGGGTGTGAATGACCTACCCCCCCCCCCCCCCTTACAAGAATCTCGTCCCCGAGATTCCTAGGCTAGGCGTAGAAAAGGTGTGGGAATTCAGAGGTGAGTTAGTCTTCACGTTCCATGTTGCTTCCGCTTTGGTGTAGTTGTTCCACTATTCCTTGATGTGCTTGATGATATGGCTTCGAGCGCATCGTCTGACTTTGTTAGAGAGGTGAAGGTGGTCCAGCAATGAGTTAGTCTTAACTAAGGGTCAAGGGCTTGATGAACGGGTTCGAGCAAAGGTCTGGCTCGCGTGTGTATTCCAAAGTCGGAATACGTGGAAAGGTAGTGTGTCTGGATGCTGGTCACGTGGGTTACCCATGCTGGTTAGTGACATCTAGATGTCTCTCTTTAGTCTAGAAGGGTCAAGGTCTTGGCGTAGTATCCCGGTGACGGGAAATCGTCGACTTCGTTGCAGCAGTCAATCTTTCAGTGCTCGTGGTCTTCAACTGTAAGGACGTCGAAGTTTGTCGGTGTAGGCTTCTCGTCGAGATCTTCCGCTTGAATAAGTAGTCCAGGCACGCTCCCTAGTTAACTACACTTGCTTCTTGTCCATTTGTGTTCATAGTCACGGACGCACGTTTCTGGCGGGTCTTTGAGTGTTTGGTCCACTTGTCTCTCCCTAGCCATTTGGGGCAAGGTTCGGGCTGAGTTTCATCCCTAAGACTAAGCTTAGCGATTTGACGTGAAAACGGTTCCTACCTCCTAGGAAAGTTTTTGAGGGGGGTCCTAGATTAGCTGGCTACCCAAAAGTATAGGCCGGCCATCCAATCCCCAAGGTGTGAGGCTTGGCAAGCAGGGTGAACTACCTTTGACAGGTGTTTCACCATGATCTAGTCACGATTTACGCCCTTGATTGGACCAAAAAGGGGGCTAGTAACAAGGACATGACAGTCGTTCCACTCCGTTCCACTTATCTGGAGAGAATAGGGACGTCATGTTCATCATACACCGTCAAGGTAGTGGAGTGAGGGGTGCTATCAGCTTCTCGGTCCCTTCCTAGTCAGGAACTGATAGGTGGCTACTTTAAACAAGGGGCTCTTTTAATATCTCTTGACGTCCAAGGGCTTCATCGTGCTTGAACTTCGGTGCTTCTTGACATACACTACTAGGGAAAAGCCTACCAGTAGCGCGGGTTAAGGGCATGTCAGTAGTGCGGAGCGACGCGCTACTGCTACGGCGCCACAGCTAACTTGTAGCAGTAGTGTCTCTCCCCGCGCTACTGATAATTTCCTTCCAGTAGCGCTGGTTTCTAACACGCGCCACTACTAATTTTATGCTTTTTTTTTGTTTACTAGTGACACCAGTAGTGTAATTAGCAGTACCGTGGTGGGCCCAATGTAGCAGCAGTGTCAGTAGTAAGCAGAAGAGGATGGGTTTATATATATCATTATTGATGACAATTTGAGTTCAAACAGATAACTAGATTTCAAAAACCTTACAAGTCCAGACCGAACTGCTAGATCGAGACCAATAATGATAAAACTATTAAACCTTAAACTAGAGCTTAATCTTACTACAATACTATTAATGAGCAGAATCTAGTGGTGTAGAATCTGATGGTGGTGGGGGCATTCTTGGCGGAAGTATCCCGACAACACTTCCCCATCGGGCTCTTTGAGCCGGGCACGAAGATGTCACTTATTGTAGTGCCCATTCCATAACCAAGTGGGGACTACTTTGAGGTGGCATCCGAGCATGCTCTGCAGCGTTGGCCTCCGCGAAGATGATGTCTGCTGCAACTCGTAGTTGTGTTTGGGCATAATTCTTGCACTCCTTGACTTCGAACTCCCAGTTACTAGACTGAGTCTTCCGAAACATATTCTCCGCCTCTTCCAGCTCCCGCATACAATCTCTCCATCCGAACACTGCATCGTCAATCCTTTTTCCCAGCGCTAGCAACTTCCTCCGCCACTCCAACTCCTCTTCACGAGAGCGTCTAGGAGACATGGAATCCCTGTAAATTTGGCATGACATTTGCTTAACATTGGACATATTAAATAGCACAACGTCTAGGATACATGGAATCCCTATAAATTTCCCCACGCCAACAAATCTAATTATTTACAGCGTGTTAGACATGGAATCTAACAACGGACATTTGCACAAAGTTTGCAAGTTTAAACATTTGCACAAAGTTTGCAAGTTTAAACAATTTTTTACGGTTACGACGTGAAGCACCATCTAAATGCATCCATACATCCATCTAACCATCTAAATGCATCCATCCATAACCATCTAAATGCATCCATCCATCCATCTAACCATCTAAATGCATCCATACATCCATCTAACCATCGAAATGCATCCATTCATAACCATCTAAATGCATCAATCCATCCATCCATTAAGCTTTTCTAGCAGTGCAAAAATAGAGGGAGGAGGGTGTCACGCCCAAGATGCGATCCTATCCTTATTTTGGCACGAGGGCCTCGATAGGGATAGAAGCGCATCTCGTCGTTTCGCAAGAATGGATATCATTACAAGTACATGTAAAGAAGAGATGAGTATATGGAATTGGCTTTCACTCGCCACAAGCTACATCAATATCACATCAATACAACAGCATATCCAACCATCATACAGAAGAGCAGGGTCCGACTACGGATGAACACAAACGATAAAATGACATCCATCCTTGCTATCCCAGGCTGCCTCCTGGAACCCATCCTATGATCGATGAAGAAGAAGAAGAAGAACTCCAAATCAAACAACGCGTCGCGCTCACGTCAAAGCATCGCATTACCTGTACCTGCAACTGTTGTTTTAGTAATCTGTGAGCCACGGGGACTCAGCAATCTCATTTCCAAGGGTATCAAGACTATTAAAGCTTAATGGGTGAGGTATGGTTAAGTGGTGAGGCTGCAGCAAGCACTAAGCATTTATTTGAGTGACTAATTTACGAGTACAAGAATAAAGGGGGATGATCGTCGAATAAACGGACGTGAACTAGTAATGATCTCTAAGAGATCCTGAACACCTACTTACGAACAAACATAACCCCACCATGTTCTCTCTCGGATAAGGACTCACGAGAAGAGACAGTCACGGTTACGCACACGGTTGGTGTATTTTATTTGAGTTTACTTTAAGTTTGCTATGACCGGGTGTTAAACAAAGTTTCCAAGTTGCCACGTAACCGCGGGCATGGCTTTCCAAAAGATTTAACCCTGCAGGGGTGCTCCAACTCATCCATCACAAACTAACCACACGCCGCGGGAATAACCTCGACCACGAATCTCGTGATCGTCCTAGGCAATTCCACTCGAAAACCACAACCTCGAGATAGCCCGAAGTATTTTCCGAATTCCTCGCACAAGACGTTCGAGAAAGGTAAAACAAGTCCAGCAAGGCCGCCCGACGTGCCGACAATCCCGATAGGAGCCGCGTATCTCGTTCTCAGGGTACAACCGGATGGGTCACACTACGAGTCAAACCAAACCCCGAGTTTCCCCGCGGTGGCCCCGTAGTCTGCCCGTTTGGGACCAACACCATCAGCACTGGCCCCCCCTATATTATGTTAAATTAACTCCTCGGGTTAATGACGCCCTATGCTTTAGTAACGGTGTTCAGTATTATTATGTTGGGCAAATATAGTACCAATGTTGGGCCTTGTCAGACAAGTTTTATCCTAAAACAAAAATCAAGGGGGTCCCCATAACAACCCCGAGCATGTTAGGAGCGCTCAAATATGGAACATAACACCGGTACACAAGTAACTAGGGGCGGCAAGAGTGGAACAAAACACGGAGCAAAAGGCCAAGCCTTCCACCCCTTACCAAGTATATATGTGCATTAAATTAAATAGCAATAATATTGTGATAGTTGGAAACAATTGCACCTGCAACTAGCAACGCTATAAGAAGGGCTGAGCAAGCGGCAACATAGCCAAACAATGTTTTGCTGGGATGTGGAGGGGTTAGAGGCTTTTCATGGCAATTTGGGAGGCTTGACATACAAGTGGTAGGTAGCGAGACAACGATAGAAACGAGACATCTAGCATGGCAATGATAGTAATGGTATCCAGGGAAATGGTCATCTTGCCTGAGATCCCGCTTGGAAGAAGAACGAATCCGTGAAGCAGGCGATGCGTGAAGTAGACAAACGGGACGTAGTCGAACGAATCCTCACACTCCGAACGCTTTTGGAACTCTGTCGAGAAGAAGCAATCCGGAACAAACAATCAACACACGATACACCACGACATATGCATGACATGATGCACTTCAAATATGATGCATGTTATGCATGACATGGCAAGCACAACAATCAACTTCTACACATTAAGTGAAGCTCAATATGCAAGGAGTTGCATATTGACGAAACTCCACATTCGAATATTTAGTTCACTCTCGTTTAGGTACACAACAATATTAAATGTTGTTAAACATGGCAAGAGGTGAAGCATAAGTAAATTAGGCATCTAGGTAAGTTGAAATGAGGCCGGAAACAACATATAGCATTTCGAAATGAGCCCATATGTTAATTTCGAAATTGGTCCAGATCTGAACTAATCATGTTTTATATTTATTAAACACGAAAATAAGGTATACCATGCAATTCTACATGTCATTCTAGTTGATTTACATACATGGAACATCTCAAACGGAGCTACGGTCTAAAAGATATGACCTACACAAGATGCACATGACATGAATGCAAAATGCATGCAAACATCAACCATAAACATGTCAAATCATGGATGCAACAAGATATTATGAAACTACATGAGATTTTAAGCAAGTTTCATATATGGCATGTCTAAAACGGAGCTACGGTTCAACCACAACTATCGACACAAGATTTAGTTCGAATCTGCCCAAAACAGCAACATGGCATTTTGCACACATAAAAACAACAAGCTACAAGATTCTAAAATGCACAAACTAAGCATGGGGCAGAGCATATAACACACACTTCATTTCATCTTCACATTTCATAGTCGAAAGAATCATGGATCACATGGTAGGAAGCTCACAACATGGTAATAAAATATAGCAGATTAGGACTTTGTGAAAATAACAGTTTTTAGCATAGCAGCTTTTTCATGAAGCCATATTGGCAGCAGCAAAACTATATGCTACAGGGCATATTATGGCATGAAAATTAACAGCATGGCAGTAGACATGATGCACTACAAATCATTACATGGTGGCAAGGTTTAATTATGCATAGAATCATTGCTAGCATCAACATAATATGGCATTATGAAGAAAGCAGATTCTCAGACTTACTGAAATTTAGACTAGACATGTGCAGCAGTTTTTAACAGATTGACATATTGGACAAACGAAATAACTATGATGCAAATCCTATACATGGCAACAAATTGCATAACCTAGTAGACAATAACATGCTTAACAAAAGTCCCCTTGGGAGCAACCACAAAAGACTTCTAGATCAATAGCAAACCACATGGCAACATGGCAACAAAATAACAGTTTTCAGACTTAGAAATATTTTAGCATCTCAAAACAGCCACCTTTTTTAGCATGTTGGCAACACGAAAATAACACCTACACATGGATTTATATAGCAACCAAAAATACCAGGGCCTAACACACATGTCCAAGGGCATATCTCATGTTTGCAACTATTCCAAAATATGCATGGATTAATTCACACAAAATAGACAAAAGAGCATCATAGCCAAAATGACATGCACACAAAGTTGCTCAAATGACAAAACTAAATGCACAGATAAATTCCATGGATTTTTCTACCCTAAAATCATATATAATATGTGGGTTTTTACCCTAAGACAAATGACACAATATTTATGCGAGATTAGGACATAAACCGTTTTAGCAAGTCACGTATGAAAAATAAATGCAACCACCACATCAAACATTTTTAGCATGCATGAAAATGCGATATAAATAATCTACACATTTTACATGCAAGGTTTGATTAATTCGGATGCACGGTTCATAATTATGCACAATGCAACAAACATGACATTTATGCAAAATAAAGAACACAGCATGTTAAACATTTTTATCATGGATGAAAGTTGAATATTTTGAATCTACACGAAATTCTACACGTTTTACATATATAAAACATTTTCATCCGATGCACGGTTATGGAGTTATTAAATGCATGAAATTCGGGGTCTAATATGCAAATTTGTAATTCAGTGGATAATTAAGCAAATTTGTAGACAGGAAAAAAAACAGTGGGCCGAATCTGCAGCGAACTGGGCTGAACAAGTATGAGCGTCAAATAGGTACACGGTGCACGGGCGACGGATAGGTGGGGCAGCTCACGAGATGGCATTTGGGCCGGCCTGGCAGGGCGAAGCGAGCTGGGCCGAGGAGGCCTGCCACGGGGGCGGCTGGGCCGCGGGTGAGGCTGGTCCACGGGGGCGGTTGACCACGTGCTCAGCGTCGCCTCCCTCCGATCCAGAGGAGGAGACCATGGCGACGGGCGCCGGCGGCGGGCCATGGCGAGGCCGGGGCGAGGACATGGCGGCGGGCTCAACGGATCCGGTCGGGGAGGCTCCATTCCCGGCGACGGATGGTCGAGGCGATGCGGGGTTGAGGGGATCGGCGGCTTCCATGGCGGTCCTGCACCGGGAGGGAGAGAGAGCTCGAGGTGAGAGAGAGTGGCTGGAGAGGGAGAGAAGGATGCGGGAGACGGGGCGCCAGGGGCGACCAGGGTGCAGGGGCGGCCGACGAGGGACAACGAGGTCCGGTGGCAGCGCTCCGGTGGCCGCCATGGCCGGCGAGGCGCAGGACGACAGCTTCGAGAGCAGGGCCTTGTGCGGGCGCGGTGTACGAGCGGCGGCGCGGATGCCTCAGCCTGTTCGGGCCCGGGGCGGGCCAGAGATGGGCTTCGTGGGCCCGGCGGCTAGAGGTGGGAGGAGCTGGCTGCGGAGTGGATGGGGTTGGCGGCGGCACGGATTAGGAGGTGGGACTAGGGCTTTCCTAATTTGGGTGTGGGGGCTATCTATTTATAGCAGGGGATGCTAGGGTTTGGGGGCTAGGGGGGTTTTTCGACCCTCCGATCGCGATCGGACGGTCCGATCGGAGAGGTGGGTTTGCTGGGCTATGTGGGCTGTGTAGAGTGGCCATGGGCTGAGATGAGAGGGAAGTTAGTGGCCCGGCATGGAGTTTTTAGAAACACCGAAAACGTTCGACGATTAACCGATGACGAAGCCGCTCCGGTCGACCGTTCGGGTATCAAACGATCTCTGATTGCGACGAAATTTGGCAGGCGGTCTACCTACAACATAATAAGTCCGCGTGCCAACTTCCGACCCAATCCGAGAAAGTTTTATGCGCGCTTTTAAAAACAATATTTTATCGATGCCGCGGGCGCGTGCGTGTGTGGTTGGTCTCGAAACGATCGTCGACGAGAACGGGTAACTACTAACGGATGCAAGTTCTCGAAAATGAGTGACGATGCTATGCAGATGATGCGAATGATGCGATTATGAATGTGACAACCAAACGAAGCACACGACGAGAATGGAAATAAGAGGGGAATCTTCTGGAGCGTCGGTCTCGGGCTGTTACAGAGGGAGAAGGGGGGAGAGTGGGAGAGAGGAGGGAGGGAGAGCTAACATTGCGTGGATGGCCGGGACGGGAGGGACGGGACGGGGGAGGGCCGCCGCGTGGGGAGGGCCGGGATGGGGAGGGCCTCCACGTGGGGCGGACGACCGAGATGCGGGAGCGCCGCCACGAGGGAGATAGTGGAGAGGGAGATCTACAGAGTGAGGAGTGAGGGAGCGCGGGCCGGGGGGAAGAAGATAAGGTACGACCTAGCAGTAGCGCGGTCTTGGAAAACACGCTACGGATACACATTTAGCAGTAGCGCTGGTTTCGTCAACCGCTACTGCTAAGTGGGGCCCACAATATGGCACATCACAGCTTTAGTTCCAGCGACCGGTCAAACATAGCAGTAGCGCCCTACCACCAAAACGCGCTACTATTATACTGTTAGCAGTAGCGCTGTTCTCAGAAGGGCGCTACTACTATACGTAGCCTGCCGGCAACGGTGTGGCAATTATATTAGTAGCGCGTTTATACCAGCCGCGCTACTACTATGTGGGTACCAGTAGCGCCTCTTGTGGAGACACGCTACTGATAATTAGCAGTAGCGCCTTGTTTTAACAAGCACTACTGATAAGTTTCTGTGTATAAGGTTTTCCCTAGTAGTGATAGTCTAGCTGATGTAGCCTGAAGAGGAGTGGTGGTTGACTTCTCTTGCTTCCTATTTTTCTTTGTCGTGGCGTCCAACCACATTGGTTCTTTATCTTACTTGGGTAAGGTTGTCTTCTACTTCAAGGATGGTGCTTCGAGGAGTCCAACTTCTTCAAGGTAAAAGCTTACACTTGAGAAGCATGGCAGTTGGCGCTTCGGGGGCTTATCCAAATAGGACTAAGGGGTTCATTTCTCTCATCGGGTAAATAAGCATGTCATCCGTGAAGACAACAACATATTTCCCCAAGTATCACACAAACATATTGTTCGTGGAATATGTGAGAGGAGAGGCGTAAGTCAACCTCAAAAGGGCTGGACAGTATATCCATTAACCGTAAGGTGTGGACGGTGTGGTCCTGGGGTAAGACTCGGGAACCAACCTCTGGCTAGTTAGTCTCAACCTTCTGGGAGCTGAATTTGTCCTGGGTGGTTACTTGTCAAGGGTTTGTGGTCCCTCGAAATCTAGTACTTCGTGTCCATCTCCCTCAGGGATAGGATTGGTGGTGGTCGAAGTGGAGTATCGACCATAGTCTTTTGACTTAGAGCCAGAGCCTATGGTCATATTCCAACCGCGTTCGGGGTTTCAAGGAGCTTAGGATGTGAGCGAACGTCTATCATCTTATCCTTGAGCATAGTTATTAGATGCCAATAGTCCTACCTATTACTCCAAGTAAAATCATCCTATATCATCGAAGGTATTATCTCATATAAGTCAACTCCAATATCACTCATGCTAGTCAACTCCAAGTGTCGGTGCACTTGGAATGGGGTACCCAGTGCCCTTGACTTATGCACAGGCAGTAGTAGCACGACCCCGCCAACACCAACACAAGACAAAGAAGCCACTCTACGTGAGATCAAGAAGCGCATCAAGAAGATAACATCAATAGCCAAACCCCCGGCAGAGGCAGTCTACACTGGCTACCAACACTGGCAAGCTCAATGCGACAGCCAAGCAGGGACCCGAAGCGAGCCAGCCACGTCCCTGGTGCCTGCAGGGGACCGAGGCGCGTGCATCTTCAAGAAGACCCGGCAAGCCATCCCCCGGCAGGCGCGAGCCAATCGGTCGCCGCTCCACCGCATCACGACACTAGTCACTTGTCGATGCGGTGTTGAGCCCTCAGGTGGCTAAGTGGCTCTCACCAAGCACGTGGTGACACACCGGAAGACAGATTATACCCAGTTGACACCCGTCCAAAAGCATGTCAAGACACTAAGGAACAGCCAGCTAAGCGGTGGTGAGAGCTTGCCGGGGATGCATCCCCGCACGCCACCTAGACTAGCAATCATGGTATTTTGTCCTAAATGCTAGAGTTAGATATGATAGCTCTGTTAGCTATCTAATCGATAGATAATGACTGTTTTGCTACTGTGGTTGCCCCTTTCCCTATAAAAGGAGGCCCAAGGCAACCTAGTTCAAGATTCAGACTTTTGACACTTGTACTAGCATAGTAGCTCACCCGAAGGCAACCCTTGCCGGGTTAGAGCGCTGCGTGTGCTTCGTGTTCCCTGATATGAATCCACCAAAGCAGGAGTAGGGTTTTACGCTCCTCAGCGGCCCGAACCTGGGTAAAAACACCAGCGTACCATCGTCGTGCTGCTCCATGGCCTCTGCTCTTTGTGCAACGAGACCTCCCCCTGCCGAACCACAAAGGGGCCTCTGGTCCCATCGGTGATCGTGTGCATCCGTGCCCCGACATCTTTGGCGTGCCAGGTAGGGGGCGTGCTTCATTTGCGCGAACCTGAGGCCGTGGACAGCGCGTTGATCTTCATCACCGTCTTCTTCATCCATGGCTCCCAAGAAGATTACCGGTGCGACCACACATCCTTCCACTTCGAAGGCTCCCTCCCACGCGGCCGCGGGCACCACTGGCACTGCGGCGGTGACGAATGAGGCGGGCATCATAAGCGACACGGCTGGCGCAGGCGGCGCCACCGTCGTGCCTCCTGCAGCTGAAGAAGAGCAACATCAACAACGTCTTGGTGAGCCTGCCCCTAGCGCCACAAGAGGGTAGAACAATCCGTCTCCTCCTCCGCGCCGCACTGGTGGTCGTGGTCGCAGCAGAGGTGCCCATTCTAGGGGCGGTCGTGGCCCTCCAGCAGCGCCTGTTGCAGGCGCGGCTGCTTGACATGCGACTCGCCCAGAGCAAGACGGGGCGCCGAGCGGGACCGTAGACCCGCAAGCTTGACCTCCCCCATGTCAGACCGCCTCGGCGATCGGTGCATGGTGACAAGGGCGCGGTGATGCACCTCTTGGTTCCACCAGGAGTCGAGCGACGTCGCGGTCCGCCTCCTTAGCCATGCCAGCCACATCAGCGGAAGCAATGGTGCGGGCCCAACTGCTGCTGAACTTCCTGACGGCGGCTGACAAGATGGACGAGTGGAGAGCCACCATCCAGAGTTTGATCAGTTTCGTCAAAGCTAGCATTTGCAGCATGTAGAGCCGTCAAGATACCCGCGGGCAGCAATGGTGGCCCGGACTGATGGTCACGTCAAGGGGGCCACGTCAACGGTGCAATCCCCTCCGCAACAACAGGCCCAGAGGCAGCCACGACAAGCTCCGCGTGCAGACGAGCCTGACGAGGCATCTATGGTCTCGTCTGGCTCACACGATCACCGGGACCAGCGGCGTGTCCTGAACGACCGGCGGAGGAAAGACGCACGCATCACCATTGAGCGGCGCCGGGAAGCACACCTCCAATCCGACAGGCGCAACGGCCCAGACGCTGGCGATCCCTCGCCCAGTGTTGGCGGGTACCTGCCTTATGAGGTTGGGTGCCCCGCCTTCACTCGCGAGCTGCGATGGTGTCACACCCTATGTTTGTATCATCTTGCTATGTTATGGATTTACAAAAAAATGGAACCATTTAAAACTTTTGAGTGCATGTGCTTATTTGAATTGTTTGATGCTTGCTTGCTTGGTTGATTGTGTTATGGCACTCATAGGTTCTTCTTCTCTCCACCTTCACCTTCCTTCATCCAAACATCTTGCCCAATGATCATACCATGTGTATAGTACCCAAAACTATTTTTATCAAATACTATTTCAGCCAAAAAGGATTTATTCAAATTAGGTTTTCAAAAACCCCTGAATTGAGGTCTGCACTGCAAGTCCTCAAATTAGGTGGAATGTTTTGCACCAAAGACATTATTTGGAACCTACTATATACAAAACTTCCCAAAACCACCAAATATTATTTTTAAAGATTATTTGACTATTTTATTTAAAGGCTTTTTCTTAAGGCCAGAAATGGTTTTTCATAGGGAAAAATTATTTAAAGGCTTTGAAAATATTTGTGAAAATTTAGGGAAACTCAGTGGACATATATTTTCCATATATATGAGTGTCAACACATGGTCATGTTCAACATAATGGGTAAAACCCTTCCAAACCCTTTCTATTTAAATCAAGCTTTTGAAATATTTCTATTGGAAATATTCTCAATAAAATCCAGGAAAATTCTAGCAAGTCACACATGCTATATGTGATGATCTTGCAAAGTTTCATCTCAATCCCAATTGTTTTGATCCACCAAAATATTCCAAAACCATTCCTGTCCAGAGCCAAGTTTGAATAACTTTACATTGTGAAGTTTGTCCTATTGACCTCAAAATTTGTGGGCATGTTCTAACCCCCAAATAATGATACCACACCAAGTGGTGGATTTGGGAGAACAGGATTGCATGCCTAGATCTACAGAAACCTGATTCTGTTAGTTTCTAGGGTTTACCAAGTTTACATTGTGAACTTTCTTCAAACCATCTCAAACTTGGTGATCCACTCTATTTTTATCTACATTTCCATCCTGTTAAATCTCAAGTCAAGAAAACTCCATTTGCTTGCCTAAATCTTCATCAAACACCTTCTGGTGATTTGGTAAAAACCTGTTTTGACCCCCTTCTGCTATTCTCCTTCACTTCAACTTTTTACCACAACTCCCCACTGATGTATTTTACCTCCAGTAAGTTTTCTTGGCCAAGAATCAACCATTGGAGGGGGTAAAACCCAAAGAATTACCCCTGGACAGCAAGATTAGCACCCATTTCCCCCCCCCTCCTCTCACCTCTACTCTCCCTAGCCCCCACTAGCTCCTAGAGCATCCCCAGATACCCCATAAGCTAGCAGACAAGCTTGGCCGCGCCCAGGCTGCTAGTGGCATGCCATAACGACGCTCTCGAGCGCGCTACAGTGTGCTCCCGCACTGTAGCTGGCGCATATCCCCACCTCCCGATAGCATTGGGATGAGGGAGCATGTCCGCCGGTCCGTTCACGACGTCCAAAACCTTCCAAACGGTCGGCCCCCTCTCCATTCTCTCTCCGACGACCCCCGCGTGCACGTGCCCCACGCCGCCCACTCCGGCCACTCCCTGTCCAATCGAGGGACCCACGTCGAGCTCGCCTCGCTCTCCCTCTCTCTCCCCGGCAGCCTAGTCCACCCCCACGAACACCGCACAAAGGCCCCGAGCCCCTCCAGTGGTCACCAGAGCCTCTCTGGCGGAAGCCAGTGAGCTCGGTCCACGGCACGCCTCGGCCCTCCTATTTAAGCAATGCCCTCGCCATATCCTGATCCCTTACACCCTCTCTATCATCTAATCGAGCCCCTACCCCACCAGAGCATCTCCAGGAGGCCCTGAGCTCGAGTCGAGCTCGAAGACCGCCGCCTCGGCTCGCCGGCGTTCGCAAGGTAGGGACCTCCCCAGCCTCCGTTCTCTCTCGATTTGGAACCGCAGCATACTACTGATGCGATTCCCCCTCCTCCCCGTTCTTTTTGAAGCACGGGACAGCCCCGGCGATCGCCTCCCGAGCCCCTCCGCCGCGGCCACCTCGTTGCCAGCGATTCGGTACCCCTCTCCGGCCAGCTCCACCTCCCCGAGACAGCGACGACGCCCTGAAGCCGTTCCCACTCTCGGTTGCCCTTGACGTGCCCTCCTTTGCCGCCGGTGAGCTCCGCCACCTCCCTGTCGAGACGAAGGAGATGACAGGTGGCCCCCACCTTTCACCCTCCCATCTCTCACCTCCCCCCTCTGTGATACTGGCGCCTGGGGCCTGCCTATCGGGTTTGAACCCAGACGGCGCGCACGCCCCAGCTCGCCCAGGCCTGGCTCGGCCTCAGGCCAGCCCAACTGGGTCTGTCTAGGCCCAGTTGCTCTAAGGCCTTTCTCCTTTTTCTTTATTCAATGATATTCCAAACATTCAACAGAACTGAATGTTTATCCAATTCCAATAATCCTTCCACCACAAATCTTAGAATATTGTGTAGTATTTTTTGAAATTATTTTATGTAGTAGTTTTATTTAAAACCTAGTTTTAAGTATTTTTGGCCTCTTTTAAAATAGTTTTAAAAATCTTTTTCACTACAAAACCAGAGGAAAATATTTTTAGTTTCTATTGTATTATTTTACAGAGTAGGGTAACTTTTTAGAAGTGGATTTTGTGCTCTGTTTTTGGTTGTGATTCTTATTATTGCCGTTATTATCGTGACGATAGATTGCGTTGTTGACGAGGGAGTTGGATCCGAGCACTTTGAAGATCCCAAAGGCTTTGTTGAGCCACGCAAGCAGCCCTTTGACCAAGACTATGAAACCCTTTTATTGCATGGCATATAGCACTTATTTCGTGATATTGATCATGTTGATGTGCTGACCACTTCGGTGGGATGCCTCCGATGCTTTCTTGTTGATACTTGCATCGTGCATGACCCTACCTACTTATGAGGGTTATGCGGGTGGGAGTAGTTAGGATGCTTAGTAGATGCTACGCAAACGGGATGGGGATATGCATGGTGATGGAAACAAAGAGTGTTTTCAAAGACATTTCGAAAACCCCGTCGGGTGGCACTAATGACCGAGGGAGATGTTGTTGAGCTAGGTAACCACTTGATAAAGAAGTGGTGTACCGGAGCAAGTGAGTGTGTGTGGTTTTTCAAAAACAGATTGGTGTAAGTTGCGACTGTTATTTCAACCTTACATGTACAACCATGATACCCCTTATGAGACGGGGCTTTGTTGATTACTTTGGTCGATACTAGCAGGGAGCCCGCATTACTAGTGGCGGGACAGTATGAGTTACTCTCTCGATACTGGGTCGCGCCTGGTAGGGCGACCATGCACTGTCTTTACAGGCACCGGGCACACCGTTGTGTTCCTTCATGGATGGTACTATGTGGAGTGATACTCGTGTTTTGTACATCAAGGAGATACGGACCAATGAGTGGACTCTTTGTTTAATGTCATCAGGGGAAAGGCATTGTTCGGATGCTTACCTTGGGTATGTAATATGCCGCGAGTCGTGGATGACACGGAAGTTCCCCGAGTCTTGTGCGTAAAGTGTGCAACCTCTGTAGAGTGTAAAACTATTCGAATAGCCGTGTCCATGGTCAAGGACAGCTGGATGACCGCACTTGGGCTATGTCCAGTGTTTTCACAAACTAGTGTGTGTGTTGGTGATAAAGATGATACATGAGTTAAATTGGATGACTTGACATGATGACTGAACATGAGATGTTCAATCACCTTGCTTATGATGATATCTGTAACTTGTTCGTATGGATATCTGCTACCTCATGATGCATGCTTTTAATTGACCATGTCATTGCACTCAAAAGTAGCTTTCTGCAAAACTTACCTACATAGTGCTATATCATGCATTGCTATTGCCTTGTTCCAAACATGGGTTGCTTGCGAGTACATTCAAAGTACTCATTGGCTTGCCACTGGTTATTTAATTGGCCAGGCATGGAAGAGCAGGAATATGGTGAAGAATTCGTTGGTGATGAACATGCGAACTAGGACGCTTCCCAGTTAGAATGCATGTAGGGTTAAGGCAGATGGCATGGGACTACGCTTTCAATCAAGATCTCCGCTGCTATTTGTGTTTGCTATTTGGCCTTTCATGGCCCTATCTATGTAAGACTTGACCTTCATGATCATTATTTGTGTAAGATGCTAAGTATGGATGTAAGACTCTTGTTATTCAGCTTCTGTGTGTTCAGTCAGCATTGATCTCTGGGATCACTGTACACGTGCATTCGGCGATCACGACTTATGAGTCGGGGTCCCCACAGACAGGTCTGCTAGCCATTGGCCCGAGCCTTCAAGCCTGAGCTGACGGAAAAATACGACGGGAAGCTAAACCCGGCAGAGTTCCTGGGCATCTACACAATTGTCGTTCAAGCCGCCGGAGGAAGAAATGAGAAGGTGCTCGCCAATTATTTCCCTTTGGCACTCAAGCCAAATGTGAGATCATGGCTGATGCACCTGCCGGAATACTCTATCTCATCATGGGCTGATCTGTGCAACAAGTTCGTCGGCACCTTCACAGGTGGCCACCAGGAGCTAGGGCAGCCTAGCGACCTGCAAGTTCTTCCGCTGAAGGAAGGAGAGACCCTGCGGAAATACATCCAGCAATTCAACCGAGTGCACCGCAATATCCCGGAGATACACCCCATAGTCGTGATTGCCGCGTTCCATTCGAATGTGCGCAACAGGAGGATGTGGGCCAAGATGAATGTAAAGCTCCCCAAGACCGTCAATGAGCTATACACGTTGGTGGACAAGTGCGCTCGTGCTGAGGAAGGAAGGCGACTCCCCGGAGAGGAGGCTGGCGTCGAAGTCGACTCAGATGACGACGATGATGCCCCCTGCTCGAAAGGGAGAAGCCGAGGACATAGCAAGAATGCAAAGGGAAAGCAGTATTGGCTGTGGCGAGCTCTTGTAATCTCACTGCCGGCAAGGGAGCTGCCACGTGCGCTGATTGCTGGGAGGCTGCAACAGCAGAGAAAACCGGAAAGTCCGACCAACCATACTGCAAAATCCACCGCACCAAGGGCCATGATCTCCAAGAATGCCACCAAGTTGAGCAGCTTGCTGAGAAGCAGAAGGCTGAATACGAGAAGCGCGACAAGCAAAAGGGCCAAGATGGAGCTGTCGGGAAGGGCCGTGGTAGTAGAGGAGGCCGCCGCGGCAAGGCCCCGCAGCAGAAGGACAAACCTGCTAGAGGTCATGAGAGGAAAGAAGGAGATGACATGAGTGATGATGAGGATGATGAAGGATCCAGTGATCAAGAGGTCCAGAAGGCAACTGAAGCCATGTGTGTTGACAGGGGTGCATCCTTGCATTCCTCTGACCGCCAGCTCAAACAATGGGCGCGTGAGATCAACTTTGTGGAGCGAGCTGCAGATTCCAGGAGGCCGCTGAAATGGTCCCGCACGCCTATCATCTTTGATGTAGAGGATAATCCTGATCGCACCACTACGGTCGGATGTTTGCCGTTGTTGGTCTCCCCAACAATCCACAACCTCAAAGTAACCAAGATGTTAGTTGACGGCGGGGCAGGGTTGAACTTGATTTCCCCTAAGGTGGTTGAAAGGCTGCAGATCCCTGACAGAGAGCTCAAGCCCACGGGTATGTTCCAAGTAGTCCACCCCGGCAGGAGCCGACCCAAGGGAAAAATCACTTTGCCTGTGATGTTTGGCGGGGAGTTGAACTACCGAATCGAGAAGGTCATGTTTGACGTGGTTGAGCTCCCCCTGCCTTACAATGGAATTCTTGGTCGCCCAGCTCTGGCTAAGTTCATGGCAGCATCCCACTATGCTTACAACACTTTGAAGATGCCAGGGCCCATAGGGATCATCTCCATCCCATCTGATAAAAAGGATGCTGTCATATGTGTGGACAAGATGTATCGAGATGCGGTGGCAGCTGAAGTTGTAGGAGCTCCAGCTCCTGCCAGAGAATCAAAGAAAGAGAAGAAGCCTAGCAAAGACGCCGGCAAGGATCCCGTGAGGCACGCCTCTCCGGAGTGCGCCGCCCCCGTCGATGACCTGCCGGAGAGTTCCACTAGCAAGAGATCCAAGGTCACCTTTCCTGCGACAAACA
This sequence comes from Elymus sibiricus, assembly GCA_039707655.1. Taxonomy (NCBI): domain Eukaryota; kingdom Viridiplantae; phylum Streptophyta; class Magnoliopsida; order Poales; family Poaceae; genus Elymus; species Elymus sibiricus. The sequence continues at coordinate 214,617,989 of CM077667.1, forward strand.
AGATCCCGACAGGGCAGGATGGCGCTGACTGTACATTTACCATCAGCGCCACCCTTACTGACAAATAGGAAAGCACTTATTGCCTTCCTGCGGGCGAATGTCGATGTGTTTGCCTGGCAACCACCTGACATCCCCGGTGTTCCCGGGGAGGTAATTGAGTTCCACCTTGCTGTCTGCCCCCATGCCAGGCCCATCAAGCAGAAAGTTAGGAAGCAAGCCTTGGAGCGGCAGCAGTTAATAGCCGAAGAGATCAAGAAACTTGAAGCAGCTGGCTTGGTCAGGGGAGTGTTGCATCCGACATGGTTAGCCAACTCGGTAGTGGTGCGCAAGGCAAATGGGAAATGGAGGCTTTGCATTGATTTCACTGGCTTAAACAAAGCATGCCCGAAGGACCCTTTTCCCTTACCGCGCATCGACCAGATTGCTGGTTCCACTTCCGGGTGTGACTTACTTTCCTTCTTGGACGCATACTCCGGGTACCACCAGATATTCATGGACAAGGAAGATGAGGAAAAGACCGCGTTCATAACTCCGTGTGGCACATACTGCTTTGTACGTATGCCTTTCGGGTTAAAGAGCGCTAGTTCTACCTTCGCAAGGGCCATGCAGATTGGATTTGAACCTCAGTTGGACAGGAATGTGGAAGCTTACATGGATGACATAGTAGTCAAAACCAATGATGAAGCAACTCTCATACAAGACTTGGAAGAAACCTTCGCCAACTTGCGCAAGATCAACTTGAAGCTCAACCCTGAGAACTGTGTGTTTGGTGTCCCATCCGGCAAGCTGCTTGGGTTCTTTGTGTCTCAGCGAGGAATAGAAGCCAATCCCGACAAGATCAAAGCAATCGAGCAAATACAGGCACCTAAGTCTGTCAAGGATGTAAGGCGCCTGGCCGGATGCATTGCCTCGTTGAGCAGGTTCATCTCCAAATCCGTCGAGCGCGCCCTGCCGTTTTTTAAAATTCTGGAAAAAGGCCGGCCCAATGAAGTGGACCTCGGAAGCAGAAGCAGCACTGCAGGACCTAAAAACTTACCTTTCCTCCACTCCCACCTTGGTCGCGCTTGAACCGCAAGAACCGTTGCTGCTATACTTGGCAGCAACGAATCAAGTGGTTAGTGTGGCACTGGTGGCGCAGCGAGAAGTGGATGAAGGAGCAGCTGTTGCGACTGACATCACTGAAGACGGAGTCGAAACATCCGCAGCAAGGCCAGATACGAGCCAAGAGGAACTTAGGCTGGCAAGCGGAGGCAGTTTCAAAGAAGTGGCGAAGAACAAGGTGGTGCAGCGGCCAGTGTACTTTGTCAGCTCCTTGCTACAAGGGGCTAGGTCAAGGTACTCTGGAGTGCAAAAGTTGATCTTTGGCCTTCTCATGGCCTCGAGGAAGCTGCGCCACTACTTCCAAGCCCACGAGATCACCGTTGTCGCTCGCTTCCCATTGCAGCGCATATTTAGGAACCCCGAAGGCACTGGCAAGATCGTTGAATGGGCGCTAGAACTGTCAAATTTCGGTTTGAAGTATGAGAGCACTTCCACAATCCAGAGCAGGGCGCTGGCGGAATTCATTGCAGAATGGACGCCCACGCCAGACGAAGAGGTTCCAGAGACAATCCTCCCCGGCAAGGAAGCACCTAAAGAATGGATCATGTACTTTGACGGTGCTTTCTCACTCCAGGGCGCCGGAGCAGGCATGCTCCTCATCGCCCCCACCGGAGAGCACCTGAAGTATGTGGTCCAAATGCACTTTCCCTGGGAAGAGGCCACCAACAACACTACTGAATATGAGGGGCTCCTTGCCGGCCTCAGGATCGCGGTGGAGTTGGGAATTAAAAACTTGATCATCCGAGGAGATTCTCAACTCGTGGTGAGACAAGTTAATAAAGACTATCAGAGTCCGTTGATGGAAGAATACGTGGAGCAAGTGAGGAAACTGGAGGAGCACTTTGACGGATTACAAACAGACCACGTACCACGTGTGGAAAACAACATCGCTAAACATCTGTCAAAGTGCGCTGCACAAAAGCTCCCTGTGGAACCAGGAACCTTTATCCTCCACCTCATTCAGCCATCAGTATGCCCGTCAGCGACGACCAGGAAAAGAAGAAAGCTGAACTCCGGCAAGCATTTCCCAGCAGAGCTTCCCAAAGCCGCTGGTAGAGAAGCTACCGGGGACAGTCTCGTTTTGCCTGGTGAGTAGCTCCCTCCTGCGGAACCCCAGGTTCTTGCAGTCGAGACAAGCGCTCCCACGAACGAGGAGATGCCTTTAGTCCTATTTGTCGAGCCCCAGGCTCCAGCTTGGGCACAACACATAGTCCATTTCCTTCAAACAGGAGAACTTCCCGAAGAAGAAGAAGAGGCCAAAAAAGTAGCCCGTCAGTCAAGTATGTACCAGTTTGTCAATGACACTCTATACAGAAAAAGACCCAACGGTGTGAAATTGAAGTGCATTTGCCGGGAAGATGGACTGAAGCTGTTGGCAGAGATTCACGGAGGTGTGTGTGGGTCTCACATTGGATCAAGAGCCCTTGCCGGGAAAGGCTTCCGGCAGGGTTTCTATTGGCCCACTGCCCTCCAAGATGCAACTGAGCTAGTCACCAAATGTGAAGCTTGCCAGTTCAATTCCAAGAATATCCATCAATCAGAGCAAGCTCTCCAAACGATCCATTTATCCTGGCCATTCTCGGTCTGGGGGCTCGATATTTTGGGCCCCTTCCCCCGCACTGTCGGGGGCTTTGAATTCTTGTTCGTAGCAACCGACAAGTTTACAAAGTGGCCTGAGGTGGAACCAGTGAGGAAGGTGATCGCGCAGTCAGCTGTCAAGTTCATGAAAGGGCTGATGTGCCGTTTTGGATTTCCCAACAGGGTGATCACCGACAATGGCACCCAGTTCACGAGCCGCACCTTTATGCAGTACATCGAAAGCCTTCGAAGCAAGGTCTCCTTCGCCTCTGTTGCCCACCCAAGGAGCAACGGGCAAGTTTAGAGGATGAACGCTAAAGTGTTGCGTGGACTCAAGACAAGAACTTTCGATAGACTGCGGAGATGCGGCAAGCGTTGGATAGATGAGCTGCCGGTGGTTCTTTGGTCCCTCAGAACGACACCAAATCGAGCTACCGGCCAGACACCCTTCTCCCTAGTATATGGGGCGGAGGCAGTTCTCCCAACAGAACTCATATACGGGTCACCTCGAGTACTTGCCTACGATGAAGTAGAGCAAAAGCAGCTACGCATGACGAAGCCTTGCTCCTCAAGGAAGATTGTCTCCGGGCCGCTGTGCATGATGCACGCTACCAGCAAACCCTACGCCGCTACCATAGCTGCCGAGTCTACGCCCGGAGCTTTGACGAAGGCGACCTTGTCCTTAGACGCGTTCAGTCCGCCAAGGGTACCAACAAGTTGACGCCGAAGTGGGAAGGCCCTTACCGGGTAGCACGAGTCACCAGATCTGGCGTAGTCCGTCTGGAGACCGAAGATGGCATCAAAATGCTTAACTCATGGAACATTGAGCATCTTCTTAAGTTCTACCCGTAAGGCGCGGTTGCCGGGCTTAGTCCCCGACAGCCACGTTTTGTACAAGCCTTGCCGCAGTTACATGTAACCTTTTGTACAAAGCCAGGCACGGACCCTGTGCATGCAAAAAATAAAGCTAGGCATTGCATCATATCATCAAATTGCATGTTCACTATGCATTTTTCTTATGTTGTAATGTTATCGCTTTTAAGTTTTTAGAGATCTGTTAGAGTACTTGATGAGCCTGTAATCCTTGTCACTATGTTCTCTCCCTAGAGGATGGAGACCTATTGCCTTACATGTTTTACCGCCAGGAAAACAAAGAATAAGGGCAAGGGAACAAGGACGACGGCTCGAGGTACTCCAGAGAAGGATACTACCTAAAAAGATAAGACTAATCTCGTATACCAAGCCCAGTGCTATTTTACTTTCTTTAAGGAAACACATCCTTATTCCCTTTTTGACTGCATGCGACAAAGTTCATCCCGTAATGGAAATCCTTGTCGGGACAAGCCGGCTCTTAGCTCCTGTTGATCACCAGCTTTGGGGGGGCCGCGATGATACCGGCAAGGAGCCTTGCCGGCGAAAGATACCAGCCTGCCGCCGGGGGCTCGCTACCCTTTGGGCGTTCAAAGTTGGTGCTGACCTGGCAAGTAGTTCCACGCAGCAAGAACAAACATACTGGCACAGTACAAACAAGAAGGCAAGAAAAGGATAGTACTTAAGGAAGCAAAATAACATTCATTCATTCATTTTGTGATACAAAATGGATCAAGATACATTGGAGAGCTCCTTCCTAATAAATCTTTATTTGACTTTCTCCCCTAGGAGCAAGCTACAAAAAGAAAAAGGGCGACGAGCCCCACGCTGGCCCCAGCCTCTTCCAACTCTCCCATCGCGCGTGCTGGAACCACCTCCCGTCGCCGCGGCTGAAGCAGTGGCATGATCCCGAAGGAAAGCTCTCGTCGCCTCGGTGGAAGCCGAGAGCCGTCCTCGCCCCCTTGTCATGGCGAGAACTAGCGCATCCAAAGACGAACCAGAAGAAAAGAACAAGCAATGTGGGCTTCGGATTAAGGAGGAGATGGAGATTGATGAGCATCGCCGCCGTGACCCCCGATTTTATAGGGGAGAGCACGGGGCTGGCTCTCCTCCGCTCCAGAGCGGCCGCCCATATCCACCAATCCCACTACCCACGATCACGGGTGAACATGCAACCGCCTTGATGCTCCAATCCCTGGTGCTGCGGTTTCTGCCACTCCCACGCCTGTGGGCCATGCGCATCCACCGCAAATTCCCCGCAATGCATGTGGCACGCGTGGCGGAAACGGCCTGAGGTAGCAAGTAAGTGCTGACTTAGGTCGGCAGTTACTCCATCACATTGCGTGCATGTGCATAAATTTTGGGCCTGACCCAACGGCGCTATGCGAGCGCGTTTGGCCCAGACCCGGGAGATCCTGTCGGTGCACTAGGAATGGGGTATCCAGTGCCCCTGACTTATGCACAGGCAGTAGTAGCACGTCCCCGCCAACACCAACACAAGACAAATAAGCCATTCTACGTGAGATCAAGAAGCGCATCAAGAAGATAACGTCAACATCCAAACCCCCGGCAGAGGCAGTCTACACTGGCTACCAACGCCGGCAAGCTCAATGCAACAGCCCAGGAGGGGCCCGAAGCGCGCTAGCCATGTCCCCAGTGCCTGCCGGGGACCGAGGCGTGCGCATCTTTAGGAAGACCCGGCAAGCCATCCCCCGGCAGGCGCGAGCTGATCGGCGGCCGCTCCACCACATCGCGACACCAGTCACTTGTCGGTGCGGTGTCGAGCCCTCAGGTGGCCAAGTGGCTCTCGCCAAGCATGTGGCGATGCACCAGAAGACAAATTATGCCTAGTTGACACCCGTCCAGAACCGTGTCAAGACACTAAGCAATAGCCAGCTAAGCGGTGGTGAGAGCTTGCCAGGGATGCATCCCCGCACGCCACCAAGACTTAGGTATTTTGTCCTAAATGCCAGATTTAGGTATGATAGCTCTGTTAGCTATCTAATCGATAGATAATGACTGTTTTGCCACTGTGGTTGCCCCTTTCCCTATAAAAGGAGGCCCAAGGCAACCTAGCTCAAGGTTCGGACTTTTGACACTTGTACTAGCGTAGTAGCTCACCCGAAAGCACCCCTTGCCGGGTTAGAGCGTTGCATGTGCTTCGTGTTCCCTGAGATCAATCCACCAAAGCAGGACTAGGGTTTTACGCTCCTCAGCCGCCCGAACCTAGGGAAAAACACCAGCGTACCATCGCCGTGCTGCTCCATGGCCTCTGCTCTTTGTGCAACATGACCTCCCCCTGCCGAACCACAAAGGGGCCTCTGGTCCCATAGGTGATCGTGTGCATCCGTGCCCCGACACCAAGGTTTTGAGAGAAAGACTAAACCAGGATCTCGTATGTATACTATAGCTAACTCACATATATCCTGATGTAAAAATCCTCGGGAAAGCATACGAGCTGCCAAGCTTGACTGTAACACTACAAATCCAAGTGATCTAAGTTACTTTATTACCATGCTAAGGAAACTCGTAATAGACCAAATCAAGACCATGTTTCCTTCCTAAGAATCCAATTTAATCGATCCACAAATACCATCCAATATAACATGATCCATTACAGGTACATGTCGGTGTGCTAGGATCGGGGGTACCCAGACCTGCCTGCCTGTGGCCCAGCGCGTGGCCCACCTCGACGGCCCAGTATGGCCTGGCGACAAACCCCTCAAGGCAAGACCCTCGCGAGGGCCCCAACCTCGTGAGGGGAACGGCGCCAAGACCTCCAGGGGAGCAGCCTCCCCAGGATGCCTCCTGAGGAGCGAAGATTCCTCTGCAGTGCCCGGCCTCAGGAGGCTGCGATGACGTGAGCCATGATGACCAAGGAAGGCGGGCGCCAGCGGGCGCAGCAGAGACAGTTTCCTCTTTTGTGCCAACGAGACAAGGACGAACGCGGGTTCCCATGGAACCCCCCAAAGGTTTCCATTCCCATGCAACAAGACCAAGACCACGGGCTCAGCTGGACAGATGTCATCGCCGAGACCACCTCTACATCACGCCAGAGGCTTTGCAGGCGAAGACCACCTTTAGTCAAGATAAGCTGTACCTCCTGTCCCCTTTCAAATTTGGCCGTTGTGGAATACCTTCCCACCTGTGCGATAAGGGAAGAGGACCGAGGCCACTATAAATAGGGGCTAGCCTCCACCGGAGAGGGGGACAGAACCACTCACACCCGAGAGCCCTCGCGAGGTCGCTCACCACTGTACTCATTCATCCTCAAGCCCACTCGTGAGGCCAAACCACCAAAGCAGGAGTAGTTTCTTACACCGCAAGGTGGCCCAAACCTGGGTAAATCTCGGTGTCCATCTTCTTGCGCTCTCGCGCATCTTCGGCAAGGTCTGGCTGTGGAGCGGCAGGTTTGAGACTTGAGCTGGTTGGGATCTTCGCACACGCCCCAGAGTTCGAACCTTCTTGGGTCTGCGGAGCCCTGATTCCGACATTTGGCGCGCCTGGTAGGGGCGTGTCGAAGCTGCATCTTCACCAGCCGCATTTCACCCTCGCCTTGTCGTCTCCATGGCGGGCGTCGCTCCCAGGGCCTGGCAGCCCATAGCCTATGGGGACGTAGTGGTTTGCCTGACCGCGCCCGCGGTCGCTTGTATCCTCGGCGGGTCGCAGGCGCCCGCGTCCAGTCGCCATGTCAAGCAGTTTCTCCATGAGGCGGGCGCAGCTCAGCCGCGGCTCGAGGCCCCGCAGAGCAGGGCAGAGCCGGAGACCGACATCACCTTCGACTCCAGGGACCATCCCAGGATGACGGTCGCTGCTGGTGCGCTCCCCATGCTGTGCACGCCCACCATCAGCAACGTTGCGGTCACCAAGACCCTCATCGACGGTGGCGCCAGCTTCAACGTCCTTTCTGTGGAGGCCTTCGATATGCTCCAGATGCCCTACGACCAGCTCGCGCCCTCCAGGCCCTTCTCAGGGGTGGTTAGAGGCTCCGCCACCCCTTTGGTGCAGGTGCGCCTCCCCGTCACCTTCGGCACCCGCGACAACTACCGCACGGAGCTGATCGACTTCGACGTGTCCCACATCGGCCTCCCGTACAACGCCATCCTGGGATATCCGACCCTCGCCAAGTTCATGGCGGCGACGCACCCAGGCTACAACGTCATCAAGATTCCTGGCAGTAGCGACATCATCACCGTGGCCGGAGATACCAAGGACGCAGTTCGAGCCCTCAAGCTCTTCTACAAGGCCGCAGCGGCCTCGTGCCCAGACGCCGGGAGCGTCGCACGCGAAGAAGGAGGCACCCCGCCCCGGGAGAGCATCACGCAGGTTTTGGAGGCCGCGCCCGTGAACAAGAAATAGATGTTCTCTCAGGACCGGGCTGAGATGAAGCAAGTGCTAGCTGACGACGGGAGCCCGAGCCGCACCTTCACCATTGCGCCGGTCTTCCCCCGGAGCAGGAGGAGGCGCTGGTGGACTTCCTCCACGTGAACAAGGACGTGTTTGCGTGGGAGGCGCGTGACCTAGTCGGAGTCCCAAGAGAGGTGATCGAACACCACCTAAGGGTGCGCCCCGATGCGCGCCCGGTGAAGCAAAAGGCAAGGCGACAAGCACAAGAGAAGCAAGCGTTCATCGTCCAAGAGGTCGGCAAGCTGTGGGAGGCCGGTGTCGTTCGGGAGGTATGGCACCCGGATTGGCTGGCCAACCCAGTCATTGTCCCCAAGAACAGTGGGAAGGAACGCCTGTGCGTCGACTTCACGAGCCTCAACAAGGCTTGCCCTCAGGACCCCTTTCCGCTCCCGCGTATCGACCAGATTGTGGACTCCACCGCCGAGTGCGATCTGCTATGCTTTCTGGATGCCTTCTCGGGTTACCACCAAATCAAGATGGCGGTGGAGGACGTCGAGAAGACGGCCTTCCTATTTCCGTGCGGCGTGTACTATTACTTGTGCATGCCCTTCGGATTACGGAACGCCGGTGCGACCTTTCAGCGGCTGATGTGCATTGCCCTGGGGCAGCAGCTCGGGAAAAATGTGGAGGCGTACGTTGATGACATCGTGGTCAAGTTGCGAGAGGCGGGGACCCTGATCGAGGATCTGGAGGTGACGTTCGCCAGCCTACGTCGAGTGAACCTGAAGCTCAACCCTGAAAAATGCATTTTTAGGGTCCCGTCCGGAAGCTGCTCGGTTTCTTGGTGTTGCACTGAGGGATCGAGGCCAACCCATAGAAGGTCAAAGCGATCGGGAATATGTGCCCTCCTAAGACCCTCAAGGAAATGCAGAAGCTCGCGGGTTGTGTGACCTCTTTGGGACGTTTCATCTCCAAGCTGGGCGAGCGCGCCCTCCCCTTCTTCAAGCTCATGAAGAGGAAGGGCCCAGTCGAGTGGACCCCTCAGGCGAACGCGGCTTTCGAGGACCTCAAGCGGTATCTCACGAGCCCACCCATCATGGTGGCGCCTCATCCTAGCGAGCCCCTGGTACTCTACTTGGCGGCCACCCCCCACTCGGCCAGCGCGACACTCGTGGCAGTCCGAGAGGAGCGCGCTGGCGCAGGCGTAGAGCAGGGCGGCTTGTGCGGGGCCACGCAACGCTCGCCGCCTCAGGACGGCGCTCCTGAGGCCCTCGTCACTTCATCGACCCTCGACCATCCGATATAACATGATCCATTACTGGTACTATCTGCGTTCTTGGATCGAGGGTACCTAGACCTGCCTGCCTGCGGCCCAGCGCATGGCCCGCCTCGACGGCCCAGTACGGCCTGGTGACAAACCCCTCAAGGCAAGACCTTCGCGAGGGCCCTAGCCTTGCGAGGGGAATGGCACCAAGACCTCCAGGGGAGCGGCCTCCCCAGGCTGCCTCCCGAGGAGCGGAGATTCCTATGCAGTGCCCGGCCTCAGGAGGCTGCGATGACGTGAGCCGTGACGACCAAGGCAGGCGGGTGCCAGCGTGCGCAGCAGAGACAGTTTCCTCTTTTGTGCCAAGGAGGCAAGGACGAACGCGGGTTCCCAAGGAACCCCCTAAAGGTTTCCATTCCGGTGCAACAAGACCAAGACCACGGGCTCGGCAGGACGGATGTCATCGCCGAGCCCACCTCTTCATCTCGCCAGGAGCTTTGCAGGCGAAGGCCACCTTTAGTCAAGATAAGCGGTACCTCCTGTCCCCTCTCAAATTTGGCCGTTGTGGGATCCCTTTCCGCCTGTGCGATAAGGGAAGAGTACCCAGGCCACTATAAATAGGGGCTAGCCTCCACCGTAGAGGGGGGCGGAACCACTCACACCCGAGAGCCCTCGCGAGGTCGCTCACCACTGTACTCATTCATCCTCAAGCCCCCTCGTGAGGCCAATCCACCAAAGCAGGAGTAGGGTCTTACACCGCAACATGGACCGAACCTGGGTAAATCTCGGTGTCCATCTTCTTGCACTCTCGCGCATCTTCGGCAAGGTCTGGCTGTGGAGCGGTAGGCTTGAGACTTGAGCTGGTTAGGATCTTCGCACACGCCCTAGAGTTCGAACCTTCTTGGGTGTGCGGAGCCCTGATTCCGACAGTAAACACCTAATACCAGTGATTGCCCATGTGTCTCCTAGAGTTTCTTTAGTCCCTGAATCCTTGAAAGGACTATCTCATCGTAGTATGTCCACCAATTCACATCAGGATGATCTAGTAGATTCCAAGATCAAGCTCATACATACCCCTAAATCAACTTTAATAACAATCCAATATTCCCAGCTTATAATTCACCAAGAAACATGGTATGATGATCAAGATCATCAGCCCAATTCCAACTTACTCCGAACCATGTGGGCTTACTTGTCATCAACACTTTGTTAGGGTCACCTATTTAAATCCAAATCTCAAGTCCACGAGAAGTCCTACTTGCTATTCCAAGCCATTATTGTAACCCCATCAATCCATGACTCATCAAAATCAAGTTACCATACCACCAAGAGATTCAGTTTGTCATCATAATTGTCCCACTAATTCCAATCCACTCAAGGGAGAAGCAAGTTATGCTACTCTATCAACTTTGATCCACCAAGTTCGTACACCAACATATGGGTCTTACGATCCACCAAGTTCATTTACCCACATGAAAGTCTCACAGCCCACCAAGGAGTCTCATCTATACCTTCAAGATTCCTACCATGGCTAAATCAAATCATAGTCTATAATTCGCATATACTCATGACGATCCTTCTTATGGCATCAAGGTTCTGGTGCTATCTTAAGAATGAAGGATGTTTATTCACTTTGATCACTAGTCCCATAATGAACCCAGTGCTCAGCAGGGGTTATTGAAGCTCAACAGGTGCTCTGGCGAACCCGTGTATTAATCTTGTGATCATAGGTTTGAGTTGGGGTAGCTTGTGAGGTCTAGGTTGGGCTAGGGAGGGGTTTCCAATCTTGAGGGAAAAGCATAACTCTACGGGATTGCGTCTGGTTGAGTATGTTGTAGTCAAAGTCTTCAGTGCTAGTTGTCTGTCGAGGTGGATCCTTGGTGCATCTTGTCTTGCTGGTCCTTAGTTGGAGAGATGGGGAATGAGGGAAAAGTAGCATAGAGGGGAGGTGCCTAAAGGGGGTTCTACTGTGCAGGTGCAATCAAACAGGTGCCGAAAAGGCCAAACACAACCAGTGAGATGATGTAGGTGATACAGTCACGTACTTGTTGCCTATGGCAAAAGTGCGACTTTCACCAAAACACAAACAGATAAAACAAGCAATACATAGCATGGTTCCATTCGAACCGTCACACGGACTCGACTTCACATAGGGGATACACGACTCATCCTACCCTAGGGGTTCTTGAACTCAGTAGTCGTGCTTGTTTCATGTCTTGGAGGGGAGTCCGCTTAGTCTTCTGGGTCTTCTTCAGGTGTCGCTATGTCTCTTGTTGTTGTTTGTTGAAACGGTCCGGGTTGTGCCTGGAGAGTCCTTGACAACTTCGCGTCTGGTGAGTTGACGACGAAGGTGATTCCTCATGGCTGTCGTTGACAGGACCTTCTCGTGTCTTCGTAATCGCGCCAATGCCTTCTTGTCTTCTAGGCCATCGAGGGTTCCAGGTAGGCAATCCTTTATGCAATTTCATCGTCAAGGCATGATAGAGTTCCGACTTGTTGGTCATGTTGATGATAATATCGACACCAAGAGCGGGGGGATGAAGAGAACTGTTTTTCCTACTCATTATGGTGAGGCGGACCAAATGGCGAGGTTCTCATCCACCGGTGGTTGCCGATACAACAACGGTAAGGACAAGGTTGCTCTATTAGCGATGCATACCATGACATTGTATGTCTCGTGCCCTGGTCACCGTTGTCCAAGGTGGCATCCTCCTAGGGCAGTGTCGAGGGTGTCACCATCTTCTGAGTCTTGATACCCTCATTCCTCGAGAAGGTATCTTCTGTTGGTATCTTCTTGTGTGGTGTCGCCAACTTGTGTCCAAGATATGGGGACAAATGTCTGGCAAGGTAGCTTTCTTCCAGGTTACCCATGAGGATTACAAGGAATCTGGTGGTCAGGGGCATAAGGATACTAACGACCGTTTGCAAGGTTTTGAAAAGCAGATGAGGAGAGCTAAGAGAAAAATGGTGGAAGTGCTGAGGCACAATTCTTCAGTCTCTTTGAAAGCTTAGAAGAGGTGAGAAATATAGAGGTTTTGTAAGCGGTTTTTGAAGGGTCTGAAAAAAATAGTCTTGTCCCATCTAACGTCCATGCTAACTAAGGGCTTCCTACAGTCAGGATGGCTCTGATACCATCTCTGTGGGGACCCCGACTCATAAGTCATGGTCACTGAATGTACATGCATAGTGACCCCAGAGATCAATGCTCACTGAACACACAAAAACTAAATAACAAGAGTCTTACATCCATTACGTACCGTTTTACTCAAATATGGCCCTTATGGCCAAGTCTTCATATGTTTGCAGAGGAAATCTGCAACGATAGCGTGAACCCATGCCATATGCCTTAACCCTGTAGGCATTCTGACCGGGAAGCGTCCTAGCTCGCACGTACGTCACCAAGGTAATCTTCTTCATAACCTGGTTTTTCATGCCTGACCAATAAAATAACCAGTGGCAAGCCAATGAGTACTTTGAATGTACTCGCATGCAATCCATGTTTTGGAACAAGGTATAATAATGCATGATATAGCACTAAGTAGGTAAGTTTGCATAAAGCTAATTTTGAGTGCAATGACATGATCAAATAACTTGCGTAAGCATGCATCAACAGTTGGCAGATATCCAAATGAACAAGTTACAGATATCATCATAAGTAGGGGGGTTGAACATCTCATGTTCAGTCATTTCACCAAGTCATCCGACTTAGCTTAAGTACCATCTTTTGTTCCACACATACACACCAAGTTTGGAAACCATGGACGTAGCCCAAGAGCGGTCATCCAACTATCCTTGACCGTGGACATGGCTATTCGAATAGTTTTACACTCTGCAGAGATTGCACACTTTACCGACAAGACTCGGGAAACTTCCCTGTCAAGCCACGACTCGCGGTATTGTTCATACCCGAGGTAAGTACCCGAATAATGCCTTTCCCTTGGCGACACTAAACAAAGAGTCCACTCGTTAGCCCAAGTCTTCATGATGTACAAACACGAGCCTTGCTCAACATAGTACCATCCATGAAGGGAGACAACGGTGTCTATAAAAATAGCCCATGATCGTTCTTTCTGGCACGACCCCGTATCGAGAGTGACCACATCACTCCCGCCACTAGTAACGCAGGCTCTCTGCTAGCATCAACCAAAGTAATCAACCAAGCCCCTTCCCATATAGGGGTAGAGGGGTTGTACATGTAACATTGGAGTAACGGTCGCAACTTAAACCAATCCGTTTTTGAAAACAATACACTCACTTTCCTCGGTACACCACTTCTTTCTCAAGTGGTTACCTAGCTCAACACCATCTCCCTCGGGCATTAGTGGCACCCGACGGGGTTTTCGATAAGTCTTTGAAATCATTTCTTTTCCGACACCATGCATACTCCCATACCACTTGCGTAGCAACTACTTAGCATCCTCACTACCTCCCACCTGCATAACCCTTATAGGAAGGTAGGGTCATGCTCGGTGCTAGTATCAATGGGTAAAACTTTTGGAGACAACCCATGAAGGTGGTCACCATAGCATCATGATCAACATATCAAAAATAAAGTGATATATGCCATGCAATAAAAAATGGGTTAGTAGACATGGTCAAAGGACTGCTTGCCTAGCTCAGCAAAGTCTTCGAGGTCTTCACACACTTCTAGTCCAACTCTGAGCACTTCGTCTACTTCGTCAACTATCGCCGGAAACAACCGCAATAAGCAACACAACAATCAGAGAAATAGAAGTGCTCTATAAAAAGGAGTTTTGTTTTTCTTGGACACCTCTGGTCATAAGAAAAATACCTAAAATAGCTCTAATGGAGTTGGATAAACGAGGCTTTTTGAATGGTGGAAATGAAGGTATTAATGGCCTTGTGAAAAGTGTACAAAAAATATTTTTACTAAAATAGGTGAATGCACCCATCAAATTGGGCTTGATTTTAGAAGATTTTTGGAAGTGGATTCACTGGATTTTGGAGTTGGGATGAATTCCATATGATTTTCCTAAGATGGAATAAATGGAAAATGGGCCATTTATTAGATCATCAGAGACAAGGTATGGCAAAAATGTTTAACATGGCTGAATAAACAGTTTATGACATTTAGGGCCTCTGGAATTAAATCCCTCCATTTAGAGTTTATTTGAATACTCTAGGTATTTTGCAAGGTGGTGTTTTCATAATTCAAATTTGAATTTCAATTTGAAAACTATAGAGAAGCTTGCAGGAAAAATGCGTAATGGACATTTTTTGACAGGATATGATTTTAGAATCCATTAGGAATTTTAATCATCAAGTTTGGAGTTAAAATAAATTTACTATGAATTATTTAGTGCCACTGGAAAAGAAAAAGAAAAAGGGATTTTAACAAAGGGCCAAACTGCGCATTGGGCGCAACATAGCAAATGGGCCGGCCCAGTGGCTTGGCCAGGCGGCTCAAGTTTGGAGTTCGGCGAAGGCGGACTAGGGCCGATCCCGCCTCCACTTAGCTTGGCGAGGCCCACCCGTCGGCCTCGCTGACTGACCGACAGGACGGACCCGGTGGCTGACGGGGCCTTCTCCTACCTCCTGCTGAAGGGGACAGAGGAGCTTCGCCGGCGTCCGCCGGCACTACCAACCGCCGGTTCAGGCGCCCGAGCAACCGCCGGGTTCAGCAGGCCGGGACGCACCGGCCGGTACTAGCCATGCTCGGTGGGGAAGGCCGGGTCGAGGAGGGCATCATCCATGACGGACGCATCCGACGGCCACGACGGTAGGGGATCCACAGCCGTGCCAAGAAGAAGCTGGGGGAGGAGGGAGACCCCACGGGGCTTGGGCCTCCTCTGGTTTCAACCACGGGGCAGGGGAGACAGGGGAGACGCGGCATGCCCATGGCCATGGCGGCGGCCATGCCTGTCATAGGAGGAGGAGGAAGGAGCGGGATGAGCCATGGGCTTGTCCACGAGGTAGCTGAGAGGGGTAGGGGTGGACTAGGGGCACCAGGGCGCGCTGGGAGAGGCCTTTAGACAGGGGCGACGAGGGGGAGCTCGGGTGCACCTTGGATGCTCTCGAGCGCCAAGCACGCGCGTGACTGGGCTCCTTTGGCTATATCCTGATGTCGTGGAGGGCGTGGGATGTCTAGGGGGACGCCTGGCATGCGGGGGCATCCTGCCGAGGCCAGACGCGAGCTACATGACACGTTCTTGTGGCAGAGCGCCCTTGCTGCATGCCAATGGCGTGGTCACCATGATACATTGTGTCCAGAGCAAGCCTTTAGTGGGGAAAAGATGTCTGTATAGTGGGGCACACATCGCACAGGTTGCTGAAAAAGTTGCAGGGTAAATGGAGCTGGGTAGATGGCGTTCTCTCAGGGGGTAAGTTTGCATCAGCAGATTTGGGTGCCAGATCAGGGTTTTTACTGGGGGCCATTTGGGGTAAGACATTGTCTAGTGGTCATGCGCGTGGAGGGACTACGTAACCACCAATTTACAGCTTAGGTAGATGAGTGTACAGGGTACATGTAGTTCAAAGCCATATTTGCTGCCAAAATCTAGTTTTAGATGGTCTACTCACATTTTCCATATGAGCCTACCAATTATGGTTTTGGATTGATGTAATAACATGCAAGTGATGTTGTGGTACAGTTTGGGGCAATCATAAATACAGAATAGAAGGAGAGGGGAAAGAAAGGCATGCCAATGTATCGAAATAGTAAAAAGGAGGGGTTTTACCCACCAATAATTGTTCCCTGGCCAAGAGAGAGTCACTGGAGGTAGAATGGGGCTAGAAGGTACTGTGGTAAAAAGTTGGAGGCAAGGGGAATCTTTTTGGGTCAACTTCCCTTGTCCACAAGCTTATGGCTCAAGGTGTTTGTGCTGTGATTGGGGTAGGCAGAGGAATCCTATGGCCTTGAGATTTACCAGCATTAAATGGTAAGTCTAGTTGGTCCTGATAACAAGTTTTCAGCTCAGTTGAAGAAAGTTGATAAGACAAACTTGGTAAACCCTAGAAAACAATAGGATCAGGTTTGTGTAGATCTAGTCATGCTAAGCTAATCCCCATGATGCACCACTTGGGGTAGTGTCATTATTTTGGTATTATAGCATGTCCACAAAATTTGAGGTGAATTGGGAATACTTGGCTATACAAAGTTGCTCAATTTTAGATCTGGACAGAGAGGGTTTTGAAATATTTCGGTGAATCAAAGCAATGGTAATTAATTTGAACCTTTCCAAGATCATCACATATAGCATGTGTGACTTGCTGGAATTTTCCTGGATTTATTAGAGAATATTTCTTATAGAAATATTTGAAACACAAGAATTATGCAGAAAGGGTTTAGAAGGGTTTTGTCCAATATTTTGAACATGACCATGTGTTTAAACTCTTATATATGGAAAATATATGTCCACTGATTTTCCCTAAATTTTCTCAAATATTTTGAACGCATAAAAGTTATTTTTCCCTATAGAAGACCATTTCTGGTCTTAACAAAAAGACTTTAAGCAAAATAGGAAAATAAATTTTAAAATAATTAGTTTTTGGTTTTGGGAAGTATTTTGGATAATAGGATCCAAATAAAATATTTGGGGCAAAACATACTCCCTAACTTGAGGACTTGTAGTACAAATCTCAATTAAGGGGTTTTTGAAAGCTTAAATGAAATAAATGATTTTAGGTCAAAATAATATTTTGTAAAAAATAGTTTTAGATCCTATACACATGGTATGGTCATTGGACAAAGATTTGGATCAAGGAAATGGGTTTTTAGAGAAGAAGGAATTTTATGAATTAGAGCACGAGCAAGCAAACAAGCAATCAACAATCAAGTCAAGCATCATAAGCACGCAAAAAGTTTTAATAGGTCCTAAGTTTTGAGCTATGTTGTCTTAGACAGGAGAGGCAAAACAAAGGGTGTGAAGCAAAGTCCAAGGGCAAGGACCCCAAGCGCAAGGGCCCTGTCATGCTTGCGGCGGAGCCCGAGCAGAAGCGTGGGCGCGACCGCAACCAAACGCCAAAGAAGCCCTTCTGCGCCTACTACAACATGAACTCCCACAACACCGAAGACTGCTACGAGTTCAGGCACCTTGGATGGGGCTGCACTGGTCGCCACGGCTGTCGCTAGGAGCGCGCAGGGTCGCGGCGACGGCAGCAAAAGTGGCCGCTGGCGACAACAGCCCCCAGGGCTGACAGAACAAGTCGCGGCATGCCGACCCTCAGGACAACGCCGCCCCTCCACGCACCAACGACCCCTCTCCCGCTGAGAACGCTGGGGGCTACCAAGAGCCCCGCAGGGTGGCATGCATCCTCGGCGGGACCAAGGCCCCTCCATCCAACCGCCTCTTCAAGCAGTTCTCTCGCGAGGTGAACGCGGCCCTCCCGGTGCTCGAGTCCTCTAGCCGCCTGAAGTGGTCTGAGCTCCCCGTCGCCTTCGACGCCAGCGACCACCCCAAATCCACGAAGGCCGTGGGGGCCATCTCCCTACTATGCACCCCCACTATTAGCAACGTGGCCGTCACCAAGACCCTTATCGACTGCGAGGCGGGGTTCAACGTGCTCTCTGTGGAGAACTTCAAGACGCTTCAACTGCCCTACGAGCGACTGATGCCCACTAGGCCCTTCTCAGGTGTCACCCATGGCTCTACTATCCCGCTGGGTCAGGTGCGCCTCCTCGTCACCTTCGGCACCCGCAGGAACTATCACGCGGAGTTCATCGACATCGATGTGGCTCACATTAGCCTGCCCTACAATGCCATCTTGGGCTACCCGGCGCTCTCCAAGTTCATGGCCATAACTCACCATGACTATGGCCTCGTCAAGATGCTCGGCTGCGGAGGCACAATCACCATCCGGTGCGACGAGAAGGAGGCGATGCACACCCTTGAGCATGCCTACAAGGCCACCGCCACCACGTACCCAGCCGATGTACATAACCTAAGGCTTGCCGAGGAGAAGCAGCCCCTGCTCTCCCAGGGGTGGGACGAGTCCAAGAAGGCGTTGTTGGATGAGGGCGAGAGAGGCTCCTCCCACGCCGTCAGCGACGACCCTTCCACCAAATAGGAAGGAGCGCTCGTTGCCTCCCTCCGGGAAAGCTTTGATGTGTCGGCATGGACAGCATCCGGCATGCCTGGCCTGCCGAGGGAGGTGATCGACCACTACATAGCCGTGCTCCAAAGCGCGTGGCCCATCAATCTCCAAGATGGAAGAATTGCTCGTGAAGCTCCCAGCTCGGGTGGATCATCAACCCCTCCCAAGTCTCCAAGCCACATGGCGGGAGGCGCATGTGTGTCAACTTGGTCGCCCTCAACCATGCTCGCCCCGCAAGTCCCTTCGCTCCCTCATCTCCACTCATGTGTATGCCATTCAACCTGGAGGGCACCGCAGTCACCTTCGCGAGGTTGATGCGCATGAGCCTGGAGTCCCGCATCGCGGGTGTGGTTCACAACCACCCACCGGCCCACCGCGGCCCCACTCATGACGGCGGAGGGTGTTACGGTACAAAACACATGGAATGCCCTTCACACCGTAAGTTCTATCCATGCTCCATGGATACAAGCGAAATGCAGTTGTACATGCTCCGGGGCTCTCTCTAACTATGCTGCCTTCGGCACGTGAGAGTCCCTTCCCACTCTCGTGGTAGTCCCATGCTCAGCGCTGGCGGATACCCCATGCTCAGACATGGCGGACTTTTGACAATGACGGTGCTTTTCAGCTGCATCAACCTCAAGCTGGCCCGTGTCCGTCATGGTAGCGTTTCTGTCATCTTTTTGAGGGGCGCCTATCGGCCACAACCTCAAGCTGATCTGTTTTGAACACGGCAGCATGTATTTTTCTGTAGTGTAATGAACTTGCTTCATGCATCAGTAAAGCTTATTTCCTTCAGGACCCCTGTGTGCTTGCAGCTGAGTACGCCTCAGGAAGGGCGTGAGCTCGTGGTCTCCCCCATGTCTGTCATGCGAGCGGGGGCTGGGTATGGTGTCTGTGCTCGGGTCAGTCCCTATAGCACTTCATGACCCAAGCGACTGAGCTCTGGCTCGCGGGCCTGCTCCTGTGTACGTCACGTCATCAGGTCCTTGGTGCTCTTGTCTCCTTGCGTAACACCCACAGGCGACCCTGAGAGCGCGCCCCGCTGCATTTCTTGGCTACTCTCCTCGTGCAGGATATCGAAAGCCTCAGGAGACCTCCTCGAGAGGCCTCGCGAGGAGCATCCCATAGGCAGAGGGCTTCGCGAGGGACCGCGACTCACGATCCGCTCCCTGCGGGGAATTCGCCCCAAGTCGCACACCTCGAAGGACCTAAGTCTAAAAACACCCTTCGGGTTTCCTCCCCCTCGTTTCCCTCTCGAGGCATCTCGATCTCCTTGGCATGAGCCGCCTATGTGTCAACGGGGGACCCTGAGCATCGTGTCTCACGGCCTCCAACCAGCCCTAAGAGCCCTACACCCTCTGGCCTTGTCAAGCCCTCGCTCTAGGCATACCAGCGACGGTGTAGCCCGCATCGGGGGCTGGGTCCCAGCGACGCAACACACAAAGGCAACATAAAAAGGGAAAAAAAGGCCTCAGAAGGAAAATAGAAACACGCAACACATCAAGTACTTAAGATAAAAGTGCCATACGAATGTTTTCACGCCCCCATGAGGCCAAGTGATTCACAGTGCAACATGAAAAGAAAGATACAACCTCAAGTGGAGGAGGCGCCGTCTTCGTCGTCGTCGTCGGGAAGGTCCGCGTCAAGGCTGCCGCCTTCTTCGGAGTGCTCGACCTGCATGAACCGCTCGATAAGGGAGTCCACGTGATCGCGCACCTCCTCCCTGAGCGGGTCCTAGAGCTCCACAGGCAAAGGCCCCACGACGTGGGAGCAGTCGAAGGCAGGGTCGTGGCGGCGAAGGTTGGAGAAGACGCGCGTCGCCGCGCAGTCCAGGAGGTCGTGCCCCCCCCCTCGATGGCTTCGTCCACATTGGAGGCCCCTGAGTCTAGCGCCTCCACCACCTTCGTGAAGAAGTCGAGGTAGCCCCCGTCATAGTTCACGTGGGGCAGTGTCGGGACGTCCTCGACAAAGTGACTAAGCGCTCCTCCAGCGTGTGTGGCGAGGCCCAAGAAGAACTTGGCGTGTATCGCTTGCATAGTTTGAGTCTGCGCCTCTTCGTCCTTGGCCTTTTGCATGGCGTCAGCAGCTTCACCGACCTATGCCTGGAGCGACGCCAGCTCAGCCTCGACCTCTCCTTTGCCCTCGACGGAAGCCTGGAGGTCTCCCTCGGGGTCCTGGAGCTGGGCCTTGAGCTCGTCGACCTCCTTCAGGAGCTCGTCGCGCCTGAGATGGAAGCGGGCTTCCTGTCGCGCCAGCTTGTCGCGGTACTCCTCCAGGGCGGCTCCTGCTCCCTGGCAACCCTTGCATAGGCATCGGCACTATCTGCGGCCTCCCTCCTCTCGAGCTGGGCATTGGTCGTGTCGCGCTGCCTCTCAGGAAGCCCTATCAGCAAGGACCTGGCTCTCCATGGTCACGAGGCGCTCGCGCTCCACCTCCTGGTCGGAGGCGGTCCGGGCGGCCTCT
Organism: Elymus sibiricus; assembly: GCA_039707655.1. Lineage (NCBI taxonomy): Eukaryota > Viridiplantae > Streptophyta > Magnoliopsida > Poales > Poaceae > Elymus > Elymus sibiricus. The sequence continues at coordinate 214,638,666 of CM077667.1, forward strand.
CGCTCTCGGAGAGACATGTCGGCCTCCCATCCGGCGACGACCTCCTCCCTCCAAGCCAACACCTCCTCGCGGGCGATGTACTGCCGCTCGTGCGCAACAGCCGCCTCTTCGTGCGCCCGGAGCTCGTTCTCGCGAAGGATAGCTTGCTCCTCTGCCTTGAGAGCACGGGATTCGGCCTCCAGGGGCCGCTCGTCAGCCGCCTCCGCCTCACGGATGGCGCTCTCCCATAGATCCTTGGCATCATGAGCGGCCTTCTGCCCTTTCTCCTGGGCCACCTCATCTTGCCGCCAGCCCTACTTGACGGCCACCTCAAGCTGGCGCCATCCGCGGCCAGGCTCAGACGCTCGGCTTGGAGGCACGTTTCCTCTGCCCGAAGTTTCGCCTCGAGTGTGTCGAGGACGGCGTGAGCACTCCCAAATGCCCCGTGCCGGACCAAGACGCTGCTACTGACCCTTTGAAGCGCCAGGTACGGGGATGCCCCGGCGCCGCCCCCATGGTGGCCACCCGCGAGGTCCCTGCGGGGGTCTCCGCTTCCACAAGGCCTTTGCCCTTGGATAGGGCAACGTCGCCAGCCGGGCGTCGAAAGTAGGGCGCGGTCCCCTCCACGCCTGGCCGGGACGATGCCTGATGGGGGCTCGTCACAGCTCCCCGGTGAGCACCCTCAACGTCGGGCGCCTCCGAAGGCGCCCCCCTCCCCAGGCGGGGGAGGCAGGTCGTCGCGTGGGGCGGCAGGCATTCCACACCTTTAATCCGCCAGTTCCTGCTTCGCCCAGGACTCCGGTTGGTGAGCAAGGCCTCCAAGTCCCGCAGGACCTGGCGGGGAGGCGGAGGCCGTCCCGGCAAGCGGTACGGGCGAGGGCGTCGCAAATGAGTCAGCCCTTTTGCCTCTTGTGGGCGGACGCCCTGTGGGATTAGTGGTTCATCTTACTAGCCCACTGTGTGGCGGGTAGTAATAAACAAGGGAGGCCATCGAACTTACTCATCGGCGGCGGCCCAGCGCCTCTTCGTGGGAAGGGACCTCGAGTGGCTGCTGCCACAACTCCTAGGGGAGGAGAACAGCGGCGTGGAATCCATCTGCGCTCCGGCGGTGATGGGGGCACTCCTCTTTGGCGCCATGGTAGAGGAAGGCGCAGACAGAAGAAAGGCGGCGAGCGGCGAGTGCGGAAGGAAGGAGGAGCAACGCAAAGGGGAGGCGTGTGGCAGAAGGCGAGCAATGATGGTTTCGCCCGGCGCGCATGGCAGTTTTCTAGGCGGGCGCACGGTTCCCAGGGCGTCGTGGGGGGAGTGGGAGCATCCCGTCCCATCCTGGCTGACATGCGTCACTTCCTGGCCCGGCAATTCATGCGGCATGCGATGTTTCGTGCTTCACCTACGGAATGTGCGCACCGCGGAACGTGTGCGCCGCGGGCCCAAAGGCTACTATCGGACCAGTGGGAACCAAGGTACGACGACCCGTCTGCCTCCGGTCTAGGATGCGATGCTTGGGCCGGCCCAAGGAAGATGACCTTGCTCCGGCCACTCCGAAGGAAGTCGACTCGCGAGGGGCAGGCCTCGCGAGGTCCTTTGCCTCTAGGCCGGGCCCTGCAGAGGTCGTCAGGCGCCAGGTCGTTTCACGAGGCTCCCCTCACGGGGCGGCCTCATGAGGCTCCCCTCGTGGGACGGCCTCGCGAGAATCGACGTACGACGTCAGCTACGGGGTCCCATGCCTATCACGTGGCTGACGCGCCCATGTAGAGAAGGACGACAGAGGCGCACCAGCTGACGCGGACATGGAGGATTTCATCTTTGGTGATTAAGGCGCAGAGCCCGCTGTTCATCCAAAGGCAGGTCCCCAAAGCTTGCCCGTTTGGTGAAACAGGATCAAGATGGATCATCGTGGTAGGATGGAGGTCATCGCCGAGCCCACAAGTGTGTTACGATGACTACTTTACCAGGCGAAGACCACCTTTAGTCAGGATGAGTCTGAGCACCAGTCCCCCTTTGAATTACTGCCCTGTGGAGACCCTTTCCCGCTCAGATTTTCGGGGAGGAGGACCAAAGCACTACAAAGGGGGCAGGGCCACTTCCATGTAGGGGGGTCGATTCATTCTCTCCTGGACACCTCGTGTACTGGAGCCGCAAGCTCTCCCATGCAAAGCAATCCAACACAAGCATGAGTAGGGTTTTACACCGCACGGTGGCCCGAACCTAGGTAGCTCGTGCGTCCCCGTCGTTTCCGGTGAGAGGGGGTGAGTTCACCGCCGATCTTGCTGTGTTTGTCATCGTGTTGCAGGTGCCAAGCCAAGTCCCCTAGTGTTCGAACCCTTGTTCTCGGAGAAGTTCTTAGACGCAGATCCCACACTCCGACAAGTGGCACCATCACTCTCCGCTGTGATGAGAAGGATGCAGTGCGCACCGTCGAGAGCACTTACAAGGCTGCCGCCACTGCCCATCCTGCCGATGAGGATGACGTCGAGCCTGCTGAGCCTACACCCGTGAATAAGTTGATGTTATCTCAGGCATGCGCTGAGATAAAGAAAGTGTCGCTGGATGACTGTGGCTCCGGGCTCATCGTCCCCATCGGCAACAGCCTCTAGGCCAAATAGGAAGGCGAGCTCGTTACCTTCCTTAGGGCAAATGCTGATATGTTTTCCTGGACACCATCATGCATGCCCGATGTGCCAAGGGAGGTGATTGAGTACTACCTAGCCGTGTGGTCCAACACACGGCCCGTGAAGCAAAAGGCACGATGCCAGGAGATAGAGAAACAGAAGTTCATTGTTCAAGAGACCAAGAAGCTTCAAGAGGCAGGCTTCATCCGAGAGGTACTTGACCCCGAGTGGGTTGTCAACCCTGTTGTGGTCCAGAAGCATAGCGTAGAGGGGCGGATGTGCAACGACTTCAGTGATGTCAAGAAGGCCAGCCCCAAGGACCATTTTTCGATGCCATGCATCGACCAGATCATGGATTCTACCGCCAGGTGTGATCTACTGTGCTTCCTGGACGCCTTTTCAGGCTACCATCGGATCAACATAGCCAATCAAGATGAAGAGAAGACTGTTTTCCTCACCCCCTACGGAGTGTACTCTACATCTGTCTGCTCTTCGGCCTGAAGAGTGGAGGAGCTACCTTCTTGAGGCTAATGCACAAAGTCCTAGTGCCTCAAATGGAAAGGAATGCAGAGATCTACGCCGACGACATCGTCATGAAGACGCATGAAGCAAGCTCCCTCATCAAGGACCTCGAGGAGACCTTCTCCAACCCGCGCAAGATCATCCACAAGCTCAATCCCGCCAAGTGCGTGCTACTTGTAAACTGCATTGTCGTTTTCCCCGAAGAGGAGGGGAGATGCAACATAGTAGAGATAAGTATTTCCCTCAATGAGAACCAAGGTTATAGAACCAATAGGAGGACCACGCAAATTCCCATCTTCAGCACCTACACACAAAAGATTAAACACTTGCGCCCAACGCGGGCAAGACGGTTGTCAAGCCCCTTGAACTTGTTACTTGCAAACAATAGGTAGTGATAGATAGATAATATAAATATAAAATAATATTACAGTAAATAAATGGCAGCAATATTTTTTTAGTTTTTGTAATATACTTTGTGAAGACCCGGGGGCCATAGTTTTCGCTAGAGGTTTCTCTCTGGAAGAAAGCATACGATGGGTAAACAAATTATTGTTGGGCAATTGATAGAAAAGCACATAGTTATGCAATATTTATTCACAACAATAATCATGTATATAGGCATCACATCCATAAACAAGTAGACTGAATCCTACCTTCATCTACTGCTATTACTCCACCCATCGACCATTGTCCAGCATTCATCTAGAGTATTAACTAAAAAACAAAGTAATGCTTGGAGCAAGATGATATGATGTAGACCAAGTAAGTCCAATAAATATTAATAAACCCCATCATTTTCCCCTTAATGGCATTAATACAATCTGTGTCTTGACCCCTTATGTCACGAGGATAGAGCACCGAAAGATTAAACCCATCATAACGCACGACTCCCACTGAAGATAAATCAATCAAGTTGGCCAAACCAAACCAATAGATCAGAGAGCAATATGAAGCTATAACAATCATGCATACAAGAATTCAGTAATGACTCAATATATTTTCATAAATAATATGAACATAAACCCACAATTCATTGAATCCCAACAAACACACAGCAAAGTTACATCGAATATATCACCGCGTGAATCGCAGTGAACTTTGTATTGAAATCATAGAGAGAGAGAGAGAGAGCCATCTAGGTACTAGGTATGGACCCGTAGGTCTGTGGTAAACTACTCATCAATCATCATGGAGGCAGCAAGGTTGATGTACAGACCCTCTGTGATCGATCCCCCCTCCGGCAGGGCACCAAAACAGGGCTCTAGATGGCCTCCCATCGGAACAGAGACTTGTGGCAGCAGAAAAAGTATTTTGGCTGGCTCTCGGGTGATTTCCCGATTTTAGAGAATATAGGTCAGGAGGCTGTGGGAGGTGGTCCCAAGCCATCAGGGCGCGGCCACCCCCTGGGTGCGCCCTGTTGACTTCGCGCCACCTTGGGTGGCCTCCGGTCTCCCTCCGAAGCTTCCAGGTCTTATTTTTTGTCTAGAAAAAATAATCAAAAAAATTCGGGGGTATTTGGACTTTGTTTGGTACAATATTCTTGAAAGGCCAAAAACAAGCAGAAAACAACAACTGGTACTGGGCACTAGGTTAATAGGTTAGTTCACAAAAATGAAATAAAACATCATATAAATGCATATAAAGTATCCAAGAATGATAATATAGTAGGATGGAATAATCAAAAAAATATAGATATGTTGGAGACGTATCAGCATCCCAAGCTTAATTCTTGCTCATCCCCGAGTAGGTAAATGATAAAAACAGAATTTTTGATGCGACATGCTACCCAACATGTAATCTCTTTTAGGTATGATCTTTGAGAAACGATGAACTAATAAACATCAACATAGTAATATCCATAAACATAAGCAATATAATCGTTAACTTTCAAAATATACGATCCTTAAAGAACATTACTCCCCACTCATTTTATCATATTTGCATGGCATGACTCCGTCTTCACCACATAAGTTCAGATCATGAGCACCACGACGTCAAGTCAGGCAATTGGATCATACTTCTAACGTGCTTCAGCATTTTTAACCTCACTCAATACTTGAGCATGAACCATGGATATAGCATATGGGTGGAATAGAATATGGTGGTAGATATCAAAAGGAGTCAAAGTGGAAAGAAAGTCTCACATCAACTAGGCATATCAACAGGCTATGGAGATGCCCATCAATAGATATCAATGCGAGGATTAGGCATTGCCATGCAACGGATGCACTAGAACTATAAGTGCATGAAAGCTCAATGGAAGCTAAGTGGGCGTGCATCCAACTTGCTTGCTCCTGAAGACCTCGGGCATTTGAGGAAGCCCGTCATCGGAATATACAAGCCAAGTTCTACAATGAAAACTTCCCACTAGCATATAAAAATGACAACTCAGGAGACTCTCTATATGAAGAATATGGTGCCACTTTGAGGCAAAAGTGTGGTAAAGGATAGTAGCGAAGTCCCTTCTCTCTTTTTCTCTTATTTATTTATTTTCTCTTTTTCTTTGTTTCTCTTATTTTTCCCGTTTCTTTTTTCCTTTTTTTCTTTTTTCTTGGTGGGCTTATTAGGCCTCCCCCATTTTTTTATTTTGCGCCCGGAGCACATCCCGACTTGTGGGGGAATCATTACTCCATCATCCTTTCCTCACTGGGACAATGCTCTAATAATGATGAATATCACACTTTTATTTACTTACAACTTGATATAACAACAATGATGAAAAAGAAATAACTCAATATGAATGCCTCTGGAAGTGTACCAAGATGTGCAATGATCTAGCATAACATGTAAACAATGATGAACGGTGGCTGAGCCACAAATAGTATGTCAGCTACATGATCATGCAAAGCAATATAATGATGAACACACAAGTCATGTGATGTAACGGTGGAAGTTGCATGGCAATATATCTCGGAATGGCTATGGAAATGCCATAATAGGTAGTTATGGTGGCTGTTTTGAGGAAGATATAAGGATGCTTATGTGTCATAGAGCGTATCATATCCCGAGATTTGGATGCACCGACGAAAGCTACACCGATCCTCGAGGTGAGAATGGCCAATGCACGGTACCGAAGAGGCTAGCATATGCGAAAAGGTGAGTGTGCGTACATCCATGGATTCACATTAGTCATAAGGAACTCATATACTTATTGCAAAGCCTTATTATCTCTCTCAAATCAAAGTACTACTGCATACCCCTAGGGAGGAGGTTGGGAGGAGTTAACCATCACGCGCCTCCGACCCGAACAGCACTAGGATTTCAAAGAGGAATAAGAATGCTCACACATCATCATCATGCCATAACCAATATTTAGATGAATAACAAGTAAAATGCTTTAACAACCGATATTTCTACTAACCAACAATCATGAACTCATGCCCTTTCATATTAATACATCAATATTATTAACCGACAATCTCTCTTATAAGGTGAGCTACATGAAGGTTTTGATTATACACTCCCTGAATACCTATCCTTTTTGGACTAGTCTTATAACCCATGCAAATTACCGTCACTATTTATTAGACTCTCGAACAAGTTTAAGTGAAGCACGAGAGTTCAATTATTTCTATAAATCTTCACAGCAACGTGCTCTAAAGATATAAGTGAAGAACTAGAGCAATTGCTTAGCTCAAAAGACATAAGTGAGGCACATAGAGTATTCTAATAAATCATGATGAACATGTGTCTCTCTTAAATAGGTGTGTCCAGCAAAAAATGAATGTGGTAAAATAAAAATAAAGCAAACTATAACACATGACGCTGCAAGCAAAACACATATCATGTGATGAATAAAAATATAGCTCCAAGTGACATACCGATGGAATGGAGACGAAAGAGGGGATGCCTTCCAAGGCATCCCCAAGCTTAGACGCTTGAGTATTCCTAGAATTTTACCTTGGGTGCCTTGGGCATCCCCAAACTTAGTCTCTTACCACTCCTTATTCCTTCATCCATCATGATCGCACCCAAAACTTGAAAACTTCAGCACACAAAACTCAATAGAAAACTCGTGAGATCCGTTGGTATAATAGGTAAATCAAAAACTTTAGGTACTTTTATAAATTGATTCATATTTTATTATTGCATAAGTTACTGTATTGTAACTTCTCCATGTCTTATACCCCCTGGTATAATACATAGCATCATCAAAACAAGCAAACTATGCAAGCAAAAACAGAATCTGTCTAAAACAGAATAGTCTATAATGATCTGCGCAAACACCATACTTATATAACACCTAAAATTCTGAAAAAATACGAAAACTTGGGAAGTTTGTATACCAACACTTTGTAAAAAATTCAGATCAAAAAGACATTCCAGTAAAATCAGAGAAATTCTGCACTGGACACAAAAGTTTCTGTTTTTGCACCGTATCAATTCTACTATCTTCCAAATCAATCCCAAAGGCTTTACTTGGTACAAACACTAATTAAAACATAAAAACACAATAAAGATAACTATTGGGTTGCCTCCCAACAAGCGCTATGGTTTTATGCCCCTAGCTAGGCATAATGCATAGTATCAAGTGTTGTCAACCTTGACACTCAGTCCATAGGTGGCCCTCATAATGGATTCATAATGTGGTTTAATTATCTTTCTAGGGAAGTGTTCCATCCCTTACTTTAGTGGGAATAGGAATCTTATGTTTCCCTTCATATGAACAATAACACCTATAATTTGTAAGAAATTCCTAGCAAGTATTATTGGACAAGACGGATTACATTCAATATCAAGCACAATGAATTCCACGGGCACATAATTTCTGTTAGCAAGAATAAGAACATCATTTATTCTACCCAATGGTTTCTTAATAGTGGAATCCGCTAAGTGCAAGTTAAGGGAACATTCATTTCTATCAGTGAGACCTAGCACATCACATAAAGATTTCAGTATAGTGGAAAAGCTAGGACCAAGATCACGCAAAGCATTGAATTCATATTATTTGCGATTTATTTTAATAGTAAGTTCCCACTCATCATGCAACTTTCTAGGAATAGAAAATTCTACCTCAATTTTTTCTTCATGAGCTTTTAGCATAGCTTCTACGATATGTTTAGTAAAAGCCTTATTTTGTTCATCGGCATTGGGTGAACTAATTCGGATTACAGCACAAAAATACATTCTACTAAAGGGAAATTATCATAACTGAAGTCCTTGTGATCCAAGATAGTGGGTACATCACGAGCTAAAGTTTTGACCTCTCCAAACCCCCTTTTTATATTTTTACCATTAAAATCATCACCCTCCGAACAAACAGGATGCCCTCTACTTAAGTTGACTCATATCCAGTCCATTTATCATCTATTTTCAGATTAGTAAACAAGTATTCAATGGGAGAAGTACCAATCATTTTAATATCTTCAACGTGGTTACGGTAAAAATCGGGTGGAAGAGCTCTCGCTTAGCTCGTAATCCAACGGTCTTGTCCTTACTTTCATTAATAGATATTTGGATGGATTTAGTAGATTCATTAATATCATGCTTGGGTGGCAAAGTTTTACTTTTAAGAGTTTCCACATCATGAGCAATCCTATCCACGTTTCTAGCCATATCGTCAACTTTATGCAATTTTGCTTCTACCATAGTATTGAAAATCTTTTGAGAACTAATAAATTCTTTAATAGCGTTCTCAAGATCATTAGGTATCCTATTATTATTCGGTGAATTTCCATAGGAATTACCATAAGAACTGCCATAATTATTAGAGGAATTACCAGGATACGACCTAGCATTGAAATAACCTCAATAAGCATTATTGCGAAATTATTTCGCGAGACAAGGTTCAGATCAATAGCATCATTATTTTTCTCAATCAAAGTATACAATGCAATATCATTAGGATCAACTTGAGCATTCTTATTTGCAATCATATTCATAAGAGCATCCATTTTATCACTCAAAGTAGTATTTTTTTCGACGGAATTTACCTTCTTACCAGGTTGAGCTCGCTCGGTGTGCCATTGGAAACAATTTGTCATGTTATTGTCCAGAAGTTTTGTAGCTTCTCCTAAAATCACCTCCATAAAGGTACCACCTGCAGCAGAATCTATAAGGTTTCTATATACAAAGTTCAGTCCCGTATAGAAATTTTGTATAATCATCCATAAATTTAATCTATGAGTGGGAAAATTTCTAATCATCATTTTCATTATCTCCCATGCTTGTGAAACACGTTAATTCTCATGTTTTTTAAAATTCATAATTTGGTTTTGGAGAGATATAATTTTAGCGGGAGAAAAATACTTGGCAATAAAAGCATCCTTACACTTATCTCATGTTCCAATACTATTGCGAGGCAAGGATGAAAACCAAGTTTTAGTTTTATCTCTTAGTGAACAGGAAATAATTTCAATTTAAACACATCATTATCCATTTCCTTTTGCTTTTGCATATCACATAATTCAACAAAGGTATTAAGATGCGAAGCGGGATCCTCATTAGAACTTCCCAAAAAATGTTCTTTCATAACAAGATTCAATAATGTAGCATTGATATCATAAAACCGCACTAGTGGAGGGTGGTATTGGAGTTCTAATAAAATCATTATTATTAGTATTTGCGAAATCACACAACTTAATAGTATCTTGAGACATGGTGACGAAACAAGTAAACTGGCAAGCAAACGAGTAAACTAGATAGTAAACTAGATAACTAAGCAAACAAGCAAATAGTAATATTTTTTATTTTTTATTTTTATATAAAGTAAAATATAACAGAAAATAAAAATTAGAACAAATGAATGATAATTTGTGTGAAGGTACTTGACAAGAATTTGGTGATACTCCCTGGCAACGGCGCCAGAAATTCTTCCTGCTACTTGTAAACTGCGTTGGGATTTTCCCCGAAGAGGAGAGGAGATGCAACATAGTAGAGATAAGTATTTCCCTCAGTGAGAACCAAGGTTATCGAACCCATAGGAGGACCACCCAAATTCCTGTCTTCAGCACCTGCAGACAAAATAGCAAACACTTGAACCTAACGCGGGCAAGAGGATTGTCAAGCCCCTTGAACTCGTTACTTGCAAGCAATAAGTAGTGATTGATAGATAATTTAAATATAAAATAAAATTATAGTAAATAAATGGCAGCAATATTTTTGTAGTTTTTGTAATATACTTTTTGAAGACCCAGGGGCCATAGTTTTTGCTAGAGGCTTCTCTGTCGAAGAAAGCATACGGTGGGTAAACAAATTACTGTTGGGCAATTGATAGAAAAGCACATAGTTATGCAATATTTATTCATGGAAATGATCATGTATATAGGCATCACGTCCATAAACAATTAGAACGACTCCTGCCTGCATCTATTACTATTAATGCACCCATCTACCGCTATCCATCATGCATCTAGAGTATTAAGTAAAAACAGAGTAATGCTTGGAGCAAGATGACATGATGTAGACAAAGTAAATCTAATCAATCTGAATAAACCCAATCATTTTCCCCTTAATGGCATTAATACAGTACGTGTCTTGACCCCTTCTATCACGAGGATAGAGCACCATAAGATTAAACCCATCACAATGCACCACTCCCGCTAAAGATAGATCAATCTAATTGGCCAAACCAAACCAATAGACCGGAGAGCAATACGAAGCTATAACAATCATGCATATAAGAATGCAGTAAAACTTAGTATATTTTCATGAATAATCTAAACATAAACCCACAATTCATCCGATCCCAACAAACACACCGTAAAGGAAGATTACATCGAAGAGATCACCGCGGGAATCGCGGTGAACTTTCTATTGAAGATCATCGAGATATAGAGAGCCATCTAGGTACTAGCTATGAACCCGTAGGTCTATGGTAAACTACTCACGCATCATCATGGATCCAGAAAGGTTGATGTAGAGGCGACCTGGGGAGGCCTCCTCCTTCCGAGGGTCTTGGCGCCGTCCCTCTCGCGAGCGTGGGGCTCTCGCGAGGGCCTTGTCCTGAGCGAGGCCGCGCTGGGCCTTGCTTGGCTGTCGACGTGGGCCATGCCCTGGGCCGCAGGCAGGCAAGTCTGGGTACCCCTGTTCCCAGGACGCCGACAGTAGCCCACGGGCCCAAGGCGCGCTCGAGTTGGTTTCTCGGCGAAGCCATAGAAGACGGCCCGAAGCGCCGTGGGCCCCAACCGCTTGTGGGCCAGGCTTGACACGCGGCCCCCTCCAAGACGCTGACGCCTCCATTTCTTCGCGCTGCCTCGGCAACTACCCGGGCTGACAAACAGTGTGGCGCACGCCACCGAGCCGCCACTGTTCCCCACAAATCCTGCCGTCCGTTCTCCCTTCTCCCGCGGCTTGAGCCTTCTCCGCCAAATCTCGCTTTCGTCCCGACCTGACCGTCCACCATAGCCCCCAAGAAGAGAGGGGACGAGCCTCTGAAGGCGCCGGGACCTTCGTCGACGCTAGAGCCTGCGTTAGGTCGATCCTTGGTGGTCAATCTTGAAGGGTTGGAAAAGGTCCGACTGGCGGTCGCCGCCGGCTCCAACGAGTGGGGGGCGACCAAGATCTGGCTGGGCTCGCGGCCTCAGGCCAAGCTGGAGGCCACCTGCATTCCCCTCCATCTCCATGCCCTCCTCTCACGCTTGCTGCCGCCATTCTCGGACTTCTTTTCCGCCGTGCTCACACATTATCTGGTTCATGCGCTTCATCTTGACCCCGACTCCATCAACCTTCTTTCCGCTTTCGTGTTCCTGTGCGAGGCCTTCATCGGTGTATCCCCTTCTGTGGCCCTGCTTCGCCACTTCTTCTCCCTCCAGTTGAACCCTGGGGGACAATGTTCAGGATGTGTGTCCCTGAGAGCGGTCGATGCGACGGCCAACGGGCCCTCGACGCCCGGCTTTCGCCGAACGCGGAAGGATTCCGGAGGCAGTGGGTGTACGTCGATGCCGCTGAGGCCGGCCCCCTGCTCCAACTCCCATCGATTCCCGCAGAGCCGAGTCCCGGGTGGAGCACGAGGAGCTTGTCGACCCGCGGCTCGCGCAGGTTTTGGCCAGACTGGCGGAACTGAAAAAGGCGGGCGTGATAATGGCGATGGTGGTGCGGGAGTTCTCCCGCCATCGTATTGCTCCTCTTCGGCGCCATTCCCGCCCGATGTGGACTTTTGCAGGCCCTCATGACTCCATGAGGCTCCAGGTCCCTTCTCTTCTTTCCAGCGCGATGCGCGAACTGCTCTGTCGCCTGACTGGCGGGCAACCGGATGAGCTTCCCCGAGACGGCCTCCCCTTGTACAACTACAAGGACGGGGAAACCCTTGCCCGGAAGATGCTGTGCTTCGACGAGTGGGGGTTCCTTCCTTCGAAAGGAGCGGATCCCCGGGGCGATCTCCCGCGAGGGCCTCGGGTCTTGGGGGTCCTGAGGCCGTGGCTCCCCCTTTGGCCGAGGTGGGGCGTCCTGCGTCGCCCATTCCCCGGGCTCTTGCTATGGCCCTGCCCGGGGGTGAGGATGACGCCCCGTTGATGAAGGTGACCGCTGCCTCTGCTGCAGGGTGCCTGGCGTCAGATGCCGACACAGCATCCCCGGGCCCCCGCGCTCGCCGGAAGAGGAAGAGGCCCGGGAGCAGCTGCTACCCAGCGCCTTGGGTGCCGATGAAGAGGAAGTGGATCGCCGTGGATGAGTAAGTGTCCAAGCCCCCTCAGCCTTCCCCTGGTGTGCTCCTTCTGAATCTCTGTTCTGTAGGACCCCCCGACGAAGGGAGAGATGTGACGCCGCCGCCGCCTCCTGAGGCCAACGGGCCCATCGCGGCCCTGCTTTCCGCGGGCCACGGGATTCCGTGCAGAAGGGCGCCCGTACCCGAGCTCATGCGGCCCTCGGGATTTCCGGAGCGCGAGTTTCCTGCGATCTTCTTCATGCTCGGCCTCCAACTTGCAGGGAAGGGGCTCCGTCCCCCACTAACAGTCTTCCCTGGGGACCAGTCGCGCCGTGTCCTAGGTCCCTCCTCGAGCGAAGACGCGGGTCCCCGCGGGGCACGGCTTCCACCTAGAAGAAAAGGGAGGAGCCCCCAGCCTCAGGGCGCGTGCCGGGGTCGTGCGTCCCTCGCATGCCTTCCCTACTGGTCCAGGATGAAAATCCTGGTTGGGCCCTCGAGCTCGCATGTGACCGAAGCGCCATGCGGCGTGGTCTGCTCCAAACCGCAGCAAACGCGCTGGGGCGCCTGGGGGTGGAGCTCGCTGACACCGACACCCGCCTTCAGGCGGAGCGCCGGCGCCTCGCTCGAGAATGGCACCGTCTTGGGGTCGCCGTCAACCTTGGCCGTCTGCAACGCGAGCGCGCCCATGCAAATGCTGAGGGGTCCCTCGCCGCGGCGGTGGAGGCCCGCGACCGTGCTCTTGCAGAGGCCCAAGCCGCTGACAGCCGATGCAAGGCCTCGGAGAAACGCTTGGAGGAGCTTCAAGCCTCCAATGCCACCCTTGAAAGGCGAATCCAGGCGCACAGGGCCGCACTTGATGACCTGATGATCAAGTTGCCCACTGGCGGTGTGGGGCCCCGCGTACCCGAAGATGCGCTGACGATGGAGTCGCTAGAGAAGAGCCTGGAGCGCGAGAGGCTGGAGGTGAGGGAGCACCAGGTGTCCCTCGCCGAGGACTCCCTCGCCACCCGAGAGGCGAAGGTTCAGGAGGAGGTCGGCGACAAGGTGGCGGAGGTTCGGCGCACCCTCCTCCAGGATTATCGCAAAAAGTTGAAGCTCCAGGAGTCTCGTTTCTGCAGGCGGTGCGACAACCTGAAAAGCGAGGCCGGCGACCTCAGGAGAAGGTTAGATCAGGCGGAGCGACGCCGGAAAGCTGCAATGGATGCCCAGGCTACTGCCGAGGCCGAGCTGTCTTTTCTCTATAACCAGGTGAAGGGCGTCACTTCCCTCGCGGAGAAGCCTTCGGACGAGGCGGATCGTGCCCGCGGCCTTCAGTACACACGCTCCAAGATGTTCCAATCCCACGAGAAGAGGGGCCACCGGGCCTTGAGCAACATCTGCGGTGAGAGCGTCTCGAGCCCTCTCGTTCCTGACGATGCCGGGTACCTGGGCTTCTTTTCCAGGGTCGTGGAGCACCTTGAGGGGGTGCGGAGAAGATCCGCAAGCTCGTGGAGGAGAAGCGCCGCGACCTCCTCGCGTGGGGGGCCTCGCGCATCTTCTGCCATCTCATTCGCCTCGATCCGCACTTCGACTTCGAGGCGGTGCTCGCCCCCGCGCCCGAAGTGATTCAAGGCACCCTTGCCGAGTGGCTGGAGGACCATGTGGAGGAGTTGATAGCGGGGTTTTCTTCTGATGAACCGGAGGACCATGCCGAAACCGGGAGCGCTGGCCCGGCGGTGGTGGTGATGATGAGGGCGATGATGGCGGCATGTCTCCATAAGTAGCCTTCATGTTTACCTGTTAGGGTTATGAGTGCGGCTCTGTGGCGACTTGAATGTATTTTTGGAAAGACCTTTGAGGATACTCCCGTATGACGTGATGCATAGCATCGTACTCCTTTTAGCCAAGAATTCCTGTTGATCCGGATGATCGTGTCGCGCGAGCGTCCGAGCGTCTAGGCCTTGGCAGGGTGTGCGCAGTAGCGCGTCCACTACGTCCAGCCTCCGCTTACGGGTTGCACGCAGGAGGGGAAGGGGCCGGCAACTGCCAAACCTCCCAAAGAAAGCGAGATGCAAAATAGAAATCATTACCAAAAAAGAATGACACCCCCTCTTTCCGGAAGAAAACCACAAGAACACCAAGTTTCATTCCAAAAAGTGGCAAATTCGAATACAAAATGAGCAAGGAACAGCCGCGTCCGGCACCTAGGCTAAGCTTCGTCTTCGTCTTCTCCCCAGCGCGGAGCGTAGGGCTTCCACTAGGCATGGGCATAGTCATTGGAGGACAGTGTTGTTCGCCAGCGCGGAGCATGGGGCTTCCACTTGGGCGTGGGATGGAACCCCTTCGCATCCTCGGAGGGCTCCGGGTGTATACAGCCCACTCATTCTTACGTGAGAGTCTCGCGGGTTGAGCCTGGGGGTGCGCAGGGAGCCCCATGCCTCCTAGACATGGAGCTCACTACCAGCCCCCAAGCATGATGTGGCGAAGTGGGGTCAGCTCCAGACGGGCCCTCGAGCGCGGGGGGAGCCCCCCACGCTCTTTGCAGGGACGGCCCGCCTCGGAACAGGGCCTCTGGCGCTCCAAAGCCCGAGGATGGACGTCGTCGTTGTAGTAGCGCCGCAGCCCCCTGCGCTGCGGGCGGGGCTCAGCACAGGGCCCTTCTATCACGCACGAGGGTGACGCCCAGGGCGGTGCCCCAGCGCGCCTCGCTGGCGTACCCGAGAGCCTCACATGGGTACCCAATCCCCCGTCCCTAGGCAGACCGAGCCGAACCCGGAGACATGGGCGAGTACGTGATCCCCTGCCGTTGGTCGAGCGAGGCCTGGCCCGGAGACATGGGCGTGTGTTCCACCCTCTGTCTCTGGGTAGACGACGCCCATCCTGGAGACATGGTCCTGTGTTCCACCCTCCGTCTCTAGGTTGGAAGCACCCGTCTTGGAGACATGGGTGTGTGTTCCACCCTCCGTCTCCAGGTTGGAAGCACCTGGCCTGGGGACATGGGCGTGTGTTCCACCCTCCGCCTCCAGATTGGGGGCGCCTGGCCTGGGGATATGGGCGTGTGTTCCACCCTCCGTCTCCAGGCAGGTGACCCCTGGTCCGCGGACCCAGGCGCCTGCTCAGCGTAGCTCCCCACCAGCGGGCACGCCTCACGAGGCTGCCAGTGCCAGGAACCCTCGCGAGACCGACCCCGCCAGCCGCCCTCGCAAGGCTGTGCACACCAGCCCCGACGGAAGCTGCTCGCGAGGTCGCGTATGCTCCTCCTGTTGTTGTGGTGGCCGGCGCTGCTCCCTTCGCAGTCCGGGCGCTCGTCAACATGGTCGTTGTGGAGTTGCTCGAGCCCCCGGGCGCGGGCGGAGACGAATCGCCGGGCGTCCGCACCGGACGCGACGAGCGTGCTGGGAGGCGCGAGGCGGCGTCCACCCCGCACGGCCAGCATCTCCCACCAGTCTTCATCCGCGCCAAGGGTTAACTCCTGCGTGCCTGACGAACCGGGCCGCACCCCCAGCGGGTGCGGGTCGCAACCCGCTTCCCCGGGGCATCCGCGTGTCCTCAGCACCGTGCCGGTTGGTTGAGTGACTCTATGGACGCGAGCCCCCAGGCATGTCCCGTAGGGAAGCGCCTGGACCTCGTTGGCTGTGGTGGCGCGCCTAGCCGCGCGACATACCCGATCGTTGTAGCTACCGCGAGCAGCGTGGAGACGCTGCAGTTTGCGGGCCACGAGGAGCGCGACTCTCCCGCACGTCAGGTCTCGACGGACTCGGGGGGATGATGCCGTGACGCAGACCCGGGGGAGGGTCGGGGCGACGAGAACGTGCTGCGCGGTTGATGAGGGCAGCAGCCCCCGACGTCTGTCGAAGGCCGGGCTGGCGATGGCGTCCGCCAACGGGGGGCAAGGCGACGTGGGATGCCGAGGTCTGCAGGCGTCGCCCGAGCAACGCGAGCAGCCCGTCGTTCGGCGCGGGCTCGGTGTCCCTTGACCATGGAAACGGCGGGCGGAGGCGAGGTGAAGCTTGTGTAAGGATTCCGACACGCCCCCTACCTGGCGCGCCAAATGTCGGATTTCGGGCTCAGCAAAACCCAAAGAGGTTCGAACACATGGGCGTGTGCGAAAATCCCCACTAGCTTCGCCCTCAAGCTCACAACTCGACAGCCTAGCCCGACGATCTCACCCAATCATGGGGAAGGAGAATAGCACACGAGGATTTACCCAGGTTCGGGCCGCTGCGAAGCGTAAAACCCTACTCCTGCTTTTGGTGGATTGCCTCACGAGGAGGTTTGTGGATGAAATAGTACAGTGGCGAGTAGCCTCGCGAGGGTGCTCGGGTGGTGTTCGATCTCCCTCTCTACAGAGCAGCCTAGCCTCTATTTATAGTGGCCTGGGTCCTCTTCCTTTATCTCCCTTATTTCAACGGCAGGAAGGGATCCCACAATGGCCAAATTCGAAAGGGGACAAGAGGTACATCTTATCCTGAAGAAAGGTGGTCTTCGCCTGCAAAGTAGCCGGTGGTGATGCAGAGGTGGGCTCGGCGATGACGTCCGTCCTGCTGGGATCGTGGTCTTGGTCTCGTTGTGCCGAGATGGAAACCTTTGGGGGGTGCTTTGGGAACTTGCGCACGCCTTTGCCTCCTTTGCACCAAAGAGGAAACTTTCTCCTCTATGCGCTCTGGTGCCCGCCTGGCATGGCTTGCGTCATCCCTTACCTCCCGAGGCTGATCGTTGCATAGGGATCTCCGCCCCTCGGGAGGTGACCTGGGGAGGCCTCTCCTTCCGAGGGTCTTGGCGCCGTCCCTCTCGCGAGCGTGGGGCTCTCGCGAGGGCCTTGTCCTGAGCGAGGCCGCGCTAGGCCGTGCTTGGCTGTCAACGTGGGCCACGCCCTGGGCCGCAGGCAGGCAAGTCTGGGTACCCCCGTTCCCAGGACGCCGACAGAGAAAGATTCACAAAATTGCAATGCAAAGCAAATAGATCAATAACTATGGTGGCACTAGGAACACACACACGGATAGATAAATGGGATCCGCGCAACCAAGGAATGAGCAAAAAATGTGAGAGACCCGGGAAAAGCTCGTGTTGCACGGATACTAGACGAGACAATAGCTCGATTGCTCAAATGGGCTAGATACGCGTTTGTGCACCAACCTAAAAGAGTAAACGTGCCGTCTTCAATCCCAAGTATGCTATGTATGTATGATCCAAGAGTATGAACAATGCAAAATGGCTCAAAGCTATTGCTATTGCTTACAAGCTCTTTTGTATCTCCTCTTTTGCTTAAAAGCTTTTTCTTCTTTTGCTCTTTTTTTTATGCTTGATGCTTGAACCAAGATATGAGACAAGTATGATGGATATGCATGGGAGAGACTTATGGCACAATGTAGATAACAAGATATTTGCATGCTAAATGTAGCTATGCGGCATAGGAGTATCACTACGGTGCACAAGTAACATGGCCCGACAATTCTCAACTCGCTAGTCTCAATGGGTAAGGTACACAACAGGCTCGAAGCGATCAATGCAATGGCAAGGTAATAGACAATGATGTCGTCGAGGTTACCGTCCTTGCTTACGGTTGGGGTACCAAAAGGTAAAGTGGCCGATGTCGATGTCGAGGCCGAGGGGATGATGAGCGAAGGTGTTGTCGATGTAGAACCGTCCCTAATTAGCCGAAACACCTTAGGAAATGGAAACCGCAACTCAAAATCTCAATCAAAATTGGGTTAGAATGGCGGAAGTTTATGGTGGGGTGGCTATGCGGAAGTTATGGTGGAGGCCTAGGCAAACTTGCCAAAATTTCAAAAATATGATGGTGTCAAATGAGTATGAATCTATTTTTGTGGGATGGAGGGTGTCAATAGATACAAAACGAGCTAAAGAACGTCAAAATCGGACTTTGGATGAATTAGTTATGGACAAAATGGTGAAACAAGAAAGTCTGAATTCCCAGAGGTCGGACATCCGGGGGATAAGGCAGGAAATCTGGGACCCGATGTCCAGAATTGCCCGATTTTTGTGCTCCAGGGCCCGGATGTCCGGCCGGTGGCCCAGATGTCCGGCCTGACGATTCCAGATCGATATTTGGGCACGGGAACTCAATTTGGGGCGGAAATTTCGATCTCGGGGGTCAAAATTGATGGGGGAAAAGAAAAACTAGGGTGGATTCCGCGGTGGGAAAGCTAGATCTACTTGCCAAACACGAATTCCATGGATCAAAATCAACAAAATCTCACAAGAACCAACAAATCACAAAAAATTTGGTATGGCTATTTTTTATGGGGATTTTCAAATTGGGACGAAATAAAGCAAAATTAGGCTAGAAACGGTGGGGGGGGCTCCAAATTCGTGATCAACGTGGCTCATGGTACCAATATGATACGGGGCACGCCCGTGTGCGTCGATCTTTCACGAATTGGAGGTGGATTTCTGAATGAACACGAAGAACACGAGGGGGAAATCACAAGAGAATCACTCAAAACAAGTCCAATCACACATCCATTATGCTCACATCCACACAAGATCCACAAGGGTACAAGAACAACAAGGGGAAAGAGGATACATGGTACAGTTCATCCCAAATCCCATGGGGAGATGGGGCCTTGAATCCACTAGGGATCTTCCCTAGATAGGGGCCTTGACATCCATAAGATCTTCTCACACGTGGAGGTCGCAATCTCCTAGGAGAAGTATATGGAAGGAGCAATGCTCAACTAATCTATGAGCTAAACCATTGTTAACCCTAAAATGGAGGAGGGGGTGGAGTATATATAGTGCTAGCCCACGAAGGGGTAAGTGAGAGGGATACATGGGCCTCCTGCCCGTGTTTGCACGCACAGGGGCCGGATGTCCGGGCTTGGGGGCCGGATGTCCGGGGCTTTAGGTGTAGGCCGGATGTCCGGGCCGTGGTGCCGGATGTTCGGGGCTCGGGCGCCGTTTCTGTGGCTCTCTGGATATGGGTGCGTCAGATTTTCGGGAGCTGGGGCCGGATGTCCGGGCGCTGGGGAGTCGCCGGACGTCCGGGCTTGGGCCGGATGTCCGAGGCTTGGCTGGTCAGGGAGCCTTCGGCGCTGGCATCTCCTAGTCGGATTTCCGGGGCTGAGGGCCGGATTTCTAGGCTGGGCCGGATGTACGGGGTTTGGGGGGCAGATGTCCGGGCCCTGTAGATTCTGCAACTCCGTCTTCTTCCGTCTCCACTTCCAAGCTTCCCTCGTGGATGGTGTAGGTGTACCTTGGCGCTTGCACTCCTTCTCGTCATCTGTGAAGCTCCGACAATACCTATGCATGCACATGAGAGGAGTGTCAAGTAGTATACCATCCTCGAAGGAATCAAGTGAACACGTGTAAAGGAGATGATTCACCTTTTTGTATGTGAAGTAGTTGTGGGACGTGTCACTTGCCAAACGGACTCTGGTCATGGTGATGTCCGTAGGATGCTCCGCATCACCACCCCATCAAGGTGGTCACATCTTATCCTCTTGAGCAGGTTTTCGCAACACCAACGCCACCGATCACATCGCTAAGTGGAACATTGAGCTGCAACCCTTCGAGATGGATTGTCACGCCGCAAGGACAATTAAGGGCGCTGCTCTGGCAGACTTCACGACGGAATGGACGGACCCACGCCAAGATGAGCCTCGTGAGGACGAATCCCTCCAGATAAGCAAGGACGCCTCCGGAGGCTGGACCATGCACTTCGATGGTGCATTCTCCCGGCAGGGCACGGGGGCTGGTGTTGTGTTCACTTTGCCAACGAGAGACAAGCCCTACTACGCCGTACAGCTCTGCTTCAAGCACGACGACAAGGTCTCCAACAACATAGAGGAGTATGAGGGCCTCATTGCCGTCCTCAAGGCCACGCATGCCCTGGGCATCAAGTGCATCCTCATCAAGGGAGACTCGCAGCTCCTCATCAACTTCTCCAACAAGACATACAAACCCAAGGACAAGCACATGGATACATACCTGGAGGAGGTGAGTAAGCTCGAGACGTGCTTCCTGGGCATGTAACTCTAGCATATCCCTCGTGCTGACAACAAGGAAGCTGACGACATCGCCAACCGAGCTTCCCGTCACGATCTGATACGTCTCCAATGTATCTACTTTTCCTCACTCTTTTGCCCTTGTTTTGGACTCTAATTTGCATGATTTGAATGAACCAACCCGGACTAACGTTGTTTTCAGCAGAATTACCATGGTCTTGTTTTTGTGCAGAAATAAAAGTTCTCGGAATGGAACAAAACTTTTTGGAGAATTATTTCAGAATATATAAGAATTATTGGAGCCAAAAACTACCGGAGAAGGGGGCCAGGGTGGCCAGCACCCACCAGGGTGCGCCAGGCCCCCTGGGCACGCCCTGGTTGGTTGTGTCCACCTCGTGGCCCCACTGACCCTGATTCCGCCACTATAAATTCCTATTTTTGGAGAAAAAATTAGAGAGAAAGTTTCATCGCGTTTTACGATACGGAGCCGCCGCCACCTCCTGTTCTTCATCGGGAGGCCATATCTGGAGTCCGTTTGGGGCTCCGGAGAGGGGAATCTTCGGTCTTCGTCATCACCAACCCTTCTCCATCGCCAATTCCATGATACTCCCCACCGGGAGTGAGTAATTCCTTCGTAGGCTTGCTGGTCGGTGAGGAGTTGGATGAGATTCATCATGTAATCGAGTTAGTTTTGGTAGGACTTGATCCCTAGTATCCATTATGTTCTGAGATTGATGTTGCTATGACTTTGCTATGCTTAATGCTTGTCACTAGGGCCCGAGTGCCATGATTTCAGATCTGAACCGTTTATGTTATTACCATTATATCTATGTTCTTGATCCGATCTTGCATAGTCATATGCACGTATTACGTGTTATGATGCGTCAACCCCATAGTGACAATATTTGGGATAATTCGCGGTGATGACCGTAGTTTGAGGAGTTCATGTATTCACCATGTGTTAATGCTTTGTTCCGGTTCTATATTAAAAGGAGGCCTTAATATCCCTTAGTTTCCTTATGGACCCCGCTGCCATGGGAGGGTAGGACAAAAGATGACATGCAAGTTCTTTTCCATAAGCACGTATGACTATTTATGGAATACATGCCTACATTACATTTATGAACTGGAGCTAGTTCTGTGTCGCCCTAGGTTATGACTATTATATGATGAATATCATCCAACGAGTTCACCGATCCAGTGCCTACGAGCTTTCCACTTATTGTTCTTGCTAAGTTACTATTGCTGCTACTACTATTCCAACTACTACAAAACTATTGCTACTACTGTTACCGCTACTATTACTGTTGCTACCGCTATCAAAACTATCATATTACTGTGCTACTGATCATTCTGCTATAGATATTTAATCTCCAGTTGTGGTTGAATCTAGTATTCTTTGTCTCCCCTTGTGTCGAATCTATAAATTTGGGTTGAATACTCTACCCTCGAAAACTGTTGCGATCCCCTATACTTGTGGGGTATCAAGACCTTTTTCTGGCGCCGTTGCCGGGGAGCATAGCTATATTTGTTGAGTCACTTGGGATTTATATCAATTTTGATCACTATGAAGAATCTGAAGGATCCAAAGACTAAGGTTTTGCCCTCTAAGATGAGGGGAGGTAAGGAACTGCCATCTAGCTCTGCACTTGATTCACCTTCTGTTATGAGTAAGCATGCAACACCACCACATGCTAGTAATCCTGATATGTCGCAAGTTATTGATGATGCTACATATGCTATGAATTATGCTATTGATGATTCTAGTACCATGCTTGATGATAATGTGCCACTAGGAGAATTTCTTGATAAACAAATTGCTAGAGCTAAATAGAATGAAACTACTGAAACTGATGAGATTGCTGAAACTAATGAAGCTTATGAAACTGATGATGATTATGAAACACCTATTATTCCTAGCTCTCCTAAGTTTGAAATGCCTAACATACCTGAAGGTTATGTTATGGACGAAGAGGTAACTAGAGAAATTCTTTCTTGCAAGGATAGAAACGATCTTAAGAAATTGCTACGCAAGTATAAGGAAAAGACTTTGAATGCTAGAATGAAATGTGATCCTAAGTTTGCTACTTCACCTATCTTTGTTACCGATAAGGATTATGAGTTCTCTGTTGACCCAGAGTTTATTACTTTGGTGGAATCTGATCCTTTCCATGGCTATGAAACTGAAACTGTAGTGGCACATCTTACTAGGCTGAATGATATAGCCACCCTCTTTGCTCATGTTGAGAAGATTCGCTACTATTAGATTCTCAAGTTATTTCCGTTCTCATTAAAGGGTGATGCTAAGACATGGTACAATACTCTTACTCCTGGTTGTGTGCGTAGTCCCCAGGATATGATTTACTACTTTTCTGAAAAATATTTTCCTGCTCATAAGAAACAAGTCGCCTTACAGGAAATATTTAACTTTGTGCAAATTGAAGAAGAGAGTCTCCCACAAGCTTGGGGGAGGCTTCTCCAGTTGCTTAATGCTTTGCCTTATAATCCTCTCAAGAAAAATAAAATACTTGATATCTTCTATAATGGACTAACCGATGCTTCTAGGGATTTCCTAGATAGTTGTGCTGGTTGTGTTTTCAGGGAACGAACTGTTGAACAAGCTGAAGAATTATTGAATAACATATTGCAGAATTATGATGATTGGAATCCTCCTGAACCACCGCCTAAACCCACTCCGAAGAAGAGGGGTATCTTATTTCTCAGTCCTGAAGATATGCAAGAGGCAAAGAAATCTATGAAGGAAAAAGGTATTAAAGCTGAGGATGTTAAGAATTTGCCACCTATTGAAGAAATACATGGCCTTGACACACCACCACCTCCACAGGTGGTAAAGGTAAATTCTCTATTAAAGTTTGATGAAGGTGATATCCCTCACAATAAACATCCTAGTCAATGCTTATATGATTTTGACAACTATATTATGAAGCAAGATCATTTCAATGCTCAAGTTCTGAAACAATTGAAATATAACTCTGATATGAGTGCTCGCTTGAGCGACTTGCTATTTAGAATCAGTAATGATGTCAGAAGTGTAGGAGAACATGCCTCTATGGTTCAAACTCAGTTAGAACAAGTTGCTAAGTCCCAAAAAGAATTGCTTGATGAAATGAATAATAATATGCATGATTTTGCTGCTAGAGTAGTAACGAGAGGAGGTAGAATGACCCAAGAACCACTCTATCCTGAGGGTCATCCTAAAAGAATTGAACAAGACTTTCAGAGAATTAATTCTGATGCACCTAGTCCTTCTAAGAAGAAAAAGAAAAAGAAAAATGTTAGGACTTTGCACACCTCTAGTGAACCTGTGATACAAAAACCTCCTGATAATAATGATGTCTCTATTTCTGATGCTGAAACTCAGTCTGGTAGTGAACACTCACCTAGTGATAATGAAAATGATAATGATGATGTTCATGAAGATGCTCAACCTAATAATGATAAAGAACCAGATAATGATGTTGAGATAGAGCCTGTTGCTGATCTTGATAACCCACAACCTAAAAATAAACGTTATGATAAAAGAGACTTTGTGGTTAGGAAACATGGTAAAGAAAGAGAGCCATGGGTTCACAAACCCATGCCATTTACCCCTAAGCCATCTAGGAAAAAGGATGATGAAGAATTTGAGCGCTTTGCTGAAATGATTAGGCCCGTTTTTTTGCGTACCCGCTTATCTGATATCTTAAAGATGGCCCCTTATGCAATATATATGAAAGACATCATCACTAATAAAAGAAAGATACCTGAAGCTGAAATCGCCACCATGCTTGCTAATTATTCTTTTAAGGATGGAGTACCTAAAAAACTTGGAGATCCTGGAATACCAACTATACCTTGCTCCGTTAAAAGAAACTATGTCAAAACTGCTTTGTGTGATTTGGGAGCCGGTGTTAGTGTTATGCCTTTCTCCTTATATAAAAGACTTGATTTGAATAAACTCACACCTACCGAGAAATCATTGCAAATGGCTAACAAATCAACGGCCATACCTATCGGTATTTGTGAGGATGTGCGCGTTATTGTTGCAAATGTTACTATCTTAACGGACTTTGTTATTCTTGAGATGCCCGAGGACGACAACATGTCGATTATCCTTGGTAGACCCTTTTTGAATACTGCAGGGGCTGTTATTGATTGCAATAAAAGCAAAGTTACTTTTCATATCAATGGTAATGAGCACACGATGCACTTTCCGAAGAAACAATTCCTAGTGAATGGTATAACTGTTATTGAAGAATCTCCGACCATCACTATTGGAAGTTTTCAATTAACTCTACCTACTGCCAAAAAGAAATATGATATACTTATTGTAGGGGATATGCACATCCCCATTGAGGTAACTTAGAGTATTACGAAAGTTCTTCGATTTCATGCTAATCGGAAGTGGTTGTTAATAAGACTTGATCAACCTTATTAATGAATCATTTTTGAGAAGTATGAAGTCGATGAATCTAGTAAGCACAACTCTCTGCTCCCACCTTTTATTTCCTGTTTTAGTTAGTCAAAGAAAATAAAATGCCATGATTATCCTGTTTTCTGTTTTTTCCGTGCAATAAAAAATGACCCAAAATAAAAGTTCTCAGAATGTCCTGAAAATTTATTACGATTTTTTTCCGAATATTTCTGAATTTCTGGTGCAAATAATACCAGAGGGGGGGGTGCACCTGGTGCCCACAAGACACCAGGGCGCGCCAGCACCCCCAGGCGCGCCCTGGTGGGTTGTGGCCCCCACGTGGGCCCCCTCTCTTATCTATTTAGCCCATATCATCCCCTACCTCCAGAAAAAAGATCACCACAGCCACCATTCCCGTGTTCTTGCTCTCAAACCCGTGGATTTCGATCTCTTAGCTCGAAGCTCCGTTTCTGAAACGGTTTGGAGGGATTACTACTTGGTATGTGACTCCTCCATTGCTCCAATTAGTTTTTGATTTAGTGGGTTATTTTTAGAATGATTAGCTACTCTCGGTGCTGCTGTAGATGAGCTTGCATGTTGAATTCATAGAGTTCTAAGTAGTTTGTATGCTCAATATGGCCTCTATGCATGTTTAGGAGTAGTTGCTATCAATCTTACAAAATTTTGTTGACAAAATTTTTGTGGACTAAATTTTTTCAGAATTTTTATAGGAATAAAAATGCAATTCTTTAGGAGTTCTTTGAGGAGGAGATCCTCGGAGGCCTCATCAAGTGGAAGCTCAGTTCGACAATCTTATGTTGAGCCAGGCGAAAGCTCGATGCGAGACGCCGCCACTAAATCATGCTTGTGGTCGTGCGACGAGTTCATGGCAAGTACAGGTATTAAGGGGGAATTTGACCAATTTATCCACAATACAGAGCTTCCTCCCTTCATCGCAGATAAGTGCCCCCAACACCTCGAACTCACGAAAACCTTCACAAAGAAATTTAAATATTTTTCTCGTGAGTCTAGAGTTTCGTTCAACCTTTATGACCGTTCCTTCACCATGCCGTTAGAAATGTTCATTGAAGCATGCAAACTTCCATATTGGGGTTCCCTCGACGAACCAACAAAATCTGAATACGAGTCATTTTTAGTTAATCTTTGCTTTGGTGAAGATAGGGGGGTAACACAAGGGAGAATTAACAGCATCCATTTCCCATCAATACAATATTTCGCACTCTTTAATGGTAAATGTATCGCAGGCAAACAAGATTGTAGCACACTGTGTGCTCATGACTTGAGTCTCTTACACATTGCCATAATTGGAAATAAATATAATAATCTTGGTGCAATTGTTGCATGGAGGCTGCAGATCAATGCTGCTAATGGTAATTTTTATGGAGGAATCTATGACTCCCGTGTAGCAGAAAGATTAAGTGTCTCACCATGGCCTAATGACCCCATCTTACCTACTCAGTATTTAGACTTTGATGCCATGAAGCATCATAAGTTCCTTACGGGTACGGCCACTAACTACACCTATAACTTGAGATTTAATAAAAAACCTGTTGTGCCTGTCACTTTGCCTGCTCCTTCTCTCTTTGATTTTCACAGTAGGGGAAGATACTATGTCCTTGAGAGCGAGGCACATGCGTACAACGCGGAGGTAGAAGCTGCCAGGAGGGCCGCGGAGTTTACACCGAGGTCCTTAGTGAGCCATCGCCCAGATTATTATTCATACGGATGGTGATTACCAAGCTAGGCCAAAAGCCTAAGCTTGGGGGAGTACGTATTTCCACCGACATTACATTCATGTTAACACATTTCATTCCAGTTGTCGGTGTTCACACTTTTTCATTGTAATATCCATGCTAGATTTGTTTTCTCGCTTTGTTTTTGTGTGTTTGAAAACTTTGAGAAATCCCAAAAATATTTCCTACTTTTTTCAGATTTTCTTTCTAGCTTAGTTTAATTGTAGTATTGAAAGAAAACCCAAAAAGATTTCTCGTTTCTTCTTTTGTTTGTTGGGAGTTTTCCTGTGTAAATAGTTTTTCTCGTTTTTGTTTTTCCCCCTTTAATTTGCTTTTTTCAGGAAAAACCAAAAAAAGCTCCAAAAATATTTCAGTGTGTTTCTCTGAAATTCTTTTCCTTTTATTTGAGTCGTACCAAGGAGAAGGCCAGAATGAAAATGTTGAGTGGTTCTCATATGCATTATTGTTTATCTAACAAAGAGCCCATATTACTTTGTCTTCTCCTCTTGAATAAAATGTTTGCAGATTCCATCTTAGTCCACGACACTCTTGCACTATTATTTTCTTCTTATCATTCAGTCTTGCAAGTGAAAGGCAATAATGACGATATTTGATGAATTGACTGTGGCAGAGAAGAGCGGGTATGAACTCAACTTGTTTTTGTTTCTGTAAATATGTTTAACCTAGTATCCTTGATTCAGCATATTATGATCAAACATGTTTGCAATGACCATTAGAGATTATAGTTTTTCATGCCATACTTAAGTAGCTAGGAGTGGGTAATGATTTATCTTGGGTGTCAACATGCATTAAAATGGTTGTGATGCGGTATGATGATATGGTATCCTCCTATGAATGTTTCAAGTGGCTTGACTTGGCACATGTTCACGCATGTAGTTGAATCAAAACCAACATAGCCTTCATGATATTTATGTTCATGGTGTCCATATCCTACTCATGCTAGTATTCAATGTTGATTATATGTAATGCATGTTCAAGATCGTTTTCGCTATCTAGCTGACCGCTTCTCAATCTATTTGCGAGCCTTCGCCTGTACTAAGCAGGAATACTGCTTGTGCATCAAAACCCTTAAACCAAGTTGTGCCAGATGAGTCCACTATATCTACCTATATGCAGTATTACCCTGTCGTTCCAAAGTAAATTTGCATTTTCCATCTCTAAAAATTCAAATGAACATCTGTTTTGTGTGCCTGGACCGCTCATGGAGCGACAGGGGGCGGTCAGTATCTTCCATGCTAAGCGGGTTATTCTCATGATGAGTGTTTATTCACTTGTCCTTACACGAGAGGGGCGGTAATAGGGATTCCCAGTCCCGAAATCAAAAAATCAAAAATAATTAAACAAAACTCCCCCAGGAATGTTGTTGGTTTGGACGGTACCCGTGGATGCGGCTAGCCATGGAGTGTGATTGTTGGTGGAGGGGGAGTAAACCTTTACTTTTACCGCTTGGGAACCGCCGCTAATTTGTTTAGCATGGAAGATATTGATAACTCTTGGTCGTGACGTTGACAGGAAGGGTGTACCTCCCAAAATTATATCTATCTCTGTTTTAAGCTTTGAGCTTTGGCACCGCTGCAAATCCATGCTTCCCTCTGCGAAGGGACTATCTATTTACTTTTATGTTGAGTCATCACCTTCTCAAATAAGCGCCAGACCTGAGAGCACTATTGTCATCCTCATGCATTTTGTATAGTTGATGTTGGGTGCAGCATGACTGGATCTTTTCTACCATGAATTACAATGTTTAGTCGCTGCTTGAACTTTGGAGGTGCTCTGCATTTATGTTTTGCGGTCTCGGAAAGGGCTAGCGAGATACCACTATTGTCATATTGTATCATGATTGTTTTGACAAAGTGTTGGCGCTTGAGATATCTTATTATTGCTCGCTAGTTGCTTATGTTACTGTTATGAGTTAATATAATTTCTAAGAGTTATTGTTGGCATGGTTAGTCATAATCTTTGTTGAAAACCTGGGCGCTACTTAAGCATATATATGTAAACAAAAACAAAAGAGTTCATAAAAGTTTTTCTTTATCACTTTCAGTTTGTCAACTGAATTGCTTGAGGACAATCAAAGGTTTAAGCTTGGGGGAGTTGATATGTATCTAACATATCTACTTTTCCTCACTGTTTTGCCCTTGGTTTGGACTCTAATTTGCATGATTTGAATGAAACAAACCCGGACTAACGCTGTTTTCAGCAGAATTACCATGGTGTTGTTTTTGTGCAGAAATAAAAGTTCTCGGAATGGAACGAAACTTTTTGGAGAATTATTTCAGAATATATAAGAATTATTGGAGCCAAAAATTACCGGAGAAGGGGGGCAGGGTGGCCAGCACCCACCAGGGCGCGCCAGGCCCCCTGGGCGCGCCCTGGTGGGTTGTGCCCACCTCGTGGCCCCACTGACCCTAATTCCGCCACTATTAATTCCTATTTTCGGAGAAAAAATCAGAGAGAAAGTTTCATCGCATTTTACGATATGGAGCCGCCGCCACCTCCTGTTCTTCATCGGGAGGCCAGATTTGGAGCCCGTTTGTGGCTCCAGAGAGGGGAATCTTCGGTCTTCGCCATCGCCAACCCTTCTCCATCGCCAATTCCATGATGCTGCCCACCGGGAGTGAGTAATTCCTTCGTAGGCTTGCCGGTCGGTGAGGAGTTGGATGAGATTCATCTTGTAATCGAGTTACTATTGTTAGGGCTTGATCCCTAGTATGCATTATGTTCTGAGATTGATGTTGCTATGACTTTGCTATGCCTAATGCTTGTCACTAGGGCCCAAGTGCCATGATTTCAGATCTGAACCGTTTATGTTATCACCATTATATCTACGTTCTTGATCCGATCTTGCCTAGTCATATGCACCTATTACGTGTTATGATGCGTCAACCCCGTAGTGACAATATTTGGGATAATTCGCGGTGATGACCGTAGTTTGAGGAGTTCATGTATTCACCATGTGTTAATGCTTTGTTCCGGTTCTCTATTAAAAGGAGTCCTTAATATCCCTTAGTTTCCTTATGGACCCCGCTGCCATGGGAGGGTAGGACAAAAGATGACATGCAAGTTCTTTTCCATAAGCACGTATGACTATTTATGGAATACATGCCTACATTACATTTATGAACTGGAGCTTGTTCTGTGTCGCCCTAGGTTATGACTATTATATGATGAATATCATCCAACGATTTCACCGATCCAGTGCCTACGAGCTTTCCACTTATTGTTCTTGCTAAGTTACTATTGCTACTACTACCGTTCCAACTACTACAAAACTATTGCTACTACTATTACCGCTACTGTTACTGTTGCTACCGCTATCAAAACTATCATATTACAATGCTACTGATCATTCTTCTGCACATATTTAATCTCTAGGTGTGGTTGAATTGACAACTCAACTGCTAATACTCTCAAGTATTCTTTGACTCCACTTGTGTCGAATCTATAAATTTGGGTTGAATACTCTACCCTCGAAAATTGTTGCGATCCCCTATACTTGTGGGTTATCACAATCCCCAAAGCCCTTGCGTCTTCGAGGAAAGGCTCCTGAGGCCATCTTCGGCATCTCCAACCGCCAACGGCCTGGAGCCTCATGAGGAGCTCCCGCCCGCACCCTCCACAGGCGCACCAGACTGTGGCCTGCCTTCAGGCACCCGCCTACTGCTGGCGCTGGAGACATAGGCCGAGAGTTGGGACACAAAATTCAAGGTCTACTTGGAGGACGACACCCTCGCAGCAGACGGTGTTGAAGCAAAGCGCGTGGCCCATCAAGCTGCATCTTACTGCCTCCAGGACGGCGTCCTCTACAGAAGGCGCCCCAATTGAATGGCGCTACAGTGCATCTCCGAGGAGCAAGGTCGTAGCTGCTTGCTGACATACATGATGGAGACTGTGACCATTACTCTTCGTCCCGCAACCTTGCCAGCAAGATGTTCCGCAATGGCTTCTACTAGCCCACGGTGCTTCAGGACGCCACCGAGCTGGTCCGATCCTACGAAGCCTGTCAGTTCCACGCCAAGCAGGTCATCAGCTAGCGCAAGGGTTCTAGACCACCCCCTCTAATGACCCTTTGTGGTCTAGGGGCTAGATATCCTGGGTCCCTTCCCTCACGCATCTAGAGGCTACCGCTACCTCTAGGTCCCCGTCAACAAGTTCACCTAGTGGGCAGAAGTCGAGCCTATACGATCCATCGTAGCGCGATCCGCTGTCAAGTTCATCAAGGGCTTCCTGTGCTTCTTCGACGTCCCCAACCACATCATCACCAACAATGGTTCGCAATTCACCAACGGTCTCTTCGGGTCCTATAGCGACAACCTCGGCACGCAAATCTGCTACGCCTCTGTGGCACACCCACAAAGCAACGGCCATGCCGAGCATGCTAACGCTGACGTCCTCAAAGGCCTCAAGAGAAGAAGCTTCAACAAGAAGCTCACAGCCTGCGGCAAAGGCTGGCTCGACGAATTCCCATCCCTGCTATGGTTGATACGTACAACAGCGACCAAGCCTATGAGTGAAACTCCCATCTTCCTCGTCGACGGGGAAGAAGCGGTCCTTCCTACTGAGCTCAAGCATGGGTCCTGCCGGGTCTTAGCCTTCAACGAGAACAACCAAGATGACCTACGGGAAGCTGCTATGCTCCTCCTTGAGGAAGCACGTCACTAGGCCGCCTTCTAAGCGGCCCGGCATCAGCAGGCATTGCATCACTAACACAGACGCAACATACAACCTCGCACTCTTGAAGGTGTGGCGATCTTGTCCTACGAAGGATCCTCTCCAGAGAAGGACTCCACAAGCTCTCGCCCATGTGGGAAGGCCCGTACAGGGCCTCCCACCTTTCCCGGCCGGGCGTAGAATGGCTGGAGATGGAGGAGGGTGTTCCGGTACAAAACACATGGAACATCCAACATCTCCGCAAGTTCTACCCGTGAGCTCACGGGGTACAGAACGACTTGGGGCTGTACACGCTCCGGCAGTCTCTCTTTATGCATCGCCATGAGGCCGCAAGAGCTCCACGCGCATGCTCCAGTGGGGCCCCATGCTCAGTCATGGTGGACTTTTTGACCTGAGGGCGTGCCTCCCGACCGCATCACATCCTCAAGCTGACCCGTGTCCAGCACTGCAACACTTTTGTCGGAGATTGGTCTTGGGCCTAAGGGAAACCCTCCAAGAACCCTTGTTAGAACACTGGGGTGCTGTCCGCAATCTACAACCTGACCACGACCACGGCGAGGCTACACACGCACAACAAAGAGAAAGACACGCGGGTTTACCACGGTTTGGGCCACCGTGAGGTGTAAAACCCTACTCATGCTTTGAGAATTGCTTTGGTGTTCCAAGGTGCAAGATGACTGTACAGGTGAACGATTGAGGGCTTGCCGTCTCTGGTTCTGGATCCCTCTCTAAGGTAGCAGCACCGCCCCTCTTATCCTTGCCTTGGTCCTCTTCCCCAAAAATATCGACAGGAAAGGGAAGCCACAGGGCGGCAATTCGGAGGGGGACAACGCTCAGTCTATCCTGGCAAAAGTTGGTCTACGCCTGCAAAGCGCCGTCCATGACGCTCTGGTGGGCTCGATGATGACCTTTGCCCAGGCAACCAATGTCACCTTGGTCGCCTTGCACCAAAATGGTAAACTTTGGGAACCTACTTTGGAGGCAGCCGCTGGTGCCACCCTTTAATCACCACAAAGGAAATCCTCTTTGTCTGCGCTCGCTGGCACTGGTCGTGGGCGCGCAGCCGTGACGTGGCTTGAGACTGCGTCGGTATTTCCGCAAAGAGGAAGGGATGTGATACGTCTCCAACGTATCGATAATTTATGAAGTATTCTTGCCACATTCACTTATGTTTACAATACTTTTATATAGTTTTGATGCACTTTACATGATTTATTTAGAACTAACCCGGATTGACCCTGTTTTTAGCAGAACTACCGTGGTGTTGTTTTTTGTGCAGAAATCAAAGTTCTCCAAATGCAACGAAACTTTTTGACGTTTTTTTGGAACAAAAGAGGCACTAGAAGCTTTGTTGGAGGACCAGAAGATCCACGAGGTGGGCACAAACCACCAGGACGCGCCAAACCCCTCTGGCGCGCCCTGGTGTCTTGTGGTCCACTCGTGGCCCATCTTCGCGTGAAACCGACACTCAAAAATCCTACATATTCAGAAACCCCCAGAAATAATCCTAGACGAGAAGTTCTGCCGCCGCAACTCTCCGTATCGGCGAAAAACCAATCTGGAGGCGTTGCAGTACCCTACCGGAGAGGGTAGATCATCTTCGGTGGCCATCTTCATCATCCCAGCGGAGGCCATGACGAGGAGAGAGTAGTCCACCCTCGGGGCTGAGGGTATATACCAGTAGCTATGTGTTCAATCTCTCTCTCTCTCTCTCCCGTGTTCTTGAGATGTCATGATATTGATGTATCACGTGCTTTGTTAATATAGTCGGATCATATGATGTTATTCCCTTGCTATCATGTTGTGATGAATTGAATCTTTCCCTTTGAGATATAGTTATGTTGGATTAAATATTGGATTTGAGAACACTTGATATATGTCTTGCATATGGATACCCGTGGTGACAATGGGGTATTCTATTGATTCACTTGATGTATGTTTTGGTACTCAACTTGCGGATTCCCGAGGTGGCATTGGGGTAATCTATGCATAGGGGTTGATACTTGTCCTACTTTCTCCGGTAGAAATCTTGGGGCACTCTTTGAGGTTCTTTGTGTTGGATTGAATATTATGAATCTAAAATTGTTTGATGCATATCGTATAATTAACTCATGGATACTTGAGGTGACATTGGAGTATCTAGGTGACATTAGTGTTGGATGATGCGTATCATATGGTGTTATTTTAGTACAAACTCTAGATAGATTGATCGGAAAGGATAACTTGGTGTTATTTTCGTACGAACTCTTGGATAGATCGATCGGAAAGGATAACTTTAAGGTGGTTTTGTACCCTACAAACAATTTCTTCTTATGTTCTCCGCTAGATAAGAACTTTGGAGTGATTCTTCGTTGCACGTTGAGGGATGGTTATGTGATCCAATTATATTAGCACTGTTGAGAGATTGGACTAGCGAAAGTACGGACCCTAGGCCCTGTTTTCAAGCATTGCAATACCGTTTGTGCTCACTTTTATTACTTGCTACCTTGCTGTTTTTATATTTTCAGATTACAAAAACCTATATCTACCATCCATATTGCACTTGTATCACCATCTCTTCGCCGAACTAGTGCACCTATACAATTTGCTATTGTATTGGGTGTGTTGGGGACACAAGCGATTTCTTGTATTTGATTACAGGGTTTTTTGAGAGAGACCATCTTCATCCTACACCTCCCACAGATTGATAAACCATAGGTCATCGACTTGAGGGAAAATTGCTACTGTCCTACAAAACTCTGCGCTTGGAGGCCCAACAAAGTCTACAAGAATAAAGTTGCATTGTAGACATCAAGATCTTTTCTGGCGCCGTTGGCGGAAAGGTGAGTGCTTGAAGGTATATCTTTAGATCTTGCAATTAAATCTTTTAGTTTCTTGTTTTTCACTAGTTTGGTTTTATAAAAGAAAACTACAAAAAAATGGAGTTTAGGTTGCATCAATTGTTTCGTCTTTTTAATGTCTTTCGTGAAAATGATGGTTCGGGAAATTGTGCTCAATTGGTAGAGGAAGAATTTATGAAAATACTTAATGAGAATTCCTTGAATGATGATCATGATATTAATATTGTTAGTATGAATTCTCTAAATATCCATGATGCTAATGATATGCAAAGCCACAAGCTTGGGGATGCTATGTTTGATGAAGATGGTATTTTTTGTCCCCCGAGTTTTGATGAGCAAATTTATTGTGATGATAGCATGCCTCCTATCTATGATGATTATGATGATGACATGTATGCTTTTCAGAGCGATAGTAACCATGAAACTTGTCATCATGATTTTAATATTGAATGTGGTTATGTCAATCAAGTGTCTCATGATAGTTATTTTGTTGAGTTTGCTCCCACTATCATGGATGAAAAGGAATTTGCTTATGTGGAGAGTAATGAAAATTATATGCTTGTGCATCATGAAAAGAATGATTTATGTGATAGTTATATTATTGAATTCATTCATGATGCTACTGAAATTTATTATGAGGGAGGAACATATGCTTGTAGGAATTACAATAATATCAAGTTTCCTCTCTACGTGTTCAAAGTTTTGAAGTTATGCTTCTTTTGCCTTCCTATGCTAGTTGATTCTTGTTCCCATAAATTGTTTTCTCACAAAATTCCTATGCATAGGAAGTGGGATACACTTAAATGTGCTTGTCATGAGATTCATGATGCTCTCATACATGTTTCAAATACTATTCCTATGTGAGCATCATTGAAATCATCATGCCTAGCTAAAAGGCTTTAAAGAAAAGCGCTTGTTGGGAGACAACCCAACACTTTTCCTTTCTGGTTTTGTGTGTTCACATGATTAAGCTACTGTATTAATCATGTTTTGTGTCTTTTATTTCAATAAAGTGCCAAGTAAAGCCTTTGGGATGACTCACAAGATGAGTAGAATTCATGCTGAACCAAAATAGACTCCAGTACAGGAATTTTCATTTTTTACTGGAGCATGATAATGATCCGAAATTTTTACACATTGTTTATATACAAATTATTCATGTTGTCCTAATTTTTCAAAAAAATTAGGGACAGTGCAGTATCATTACACTACAGATCTTCACAGACTGTTCTGTTTTTGACAGATTCTGTTTTGCATGCATAGTTTGCTTGTTTTAGTGTTCCCATAACTTATATTCAGTGATATAAATTATGTGAATGGTATAATACAGTCGGTATTATGTGAGAACAATTATGAATCTTGTCTTGACAGTACCTAAGTGAATGATCTTTATTTACTATACTAACCCATCTCACGAAGTTCCGTTAAGTTTTGTGCGTTTGAAGTTTTCAAATCTTGGGTGAGACACCGATATAAGAAGAATAAGGAGTGAAAAGAACATAAGATTGGGGATGCCCAAGGCAACCCAAGGTAATATCCAAGGAAGACTCAAGCGCCTAAGCTTGGGGATGCCCCGGACGGCATCCCCTTTTTTGTCTTCAACATTATCGGTATATCTTACTTAGAGCTATATTTTTATTCATCACATAATATGTGCTTTGCTTGTATCGTCATTATATTTTGTTATTTTCTGTTAGGTGTTATTTATAATCTTGTTTTTCAATAAAAAGTTCCAAGAATTGCCTTCGGATGCTTGCATTGCATGTTTGATGTGTGCTGTGTAAAAACAGAAACTTTTGCTGTAGTGTTTGAATTTTCATATTTTACTGGAATATGGAAAGTTTCTGAAAGTTTTAAAAAGTATTTTCATATAAATTCTGTAGCCTGTCCTAAATTTTCATAATTGTTTGAGTTACAGAAGTACACTGGTTTAATAAATTGCTACAGACTGTTCTGTTTGGACAGATTGCTGTCATAGTTTTGTTATCTAATTATCCTATAGTTTCCATAGCCTATATTTGTAGATATAAATTGTGGAAACAATAGTAAACAGTAGATGATGTTTGAAAATTATTGTGCAACTTGTCTTGGCAGTACAAGAAGTGTGGATTTATTCTTATGTGTACTAACCTATCTCACGAGTTCTTTTCGAGTTTTTGTGGATGAAATTTTTGAGACTTAGGTGAAACCGGGATATGAGAGGATTGAACACGATACAAAAGCTCAAGCTTGGGGATGCCCAAGGCACCCCAAGTAAAATATTTCAAGAAGTCTCAAGCATCTAAGCTTGGGGATGCTATGTATCCCACCTCTCTTCATCAACAATTATTGGTTAGCCTATGTTGAGCCTAAATTTTTATTTGTCCACATGATATGTGCTATTCTTGGAGTGCCATTTTTCTTTTTCTTGATATTTAAATAAAATACTCAGATCTGAAAATCTTTATTGAGAGAGATTTCTCACATAGCTACTTTATTGTTTGACTACTCATTGATCTTCACTTATATATTTTGAGAGTAGTTTGATGTTTACCCTTGTGGTTCACTTATATCCTAAGAGTAAATTGTGAATGAATGAAATATCATAAATCTGAAATTATTAATGTGCTTTATGCTTAGTAGTAGTTTCACATCTGGTTTATAAAGTAAAATCTATTGAAGTTTGACAATCATCAAATTGGTCATACAAGCAATTCATGAATGATTAGTATAAGAAAGAGAACTTTCACATACAAATATATTATCTTGGACATCTTCTATGATTGTGAATACCCATTCATTATTTTCAAACTTGAGCAAATTAGTTGAAGTAGGACAAGGAAGACAACGTAATAAGTTATGGTTGTGTATATTTGCATAGAAGTTATATTGTTATTGATCCTCCAACATGTGGTGCTTGTTTAGAACCTTTTGCTAGCCAACACTTCATACTAAGTACAGATACTACTTGTGCATCCAAATCCTTGAGCCAAGTTTCTTCCATAAGAGTCCACCATACCTACCTGTCGGGGTAAACAACAGGGGTGTTCATTTTCCCCTGACTCATGCCCGGACAGACGGCCACCGACGCCCGGCAGCCACAACCTGCAGACGGTCAAGCCACCCCGACTCCAGCAAGCTCAACGCGGCAGCCCAAGCCTGGGCTGCGACACGCTAAGCACGTCCCCGACGCTTGCCGGGGACCAGGACAAACGCACCTCTCAGAAGACCTGGCAAGCCATTTCCCGGCAGGCGTGAGCCATCCAGCCACCGCTCCACCGCATCGCTACGCCTGTCACTTATCGATGCGGTGTCGAGCCCTCAGGCGATTAATCAGCTCTCGCTAAGCACGTGGCGACGGATTGGAAGGAAAGTTATGCTCGGTTGACACCTGCCCCGCAGCGTGTCAAGATCTTAAGCAGCAACCGGCCAAGCGGTGGCAAGGGCTTGCCGGGGATGCACCCCCAAGTGCCACCTAGGCAGGTAATCATGGCATTTTATCCTAAATGCCAGAGTTAGGTACGATAGCTCTGCTTAGCTATCTAATCGATAGATAATGTCTGTTTTGCCATTGTGGTAACCCCTTACACTATAAAAGGAGGCCCAAGGCAACCTAGCTCAAGGTTGGCAACCCGAACCCCCGAACGCTTGTACTCGCATAGCCGCTCTTCCCCCGACAGCAGCCCTTGCCGGGGTTAGGCGCCCTGCATTCTTCGTGTTCCTCCAATCAATCCACCAAAAAGCACGAGTAGGGTTTTACACTTAGCAGTGGCCCGAACCTGGGTAAAATGCGTGAGCCCTGATCGTTGCGCAGTCTCATGCTCTCCGCTCTTCGTGCAACGTGACCCCCCTTGCCGAACCACAAGGGACCTCTGGTCCCATAGGTGATCGTGAGCATTCGTGCCCCGACATCTTTGGTGCGCCAGGTAGGGGGCGTGCATCATTTGCGCGAACCTGAGTTCGTGAACGGCGAATCGGTCTTCATCATCATCTTCTTCAACAATGGCTCTGAAGAGGAAATCCATCGTGGCCACGCGTCTTTCCACTTCAAGGACTCCCGCGCACGCAGCCACGAGTGCGGCGGTCTATGCGGCGGCCGCAGGTGGGGAAGGCACCGTAAGCAACACAGCCGACGGAGGCGGCACCACCGTCGCCTTCTCCATGGCCGAGACCGGAGCAGAGAACGCCGGAAAGAAATGGGTCTGCTCGGCCCCAGAGAGATATGGCGTAGTCCAGCAGGTCAAGGGGAGAAAGAGGTACCTAGCCATATCCTTCTTCCTCCTCCTTCCCCGCCCATGGTTAGCTCTGTGCAGGCGACAACATCGTCAGTGTCGATAATCTCACATGAGGTTCGGTCTTGCATTTGTCCCGCCAAGGGACGAGTCCTGAACCAACTCCTAGAGTATATCCGCTGCTAGACGCTCCCGGCAAGCGAACCACGGCAAGGTCCCGTACACCCATCGCGGGACACCACGGGACCGTTGGGTACAGAAAAAAAGGGGATAGAAGAGATGAACGTACCCGCCTCTTTCCTTTTTCCATTCCCGAATCAATCATGAATATTGCATCGACCCGGAAAGCTCTTGCCGCGGACAATATGCGAGACTAACGGATCTTCAAGTATCCCCGTTTTGCTCTTCTCTACGTTCCTTCTCTTCCAGGGCCGCGGTGAGCACATGCTTGCGCGCATACCATAGGGGGCACGAGAGAGAGAAGACGCCTGGGTGACATGAAAGACCAAGACCAAAAGCTAAGTTGACTCAATAGTCAATTTCCATTAAGACATGCGTTTATATGCCCTTTCGTCGAACCAAAAGGTTTCGTATGCCGAACCTTGTGTGTGATAGAACCTTACTGTGTTCGTTCGCGCCCGCATTTTGTTTTGAGCCTGCTCAACGAAACACGCGGCAGCGTCAACACTGCCAGAGGTAATCCGCCGGCAGCGTGTTTTTGCCAGCAGAAAGCTAAGGACCTGTTTCTCAAAGCAGTTCGCGGCAGCACGTCGTTGGCGGGTAACTAGAAACGCGCAATGGTGAATATCATACGAACGCCAGAAGGGAAACGAAGGGCATAGTATACGATTACATAGAAACATCAGTTCAGCAAACGATAAAATAAAGAGAGTTCACGCCCTAATACGATATACCTACCGTGTCTTGAATACAGGGCAATGTGGCGACAAGGAAGATATAGAGCTAACTCCGATGGCTTCCCTGGGTCCTTTGGACTTTAAGGATCCTATCGGCGAGAGGCCCGGCCTTCTCCGTGGCAGCTGAAGTGTCGGCGCCTGACGGCAGCTTCTTGAAACCATCGGAAGATCGAGCTCCGGATGGAAGAAGGCGAGGTTGCTCAAGACTAGGAAGAGGGCATTGCACGTTAGCTTCCGGGATTCATCGGCGAAGGATGCGGCCCTGTCCTCTTCATATGTCTTCAAACCCTCAATCAGGCCCTCGAAGAAGATTGTCAGCTTGACGCTGGGGGCTTCATGCTTGCCGGCAGAATAGGCCCAGGTCTTCATGTCCATCTTGGCAATCTGGGAAGTAAGGCGCTCGGTGATATCGACCATCCTCTTGATCCAGAGGTCATGCTGCTCAACCACATTCTCCAGGGTCTCTTAGGCATCCTTCTGAAGAGTCTGAGCGCTGGTCACATCCGTCAGCAACAACTTCTCACGGGCCTCGGTAGATTCAAGATTGCTCTCCAAGGAAGCAAGCCAGGATTTCATCTCGGAGATAGTACCATTGGCGGCATCAAGGTCCTGGCCCTTGGAGGAAAGCTGTAATTGCACCTCTTCCAGAGTCACAGCCGCCTTACGCGCTTCCTCCTTGAGGGCCTCGACCTCCTTGGTGCTCCCGGCAAAATCCTCTGTCAGTTTGGTTAGTTGGGCTTCAAATTCGACCTTGGCGGCAGAAGCAGCAGTCAAGTCGTCAGTCACCTCCTTCAGCCGACTAGCAGATTCCGAGGAAAGTGCATCAAGAGCTCCTTGGTACGCTGTCGGACGTGGTCCTCCAGCTCATCATCCTTGGCACGGAGGGTGGCCTCGAGGTTCTCTTCCCGGGCAGAAATATCGTCCTCTCTGGCGTATAGAAGCGCCTTGCGCTCCGCCAGATGGACTGAGGGAGTCCTAGATTAAGGGGTCCTCGGGAGGTCGGCCTATTTCTTATGGGCCGGATTATATGGGCCGTTGGCCGAGCACTGGATTGATCGAAGGCCCTATCTCCAGGAAGGAAGCTTCTGGAATCGTGGCGTATTCTCCACGTTTGGAGTATTGAGTAGGCATGTCTATCCCTTCGCCGTGTAACCGACCATGTGTAAACCCTAGGTACCCTGGGCGTCTATATAAGCCGAAGGGTTTTAGGTTGTAGGACAAGAGAACTCATCTAGGGTTTTAGTCATACGATCTCAAGGTAGATCAACTCTGTAACCCTTATACCTTCAATATAATCAAGCAGGACGTAGGGTATTACCTCCATAGGAGGGCCCGAACCTGGGTAAACATCGTCTCCCACTTCTCCTGTTATCATCGATTCTAGTCTCACAGCTCGGGACCCCCTACCCGAGGTCCGCCGGTTTTGACACCGACATTGGTGCTTTCATTGAGAGTTCCACTGTGATCGCCAGAAGGAATCGATGGCTCGCCTCGTCATCAGCGAAGAGGTCCGCAATTCGGACACTTTCGTCCCCGGACAGATCTTTGCTTTCGGCAGCATTGTGCTGCACGCCGACCCGACCGGCCATCTAGGCCGTGTCGGAAGTTTCGCCCCTGATCAAGAGGTCAGATTCGGGAACTTAGAGTTCTCCGTAGACTCTCGGGGCGATCTGTCACTAACCGGGCTCGCAGGCTCGCCTGTCACGCCCGAAGACTCTGAGGCTTTAACCTCAGACCCATCTTTGGGCCCCGTCCACGGGATCTACGCCAGCGAGGACCCGACTCTCAGTCCGGACCCGGTCATAGTGCCGGACGTCCGGACACCCGTTCTTGCCGAACACTCCCCCCGCGCGGACGCATCGGAGGTTAACTCCGGAAGCTCCGAGCGGGCCGACCCGATCGAGCTCTCGATACTCAATGAGGCCCTAGATCGGATCGCGTCGATGAAGATTGTCGACGATCCAACCCTGATCTGTGCTCAGATCGGGCTTCAGACGGGTCAAGACGAATTTTTCGCCCCACCCACCACCCACTTCGTAGCCACTGTCGAGGATTTAACCGACATGTCGGACTATGCTTCGGAGGAAGCAGACTACATGGATGAGGAGGATCGCGCACTCACCCCTGTTAACACCGGGCGATGGACTGCCACCTCCACATGCGACGTCTACATGGTGGACACTCCGAAAAATGATGGTGACAAATCGGATGAAGCGCCGTCAAGACGCCGAAAGCCGCATAAACGGTCAAAAGGAAAAAAGGGAAGAAAAGGTATCGACGGCACCGGGGACGGAGACACCCCGGAAGACCTCGGCGATCCCGATGTCCCCGAACACCTGTTAGAGGGTCAGGAGAAGCTAGAAGACCGGCGTAACCCCGACGATCTAGATGATCCCGAGGAAGATGATTACCTCCGCTCTGTCGAGGAGGAGGACAATACGGAAGGCGATGACTTCGCCATCCCTGATAATCCTGAAGATCAGGAAGTGTTCAGGCAATAGCTTATAGCCACGGCCCGCAGCCTGAAAGCAAAAGAACGGCAGCTTAAAGCCGAACAAGACAACCTCAAGGATCGAAGGACGAGAGTCCTATCAGCTGAGGAAGGATACGGAACCGGTCAATCGGACCAACCTAAAAGCTATCCACGCAGAAGGTAGCTGCCACAATTCGATGACGAGCTCACTGATACGCCGTCTCCCAAACATACCCCATACGACAAGCCAAACCACCCTCCTCGAGGACGGGACGGGACGGCTGACGACACCGGCTATAGGCCGACAATACCCCGTAGACGGGGAAAAGAGCCACTAGAGCCCGATGACAGGTTCGACCTGCGAAACGACCTGGACTACAGAGCAGGTCGTACGCGATCCATCTACGGATCCAGAGGATACTCACCCAATAGACGAGAAGGGTACCGGCCTTGGTTCGACCACAACAATGAAGGTCGGGAACAAAACCGGGCTAGGACAGACGCCGATCACCGGCGCGACATAGCTCGGGTCAGAGGCGCCGCCCACCCGCCGTGCTTCACGGACGAGGTGATGCGGCATCAATTCCCAGAAGGGTTTAAACCCGTAAACATAGAAAAATACGATGGGACAACTGACCCAACCGTATGGATCGAGGATTTCCTCCTCCAAATCCACGTGGCGCGAGGAGATGACATCCATGCCATCAAGTACTTACCCCTGAAACTCAAGGGGCCAGCTCGGCACTGGTTAAATAGCCTCCCCGAAAACTCCATTGGGTGTTGGGAGGACCTAGAAGATGCATTCCGATCTAACTTCCAGGGCAGTTATGTTCGGCCGCCGGACTCCTCCGACCTAAGCAATGTCGTCCAGAAGCCAGGAAAGTCCGCGCGGCTATTCTGGAATCGTTTCTTGACCAAGAAAAACCAGATCGTGGACTGCCCGGACGCCGAAGCTATAGCCTCTTTCAGGCACAATATTCGGGATGAATGGCTGGCTCGTCAGCTCGGCCAGGACAAACCAAGGACAATGTCCGCCCTCACATCACTCATGACCCGCTTTTGCGCGGGTGAGGATAACTGGCTAGCAAGACGTAGCCACAACCCCGAAGTCCCCGGAACCTCCGAAGTTCGGGATGGAAACGGGAAACCGAAGCGCAACAAGAACAAGCGCTGGCACAATAATAGTGATGCCGATGATACGGCTGTTAACGCCGGCTTCCACAACTCCCGGCCTGGGCAGCGGAAGAAGCCTCCTAAAGGCAATCGCAATGGACCCACCCCGCTGGACAAGATCCTGGAGAGTCCTTGCCAGATCCACGACACTCAAGAGAAGACCGCCAACCACACCAACCGTAACTGTTGGGTCTTCAAACAGGCCGGCAAGCTCACATCTGAGGACCAAGGCAAGAGCCCACGCAGCGAGGACGAGGATGAGCCCCGTGGTCCGATCGGTGGCGGACAAAAGAAATTCCCTCCAGAGGTCAAAACAGTAAATATGATATACGCCACCCATATACCCAAAAAGGAGAGGAAGCGCGCTCTTCGAGATGTCTACGCCATAGAGCCTGTAGCCCCGAAGTATAACCCGTGGTCGGCATACCCGATCACCTTCGATCAACGTGACCACCCGACCAGTATCCGTCATGGGGGTTCGGCCGCCCTAGTCCTAGACCCCATCATAGACGGGTATCACCTCACTAAAGTCCTAATGGACGGAGGAAGTAGCCTCAATCTGATTTACTCAGATACGGTGAAAAAGATGGGCATAGATCCGTCAAGGATCAAGCCCAGCAACACTACCTTTAAAGGAGTGATCCCAGGCGTTGAAGCCCGGTGCACGGGCTCTGTAAGCCTGGAAGTAGTGTTCGGCTCGCCCGATAACTTTCGAAGCGAGGACTTGATCTTCGACATCGTACCTTTCCGCAGCGGCTATCACGCCCTGCTCGGCCATATAGCGTTCGCCCGCTTTAACGTCGTCCCGCACTACGCATACCTCAAGCTCAAGATGCCCGGCCCCAAGGGGGTCATTACTGTCAATGGCAACACTGAGCGCTCCCTCCGAACTGAGGAACATGCGTTGGCCCTCGCAGCCGAATTCCATTACACTGATGATCGGCAAGCGCCGGCAACTGCCGTAAAGGCACCCAAGGCTGGGAAGCGAGCTCGGTCTCAACCCGAAGTACCAGAACCTTCTTCTCCCCATAAATAGGGACTCGCCCCCCATCGCACGGCCCTAGAGCCGGCAAAGTACGTGCCGAGGAGGCACAACTTTGTGCTCAAAATTCCATGGGCATCGGTGGGGAAAAATATCAAAGGGTAAGTGTTCGGCTGGACCGAACTATTACCACCAACACGTCTTTGGACACACTACAGGTACCATAAAAGTACCTGCTAAGGCGTCAAGCTAATCCATACTTCGGCAACTTCTCAAGATTTTTTCTCCAAGGTCCGTTCGCCAAACAGCAAAGCCCATAGAGGTATACACCTCTTTAGGTGACGCAGGAGCGGACAAACTATCGGGCATGTCGAGGACGTCAGCTCACCCATCCAAGACCCCTGGTACAACCCCTCCTGTAAGGTTTATATTTCATTTTTTCAAATACCTGTAAACAGTTGCATCGGCAATTTGAATAATAAGAGTTGTTGAGTAAAATACAGAGATATCATATATGATCTCTTCGCTGTCTTTTCATTGGCGCACTCTCTGTTTTTCCCCTCTTCTTGCGAACCTGTTTGGTATACTTTATGATGCAACCGGCTAATAGACCGGGGGCTTGAACTTAAAAAATCGCCCTAAGCACAACTGATTTTGCGTTCGGCGTCTTGGAATTCCGCTTTATATGCATTGGTTCCGAACTATGTCTAGGGTCAATAGTTGGGTTGCCCGGCTCCTGTGCTTGCCCCTTTACGTTCCGCTCGTTCGGCTAAAAGGGCAAAGGGAGAACTGCTACGATTGTTCTTCCGGC
The DNA here is from genome assembly GCA_039707655.1 of Elymus sibiricus. NCBI lineage: Eukaryota > Viridiplantae > Streptophyta > Magnoliopsida > Poales > Poaceae > Elymus > Elymus sibiricus. The sequence continues at coordinate 214,683,575 of CM077667.1, forward strand.
TAGCCTGGTCAAGCACCTCAGCGGAGAAAGCCAAAAACTGACTGTCATGGTATGCGAGAACTGGTCTGCGAATCCTAGCTTAACTAAATCTCGTTAGAGGTTACTCCGTGTCATACGATGGGTTTGGTATTAGTACAAACCATTGTTCAAAAAATCTTCCGATTCAGCGATTTATCGTCCGATTTATCGCTACTCTTGGGGTGACCGATAAGATTATGCCTTATCTTCACCGTTTATCATTTTGGCCGATTTATCGCTATGACAAGCGATTTATCGGGAATCTATCGATAAATCAGTCCTATTCATAGCACTATGTTTGCAAAATCTATGTTTATTTGCGTTTTGTGGACCTTGTTACACAATATGTACTGATGTCCTATTTTGTTTATCATTATACGAGGATTCAAAGGCTAGGAATCAAGGTAACACTTCTGTTCAATATTATTGTGGTGTTTAATATAGCATATTTTACTGTTGGGAACCTGGGATTTGCAAAAATGGCCGATTAATAGTCGACCGATAAAATCGATTAATCGACCGATTTCCGATTAATCTCTAATCCCCAGCTAACCGAGACGCTAACGATAAGTGATATCCTCAACATTGGTACAAACCATGTGATATCGGTTTTGTCCGCGGTTCATCCGAACATCACAACCCCTGGGGGCTAGTCATCAGCCCCCTACACTCCTTTCTCGTGCACCTACGGCTAAGTGAAAACAATAAAGCATTATGGTCCGATTGCCTTGTCCGCCCCACACTACCGCCTTCGGGTACCGATAGCTCGTCTAAGGGTCACAGTGCGTTGGCAGAGACACCCCGCGTAGTATCTACATGGGGGCTGAAGCCAACGACTCGCAGCTTTCAGTTTTAACGGCCACACAGGAGTTATAAAGGATGCAAAACCCTAAATACATGATAAACCATGCATCTTAAATATAAACACGTTAAAACGTCTTCGGACATATTACAACGCTTTACTCATACATGTTCTCTCTCGAACACTACGACTCTATCGCCCGAGCACCCTCCATTACTCCGGAGAAGTATAGCTCGGGGCACCTATGTCGGATTTCGGGCTCCGCAAAACCCTTAAGATTCGAACACAGGGGCGTGTGCGAAGATCCCCTGCAGCTTCGCCCAACCTAGCTCGCTACTCGATGGACACTGTAATGAACTCGCAGGATGACGAGGAAGAACATGAACACGATAGTTTACCCAGGTTCGGGCCGCTGCGAAGCGTAATACCCTACTCCTGCTTTGGTGGATTGCCTCTCGAGGAGGTGGGGTGGACGAACTAGTATAGTGTTTCAGTGCCTCATGAGAGCGCTCCTGAGGTGTTCGTGGCCCTCTGTTGGCTGGGTGATGGATGAGTGATGGAATGGATTCGGATCCTTCTCTACGGTGCAGCCTACCCTCTATATATAGCGGTGGCTCGGGTCCTCTTCCCTTATCGCAATGGCAGGAAAGGGATCCCACAATGGCCAATTTTGAAGGGGGACAGGAGTACGTGCCCGCCTGCCCAAAGGCGGTCTTCGCCTGCAAAGTAGTTGTCGGCGGCGCAGAGGTGGGCTCGGCGATGACATCCTCCCTGCGGGGCTCGTGGTCGTGGTCTTGTTGCACCGGAATGGAAACCTTTGGGGGGGCTTTGGGAACCCGCGTACGTCCTTGCTCCCTTTGCACCAAAGGGGAAACTGCTTTGTCTGGCGCGCTGGCGCCCGCCTGTCCTTCCTTGCGTCATCTTTGACTCCTGAGGCCGGGCCTTGCATAGAGATCTCCGCCGCTCCGGAGGGGTCCTGGGGGGGCCCTCCCTTGCTAGTCTTGACGCCGCCCCTCCTCGCGAGGCTTGGGCCCTCGCGAGGGCCTTGTCTTGAGTGGGGTCGTGCTTTGCTTTATAAAGTGGGCCATGCCCTGGGCTGCAGGCAGGCAGGTCTGGGTACCCCCGTTCCCAGAATGCCGACAGTAGCCCCCGGGCCCAAGGCACGCTCGAGCTGGCTTCTGGGCGAAGCCTCGAGGACGGCCCGAAGCGCCGCGGGCCCCAAACGCCTGCGGGCCAGGCTTTACACGCGCCGAACACCCGGGCAGCGACGCCCCTGCTCCCCGAGGGCGTCTGGAACCGCTCCAAGTCAAATTGACACAACGCCCGTGTGCACTGCCGGCCATCATTGCCTCCCCTTGAATGCTGCTGCTGCTTCGGGCCTCTACTCCTCGGGCCACGCGGATGTGACCCTTCAGTTGGCAGGAGAGGCGACGTGGATGGTACTGCATTGATCGAACTGCCTCGCGGTGCCCGAGAGGCGCACGACGCCTCCTCTCCCACGATGCCTCACGGCTGCGATTACGCCTATAAATCCGCCCCGCCCATGGCAAGGGAAGGGCATTGCAGTCTTGAGGCATCTTCTTGTTTCCTTCGCTCCGCCGAGAAAACCCTCTCTCCTTCCCATCTTCTCGTCCTTCATGGCGTCCGGGGGGAGTGGCGCGGGCGCAGGGAAGCGCGCGGCACCGCCGGCTCCCTCGTCCTCCTCCGAAGGCAGTGGTGGGGGGCCCTCAGGGCCGGCGCAGGCTCGCCGGCCCTGGGCCATGGTCGACAAGTGAGTATTCCGCCGCCTCCCTCCTCTTTAGTTGTTCTGCCCGGCATTCCGAGCATGATCCTCTCCTTTTCCCAGGGCGCCCGCGGCCAAGAAGCGCAAGCTTGGCGAGCTTCAGGAGGAAGTGGAGACACTGCGGGCCCGGCTGACAACCACCGAGGCCGCTTTCCAAGCTGCCCTCCGGGGCGAAGCGGAGGCCAGGGCGGAGCTGGCGTCCCTTCAGACCCAGGCCCAGGAGGCGGCCGACGCCATGCAGGCCACCCAGGACAAGGCGACGCACACCAGGCTGCTGGAATCCCAGCGCGCCAAGCAGTTCATGGCCATCGCCAGCCACGCGGCCGATGCGGTGGGCCGGTTCATTGGGGACGCCCCCGCGCTGCCAAACGAGCGCGGCGACGGGGGCTACCTTGAATTCTTCCAGAAGGTGGTGGAGGCGCTGGAGACCGGCGTCTCCCGCGTGGACGCGGACAGCGCGTCCGACACGCGTGACCTTCTGGACCTCGCCTTGATGCTCGTCTTCTCCAACCTGCGCCGCCTCGCCCCGCAGCTCGACCTCCGGCGCATCGGGGAGCCGGTGCCTGACGGGCTCCAGCGCCCTCTTCGGGACGAGGTGCGCCCGCACGTGGAGGCCATGGTGGAGCGGTTCATCCAGGTGCCCGCCTCCAGCGAGGAGGACGACTCCGACGCCAAGCCGGCCGGCGGCGCGGGCGGCGACAGCGGCTTCTCCTCTTAGGCGTCCTCTGTTTCCCCTTCCCGGTTCCTGTAATGTTTGAAGAAGAACTCTGCCCTGATGGGCGTTAATCTTTTGCATGTTACCTTCGCCTTCTTGTCTTTCTTCCTTGAATCGCTGGTTGCTCACTTGCCGTGACGTGACTTAGGTTTTCCGCGCGGGGCCCGATGCTGCCACCGATGCGGCCCCGCAACAGCCACTGGTAGGGCCCTCGTGAGGCTCTCTCTCTTGAGGGACGACTCGCAGCCGTCGCCCCTATCGGGCTCTGGGTCTTGCGGCTCATCGTGGCCGAGTCCCTCCCCATGTGTCGCTTTCCCTGCTGCTTCGGTCCTCAGGGGCCTCGGCAGCCGCGCGTGGTGACTGTAGTACCTGCATCCTTATATTAGTGTGAGTAATCCTTATCCCGTCCTCGGGTCGTTATTAGGCTAAAAGGCTCTTGCTTGGTTCGGCAGTGTACTTAGCTTGTATGACGTTGGCGATCTCGTGCATCGCGAGGCATGACTGGGCTACTACCTGCTTGTCTGCTGGACGGTTTGGGGACCCTTTCGGCACTCCGTGTCTACAGGTCCCAGTCCCGAACATTTCCCGACCACCGTGGCGTACGCCCGGGGGGACGCGGCCATGGGGTCAAGCCCCGACACCCTTGATGCCGATCGGATCACCAAGGACGACACCAAGGGGGGCGAGTGGCTATATGACCGGTAAGGTTCCTGAGGCGTGCTGCTCAGGAGCCCCCCTTCAACGCTCAAACCAGTTTACGTCGGCAAGTCCCAGTCCCGCACATTTCCCGACCTCCGTATTGTACGACCGGATCACCAGGACGCAACCACGGGGTCAAGCCCCGACACCCTCTATGCCGACGGGATCACCAAGGACGACAACAAGGGGGGCAAGTGGCTCTATGACTGGTAAGGCTTCTGAGGCATGCCGCTCAGGAGCCCCTTTTGACGCTCGAGCGATCCCCCATTCCGTCCCTTCGGGCGCTGCCCCGGGAGGCCCTGGGACCTCTCGAGTTTCCATGTTGTGGTGCCGTGCTGCGGTCAGAGCCCCCGAGCGGGGGTCGACAGCTAAAAGATGCGTGCCCCTGAGGCAGCCAGACCTCGCTATCCAGCTCTGAGGTGCCTCGGGGCGGTGCGGAGCACTTGGCGCCTTGCGAAACACCATTCAGAAAGAGAGAATTCAAGTCTGGTAAAACGAGACAACACAGAAAGAAAAGTCCTCGCCCCTTTTTTCTTTTTAAATATAGAGTTTTGAAATTGTCAGACTTCATTCCAAAAAACGGCAGCTCAAACAGCAAAAAGAAGCAAGCAAATGCCGCGTCCGGCCCCTAGGCTAGTCTTCGTCTTCCCCCAGCGCTGAGCGTAGGGCATCCACGTTGCATGGGCATAGCCATTGGTGGGCAGTGTTGAATTCTCCGCTAGCGCTGGGCTGTGGCTGCCACATTGCATGCGAGGAACCCCTCCTCGTCCTCGGGGGGCTCCGGGCATATACAGCCCGCTCTTTATTACGTGAGAGTGTCACGGCCATAGATAGCTGGGCAAGCCCCCAGGCGTACGGCCTGGTGCCTCCCAACTCCTTCAAGAACCATCCCGTGCATTTCTGCCAGGTTGCGCGCCCTTATGACCCTAACCCGAATGCATCGTTCCCCGCGCGACCGCAGGATTGCCCTCCCGAGGCCCAAACATGAGCACGATGCACCGGCGCGGCCATAAGGGTGTTTTGTCGGTGAAGCCTGCCTTGTGAAGCGTCCGTGCGCCGGCCGTACAACGTCCTGAGGGCCTCGTGAGGCCCAACCTCCCGAGGCCATGCCGGCGCTGTAGTTGCCGCGGGTGGCCCGCGCTGTTTGTGTCTTGCTGCTCCCCCCAGGCCATTACTCTTGAGGCCTCGGGGCTTGGTCCGGCGTCGCTTGCCCGCGGGGGCGCCGGCTTGTGCCGCGCCCCACGGGCCCGGGGGCGCCCTCCCGCACGCGCCGTCCAGGCCCGGTGCTCCGCTGACGGAAGCCCCCAGGCCCAGCTCGGGGAGGACGCCCAGGGTGCTCCTTACTCTTGGGGGGTGCTGGCGCCTGCGGCGGGCGCCTGACCCATCCCACCGCCAGGCGGTACGACGTAGCACGTTACATAGGGCTCCACATAAGGGCTCGGTCCTCCTCTTGAGCCGTCCGGCGGAGCGCCGGGGACGGCCCCTCCTGGCGGCGGCGGGAAGCCGCCCCGCGCGCGTCGCTCGTAGACCCTCCTGTGACGGGCCTCAGAACGGAGTTGCTTACCTCTGCTACCGCCGTTGGGTGGGCCGCGCGTCTCCTGGTGTGGATTGCTCCCTTGGCGACCTGACGCGCCTTCGCCGTTGTTGCTCATTTGTCCGGACGCCTGCGCCGCTTGCTCACTGCGCCGGATGGCGCGCTCCTGTCTGGTCAACCCAGGCTGTTGAAGGCCCTCCGGGTCATGGAGGTGTGTGTTGGCGTGCGTGCGGGGCGCCCCGTTGTTTCCTCCGTGTGCCTGGCCGTCGTGGCTGGGCTGCGCTCCGAAACCGGTCACCGGGATTTGGAGGAGGAGGAGCACGGCATGTGGCGTACCCCGCTCTGATCCGTCCGGTGGTGGAGGGGCCAGCCCGCCAGTGGGCTGGGAAGCGGGCGCGGCACGCGAGCCCGCGACGCCTGGTGCCTGCGGCCTTGAAGGAGAGTGAGGGGCCACCGCCCTTTGGGCGACGGTGACTAGCTCCGCGATGTGATCGGCCCACGCGTCGAAGCCCCCGTGCGTTGGGCGGTGGCGGAGCATCTTGTTTGCCAGCAGTAGCGCATCGTGCGCGTCGAGGTCCCCCACGTAGGTGCGGCGGGTCATCAATGCCGGGGGCGCAACCCGCCCGCCGTGTGCTTGAGCGGTGCGAGAGGCGATGACGGTGGAGGCGATGCTCGCGACTTGATACTGACTGCCCAGTATCATGCTGCCGGGGCAAGGGCCTCCGACTGCAGCGGCGGGGTTGACGGAAGCTGACCCGCTGCGGCCGGGGGAAGCTTGTTGAGCGCCGGCCATCGGAGCAGCGAAGCTTGGGAAGAACGAAGCTTGTAGAAGACCTCGACATGCCCCCTACCTGGCATGCCAAATGTCGGATTTTGGGATCCGCAAAACCCTTAAGATTCGAACACAGGGGCGTGTGCGAAGATCCCCTGCAGCTTCGCCCAACCTAGCTCGCTACTCGATGGACACAACAATGAACTCGCAGGATGATGAGGAAGAAGATGAACACGATAGTTTACCCAGGTTCGGGCTGCTGCGAAGCATAATACCCTACTCCTGCTTTGGTGGATTGCCTCTCGAGGAGGTGGGGTGGACGAACTAGTACAGTGTTTCAGTGCCTCATGAGGGCGCTCCTGAGGTGTTCGTAGCCCTCTGTTGGCTGGGTGATGGATGAGTGATGGAATGGATTCGGATCCTTCTCTACGGTGCAGCCTACCCTCTATATATAGCGGTGGCTCGGGTCCTCTTCCCTTATCGCAATGGCGGGAAGGGATCCGACAACGGCCAATTTTGAAGGGGGACAGGAGTACGTGCCCGGCCTGCCCAAAGGCGGTCTTCGCGTGCAAAGTAGCTGTCGGCGGCGCAGAGGTGGGCTCGGCGATGACATCCGCCCTGCGGGGCTCGTGGTCGTGGTCTTGTTGCACCGGAATGGAAACCTTTGGGGGGGCTTTGGGAACCCGCGTACGTCCTTGCTCCCTTTATACCAAAGGGGAAACTGCTCCGTCTGGCGCGCTGGCGCCCGCCTGTCCTTCCTTGCGTCATCTTTGACTCCTGAGGCCGGACCTTGCATAGAGATCTCCGCCGCTCCGGAGGGGTCCTGGGGGGGGCCCTCCCTTGCTAGTCTTGATGCCGCCCCTCCTCGCGAGGCTTGGGCCCTCGCGAGGGCCTTGTCTTGAGTGGGGTCGCGCTTTGCTGATGAAGTGGGCCACACCCTGGGCCGCAGGCAGGCAGGTCTGGGTACCCCCGTTCCCAGAACGCCGATAACCTATGCTCCTTTCCAGGAGGCGGAGGGGCGGTGGCTATCTTCATCGGATCCAGCCCCGGCCAGTGCACCTTGGCCTTCGCAAAGGTCATCCAAGCTCCCTCGATTCAGGAGGACCGCCTTAGCGTGTCGATCCGGGGCGAGGCGTCGCTCAGCTTCTACACCAGGCCGAAGTAGCTGCCCGGCAGTGGCTCGTTGGGCCATAGCCGGATGCAGAGATCCTTCATGGCCGGCTCTACCATTCGGTGTAGCTCCATCAGCTGCTTCAGCTGCTCAACAAGGAGAGGAGAGCGCTCGGGGGCTTCAAACTGCGCCCAAAATAGCCGAGTTTCATCTCCTTCTCCCCGCGAAGCATAGAACTGGTTTGCGTCCACTGTGCTCTACTGGAGGTCCGAGAAGGTGCCTGAGGAACGCCATACTTGGGTAAGCAACTCGAACTTGCTATCCCCGAAGACACACTGCAATAAATACGGCTTACCATCCATGATAGCCTTGGCCTGGCTGACTTGCTCTTCAAAAGACCGCCTATCCACCCGCTCCTTTTGGAGATTGCTTTTCAGGGTGGATAGTTTGGCGGCCTGCTCCTTGCTTTTCCGCTCAAGGTCCTCGCACTTTTGGCCGGCGTCCTTGAGCTCCTGTTGGATTTCCTCCACCCGAGCCTCATGCTTGTCGCTGGTGGCTCTTAAGGCGGATAACGCGGTAACCGCTTCTTTGGCCGCCGCCCTCTCAACCGCAGCCTCCTGCTTCGTCTTCTCAAGCTCGGCCTTGAGCTTCTCAATTTCCTTCGCTGAGGCTGCGTAAGCATTACAACACATAAAAAAAATGCTTTGATAGTACGGTGATGAAGAATTTGGATACTCTAATCCGGCTTACCTTGCGCCTCGTCGAATCTCTTGTTCAGAGAGTCAAGCTCGTCTTCGGAGCTCTTGAGCTTCCGATTTAGCTCGTCCAACTTGGCAGCATTAGCAGCTGCCGCTGTCAACGAAGCCTGCGAAAAACAAAACTATATCAAGTTACATGGGTTCAAAACTTCCGAATTGTCATAAACATGATCCTGTGTCCGGTCCTCTTAAGGGATGTTAGAACGTTCTGAACTAATATTGTCCTGTACATAGTTCGGATAATGATCTGTGATTGACCCCCAGGTAAGTTTTTCCAAACTCACCTAGGGCTCGGGGGCTGCCATGTATATAATGATAACTCAAAGAAATTAATATTTCACAAATAGAGCATTACGTGGCTCACCTGAAAGCCCGTCAGGAGACCGTTGAAGGCCTCCTTCAGTCCGCTGTCAACGGACTGAATGCTCTGCAATACCGCACCCATAAGGGTGTGGTGCTCCCCGAAGATGGAGGTGCTTGACAGAGCGTCCCCCATAGCCGGCCACCCATTGGTCGGTGGCGCCGGTGGGGATCGGTTAATCCGATCTCCAACCGTGGATTGAACCAATGCCTCCGGAGGCATGGTGCGCTCCGGAGACAGCCTTGGAGGTGACTGGACATCTTCTCGTCCGGTCTCCTCAGTGTCCAGGAGGGGCTTGTCCCCCCGGTCTTCGGTGGCCGAGGCGTTAGCCTCGACCATGACGTCGTCGCCTCCACCTCTGGTGTCCGGCTCCAAAGGAGCCTGTTGGGATGACACCTCCGCGGCATCCTTCGCGGTGCCCGGAGGAGAAGGGTGCGACGCGGTCCCGCTCTCCGCTAGCTCGGCGGGTGGGGTCTCCCCATCCGAGACTTGATCGGCGGGGAGAACACGTGGTGGGCTGCAAGTCAATAGGCGCTCACATGTTAATAACACTCAAAACTTAGCACTAATAGCTCGGGAGGTTTTCGGATCTTTACCTTCGAGCTGGGGGCTTGACCCTTAGGTTCCTTCGTGGAACCCTCTCGAAATCCTCGGACTCAGTATCCGAGTCCGAACTGTCGTTGGACAGAACTACCTGTGTCCGACGCGCTTTCTTCTGGCCGGGAGGAGGTACATCCTCTGAGGCGTCTGATGACACCGCCCTCTTTCCTGCAAGGGGGGAATCGCCTCCCCCCTCACCCTCGTGCTCCTCCTCTTGATTCGAGGAGGCATGGGTTTCTTCGGACACAGCCCCTGGCTGGTCCCTGTTGCACAGGCCTGCTCAGCCTGATTTCTTCTTCTGCTCTTTCTTCTCTGGCGCCTTGTAAGGCGCCATGACGAGCATCTCCGACAGCAGCTGGGACCTAGGGTCTTCGGGCTGTGGAGCCAGGCATTTGATGCCCGTGGCCTTGCTCAACCATTCCTGCGGAAGTGATCGAAAAGTACTTAGATTTTCTTCAGGAAAACAGAGCCGATCTAATGAAACTATGTTATACCTTGGAAGGGGGTTTATTGGCGCGCAGACCCCGGTCCTCCTTCCTGGCTAGCCAGTTCTCCTGCGCCTTGAACAGCGCCTTCCACAGCTTCTCCCGAGTGGTGCGAAAGAGCTGGCGGATCATAGGCTCATCGACAGTCCGATAAGTCCACATAGGAGAGCCCCGGCGCTGGCAGGGGAGGATGCGCCGCCGAAGCATAATTTGGACCACGTTGGTCAGATCGATTCCGGCCTTGATCATGGAGGCGATCCCCTCTGCAGGTCATCCACCTCTGTATCCGACCCCCAGTCGAGGTCCTTTCGAACCCATGAGGTCAATCTTGTCGGGGGGCCGGATCTGAATTCGGCAGGAACAGTTCCGCCCTCCTCCCTTGGCTCGGTGATGTAAAACCACTCTTTTTGCCATGTCTTGATGGTGTCGATGAAGGTGCCGGATGGCCATACTGCACGTGGAAGCGTGCCGATGACCGCCCCGCCACAGTCTGCGTGTGCGCCTGCGACACACTTCGGCTTGATGTTGAATATCTTGAGCCATAGTCCGAAGTGTGGTTCGACCCGCAAGAAGGCCTCGCAGACGATGATGAAGGCCGATATATGCAAGAAGGCCTCGCAGACGATGATGAAGGTCGTGGAAGTCGAGTCCGTAGAAGAACATGAGTCCCCTCACGAAGGGGAGGAGCGGGAAGCTCAGTCCTCGGATGAAGTGAGGAATGAAAACCACCCTCTCGCCTGGTTTGGGGGTGGGAATCACCTGGCCCTCCTCTGTGGCGCGGTGGAAGATGTTGGCGGGGAGGTAACCGGCCTCCTTGAGCTCCCGGATGTCCTGGTCTGTGACCGTGGAAGCCTCCCACTTGCCGTTGGAGCCTGAGCCGGCCATGGCTAATCTCGGAGGAGGAAGGGTGGAAAACCTAGATCTGGGCTCTGGAGGCTCAGTAGATTGGGGAAGCAGGGGTGCGAATGAGAAGTGCGGATAAGCCTTGGGGTTTTCTTCCCCTTTTATTGGGCTTGTCGCCGGTTAGCCTCCCTTCACTGTGCCGTGAATCCCTCCGCTTCCCAAGACGTGCGTGCCGTTATACGCGCATGATTAAACATATCCCGTGTGAAACGGAGCACGATCTGTGCATTGATGGGTCGTGCTAGTAAAAACGGCCTCGAACCGTGAATCGAGCTTTTTCGACTGGTTCAGCGGTCGTGGTGGGCCGTGACCTTTCATCTGAAAGGTTGTCAGAGAGCACTATTGACTCCTTGACATTTGGCCTTCAGGGCCGAGTTATTCATGGTGTTCGGACGATCTATGATCGGAAAAACTACACGTCGTCGGAGGCCGAACTAAAGCCCGGCCGATCACTATTTGGAGAAAGGAACTCGCCTCGCAAGCCTAAGACTTTGATCATATGAAGCAGCTGGAGCTAGGACCCTTGGCGTTGGAGGCTAGTTCGGGGGCTACTGAGGGAGTCCTGGATTAAGGGGTCCTCGGGAGGTCGGCCTATTTCTTATGGGCCGGATTATATGGGCCGTTGGCCAAGCACTGGATTGATCGAAGGCCCTATCTCCAGGAAGGAAGCTTCGGGAATCGTGGCGTATTCTCCACAGTTGGAGTACTGAGTAGGCATGTCTATCCCTTCGACGTGTAACCGACCATGTGTAAACCCTAGGTACCCTCGGCGTCTATATAAGCCGAAGGGTTTTAGGTTGTAGGACAAGAGAACTCATCTAGGGTTTTAGTCATACGATCTCGAGGTAGATCAACTCTGTAACCCTTATACCATCAATATAATCAAGCAGGACGTAGGGTATTACCTCCATAGGAGGGCCCGAACCTGGGTAAACATCGTCTCCCACTTCTCCTGTTACCATCGATTCTAGTCTCACAGCTCGGGACCCCCTACCCGAGATCCGCCGGTTTTGACACCGACATGGACCTTCTGGGCGGTGACATCCTCGTTAGCCATGGACAGCGTTTCGTGCTGCCTCTTGAGGGAATGGACCTACCAATTTTACCAGTCCCGCAGTTCGCCCGCCACTGGAGGTTGTACCTGTTCTGAACATCCTTAAGCCCTGATGCTATGGACTCCAGAAAAGCCAAGTCCTTGGCGGCGTCAGCAGTGCTGTGAACCCCTTCGACCCTCTGGGATAGTGGTGCCAGGATCTTGTTGATCTCTTCATCAAGATCCACACCCGTTGAGAAGGGCGAGCCGAGAGCTGTGTGGCTTAACGGAGCAATGATCAGCGCCAGATGACTTTGTGGGGATTCGAGGGCCGACGCCATGGGATAGCTGGACGAAGAAGGCATCATGGCTTGAAGGGGAGTCTTCTCTTCAACCCCCAAGCTCAGGACGGGCACGCAGCCAGGATTTTGTTCCATCCTCTTTGGCAGCTGAGCCATGTTCTTCCGCGACAGCGATCTTCATTGCTTCCTCGGCAGCATCCTTCCCAATGACGGCGACCTCCTCCAGCACTTCGGGCTCTTCAAAAAGTGGGACTGCTGAATAGAACAACAAAACAGAAGCATGAAAATCAAGAATCAACAAAGCGCATAAAGAAAAAGATACAGGGGAAACCAGAACGCCGGCAAGAGGGATATCCGATGGAGAATGTTGCGGAAGGACCTCCCCTTCCCCGGCAACATCGGTTGCCGGCGTGCCGTCTGTCGCCGCCCCTTCGGCGATGGCCCTTGCACGAGCAGATTCCTCGGCGGAGGCCCTTGCCGGCGAGTCCCCCTCATGGGAAACGGTTGACGGGGAATCTTGGAGGAGGAGTTCCACTGGATGGGCCTCCCTCCGATCTTCCTCTCCTGTTCCCCTGACGGGAGAAGGAAAGCGCCCTTCCTCATCCCCGCCAGTAGACGAGACCTGCGGTTCAGTTTTGCGAAGAGGACTAGGCAGGGGGCTAGACACTGGATTCCCTTCCGCGTCCCCTGCAGAGCCTCCGCCTGCTGCAAGGTCCAAGCCCGCGGCAGACTTGGCCCTCTCGACCCTGTGCGCAAGAGTCTCATCATCTTCATCCCTGTCAAGGTCAACCATACATGATCAATCAGGAAGATTAAAACTTGAAAGCCTTCTAACCGAAGCTGGGATCAACGAAACTTACTCCGAGGCAAGGAGCATTGAGCCCAGCTCGTACGACGCAGGCGGTGGAGTTGCTCGGCTCCTCTTCAGAGTTGGAGGGGCAGGGCTTGGCGGAGAGGCCATGGCTGCCGGCAAGGGTGAGCTTGGCGGAGGAGTTGGACTCGACGGGGGGCTGGGATCCACCCCATGAAATTTCCGTCGCTTGGCGGGGGATGCCTTGGTCTGAGCAAGGCGCGAGGATTGGCGACGTGCTACTCCACGCCCGCCACCCTTGGCATTCATCCTCTTCACCTTCGATGAACTTCGCGAAGACGCGGAGGCCGCTAACTCCATATTGGTGCGTAGACGGGGGTGGTGACCCGGCTCCGGAGCTTGGGGTCCCTCTTCAAGCCCCTCCTCTACCACCTCCGGGTCTTTCGCCCCTTCCGCCTCGCCTTCCACCTGGGCCCCTGTTGCCGCGGCTTGGGAACCGCTAGCCCTGGCAAGCTCCAGCCTGGCAGACTCCTCCGGAACAAGATTTTCGCCCTCCTCATCAGAAGACCCGTCGTCCCTAGGCTCCTCTTCTCGTTCGGAAGCTGCTCCCCTGGCGGACCTGACGGCCTTGTCCTCCGCGATTCGTCTAGAGATAAAGGCCCTCTCCGCCTCCCTGGTCGGCGCAGTCATGTTATCCTCCGATTTGATAGCCCTCTCCTCCAAGGCGGAGATCCACTCCATCTCGCTCTCCAGGGCGGGCAGCTCCCAGTCGGACTTAACAAAGAAAGCGTCGCATTCCGGCATCCATTGAAGAATCTCATTCCTGCCGGAATTGCGATGCAGCAGGATGACTTTCTTGGGCAGGCGATGTGTCCCGAAGTGGCCAAACAACTGATCGAACAGCCAGCCATGGAAGTAAGCTGTCAAGTTGTTGGTGGGACCAGGATACATGAGCATCCAATCGGCAGGACCATTGAACTCCCAAGCAAACCGGTCTCTCTTTTGCAAAGGAGTGATGCGGCGGCGGAGGAAGTCTGCCCCCACCTGTTCAATGGTCAGTCTGGTAGCCTTGAGGCGGATGATCCTGTTCAGCGCCAAGCGGAGTTTGCTGTCAGTTGGGCCAGGTTGCCCCAGTCGCTGCCATGACTAACACATTCAGTCCGCGCCCGGCAAAACTCGAGGGCTTTGTCGTCCTTGATCCAGCACAAGTCGCCCCTCCATTCTTCCCACTTCCCACGCAGATTCCCAGAAAGGTACTCCTTCTTATCCTGGGGGATCCAGCTTATATTTCCGGAGCGGTGAGATTCGTCCTCAATCCGGGGAAGAAAGAAGTGCTTGAACAAGTCCACATTGGGGGCAACCCCGACAAAGTTCTCGCATAGATGGGCAAATATCGCCATGCAAGACATCGCATTCGGCGTGAAATCCAAAAGGTGGAATCCATAAGTTGCCATCATGGCGCAGAAGAAATCAGAAAAGGGAGGAGCAAGACCGCAGTAAAAGTATGCACAGAAGAAGTGGTACGAATCTGAGGGCTTCTTCTCCTTGGGGTTGTCTGGCAGAACTTGTGGTGCTCCATGCCCCTTTGTCAGCCGCCCCCACATGTAGGCGTACCTCTCGATCAGAGTGTTGCCATCCAGGCTCGACGGAGTGATAAGCACATCTCCCTGTCACCGCCTCTCGAGCTCTTCCGCCTTCCTGTTCCGTTCCTCAGCCGCCGGGTCTGTGGATGTGGCCGCCTGCTTCCCCTTGTTGTCCGCCTTTTTCTGCCCCATCTTGGAAGTCTTGAAGGGCGGCAGGTGGTCCGGCGGGGCTTGGTGGGACGAGAGTGGTGGTGGAAGCAGTTTCTTGGCTTGAGGAGGAAGATGAAGGACGGAGAAAAGGATGTGAATGAGCAGCGCCCCTACGCGTTGTCCTTTTTTATCAGGGGACTCGCGCGAGGGCTGGCTCTTCACTATCTTTTCGGAAAACTGCCATTTTATTACTAGCAGTTCCTTTTATTCTCCAATGGCTCCCGTCCATGACCCCATGACCCGCGATAATTGCGCGAAGTGGACGTGGGTGGAAAGGCAGAACCCCTCCGCCGTGTGTCCATGCAATGTTTGGGGCCTAACCCAATGTGCCAAGCGAAACGTATGGCTCAGGCCCGGGGGCTTCTGTCAGGGTAAACAAACAGGGGTGTTCATTTTCCCTTGACTCGTGCCCGGACAAACGGCCACCGACGCCCGGTAGCCACAACCTGCAGAAGGTCAAGCCAGCCCGACAGCAATCAAGACCAAGACTCCAGCAAGCTCAACGCGGTAGCCCAAGCCTGGGCTGCGACACGCCAAGCACGTCCCCGACGCTTGCCGGGGACCCAGACGAACGCACCTCTCAAAAGACCCGGCAAGCCATTTCCCGGCAGGCGTGAGCCATCCAGCCACCGCTCCACCACATCGCCACGCCTATCACTTATCGATGCGGTGTCGAGCTCTCAGGCGATTAATCAGCTCTCGCTAAGCATGTGGTGACGCATTGGAAGGCAAGTTACACTCGGTTGACACCCACCCCGCAACGTGTCAAGATCTTAAGCAGCAACCGGCCAACCGGTGGCAAGGGCTTGCCGGGGATGCACCCCAAGCGCCACCT
Source organism: Elymus sibiricus (assembly GCA_039707655.1). Lineage (NCBI taxonomy): Eukaryota > Viridiplantae > Streptophyta > Magnoliopsida > Poales > Poaceae > Elymus > Elymus sibiricus. Next base: position 214,698,890 of record CM077667.1, read on the forward strand.
AGGCAGGTAATCATGGCATTTTGTCCTAAATGCCAGAGTTAGGTATGATAACTCTGCTTAGCTATCTAATCGATAGATAATGTCTGTTTTGCCATTGTGGTAACCCCTTGCACTATAAAAGGAGGCCCAAGGCAACCAAGCTCAAGGTTGGCAACCCGAACCCCCGAACGCTTGTACTCGCATAGCCGCTCTTCCCCCTGCAGCAGCCCTTGCCGGGGTTAGGCACCCTGCGTTCTTCGTGTTCCTCCAATCAATCCACCAGAAAGCAGGAGTAGGGTTTTACGCTTAGCAGTGGCCCGAACCTGTGTAAAATGCCTGAGCCTTGATCGTTGCGCCACCTCATGCTTTCCGCTCTTCATGCAACATGACCCCCCTTGCTGAACCACAAGGGACCTCTGGTCCCATAGGTGATCATGAGCAGCCGTGCCCCGACATCTTTGGTGCGCCAGGTAGGGGGCATGCATCATTTGCGCGAACCCGAGTTCGTGAATGGCGAATCGTTCTTCATCATAATCTTCTTCAACAATGGCTCCGAAGAAGAAATCCAGCATGGCCGTGCATATTTCCACTTCAAGGACTCCCGCGCGCGCAGCCACGAGCGCAGCAGGCGACGCGGCGGCCACAGGTGAGGAAGGCGCCGTAAGCAACACAGCCGACGCAGGCGGCGCCGCCGTCGTGTTCTCCGTGGCCGAGACCGGAGCAGAGAACGCCGAAAAGAAATGGGTCCGCTCGGCCCCAGAGAGATATGGCGCAGTCCAGCAGGTCAAGGGGAGAAAGAGGTACCTGGTTATATCCTTCTTCCTCCTCCTTCCCCGCCTATGGTTAGCTCTGTGCAGGCGACGACGTCGTTAGTGTCGATAAGCTCGCATGAGGTTCGGTCTTGCATTTGTCCCGCAAAGGGACGAGTCCTGAACCAACTGCTAGTGTATGTCCGCTGGTAGACGTTCCCGGCAAGCGAACCATGGCAAGGTCCCATACACCCATCGCGCGACACCACGGGACCGTTGGGTGCGAAAAAAAAGGGGAGAGAAAAGATGACTGTACCCGTCTCTTTCCTTTTTCTATTCCCAAATCAATCATGAATATTGCATCGACCCGGCAAGCTCTTGTCGCGGACCATATGTGTCACACCCTGTGTTTGTATCACTTTGCTATGATTGGATTTACAAAAAATTGGAACCAATTAAAACATTTTGATTGCATGCTTGTTTGAATTATTGCTTGTTTGATTGCTTGGATGATTGTGTATGGCACTCTTAGGTTCTATTCCTCTCCATGCTCATCTTCCTTGACCCAAACTTCTTGCCCAATGATCATGCCATGAGAATAGTACCCAAAACTATTTTTATCAAATATTATTATGGCCAAAAAGGATTTATTCAAATTAGGTTTTCAAAAACCCCTGAATTGAGGTTTGTACTGCGAGTCCTCAAATTGGGTGGATCCTTTTTCCCCAAATGCTTTATTTGAAACCTACTATATATATGGATTCCCAAAACCACCAAATATTAATTTTAAAGATTATTTACTATTTTATTTAAAGGCTTTTTCTTAAGTCCAGAAATGGTTTTTCATAGGGAAAAATTATTTAAATGCTTTCAAAATATTTGAGAAAATTTAGGGAAACTCAGTGGACATATATTTTCCATATATATGAGTTTCAACCCATGGTCATGTTCAAAATCACGGGCAAAACCCCTCAAAACCCTTTCTGCCCAAATCAAGCTTTTGAAATATTTCTATAAGAAATGTTCTCAATAAATTCCAAGAAAATTCCAGCAAGTTACACATGTCATATGTGATGATCTTGCAAAGTTTCATCTCAATCCCAATTGATTTGCTTCATCAAAATATTCCTCAACCATTCCTGTCCAGAGCCAAATTTGAACAACTTTACATTGTGAAGTTTCTTCCCTTGACCCCAAACTTTGTGGGCATGCTCTAAACCCCAAATGAGGATGCCACACCAAGTGGTGGATTTGTGGGAAGTGAAATGCATGCCTAGATCTACAGAAATCTGATTCTGTTGATTTCTAGGGTTTTAAAAAGTTACATTGTGAACTTTCTTCAATCAAGCTCAAACCTGGTGATTGACCCTATTTCTAACCACCCTTTGACCCTGCCAAGTCTCAAGTCAATCAAACCCCATTTGCTTGCCTAAACCTTCATCAAAAACTTTTTGCCCTAATAGAAAAACCCTTGTTTGGCCCCCTTATACTGTTCTCCTTGGGTTCAACTTTTTACCACACCCTCTCATAGAGCCCCTTCACCCCCAGTAAAAACCCCAAGGCTTCAAGCCACAGATTGGTGGGGTAAAACCCAATTTTCTACCTTCTGGACAGCTGGACAGCATCTATTTTTACCCCTCCTCCTTTCACCTCTACTCCCCCTAGCCTCTACTAGTTCCTAGAGCATCTGCATCCCATCCAGGTGCTAAGGGACAGGCAGGGACGCGTCCAGAGCACGCAAGCATGCCATGGCATGCCAAAGGCACGCTCTGGAGCGCGCTACAGTGCATGTCCGCACTGTAGCAAGAGCATCCCGAGCCCCCCCCCCCCCGATAGCATTGGGATGGGGGAAGCTGTCCCCCGAGATGCCCTCGACGTCTGCTATCGTCCAAGCAGCTGGCCCCCTCTCTCCCCTCTCTCCGGCAACCTCCCGCACGCGTGCTGGCGCCGCCCCTCTCAGCCAACCATGGGGCTCGCACGCGCGCAAGCCCCTGCTCCTCCTCTTGCTTCCCCTGGCCGTGGACGAGCCCTAGGTGGACCCCAGACCCGCCTGCCCCTCGTCCCGTGGCCTCTAGCCTCGGCCCCGAGCTCGCCGGCGCACCCGAGCTCGGTGGACCGCAGGCCACCCATATAAGGGCACCCCGAGGCCCCTCTCTCCCTCTGCTGCTCCTCCTCCACTCCCAATCGCACGCCCAAACCACCCCGGCGAGCACCCGAAGCCCCTGCGCTCGGAATCGAGCCGAACCTTGCCGCGGCAACGCCGCCATCAATCTCCGGGTATAGAGCCTCCCCGGCCCTCATTTTCGTCCCATTGGTCTCCCCTCGGTGCCCTGATTCGTTTCCCCATCTCCCCCGTTCGATTTGCAGGCCAGGACGGGCGTTCGAGGTCGAACCCGAAGCTCCTCTGCCGCGGCCTCCTCGTCGCCGGCGACCCTGGCCACCTCCGGCCACCCTTCCACCTCCAGGAGAACGGCGGCCCGACGCTGGGCCCACCTCTGCATCATCGACAGCTACTTTGCAGGCGAAGACCACCTTTGGACAGGGCGGGGATGTACTCCTGTCCCCCTTCAAATTTGGCCATTGTGGGATCCCTTCGCGCCATTGTGATAAGGGAAGAGGACCCGAGCCGTGGCTATAAGTAGAGGATAGGCTGCACCGAAGAGGGAGAAAAAAGAGGGAGACAACTGACAAGGCAGAGAGCCAAGAACACCACTCGAGCGCCCTCACGAGGCTCCTCACCACTGTACTAGTTCATCCACCACACCTCCTCGTGAGGCAATCCACCAAAGCAGGAGTAGGGTATTACGCTTCGCAGTGGCCCGAACCTGGGTAAATCACCGTGTGCATCTTCTTCCTCGTCATCGTGTGAGTTCATCATCCTAACCATCGCGTAGTGAGCTAGGTAGGGCGAGGCTCCAGGGGATCTTTGCACACGCCCCTGTGTTCGAACCTTGAGGGTTTTGCGGAGCCCGAAATCTGACATTTGGCACGCCAGGTAGGGGGCGTATCGAAATCTTCCTCGAAGCCTCGGTTTTCCCTCGCCGCACCGCTCCGATGGTCAACACCCGACAAGCTTCCTCCGGCCATGGCAGATCGGTCTTCACCAACCCCACCGCTGCAGACCAAGACCCATGCCCCAGCGGCACGACGCTGGGCAGTCCGTATCGAGCCGCCAGTGTCGTCTCTATCGTCGTCGCCCCTCGCGCCACCGAAGCGCGCGGCGGACAGACGGCGCCCCCGGCACCGACATCTCGCTGCACCTACGTGGGAGACCTCGGCACACACGATGCGTTGCTGATGGCGAGCGAGGTGCTTGGCCACCGCCTGACGCACGGGGGCTTCGACGCATGGGCCAACCACATCGCTGAGCTGGTCGCCGTCGCGCAGAGGGCCATGGCTCCTCAGTCTTCTTCAAGGCCGCAGGCACCAGGCGCCGGGGGCTTGTTCGCCGCGCCTGTCACCCAGCGCACCGGCGGCGTGCCCCCTCGAGCCCTGGGTGAGCCCGAGCGGGGCCCACCGCATGCCGTGCTCCTTCTCCTCAGAATTTCGGTGACCGGTTTTGGGGTGCAGCCCGGCCCCGACGACGGAGCGCACGGAGGAAACAACGGGTCGCCCCATGCGCGCACCGACACGCGCCTCCGTGACCCTAGGGACCGTCAACAGCCTGGGTTAACTAGGCGAGAGCGCGCCATCCTGCACAGGGAGCAGGCAGCGCAGACGACCGGACAAGCAAGCAACCACGGCAAAGGCGCATCGGATCGCCAAGGTAACAATCCCCGTCAGGAAGCACGCGGCCCACCCAGCGGCGGTGGCACAGGTAAGCAACTTCGAGCTGAGGCTCGTCGCAGGAGGGTCTGCGGGCTGCACGCACAGGGCGGCGCTCCACCGCCGCCCGGAGGGGCTGTCCCTGGTGCCCCGCCGGACGGCTCAAGAGGAGAACAGGGCCCTTATGTAGAGCCCTATGTACCAAGCTACGTCATACATCTGGACGGTGGGATGGATCAGGCGCCTACCGCAGGCGCCAACACCCCCCAAGAATAGGGGGTACCCTGGGCGTCCTCCCCGAGCCGGGCCTGGGGGCTTCCACCGATGGAGCACCTGGCCTAGACAACGCGAGCGGGAGAAGGAGGGAGGACGCCCCCGGGCTCGCAGGAAACGGCGCAAGCCGTCGCCCTTGCGAGCAAGCAACACCGAGCCAAGCCCCGAGGCCTCAGGAGAAACGGCCTGGGGGGCGTAGCAAGACACAAGTAACGCGGGCCACCCGTGGCAACCGGAGCGCCGGCACAGCCTCGGGAGGCTGGGCCTCACGAGGCCCTCAAGACACTATTCAGTCGGCACCCCGACGCTTCACGAGGCGGCTTCATCGACAAAACACTTTTATGGCTGCGCCGGATGCATTGCGCTCATGTTTGGGCCGCGGGATCGCAATCCTGCAGCTACGCGGGGAACAATGCATTCGGGTTTGGGTCATAGAGGCGCACAACCGAGCAGAAATACACGGGATGGTTCTTGACAGAGTTGGGAGCAACCGGGACATGCTCCTGGGGGCTTGCCCAGCTATCTACGGCCATGACACTCTCATGTAATAATGAGTGGGCTGTATATGCCCGGAGCCCCCAGAGGACGTGGAGGGGTTCCTTCCCACGCCCAAGTGGAAGCCCCATGCTCCGCGCTGGCGTACAACACTGCCCACCAATGGCTATGCCCACGCAACGTGGATGCCCTACGCTCCGCGCTGGGGGAAGACGAATGCGAAGACTAGCCTAGGTGCCGGACGCGGCAGTTGCTTGCTTCTTTTTGGTGTTCGAATTGCCACCTTTCGGAATGAAGTTTGCGAATTTCGGAACTCTATTTTTAAAATGAAAAAGGGGCAGGGACTTTTCTCTCATCGTTCTCTTCTTTTTCCGGTCTTGGAGTCTCTTTTTCTGAATTGGTGTTTCGCAAGGGCCCGTGCACTCCAGCCCTCCCCGAGGCGCCTCGGAGCTGGATAGCAAGGCCCTGTCGCGTCAGGGACTTGCATCCTTTGGCGGTCGATCCCCACTCGGGGGCTCTGACCATAGCGCTGCACCGCAGCATGGGGCCTCGGGAGGTCCCAGTGCCTCTTGAGGCGGCACCCGGCAGGACGGAATGGGGGTCGCTCGAGCGTCAAAGGGGGCTCCTGAGCAGCGCGCCTCAGGAGCCTTACCGGTCATATAGCCACTCACCCCTCGATGTCGTCCTGGTGATCTAGTCGGCATCGAGGGTGTCGAGGCCTCACCTCGTAGTTGCATCCTGGTGATCCGGACGTACATTACGGTGGTGAAGGAAATGTGCGGGACTGGGACCTGCCGACGTAGAGCTGCTTGAGCATCAAAGGGGGGTCCTGAGCAACGCGCCTCAGGAGCCTTACTGGTCATATAGCCACTCGCCCCTTGATGTGGTCCTTGGTGATCCGGTCGGCATCAAGGGTGTCGAGGCCTCACCTCGTAGTTGCGTCCCGGTGATCTGGACGTACATTACGGGGTCGAGAAATGTGCGGGACTGCGGCCTGCAGACACAGAGTGCCGAAAGGGCCCCCAAACTATCCCACAAACAAGGAGGAAGCGTCCCTAGTGGAATCGCGGGCTATCTGGACAACCCGACCGCGCCTCGCGACGCACGAGATCGTCACCGCCCTACAAGCTAAGTACACTACCGAACCAAGCAAGAGCCTCCTGATCTAATGGCGACCCGAGGACGGGATAAGGGTTGTGCGCACTAATGCGAGGATGCAGGAACTGCGGGCCGCCACGCGCGGCTACCGAGACCCCTGAGACCTGAGGCGCCAGGAAAAACGATTCGAGGGGAGGGATCCCGCCACGACAAGCAGCAAGGCCACGAACCCGGGGAGTGGCGGCCGCGAGCTGCCCCTCACGAAAGATAGCCTCACGAGGGCCCCACCGGCCATCATCACCGAGCCGCATTGGCAGCGACGCCAAGCCCCGCGCGAAGAAACTAAGTCACGTCACGGCAAGCAGGCAACCGGCGATTTAAGAAAAGGAAGGACAGAGACAAAGGTAATATGCAAAAGGCTAACACCCTCCGGGGCCGAGTTCTTCTTGAATATTACAGGAAACATGAAAGGGAAACAGGGGATGCCTAGAGGGAGGAGTCGCTGTCACCGCCCTCGCCGCCGGCCGCCCCGGCGTCGGAGTCATCCTCCCCGCTGGAGGCGGGCACCTGGATGAACCGCTCCACCATGGAGTCCACATGCGGGCGCACCTCATCCCGGAGGGGCCTCTCGAGCTCGTCAGGAACCCACTCCCCGACGCGTCGGAGGTCAAGCTCCGGGGCATGGCGGCGCTGGTTGGAGAAGAAACACATCAAGGCGAGGTCCAGGAGGTCACGCGCGTCGGACTCGTTGTCCGCGTTCATGCGAGAGACCCCGGTCTCCAGCGCCTCCACCACCTTCTAGAAGAAGTCAAGGTAGCCCCCGTCGCCGCGCACGCACGGCAGCGCAGGGGCTTCCCCGACAAACCGGCTCACCGCGCCGGCCGTGCGGCGGGCAATGCCAAGGTACTGCTTGGCGCGCTGGGACTCCAGCATCTTGGCATGCGCTGCCTCGTCCTGGGCGGCCTGCACGGCGTCGGCTGCCTCCTTAACCTGGGCCTGGAGGGACGCCAGCTCCGCCCTGGCCTCCGCTTCGCCCCTGAGGGCGGCTTGGAAGGCGGCCTCGGCATTTGTCAGCTGGGCCCGCAGAGCGTCCACCTCCTCCTGGAGTTCGCCGAGCTTGCATTTCTTGGCCGCAGGCGCCCTGGAAGAAGGAGGGGATCAGGTCCAGAGCACTGGACAAGGCAACTGAGAAAGAAGGAGGCGGCGGAGTACTCACTCATCGTCCATGGCCCAGCGCCGGCGGACCTGCGCCGACCCCGGGGGGCCCCCGCCGCTGCCTCCGGAAAAGGGCGGGGGAGCCGACGATCCCGCACGCTTCTCCACGCCTGCAGCACTTCCTCCAGACGCCATGCGAGAGGAGAAGCTGGGAAGAAGAGAGGGTTTTTTCTGTGGAACAATGGAAGCGAGAAGACACCTCGAGACTGCAATGCCCCCCCCTCGCCAAGGGCGGGGCGGATTTATAGGCATGACTGCAGCCACGAAGCGTCGTGGGAGAGCAGGCGTCGTGCGCCTCTCAGGCGCCGCGGGGCGGTTCGATCAGCCCATTACCGTCCGCGTCGCCTCGCCTGCCGATTGTCGGGTCACATCCGCGTGGCCCGAGGAGTGGAGGCCCGAGGGAGCAGCAGCATTCAAGGATAGGCAATGATGGCCGACGCTGCACACGGGTGTCGCATCAGTTTGACTTGGGGTGGTTCCTGACGCCCTCGGGGAGCGGGGGCATCGCCGCTCAGGCGCTCAACACGTATTAAGCCTGGCCCGCAGGCGTTTGGGGCCCGCGGCGCTTCGGGCCATCTTCAAGGGCTTCGCCCGGAAGCCATCTCGAGCGCGCCTTGGGCCCGAGGGCTACTGTCGGCGTTCTGGGAACGGGGGTACCCAGACCTGCCAGCCTGCGGCCCAGGGCTTGGCCCACAATGTCAGCCAGGAGCGGCCTAGCGGGATCGCGCCCAAGACAAGGCCCTCGCCAGGGCCCCGAGCTCGCGAGGGAGGCAGCACAAGACCAGCAAGGAGTGGGCCTCCTCAGGCCCCTTCCGGAGCGGCGGAGGTCTCTATGCAGAACCCGGCCTCAGGAGTCAAGGATGACGCAAGGAAGGACAGGCGGGCGCCAGCGTGCCAGGCGGTGTAGTTTCCCCTTTGGTGCAAAGGGAGCAAGGACGTACGCGGGTTCCCAAAGCACCCCCCAAAGGTCTCCATTCCAGTGCAACAAGACCACGACCACGAGCCCAGCAGGACGGATGTCATCGCCGAGCCCACCTCTGCATCATCAACAGCTACTTTGCAGGCGAAGACCACCTTTGGACAGTGCAGGGATGTACTTCTATCCCCCTTCGAATTTGGCCGCTGTGGGATCCCTTCCCGCCATTGTGATAAGGGAAGAGGACCCGGGCCGTGGCTATAAGTAGAGGATAGGCTGCACCGAAGAGGGAGAAAAATGAGGGAGACAACCGACAAGGCAGAGAGCCAAGAACACCACTCGAGCGCCCTCACGAGGCTCCTCACCACTGTACTAGTTCATCCACCACACCTCCTCGTGAGGCAATCCACCAAAGCAGGAGTAGGGTATTACGCTTCGCAGCGGCCCGAACGTGGGTAAATCACCGTGTGCATCTTCTTCCTCGTCATCGTGCGAGTTCATCATCCTAACCATCACGTAGTGAGCTAGGTACGGCGAGGCTGCAGGGGATCTTCGCACACACCCCTGTGTTCGAACCTTGAGGGTTTTGCGAAGCCCGAAATCCGACAGAGAGCTCTTCATCTTCGCGTTTTCTTCTGAGGCGGGGGACGGAATTCCCCGCCTTTGGCCACCCGGGGACGCCATGGAGCTTGGGCGATGGCGGGGGTGTCTCCTCGGGCGGTGGCGATGAGGAAGACGATGGCGGTTGGGGACCTACGATGTATCAGGAGCACGTATGAGGTCTTCGACGCGTCGCGTTCCCCGGCAGCACCATCATCACCAGCTGGGTCCTGGCAGCACCACCATCTGCACCTGCCCTCTGCCTTCTTTCCCCTTGTCGGTCTTGTCCGCTCCGTTGGCTTCGTCCGCCCTGCCTGGGGGTAGGGGCCTTCCGCCGGTCACGTCCCTTTGGTCCTCGCTGGGAAGCATCGAATCCCGGCTAGGCGCTCCTTTTTCCCTCTGCTCCTTTCCTAACTAGTCCCTGAGAGGAGAGGGACAAGAAAGGGATTACGGGGCACTTATCTTTTTTTATGTCAAAAGATGTAGGCGCTTGCCAAGTTTTAACGAATCATAAATGTAATCTCTACCCATTTTGTATCGAAAATGAATGAGAATAGAATGCTATTTTCTTTCCGCAAGTACTATGCTTTTCCTTTCCTTATTAGTACTGCATAAGAATGTTTTGTCTCTGTCGCACGGAGCTGCTTGCTGGGTCGTCATTCAAACCATGAGTGCCAAAGTGGGGGGACGAGCCCCCCGGCAACAGGTTGGCGTTGTTCCCCGGCAAAGCTCCTTGTCGGTATCGGCGCTGTCACCCCCATGAGTAAGGATAGGGGGACGGCTCGTCCCGACAAGGGTTTTCTCCTCGTGGGTGACTCTACATCCCGCAGTAAGGAAGATACTAAGGGTTTCCTTGAGAAAATGAGAAGTACTGAACTGGAAATACGTGATACACTTATCTTTTCCACGTAGTATCTTCTTTTCAAGCGTCATGGGCCGCCATCTTTGTTCCCTTGTTTCCCTCCCCTGTTTTCTCGATGGTAAAACATGTAGGGTGAGGACAGTAACAAAGATTATGGTTTCATCAAGCATTCTAGCAAATCTTAATAACTTAAAGGTGCTAACATTGCAGTCATAAAATGCGTAATGAGCATGTAAGGATGATGATATGATGCAATGCCTAGTTTTATTATTGTTGCATAGGGTCTTCGCATGGCTTTGTACAAAGGGTTACATGCAACATCGGCAAGGCTTGTACAAAAGGTGGCTACCGGGGACTGAGCCCAGCAGACGCGCCTTACGGGTAGAACTTGCGAAGATGCTCAATGTTCCATGAGTTCTGCACCTTGGTGCCATCTTCGGTCTCCAGACGGACTGCGCCGGGTCTGGTGACTCGTACTACCCAGTAAGGGCCTTCCCACTTCGGCGTCAACTTGTTTGTACCCTTGGCGGACTGAACACGCCAAAGCACAAGGTCACCTTCCTCAAGGCTCCGGGCCTGAACTCTGCGGCTATGGTAGCGGCGCAGAGCTTGCTGGTAGCGTGCGACACACACAGCAGCCCGGAGACGGTCTTCCTCGAGGAGCGTGGCATCGTCATGCCTCAGCTGCTGTTGCTCTACTTCATCGTAGGCAAGCACTCGAGGTGACCCATATATGAGTTCCGTGGGGAGCACTGCTTCCGCTCCGTAAACGAGGGAGGAGGGCGTCTGGCCGGTAGCTCAATTTGGTGTCGTTCTGAGGGACCAAAGAACCACCGGCAGCTCATCTATCCAGCGCCTGCCGCTCTTCCGCAGCTTATCGAAAGTCCTTGTCTTGAGTCCTCGTAGCACTTCAGTATTCATCCTCTCGACTTGCATGTTGCTCCTCGGGTGAGCAACAGAGGCGAAGGAGACCTTGCTTCCTAGGTTTTGGATATATTGCATGAAGGCGCGGCTCATGAACTGGGTGTTGTTGTGCGGTCACCTTTCTCACTGGTTCCACCTCAGGCCACTTTCTGAACTTGGCGGTTGCCACGAACAAGAACTCAAAGCCCCCGACAGCACGGGGGAAGGGGCCTAGGATATCGAGCCCCCAGACCGAGAATGGCCAGGATAGAGGGATTGTTTGCCGGGCTTGCGCTGGTAAATGGATGTTCTTGGAGTGGAACTGGCAAGCCTCACACTTGGTGACCGGTTCAGTAGCGTCCTGGAGGGCAGTGGGCCAATAGAAACCCTGCCGGAAAGCTTTCCCAGCAAGGGCCCTTGATCCAATGTGGGAACCACATACTCCTCCGTGAATCTCTGCAAACAGCTTCAGTCCATCCTCCCTGCAGATACACCTCAATTTCACACCGTTCGGCCGCCTTCAGTACACGGTGTCATCGACAAATTGGTACATACTTGACCGACGGGCTACTCTTTCGGCTTCCTCTTGCTCTTCGGGGAGTTCTCCTATTTGAAGGAAATGGACTATATGTTGCACCCAGGTTGGAGCCTGTGGCTCGACAGCAAGGACTAAAGGCATCTCCACGTCTTCGGGGGCGCTTGTCTCAACCGCTAGACCCTGAGGTCCTGCGGGAGGGAGCTGCTCGTCAACCGGAACGGGATTTTCCTCAGCAGCCTCTCTACCAGCGGCTTTGGGAAGCTCTGCCGGGAAATGCTTGTCGGAGTTCAGCTTTCTTCTCTTCTTGGACATCGCGGACGGGGACACTGATGGTTGGGTGAGGCGGAGAACAATGGTTCCTCGTTCCACAGGAAGCTTCTGCGCAGCGCACTTCGATAGGTGGTCATCAATGTTGTTTTCTGCTCGTGGCACATGCTCTGTTTGCAGCCCATCGAAGTGCTCCTCCAACTTCCTCACTTCTTCCACATAGGCCTCCATCAGTGGGCTCTGATAATCCTTGTTGACTTGCTTTATCACTAGTTGAGAGTCTCCTCGGACGATCAACCTCTTTATTCCCCTCTCTACCGCGATTCTGAGTCCGGCAAGGAGCCCCTCGTATTCAGCGGTATTGTTGGTGGCTTCCTCCCGGGGAAAGTGCATCTGGACGACGTACTTGAGGTACTCTCCGGTCGGGGCGATGAGGAGCACGCCTGCTCCAGCGCCCTGGAGTGAGAAGGCACCGTCAAAGTACGTGATCCAATCCTTTGGCGCCTCTTTGCCGGGGAGGATTGTCTCCGGAGCTTCATCATCTGGCGTGGGTGTCCATTCTGCACTAAACTCCGCCAAGGCTCTGCTTTGAATGGTGGAAGTGCTCTCATACTTTAATCTGAAGCTTGACTACTCCAGTGCCCACTCAACTATCCTGCTAGTGGCTTCAGGGTTTCTCAGTATGCTTTGCAATGGGAAATGGGTGACAACTGTTATCTCATGGGCTTGGAAGTAGTGGCGCAGCTTCCTCGAGGCCATGATGAGACCGAAGATCAGCTTTTGTACTCCGGAGTACCTTCACCGAGCCCCCTATAGTAGGGAACTGACAAAGTACACGGGCCGCTACACCATTTTCTTCTTTGCCACTTCCTTGGACTCACTGTCAACCATTTGCTGAGATCCCCCTTGACCTGTGTCGGGCCCTGCCACGGATGTTTCTTTCTCGCTCCCGGCAACATCAGCAGCGGCTGCTGAATCTTCATCCACCCCCCTCTGCGCCACCAGCGCTGCACTAACCACTTGATTTGTTGCCGCTAAATATAGCAGCAACGGCTCTTGCGGTTTAGGAGCGACCAAGGTGGGAGCAGAGGATAGGTATTTCTTTAGGTCTTCCAGCGCTGCATCTGCCTCCGGGGTCCACTTCATCGGGCCAGCCTTCTTCAGGATTTTGAAGAACGGCAAGGCGCGCTCAGCGGACTTGGAGATGAACCTACTCAACGCGGCAACACATCCGGTCAGGCGTCTGATATCTTTGATGGTTTTGGGTGCCTGTATCTGCTCGATCACCTTGATCTTGTCAGGATTGGCTTCTATTCCTCGTTGAGATACGAAGAACCCAAGCAGCTTGCCGGATGGGACACCGAACACACACTGTCGGATTTCGGGCTCCGCAAAACCTAAAGAGGTTCAAACTCAGGGGCGTGCACGAAGATCCCCACCACCTTCGACCTCAGGCTCACAGCTCCACGGCCTAGTCGGATCGAACTCACTCAATCGCGGGGAAGAAGACTAACACACGGATTTACCCAGGTTCGGGCCGCTGCGAAGGGTAAAACCCTACTCTTGCTTTTGGTGGATTGCCAGACGAGGAGGTTTGTGGATGAACTAGTACAATGGTGAGCCACCTTGCGAGGGCGCTCGAGTGGTTTTCCCTCTCTCTTTCTCTCTCTCTCTCTCTCTCTCTCTCTCTACGGTGCAACCTCGCCTCTATTTATAATGGCCCGGGTCCTCTCCCCTTATCGCACTGGCGGGAAGGGATCCCACAATGGCCAAATTCGGAAGGGGACAGGAGGTACACCTTATCCTGACAAAAGGTGGTCTTCGCCTGCAAAGTAGCTGGTAGTGATGTAGAGGTGGGCTCGGTGGTGACGTCCGCCTTGCGAGGCTCGTGGTCTTGGTCTCGTTGCGCCGGAATGGAAACCTTTGGGGGGATGCCTTGGGAACCTGCGTACGCCATCGCCTCCTTTGCACCAAAGGGGAAACTGCCTTCTATGCGCGCATTGGTTCCCGCCTGGCTTGGCTTGCGTCACCCCCATCCTCGTGAGGCCGAGTGCTGCATAGGGATCTCCGCCCCTCGGGAGGGGGCCTGGACAGGCCTCCTCCCTCCAGGCGTCTTGGCGTTGCCTCCCTCACGAGGGAGGGGCTCTCGTGAGGGCCTTGTTCTGAGTGATGCCGCACCGGGCTGTGCCGGGCCGTCGAAGTGGGCCATGCCCTGGCCCGCAGGCACGCAGGTCTGGGTACCCCCGTTCCCAGAGCGCCGACAGTAGCCCCCAGGCCCAAGGCGCGCTGGGGTTAGCTTCGGGGCACGGATGCCTCCACTTCCCGAAGACCTTGGGAACCGCCTTGAGTCGTGCTGACATGAAGCCCGCACGCAGCGGCGGCCATCATTGCTCTTCCTTGAATGCAGCCGAGTCGCTGTGTCTTCTCTCCCATCGACCCACGCGGACGTGACCCGACGAGGGGAGACGAGGTGACGTGAAGCAGGGCCATCATTACCTGGAACGTGGACGGCCGTCGGTTGGCCTCCACCCGGCTATAAATAGGCAGAGGGGCCGGAGCCCCCAGCCCATCTCGATTTCTTGTTTCCTTGCTCAAGGCCCCCGCCCTCTCAACCATGACGCCGGTGAGGAGGTTTTCCGCCGCCAAGAAGGGGAAGGCCCGCCAGGAGGGGCTGGACCAACAGCCACCCAAGAGGGGTCGAGGCCGTCCCCGCAAGTACACTGTGGTGCCCACGTTGGCGCCTCCTCCGGCGCAGGCGGAGGCGGCGGGCGTGGCGACCGTGCCCAAGGAGGGAGGCCCTCAGCGGGTGTCCGACCACTGCGCCGGTGGTCCCACAGTGCCGACGTAGCCCAAGTGTTCATGGTTTGGGTGAAGAGACCGGCGATCACCTGGCTGCAGCTCCCACGCTTCTTCGTGGAGACGTTGCGGGCCAGCGAGCCCGCAGGCCTGTGGCTGCAAGCCGATGGTTGTTGTAGCGGCGCGTTGTGGGTGGAGATCGAGGCTACCCCCGCAGGTTACGCCTTCTTGAGCCGCGGGTGGCAGACCTTCGTCCGCGCCCGCAGCCTGGAGGGGAGGCTCACGCTCCACTTCAAGTACGATGGCACGGCGATGCTCTTCGTCAGGATCTTTGGAGAGGATGGCAGGCTCTTGGGGTGCTGCCCGGAGGGTGACGGCGATGGCAGCGGCCGCCTTCCCACAAGTGGCAGCCCCTGCGGTGGCAGCGCTGTTGGAGGTGAGCTTGCCCTTGGCGACGGCAGTCATGCTTCCAGTGGCAGTGACACCTCTTCCGAGGAGAGTCCGAGTGATGACTCCTACAACGCGCCACCGCGTCGGTGCGCCCGGACCTCGGGGGGGGGGGGAGCAGGCCGTGACGGCGCCGTACTCCCGCCAAGAAGTGGCCACACCGGCGCACCACCACGGGCCCGTCAAGGAGGAAGAGGACTCAGACTGAGCGCGGCCGCGCCGAGTCTGAACCTCAGGAGTGGCAGCCCTTGAGGGGGTCACCTTTCGCCTTCTTCTTCTTTTCTTTCCCTCCAATCAAAAATCATGGAGGGCCCTGCGGGGCATGTAATGAATTATGGCGCTTGCGCCTTTAGCATTTTTGTCGCACATCTGAATCCTTCCATTACTGTTAATTGATACTCCCTGTTGGTTGTGATTGGGGTACTTAGCTTGATGCGTCCGCGGCGGGCCTCTGCGCCGTGAGGTCTGGTAGTGGCACGTGGGGAGCTTGGGGGTCTTGCCAGGGGGTTCTTTTTTCTTGCGAGTGAGGCGATTTGGGAGCCCTCTTGGCGCTCTATGTCAGCAGGGCCCACGCGCATACCTCGACCGCCGTTGGGGAGTCCGGATCACCAGGACGAGACCAAGGGACGAGGGGCTACGTGACCAGTGAGGCTCCTGAGTCGCATTGCTCAGGAGTCCCCCTTGACGCTCGAGAGGCTCCCATACCGTTCCTAGCCCCTCCCGGGGCTCCATGATGACGCGCCAGGCCGTGGCAGGAGCCCCGGGGCAAGGGTGAGGCAACACGCGCCTGCCGGCTCGAACGAGAGCACCACGCGAGGACCAGGATGCCAAGGCCTTGGCAAGGTGTGCGCACCGTGCCCGCAGCCCCCGCTCGCGTGACGCGAGAGGGAGGGGCTGGCAGGTGTTGGCTCAGAAAAAGAAACTTCAAAATAGAGAACTGCAAGGAGAAAAAATTCCCACCCCTTTTTTCAAATAAGGTTGAAAAGCCTCGAGTTTCATTCCAAAAAATAGCAAATTCGAATATAGAAAAAAGCAAAGAACAGCCGCATCCAACACCTAGGCTAGTCTTCGTCTTCCCCCAGCGCGGAGCATAGGACATCCACTAGGCATGGGGATAGTCATTGGAGGACAGTGTTGTCCGCCAGCGCGGAGCATGGGGATTTCACTTGGACGTGGGTGGGAACCCCTCCGCATCCTCCGGGGACTCCGGGCGTATACAACCCACTCATTACTATGTGAGAGTGTCACGGGTAGAACTTGCGGAGATGATGGATGATCCAGGCATTCTGGATGGGGACCCCGTCCTGGGTCTCCAGGCGCACGGCGCCAGGCCTGCAGACGCGGGCGACCTTGAACGGGCCCTCCCACATGGGCGAGAGCTTGTGCAAGCCCTCCCTGGAAAGGACCCGCCTCAGGATGAGGTCTCCGACTTTGAGGGTCCTAGAGCAGACGCTACGGCAATGGTAACGCCGTTGTGCCTGCTGGTACCTCGTAGCTCGGAGTGAGGCTTGGCGACGGGCCTCCTCCCCAAGCACGAGGTCAATCCCCCGCGAGGCATCCTGACACTCCTCGTCGAATGCCAAGACCCGCGGGGATCGATGTTTGACCTCATGTGGGAGGACGGCTTCAGCTCCGTAGACGAGGAAGAACGGGGTCTCGCCGGTGGGCTTAGTCGCAGTGGTGCGGATGGACCACAATACGGACTGAAGCTCAACGAGCCAACCCCTGCCGCAGGCCTCGAGCTTCTTCTTGAAGCATCTTGCCTTGAGGCCCCGTAGGACCTCCGTGTTGGCGCGCTCAGCCTGGACGTTGCTTCGTGGGTGCGCCACCGAAGCGTAGCATATCTGCGTTCCATGGTTAGTACAGTATGTCCTGAAAAGGTTGCTTGTGAACTGCGAACCGTTGTCGGTGATGATGCGGTTGGGGACACCGAAGCGGCTCACGAGGCCCTTGATGAACTTGACGGACGAGGTAGCGGTATCCGTCGGCCGCTCGCGGAAAGTGCCCCAATATATCCAGCCCCCAGACCGCGAAGGGCCAGGAGAGTGGGATGGTCTAGAGGCCCTGCTCGGGCTGATGGATATGCTTGGCGTGGAACTGGCAAGCCTCACAGGACCGGACCAGCTCGGTGGCGTTGTTGAGCGCCGTAGGCCAATAGAAGCCACTACGGAACACCTTCCCTACAAGGGTGCGGGACGAGGAGTGGTGTCCACAGTCTCCTCCGTGGATGTCGGCCAACAGCTCGCGCCCCTGTTCTTCGGATACGCACCGCAGCGCGACGCCGTTCGGACGCCTGCGGTATAGCTCGCCATCGTGCAAACAATATGCTGTGGCCTGACGAACCACACGCTGTGCATCTTCCTCCTTTCATGGTAGGGTGCCATGGAGCAGGTACGCCTTGAACTCCTGTGTCTAGTCATCGGCCTGAGGCTCCAGCGCCAGGAGCAGTTGGGCTCCTGAGGCCGGGCCACAAGTTGGAGCTCCCGAGGGCGGCGCTAGGGGCAGCTCTTCACGCAGCGGCGCCTGGTCCGCGGCTGGAGGTGCCGCGGATGGCTTGAAGAACCTTTCCTCGAAGACGCCTAGCTCCTGAGGTTCTCGACGCGACGCCCTCTTGGCGATGTCATCGGCCTCCTTGTTCGCGCCGCATGGGATGTGCTGCAATTTCAAGCCCTGAAAACGCTTTTCAATCTTACGTACCTCTTCCAAGTATGCCTCCATGTGCTCGTCCTTCGGCGTATACTCCTTGTTGGAGAAGTTGACGAGGAGCTGGGAGTCGCCCTTGATGGTGAGGCGCTTAACCCCCATGGCCGCCGCGGCCTTGAGGCCAGCGATCAAGCCCTCATACTCCGCGATGTTGTTGGAGACCTTCTCGCCATGCGGGAAGCAAAGCTGTATGGCGTAGTAGAGCTTGTCCCCGGTCGGGGAGATGAGCACAACTCTGGCCCCCGCACCCCGGCGCGCGAAGGCCCCATCGAAGTGCATCACCCAACCATCGGGCGCCTCGTCGCTGGGGGTGAGTGACTGGCCCTCGTCCAGCCCTCGATCGGGAGCGTCTGTCCACTCGGCCACGATGTCCGCCAGGGCTGCTCCCTTGATGACCCTGGTTGTACTGAATTCCAATTCGAAGGCCTGCAGCTCGATGTTCCACTCTGCGACCCTCCTCGTGGCGTTGGGGTTGCGCAGCACCTTCTCCAAGGGATACGCAGAGACGACCTTGATGGGGTGGCACTGAAAGTAATGGCGCAGTTTCCTTGAAGCGACGAGAAGCACGAGCAGGAGCTTCTGCTGCATAGGGTAACGCGAGCGCGTGTCCTGCAGTACGGTACTGACGTAGTACACCGGGTGCTCGACAAGGGACAAGCCATCCGCGGCACCCCGCTCCGCAGCGGGCACACGAGGTTCTGGTGCTTCCTGGGTCGCCGGGGCGGCCGAGGCCTTAGGAGTGCCGTCTTGAGGAGTGCCGTCGTGAGTCACCTTGCTTCGTGCCCGGGGGCCCGTCTGCGCCTGAGGATGTTGCGCGCGTGCCGGCACGTTCCTCCCTGACTGCCAAGAGCGCAGCACTGGCGGAGTGCGGGGTGGCAGCCAGGTATAGCACCAGGGGCTCATGAAGGCGGGGCGCCACAATCACCGGTGGGCTCGTGAGGTACCGCTTGAGGTCTTCGAACGCCGCATCTGCCTCCGGAGTCCATTCGAAGGGGCCCTTCCTCTTCATGAGCTTGAAGAACGGGAGGGCGCGCTTGCCAAGCTTGGAGATAAAATGCCCCAAGGAGGTCACGCAGCCCGCCAGCTTCTACATTTCCTTAAGGGTCTGAGGCGGACTCATCTTGCTTATAGCCTTGATCTTCTCCGGGTTTGCCTCGATCCCCCGGTGCGACACTAGGGAACCGAGTAGTTTACCCGACGGGACCCCGAAGACACACTTCTCGGGGTTCAGCCTCAGGTTCACCCGCCGCGGGCTGACGAATGTCTCCTCCAGGTCCTCGATCAGGGTCTTGGCCTATCGTGACTTGACCGCGATGTCGTCGACGTAGGCCTCTGTGTTCCTTCCGAGCTACTGCCCCAGGGCGATGTGCATCAACCGCTGGAAGGTTGCACCAGCGTTCCGCAGCCCGAAGGGCATGCAAGTGTAGCAGAACACACCGCGCGTGGTGAGGAAGGCCGTCTTCTCGACGTCCTCCACCGCCATCTTGATCTGATGGTAGCCAGAGAAGGCGTCCAGGAAGCACAGGAGGTCACACTCGGCGGTGGAGTCAACAATCTGGTCGATGCGCGGCAGCGGGAACGAGTCTTGGGGGCAAGCCTTGTTGAGGTTCGTGAAGTCGACGCACATGCGCTCCTTCCCGCACTTCTTCGGGTCGACCACTAGGTTGGCCAGCGACTCCGGGTATCGCACCTCTCGCATAACCCCGGCTTCCTTCAGCTTGCCGACCTCTTGGGCGATGAACGCTTGCTTCTCATGGGCCTGTCTCCTCGCCTTTTGGTTTACCAGACGCGCGTTGGGGCACACCATGAGGTGGTGCTCAATCACATCCCTCGGGACCCCCACCAGGTCAGAGGCGTTCCATGCAAACGCATCCTTGTTTGCGCGGAGAAAGGCCACCAATGCCTCCTCCTGCTCCGGAGGAAGGCCGGCGCCGATGGTGAAGGTGGGGCTAGAGTCCCCGTCGCCTACAGGCACCTGCTTCGTCTCAGCCCGGTTTCTAGAGAACAGCTGCTTCTTCTTCATTGGCGCGGCGTCCCCGGCATCCCCAGTGTCCTCCGAAGCCTGCGCGGCGATCCCGCGTCGGGGCGCGCCGCAGCCGCGGCCTTGTTGGCAATCTTGAGTTCTTGGACCCCGTCCCTGGCGTCCCCGGCGACGGAGACGATGCCGTTGGTCCCAGGCATCTTGATGACGTTGTAGCCTGGGTGCATTGCCGTCATGAACTTGGCGAGGGCGGGGTAGCCGAGGATAGCGTTGTAAGGGAGGTGGATGTGTGCGACGTCGAAGTCGATCTGCTCGGTGCGGTAGTTGTAGCGGGTGCCGAAGGTGACGGGGAGGCGCACCCGCCCCAGCTAGGCGATGAAGCCCCTGGCCACCCCAGAGAAGGGCCTTGAGGGTGCAAGCTTGTCGTAAGGCACCTGAAGCGTGTTGAAGGTCTCCACGGAGAGGATGTTGAGGCTGGAGCCGCCGTCGATGAGGGTCTTAGTGACGTCCACGTTGCTTATGGTCGGCGTGCGTAGCATGGGGAGCGTACCGGCAGCGACCGTCGTCCTGGGGTGGTCGTCAGGGCCAAAGGTGATGTCGACCTCCGGCCACGCCTGAGTCTGCGGGGCCTCGAGCCGTGGCTGAACCGCGACCGCCTGGCAGAGGAACTGCTTGACATGGCGGCTGGAAGTAGGCACCTGCGATCCGCCGAGGATGCACGCGACCGCAGGATTGGCCAGGAAAGCAGCGGCGCTCCCGCACGCCATGGACTGCCTGGCCTCGAAGGCTATGCCGGCCATGGAGCTGATGAGTCGAGGCCTGACTGTAGCCGTTGATGGAGAGGCTTCGACACACCCCCTACCTGGCGCGCCAAATGTCGGATTTTGGGCTCCGCAAAACCCAAAGAGGTTTGAACTCAGGGGCGTGCGCGAAGATCCCCACCAGCTTCAACCTCAAGCTCACAGCTCCAGGGCCTAGTCGGATCGAACTCACTCAATGGTGAGGAAGAAGTCTAACACACGGATTTACCCAGGTTTGGGCCGCTGCGAAGCGTAAAACCCTACTCCTGCTTTTGGTGGATTGCCTCACGAGGAGGTTTGTGGATGAACTGGTACAATGGTGAGCCACCTCGTGAGGGCGCTCGAGTGGTTTTCCCTCTCTCTCTCTCTCTCTCTCTACGGTGCAGCCTCGCCTATATTTATAATGGCCCGGGTCCTCTCCCGTTATCGCACTGGCTGGAAGGGATCCTACAACAGCCAAATTCGAAAGGGGACAGGAGGTACACCTTATCCTAACGAAAGGTGGTCTTCGCCTGCAAAGTAGCAGGTAGTGATGCACAGGTGGGCTCGGCGATGACGTCCGTCTTGCGAGGCTCGTGGTCTTGGTCTTGTTCCGCCGGAATGGAAACCTTTGGGGGGATGCCTTGGGAACTGGCGTACGCCCTCGCCTCCTTTGCACCAAAGGGGAAACTGTCTTGTCTGCGCGCACTGGCGCCCGCCTGGCTTGGCTTGCATCACCCCCATTCTCGTGAGGCCGAGTGCTGCATAGGGATCTCCGCCCCTCGGGAGGGGGCCTAGAGACGACTCCTCCCTCCGGGGGTCTTGGCGTCGCCTCCCTCGCGAGGGCGGAGCTCTTGCGAGGGCCTTGTTCTGAGTGATGCCGCACCGGGCCGTGTCGGGCCGTCGAAGTGGGCCACCCCCTGGCCCGCAGGAAGGCAGGTCTGGGTACCCCCATTCCCAGAGCGCCGACACACACTTTTCAGGATTGAGCTTCAGGTTGATCTTGCGCAAGTTTGCGGAAGTTTCTTCTAGATCTTGTATGAGAGTGGCTTAATCCTTGGTATTGACAACGATGTCATCCATGTAGGCTTCCACATTTCTGTGTAGCTGAGGTCCAAAACCAATTTGAACAGCCCTGGCGAAGGTTGAACCAGCACTCTTTAACCCGAAGGGCATTCGTACAAAGCAGTACGGGCTGCAGGGAGTTATAAATGCGGTCTTCTCCTCATCTTCCTTGTTCATAAATATCTGGTGGTAGCCGGAGTAGGCATCCAAAAAGGAGAGCAAGTCACATCCGCAGGTGGAATCAACAATTTGATCTATGCGCGGCAGGGGGAAAGGGTCCTTCGGGCAAGCCTTGTTCAAGTCATCGAAGTCTATGCAAAGCCTCCATTTCCCATTGGCCTTTCGTACCACCACCGGGTTTGCCAACCAAGTTGGATGCAGTACCCCCCTGACCAAACCAGCTACTTCAAGCTTCTAGATTTCCTCGGAAATGAACTGCTGCCGCTCCAGGGCCTGTTTCCTAACCTTTTGCTTGACGGGTCGGGCATGAGGGCAGACAGCAAGGTGGTGCTCAATTACCTCCCTGGGAACACCGGGGATGTCAGATGGTTGCCAGGCAAACACATCGACATTCTCCCGCAGGAAGGTAACGAGCGCGCTTTCCTATTTGTCAGTAAGGGTAGCACTTATGGTGAAGGTACCACCAGTGCCATCCTCCTTTGCCGGGACTTTCTTCGTCTCAGGATAGGTGACCCTGGTCTTCTTGCTGGCGGAACTCTCCGGCAGACCATCATCAGGTGCGGCACACTCCGAAGAGGCGTGCTTCCTGGAGTCCTTGCCGGTGTTCTTTATTTTCTTTGAGTCCTTGGCGGGAGCTGGGATTCCTGTGGCTTCAGCTGCTACTGTGTCGCGATACATCTGGTCCACGCAAATAACTGCGTTCTTCTTGTCGGATGGGATGGAAATGACCCCAATGGGCCCTGGCATCTTCAAAGTATTGTAGGCATAGTGGGATGCTGCCATGAACTTTGCCAGTGCTGGGCGACCAAGGATTCCTTTGTAAGGCTGTGGGATTTCGGCGACGTCGAACACTATCCTCTCTGTTCGGAAGTTCAACTCTCCGCCGAATGTCACAGGCAGAGTGATCTTTCACTTGGGTCAACTCCTGCCGAGGTTGATTCCTTGGAATGTACCTGTTGCTTCGAGCTCTTCATCAAGGATCTGCAGTTTCTCAGCCACTCTATGAGAGATCAAGTTCATTCCGGCCCCACCATCAACTAACATCTTAGACACCTTGAGGTTGCGGATTGTCGGGGAAACGAACAACGGCAAATATCTAACCGTAGTGGTATGGTCAGGATGATCCTCTTCATCAAAGATGATAGGCGTGCGGGACCATCTGAGTGGTTTCTTAGATTCTGCAGTCGGTTCCACAGCATTGACCTCGCGTGCCCACTGCTTGAGCTGGCGGCGAGAGGAGTGCAAGGACGCACCCCCGTCAACACACATGGCTTCGGTTGCTTTCTGGAACTCCCTGTCACTGGAATCCTCATCATCATCTATATCATTTCTTTCCTTCTTCTCTCGGCCTCTGGCGGGTTTTTCCTTTTGCTGCGGGGTTTTACCGCGGTGGCCACCTCTGCCGCCACGGCCCTTCCCGGCAGCGCCGTCCTGGCCTTTTTCCTTGTCATGTTTCTCGTACTCGGCCCTCTTTTTCCTTGTCACGTTTCTCGTACTCGGCAGCAGCCTCCCGGCAATCAGCGCATGCGGTAGCTCCCTTGCCGGGGGTTTCGGCTTTCGCCTTCTTGTCGGCACTGAGGTCTCCGGAGCTCTCGACAGCCAGCACTGCTTTTCCCTTACGCTTCTTGTTACACTTCCTGTTCCTTCCCTTCGGATCTGGGCCGTCGTCGTCATCATCAGAGTTCACTTCGACGCCCGCCTCTTCTCCGGGAAGTCGCCTCCCTTCTTTAGCCCGAGCACACTTATCCGCCAAGGTGTAAAGCTCATTGACAGTCTTGGGGAGCTTGACATTCATCTTGGCTCGCATCCTCCTATTGCGCACGTTCGAGTGGAACGCGGCAATCACCGCTGCGGGATGGATCTCAGGGATGTT
Organism: Elymus sibiricus; assembly: GCA_039707655.1. Classification (NCBI taxonomy): domain Eukaryota; kingdom Viridiplantae; phylum Streptophyta; class Magnoliopsida; order Poales; family Poaceae; genus Elymus; species Elymus sibiricus. Next base: position 214,722,374 of record CM077667.1, read on the forward strand.
GCGGTGTACTCGGCTGAATCTCTGGATATACTTTCTCAAGGTTTCTCCCTCCTTTTGCGGGAGGACTTGGAGATCGCTGGGCTGGCCTGGTTCTTGATGACCACCGGTGAAGGCGCCAACGAACTCGTTGCACATATCAGCCCAAGAGGAAAAGGAATTCTCCGGCAGGTGCATCAGCCATGATCTCACATTTGGCTTGAGCGCCAAAGGGAAATAGTTGGCAAGCACCTTTTCATCTCTTCCTCTCGCAGCTTGAATAGCTATCGTGTAAATACCCAAGAACTCCGCGGGGTTTAGCTTCCCGTCGTATTTCTCTGGTAGCTCAGGCTTAAAGGCTTGGGTCGACGGCCAGCGGACCCGTCGCAGCTCGCTAGTGAAGGCAGGGCAACAAACCTCGTAAGGAAGGTACCCGCCGACACTAGGCACGGGGTCGCCGACGTCTGGACCGTTGCGCTTGTCGGATTGATGGTGTGCTTCCCGACCTTGCTCGATGGTGATGCACGTGTCTTCCTTCCGCCGGTCTTCGAGGACACGCCGTTGATCCCGGCAATCGTGCGGGCCAAACAAGACTAGGGACGCCTCGTCGCGGTCATCAGCATGTGAAGCTTCCTGCGGCTGCCTCTGGGCCTGTTGTCGCGGAGGAGATTGCACCGTTGGGGTGGCCCCTTCAACGCGCTCACCGCCCTGGGCCGCCACTGCTGTTCGCGTACATTGCGACGGCTCTGCATGCTGGGTCTTGTTGGCTTCAACGAAGGAAATCAAACTTTAAATGGTGGCTCTCCATTCATCCATCTTATCGGCTGCTGGCATGAAGTTGAGCTGCATCTGGACTCTCGCCATGGCCTCCTCTGTGGTGCCAGGCACGGTGAAAGAGGCGTACCTCGACGTGGCTCGACCCTTGGTAGGACCAAGAGAAGCATCGCCGCGTCCTTGATGCCGCGCGCCACTCGCTGGAGCTTTCTGGTGGCTCATGGGCCGATCCTAAGGAGTTGCGGCTCCGCTGGGCGCCCCGTCTCGCTCCGCACGAGGTGCACGCCCAACAATCTCGCTGGTGATGGGTGCGGCCGGAAGGTCACGGCTCGCACCGGACTGGGCGCCGCTGAGGCAGCCTCGGCCATCCACGCGGCGGGGAGGTGATGAACGGACGTTCCCTTCGCCCGTGGCATCGAGGCCGAGCTCGCCATGTTGTTGCTGTAGTTGCTCCCCTCCGGCGCCTCCTGCTCCATTTCTGGCCGCGAAAGGTTGGACGGGGGCGCCGCCTGTGCCGACCGCATCGTCCACAACGCCCACCTCGCTTGCAGCTGCAGCGGCGCCTACGGCGCCGGCGGCCGCGTGTGAGGGAGCCTTCGAGGAGGAGGGATGCGCAGCCGAGCTGGATTTCCTCTTCGGAACCATTGTTGAAGAAGATGATGATGAAGACTGATTCGCCGTTCACGAACTCGGGTTCGCGCAAATGATGCACGCTCCCTACCTGGCACTCCAAAGATGTCGGGGCACGGATGCTCATGATCACCTATCGGACTAGAGGTCCCTTGTGGTTCGGCAAGGGGGGTCACGTTGCACGAAGAGCGGAGAGCATGAGACGGCGCAACGATCAAGGCTCAGGCATTTTACCCAAGTTCGGGCCGCTGCTAAGCGTAAAACCCTACTCCTGCTTTTTGGTGGATTGATTGGAGGAACACGAAGAACGCAGGGCGCCTAACCCCGGCAAGGGCTGCTGCCGGGGGAAGAGCGACTATGCAAGTACAAGCATTCGGGGGTTCGGGTTGCCAACCTTGAGCTAGGTTGCCTTGGGCCTCCTTTTATAGTGCAAGGGGTTACCACAATGGCAAAACAGACATTATCTATCGATTAGATAGCTAAGCAGAGCTATCGTACCTAACTCTGGCATTTAGGACAAAACTCCATGATTACCTGTATAGGTGGCGCTTGGGGGTGCATCCCCGGCGAGCCCTTGCCACCGCTTGGCCGGTTGCTGCTTAAGAACTTGAAACATTGCAGGGCGGGTGTCAACCGAGCGTAACTTGCCTTCCAGCCCGTCAGCACGTGCTTAGTGAGAGCTGATTAATCGCGTGAGGTCTCGACACCGCATCGATAAGTGACAGGCGTAGCGATGCGGTGGAGCGGTGGCTGGATGGCTCACGCCTGCCGGGAAATGACTTGCCGGGTCTTCTGAGAGGTGCGTTCGTCTTGGTCCCCGGCAAGCGTCGGGGACGTGCTTGGCGCGTCGCAGCCGAGGCTTGGGCTGTCGCGTTGAGCCTGCTGGAGTCTTGGTCTTGAACATGTCCTATAAGTTGGTGTTATTTTAGTACGAACTCTTGGATAGATCGATCGGAAAGGATAACTTTAAGGTGGTTTCGTACCCTACAAACAATTTCTTCTTATGTTCTCCGCTAGATAAGAACTTTGGAGTGATTCTTCATTGCACGTTGAGGGATGGTTATGTGATCCAATTATATTAGCACTGTTAAGAGATTGCACTAGCGAAAGTACGGACCCTAGGCCTTGTTTTCAAGCATTGCAATACCGTTTGTGCTCACTTTTGTTACTTGCTACCTTGCTGTTTTTTTATTTTTTCAGATTACAAAAACCTATATCTACCATCCATATTGCACTTGTATCACCATCTCTTCGCCGAACTAGTGCACCTATATAATTTGCCATTGTATTGGGTGTGTTGGGGACACAAGAGATTTCTTGTATTCGATTGTAGGGTTGTTTGAGAGAGACCATCTTCATCCTACACCTCCCACGGATTGATAAACCTTAGGTCATCCACTTGAGGGGAAATTGCTACTTGTAACAGCCCAAGACCGACGCTCCAGAAAATTCCCCTTTTATTTCCATTATCGTCGTGTGATTCGCTTGGTTGTCGCATTCATCATCGCATCATCCGCATCACCTGCATAGCATCGTCACTCGTTTTTGAAAACTTGCATCCGTTCGTGGTTGCCGTTTCTCTCCATTCTCTTTGACGACCGTTTTGAGACCAACCACACACGCCCGCGCCCGCGGCATTGATAAAATATTGTTTTAAAAGTGCGTTCAAAACTTTCTCGGATTGGGTCGAAAGTTGGCGTGCGGTCTTGTTTTATTGTAGGTAGACCGCCTGCCAAATTTCGTCGCAATCGAAGGCCGTTTTGAGGTCAACCGCAGCAGCACCGTCATCGGTCAAAGTATCGGACATTTTCGGTATTCCAAAACATTTCACGGGCCACAAACATTCCCTAGCCCAACTACATAGCCCATCCCGTCCAACCCAACCCACCTAGCGTAACCCCGCTGCGCTCATCTGGTCGTGTCCTGAGAACGAGATACGCGGCTCCTATCGGGTTTGTCGACACACCGGGCAGTCTTGCTGGACTTGTTTTACCTTTCTCGAACGTCTTGTGCGAGGAATTCCGAGAATACTTCGGGCTATCTCGAGGTTGCGGTTTTCCAATGGAATTGCCTAGGAAATCACAGGATTCGTGGTCGAGGTTATTCCTGCGGCGTGTGGTTACTTTGTGATGGATGAGTTGGAGCACCCCTGCAGGGTTAAATCTTTCGGAAAGCCGTGCCCGCGGTTACGTGGCAACTTGGAAACTTTGTTTAACACCCGGTCATAGCAAACTTGAAGTAAACTCAAATAAAATACACCAACCGTGTGCGTAACCATGACTGTCTCTTCTCGTGATTTCTGCGCCGAGAGAGAACACGGTGGTGTGCGTAACCGTGTTTGACGTAAGTAGGTGTTCAGGATCTCTTAGAGATCATTACTAGATCACGTCCGTTTATGCGACAATCATCCCCCTTTATTCTTGTACTCGTAAGTTAGCCACTCAAAAAAATTCTTAGTGCCTGCTGCAGCCTCACCACTTAACCAAACCTCACCCACAGCTTTAATAGTCTTGATACCCTTGGAAATGAGATTGCTGAGTCCCCGTGGCTCACAGATTACTACAACAATAGTTGCAGGTACAGGTATTGCGCTGATTTTACGTGAGCGCGATGTTTGTTTGATTTGGAGTTCTTCTTCTTCTTCGTCGAGCTAGGATGGATTCCAGGAGGCAGCCTGGGATTGCAAGGATGGATGTCATTTTATCGTTTGTTTTCGTCCGTAGTCGGACCCTGCTCTTCTGTATGATGTTTGGATATGTTGTTGTATTGATGTGATATTGATGTAGCTTGTGGCGAGTGTAAGCCAATTCAATATACTCATCTCTTCTTTAGATGTACTTGTAATGATATCTATTCTTGCAAAACGACGAGATGCGCTTCTATCCCTGTCAAGGCCATCGTGCCAAAATAAGGATAGGATCGCATCTTGGGCATGACAAGTTGGTATCAGAGCCTGTACCGACCTAGGAGCCCCCTTGATTGATCAAACTTGGCCGAGTCGAGTCTAGTGAAAAACTATTTTGAATCTAGTTATATATCGGAGAGTAGGTTTCTTTTACTCCTCTTCTATGCTCTGGTGAGGTATTCGACTTAGGAATTTTGATTCTACTCCTCTTCTCGCTCAAAAAATTTTAGGATCACGCGGGTATTTTGGAAACTATATGATGCCGATGTGAAGGAATTCTGCCTTGGTGCCTCCTGTTAACGCGGAGTAGAGCTCTGAGGGCTTTTTGCACATCGTTATCATTCAGTTTCCTTAGTATATTAGGACGGAGGATGTTCGAAATTGCTTCAATACTAGTAGTGGCGAGAGGAGTCCGGCATCCCCAGTAATGGTGGAGAGAGTTCGGATGTACTGCCATACTTAGTATCATTGTGATTACGAGTGTTTGAAGTAGACGAGTTTGCGGAGTTTCTTGTATTATGGTGTGGAAGGTTGCGGGTGCAGTTGTAGCTGATTACCTTGGGTACGTTCCTGGGTCCGCAACCCGAATCGCATAAACAAGAAAGATTTTGGAAGTTCTTAGGTGGGAATTCAAGTAGTTACCAGGATTATCCTTCGAACGAATGCATAATGGGTTATGTATTTGTTTCCGCCTTAATTCTCAAGCCTCACCCTTTGTGTTGTTTTGGAGTATGGTAATTCGAGTTGCTTTGATGTCAAGTGGTGAATTCATATATTTCCTAACTTGTGTGTTTCTCATCAAGTTAATTCAACCGTCTCCAATATTTGCAAGATCAATCCTTGTATTTCTTTCCGGAGTTCATCTCATCGGTATAAAGTTGTCTTTGTTTTCCACGCCCTCCCGCCCTTTTTCTTCAACAATTAAATTCTCATTCGAGTGCGTTTTCTATTCATGTGATGCTTCCGCTATCTTCTCTTCCGTGATGTATCCGGTGATTCGTTGTGAAGATGCTCAAGTGCTCAAGTTCATCATTTTTTAGTCTTCATCTTGTTTTCTTTTCCAGTGGATTCAATTCAAGCTTTCGGTGCTCATCATATCCTTTTCATTCTCTAATTGCTCTCCCATGCTGGAATTCTTATCCAAGTCTCTCTTGTTTATTCCTCTCTCTAATCTATTCGGAGTGGCAAGATATCTCAGAAGATTCGTGTTTTCATTCAGTTCCTTTCAAATTATTCCGAGGTTCTCACCTCATCAAGTTTTCAATTTGTACCAGTGCAATATCTTTCTAAGCAGTCATTTCAACGGTGTTTCCTTCAGTGGGCCCATAACCCTCAGGTTTTTCCCAGGATCTTACCTGGCTCTTCTAATCTTGTCTAGAGATGTCCTCAAGTTCTTTTCAATATGACGTAAAATAAATTTCATCAGTCATATTCCTTCTCAGAGATCGCTGCTAAATCATTTTCATCATTGGCTCAACCTTTCCTTATTTGTTATTCCGAAGTGTCTCAGTAATTAATGATGTTCTTCCTGTAATCATTCTCAGCCTTGAAGACCGAAGGAGAGTTTCTCTTAAATCTATGCCCGTTCTTTCGAAGATTCGTGGTTCAAGCTTCAAGCTGTCCTCGTAAATTGTTTTGTTCATGAGTAATTCCTCCCATATCTATCCGGAGCATTTAAAAGTTGTCTTCATTTCTTGATCCTCTGAAGGCCATCATTTCAGAAGATTTATTCGTTCTCAGCTTTCATCTTTCGTTCTCTAATTCTTCTCAATTGTTGTCTCTTCGTTCGTCTCAATTATCCCGCTGCTTCGCTCAAGATTTCTCTAGGCGGATCATGATCTCTTCGTTCTCATGTCTATAAGGATAGTGCAACTCTTTCTTCCTTATCTTTTGAGATGGTATTATAGCATTCTTGTTTCACGAGGAGTCTCGAAGAGAATTTGTCAAGAATGAGATATGTAAACCCATCTTTTATTTGTTGGAGTTATCTTGGCATGGATTTCACATAAAGCTTTTCCTAAGGATTGTTGCTATCATAGTGCTCATCAATGATCCAAGTTCTCAATGTATCCTCTTGGTGTAAGAGGTTATGCATATCTTGTTGCTCCCAATCTATCAATTGTTTCCCATTGTGGCCGGTTGTCACCTCATAATTTCGAGATGTTTTCCATAAGCCCACAACAAGCATATTCTTTCGTTGTTCATTTTCCAACAACTCCGTTCAATCCTTCTTTGTAAAGAGGCTTTCAATTCATTTGTGGTAGAAGTTGTCATTTTCTTCTCCGTTCTTTCCATCCAATGATCTAGCTTCTATTCGTTTGTTCCGGAGGCATTGTGATGTTGCTCTATTAATCCCATCATCTCGGTTTATCAAGCTCATGTTCTTCTTTGCTTATCCTTAACCGGAGTGTTGTGCTCTGTTGTCAAGTTCTTTCCATCTTATCAACTATCGCCTCTCTATCCTATCGAACTGCTGCCGAAATTTCTTTTGAATTCTTGCTTGTTTCTCATGTCATTCTTCATCTCTTTGCAACCTTCAATGATCATTGGTTTCACTCATTTGTCAAAGAAGCAGCTAAGTTTTACCCCTTCTCTTTCTCTTCCCCTTCTCAGTCTTAGATCTCGGGGCGAGATCTCTTGTAAGTGGAGGAGAGTTGTAACAGCCCGAGACCGACGCTCCAGAAGATTCCCCTTTTATTTCCATTCTCATCGTGTGATTCGCTTGGTTGTCGCTTTCATCATCGCATCATCCTCATCATCTGCATAGCATCGTCACTCGTTATTGAAAACTTGCATCCGTTCGTAGTTGCCGTTTCTCTCCGTTCTCTTTGACGACCGTTTCGAGACCAACCACACACGCACGCGCCCGCGGCATCGATAAAATTTTGTTTTAAAAGTGCATTCAAAACTTTCTCGGATTGGGTCAAAAGTTGGCGTGCGGTCTTGTTTTATTGTAGGTAGACCGCCTGCAAATTTCGTCGCAATCGGACGTCGTTTGATACCCAAACGGTCAACCGCAGCAGCGCCGTCATCGGTCAAAGTATCGGACGTTTTCGGTATTCCAAAACATGTCACGGGCCGCAAACATTCCCTCTCATCCCCACCTAGCCCAACTACATAGCCCATCCCGTCCAACCCAACCCACCTAGCATAACCCCGCGTCCAGAGCCGTCCGATCGGTATCGAACGGCTCGAAAACGGAGCAAAAACCTAAACCCTAGCCCCCCTTCTCTATTTAAACCCCTTCCCATGCCAAATCTGGCAACCCTAGCCTCCTCCCACCTTGAATTCTGAGCCACCCAGCCACCAGCCGCCACCATCCCCTCCGAATTCGTGCACGGCGACTCCCCCACCGCCACTTGGTGCCGCCAACCAGCCACACCGCCGCCACAGCCGCCTTCCGGGCCAACCGGAGGCCGCCACGTGGCCTCCCCATCGCCCGCACAGCCACACCTCCCTCCCAGCGCCGCCATGGCCGTCCCTGCCGAGATCAGGGCCCACCCGAGCCCATCTGGGCCCGGACAAGCCCGCGTCGGGCTCAGCCGCCAGCTCCTCCCGAGCTCCCGCGCCACTGCCGATTCTCCTCGCCGCCGTTCGACCCGCGCCGCCCGCAGGAGCTGCCGGAGCAGCCGCCGCCCGCCGCCGGTCGCAGCGCCCCACCGCTGCGTCCTCGCGACCCCACTCCGCCCTGCCGCGCGCGCCCCGGGCTCGCCATGCCCTGCCTCTGCCCACCAGGGCCGCTGCCTGCAGGGGAGCAGCTGCCGCCGCCGGGCCTCCCCTCGCCGGAGTGCCGCGCCCGGCCTCCTATCGGCGGATCCGGAGCTCGCCGGCCGGATCTCCCCGTCCCAGGCCGCCCCCAAAGCTCCCACCGGTCGTCGTCCCCGCAAAGGTCGCCGCCGCTCCCTGCCTCCTGCTCGCTCGGCTCGGGCGATGAGGAGCCTGCCTCCCGCGCGTGGGCCCGCGGCCCAGCAACGCCCGGCCCGCTCCGCCTCTGCCTCGCCTCCCCTCCAACCGGCCCACGAGGCCCAAAGTGAGCCCCTGCCTAGTCCCTCGAATGGCTAAGTCCTTTTGGAATCTGTGAAAAAAAACATCTTTATGGCATATTCAACTGCTTGTAACTTTTCACCCGTGCATCGGATGATCAAATGTTATATATGAAAGTTGACCTACTCAAGATGCTCTACATTATGGCATCAATTGCATGCATAATAGGATTCATTTGCTTGATGTAATCTCTGTTGCAAAAGTGCATCTCATCATAGATTGCAAATCTGTTATTTTATTCATTGTTGCGCTGATGATTGCATCTCAACCGTAGGTCTTTTGCATGTGGTGTCTTCATGAATATTGCCCCATGTTATGTATACTTTGGTGCCATGCCTCTGTTTGCTAGGTAGGACTTCATTAACATGTCAATTTCTTGCTCTCAGTTGGCTATCACGTTAAAACTGAAATCTGTTAACGATGAGTTCCATTTTGCGAGCATCATATTAAGCAAACCATGCATCCTATGTTATTTTGCCAATGATATGATTTGAAGTGTGTCATGTATACTTGATGTTAGAGTCTTTGGCATGCCTATATATGATTGTTATGCTACGGTTATTGCCATGTCTACATGCCTAATCAAATTGCAGTTTTGGGACTTGGTCAAATTTACTAAGTCTGAAACTGTTATTTTGTTGTCATGTTGCCATGTGAATTGCTATTGATCTAGGAGTCTTTTGTGGTTGCCACCAAGGAGTCTTTTGTTAAGCATATTCTTGCCTATCATGTTGTCCCAATAGTTTTCATGAATAGGTTTAGCATCATAATTAATTATGTTGTTCAATATGTCAATCTGTTAAAAACTGCTGCACATGTCTACTCTAATTTTCACCAAGTCTGAGAATCTGTTTTCTTCATAATGCCATATTGTGTTCATGATAGCCATGATTCTATGCATAATTAGACCTTGACACCATGGAATGAATTGTAGTGCATCATGTCTTCTACCATGCTGTTAAGTTTCATGCCAATATATGACCTGTAGCATATAGTTTTACTGCTACCAATATGCCTCCATGAAAGTCTGCTATGCTAAAACCTGTTATTTTCACGAAGTCCTAATCTGCTATATTTTGTTGCCATATTGTGAGCTTCCTACCATGTGATCCATGAATCTTTTGAGTATGATATGTGAAGATGAAATGAAGTGTGTGTTATATGCTACTGCCCCATGCTTAGTTTGTGCATTTTACAATCTTGTACCTTGTTGTTCTCATGCGTGCAATATGCTATGTTGCTGTTTTGGGCAGATTTGAACTGAAACTTGTGTTGGTTGTTGTGGTTGAACCGTAGCTCCGTTTTGAACATGTCCTATATGAAACTTGCTTAGATTATCATGTAGTATCATAATATCTTGCTGTATTCATGATTTGAAATGTTTGTGGTTGTCATTTTCATGCATTTTTCATTCATGTCATGTTTATATTGTGAAGGTCATATCTTTTAGACCGTAGCTCCGTTTCAAACGTTCTATATATGTAAATCGACTAGAATGACATGTAGAATTGTATGGTATACTTTATTTTCCTATTTAATAAATATTAAACATGATTAGTTCAGATCTGGACCAATTTCGAAATTAACATATGGGGTCGTTTCGGAAATGCTATATGTTGTTTCCGGCCTCATTTAAACTTGCCTAGATGTGTAGTTTACTTATGCTTCACCTCTTGCCATGTTAACAACATTTAAACTTGATGTGTAAATAAACGAGAGTGAACTAAATGATTCGAACGTGGATTTTCGTCAATATGCAACTCGTTGCATCTTGAGCTTCACTTAATGTGTAGGAGTTGGTTGTTGTGCTTTGCCATGACCTGCATAACATACATCATCCTTGTTGCGCATCATGTCATGCATATGTTGTGGTGTTTATCATGTGTTGATTGTTATTTCCGAATTGCTTCTTCTCGATAGAGTTCCGAAAGCGTTCGGAGTGTGAGATTCGTTCGACTACGTTGGCTCGTCTTCTTCATGGATTCGTTCTTCTTCCAAGCGGGATCTCAGGCAAGATGATCATTTCCCTGGATACCATTACTATCATTGCTATGCTAGATGTCTCGTTTCTATCGCTTGTCTCGCTACCTACCACTTGTATGTCAGGCCTCCCAAATGCCATGATAAGCCTCTAACCCCTCCACATCCCAGCAAAACATTGTTTGGCTATGTTACCGCTTGCTCAGCCCTTCTTATAGCGTTGCTAGTTGCAGGTGCAATTGTTTCCAGCTATCACAATATTAGTGCTATTTAATCTAATGCACATATATACTTGGTAAAGGGTGGAAGGCTTGGCCTTTTGCTCGGTGTTTTGTTCCTCTCTTGCCGACCTAGTTACTTGTGTACCGGTGTTATATTCCATATTGAGCGCTCCTATCATGCTCGGGGTTGTTATGGGGACCCCCTTGACTTTCGTTTTAGGATAAAACTTGTCTGGTAAGGCCCAACATTGGTACTACATTTGCCTAATAACTAATAAAATTACATCGGTCCTTTCCGGGCCCCGTGGATAATTAATCAACAACCCGGGCCAGCGCTCCTCATGAGTGTTGTTCCAAACTAAAGTCGTGTGTGGGGCCAACCCGAGGCAACTCGGGGATGTCTATCAGGCCACCGTACGTTGCGCTCATCTGGTCGTGTCCTGAGAACGAGATACGCGGCTCCTATTGGGTTTGTCAACATGTCGGGCGGGCTTGCTGGACTTGTTTTACCTTTCTCGAACGTCTTGTGCTAGGAATTCCAAGAATACTTCGGGCTATCTCGAGGTTGCGGTTTTCCAATGGAATTGCCTAGGAAATCACAGGATTCGTGGTCGAGGTTATTCCCGCAGCGTGTGGTTAGTTTGTGGTGGATGAGTTGGAGCACCCCTGCAGGGTTAAATCTTTCGGAAAGCCGTGCCCGCGGTTACGTGGCAACTTGGAAACTTTGTTTAACACCCGGTCATAGCAAACTTGAAGTAAACTCAAATAAAATACACCAACCGTGTGCATAACCGTGACTGTCTCTTCTCGTGATTTCTACACCGAGAGAGAACACGGTGGGGTAATGTTTGACGTAAGTAGGTGTCCAGGATCTCTTAGAGATCATTACTAGATCACGTCCGTTTATGCGACAATCATCCCCCTTTATTCTTGTACTCGTAAGTTAGCCACTCAAATAAATGCTTAGTGCCTGCTGCAGCCTCACCACTCAACCAAACCTCATCCATTTAGCTTTAATAGTCTTGATACCCTTGGAAACGAGATTGATGAGTCCCCGTGGCTCACAGATTACTACAAAAATAGTTGCAGGTACAGGTATTGCGATGATTTGACGTGAGCGCGATGTTTGTTTGATTTGGAGTTCTTCTTCTTCTTCGTCGATCTAGGATGGGTTCCAGGCGGCAGCCTGGGATAGCAAGGATGGATGTCATTTTATCGTTTGTTTTCGTCCGTAGTCGGACCCTGCTCTTCTGTATGATGTTTGGATATGTTGTTGTATTGATGTGATATTGATGTAGCTTGTTGCGAGTGTAAGCCAATTCCATATACTCATCTCTTCTTTACATGTACTTGTAATGATGTCCATTCTTGCAAAACGACGAGATGCGCTTCTATCCCTGTCGAGGCCCTCGTGCCAAAATAAGGATAGGATCGCATCTTGGGCGTGACACTACTGTCCTACAAAACTCCGCGCTTGGAGGCCCAACTACAAGAATAAAGTTGCGTACTAGACATCAAGATGATGCACATAGCGACGGTAAGTATTTCCCTCAGTTATGAAACCAAGGTATCGAACCAGTAGGAGGATCACCACCACCTAATAAGAAGCACATGCACACAAAGAACAAATACTTGCAACCCGACGCGAAAGAGAGGTTGTCAATCTCTCTACGGTAAAAAGATTGATTAGGTAGTGATAGATTGGAGATATAGATCTCTCAAGAACACCAAATAAAAAGAGCAAATAAAAAGTGCAACAATATATTTTTGGGTTTTTGGAATAGTAGAACTGAAAAAAGCGGCAAAAATATAGATCGGAAAGCAATATGTTGGAAAAGTAGACCCGGGAGCCATAGGTGTCACTAGTGGCTTCTCTCATGAGTATAGCACACAGTGGGTGAACAAATTACTGTTGGGCAATTGATAGAAGATCAAATAATCATGACGATATCCAAGGCGATGATCATTATATAGGCATCACGTCCAAGATAAGTAGACCGACTCCTGCCTGCATCTACCACTATTACTCCACTAATCGATCGCTATCCAGCATGCATCTAGTGTATTAAGTTCATGGAAAAATGGAATAATGCAATAAGAACGATGACATGATGTAGAGAAGATCTATTCATGTAGGAATAGACCCCATCTTGTTATCCTTAATGGCAATGATACATGCGTGCCTTGCTGCCCCTTCTGTCACTGGGAATGGACACCGCAAGATCGAACCCATCACAAAGCACCTCTTCTCATGGCAAGAAAAATCAATCTAGTTGGCCTAACTAAACCAAAGATTCGACGAAGAAATACGAGGCTATAAGTAATCATGCATATAAGAGATCAAAGAAGACTCAAATAATATTCATGGATAGAAACTGATCATGAACTCAAAATTCATCGGATCCCAACAAACAGACCGCAAAAGTTTACATCAAATAGATCTCCAAGAGACCATTGTATTGAGAATCAAAATAAAGAGAGGAAGCCATCTAGCTACTGCCTACGGACCCGTAGGTCTATGGTGGACTACTCATGCATCATCGGAGAGGCACCAATGAGGATGATGAACCCCTCCGTGATGGTGTTAGATTGGATCGAGGTTCTGGAACTTGCGGTGGCTGGATGTGTTTTCGTCGACTCCCCTTGGGTTTCTAGAATATTTGGGAATTTATAGGTGTTAGAGGCGGTGGAGAGGGGCCCCGAGGAGGGCACAACCCATCAGGGCGCGCCGGGGGCCTCTGGCGCGCCCTGGTGGGTTGTGGTATCTACGGCCCACCTCTCTGGCACTTCTTTGGCCCACCGGGTATCTTCTGGTCCAAAAAAAATCTCCAAAAAGTTTCGTTGCGATTGTACTCCGTTTGGTACTGATATTCTGCGAAGTAAAAAACGAGCAAAAACAGCAACTGGTACTTTGGCACCATGTCAATAGGTTAGTCCCAAAAAATGATATAAAGTTGCTATAAAGTGATTGTAAAACATCCAAGAATGATAATATAACAGCATGGAACAAGAAAAAATTATAGATACGTTGGAGACGTATCAAGCCGCACGACCGGCACCGCACGACCCCTCCAGGCAGAGGTCCTTGCGGGGGTTCGCCTTATGAGGGGAGCCTCATGAGGGCGCTTGATGCTGAAGATACTTGACTTGAAGAGTTTCGCCTCGCCGGGAGGGGGCCTCGCGAGATCCGAGCCTCGCGAGGTGCTTTGCCTGTGGAGACCTTCAGAGGGCCGCCTGTTGGTCCTTTCGCCAGGTGTCGCTCTAAGGTAGTGGGCAGACCGGCCATGGTACCCTGGTTCCCACTGGAACGACAGGAGTCCACGGGCCCGCGGCGCGCACGTTCCGCCCGTTGAGAACCGAAACGGCGTGGGGCGAAACAACACGAGGCCTTAATGGACTGTCAAGGGCCCAGGCAGGGACGTGTGGCAGCATGATGGGATGGTATGACCCACATCTCCCATGACGCCTCAGTAACCGTACGGGCTGATAAAAGCCTGCCCGCGCAGCGCGGTTGTACTCATTGCCTTCCTCTGCTCCCCTCGCCTTCTCTGCGCACCGCTCCCTTGCCATGTGCGAACCACCTCTGCATCTTCCTCCTCTCGCTCTTGATCTCACGATGCTGCCATGGCTCCCAAGAGAAGCATTGAGGTCCTCGAGGTGGAGCTACAGCCCGCCTTGCTGCCGTCCACCATCGTCAACAAGGAGGGGCTGGACAAGGTCATACCCGTGATGGCCAATGACTTCAACGAGCACAAGGCCACCAAGATCTGGGCGGGCTTGAAGTCACCACGCTCCTTGCCAGCCACCGCGTTGCTCTTCTTCTTCCACACCATCTTCGGGGGTCTACTCCCCCCTTTCTCTGATTTCTTCTACGCCATCCTCTCCTATTACCATATCCAGGTGCTCCACCTCCAGCCCAACTCCATGCTCATCCTCACCATCTTCGCCTACTTCTGTGAGGCCTTCTTGGGTGTGATGCCCTCCGTCAAGATTTTTTGGTTGTTCTACAACCTGCGGTTGACGGTCGCGAACCATCGCTCCTTGTGTGCCTCGTTCTGCATCGTGGACGGAATGGTAGAGTGCTTCATCATTATGAAGGTCTTCAAGAAGGTTTAAGGCTTTCAGGTGCGTTGGGTCTACCTAGATGCTGAAGGATCCGAAGTATGTATAGAGGGGCGGTGATTAGACTAATTGACCAAGTCTAAGAGTATAGCAGCTGAAAGTAAAGACGTGCACATGAAAGTAAAGGTAGGGAGAGGAAGACCAAACGCAATTGATGACACGAGGATTTTTCCCGTGGTTCCGATAGGTGGTGCTATCGTACGTCGACGCAGATGGAGACTTCAACCCATGGAGGGTAGCGGTCGCGAGAGTCCATGGAGGGCTCCACCCGTTAGGGTCCACAAAGTAGCAACCTCGTCTATTCCATCACGTCTTCTGTCGTGGTTTTGTCACGGCAGATGTCCGAAGACTTAGGTTCGAGGCCATCGCTGAGGCGGTGGACTCAAAGGGGTTGGTCGACATGAAGGACACGAGTTTACCCAGGTTCAACCCCTCAAGAAGAGGTAAAAGCCTACGTCCTGCTTGTGTTGTATTGATTGGTGTATCGATTACAAGGGAGCGGATTCGCTTGACCTAGTTCTCGATTGATTGGTTTCTGTCTAAGCCGTCCCAGGGTCTCACCTTTATATAGGAGGTCGAGGCCCTGGGTTACACGAGTCCCAAACC
This sequence comes from Elymus sibiricus, assembly GCA_039707655.1. NCBI lineage: Eukaryota > Viridiplantae > Streptophyta > Magnoliopsida > Poales > Poaceae > Elymus > Elymus sibiricus. The sequence goes on from CM077667.1 coordinate 214,737,632, forward strand.
GACTCATACAACGTAATCAACCCTGCCTCTAAGCCGCCTTGCCACCTTGGGCAAGCCGTCTCCGGGCGGTTAACCGCCCGGGTCTCACACCATCTTCTGTCTCTGGGCCTTCGTCTTGGTCCGTCTGGTAAGCCGCCATGCGGCCTGGCCTTCATCTTCCGGCCCACCTTATGGGTCTTGGCTATGAGCCGCCAGGTATGACCCGGCCCCTTCTGGGCGGGTCTTACCACGGGGTTATATCCCCAACATTAGGCCCCAGATTGATTTGAGCCTGCTCATGTCAATCTTCAAACTCACTTGGCGGCGAGTCTCACATTTTATCACGTGAAAAAGAAAACTCATAACCCGTCGTGATGTCACGTCGAATATGCTAAAAAGATTCTGTGACGTTCACAACGGATCCTCTCATTAAACGGTCGGCCCGAAAATCGAGGCGCCCCCTCCGGTCAATCACCACTGCGCCTCTTCGATTTTCGCGCGCACTATTGCCATCCCATCTCATAAACAGGGATTCGAGGTGCCCACTTTCCTTTCTCTACCGCCGCTATCTTCTTCTTCCTCCCTCAGACTCGTGCCTCTGGAGCTCCGCCGCACCGACCGGACATCACCGCCGTCCTCACCGCCGGCCGCTGCATCAACCTGACTTGGTCCAGAAACTTCGCCGGCCCGTCCGCATCCGCAAGGTACCATCTTCCACCCTTGTTGAACCCGCAATCATCTTCGAATAGGGTCCCCCCGAGTTCATCGGGTTTCTTTAGTGTGCATCGCTGTTCTTTGGATTTGTCCTTCGTAATGTAGATTGCCAAGTATCCCGTTGAATCTTACATTGCTGCCTATCCGTCGCGGTTATCCTTTTAATGTCAATATTCGCTTGCTATGGATCTGCATACCAATCTTCCCCACGTGCTGTCCACCTGTTCTTCCACTCCCTTTTTTAGGTTTTGAATATATTTCATTTATCTTCGCCCGTAGATCTGGCAGCCATGGTTGCGATATGTGAAACCTGTTTGTCCATACTTAACCCGCCATTACATTGCCGGTTTTCTGATAAAATATATCGGCGGCTTAACGCCTCATCATCTTGCCGACCATAGCTGCCTTACTTATTTGACGTTTTTCTAACCCGCCATATTCTGCGCCTTCTCACAGTTTGACCCGCCACCATGTCGAGAGCACCTGCATCTTGTGATTGGGTTGGCTCCGGAGTCACCGAGCAGCTTCTCCTTGACTTCGTAGAATCAGGTATCTTGCCGGCTCAGGACGTTATACATTGGCGGGTTCCAGGGCCAGAAATAAGACCCACTCCTCAGGAAGGAGAGGTTGTCGTATTCATGGATCACCTCCTCCGTGGTTTTAGCCCGCCCGGGTCAAAAAAATTCCTGGACGTACTTCACTCCTTCAAGCTTCACCCTCAAGATATAGGCCCAAACTCTGTCACCAATATGTGTCAGTTTCAAGCCTTATGCGAAGTTTACCTGCAAGAAGAGCCGTCTGTTGACCTCTTCCGTGACTACTTTTACATCAACCGCCAAACTAAAGTGGCGGCTGGACCAAGTTTGGAGCTTGGCGGCGTATCTATCCAGAGAAGGAGAGATTTGCCCTACCCAGCAGCCGTCTTACCAAGTCACCCCAAAGATTGGAACAAGACCTGGTTTTACTGCAAGGATACTTCTCCCAAATAAGAAAAACCGCTGCCGGGTTACCGTCCTACCCGGCTTTGCACCTCCGGAGAACTACTAGACCGGATGTCTGCCACAGAGCGAGCAAAATATGCTCCGGCCTTCGCAAAGATCAGGGCTTTAATGGCGAATGGCTTGACTGGCATCGACATAACCCGTTGCTGGGTTACATGGAAAATCTTGCCGCTGAGCCGGCGTGACCGACTCATGTGCGAATTTACAGGTGCGAAATGACCCTCTCTGTTTCAACGCCACCCCTCTGACAGACCAAGACATCAACTCTTCCGTCAAATCACTTCTTGGCGAAAAACAAGAGACTTGCAACAAAATTGGGCAGAAACCTTTTTGCGTCAAGAACCCGGCTCCAGCTGTGAGAAACCCTTGTCCACAAAACTGGTCATTCTTGTCTTGACCTTTTGCCTTGCTCCTTTTAACCCTTTTTGGCGGCTTATGCACAGGCCGGCTCTACTTTCTGGAAGAAGAAATATAATCCTCCTATGAGGAGGCCTAAGGCGGGTAAAACCCGCGCCCATAAGAAGAAAACTTCTGCTCAGGAACTGCCTGAGCCTGACGACTCGGAGGTAGAACTTGACTCCCTTGGCCGTCTCTTTATGCAACTTATTGACAACAATTATTCACAGGAGGAAACGGAGACAAGCCATGCAGACGCCCCTGAGGTAACTTACATTTCCTCTGACTCAGAAAACTTTCCACCAGAGAAAATACGGCAGGTCATCCGGAAAGTCCCATTTTCTCATCCTCTTGCTTAATTAGACCCCAACTTTCTTTTGAAAAAGCAACAGCACAACTCCAGACGTCAGACCCGGAGCACCGGCTCTGAAGAGCTTTTGGCCGGCTTACCAAACTCTCCGGCTCTGCGGAAACGGCCTGTTGAGGTACTCTTTTAACTAAGTCCAATTTCTAACAGTCTTGCACTGTAACCTTACTCTGTTTTTTATCATCTTAACTTTTTTCAGGAGACGCCCCCTTCGTCTGGTGATTCCACTGCATCCAAGCTGCCTCCTCTGAAGATCAACCCGGAGTGTGTACTTTTGTATTTGTACCATACCTTTTTACCATCCTTGTCCTCTATGTGACAATCTTTTTGTTTCCAGGGCTCAAGCAAAACGAAGGAAGACAGGCGGGTCTACCGCTGCTCCTGCTGCCCAAGAGCCGGAGACTGCTAAGCCGGACTCCCCTGCAACTTATGCTGAGCCTACTAAGGCTAGGAAAGATGCGCCTGAAGACGCTCCTCAGCCCTCTGAGCCGGCTGATGACAACATGGCCACTCCTGAAAGTCCTCCAAAGGCTGATCCTAAGCCGCCCAGCCCTTCAACAGCCACCGAAGACACAGCTTATCCAGAAGTTATCGTCACTGGGACGGGTTATCACTCCCCTGAACGTCATGTACTGACAAAACACACCAACAAGGCCGAAGCATTCTCACCTAAAAAACTTGATTTTGAATTCCCCGTGTTGGAAAAACTGACTGCGGACGAGTTACATGCTGGTTATCTGAATCGCCTCTCTACCAGCCGCAACATGGAGTCCAAGCTTGTTGGACTAATGAAGAAAAAATATGAGGTACTCCTCTTCTCTTGTTTTTTCCTTATACCCTTATGTAGCCCCCAAGAGCAGGTTTAGTATTGCAAATAGTAGACAAGGTCTTCCAATCTTTGTCATTCTCCAGATAGCTTAGCTTGTAGCCCCCAAGTATCAGGTTAATATAAATAATAAGCCGGTACTTACTTGAAAACTAGATCCAAGTGTAGCCCCTAAGTCCGGGTCATTATAGTAATGATGAGCCGGAGCTTCACTAGTAACAAACTCACGAATCATAGCCCCCAATCTCCGGCTTAAAAAATGAGCTAGAGAAAACTGCATTGTTTAGAAGCGCCGTGTGTAGCCCCCAAGTGCCGGCTTAACTTTACGAAGATGAGCCGGAACTTGTTTGTAATTTGTGAGAGAAAACACAGACATTAGCCCCCAAGTGTCAAGTATATTGCTTGCAATCTGCTTGAGACTTGTATCATAACAGCCTCATCACTCGTCGACTAGTATCTTACCCTGGCGACTTAAACCTCCTGAACGTCTGTGTTTTTGTATGATACAGGAAGCTTTGGATGCAGCCGAGTCTGATCTGACCAGGCTAAAGGAAAATGTTGCGTCGCAACAAACCGCCCGGTCTGAGGCGGAAGAAAAATGGCGGGTTGCCGTTAAAGAGCTTGAGAAGGTTCAAGCTGACTTTACTACTTTCAAAGAGACTGCTGAGTCTCAACAAGTCGCCCTGACCAAACCCGCAGACGATACTGACCAGCGGCTCAAGCTTGTGTCAGAAGAGCTACAAACCCTCAAGCGTCATATATCCAGGATGACTTCTGCTATCTTTGGTAAGTACTGAATACTTAGAAAATTTCCTTGCCTTGTAGAAAAAATGTGCGGGCGGCTTATAACGCCTAATCTTTCCTTGCAGGTCAAAGAAGCCGCCAACTATCTTCTGACAGCTTGTTGAAGTTGAAAGCAGTATATACCTTGACAGAACAGCTATATTGCGGGACCCTTTGCACCGTCAAAGCGATGTTGACTGAAAAAAGCATCCCCAAATTCATGAAGGGAGTAATAGAGCTCTTGTCGACTCTGCCCAAGCAAATTGATGAACTCAAATGATCAGCCGCCAGAAAGGGAGCAATGGCCGCGCTAAGCCGGTCTCTGGCCTTTGCCCCTGAACTGACCGCAGAAGAGATGATGGATGGCTTTCCATCCAAGAAAGATGACGGCTCAGACTTTACCGAAGCTGACTATGCCAAATGTATGAAGGCCTCCCGAGTACTGGCATCAACACTTGTCGATGAAATTGATCTGACCTCATACCAGGCGGCTTATGGCGAGGATAGCAAACGAGTGCGCTGCCCAACTTTTGACGCCAGGGACTTAACTCCTGCACGCCGTAAGCCACTCTTTGCTCCTGAAATTGACCCATCTCCCCTCTTTGACGAGGCCCAGTTTGAAGCTTTAACAAACTGCAACTGGGATGTGGACAATCTTTAGATCGAAGAGGTTGAAGACCCGACGCAGGATGACCCGCCGTCGAGCTAAACACTTGTTCCTGAAATTGATAACCCGGCTTTCTGAGCCACCGAAACTGGAAGTGTGTAAAAAACTTTAAGTCCGTTGCATTTTGGGCTCCCTGGAGAGCTTTGTAATAGGCGTAGAAAAACTTGATTGCCTCAACCGTGCCACTTGATGCACTTTTATCTGTCTTCTGTTCTGCTCGCAACATCTTGTCATCATATTTCACGGCGGCTCATCTTAGGAGATAAAACCTGCAAAAACAAATAAGACAGAATATGTTCTGTATTGCTGTGAGGGCGGCTTGAAAAAGCACAACCCGGAGATGTTAAATCTTTTATGACCTTGCTTTTTCGAAAATTCATATGCCGGCTCTTATGGCATGAACTTGTTGTTTGAACTCTTAACAGTACAGGGTCTCTAGTGAGAGTGACCGTCAACTCCTTTGAGCGGCTCAGGGTCTCTAGGCGAGATTAACTGGTAAGAGCAACAACAAACCATAAAGAGGCGCAGCAGGGCATGAGTACCCCCAGGGCCCATAAGCTACTTCTCACTAGACATAAATTTGTCATTTGAACCTTAAACAGTGCAGGGTCTTTAAAAGAGTAACTGTTTAAGAGTACGAACGGGCCACATAGCGGAGAGTATGCAGCAGATGGGTGAGTTTATCCTCGCTTTCCGTAAGCCGGCCCTCTCGTGACAAGAACCGCCGGTTTAACCTTGACCAGTATAGGGTCTCTAGTGAGAGTGACTGTCAAATACTTTGAATAGCTCAGGGTCTCTAGTCGAGATTAACTGGTAAGAGTTCGGCGGGTCACCTAGCGGAGCAGCAGCAACATACAGGCAGGTTTAACTCAAACTTGCGGTGGCTGAAGAGCCGATCAAGAGGGTGTGTAAGCTAAACCCGGCGGGTTGGAAGCCCCCAAATGACCTTGTTGACGGAGTCAACTTTTTGGGTATATAACCCGGCCTTACAGTGGCTGAAGAGCCGATCAAGAGGGTGTGTAAGCTAAACCCTGGCGGGTTGGAAGCCCCCAAATGACCTTGTGGTGGTGTCCATCTTTGCACAAGCTGAGATGTATAAAAGGCAGAAACCCCGGCTTGCAGGTATGCCAACTTTATTACATATATATATAAGAAAGATATGTACAATGATGGATGTACAATGATAGGAGTCGATGACTCAAGTATAGTAAGGCCGCAGATGAGCGATATTCCACGGCCGGTGGGTCTCCTGCCCAGAAGTGCGTGACTCGTCTCGTACGTCAATGAGATAATATGACCCATTGTTGAGATTTCTGCTGACTACAAAAGGCCCTTCCCATGGGGGAGATAGCTTGTGTGCATCCGTCTGATCTTGAATCAAACGCAACACCAAGTCGCCTTCTTGAAACGTCCGGGTCTTAACTCTGCGACTATGATAGCGACGCAGGTCTTGTTAATAAATCGCCGATCGAGCTGGTGCAAGATCACGCTCTTCATCCAAAGCATCTAACGCGTCCTGACGCGCTGTCTCATTATCTGTTTCAATGTAAGCCGCCACCCGTGGCGAGTCATGACGTATATCACTTGGTAACACGGCTTCCGCACCATAAACCATAAAGAAAGGCGTATAGCCTGTTGACCTGTTGGGGGTAGTTCTGATGCTCCAGAGAACTGATGGTAACTCCTCTACCCAACAACCCGGCGTTCGCTATAGAGGAACCATAAGCCGAGGCTTGATACCTCTCAAGATCTCCTGGTTAGCATGCTCTGCCTGACCATTGGACTGTGGATGGGCAACAGCAGATACGTCAAGCCGGATATGCTCACTCTCACAGAATGCCTGCATAGCCCCCTTGGATAGGTTTGTGCCATTGTCCGTGATGATACTATGAGGGTAACCAAAACGGTAGATCAATTTTTTGACAAACTGAACCACCGTAGCCACGTCACACTTGCTGACCGGCTCAGCCTCAACCCACTTGGTAAACTTATCCACCGCCACCAAAAGGTGGGTCTTCTTGTCTTTAGATCTCTTAAAGGGGCCGACCATATCAAGCCCCCAGACCGCAAACGGCCAGGTAATTGGAATCATCCGCAATTACTGAGCCGGCACGTGAGGAATAGCCTTCTCACCCAGGCGGCTTATGAACCGGCTTAACTCAGCGATTCGACCCGCCAGGCGCTGAACGTCATTGATGCATGCCGGCTCAGACAGGGAAGTAATAGCCTTTATCTTGTCCGGATTAGCTTCAATGCCATGTTCAGAGACTAGAAATCCCAAGAGCTTGCCTACAGGTACACTGAAAACACACTTTGCCGGGTTAAGCATCATCTTGTAGACCCGTAAGTTATCGAACGTTTCCTTCAAGTCGTCAAGTAGAGTCTCCTTCCTCGACTTGACCACAATATCATCCACATAAGCATGAACATTGCGCCCAATTTGACCATGAAGACAGTTCTGCACGCAACGCTGGTAAGTCGCCTGGGCACTCTTGAGCCCAAAAGGCATAGACACATAGCAGAAAGCACCAAAAGGCGTAATGAAAGCCGTCTTCTCTTGATCTTTAACTGCCATCTTGATCTGATGATACCCTGAATAAGCATCCAGGAAGCACAGACTCTCACAACCCGCCGTTGCGTCAATGATTTGATCAATGCGGGGGAGAGCAAATGGGTCAATCGGACATGCCATGTTAAGATCCGTGTAATCCATGCACATACACCACGTGCCGTTCTTGTTGAGTACCAACACCGGGTTAGCAAGCCACTCCGGGTGAAACACTTCAACGATGAACCCTGCTGCCAAGAGCCGGGCCACCTCTTCCCCAATAGCCTTGCGCCTCTCCTCATTAAACCGGCGGAGGAACTGTTTGATCGGCTTAAATTTAGGATCCACATTAAGGTGGTGCTCAGCGAATTCTCTCGGTACACCCGGCATGTCAGAAGGCTTCCATGCAAAGATGTCCCGATTCTTTATCCAATATTTTGGAATCACAGAAATATTTTATATTGGGCATTTGAATTAATCAAACAGTAATTGCATTGGATTTATATAATTATTATATATAAAATATAAGTTCAATAATTCTGAAACTTTTTGTGTGGCACTAGTTATTCATACCTAGCTCACACAACAATTTTCAGGATTTCACAAAATGGTTTCCTATTTTTGTTGGAGCCAAAACAAATGTCAGAGAAATAGAAAACAGAAAAATAGATAAAGAAAGGGAGCTGCTTACCTAGTGCTTTCCTTGGCCCAGGGAACCGGCCTAGCCCACAGGGCCCTGCCAGTCGTCTTCCAGCTCCATCCAAAGGGACGAGGGCGTGTGCCCGGCACCCGCGGCCACGCGCCCGGCCACCTCCTGTGCGCCTGCTTCGCCTGGAGGGCCCTAAGCGCGCCATGGACCCCCATGGAACCCCCTCGAGCCCATTCCCCCTGCCGCTCTCTCTCTCCCCTCGGGCGCTCTCTCCCGCACCGGACCGAACCGCCGCTCGCCGCACCCGCAGCCTCCTGCCTCCCCTCGCCGCCCTGAGCTGCCCACGAGCTCCACCGTCTCGACCTGCTCCTCCCCGCTGAAGGAATCGTGCCGGGAAGCCCAGAAGGTGACGACTGCGTCCATCTTCTCCGACCACGGTCACAGGCCACCGCCCGTCAATTCGCTGCGAGCAAGCCGTCCCCGAGACGGCTGATACCGCCGGCCGACCCGCACTGAGCTCCTTCCCCTCCTCCCTAACCCCAGGCCCTCGCGTGCATGCCCCAGCCGCTGTTTCCGCCATGGCCGAAAGCTCCTGCCGCTGGCCATGTCGTCGTCATCGTTGTAGCCTGCGGTAGCCCCTCCTGAGCACACGGTCTTGCTCCTGACGACCTCGGGAAGCCGTAGATGGCCCCGTTGATCTCCCCGAGCTCTGTAGCCCAGCACCACTTCGAGCCCGAAGATGCACCGCTGCCACGAGCTCGACGCCGGTCAGCTCAGGTCACCCCAGCCCCCCTGCTGCCCCAGCTAGACGCGGCGCTTCACCAGCTCGCCGTAGCCACAAACCACGCCTGAAATGGTGCCCCACAGCACGATTCCGAGCTTCTCCGGCGAACTTCCGTCACGGAAATAGTCGTCGGCGACCTCCCTCCGGCCAGCGCCAACGTGGCATGGTCATTAAGCTCTAATGACACCGCTAACTAAGCCCACAACCACTGACAGCGGGCCCCACAACGGGTCAAACCCCCGGTCAGCGCGGAGATTAACCCTGTGTCACTAACGTGTGGGCCCCGGTCGTCAGGTCTGACCTGGACCTGGTGCGGTTAACTGGCTAACATCATGGTGATGTATTGCTGATGAGTATTTGATTTATGAATTTATTAAAATCCAGAAAATGCCTAAAACTTTGGAAATTCATAGAAATTCAACCATAGCTCCAAATGAAATAATTTATATATGAAAAATTATCAGAAAAATCCAATGAATCTGATGGTGGCATTTTCATGCATGATAGAGCAAGTTAAATTTGCAAACTTGGACATTTTGTTCCAAACACAATATGTAACCTCACACATGGAGTTCAATTTGAACCTTGGGTTCAAACCATCTTCATTTAACATGTTGATAGATGCATTAGCTCCAACTAGCAACATATTGCCATGCCATTATCATGCATCATTGTGAAGCATTTGCCTTGCTTAATTTGTACCTTGTTTGATCTTGTCGATAGATTTGCGAGACGTAGTTATCGACGACATCGAAGAACAACTGAGTTCTTCCAATAAACAGGCAAGCAACCCCCCTTGAGCATATTCGATACAATCCCACTCTCTCACTCTTGCTCTCATTTCAATGCATTAGGACAATGCGATTCAACTGCTACTTGTGTTGCGGTAGATGAACCCACTCCTTTGCATGACCTATCATTGTCACAGTAAATAGCTGAACCAAGCAACCTAGCATACCTGGTAGATGCTTGAGCCATGTTGTGCTATCACCCTGTTATGCTTGCTATGCTTAGAGTTGTGTCAGGTCTGATTCATCTGGGTGACGAACCGGAGTGAAATGAATGTGTCCTGATGATGAGGGTTAAGTGTTGAACCTGTTTTGGTAAAGGTAGCGATGAGAGGCCATGTAGGAGTACATGGTGGGTTGTCTTATTGAGACCGCTCATAGGAACTGAGTTCCGTGTTTGTGATCCAAGACTAGCTACTACCGCACATTGGGTTCCGGTAACTCGACCCCTCTCGGCCTATTAACCTACCATGTTCTCTGCCCAGGAGTCGCACTAGTTCGAAACGTTGATAGGATGTTGTCGGGCCTGCGAAGTGAATGAACGGCCCAACCGGGACCGGCTTGGGGCCCTGTACACAACTTCTGAGTCCGAATCGTGAAACACGGCCGGATTCTCGATTGTGGTGACCAACTCAGTTAGGCGACTGTCTTGGGCTAGAGTCGTTGTAAGTTAACGTCCGTGGCCGACTCCCTCGCTGGGCTTCCGCTTGAAGGTTGCCGAGGTGCCTTTTTGCGTGCACATGGCGGTAAGTGGCGGGAGCATGTGTGACGAAGTACACTCCTGCAGGGTAATTTATCTATTCGAATAGCCGCGTCCGCGGATACGGACTACTTAGAGACTTGCATTGTTCATAGACAATTTGAATGGATACTCTAAAATACTCCAGACAAGTGTGAGTGCTATGGATGGCTTCTCGTAGGAAGACGAGAGAGGATACATAGTGGTGTATTGATATGGTGAATATGTGGACTCGTGTGTGCTCTCTCGTAGGGAGACGAGAGAGTAGTGATACGTTGGATACTTCATCATATTTCAGTCTAGCCAAAGGTCAAAGCTGGCATTCTGCAGTAAACCCCACAATTCTGTTCATTGAAACATGAAGCATATGTAGTTAGTTCTGATGTAAGACTTGCTGAGTACCTTCGTACTCACTATTGCTTATTTACATTTTTGTAGAGATAGACGTTGTTCACTTTATGTTTCTTCTGACGATGACATCGACAGATTAGCTTAGTAACCCAGATAGGAGTCTGGCTCCTTTGGTAGGGTCGTTGTAGCTTTTCAGGCTCTTTCAGCCGCTTTTATTAGATGTCTGTACTTAGACATGTAACTTCCGCTTATTTTTTGTATGCTCTGAATGTTGGGTCATGTGACCCACCCTGTTTGTAACATTATACTATGTTGGCTCTTCGGAGCCTTCTAAATAAATGTTATGTTGTAGAGTTTTGTTGTGATGCCATGTTGTATCTACACATATCGTGCATATTGCGTGTATGTTTGAAATGCATTAGTATGTGTGGGATTCGACACCTAGCTGTATACCTTTAGTAGTCTGCTTTACGGGGAAATGCCTCTTTGTGCTTACATCGAGCCTTGGTACCTTGCTACTGCTCCGGACACATTGATTGACCGGCGTGTATTCTTCTTGCTGCTGTGTCTGTCCCTTCGGGGAAATGTCTCGCAGTGTAATGGAGTCCATGTAGCCTGCTATGACTCGTCTACGCGCAGTTGATGACATTTATGTCCCACGGCGTAATGGAGTCCATGTAGCTTGCTATGACTCGTCTACACGCGCTGATGACCGACACCTGCATTGTTGGGTTATGTATGTCTGTCCCTGTACGGTTGTGCCACTTGGGTCTATAACTAGTCATGTCGACCCGGGTTCTTTGACGTGTGAATGCTAGCGACATGTTCATATTCGTGAGCCAAAAGTCTCAAACGGTCCCTTCCAAGGTAAGGTGGCAGCCGTGGGTTACCGTGCGTGAGGCCGCAAAGTGGTGTGACATGTTACATGCTGGATTCATATGGCTTAGGATAGGGTCCCGACAGCGTTGGTATCAGAGCTGAACTGTTTGTAGGTTTACGAAGCCAAACTAGTCGATGTTGAGTCTAGTAATGCTTTAGTTATATAAGGGAATTGATTGTGGAAGGGAACGTAAGGCTCTTTTTACTCCTTTCCTTTTGTCACCCTCTTCTCTTCTACGGGGATTAAGGACTAGGCTTCTTACCTATCTGCTAGGATGACGAGTTACTAGACCACAGACTTATAGAATGGTCGTGTGTCAAGTCATGTTCCATCAGAGTCGTGAGAAGTGATGCCTATGTTCTCCCTGTGCCTTGAACCATGATGTTGATCTATTATGCTGCCCAAGTTTTGTGCAGGTTGTCTCATATTTCATGCTCGTACAGCCGTTATGATGTCCGAGTTCTTCTAGATTTAGATATGTTCCGGTGTTCTTCCTTGTTTCTGAACCCTGGTTTTTCCTTCAGGATGTCGCCAGTAACCTGGAGATTTGCTAGTCGTGGTCAGAACCATGGAGATGGTAGGGATGAAGAAGATCATCCCAACCCGCCTCTGTTGGCGGAGGTTATGTTAGAAGTTGAGAGGAACAAGCATGCCATCAACCGTCTGTTGGAGCACATCGAGCAGAATACAGCCCATCGTCGCAATGAGCTAGTATCCATCAGAGACTTCATCAAGTTGCAAGCGCCCACCTTCCATCATTCCATTGAGCCACTGGATGTAGATGATTGGCTCCGGAGTATCAACAACAAGCTGCATTATGCAAACATGGCTAAAGGAGACAAGGTCACCTATGCCGCATATCACCTTGAAGGTTCCGCTAGCCTATGGTGGGAGAACTTTGAGGCCATGCGACTTGCAGGCCAAGCTACTTCATGGAAGGAATTCTGTGAGGCTTTCCATGAGCATCATATACCCCAGGCCCTGATAGATCGTAAGCAAGAGAAGTTCTGCAATCTGACCCAAGGCAAGATGGATGTGGATGCCTATAGTCGAGAGTATGGACGCCTCGTGCGTTATGCCCCAGAAAAGGTATCCATAGATGCCAAGAAGCAAGCAAGGTTCAGGAAAGGCCTTAGCCCGAAGCTTCGTCATGATCTCAATCTGCATGAGTTCGTTAGCTTCCAGGTTCTTGTCAACAAAGCAATCCAAGCGGAGACAAGCAGGATGACCTATGAGGAGTCCCGCAAGCACACCCGTGATATTGGGTCATCTTCAGTTGCTATATCCCAGAAGCGTAGGATGTAGATCCCGAACACCGCTCTTCTTGCTGGATATGCACCGAGGCCATCCTATGTGGTGCCTTGTCTGCTGATGCCATGTGCTCCCCAGAAGAACCTCGTCAAGCAAGTGATCAACCCATGCCCACGTCCCACTTATGGATCATGCTTCAAGTGCGGTCAGCCAGGGCATTATTCAAGGGATTGTCCCATGCGTTGTTATGTGCCACCCTCTTCATCAAGTGGTGTTGTTCGTTGCAAGCCGTCAACCAAGAAGCCTGATGCTAGGTCAGTTTTTTATTCTCATGGATGTGTGCACCATGTAACTACAGAAGAAGCTCAAGATGATGCCGACGTTGTGCTTAAGACGCTTCTTGTCAATTCTCATCCAGCTTCAGTTCTGTTTGACTCAGGTGCATCCCACTCCTTCATCTTTGAACGTTATGCCTCCTTGCATAACATTTCTTTTGAAGATATGCCCTCTCCTTTAGAGATTCATACTCCAGGGTCTCGATGGCAAAATAATGCAGTAAGCCACGGGAACCAAATCCTTGTCGATGGTTTTGTATTCCTTGCTTCCCTGATAGCCCTCAAAACTTCGGACATCAATATCATTTTGGGGATGGACTGGATGATAGCTCATCATGCAAAAATTGATTGTTTCACTAGGTTTGTTCAGCGTACCCATCCTTCTGGCCAGATAGTCAATATCCAAACCCATATTCTAGAAGGCCGGATATATTCTCTCAATGCCAATCCTCTTCCAGACCTTGAAAACATCCCGGTAGTCCTTGACTTCCCGGATGTCTTTCCAGAAGAACTGCCAGGTGTTCCACCTGACAAAGAAGTAGAGTTTGTCATAGACCTTATTCCAGGAACTGCTCCCATTGCTAGGAGACCATATAAGATGTCACCCCAAGAGTTAGCTGAGCTTAAAATCCAACTCGATGAATCTTTGAAGAAAGGTTTCATCCATCCTAGTTCTTCTCCATGGGCTTGTCATGTCCTCTTCATCAAGAAGAAGGATGGTACGGATCGGATGGTTGTCGATTATCGACCGGTTAATCTGGTCACGATAAAGAAAAAATATCCGCTTCCCAGGATCAATGATCTGTATGATCAGCTCGCTGCATTTGTAGTCTTCTCCAAGATGGATTTGAGATTAGGTTATCATCAAATCAAAATCAGGAACGGGGACATTCCAAAGATGGCTATCGTCACTCGTTATGGCCAATACGAGTACACCGTCATGTCCTTCGGTCTAACCAATGCCCCAGCCACCTTCTCCCGCTTAATGAATTCGATTTTCATGGAGTATCTGGACAAATTTGTCGTGGTTTACCTCGATAATATCCTCATTTACTCGAAGAATGAAGAAGAACATGTTGAGCATCTTAGGCTGGTATTGATGAAACTTCGAGAGCACCGCCTTTATGCCAAATTCTCCAAGTGTGAATTTTGGTTGCCAGAAGTGACCTATCTAGGTCATGTAATATCTGCGAAAGGTGTTGCTGTCAATCCTGAGAGAGTTCAAGCTGTCCTTGATTGGACTCAACCTGAATCAGTGAAGCAAGTTCGGAGTTTCCTTGGCTTGGCGAGCTATTGTCGCCGCTTCGTTGAGAACTTCTCCAAAGTTGCCAAACCTCTAACTGAACTCCTCAAGAAAGATAAGAACTTCGTGTGGACTCCAAAGTGTGAGGAAAGTTTTCAAGAGTTGAAAAGACGACTGACTACTGCCCCGGTACTTGTACCCCCGGATTTCACAAAGGACATTGTTATCTACTGTGATGCCTCGCGACAAGGTCTAGGTTGCATTTGTATGCAAGATCGTCATGTGATTGCCTACGCATCTCGACAGTTGCGTCCACATGAGGAGAATTATCCAACACACGATCTGGAACTTGCCGTAGTAGTCCATGCACTTGTCACTTGGCGACATTACCTTCTGGGTAATCGTTGCGAAATATACACTGATCACCAGAGTCTCAAGTATATATTCACCCAACCGGATTTGAATCTCAGGCAAAGACGGTGGATTGAGTTAATTACGGACTACGACTTAGGAATATCTTATACCCCAGGCAAAGCCAATGTCATGGCTGATGCACCAAGTCATAAATCCTATTGTAACAACCTCATGTTGCAACAAAGTCAACCACTTCTCCACGAGGAATTTCGTAAGTTAAATCTTCACATTGTTCCTCGAGGATTCCTTTCTACCTTGGTGGCGAAACCGACTCTTCAGGATCAGATCATTGCTGCCCAGAAGCAGGATACGGGAATTTCCCAGATCAAGAGCAACATTGCCAAGGGAGTTGCTCGTTCCTTCTCGGTAAATGATTAGGGTGTTGTATTCTTTGAGAACCTAGCTGTATACCTTTAGTAGCCTACTTTACGGGGAAATGCCTCTTTGTGCTTCCACCGAGCCTTGGTAACTTGCTACTGCTCCGGACACATTGATTGACCGGCGTGTATCCTTCTTGCTGTTGTGTCTGTCCCTTCGGGGAAATGTCTCGCAGTGTAATGGAGTCCATGTAGCTTGCTATGACTCATCTACGCGCAGTTGATGACATTTATGTCCCACGGCGTAATGGAGTCCCTGTAGCTTGCTATGACTTGTCTACACACGCTGATGACCGACACCTGCATTGTTGGGTTACGTATGCATGTCCATGTATGGTTGTGCCACTTGAGTCTATAACTAGTCATGTCGACCCGAGTTCTTTGACGTGTGAATGCTAGCCAAATGTTCATATCCGTGAGCCAAAAGGTGCAAACGGTCCCGGCAAGGTAAGGTGGCAGTCGTGGGTTACCGTGCGTGAGGCCGCAAAGTGGTGTGACATGTTACATGCTGGATTCATATGGCTTAGGATCGGGGTCCCGACAGCTGGTATCTGAGATGAAACTGAGGAACTATCAAGCGGCTTACGGTGCCAATCATACTTGGATTCCACCGCCTAGTTTAATATCAAAGAGTCTGGCTCCTCAACGGTGCGAGCTATCTTTGCCCCTGAAGTTGACCCGTCTCCAATTCTTGATGACGAGGCTGTGTTCCAGGCCCTATCTTACAGCAATTGGGATGTGGATAACACTGGTAGAAAACAGGGCACTAGTCCCGGTTCCAGAGGGCCTTTAGTCCCGGTTCTGGAACCGGGACAACACGATCGGGACTAATACCCAAAACCTTTAGTCCCAGTTTGCTTACGAACTGGGACCAAAGGGGCACCACGTGGCCGATGCGGGGCGCCCAGGCAGAAGGACCTTTAGTCCCGGTTGGTAACACCAAACGGGACCAAAAGGCAGCCACGCGTCAGCAGCTCGCAGGCGCTGGGTTTTTTTTTTGAAGGCGGGTTTAGGGGTTTTGGAGGGTTAATTTAGGGGTTTCATATTGTGTTAGCTAGCTAATAGAGAGAAGTGACCTCTCTTTCTCCGTGCTTGGTCGACGCTAGCTACTATACAGATAGAGAGAACTCGACGCTAGCTAGTAAGCAAATGAAGGAAACCATTAATTACACAAGATCGTCATGAACATATATAGAGAGAAGTGACATCTAGCTCTTTCTCCGTGCTTGGTCGAACAACAAGTTTTCGTATATCTATCCGACGCTACTACATATGTACAATATAACATCTCTTAGAATCCCTAACACCTAAGATCCATTTGCAATTTCACATGGTATTCTCCGTGTTCAGGTATGACGTGGTCAAGAAAGAATCCCGCCAATTCCTCTTGAATTGCTCGTATGCGATCATGTGGTAGGAGTTCATCCCACATCTGCCAGATCTAATTTAAAGAAGGGGCTCAATACATATATATGAATGAAACTCAACACAATTGATGGTAATATGTAAAATAAAATTGTGAATATTGTTTACGTACTTCAAATTGTTTCTCAGAGAAGCCCCGCTCAGAGGTATAGTAGCGAATGAACTCACATACGTAGTATCCACATAAATGAGTCCCGGGTGCCTGGTACAAGCACTTTACGAGAATAGAGTTCAATCAAACTGATAAGCAAGCATGATAATGGTATTGATGAAACTAGAATCAATGAGAGATGCGCGGAACTAGCTAGTACTACTTACTTTGGGGTGTGTAAATCGCAGCTCCTTCTTCAGACCCGGAACCATAGTGGTGAACTTTTTCCAAACCCTGGCAGGCAAAGAAAATGATTACTTGATATCAAGAAATGAACGAAAGTTGCCGATATGGTCCCGGTATTGATTGAACTTACTTCTGAAGCATTGCAGTCATGTCCGCACAATACTTGGGATCTTTACGGAGTGAGTCTAAGACAGTTAGTAATGCCCCGTCAAGGTTAATGGATAGCAGAATATAGTGGAAGCTGCGCACGCATAACTCATCAATTACTTTACTTAACCTTGAGTAAGCAAAACCGAATAAGCACAAGACAGTAACACTCACTTGAAGTTGTAAGGAAAGAGTATTTCCCTTTTGTTTTGATGTCTAAGGAACGATTCTAGCAAGTTCTTCTCAGTTTCTTTGGCCTCGTTTTGTACCGACCATTCATTTACGGTATTTGGGCTAATGAACCCAATGTCATAGATTCATGCTTTTTTGCATTCGACCATCTTCAATCTGCATAATATAGTGATAATTATATATACATGCAATGAACGAGCTGAGCTAGAGACTTAATTATAGAAGTAATACTTATAGACTGTAGCAAGTCATGAGTTGTTTTTCGAGGGCCTTTTGATTGTATAACTGAAATACCTTCACAAATTCAACAGGCAGCAGGTCGACTCCAGGGAAGTCGTGCTCTTTTTTAATTCCGACAAACAAACTGTCGGTCCCAGACTTCCTGCAGGTTTCCATGTACCAGTCATGCAATTTTTGCATCATCGTTGTTAGATGAGGATGATCAAGTTTGATGAGAGGCTTCCCGTGCTCATATCTAAAGTCGTCTACTACCTCAGCCGTTTCAAATTGTACATCATCGGGCAGGTAATCATCAAGAGTGGTACCGGGCAGTAGCACCGGATGATTAGCAATATCGCTAGACACCTTGAGCGGGGGGCACGATTGCTTCTCCTGTTCGCCGAGCTGGGGAATTGTTTTCCCACTTCTTCATTTTTTCTCTCTTGTAGCACTGGAAGTACTTCCCGACCGCTGCACTTCAGCATGTGTCTTAGTAACTATGCGGTCATAGTTGGATAGCCGAGTCCGTGGTGGTCGCTTCAGGGCATGCAGAGTTCGCTTCGCTTTCACCGGATCTACCGTTTCCTTCGGAGGTGAATCTTTCCGTGCAAAATGGGCCTTCACTTCGACTACACTGATTTCAGCATTTTCCTCTTCGGTCCTCTCATATGGTAACTTTGGAAGAGGCTTGAGGCTTGGACCAAATTTGAATTTCTTCCCGCCTATTGTACTGCTAGCCGCCGGAGCGGCGGCGACGACTCTCTTCCACTGTTGCTAACGCGCCGGAGGAGGCGTAGTGCCCTGACGCGCCGGAGCAGGAGGAGGAGGAGGCGGAGTGCCCTGACGCGCCGGAGGAGGCGAAGGAGGAGGCGGAGTGCCCTGATGCGCCGGAGGAGGCGGAGTGCCCTGACGCACCGGAGGAAGAGAAGGAGGAGGCGGAGTGGCCTGACGCGCCGGAGGAGGAGTAGGCGGAGTCTGCTGAGGCATCCAGTTTCGAAGCTTGATGTACATTTTTCTCCATAGACAGGTACTCCTCAAAGCATTTTCCAAAAGAATAATATCCTCTTCACCTGTAGGGTTGTCAAGCTCCAGCCCCTCAAATCTTCATTATTTCATCCACCGTCACAACAGCATAGCCATGTGGAATCGGACGGCAATGGAAAGTTCCCTCAGCTCGAGGCGGTACAATAGAGCCGACCGCTGCCTTGAAGGTCAGGTTCTGGCATTTCGTCATTAGCTCGCAATGTTCAGCCACCGTGATACTATCCACGGGGTAGTGAGGAGCCATGAAATCAGGCTGAACGAGCTCCGTGGAACCCACGCTGCTTCTCCGCTGAGATGGTGTGGTAGCGTCGAAGGTAGGATCTTCGTGCCGCTCAGATGGTTGGCCGGTAGCTCGCTGGCTCTCAAGTTCCTCTAGTTTTACCAATCTTGCACTCAGCTTCTGCATTTCGCTTGCTTCCTGTTTCCTTTTTCTATCTCGGCTTCTATAACCACCGCTGTCGGGAAACCCATGCTTCCACGGAACGGAGCCTGGTGTGCCTCGTGTTCATCCAGGGTGTTCAGGATTCCCGAGGGCCTCTGTCAGCTCGTCCTTCTCTCTGTCAGGAATGAACGCCCCTTCCTGTGCTGCCTTGATTACTGCCTGAAGCTTTCGGAAGGGTATTGCAAGTTGCTCGTCAGTCCAAACACACTCCCCTGTTTCTGGGTCCAAAGTTCCCCCAACCCCGAAGAACCAAGTCCTTGAACGATCTGGCCAGTGCAATGTCGCTGGTTGGACATTCTTAGCAAGCAGGTCTTGCTCAGCTTTGTCCCACAACTGTCGGGCGTTGTAGTAGCCAGCTGACCCCGTGTGATGGTGACACTTCTTCCTTGCAGCATTTTTCTTGTTTGTCAGTGACCATTTCTTACCCTTCTCCGATTTCTTGTAGGCCACAAATTCGGGCCATTGATCTCTTATCTTCTCATATCGACCGACGAATTTCGGAGTCTCCTCTTTCTCGACAAACTTTGTGTTCAACTCTTTCTTCCAGTTCCTGAATAGTTCTGCCATCTTCTTAAGAGCAAACACCTTGACCTTTCGCTCTATAACTGGGTTATTCGGATCCTCCTCTCGCGGTAAGCTGAAATTTGCCATCAGCTCGGTCCAAAGATCATCTTTCAGTCTATCATGGACATAAGAAACTTCAGGGTCCTTATTATTCTTATTCCATTGATGGGTGTTGATCGAGACATGGTCCCTAACAACAACTCCACACTGATGTACAAATGCGTCCTTGGTCCGCTTGGGAGCAATCGGTTGGCCATCTTTCGCGACTTCTGTGATCGTGAACCTTTCATTTGGGCGCAACCTTTTCTTCGGGCCTCGTCTCCTTACCTCGTCGGACTTTGAAACAGTTGAGGCTCCCTCCTCCGTTCGGTCACCGGAGCCGTTATCATGATCTCCTTCCTCCGCCATTCGGTCACCGGAGACGTCATGATCTCCTTCCTCCTCCATTGTTGGATCACCAGAGCCGTCATCCTCTCCTTCCTAATAATCGGTGTCGTTGAGATACGACAAGGGATCACCTCCGGCGTGGATTATATCCCCCAACAACTGTTGTTTTTCTAAGTCTCTTTGATCCATAGTTTCTGCAAATATTATACAACATGGCAATATACAAACATGAGATATATATGCAAATCAATACAAGGCAATGCAACAATACGATCATATAATATCACTAATACATCATCGAATAGTATTATATAATATCACTAATACAGATATAGTTGACGTCTCGCGGCGCAAGCGGTGGACACCCAAAGAGAAGGAACTATGACAGGATCATAGCTCGGGTGAGATCCCTGAAGAACCTGCCAGGTATTGGAGAACCTGGCGTCCAACGCAACCATGTAGCATCGGACGTGCTCGTCCTCCTCCCTGACATGGCGACGTACCACCTCCGCGGGGGCCGGCTCCCTCTGCACCGACAGTGGTCCACGCGACCGCCACCAAAGAACCTCCGGGTCAACGACGGGACCCTCATTCCTCACCAAGCTGGGTGCCCCAGAAGGCAGCACCTCCCAGTGCCAGCCCGACGGAGCCCAGTCCCAGACATGGCGCATCTCAAGCAGGTGGTCGCCGGCGCCGAGTCGACGACGAGGATGCGGGCCGGGCATCGTCGACTCAATGGCTACGCTATGCAACTAAACATTTAAACATCTAATTAAACATCATATCGCGTCACCGACGATCGTCGGGGACTCCTCGATATCGTCGGGGACTCTCCCTCACCGACGATCGTCGGGGGGTACTCTCCCTCATCGACGATCGTCAGGGACTCCTCGATATCGCGTCACCGACGACCGACGATAAAAGAACTAAACATCTAAACAATAAAAACAACTAAACAACTAAAACAACTAAATTAACTAAATTAACTAAACAACTAAAATAACTAAACAACTAAATTAACTAAATCAACTAAAACAACTAAAATTAACTAAATTAACTAAACAACTAAATTTACTAAATCAACTAAAATCGTCGGGCGCGGGCGGCGCTGCGGGCTCGTCGGAGAAGGGCGCGGGGCCAGCAACGGTGCTGCGGTGGGCGGAGGCGGGGCCGGTGGCGGTGCTGCGCGTGGTGGGCGGGGGCGAGCGGCGGTGATGTATTAGTGATCGGGCCCATATGTCAGTGACCCAGGGGTTTTTAAATTAACCTAACTATCAAATTAACAGGGTCAGGCCCATATGTCAGTGACCCAGGGGTTAATTAACACGGTGATTAGCATTAAGCTAATCACCTAACGGTCGGGGCCCACCTGTAGGTGACACAGGCGGCGATGCTCGTCGCCGGCGACCTCTGGATGCGGCGGTGCCCATGCTAGGGACCACAGGAGCGGCGCCTGAGGCCACTAGGGCATAGCCCATGCTCGGCCGCATCTAAAGGGGGTCACGGGAGCTCTAGCCACGGCGGCGAGACGACCGGCGGTGAGGAGCTCATGGGCAAGGCGACTAGCGGGGTTAGGAGAGGAGATTGGCGACGGGGCTAGGGGTAAAAGAACCGGGGCCTCACCGCGGTTGCGAAGGCATCGACAACGCGGCCGGGGAGGTCCTCGTTGCTGTGAATCGACCGGAGAAGGCCGACGGTGCCAAGCGCGAAGGCGGCGGGGCAGGGCGCGGCGACGGCGATGGCGACGATGACGTAGGGCAGGGCGCGGCGACTGCGACGTCAGGGAAGGGGAGCGAGCGACGGAAAAATCGGGCAGCCTGGCGGTGTCGAGGTGGTCGTCGGCGCCGTCAGGGGAGAGGAGGAGAAGAAACTGCAGGTGGATTTGGAAATTTTTCCAAGTCACGCTTATATAGCCCTCGCTTTAGTCCCGGTTGGTGGCTCCAACCGGGACGAATGCCCCCCTTTCGTCCCAGTTGGAGCCACCAACCGGGACTAAAGGTCAATTTCAGCAGCCCAAAGGGCGGGAAGCAGAGACCTTTGGTCCCGGTTGGTGGCTCCAACCGGGACGAAAGGGTGGCATTAGTCCTGGTTGGAGCCACCAACCGGGACGAAAGGGCCGCATTGGTCCCGGTTGTAGCCACCAACCGGGACTAAAGGGTTGGTCCTGGCTGTGGTGGTAGTTTAGTCCCACCTCGCCAAGCGAGGGGCGCTCGCACCAGTTTATAAGCCCGCCCCTCTCTGCCTCCTTGAGTTCCTCTCAAAGTGAAAATAGATGCCCTTATACGGGAGGAAATTTGACCTGAAATCAAACTGAATTTCACTCTGATTTCAGGTCGAATTTTCCCTATATAAGCGCATCTATGTTCATTTTTGCTATTTTTTATGCTATTTTTTTGCATATTAAAAGTTCTTAACAAAAAATACTTTATGAATATTCTTTTTGCTATTAAAGTTTTAAAAAAAATAACTTTTGAAAGATGTCTATCTCGGACCACATCGTCTATTACAAATAACCTTGGGAAAACTCATCAGTTACAAAAGGAATTTCAAATTTTTAAACATATTTTAACTCAAGACTTTTTCTGCATTCAATGTGCACCATTCAAAGCCACATCATCACTTTTCAACCCTTTTCTGACCTCATTTACTATTTTTCATGCATTTCATGATTTATTTTGAGCTAAAATGACCCTCAATTGAAAAGCACTGCAAATGAACTCTGAAATGGTTGAAACTTGGCATGGTATCATCATTTCACCCACATAGCATGTGCTAAAAAGTTGAGAGGGTTATGGCAAAAACTGGATGCACTTCGTGTACAAAATGAACAATCTCTTTCGAAGTATCAGGGTTTCAGACGAAAACTCATCAGTTACAAAAGGCATTTCATTTCTTGACATGTAACTGCAGTGATATTCTAGATCAAAGCCATCATCAGAATAGTTGTGGAGAGAAAGTCTTCACTTTTTCTTCGCGTGTGTCCCTTGCTTATTGCGCCGTAACCATGGATAATCTTCTTCGTTTAACAGGGTGCTTGGGTCAGCCTTCACTTTGAAGGGAGGAATTTCATGAAACTTTTCATAATCTTCAGACATGTCTGTCTTGCCCTCCACTCCCACGATGTCTCTTTTCCCTGAAAGAACTATGTGGCACTTTGGCTCATCGTATGATGTATTCGCTTCCTTATCTTTTCTTTTTCTTGGTTTGGTAGACATGTCCTTCACATAGAAAACCTGCGCCACATCATTGGCTAGGACGAATGGTTCGTCTGTGTACCCAAGATTGTTCAGATCCACTGTTGTCATTCCGTACTGCGGGTCTACATGTACCCCGCCTCCTGACAGATTGACCCATTTGCACCGAAACAAAGGGACCTTAAAATCATGTCCATAGTCAAGTTCCCATATGTCCACTATGTAACCATAATATGTGTCATTTCCCCTGTTGGTTGCTGCATCAAAGCGGACACCACTATTTTAGTTGGTGCTCTTTTGATCTTGGGCAATCGTGTAAAATGTATTCCCATTTATCTCGTACCCTTTGTAAGTCAATATAGTCAAAGATGGTCCCCTGGCCAACGAGTACAGCTCATCTGCAATAGTGGTGTTACCCATGAGATGTGTTTGCAACCAACTGCCGAAAGTCCTGATGTGTTCACATGTAATCCAGTCGTCACACTGCTCCGGGTGTTTGGAGCGCAGAATATTCTCGTGTTCATTGACATACGGGGTCACCAAGGTAGAATTCTGTAGAACAGTGTAGTGTGCTTGAGACCAAGAATGCCCGTCCCTACATATTATTGAATTCGCTCCTAGCGTGCCTTTTCCAGTCAGTCTTACCTCATAACGCGATTGAGGGAGACCAATTGGCTTAAGGTCAGGAATAAAGTCAACACAAAACCCAATGCTTTCCTTTGTTTGATGGCCCATGGAGATGCTTCCTTCTGGCCTAGCACGGTTACGAACATATTTCTTTAAGACTCCCATGAACCTCTCAAAGGGGAACATGTTGTGTAGAAATACAGGGCCCAGAATGCCAATCTCGTCGACTAGATGAACTAGGACGTGCGTCATGATATTGAAGAAGGATGGTGGGAACACCAGCTCGAAACTGACAAGACATTGCACCAAATCACTCTTTAAGCTTGGTAGGATTTCTGGATCGACTACCTTCTGAGAGATTGCATTGAGGAATGCACATAGCTTCACAATGGCTAATCGAACGTTTTCCGGTAGAAGCCCCCTCAATGCAACCGGAAGCAGTTGCGTCATAATCACGTGGCAGTCATGAGACTTTAGGTTCTGGAACTTTTTCTCTGCCATATTTATTATTCCCTTTATATTCGACGAGAAGCCAGACAGGACCTTCATACTGAGCAGGCATTCAAAGAAGATTTCCTTCTCTTCTTTGGTAAGAGCGTAGCTGGCAGGACCTTCATACTGATTTGGATGCATGCCATCTTTTTCGTGCGCACGTTGCTGGTCCTCCCGTGTCTTCGGTGTATCTTTTGTCTTCCCATACACTCCCAAGAAGCCTAGCAGGTTCACGCAAAGATTCTTCGTCACGTGCATCATGTCGATTGTAGAGCGGACCTCTAGGTCTTTAAAATAGGGTAGGTCCCAAAATATAGATTTCTTCTTCCACATGGGTGCGCGTCCCTCAGCGTCATTCGGAACAGATAGTCCGCCAGGACCCTTTCCAAAGATTACTTGTAAATCATTGACCATATCAAGTATGTGATCACCAGTATGAAGGGCGGGCTTCTTCCGGTGATCTGCCTCACCTTTGAAATGCTTTCCTTTCTTTCGACATTGATGGTTGGTCGGAAGAAATCGACGATGCCCCAGGTACACATTCTTCCTACATTTGTCCAAATATATACTATCGGTGTCATCTAAACAGTGCGTGCATGCGTGGTATCCCTTGTTTGTCTGTCCTGAAAGGTTACTGAGAGCAGGCCAATCATTGATGGTTACAAATAGCAACGTATATAGGTCAAATTCCTCCTGTTCATTCTCATCCCACACACGTACACCTTTTCCATTCCACAGTTGTAAAAGTTCATCAACTAATGGCCTTAGGTACACATCAATGTCATTGCCGGGTTGCTTAGGACCTTGGATGAGCACTGGCATCATAATGAACTTCCGCTTCATGCACAACCAAGGAGGAAGGTTATACATACATAGAGTCACAGGCCATGTGCTATGCTTGCTGCTCTGATCCCCAAAAGGATTAACGCCATCTGCACTTAAACCAAACCATACGTTCCTTGGGTCACCTATAAAGTCCCCCCACTTTCTCTCGATCTTTCTCCACTGCGACCCATCACCAGGTGCTCTCAACTTCTCGTCTTTCTTACGGTCTTCCTTGTGCCATCGCATCAACTTGGCATGCTCTTTGTTTCTGAACAAACGTTTCAACCGTGGTATTATAGGAGCATACCACATCACCTTGGCAGGAACCCTCTTCCCGGTGCGCTGGCCCTCAACATCACCAGGGTCATCTCGTCTGATCTTATACCGCAATGCACAACATACTGGGCATGCGTTCAAATCCTCGTACGCACCGCGGTAGAGGATGCAATCATTAGGGCATGCATGTATCTTCTGCACCTCCAATCCTAGAGGGCAGACAACCTTCTTTGCTTCGTATGTAGTGTCAGGCAATTCGTTGTCCGTTGGAAGCTTATTCTTCAATATTTTCAGCACCTTTTCAAATGCCTTGTCAGATACACCATTCTCTTCCTTCCATTGCAGCAATTCCAGTGTGGTACCGAGCTTTGTGTTGTCATCTTCGCAATTTGGGTACAACCCTTTTTTGTGATCCTATAACATGCGATCGAACTTCAACTTCTCCCTTTCACTTTGGCATTGTCTCTTTGCATCAACAATGACCCGGCGAAGATCATCATCGGGCACATCGTCTGGTTCTTCCTCTTGATCTTCAGCTTCCCCCATTGCAGCATCACCGTATTCAGGGGCCGGATAGTTGTCATCATCCTCTTCTTCTTCGTTGTCTTCCATCATAACCCCTCTTTCTCCGTGCTTGGTCCAAACATTATAGTGTGGCATGAAACCCTTCTCAAGCAGGTGGACGTGAAGGGTTCTCGAGTTAGAGTAATCCTTCGTATTCCCACAGATAGTACATGGACAATACATAAAACCATTCTGCTTGGTTGCCTCAGCCACTTCGAGAAAATTATGCAGGCCCTTAATGTACTCGGAGGTCCGTCGGTCACCGTACATCCATTGCCGGTTCATCTGCATGCATTATATAATTAAGTGTATCAAAAAGCATTACAAAACATCATGAATAGAGAAGTGACCAAATTAATAGAAGTTCATCATCACATTAAAACCAAAGTACAATAGTGACCAAAATAAATACATAAAATTCATACTTCTAGAGCATTTGAAATGAGCTAAACTAGCAGTGAGAGATAAAACGATGAAGTCGTTAACCTTTTAGAACACTTGTGTAGTTGGTGCACCGCCAAACCTAAACAAATCTTAGGGAAAATGTAGCTTGGAGGTCGAGCTTGGAGAGGAGAAAACTTAAGTGTGGCTGCGGCATTTCATCGAACACCTCATGTGCATAGGAGGTGAGAACAGAGAGCAACACACCTCCCAAACGCCGCCCGGCCAAAAAACAGAGGAGTGAGCGGGCAGGGGTGAGCATATATATAGGCGTTGTATAAGTCCCGGTTGGTACGTGGCTAGCACCGGGACTAAAGGTGACTCTTTAGTCCCGGTTCCAGCCACCAACCGGGACTAAAGGGGCTCGGCCAGGAGCGAGGCCCTTTAGTCCTGGTTCGTGTCTGGAACCGGGACTAAAGGGGTCACACGAACCGGGACTGGTTCCAGCCGAGGCCCGGTCGGCACCCTGGCCTCACGAACCGGGACTGATGCACCCATCAGTCCCGGTTCGTAACACGACCGGGACTAATGCAATATTCTGGCCCGTTTGAAAGCCCTGTTTTCTACTAGTGTAACCTTCAGATACAGGAGCCGGAAGATCAATCGATGGATAACTCGGAGGCATCTCACGCATTGTTTTAGCCGTCGCTGACCCAGATGATGTAGTCGATGATCCGTACTTTATTAATCATCACTTAAGCCCCCAAGTATGGGTGGAGAAACAATTTGTGTCTCCCTTGAGCTTGTAATAGGGATAGCCGAAAAACTGCTGTCGTGCCATCATGCATGTTTGTCTTTGTTGACACAAGATATTTATTTTTCTGGGCTTAACCTTTTATCAATCTATTCTTCTTTCAACAATGTTGAAGATTATGTCTGTCCATTGGTCGCTATGCGAGCTCAATTGTTCAATCCGGCCTTTGAAATATGAACTGGTAGTAACTTCGAATCTGGAACTCGCTATGATGAGCAAAGTAGGGCCTTGTTGATAGGTCGGCTCAATGAGGCCTGGCAAACATTAATATTCAAAATTTACGGTCTTTTCAGCCTTTTCAACGGATAATATACTTTGTGCCGGTCATGCGGCTGATAACGCGGTTATTGTCTATACAAACCGGTAAAAAAGTGTGCCCAAAAACTTTTTATGTGATGAGTTTCAGCACATAGTACTCGTTTTGGGGACTGTTTCTCGAAGCTTAGAAA
This sequence comes from Elymus sibiricus, assembly GCA_039707655.1. Taxonomy (NCBI): domain Eukaryota; kingdom Viridiplantae; phylum Streptophyta; class Magnoliopsida; order Poales; family Poaceae; genus Elymus; species Elymus sibiricus. The sequence continues at coordinate 214,765,103 of CM077667.1, forward strand.
TATAAGGTAGCCCACTTTGAAGGTAATTTTGAGGGTCCTAGCCATGATGCAAAGGTCATATGATCATAATGCCAAGATAATCTGTTGGCTTTCGAGGCTCGACAGGAAAAGACCGGCTTTCGAGGCTCGGGTCTTTCTTCAATGAAGTGGGTATGATAACCCATGGTTTATCCTAGCTTTCTGTATGTCAGCTCTCTCATGACTCAAGCTGGTGTTTTAACCTTAACAAGTTCAGTGTCCAAAAAGGACTGACTCGTCAAGAGTTCACGGGATCATCTGATCGGAGTCGCATCAAGCATACAGGCAGGTTTAACCATATATGGAATTTATTTTTGTCGGGTCAAGAGGGTGACAAAGCTAAGCCCGATGGGCTGGAAGCCCCCAAATGCCCTTAATAAGGTGGCATTATTATGCCGTGTCACAAGGGTGAGAAAGCTAAACTTGATGAGTTGGAAGCCCCCAGGTGCCCTTTGTTTCGAAAATAAAGACTCAAAATCAACTTGTAGGTTGAACAACAAAATATGCCGGTTTTATTCATACTCGAAACATAAAGAAGTATATACAGAAGTCTGCAAGGGGGGAAGAAATTACAAAAAAGGAGTCGGCAGAGCTAAGTTTAATAAGGCCACTGGTGTTCTAGGGCCGGCTTATTTCCCTCTTGGAGACATAAAATCTCTTCTTTGATACCCTCCAGGGTACGAATTTTATTCAGGGATTCAGGTGCTAGTGGTACTGACCGTTATTTAACTTCTTGGGATTACTTTGAAATCCTCCTTGGTTATTATGCCGATTGCCCTGGCTAGGATGTTGCCCATTGCCATGATTTCCCGGATGTTGAAATCAAGCCCCTGGGCCACCTTGTGACCCGCCAGGTCCATGCTGACCCGGGTGTCCTCCACCATTGCTTCCTGAGTTATTCTGGATAGCCTGGCTACGGAACTCTTGCATGATATAACAATTCTCCCAAGAGTGGCTTATCTTGGGTGTTGTGCTTAGGGAAAGGTGCTTTAAGTGCCTCCTCATAATTGTGAGGTTTATTCCCATTGTAAGCTCTTCCGGGTCGACCGTTCCGGCGCTGATTCTTGAAACTTGTATTAGTGTTGGCCACAAAGTCTGACCCGTCGTCCGGCTGCTTCCGCTTATTATTTTGAGCCCCCTGGTTGCCTCCTGGACCGTGCTGACCTTTCCCTCCTTCAGCTTTTTTGCCTTTGGTGGTCTTGTCCTCATCTGAGCCGGGATCCTTCGTGCTATCCGACTAGGCATATCTAGTGAGAACGTCCATCAAGTCGCCCATGTCTTGTACCTTTCGCTTGAGTCGTCCGAGCTTCAGGACTAAAGGCTGGAAGTGACAGTTCTTTTCCAATATTAGGACTGCGTGAGCCGCCGTGATGCTGTCCGATGAGTGGATGATTTCCGCGACCCGTCGGGTCCAATGGTGAGCCGACTCGTCTACTCATTGAACGCAATGCTGTAGGTCTACTATTGTCATAGGCTTCTTGCAGGTTCCATGGAAAATCTTGATGAATCGCTCTTTCAGCTCGGCCCATGTGTTGATGGAGTTAGGCGGCAAGTTTTTCAACCATGTCCGAGGCGGTCCTTCCAACATCATGGTTAGGTATTTAGCACATACAGCGTCACTGGCATCTAGCATGTCCATTGCTAACTCATAACTTTCGATCCAAGATGCCGGCTCAAGATCTGCCACGTAGTTTGGCACCTTACGAGGCCCCTTGAAATCTTTGCGCATGCGCTCACCACAGAGTGCCGGCGATAAGCATGGTATACCAATTGTCCTGTTGGACCCAGTCCCCAAAATCGTCGGTTGAAGGTGAAGCTGTTGGATCGCCCGTGCTGCTGCATCCGCTTTTGCCTGTCGTGTGCCTCTCGTAGTATCAACAACTGCCTGGGCGTCCGATGGCATGAGACGGGTTGGAGAGACCTGAAACTGCTGTCTTTGCCGACTTCTAGAAACAGTCGGGGACTCCACATGATGGCCCTTGCTAGCGTAGGGAGTGCAATGCATCCGATCCCGGCTGTACGAATACTGTGCCTGTTGTACCACAGTAGTCTTTAGCATCTCGATAGCGTTTCTAGCTTCAACCTCAAGAGGGGAGTTTTCATTAATAGGCAATGCGTCCAAATTCCGGGTTGCAGCCAACATGTTGTCAAGAGGATTGGAAAAGTGGCCCCGCGGCGTCTGAAATCGCCGAGGCGGGGATTGAGCCGGCGGGGGTTGAGCTGGTTCCTCTTGCCGATTCCCGGGTTGCTGAACAGTTCTTGGTGTCTGTTGTGGGGTGTTAAAAAGCTGTTGTGGCTCAAGGTTCAGAGGGAGTCCACGGTGGTGTCTTCTCTCATAAACCGCCTCCGATGCCTCTCTTTGAACCCCTAATCGCCAGGCCTCGGCTTTAAGGCGCTCCATCTCTTGATGTATGCGAGCCTGCAAATCTGCTATTCGTGCATTTTCAGCATCAATCTCCTTCTGTACCTCAACTATTTGACTACGCAATTTGGTTAGCTCCACATTGGGTTCTTCCTGATTTTCTGCAGTGACTGGAGTATCCACGAGTTTTGCCATCTCACCCATGAGGTCAATCATGGCCTGAGTTGGCGTTTTAGTTGACCCTCTAGAACCTCTAGCTGCAGCCGGATCTGGAGCCGTCGTAGCCCCCGCCATGAAGACGGCAACTTGACGAGGCAACTCCCTGTGTTCCTCCGAGGCTTCAGTCTCTAATGAGCCCCCAAGCCCGCCATCATAAAGAGGGCAGATTGACTCCGCATCTCCTGTGGATGATGTGCTGTCCGAATTGGCGAGGACGTCGCCGCTGGAGGCCGGCTCATCTGAAAGGTTGATCCCTTGCGTGAAGCCGACGAATACATGACGAAGGCCGCCCTGGCATTGATTGGATCGGGCGCTCCGAGCCGGCTCGTCGATGTTGATGTAGATGTCTGACTCGGAGGTCTCTAAATCAATCTCTCCTGCGGGATCTCGAAGCCCACGTCCGATCGGGTCAGCCTTGACGCTCCAAGCCGGCTCGTCGATCTTGTCATGGTGGTTCTTGATCGTCTAGTTCACCGCGAACTTCCCAAATCCTGGTTGGATTCCCTTCGAAAACTCAACTCCACCGGGCGAGAGCCCCACGGTGGGCGCCAACTGTCGTGCTTTTGTCAACCCGGCAGATGTCCTCGTAACAGGACTTTGGTGTGAGGCCATCGCCGCTTGGTTGGGACTCGAAGGGGTTGAACAAGAGAGAGAGTCGGGTTTACCCAGGTTCGGCCCCTCCTATCGAGGTAATAGCCTACGTCCTGCTTTGTGTGTATTTGGTGAGTAGATCTCGATTACAAGGGTGTGGAATCGCTAATCTAGCTATCGAGAGGTTGTAACTTGAGTCTTTCATTCCTTGGGGCCTGCCTTTATATACAGGTCAAGTCCTTAGGGTTTACAATAGAGTCCGGGTCATATCATGACCCGTGACCTACAACATCTCTAACTTGTCTTGCATCTTAAGGAAACTCAACCGGCATCTTTAGCTTCATGGGCTTTGAGCCGCCATCTTTAGGTGTTGGGTCGTCTGGCGACTCTAATTAGCCACCGCCCCGTTTGTCTTCGTCTTGATGATACGGCCCATTTAAACTTGGTTGCAGAATTGTTTATATGTTAACCTGGCCCAGTATGGCGGGTTACACCGTAGAGTTATATCCCCGACACCCAAGATGCGATCCTATCTTTATTTTGGCTCGAGGGCCTCGACAGGGATAGAAGCACGTCTCGTCGTTTTGCAAGAATGGATATCATTACAAGTACATGTAAGGAAGAGATGAGTATATGGAATTGGCTTACACTCGCCACAAGCTAAATCATGATCACGTCAATACAAGAACATATTCAATCATCATACACAAGAGCAGGGTCCAACTACGGACGAAATCAAACGATAAAAGCGACATCCATCCTTGCTATCCCAGGCCGCCGGCCTGGAACCCATCCTATGATCGATGAAGAAGAAGAAGAAGAAGAACTCCAAATCAAACAAGCATCGCTCTCACGTCAAAGCATCGCATTACCTGTACCTACAACTGTTGTTATATTAATCTGTGAGCCACATGGACTCAGCAATCTCATTTCCAAGGGTATCAAGATTAGCAAAGTTTACTAGGTGAGATATGGTTAAGTGGTGAGGCTGCAGCAAGCACTAAGCATTTATTTGAGTGGCTAACTTATGAGTACAAGAATAAAAAGGGTGATATACGCATAAACGGGCGTGAACTAGTAATGATCACTCAGTGATCCTGAACTCCTACTTATGGTCAAACATAACCCCACCGTGTTTTCTCTCGGTTCAGAACTCACGAGTAGAGACATTCACGGTTACGCACACGGTTGGTGTATTTTATTTGAGTTTACTTTAAGTTTTCTATGACCGGGTTTTAAACAAATTTCCAAGTTTCCACAAAACCGTGGGCATGGCTTTCTGACAAGATTTAACCCTGTAGGGGTGCTCCAACTCATCCATCACAAACTAGCCACAATCTGCGTGGAAAACCTCAACCATGGGATAGCCTGTAGTATCCTCAGAATTCCGGTGGAAAACCTCAACCTCGAGATAACCCAAAGTATCCTCGGAATCCCATGCACAAGACGTTCGAGAAAGGTAAAACAAATCCAGCAAGACCGCCAAACGTGTCGACGAACCCGATAGGAGCCGCGTATCTCGTTCTCAGGACACAACGGATAAGCGACTCGTATGGTGGGCTGATAGAAATCACCCAAGTTGCCCTGGGGTGGCCCCACACAATGCTCTAGTTTGGACCAACACTCATGAGGAGCACTGGCCCGGGGGTTGATTAATTATCCACGGGGTGATCATGCCCTATGCATATTTTAGTTCTTATTAAGAAAATAGTACCAATTTTGGGCCTTGCCAGAAGAGTTTTATCTCAAAACGAAAATCAAGGGGTTCCCCATAACAATCCCAAGCATGTTAGGAGCGCTCAATATGGAACATAACACCGGTACACAAGTAAATAGGGCGGCAAAAGTGGAACAAAACACCGAGCAAAAGGCCAAGCCTTCCACCTTTTACCAAGTATATATGTGCATTGAATTAAATAGCAATAATATGGGGATATCTCAAAATATCCATGTTGACACAGGGAAAAAACTTGCACCTGCAACTAGGAACGCTATAAGAAGGGCTGAGCAAGCGGTAACATAGCCAAACAATGGTTTGCTGGGATGTGGAGAGTTAGAGGCTTATCATGGTATTTTGGGAGGCTTGACAAACAAGTGGCAGGTAGCGATACATAGCAATAGAAACAAGACAACTAGCATGGCAAATAGTAGTGGTATCCAGGGAAATGTTCATCTTGCCTGAGGTCTCGCTTGGAAGAAGAAATGAAGTAGACGAACGGGGCGTAGTCGAACGAATCCTCACACTCCGAACACTTTCGGAACTCTATCGAGAAGAAGCAATCCTAAAACAACAATCAACACATGATAAACACCACAACATATGCATGACATGATGCGCAAACAAATATGATGCATGTCCGGTTTAATTATGCAAGACATGGCAAGCACAACAATCAACTACTACACATTAAGCGAAGTTCAATATGCAACGAGTTGCATATTGACGAAACTCCACGTTAGAATCTTTTAGTTCACTCTCGTTTATTTACATGGCAAGTTTAAATGTTGTTAAACATGGCAATAGGTGAAGCATAATTAAACTACACTATCTATGCATCTTAAACGAGACCGGAAACAACCTATAGTATTTCTGAAATGACCCCATACGCAAATTTCGAAATTGGTCCAGATCTGTAAACCTTATTTTATATTTATTAAACAGGGAAACAAAATGCACCATGTGATTCTACACATCATTCTAGGTGATTTACATATATAGAATGTTTAAAACGGAGCTACGGTCTAAAAGATATGACCAATACAAGATAAATATGCCATGAATGCAAAATACATGCAAACGACAACCACAAACATTTCAAAACATAGATGCAATATGGTATTATGAAACTACATGAAATTCTAGGCAAGTTTCATATATGGCATGTTCAAAACAGAGCAACGGTTCAATAATTACAAGCAACACAAGTTCTAGCCAAAATCTGTCCAAACCGCAACATGGCATTTCGCACAAACAAGACATGGGGCAGTAGCTTATATGATGCATAACAATTCATTCCATAGTGGCAAGGTCTAATTATGCACAGAATCATGGCTAGCATCAACACAACATGGCATTCTAAAATAACCAGATTCCCAGACTTAGTGAAAATTAGGGTGGACATGGGCATCAGTTTTTATCTGGTAGGCATGTTGACACCAAGAAACATGTATGTAGCAGGGCTATTTCATGGAATAAAATGGCACCTCTATCTAGACCATAACATGCACTTCAATGCATCCCACATGGGCATTTTCAAAAGAGCTATGAACCCATGACAATCATCAAGGCAAAAAGCTAAGATTCAATCCAGATTCCAGACAACAGTTCGACTAGGCATGTTTACATAGCAATAACAGTAGCATAACAATCATCTATGTGCATGTCAAGGACACTAACAGCAAGTGGACATGTCAAACTTCAAATTGCTCCATTGGCACAAAGTCATAACTAGGATGCATGGATTGCTTAATATGATGCTCACAAAACGGAACTTATCGTTAACACCAAACCGTTTTTACAGACTACGATGAGATGTACTTTTGCAATGCAATTTATAGCAAGCAATTGAATCCTAATGTACATGCAAAGACAACCATTGTGTATAGCACATTGAGTAGATGCATTTTGATATATAAGACATCTCAATCCGAAGTACGGTTGAAAAGTTGCAAGTGATTAAATATGGCATCATGATGTTTAAAATAGACAAAACAGGGACTTAGTCGTTTCTTCACCTCGAGGCAAAACTGGACGCGGGCGTACGGGATGACACGGGGAAGCTGTTTGGATGGAGGGATCGGGGCATCCCGGGACGCGGCCGTCTCGACCGACGGGGCAGACGAGGCCGGCCGGACATGGCGCGGCGGGCGACGCCGAGGTCGCGCCGGCGACGGGAAGGGCCACGAGGAGGAGGATGGGGCAACGGGCGGTGGCGGATCCAGGCATCACCAGCCCGGATCGGGCCGGGCAAGGTGACGACGGCAAGCGGAGGGCCGAGGCGGCGAGGTCGGCGGCCGGTGGTGATCTCCATGGCGGCGGCGACCTGCGAGGAGAGAGAAGAGAGAGATGAGAATGGGAGGAGAAGGAGGAATGGGAGGAGAGAGAGAGAAGGGGGCAGCGGAGGAGCTCGGGTCTAGGCAGTGGGCAGACCGGCCGTGGTACCCTGGTTGCCACTGGACCGACAGGAGCCCCCGGGCCCATGACGCGCACGTTCCGCCCGTTGAGAACCGAAACGGGGTGGGGCGAAACGTCGATGGGCCTTAATGGACTGTCAAGGGCCCAGGTAGGGACGTGTGGCAGCATGATGGGATGGTATGCCCCACATCTCCCATGACGACTCGGTAACCGTACGGGCTAATAAAAGCCTGCCCGTGCGGCGTTGTTGTAATCATTTCCTTCCTCTGCTCCCCTCGCCTTCTCTGCGCACCGCTCCCTTGCCTTGTACGAACCGCCTCTACTTCTTCCTCCCCTTGCTCCCGATTTCACGACGCTGTCATGTCTCCCAAGAGAAGCAGTGAGGTCCTCGAGGTAGAGCTGCAGCCCGCCTTGCTGCCGTCCACCATAGTCAAAAAGGAGGGGCTGGACAAGGTAATACCCGTGATGGCCAATGCCTTCAACGAGCACAAGGCCACCAAGATCTGGGCGTGCTTGAAGTCGCCACGCTCCTTGCCTGCCACCGCGTTGCCCTTCTTCTTCCACACCATCTTCGGGGGTCTACTCCCCCCTTTCTCTGATTTCTTCTACGCCATCCTCTCCCATTACCAGATCCAGGTGCTCAACCTCCAGCCAACTCCATGCTCATCCTCACCGTCTTCGCCTACTTCTGCGAGGCCTTCTTGGGGGTGATGCCCTCCGTCAAGCTTTTCTGGTTGTTCTACATCCTGCGGTTGACGGCCGCGAACCATCGCTCCTGGTGCGTCTTGTTCCGCATCGTGGACGGAATGGCAGAGTGCTTCATCATTATGAAGGTCATCAAGAAGGTGTAAGGCTTTCGGGCGCGTTGGGTCTACCTGGATGCGGAAGGATCCGAAGTATGTCTAGAGGGGCGGTGATTAGACTACTTGACCAAATAAAATCTAGCCTTTTCCCAATTTTAAGTGTTGGCAAGTTTTAGCAATTTTAGCAAGTCAAGTACACCCTACACATGCAAGTCTAAGAGTATAGCAGCGGAAAGTAAAGACATGCACATGAAAGTAAAGGTAGGGAGAGGAAGACCAAACACAATTGATGACACGGGGATTTTTCCTCTGTTTCTGATAGGTGGTACTATCGTAAGTCCATGCTGATGGAGACTTCAACCCATGGAGGGTAGCGGTCGCGAGAGTCCATGGAAGGCTCCACCCGTTAGGGTCCACAAAGTAGCAACCTCGTCCATTCCATCACGGCTTCCGTCCATGAAGGACTAGCCTCACTATGGGTAGATATTCACAAAGTAGGCGATCTCCTTGCCCGTATGAACTTCTTGGTTCAACTCCACAACACGAAGAACGAGGCTCCCAAGCGACACCTAACCAATCTAGGAGGCACCAACCTCCAAAAGGTAATAGATGTGGTAAGAATGATTAACTCCTTGCTCTTGTGCTTCAAAAGATAGTCTCCTCAACACACAATCACTCTCTCATAGATTTGTCTTGGTAGAAGACGTTGATTGGGTGGAAATGTAATGCCCAAGACGGGACCCTATCCTTATTTTGGCTCGAGGGCCTCGACAGGGATAGAAGCGCATCTCGTCGTTTTGCAAGAATGGATATCATTACAAGTACATGTAAAGAAGAGATGAGTATATGGAATTGGCTTACAGTCGCCACAAGTTAAATCATCATCACATCAATACAACAACATATTCAATCATCATACACAAGAGCAGGGTCCAACTACGGACGAAATCAAACGATAAAAGCGACATTCATCCTTGCTATCCCAGGCCGCCGGCTTGGAACCCATCCTATGATCGATGATGAAGAAGAAGAAGAACTCCAAATCAAACAAGCATCGCTCTCACGTCAAAGCATCGCATTACCTATACCTGCTAGTGTTGTTGTAGTAATCTGTGAGCCACAGGGACTCAGCAATCTCCTTCCAAGGGTATCAAGATTAGCAAAGCTTAATGGGTGAGATATGGTTAAGTGGTGAGGCTACAGCAATCACTAAGCATTTATTTGAGTGGCCAACTTACGACTACAAGAATAAGAAGGGTGATCTACGCATAAACGGACGTAAACTAGTAATGATCACTAAGTGATCCTGAACACCTACTTACGGTTAAACATATCCCCACCGTGTTTTCTCTCAGTTTAGAACTCACGAGTAGAGACAGTCACGGTTATGCACACGGTTGGTGTATTTTATTTGAGTTTACTTTAAGTTTTCTATGACCGGGTGTTAAACAAATTTCCAAGTTGCCACAAAACCGTGGACACGGCTTTCCGAAAATATTTAACCCTGCAGGGGTGCTCCAACTCATCCATGACAAACTAGCCACAAGCTGCGTGGAAAACCTCAACCATGGGATAGCCCGTAGTATTCTCAGAATTCCGGTGGAAAATCTCAACCTCAAGATAACCCAAAGTATCCTCGGAATCCCATGCACAAGACGTTCGAGAAAGGTAAAACAAATCCAGCAAGACCGCCCGACGTGTCGACGAACTTAATAGGAGCCACGTATCTCATTCTCAGGACACGACGGATAAGCGACTCGTACGGTGGCCTAATAGAAATCACCCAAGTTGCCCTGGGGTGGCCCCGCACAGTGCTCTAATTTTGACCAACACTCATGAGGAGCACTAGCCCGGGGGTTGATTAATTATCCACGGGGTGATCATGCCCTATGCATACTTCAGTTGTTATTAAGAAAATAGTACCAATGTTGGGCCTTGCGAGAAGAGATTTATCCCAAAACAAAAATCAAGGGGCGGTACACAAGTAAAAAGGGCGGGAAAAGTGGAACAAAACACCGAGCAAAAGGCCAAGCCTTCCACCTTTTACCAAGTATATATGTGCATTAAATTAAATAGCAATAATATGGTGATATCTCAAAATATCCATGTTGTCGCATGGAAACAACTGGCACCTGCAACTAGCAACGCTATAAGAAGGGCTGAGCAAGCGGTAACATAGCCAAACAATGGTTAGCTGGGATGTGGAGAGTTAGAGGCTTATCATGGCATTTTGGGAGGCTTGACAAACAAGTGGTAGGTAGCGAGACATAGCGATAGAAACAAGACAACTAGCATGGCAATGATAGTAGTGGTATCCAGGGAAATGTTCATCTTGCCTTAGATCTCGCTTGGAAGAAGAAATGAAGTAGACGAACGGGGCATAGTCGAACGAATCCACACGCTCCGAACACTTTCGGAACTCTATCGAGAAGAAGCAATCCGGAAACAACAATCAACACATGATAAACACCACAACATATGCATGACATGATGCGCAAACAAATATGATGCATGTCCGGTTTAATTATGCAAGACATGGCAAGCACAATAATAAACATCTATACATTAAGCGAAGTTCAATATGCAACGAGTTGCATATTAACGAAACTCCACGTTCGAATCTTTTAGTTCATTCTCGTTTATTTGCACGGCAAGTTTAAATGTTGTTAAACATGGCAAGAGGTGAAGCATAATTAAACTACACTATCTATGCATCTTAAATGAGGCCGAAAACAACATATAGTATTTCCGAAATGGCCCTATATGCACCATATGTACTAACCTTATTTTATATTTATTAAATAGGGAAACAAAATCCACCATGTAATTCTACACGTCCTTCTAGGAAATTTACATAAATAGAACGTTTAAAACGGAGCTATGGTCTAAAAGATATGACCAACACAAGATAAATTTTCCATGAAAGCAAAATGCATGCAAACGACAACCACAAACATTTCAAAACATAGATGCAACATGGTATTATGAAACTACATGAAATTCTAGGAAAGTTTTATATATGGCATGTTCAATACGGAGCAACGGTTCAATAATAACAAGCAACACAAGTTCTAACCAAAATCTGTCCAAACAGCAACATGGCAATTCGCACACCTCAAAATAATAGGCAACAAGAATCTAAAATGCACAAACAAGGCATGGGGCAGTATCTTATATGATGCATAACAATTCATTCCATAGTGGCAAGGTCTAATTATGCACAGAATCATGGCAAGCATCAACACAACATGGCATTCTGAAATAACCAGACTCTCAGACTTACTGAAAATAAGGGTGGACATGGGCAGCAATTTTTATCAGGTAGGCATGTTGATAGCAAGAAACAAGTATGTAGCAGGTCTATTTCATGGAATCAAATGGCACCTCTATCTAGAGCATAACATGCACTTCAATGCATCCCACATGGGCATTTGCAAAAGAGCTATGAATCCATGACAATGATCAAGGCAAAAAGCTAAGTTTCAATCCAGATTCCAGACAACAGTTCGACTAGGCATGTTTACATAGCAATAACAGTAGCATAACAATCATCTATGTGCACGGCAAGGACACTAACAGCTAGTGGGCATGTCACACTTCAAATTGCTCCATGATAGCCTCTAGTAGCCTGTAGTATCCTCAGAATTCCGGTGGAAAACCGCAACCTCGAGATAACCCAAAGTATCCTCGGAATCCCGTGCATAAGACGTTCAAGAAAGGTAAAACAAATCCAACAAGATCTCCCGACGTGTCGACGAACCGATAGGAGCCAAGTATCTCATTCTCAGGACACGAAGGATAAGCGACGCGTATGGTGGCCTGATAGAAATCACCCTAGTTGCCCTGGGGTGGCCCCGCACAGTGCTTGATACTTGTGATATGCGTTGGGTTTTCCGTGAAGAGGAACGGGTTATTGCAGCACAAAGTGGGTAAGTATTTCCCTCAGTTATGAAACCAAGGTTTATCGAACCAATAAGAATTTCAATCCTCAACCGTCTTCAGCGGCTGCACACAAATGAACAAACAACTTGCACCCAACGCTGGCAAGAGGGTTGTCAATCCCCTTGATCTCGTTATTTGCAAGCAAATGAGTTTTATAGATAATTGTTGATAAATGTAAATTGCAAAATAATATAAAAAGTAAATAAAGGCAGCAAGGTAATAGTGGTGTTTGTAAATATATAAGTAAATAGACCCAGGGGCCATAGTTTTCCCTAGCGGCATCTCTCATGTAGTCAGGATATGGTGGGTAGCAAATTACTGTTGGGCAATTGATAGGAAAGCGGATAGTTATGCGATTTTCACGGCAATGATCATGTGTATATAGGCATCACGTCCATAAGAAAATAGGCCGACTCCTGCCTGCACCTATTACTATTACTCCACTCATCGACCGCTATCCAGCATGCATCAAGAGTATTAAGTAAAACAGAGTAATGCATGGAGAAAGATGACATGATGTAGACATAGTAAACTCAAGAAATATGAATGAACCCCATCATGTTATCCTTAGTAGCAACAACACAAAGACACATCCTGTCCCCTACTTTGTCACTGTGTCGGGGCACGGATGCTCACGATCACCTATGGGGCTGAAGGCCCCTTGTGGTTCGGCAAGGGGGGTCATGTTGCACGAAGAGCGGAGAGCATGAGACGGCGCGATGATCAGGACACGAGCATTTTACCCAGGTTTGGGCCGCTGCTAGGCGTAAAACCCTACTCCTGCTTTTGGTGGATTTGATTGGAAGAACACAAGTGGTGCCTCGCGCTCTACCCCGGCAAGGGTTGCCTTTAGGGAAAGAGCTGTTAGGCGAGTACACATGTTCGGGGGTGCGAATCCTGAGCTAGGTAGCCTTGGGCCTCCTTTTATAGTGCAAGGGGTTACCACAATGGCAAAACAGTCATTATCTATCGATGAGATAGCTTAGCAGAGCTATCATACCTAACTCTAGCATTTAGGACAAAATACCATGATTACTAGCTTAGGTGGCGCTCGGGGGTGCATCCCCGGCAAGCTCTTGCCACCGCTTGGCCGGTCGTTGCTTATGGTCTTGATACGCTGCAGGGCGGGTGTCAACTGAGTATAACTTGCCTCCCGCCGTGTCGCCACGTGTTTAGCAAGAGCTGATTAGCCGCTTGAGGGCTCGACACCGCATCGACAAGTGACTGGTGTAGCGATGCGGTGGAGCGGTGGCTGGTTAGCTCGCGCCTGCCGGGGAATGGCTTGCCGGGTCTTCAGGGAAGTGCGCGCCTCGGCCCCCGGCAAGTACCGGGGACGTGGCTGGAGCGCTCTTGGGCCCCTCCTGGGCCGTTGTGCTGGTGTTGCCGGCGCTTGCTTAGCCTTTCCGCAGGTCGCTGCCGGATGCTCTTTCTTGAGTGCTTGCTTGGAGATGCGGTAGCCTTCCCAACGAGTTTTGCTTGCGGGGGCCGGAGGCTGTCTGTCTGTGCACAAGTCAGGGGGAACGAACACCCCTGTTTGTATACCCCGACAGAAGCCCCTGGGCCTGAGCCATACGTATCGCTCGGCACGTTGGGTTAGGCCCCAAACAGTGCACGGACACGCGTCGGAGGGATTTTGTCCTTCCACCCACGTCCACTCCGCGTAATTATCGCGGGTCGTGGGGTCGTGGAACGGTAGCCGTTGGAGAATAAAAAGAACTACCAGTAATAAAACGGCAGTTTTCCGAAAAGATCGCAAAGAGCCAGCCCCCGTGCGGGTCCCCTAAAATAAAAAGGACAAGGCATAGGGGCGCTGCTCATTCGCATCCTTTTCTCTGTCCTTCATCTTCCTCCTCAAGCCAAAGAACTGCTCCCACCGCCATTCTCGGTTTACCGAGCGCCGCCAGATTATCCGCCGCCTTCGAAGGCTTCAAGGATGGGGTAGAAAAAGGCTGGCAACAAGGGGAAGCAGGCGGCCGCATCCACGGACCTGGTGGCTGAGGAGAGGAAGAAGAAAGCGGAAGAGCTCGAGAGGTGGCGACAGGGAGGTGTGGTTATCTCTCCGTCGAGCCTGGATGGCAACACCCTGATCAAGAGGTATGCCTATATGTGGGGGCGGACGACAAAGGGGCACGGAGCACCCCCCAGGTTTTGCCGGACAGCCCCAAGGAGAAGAAGCCCTCAGATTCATACCACTTCTTTTGTGCATACTTTTACTGTGGCATTGCCCCTCCCTTCTCTGATTTCTTCTACGCCATGATGGCGGCATATGGATTTCATCTTCTGGATTTCACGCCCAATGCAATGTCTTGCATGGCGATATTTGCCCATCTGTGCGAGAACTTTGTTGGAGTTGCCCCCAATGTGGATTTGTTCAAGCACTTCTTCCTTCCTCGAATTGAGGACAAATCCCACCACTCGGGGAACATAAGTTGGATCCCCCGGGACAAAAAGGATTACCTTTTCGTACAGCTGCGCGGAAAGTGGGAAGAATGGAGGGGCGACTAGTGCTAGATCAAGGACGACAAGCCCCCCGCGTTCTGCCGGGCGCAGACTGAATTTGCTATGCGCGGCAGCGACTGGGGGAAGCTGGGCCCAACTGACAACAAACTCCGCCTGGCGCTGAACAGGATCGTTCGCCTCAAGGCCGCCGGGCTGACCATTGAGCATGTGGGGCAGACTTCCTCCGTCGCCGTATCGCGCCCTTGCAGAAAAGGGACAGGTTTGCTTGGGAGTTCAATTGCCCCGCCGATTGGATGCGCCTGTATCCTGGTCCTGCCAACAACTTGACAGCTTACGGCCATGGCTGGTTGTGTGACCAGCTGTTTGGCCGCTTTGGGACATACCATCTACCGGTGGGAGTCGTCTCGTTGCACCGCAATTCCGCCCGGAACTAGGTCCTCCAATGGATGCCAGAGTGCGATGCTTCCGGCGTTAAGTCTGATTGGGAGCTGCCCGCCCTGGAGAGCGAGATGGAGTGGGTCTCCACCTTGGATGAGAGAGCCTCCAAACCAAAGGACAACTTTCCATGTATCTTTTCCCTGTATCTTTTCTTTGCAGGCCTTACTGATTCTCGATTTCCATACTTCTGTCTTGTTGCTCTATTCCTTAGTTTTGCTTTTTGAAGAGCCTGAACTGCTAGAGGAGGTTGCTGTCATTGGGAAGAACGCTGCCGCGGAAGCGATGAAGATTGCTGCCGCGGAAGAACATTGTCGGATTTTGGGCTCCGCAAAACCCCAAAGAAGTTCGAACCCAGGGGCGTGTGCGAAGATCTCCAACAGCTTCACCCCCTCCAAACTCACAACATAATATCCCCGCTCGATGGCAAGGAAGAAGATAGCACTCGAGAGTTTACCCAGGTTCGGGCCGCTACGAAGCGTAAAACCCTACTCCTGCTTTTGGTGGATTGCCTCACGAGGAGGTTTGTGGATGAACTAGTACAGTGGTGAGTTGCCTCGCGAGTGTGTTTTCGGTGGAGTGTTCGATCCCCTTCTACAGAGTAGCTTAGCCTCTATTTATAGCGGCCCGGGTCCTCTTCCCTTATAGCAATGGCAGGAAGTGATCCCACAACGGCCAAATTTGAAAGGGGACAAGAGGTACATCTTATCCTGACAAAAGGTGGTCTTCGCCTGCAAAGTAGGTGGTGGTCATGCGGTGGTGGGCTCGCTGGTGACATCCGTCCTGCCACGCTCGCTGGCTTGGTATTGTTGTGCCGGAATGGAAACCTTTGGCGGGGCGCCTCGGCAACCTGCGCGCGCCCCTGCCTCCTTTGCACCAAAGGGGAAACTTCCCCCTCTGGCGTGCTGGCGCCCGCCTGGCCTGGCTGGCGTCACCCTTGGCCTCCGGAGGTCGAGTGTTGCATTGAAATCTCCGCCGCTCGGGAGGAGGCCTGGGGAGGCCTAACCCCCCGCGGGTCTTGGCGCTGCTTCCCTCGGGAGCTTGGAGTCTCACGAAGGCCTTGTGCTGAGTAAGGCTGTGCCGGGCCGTACTAGGTCGTCGAGGTGGGCCACGCCCTGGGCCGCAGGCAGGCAAGTCTGGGTACCCCCGTTCCCAGGACGCCGACGGTAGCCCCCGGGCCCAAGGCGCGCTCGAGCCAGCTTCTGGGCGAAGCCACAGAGGATGGCCCGAAGCACCGTGGGCCCCAACCGCCTGCGGGCCCAACTTGACGTGTGGCGCATGATGAGACGTGGGCGTCTCGTCTCTCCGAAGACGTCGGGAGCCGCCTTGAGTCGAGCTGACGTGAAGCCTGCAGGCCTCCCCGGCCATCATTGCCTTCCTTGAATGCAGTCGTCTCCTCGCGGTCTCTTCCCCCCTCGAGCCGCGCGGATGTGACCCGACGGGAGCAGATGAAAAGACATGAGGTAGGGTGGCACACCGATCGAGTCTGGCCCGCCTTGCCGAGGAGGGCACGGCGTCTCCACTCCCCACGATGCCCCATGGGCAGCGGTTGCGCCTATAAACCCGCCCCGCCCAGGGGGTCTTGCCATCTCAACGAGCCTTCCTACCTCTCTTCCTTCCAAGTTATCTTCCTTGTCCTCATCTCCCCCTTTGTTCCTGCATGGTGTCCGGTGGGAGTGCAGCGGGCGCGGGGAAGCGCACGGGGTCCCCGGCTCCACCGTCGGCCCCCGGAAGCAGCGGTGGGGGGCCCTCGAGGCCGGCTCAAGCTCGTCGGCGCTGGGCCATTATCGATGAGTAAGTGTTCTGTCTCCTGCCCTCTTCTCTTGTAATCGCATCCGTCGCGCCGGTCCTGATCGTTCCTTCCTCCCAGGGTGCCCGCGCCCAAGAGGCGCAGGTCCGATGAGCTCCAGGAGGAGACGGACGCGCTGAGGGTCCAGCTGGCGGACGCCGAGGCCGCCCTCCAGGCCGCGCTCAGGGGCGAGGCGGAGGCCCAGGCAGAACTGGCATCCCTCCAGACCCAGGTCAAGGGGGCCACCGACGCCGTGCAGGCCGCCCAGGATGAGGCAGCCCACGCGAAGATGCTGGAGGCGCAGCGCGCCAAGCAGTATCTGGATATTGCCCACCGCGCGGTTGGCGCAGTGAGCCGGTTCGTCGGGGAAGCCCCCGCTCTGCCGTGCGCGCACGGCGACGGGGGCTACCTCAACTTCTTCGGCAAGGTGGTGGAGGCACTGGAGACCGGCGTCTCCCGGGTGGGCGAGGACAATGCGTTCAGCGCGCGTGACCTCCTGGACCTTGCGCTGACACGCGTCTTCTCCAATCTTCGCCACCACGTCCCGGAGCTCGATCTTCCCCGTGTCATGGAGCTGGTGCCCGAGGAGCTCTAGAGGCCCCTCAGGGACGAGGTGCGCCCGTACGTGGAGTCCTTGGTGGAGCGGTTCGTCCAAGAGCCTCTCTCCGACGAGGGTGACGACTCCGGCGCCGCGGCGGGTGACGGTTCGGAAGGCGATAGCAGCTCCTCCGCCTAGGCTTCTGCTGTTTCCTCTCCCTGGTTCATATCATGACAAGCAACACTCGGCCCCTGAGGGCGTTAACTTTTGTGTTTTTACCTTCGTCTTCCTCCCTCTCCTTTTAAGTCGTTGATTATTTGTTTTGTGTGGCACGGCTTCGCCCCCTCCGTGGGGCCTTGTGTTATTGCCGGTGCTGCCCGGCCCCCCTCGAGAGGTCCGCGAGGTTATCACGCTGTGACCGGCGATGGCAGCCTATTGGGCCCTCGGGGGCGGGCCCTCCCGAGGGGGAGCGTGCCGCCCCAAAGGCCAGGATCTTAGCGACGTCGCCCGGAGTGGTCGGATTCCTTCCCTTGCGCTACCCTTCCTTGTTCCTGGGACCACAAGAATCCTGATAGGAATACGTGGCGGACCGTAGCGCCTGCATTTTCACGTTAGCGCTCACTCCTCTTGCCCGGCATTCGGGCTATCATCTGATCAAAAGGTTTTTGCTCTATTCGGTGGGTGTACTTAGCTCATTGGGCCGTGACGAGCTTGAGCGTCGTGAGGTGTAGCTGGGGCATCTAGAGAGGTCGAGCATCCCACCAGGGAGGGCTTCTTCCTTGCGTGCGGGATGGTTCGGGAGTCCTTACGGCACTCTGCGTCGACGGGGCCCTATCGCGAGCAGACCTCGACCGCCGTTGGGGCGTCCGAATCACCAGGACGAGACCAAAGGGGCGAGGCCTCGGCCACCATTGGGGCGTACGGATCACCAGGACGAGACCAAGGGGCGTGGAGCTACGTGATCGGTGAGGTTCCCGAGGCGCATTGCTCGGAAACCCCCCCTTGACGCTCAAGCGGCGCTCTGCATCGGCGGAGCCCAATCCCGCGCATACCTCAACCGCCGTTGGGGCGTCCGGATAACCAGGACAAGACCAAGGGGTGAGGGGCTACGTGACCATTGTGGCTCCTGAGGCGCGTTGCTCAGGAGTCCCTCTTGACGCTGAAGCGGCTCCCATACCTTTCCGTCGGTTGCTGCTCTGAGAGGCGCCAGAGCCTCCCGAGGTTCCGTGATGCCATGATGGGCCGCGGCCGGAGCCCCCAAGCGGGAGTCGACCGTTAAAAGATGTGCGCTTCTGAGGCAACAGGTCCTTGCCGGCCTGCTCTGAGGGGCCATGGGGAGAGGCCAAAGTGCGTGGGCCTCGGCAAGGTGCCAATTCAAAGAAAAGAGACTCCAAGGCCAGAAAAAGGAATTGCGAAGAGAGAACAATTCCCGCCCCTTTTCAAATAGAGTTACTTAATCTACAAATTTTATTTCAAAGAGTGGCAATTTCGAATACAAAATGGGCAAAGAACAGCCGCATCCGTCACCTAGACTAATCTTCGTCTTCGTCTTCTCCCCAGCGCGGAGCGTAGGGCTTCCACGTTGCGTGGGCATAGCCATTGGAGGGCAGTGTTATCCGCCAGCGCGGAGCATGGGGCTTCCACTTGGGCGTGGGATGGAACCCCTCCGCGTCCTCGGGGGGCTCCGGGCGTATACAGCCCACTCATTATTACGTGAGAGTGTCACGGGTTGAGCCTGGGGGTGCACTGAGAGCTCCATGTCTCCTTGACATGGAGCCCACTTCCAGCCCCCAAGCGTGATGCGGCGATGTGGGGTCGGCCCCAGATGGGCCCTCGAGCGCGGGGCGAGTCCCCCACGCCCTTCACAGGGAGGGCCCGCCCCGGAGCAGGGCCCCGGGCTCTCCAAAACCCGGGGACGGATGTCGTCGTTGTAGTGGCGCCGCAGCCCCCTGCGTTGTGGGCAGAGCTTGGCGCAGGCGCCCTTTGTCGTGCCCGAGGCCGGTGCCCAAGGCGGTACCCCAGCGCGCCTCGCTGAGGTGCCCGGAAGCGCCGCACGGGTATCCAACCGCCCGTCCCCGGGTGGACCGAGCCGGGCCAGGAGACATGGTTGAGTACGTGATCTCCTGGCGCTGTTTGAGCGAGGCCTCGCCCGGAGACATGGGCGTGTGTTCCACCCTCCGTCTCTGGGTAGGCGACGCCCATCCTGGAGACATGGGCGTATGTTCCACCCTCCGTCTCCAGGCTGGGAGCACCTGGCCTGACGACATGGGCGTGTGTTCCACCCTCCGTCTCCAGGTTGGAAGCACCTGGCCTGAGGACATGGGCAAGTGTTCCACCCTCCGTCTCCAGGCTGGGGTCGCCCTGCCTGCGGACATGGGCATGTGTTCCACCCTCCGTCTCCAGGCAGGCAACCCCCGGTCCGCGGACCCAGGCACTTGCAAAGGGTAGCTCCCTACCAGCGGGCGCACCTCACGAGGCTGCCATTGCCAGGCATCCTCATGAGGCCGGCCCCGCCAGCCGCCCTCGTGAGGCTGTTCAAACCAGCCCCGACGAAAGCCGCTCATGAGGTCGCATATGTTCCTCTTGTTGTCGTGGTGGCTGGTGCTGCCCCCACCAAGGCCCGGGCGCTCGTCGGCATGGTTGTCGTAGAGCTGTGCGAGCCCCCAGGTGCTGGTGTAGACGAGTCACCGGGCATTCTCCCCTGACGCACCGGGTGTGCTGGGAGGCACATAGCGGCGCTTACCCCGCGCGGCCGGCAGCTCCCATCGTCCCCCGTCTATGCCAGAGGTTAACTCCTACGTCCCCAATGAGCCGGGCCGCGCCCCCAGCCGGTGCGAGTCACGACACGCTTCTCCCGTGCGTCCCCGCATCCTCAGTGTATCGGCGGTCAGTCGATTGACCCCATGGACGCGAGCCTCCTGGCCCATCCCATAGGGAAACGCCTGGACCTCACCTGCCGCGGTGGCCCACCTGGCCACGCGACATATCCAGCCTTCACAGCGTCCGCGAGCAGCGGGGAGACACTGCAGTTCCCGGGCCACGAGGGGCGCGACTCGCCCGCGTACCAGGTCGCTGCACCCGGGGGACGATGCTGCGACGTGGACGCGGGGATGGGTCGGGGCGACGAGTGCGCACCGCGCGGTTGAGGAGGGCGACATCCCCCGGTGACTGTCCAAGGTCGGGCCGGAGACGGCGTCCTCTGACGGGGGAGCAAGGCAACGCGGGATGCCGAGGTCTGCGGGCGTCGCCCGAGCAGCGCGGGCTCGGCGTCCCTTGGCCATGGAAACGGCGAGCGGAGGCAAGGCAAAGCTTGGGTGAGGATCTCGACACGCCCCCTACCTGGCGTGCCAAATGTCGGATTTCGGGCTCCGCAAAAAACCCAAAGAAGTTCGAACCCAGGGGCGTGTGCGAAGATCTCCAACAGCTTCACCCCCTCCAAACTCACAACACAATATCCCCGCTCGATGGCAAGGAAGAAGATAGCACTCAAGAGTTTACCCAGGTTCGGGCCGCTACGAAACATAAAACCCTACTCCTGCTTTTGGTGGATTGCCTCACGAGGAGGTTTGTGGATGAACTAGTACAGTGGTGACTTGCCTCGCGAGTGTGTTTTCGATGGAGTATTCAATCCCCTTCTACAGAGCAGCCTAGCCTCTATTTATAGCAGCCCGGGTCCTCTTCCCTTATTGCAATGGCGGGAAGGGATCCCACAACGGCCAAATTTGAAAGGGGACAGGAGGTACATCTTATCCTGACAAAAGGTGGTCTTCGCCTGCAAAGTAGGTGGTGGTGACGCGGTGGTGGGCTCGCTGGTGACATCCGTCCTGCCGCGCTCGCTGGCTTGGTCTTGTTGCACCGGAATGGAAACCTTTGGCGGGGCACCTCGGGAACCTGCGCGCCCCTGCCTCCTTTGCACCAAAGGGGAAACTGCCCCCTCTGGCGTGCTGGCGTCACCCTTGGCCTCCGGAGGTCGAGTGTTGCATTGAAATCTCCGCCGCTCGGGAGGAGGCCTGGGGAGGCCTATCCCCCCGCGGGTCTTGGCGCTGCTTCCCTCGCGAGCTCGGGGTCTCGCGAAGGCCTTGTGCTGAGTGAGGCTGTGCCGGGCCGTACTTGGTCATCGAGGTGGGCCACGCCCTGGGCCGCAGGCAGGCAAGTCTGGGTACCCCCGTTCCCAGGACGCCGACAAACATGGCTCGGCTGCCGGGGATATTCACGGGTCCTCCGGGGGAACGGAACAAAATCCCAGCAGCGTGCCTGGCCTGGGCCCAGTGGTCGAAGAGAAGACACCCCTTCAAACCATGAAGCCTCCCTCGTCTAATTATCCCCTGGCATCGGCCCTGCAGTCCCCGCAGAGTCACCTGGCGTTGGTCACTGCTCCGTTAAGCCACACAGCTCTCGTCTCTCCCTTCTCAGTGGGTGCAGACCATGACAAAGAGATTAACAAGATCCTGGCGCCGCTATCACAGAAGATCGAAGGAACTCACAGCATTGCCGATGCCACCAAGGACTTGTCTTTCTTGGAGTCTATAGCAGCAGGGCTTAAGGATGTGCAGAGCAGGTACAGCCTTCAGTGGCAGACGGTCAAGGAGCAGCGAGACTCGGCGGAGCTCGTGGATCAGCAGTTGAGGAGCAAAGGGAGTGAGCTGTGGGACTGGTACAACCAGCAGGTCCATTCCCTCAAGAGGCAGCATGAGATGCTATCCATGGCTAACGAGGATGTTGCCGCCTGGAAGGCCCGACTGACAGTGTGTGAGGCGCTTCTGGACGCCAGAGAGGAGGGTATTTCCCTCTGGGAGGGGAACCTCGAGGCCACCCTCCGCACCAAGGATGAGGAGCTAGAGGACCGCATTCGACAGCGTACCAGGGAGTTGGAAGATGGCCACAAGACTGCTCTCGATGCACTTTCCTTGGAGTCTGCTGCTCGGCTGAAGAAGGTGACTTACGAGCTGGCTGCTGCATCTGCTGCCAAAGCCAAATTTGAAACCCAACTAACAGAGGATCTTGGAGGGAGCACCAAGGAGATCAAGGCCCTCAAAGAGGAAGCGCGAAAGGCAGCAGCAACTCTAGAAGAGATGCAATCACAGCTTTCCTCCAAGGGCCAGGATCTCGATGCCGCTAACGATGCCATTTCCTACATGAAATCCAGGCTTGGTTCCTTGGAGAGCAATCTTGAATCTGCTGAGGCCCGCGAGAAGCTGCTGCTGACGGGCGTGACCCACGCGAAGACCCTTCAGAAGGACGCCGAAGAAAACCTGGAGAACTTGGTTGAGCAGCGTGACCTCTGGATCAAGAGGATGGTTGATATCGCCGAGCGCCTCACTCTCCAGATTGCAAAGATGGACATGAAGAGCTGGGCCTATTCCGCCGGCAAACATGAAGCTCCAAGCGTCAAGCTGACAATCTTCTTCGATGGCCAAATCGAGGGGTTGAAGACGTATGAGGAGGACAGGGCTTCCTCCTTCGCCAACGAATCCCGGAAGCTAGCGCGCGATGCCCTCTTCCTGGTCTTGAGCAACCTCACCTTCTTCCATCCGGAGCTCGATCTTTCCGATGGTTTCAAGAAGCTCCCGTCGGGTGCCGACACCTCAGCCGCCATGGAGAAGGCCGGTCCTCTCGCTGGCAGGATCCTCAAAGTTTCGAGGACCCAGGGGAGCCACCGGAGTTAGCTTTATATCTTCCTTGTTGCCATGTCACCTTGTACTTAAGACACAGTAGGTATCTCGTATTAAGGCATGAACTTGCTTTATTTTAACGTGTGGGATTTAGGGCTCCGCAAAACCCTCGAGGTTCGAACACAGGGGCATGTGCGAAGATTCCCTGCAGCACCGCCCTACCTAGCTCGCTACTCGATGGCTAAGACGACGAACTCGCACGATGACGAGGAAGAAGATGAACATGGTGGTTTACCCAGGTTCGGGCCGTTGCGAATCGTAATACCCTACTCCTGCTTTGGTGGATTGCCTCTCGTGGAGGTGTGGTGGATGAACTAGTACAATGTTCTGGAGCCATGTGAGGGCGCTCCTGAGGTGTTCTTGGCCCTCTACTGGCTTTGTGATGGATCAGATGGATGGGTGGATCGACTGGTTGCCCGATCCCTCTCTACGGTGCAGCCTAGCCTCTATATATAGCGGTGGCCCGGGTCCTCCTCCCTTATCGCAATGGCGGGAAGGGATCCCACAACGGCCAAATTTGAAGGGGGACAGGAGTACATCCCTGCCCTGTCCAAAGGAGGTCTTCGCCTGCAAAGTAGCTGTCGATGATGCAGAGGTGGGCTCGGCGATGACATCCGTCCTGCGGGGCTCGTGGTTGTGGTCTTGTTGCACCGGAATGGAAAACTTTGGGGGTGCTTTGGGAACCTGCATACATCCTTGCTCCCTTTGCACCAAGGGGGAAACTGCACCGCCTGGCGCGCTGGCGCCCGCCTGTCCTTCCTTGCGTCATCTTTGACTCCTGAGGCCGGGCTCTGCATAGAGATCTCCGCTGCTCCGGAGGGGGCCTGGGGAGACCCCCCCCCCCCTTGCTGGTCCTGATGCTGCTCCTCCTCGTGAGCCTAGGGCCCTCGCGAGGGCCTTGTCTTGAGTGGGGCTGCGTCTGGTTGTGATTGGCTGGCGAGGTGGGCCATGCCCTGGGCCGCAGGCAGGCAGGTCTAGGTACCCCCATTCCCAAAACGCCGACAGTAGCGCCCGGGCCCAAGGCACGCTCGAGCTGGCTTCCGGGTGAAGCCTTGATGGCGGCCCGAAGCGCCGCGGGCCCCAAACACCTACGGGCCAAGCCTTACACGCGTCGAGCGCCTGGGCGGCGACGCCCCCACTCCCCGAGGGTGTCAGGAACCGCTCCAAGTCAAATTGACGCGACGCCCGTGTACAGCACCGGCCATCATTGCCCTTCCTTGAGTGCTGCTACTACTTCGGGCCACGTGGATGTGACCCTTCAGAAGCCGCACGCTTCCCGGGATGTGAGGGGGCGCCGGTCGGCCCTTGGTTGTATATAAGCGGGCGAGGGCGAGGAAGCCCTCAACACATCTTCGTCTTCCTTGCCTCCCAATCTCCAAGGCGCCGCTCTCCCAGTCATGGCTTCAGTGTGGAAGTTCTCCGCTGCCGAGAAGGGGAAGGCCTCCGGGGAGATCCCTGCCTCTCCGCTGCCCAGGAGGGGCCGCGGTCGTCCCCGGAAGCATGCCGCGACGCCGGCAGTGGTTCCCGGTGGGCACGGCCATGCTTCTGCACGGCCCGGGGTTACCATCGGCGGCCGCGGTGGGACTTCGTCCGGCGCGGGTGGCCGCGGTAGTTGAGGTGGTGGCGCCCGCGGTGGGAGGCCGGCGGTGGCCTCCCGGCTGCCACGCCCGCGGCTTCATTCGGCCGACACGGCCCAGGAGTTCGTGGTGTGGGCGGAGAGGCCGGAGGCCGCTTGGTTTCAACTCCCGAGCTTCTTCGCGGGCGCGCTGCCGGATGGGGGGCCTGCTGGCCTATGGCTGCAGGCTGACGGCTGCTGCAGCGCGGCATCGTGGGTGGAGGTTGAGGTCACCCCCGGGGGTTACGTGTAACTGAACCGCGAGTGGCAGATGTTCGCCCGCGCCCATGGCCTGGAGGGGAGGTCCACCCTTCACTTCAAGTACGACGGGGTGGCGATGCTCTTTGTCAAGATCTTCGGAGGGGAGGGCGAGTGCCTGGGGTGCTTCCCGGAAGACGACGGCCGCGGAGATCTTGGAGATGAGCTTGCCCTTCACGACGGGCGGCGCGCCTCCAGCAGCAGCGACACCCCCTCCGAAGGGAGCCCGAGCGACAGCAGCGACAGCAGCTATGATGCGCCGCCACGCTGGCGCGCCCGGACCTCGGGGGGTAGCCAGCCGCCGCGGCGCCGCTCTTCCGCTCCAGGAGCGTCCGTGCCGGCGTGCCCCTACGGCCCCGTGAAGGAAGAGGAGGACACCGACTGAGCGTTGGTGCATCGGCGCCGGAGCTCCTGGGCGGCAGCTCCCGTGGGGGCTTTCTCACTTTCTTTCTCCTCCTCTTTTCCTGTTCCTGCAATCAGAGAACCAAGGGAGGCCCTGCGAGCGTGTAATGAATTTGGGCGCTTGCCTCTCTTTATCAGCACTTTTGTCATGTGTCCTGGCCTTTGCGTTTTGTTGGTTGAAATCGCCTTCCGGTCGTGATTAGGGTACTTAGCTTGACATGCTCGCGGTAGGCTTCAGGGTCGTGGAGGCGTGGCTGTGGCGCTCGGAGAGTCCGGACGTCCTGTGGGCTTCTTCTTCATACGAGCGAGGTAGGTTGGGAGCCCTTTCGGCACTCTGTGTCTGCAGGCCCCAGTCTCGCACATTTCCCTACCACCGTAAGGTACAACCGGATCACCTGGACGCACTTTACGAGGCGAGGCCTCAACACCCTTGATGCCGACCGGATCACCAAGGACGACATCAAGGGGCGAGTGGCTTTACGATCGTTAGGCTCCTGAGGCGTCATGCTTAGGAGCCCCCTTCGACGCTCAAGCAGCTCTACGTCGGCAGGTCCCAGTCCCGCACATTTCCCTACCACCGTAAGGTACGACCGGATCACTTGGACGCACTTCACGAGACGAGGCCTCGACACCCTTGATGCCGACCGGATCACCAAGGACGACATCAAGGGGCGAGTGGCTTTACGACCGGTAAGGCTCCTGAGGCGTGATGCTCAGGAGCCCCCTTTGACGCTCAAGCGGCTCCCGAAAAATTTTGCTTCCAGCCCCGGGAGGGGCGGGCCTCCCGAGGCTCCAAGTTGACGCTCAAGTAGCTCTACGTCGGTAGGTCCCAGTCCCGCACATTTCCCAACCACCATAGTGTACGACCATATCACCAAGGACGCAACTACGAGGTGAGGCCTCGACACTCTTGATACCGACCAGATCACCAAGGACGGCATCAAGGGGGCGAGTGGCTTTATGACCGGTAAGGCTCCTGAAGCGTGCTGCTCAGGAACCCCTTTAACGCTCAAGCTGTTCCCAAAGAAAAATTTTGTTTCCTACCTCGGGAGGGGCGGGCCTCCCGAGGTTCCAAGATGGCGCGTCTGGCCATGAGTGGATCCCCCGAGCGAGTATGAGGCGGCATGCACCTGCTGACTCATCCGTGAGTACCACGCGAGGATCCGGGCGCCAATGCCTTGGCGAGGTGTGAGCACCGTGCCCCCCAGCCCCCGCTCGCGGGGTACGAGGGGGAGGGGAGCAGGCGTGTGCTCGACTCGAAGAGAGAGAAACCAATATAGGAAATGACAATGAAAACAAATCCCTGGCTCTTTTCTTTAAAACATGAGATGGAAAAACCCCGAGTTTTATTCCAGAAAAGTCGGCAAATCCAAACATTAGAAGAGCAAATAATAGCCGCGTCCGGCACCTAGACTAGTCTTCATCTTCGTCTTCCCCCAGCGCTGAGCGTAGGGCATCCACGTTGCATGGGCATAGCCATTGGAGGGCAGTGTTGTCCGCCAGCGCGGAGCTGTGGCTTCCACGTTGCGTGGGAAGGAACCCCTCCGCGTCCTAGGGGGGCTCCGGGCGTATACAGCCCGCTCATTATTACGTGAGAGTGTCACGGCCGTAGATAGATGGGCAAGCCCTCAGGCGCACGTCCTGGTGGCTCCCAACTCCGTCAAGAATCATCCCGTGCATTTCTGCTCGGGTGCGCGCCCTTATGACCCAAACCCGAATGCATTGTTCAACGCGTAGCCGCAGGATTGCGCTCCCGCGGCCCAAACATGAGCACAATGCATCCGGCGCAGTCATAAAGGTGTTTTGTCAATGAAGCCGCCTCGTGAAGCGTCCGGGCATCGTCCGGACAATGTCCTGAGGGCCTCGTGAGGCCCAGCCTCCCGAGGCTGCGCCGGCGCTTCAGTTGCCGCGGGTGGCCCGCGTTGTTTGTGTCTTGCTGCCCCCCCCCCCCAGGCCATTACTCCTGAGGCCTCGGGGCTTGGTTCGGCGTTGCTTGCTCGCGAGGGTGTCGGCTTGCGCCGCGCCCCGCGAGACCGGGGGCGCCCTCCCTCTTTCTCCCGCTCGCGTCGTCCAGGCCCGGTGCTCCGTCGGCGGAAGCCCCCGGGCCTGGCTCGGGGAGGACGCCCAGGGTGCTCCCTACTCTAGGGAGGTGCTGGCTCCCGCGGCAGGCGCCTGACCCACCCCACCGTCAGGCGGTACGACGTAGCATGGTACATAGGGCTCCACATAAGGGCTCGGTTTTCCTCCTGTGTCATCCGGCGGGGCGCCGGGGACGGCCCCTCCTAGCGGCGGCGGGGCGCCGCCCCGTGCGCGCCGCTCGCAGACCCTCCTGCGACGGGCCTCAGAGCGAAGTTGCTTACCTCTGCCCCCGCCGTTGGGTGGGCCGCGCGTCTCCTGACGTGGATCGCTTCCTCGGCGATCTGAGGCGCCATCGCCGTTGTTGCAGGTTTGTCCAGATGCCTGCGCCGCTTGCTCCCTACGCAGGATGGCACGCTCCCGCCTGGTCAACCCCGGCTGTTGAAGGTCCATCGGGTCACGGAGGCGCGTGCTGGTGTGCGCACGGGGCGCCCCGTTGTTTCCCTCGTGCGCTCTGTCATCGTGGCCGGGCTGCGCCCCGAAACCGGTCACCGGGATTCGAAGGAGAAGGAGCACAGCGTGCGGCGAGCCCCGCTCGGGCTCGCGCAGTACCGGAGGGGGAACACCGCCGGCGGGCTGGGTGACAGGCGCGGCGGACGAGCCCCCGGCGCCTGACGCCTGCAGCCTTGAAGAAGAGTGAGGAGCCACGGCCCTCTGCGCGACCGTGACCAGCTCTGCAACGTGGTCGGCCCATGCGTCGAAGTCCCCGTGCGTCGGGCGGTGGCGGCGCATCTCGCTTGCCAGCAGTAGCGCATCATGCGCGTCGAGGTCTCCCACATAGGTGCGGCGCGTCGCCGGTGCTGAGGGCGTCGCCCGCCCGCCGTGTGCTTGGGCGGTGCGAGAGGCAGCGACGGTGGAGGCGATGCTGGTGGCTTGATACTAACCGCCCTGCAATATGCTGCTGGGGCGTGGGTCCCCGGCGGCAGCGGTGGGATTGATGGAAGCTTACCTGCTGCGGCCGGGGGAAGCCTGTTGGGCACCGGCCATCGGAGCGGTGAAGCGTGGGAAGAGCGAAGCTTGGAGAAAACTCCGACACGCCCCCTACCTGGCGCGCCAAATGTGGGATTTAGGGCTCCGCAAACCCTCGAGGTTCGAACACAGGGGCGTGTGCAAAGATTCCCTATAGCACCGCCCTACCTAGCTCGCTACTCGATGGCTAAGACGACGAACTCGCATGATGACGAGGAAGAAGATGAACACGGTGGTTTACCCAGGTTCGGGCCGCTGCGAAGCGTAATACCCTACTCCTGCTTTGGTGGATTGCCTCTCGTGGAGGTATGGTGGATGAACTAGTACAATGTTCCGGAGCCTCGTGAGGGCGCTCCTGAGGTGTTCTTGGCCCTCTGCTGGCTTTGTGATGGATCGGATGGATGGGTGGATCGACTGGTTGCCCATCCCTCTCTACGGTGCAGCCTAGCCTCTATATATAGCGGTGGCCCGGGTCCTCTTCCCTTATCGCAATGGCGGGAAGGGATCCCACAACGGCCAAATTTGAAGGGGGACAGGAGTACATCCCCGCCCTGTCCAAAGGTGGTCTTCGCCTGCAAAGTAGCTGTCGATGTTGCAGAGGTGGGCTCGGCGATGACATCCGTCCTGCGGGGCTCGTGGTTGTGGTCTTGTTGCACCGGAATGGAAAACTTTGGGGGGTGCTTTGGGAACCCGCGTACATCCTTGCTCCCATTGCACCAAAGGGGAAACTGCACCGCCTGGCGCGCTGGCGCCCGCCTGTCCTTCCTTGCGTCATCTTTGACTCCTCAGGCTGGGCTCTGCATAGAGATCTCCGCCGCTCCGGAGGGGGCCTGGGGAGACCCACCCCTTGCTGGTCTTGATGCTACTCCTCCTCGCGAGCCTAGGGCCCTCGCGAGGGCCTTATCTTGAGTTGGGCTGCATCTGGTTGTGATTGGCTGGCGAGGTGGGCCATGCCCTGGGTCGCAGGCAGGCAGGTCTGGGTACCCCCATTCCCAGAACGCCGACAGTAGCCCCCGTAGGTCTAGCTATGGACCCGTAGGTCTGTGGTGAACGACTCACACATCATCATGAGGGCAGCAAGGTTGATGTGGAGGCCCTCCATGATCGATCCCCCCTCTGGCCGGGTGCCGAAACGGAGCTCCAGATGGCCTCATGACAGAACAGACATTTGCGGCGACGGAAAAAGGGTTTCGGGACTGCCTCTGTTATTTTCAGGGCTAAAGAGAATTTATAGGCCAGAGAAGGGCGCCGGGAGGCAGCCGAGGGAGGCACAAGACATCAGGGCACGCCCCCCTGGGGCGCACCCTGTTGGCTTGTGTGGCCCTCGTGCGGCCCCGGGCCTCCTTCCGAAGCTTCCAGGTCTTCTTTTGGTCCAGAAAAAATCATCAAAAAATTTAGTGGCAATTGGACTTCGTTTGGTACTATAAATTTAAAAAGTGAAAAACATGAAGAAAACAACAACTGGCACTGGGCACTAGGCCAATAGGTTAGTGCTCAAAAATATTATAAATTGGTAAATATAGACCCAAAAAGTATGTTAGAATGATAATATATCAGCATGGAACAATCAAAAAATATAGATATGTTGGAGACGTGTCAAGCATCCCCAAGCTTAATTCCTGCTCGTCCTCGAGTACGTAAATGATAAAAAACAGAATTTTTGATGTGACATGCTATCCATTATGTAATCTTATGCATGTATGTTCATTGAGAAAAGATGAATCAACAAATATTAACATAGCAATATTCAAAGTGTAAGAAACAAAATCATCAACCTTTTAAAGTATACGATCCTTAAGGAATGCTGACCCCCCCCCCCCATTCATCTTATTATATTAGCAAGGCATGGCTCCATCTTCACCACATTAATACAAATGTTAAGCACCACGGTGTCCAAGTCAGGCAATTGGATCGTGCTTTTTCAATATGCATCAACTTTTTATTCTTCATGCAATACATGAGTGTGAGCCATTAGACATAGCATTTAGGTGGAATAGAGTATGGTGGTAGATATCAAAGGGGTAAAAAGTGGAGAAGATAGTCTCACATCAACTAGGCGTACCAACGGGCTATGGAGATGCACAACGATAGATGTTAATGCAAAGAGTAGGGATTGCGATGCAAATGATGCACTAGAGATATAAGTGTATGAAAGCTCAAATGAAGCTAAGTGGGGGTGTGCATCCAACTTGCTTGCTCATGAAGACCTCGAACATTTGAGGCAGCCCGTCATAGGAATATACAAGCCAAGTTTGCAATAATGAATAGGTAATTCCCACTAGCATATGAAAATGACATATCATGAGACTCTCTGAATGAGGATCATGGTGCCACTTTGAGGCACAAGTGTGGAAAAAGATAGTAGCAAAGTCCCTTCTCTCATTTTCTCTCATTTTTTTGAATGGATGGTGGGCTCATTTGGCCTCCCCCATCTTTATTTTTCGTCCGGAGTCTCATCTCGACTTGTGGGAGAATCATAGTCTCCATCATTCTTTCCTCACTGAGACAATGCTCTAATAATGATGATCATCACACTTTTTTTTGCTTACAACTCGATATGGAGAACTGGTATGAAGATATGACTCTGTATGAATGCCTCTGGCAGTGTACCAGGATGTGCAATGATCTAGCATGACATGTATCAAAAATATGATGAACGGTGGCTTTGCCACAAATACTATGTCAGCTCTATATGATCATGCAAAGCAATATGATGATGAAGGAACTAGTCATGTGAAGTGATGATGGAATTTGCATGGAAATCTATCTCGGAATGGCTATGGAAATGCCATGATAGGTAGGTATGGTGGCTGTTTTGAGGAAGTATAATAAGGCTTATGTGCAACAGAGCGTATCATGTCACGGGGTTTGGATGCACCGGCGAAAGTTGCACCGATCCTTAAGGTGAGAATGGGATATGCTCGGTACCGAAGAGGCTAGCAAACATGAGAAGGTGAGATTGCGTATGTCCATGGTTTCACATTAGTAATAAAGAACTCATATACTTATTGCAAAGTTTTCTTAGTTTTATCAAAGATCAAAGTACTACTCGCATGCCCCGAGGGAAGAGGTTGGTAAGAGTGAACCATTGCGTGCTTCCGACCCGAAACAACACTGCGCCAATTGCAAGATGTCTTGAACGATCGCATCGAGCAACTTGCCACCGACTTGCGCGAATCCGAGGAGCGTACATGGGACTACCTCGACGCCAAGCTATCAAGTCAAATGGAGGAGTTTAGTTCCTTGATGGTCAATCGTGCTCCTTCAACATCTACATCATCAAGGCGGGGACACTCAAGTCGCCACTCATTGGAGTACTCTTCCGGCGCAAGTCCACCTCGAGCACGTTCTCATCATTGAGCTGATCGCTCCGGTCCAAGTTCGCCACCCAATATCCATCGTCAAGCTTTGGAAAATCCATTCCACAAAAATGGGTTGCAAGATCGCCTACGGGAGCGTGAACGACATCGTCAACAAGACCAAGAACAACAACATTGTGAAGAAGACAAATGTTGTTGTCACGAACAAGCGCTTCAAGCACAACACGCTCTACATGATGCAACACGTGCCTTAGAAGAGCGCAAACGCCAAGCACGCGAAGAACAAGAAGCCCTCCGGCGTGAACGACAAGAAGAAGCCACTCGCCAAGAGGAGTGCCGAGAAAGAAGGAACCGAGTGTGTGTGCCTCATCAACGCCCTCACGTTCACCAAGACGAGCCTAACAAAGAAGAACCTCCAAGACAAGGGCATCACCATCACCACCCCAATGATGAACAACGCTTCGGCAAGCTCACGTTCACCATGCCTAAGTTTTCCGGAAGCAATGATCCCGAAGACTACCTCTCATGGGCACTTAAGGTTGACAAGATCTTCCATCTCCACAACTATGATGAAGAAAAGAAGATCGCCATGGCTTCCCTTGAGTTCCAAGACTGCGTTCTCATTTGGTGGGAACAAGCGATTGAGTGAAGAAGAGAAAAAGGTGAACCTCCTATCACCACTTGGGCCCAAATGAAGGACCTCATGAGAGCTCGCTTCGTGCCGACCCACTACAATGGTGATCTCTTCAAGAATCTACAACTAATCAAGCAAGGCACCAAGTCGGTAGAAGAATACTACCAAGAAATGGAAATGGCTATGATCCGAGCCAATCTCAAGGAAGATGATGAGCAAACAATGGCGCGCTTCTTGAATGGCCTCAACTACCAAGTCAAGAAAATTATGGACTTCCAACCCTACTCCAACTTACTCTAGCTAGTTCATCAAGCAACCAAGGTGGAACACCAAGTGCAAGATGACTACAAGTATTCCAAGTTCTCTTCCAAGACCTATGGCTCAAGTGCACAAGCTTCTCCGATTACGACGCCTTCGACTACAAAAAATCTAACCACTGGTGCAGCGACGTGCTATACAAACGGTTTGTAACCCCTTTCTGCGATGTAGTTGTAAACCATCGCCTTGCATGTGTGGGCGATAAGGGGGGTTCATCCCACATGACACGGAAAACCCATCGGCGATGGTGACCAACGAACGCAAACGATCTACCAAACGTAATCGTGTGTGGTGCAGGAATATATCGCACACGCTATATTTTGGGCGTACGTGTGGGATTTGCGATCAATCACACACTTCTATCACGAGTTAAACGCATATAATTGCTCATGGAAAACAAACGGTGTTTGACCTATTATTGTTTGTGAAACATTACCTAATCCACACGAGCCATGGTAAAAACTGTGTGTGATATCTTCATCATCGCACACAAGATTTCCCTGGAAACAGTCTGCCATGCATTATATCATCGCACATGTTTCATGAAAATTTTACGCGTGGGATTGTCTTTGCATCGGTCACGGTTTCCCGTTGGCTCGTGTGTGAGATAAGGTGCTATCGCAAACGATTGAGGAGCTCCTAAGCACATGTACAAGTGCTGCAAATCGTTTGCGATTTCTTATGTATCACCAACGTTTCAGTTTATATCTTGTGTGCTTTTCCTGTAGATCACAGGCGGTTGCGCTATGAGTTGCGTGTGCTTTTACTGTTGATCACAGGCGGTTCTGCTATGAGTTACGTGTGCGTTTCTTGTAGATCACAGGCGGTTGCGCTATGAGTTGTCTGTGCTTTCCGTTTTGTATCATACACACTTAGTTGCTTGAACCGTGTGCGCTGAAAAAGCCAGCTTACTGTAAAATATCGCATTTGAATAAACCTGTAAATAGCAAATTCGCCACAATATGCAATCGACAAATAGTGTCCACATGAAGAACATTCATCATAATTCGGCACAATATGCAATTGAACGAATAGTGTCCACAGGAAGAACATTCATCATAATTCGCGACAATATGCAATTGAGCAAATGCTAGCTAAATTCCACATATGTAAGACCGAAGACATGATCACATGGAAAACAATGCATCCATGCGTATATGTTTAGTTGATAACAGTATATGAATGCGTACTTATTATTGGGGGATACGAATCCTGAAATCTTCGGCGTCTTTAGAGGGCTTGAGATAGTGTTTCACAAAGAAGGTGCTGATAAATTTCCTAACAGGCAGCAATTCATCTGCGGCGAGCGGTTTAGAAGTCATCGGTCCGGAGATCAACTGCAGGACTTTTAGATCAGAATGTGACATACGTGTGGAGTAGAAGATAGTAATTAAGGAGTAGACTTACCGGTTCTATTTTGCCAGCATCGGCACCACATTCAACATGTCTTCATAGGCTAATCATGTGTGAGCAAACGTAGTATCCACATAGGCTGGTCCCTTGTTGTTGCTGATCACACTGCAATTTTTTGTACAGTATTAGTCATGTATTTGCCCTGTTAGAAACAACCTAACCGGTGTAAGTTGTTTCTTTTTTTTTCTTTGGAGAGAAATAGAAAGATGTTTACTTAGAAACTTGAACTATGACTAGCATTTTCTAAAAATAATGGATTTTGTTGTCTTACCGGAGAAACGATCATGTGCTCCAGAGGTAGTTGGGCATCTAACCGTCTCCCTCCTAAAGTTATGGTCTTACACAATACACTGCGAATGAAGATGAATTTTTACATACTCAATTCTTGAACCAGATATGAACACAACATATTAACATCAAAGAATTCAATACCTATCCATGAAATCCTGAAGATGACTCAGATCCTGAGGCACATTTGACTCTCTGAGAGAATCCAGGTAGTAAACTTTGTTGCATTTTGGAACAATGACCACCAAGATCCAATGATCTCTACAGTATAAGAAAACCTTGAACTTACGAACTATGTCGAAAACTGAAAGACGATCAATGTATGTGTGGTTGTATATTTAACTTACCCTTCATGATATGGCCACATGAAGAATTCTGCTATCTGTAACTCCCACAAGATCATGGCGACATGCGAGACGGAAGCCTCGCGTGTGTCATTTTTACTTAACAAAATGTCGTTTGCTAAATCGGGATCTATGAAATGTGCATGCACCCTTATTGATCTCTTCTCCAAATGGGTCTACTTTCTAACTAGAAAGTAGCTTTTCAACTTCTGCTTTAGACATTTTGTCAGAACCGGGATTACCCATCCCTTCGAAAAACTTGTTGTTAATTTGGTTATGGGTGATGACTCTTTCTAGTAGGATGCTCTTGGTCCCGTCCCTCCTCGGTTTTGGGGGCCCCATCTTCCTTTGTGCAACTGTGCCCGCTTTCCTCTTGTTAGCTGAAGAACTTCTTGTTTGACGTCTGGTTTCATGAACGACGTGTTGTTGAGAAGCCTGTGAAGGTACAATGGACTGTTGACCAGATGATGCCGCTGTGACGGACTGCTGAGTTGTAGTACAAGAGACGACGGACAGCTGACCAATCATTGAAGTTATGTCGGGGTTCTAAGCAGCTGGTGCCAAAGTGTCGGTGTTGATGCGGCTGTGACAACGCATTGGTTGCTGAGCAGGAAGTGCCGACACATCGGTATGCTTATCTAGCGGCTTAGCAGGTGGTTCCTAACTTTCGGACTACTTAGCAGGTGGTTCCGGACTTTCGGACTGCTTAGCAGGCGGTTCCGGACTTTTAGACTGCTTAGCAGGTGGTTCGACCGGGTTTGTCTGCTGAGCAGGAAAAGTCGATGTTATTGCACTATCTGCTTCAGTGGCCGGCATCTGAACTGATGATACGTCTTCAGCAGTTGTAGGCCTTGCCACATGCTGCTCAGGAGTGGATGATGACCTGGCCTTTACGGTAGGAAGTCAGGGTGGGCTGATCACAGGTTGATGCCTCGGGCATCGGATTCCCAAGAGTATGTTCATCGGGGGAGTCACACAAGATCTGCTGTGGTGAGAAGAGATTCACTGGTTCGAGGGCGACATTGGTTGCTTTTGGGGGGCTGGAGGGATCTCATCCAGGAAGTCTATTTCTTTCCGTGGTCACTGGATATGATTTAACCGTGTTTCTTCCAAAGTCCTCTGCTCATCAGGGTCCCCAAGGACATTCTTTAGGGCAAAATTACTGAATCCAGGCTTTATTTCAGTCACGTAGCACTTCACACAACCCGGCTTCAATGGCACATTGTCCAACAAGAGTCCCCCGTCAAAGTCAGGTTGTAAACCCATGTTGCTGCACATTTTAAATTACCTTCATAATTTGTAAGCACGACCTTCACTCTCCCCCCTGTCCATATAGATCAGATATAGCACCATCATGTCCATCTGTAGCATCATTGTCGATGGGGTCAGCTGATGCATAGCTACTCTTGTGCGGTGTTGCCATACAATAAGTGGCATCATCCATGCCGACATCCCCTTGCGTCTCCTAGCTATCTCTCAGAATTAGTGTCTTCTCCTGCATATATGACTCCTCAACTTCCTTTCAAACTCCAGGATACATGTCCCTCTTAATTGTTTCATACATTGCTCTCCGCCTACCATCACTCCTAGCTTTTTTCACGATGAGCCGCTATTCTTTGCTTAGTAAGAAAGCCCTCTTGTGTGGGACATTGAGCCCAATACCCCTTGCAAGGCCGGGGGCTCTTTGGTAGTCAAGGCCTCGGATAGAATGTCACATGGCCTTGAGTTCCTATAGAACCTTCTAGTGTTTTGGAAGCCTTTGCCATCACATTATACAGTTCTTGGTCTACTGAGTTTTCAAAGTAATAAGAACTGTCTCGATGCCTCTTTGCACGTGCCCGCAAGTAGTCCCTAGTGTGAGTGCCCCTAATTTCACTAAAGGCCAGGCTGCCACCCGCAGCTACTACTTCTTTGTCCTCCTGCTCCCATATTGGTTTCATGCCGTAGTATCCTGCCACACCCGTACAGTGGGTGTGTGTGTTCTTCTTCTGAAGTTCTAATTGCATGGCACTCTTCTTAATAAACTCTTCACTGGCCCTGACCCTTTTAAATTCTGTCCAGTCTTCCTTTGTAATTTGGGGGTATGATGGGATTGGGTCCATGCCTTGATTCAAGAACTTCTTGTATAACACATGCTTCCAATTTCTCCAAGCATCCCTGGCCTTCTTAAGTGCCGCGTGTTGCACTTGCTCTCTCCACTCCTTAGGAACGTTGAAGTGTGCCATGATCTCCCGGACTATCCTTTGCCGTGTTTCTGTACCAGCCTTCCAAAACCCAGGTTGATTAATGTTGAGCCTTGCCCTACCAACAAATCCACACACACTCCTGAACCTCTTGCGTGCTTTATCTGGTTTAGTTGGAACCCAAGACTTCAAATCGATGTCAGTTACTTCGTATACACCTGTAGGCTGGTGTGTGGGCTTTCTTGGAGCGCTCTTCCGGCTCTTGACCGGAATGGTGTTTGTGGCAGCTCCATCCCATTCATCATTTCTTGATACACGATCATCTGTTGCAGACATGTTGGCTTCGGACTCAGATGAAGATACCTCGGCAGAAGTATGACTGTTGTCACTGCTAATAGACATCTACAGAGGACACATGCGAAATTCAGAAAAGTGGGATAATCATAAATAAAATGTAACAGCTTGGCAGCTAGCTGTCTAAACATGGTGATCATTTGGAAACGTACTGCTAATCTGTTCATTTTGTGTGACTTGTGCGCACATGATATGTAACTCGACAATAACCAATTGGAACAAATACAGCTTATATGTTAGATGATAGATGATGAACATAAATACGCTCTCCATTATTTTATAATCATTTTGGGTACAAAGCGAACCAAATAGGAAAAGGGGTCGCGAGATAATAGACCTCACCACGATGGAGTTGACCGGTTTTTTTGTGCAAATCCGGCAGGAGAGGCGAGGGTACGGGATCGATATGCTCAAGGGCGGTTGGCGACCAAATGAAGACGGTGAGGTGTGGGTAGCCGCGTGTTTCGGAGCGGCAGTGAAGGGTAGGGTTAACGTCGGGAAGCGGGTACACGGCCGGGTTGAGCACGACGGCGCCGGAAAGGGTTCTGGTGTGGATCTGGGGGACGGGAGGGGGAGGGAGCTAGCTGTCGATGGATTTTAGGTAGAATACGCGGACAGTTGAGCGAAACAGGGGAGAGCGCGGGTGTGGGGGTAGGGGAAGGGGGCATGTTGGCGGCTTCGGTGAAAAGGGTGAAAAAAGATCGTCGTGAACCCCGCGGAAAGGCCTATGCAGACGGTTTTATATAGTAACCCGTGTGCACAAGCATCATAAATTTGTTCGAAATGAAAACCTGACAACTTTGAAATGTAGACGTGACCTCATCGTTTTGTCTCAAAAAATTTCCCAAGGTACGCAGCTATCGTTGTACCTTAGTATTGATTTCCTGGCTCATTTATGGGCTCTGTTGATATTTTCAGCATTATTTGTCATTTACGGGGCATTTAGTGCATATAAATCAAATCCCAACTTCAACAACGTGTGTTGATGAGAGGCATAAGGACTGTCGTTCGATCTGGGTGAATCCTATGGTGCAGACATACGATCTGTGTGGTTTGGGTTTTGGCCAATCAGAATGCACGACTCACTTTACGCGCAGTAGGCGTCATCGGCCACAGTTTAGAAAGCACACGGTTTTACTGAAAAAACCGTGTGCTATTTGTTTATGCACAACAATCATATTTTCATTTCAAATAAATTTGTGACTTCATTTCGCCTCAAATTATTTTCATCGGTGGACAATCACCTATTAACCCCTGTATTGATTTTCAGCTGCATTTCCTGACTTGTTTGCTAATTTTAAGGCATTTTTTCCACCAACATTGGGCTTGTTAGTAATTGAATTGGAGGAAATGCAAATGTATTCCAAAAATC
This sequence comes from Elymus sibiricus, assembly GCA_039707655.1. Classification (NCBI taxonomy): domain Eukaryota; kingdom Viridiplantae; phylum Streptophyta; class Magnoliopsida; order Poales; family Poaceae; genus Elymus; species Elymus sibiricus. The sequence goes on from CM077667.1 coordinate 214,803,673, forward strand.
ATGAAAATGGGTGTGTCACGGTGGCATGATGTGAATACCCTGTGGAAAAAAATTGGTAATGTCTGGCGGATGTTGTGATGTACGGCCCTTTGAAAACCAATGCATCTCACATGAAGGGATCATAGTTTCCAAATGTAGAGTTGGCATTTCGGACTCTCCAATCGGTGTCAACCTCATCCTTTCGCCTCGATTTTTCCCATGGTACGCAAACATCATTGTACTCCTATTATTGATCTTCTGGTGGATTACATGGCTCGTTTGCTATATCCAAGGCATTTTTTGCATTTACCATGCACGCATTAGTGCATAAATAAAATCCCAACATGAATTACATGTGCATGCTGGCAAAGAATCTCTTACAAATCATTTGTGTGTCACTTTTGCGTGATTTTCATCATTATGCAAGGAATGAGAAGAATTTTCAAACATTTCGGATGGGACATGCGTAAATGTCAGTAATTTAATTACATGAAATGCAAATGGACTCGGTGAAAGCACAATATGCTCCCTTGGTGGTTTTGATAATTCATGACAACATACATTTCTCTTGGACTAATACTTCTACCTAGTGTATTTCGGATAAAAGTCCATAGACAAAGATGGGTTGGCAAAAAGGATTGTGGAGAAACCCCTAGATGCAAGGAAATGGATTGGCAAAGCTTCAAGCAAGAGGACTCTACATTTTACTTTGTGAGAAATCACTTTGAGTCCATAGGAAAGCCAATATATTAAAAGGGGGTAAGGTACTATTGGTGAACAAGATGCTCCACGTGCACAAGTGATAGTCACCAAAAACACCCACAAACTCTTCCACAAAAGTCTGTCCAAGCCATTCATGAAAATCGGCGCAACCAACAATTCCCAGTCGGTCCCAACGATTCCCAAACTCAGACAGACTGATGCCAAACCCTAGCCATTCGGTGCAACCGATTCTGCATCGGTGCCACCGAATTCAGTTGCCAACTTTCTGTTTAGCTATATTCAAGCATTGGTACCAGAGTTTTGCCAGTCGGTCTAACAGAGATTTGGACCAACTTCCTGGTTAGCCATTCACAAGAATCGGTACCACCGAGTTTTGTGAATTGGTCTCACCGAGTTTTTGGACCAACTCTCTGGTTAGCCATTGTCAAGAATTGGTACCACCGAGATTTGAGAATCGGCATCACCGAGTTGTGCAATCTGACCATTGGTCACCTAATTGGTACCACCGAGAGTTATATATCGGTCTCACCGAGATTCAAAAGTTACTGCCTTTTGGTCACTTCGGTACCACCGAGTTTTACACTTCAGTGTCACCGAGTTGGTCACTTTAGGTGTAACGGTTGGATTTTTGGGGATGCCTATATACCCCTTCACCACCACCTACTCGAGAAAGAAGCACTCAGAACTATTCCATACTTGCCCTATCTAGTTTTCTGAGAGAGAGCCACCTACTCATGTGTTGAGATCAAGCTAATCCATTCCTACCATATGAATCTTGATCTCTAGCCTCCCCAAGTTGCTTTCCACCAAATCAATCTCTTCCACCATAGCCAAATCTGTGAGAGTGATTGTGTTTAGGAGTCTATCATCTTGAAGCACAAGAGCAAGGAGTTCATTGACATTGCCGAGCCTATTACCTTTTGGAGGGTGGTGCCTCCTAGATTGGTTAGGTGTCGCTTGGGAGCCTCCTACTTCGTGTTGTGGAGTTGAACCAATAAGTTTGTACGGGCAAGGAGATCGCCTACTTTGTGAAGATCTACCCATAGTGAGGCTAGTCCTTCATGGACGGAAGCCGTTATGGAATAGTCAAGGTTGCTACTTCGTGGACCCTTATGGGTGGAGCCCTCCGTGGACTCTCGCGACCGTTACCCTCCGTGGGTTGAAGACTCCATAAACGTGGACGTATGATAGCACCACCTATCGGAACCACGGGAAAAATCTTCGTGTCCCTCATGCGTTTGATCTCCCTATCTCAACTCCTTACTTCCATGTGCAATGTCTTTACTTTCCGCTACCATACTTGTTGACTTCCATGTGTAGGGTGAGCTAGACTTCCTATAATTGCTAAAATCTGCCAACCAATTAAGTTGGGAAAAGGTTAGGTTTCTAATTCCTGCAAGTAGTCTATTCACCCCCCCCCCTCTCGACACACACTTCTAGTGATCCTAGAATTGGTATCAGAGCATTGGTCTCCATTGCAACGGTTTCATCACCGTAGAGGAAGATGGATGTGTCTAGTATAGGGAGTTTGAGTTGTAGAGTGCCTATTCTTGATGGGGAGTACTATAGTCAATGGAAATATAAGATGCTTGAGCTATTCAATGAATTTCATTAGAGCAAGTATGTTAAGAACCCCTATGTACCTCCCATTGATCCTTTACATCCCACACACGAAGAGGAAATTGATATGCTATGCAATCTTAGAACTGTTAATCTTATTGTTAGAGGATTACCTAGGATTGTGCTTAATCAAATGAATAATTTTGAATGTGCTTATACTTTGTGGAATGACTTGGAGAAACGATATCCAAGTTATTCATTGAGTAATCTTGATGAAATTCTTCATAAAACTGTTGTCTTTCACAAAATGATGCCTAATGATCCCAAGTTTGATGACTATCTATTTGAGCTTAGAGATCTTATGCGTGCTAAAGGAGATGTCATAACTATCAACAACATCATTGTAGAAGCAATACGAATTCATAAATTTGAACATTGTCATGATCACAACCCTAACGAATCTTTTGTTCCTTGTGACGAGGATTTCCCGCTTGATGATGACAATGTGGAACTTGGCTACTATAATGAAGATGAGTTGTTCGACATCGAGCATGAGAAGATTATGAAGAACCTAAGTCTTATGGCAAACTTCAAGGATTACATGTTCGGAGGAAAAGAGTGGATTCTCGATAGTGGATGCACCGATCATATGACCTGAGATAGAGAGATGTTTGAAGAGATCACACCAAACCATGGACCGCGAAGGTACGTAACATTTGGAGACAACTCCAATGGTAAGGTCTATGTGGATGATATTATCTTTGTATCTACTAACCCACAATTTAGTGAAAGATTTGGAAGGTTGATGTCCGAGAAGTATGAGATGTCCATGATGTGTGAGCTGAAATTCTTTCTTGGGTTGCAAATCAAGCAAACGAGAGAAGGAACTTTCATCTCTCAAACCAAGTATACCAGGGACTTGTTAAAGAAGTTCAACATGCAAGAGTGTAAAGGTACGAAGACTCCTATGCCTACCAGTGGACATGTTGATCTTACCAAGGAGGACGAACCGGTTGATCAAAAAGTTTATCGATCTATGATTGGTTCATTGCTATATCTATGTGCCTCCCATCCCGATATTATGCTTAGTGTTTGCATGTGTGCTAGATATCAAGCTCCACCTAAAGAGAGTCATCTCTTGGCCGTAAAACGTATTGTTAGATATTTGATACAAACTCCAAACTTTGGCATTTGGTATCCCAAGGGATCTTCCTTTAACCTTGTTGGATATTCCGATTCGGACTATGCCGGTGACAAGATTGATAGAAAATCCACCTCGAGTACTTGTCAATTTCTTGGTAGATCTCTTCTGTCTTGGTCCTCCAAGAAACTAAACTCGGTATCTCTATCCAGTGCCGAAGCTGAGTATATTGCTGCCGGATCATGTTGTGCACAATTGCTATGGATGACACAAACGCTTAAGGATTATGGAATCCATGTGAAAAATGCTCCATTACTTTGTTACAATGAAAGTGCTATTAAGATTGGTCATAATCCTGTGCAACATTCTCGAACTAAGCATATTCAAGTTCGACATCATTTCATTCGTGATCATGTTGCCAAAGGAGATATTAATCTTAAGCATGTTCAAACTAACAAGCAATTGGCAGATATCTTTACTAAGCCACTCGATGAGAAAGTGTTTTGTTACTTGAGGAGTGAGTTGAACATCATTGATGCTTCAAACTTGAGCTAGACTCACTCGGATGCATGCAAGGGGATGAGCTTACTTAACCATTCCATGCTATCATTACCATGAACTTCACATATCTTGGAATTCTATGCTCCCTTGTATTGCATCTAACCTTTTGTAGGTACTTGGAAGAACTTCATTCCACAAGATTGCAAACAACTCCAATCATAAGCAATCTTGTCATGACCAAGTATCCACAACACCTTTTGATGATGGAAGGAAGAGGACAACAAAAACATATCCTTGACACATATTTAAATTTCACAATTGGTATCGTGTCATATCATGTTCTTCCTTGCATGACTAACCTATGTAGGTGGTAAGTGTACTAAAACGAGAAGGATTGCTCCCAACTCAAGGTGAACCTCATCAACCTCAAGCATCCTCAACAAGTTCACCTACAAGCCACGTCATCAACATCACTCAAAGGTATGCACTCATATCCTTGGAAAAAGCTTTACTCCAAGTCATGAGATAAAGCAACTCAAGTGATATGAAAACATTAAAATTCTTAATCGAAAAATGGTAACCCCATTCTGAGCTTAACGATGAGTATGACGTATGATCAAGTATTCTTGCTTGGCTCCTAAGTCAATATACTCTCATATAGGTGACCTAGTCACCGCCCATCATCTAGTTAAGTATCTTGTTTGGTTCATTCTCTATTTTGCAGGATTTCATGGAACCACTCAAATCTTCTCTAGTTGATATCTCTTTGTAAAGTCTTTTGCATTTTCTTTGAAAACCCTCTTGACACTTTGTTACAAGTTTTCCAAAATAATTTGCAAGTTTCTCAAACATTGCCAAGTTTCTGTTTAACCCCTCGGAGCCTCCGACTCAAACCTCTCGGTTCTACCGATTTAGCAGATGAGCTGCATAACAACCACTGGGTTCTATTGACCCGTTTGACTCAGAGCCACCGATTGGATTTCTTCTCTGGTTTGTGTTCATCATGAAACACACTCAAATATTAGCTATGCCCAATGCTCAAGTACGATCATAGTGCCCCTAGTTGGTGCTTTATAAGAGAAGATGGAGACTCAAAGTAAAAATAAAAATTGCATAAAGTAAATAGATAGGCCCTTCGCAGAGGGAAGTAGGGATTTGTAGAGGTGCCAGACCTCAAAGTTTAAATTGAGAGAGAAAAAAAATTGGGTGGCATGCTTTTCCTGCCAACGAAAATGACAAAGTACCTCACAATACTTTCCATGCTAGATATATCATAGGCGGTTCCCAAACCGAAAATAAAGTTTATTCCTTTTTCCACCAAACTTTCACTTTCCATGGCGGGCCGTAATTCACGGTTGCCTTCCATACCAACACTTTCCAAGGAATTTATTATTTGACAACATAAAGTAAATATTTTTTCTTTTTTCATTTCGGGAATGGGCATCCCTATTACTGCCGCACTCTCGTGCAATGGCAAGTGAATAAACACTCATCTTGAGAATAACACATCTAGCATGGAAAAATATTGGACACTCCCCACCGTTTCATGAGCGGTACGAGCACACAAAATAGAAAATTTATTTTGAAAATTTAGAGATGGCACATACAAATTTGCTTGGAACGGCATGGAAATACCGCATATAGGTAGGTATGGTGGACTCATAAGGCAAAACTTGGTTTAAGGATTTTGGATGCACAAGTAGTATTTCTACTTAGTACAAATGGAGGCTAGCAAATAGATTGAGAAGCAACCAAACCAAGAAACGAAAATTCACATAGGAGAGCATTGAGCATAACTAACACCGAATAATGCACCATAAGTAGGATGTAACTTCATTGCATAACTATTGACTTTCGTGCATGCATAGGGAATCACAAACCTTAACACCAATATTCCTACTAAGCATAATTACTTACAAACATGACTCACATATTACTATCATCATGTTTCAAAACTATTACAAGGAATCAATTTTAATTTATCCATTGATCTTAATGAAAGTTTTTATTATATCCTCCTTGGATATCTATCACTTTGGGACTAGTTTCATATATTGCCATTGCTTTTTTGACAAGCTCAAACAAATTTAAGTGAAGCACATGAGCATAAAGATTTCATCTCTCAAAATAGTATTCTTCAAAATTTACTAACTCTCAAATTAATCTAAGTGAAGCTTGAGAGTATTTCTACAAAAATTTCCAAGCACACTGTGCTCAAAAAGATATAAGTGAAGCACTAGACCAATCCTATAGCTCAAAAAGTTAAGTGAAGCACATAGAGCAATTCTAACAAATCATAGCATGATTTTGGCTCTCTCAAATAGGTGTGTCCAGCAAGGATACAAATCACAAACTAACAAGCAAAGCAAGCAAACACTCCAAGCAAAACTCATGATATGTGACGAATAAAATATAGCTCCAAGTAAAATACCGATGGTCGTTAGAAGAAAGAGAGGATGCCACTCGGGGGCATCCCCAAGATTAGTTGCTTGTTTATATTTGGATATATCTTGGGGGTGATGTAGAATCCCCAAGCTTAGGATCTTTTCACTCCTTATTCCTTCATCCATCGTGATCTCACCCAAAACTTGAAACCTTCAATCACACAAAACTTAACAAAATATTCGTGAGATCCGTTAGTATAATAAAGCAAATCGCTATGTTAGGTGCTGTTGAAAACCCATTCATATTTTATTATTGCATTATAACCACTGTATTTTAACTTTACCATGGCTCATACCCTTCAATATAACCCATAGATTCATCAAAACAAGCACACAATGCAACGAAAACAGAATCTGTCTTAAACAGAACAGTCTGTAGTAATCTGTACTCTAACCATACTTCTGTAACTCTAAAAATTCTGAAAAATTAGTAAATCTTAAGAAATTTGTATAGAAACACTGTGTTAAAATTTCAGCTCAAGATCAAGTTCCAGAAAAAAATCAAAATTCATATACTGGACACAAAGTTTCTGTTTCAGATTCAGCATCGCTTCTACTCATCTTATGAATCATCCTAAAGGCTCTACTTGGCACAAACACTAAATAAACCATAAAAACACAATCATAACAGAGGAATAATTGTTTCAACACTCAAGAACAGAAGGGAAAAAGCAAAAAAATATTTATTCATTGGGTTGCCTCCCGACAAGCGCTGTTGTTTTACGCCCCTAGCTAGGCATAACGCATAGATTCAAGTATTGTCATCTTTGGTTTTGAATCCATAGGATGCCCTCATGATTGATTCATATGGTGGCTTAATTCTTGTTCTAGGGAATTTTTACATACCCTTTCTCAAGGGAAATTGAAAACGAATATTGCCTTCCTTCATATCAATCACGGCACCTATAGTGCATAAAAACGGTCTACCAAGTATAATGGGACAAGGCGGATTGCAATCAATATCAAGCACAATAAAATATATGGGCACATAGTTCCTATTTGAAAGAATAAGAACATAATTAATTCTTCCCAAAGGCTTTTTAATAGTAGAATCCGCCAAGTGCAAATTAAGAGAACATTCTTCAATATTGGTAAGACCAAGCACATCACAAAGAGATTTTGGAATCGTGGAAACACTAGCACCCAAATCACATAAAGAAAAGCACTCATAATCTCTAATCTTGACCTTAATGGTAGGTTACCACTCATCCATAATTTTCTAGGAATAGAAATCTCCAACTCCAACTTTTCTTCAAAAGATTTCATCATAGCATCAACGATATGTTTAGTAAAAGCTTTATTTTGCTCATAAGCATGGGGTGAATTCAACATGGATTGCAGCAAATAAATACATTCAATCAAAGAGAAACTATCATAATTAAATTCTTTGCAATCCAAAATAGTGGGCACATCACTAGTTAAAGTTTTGACCTCTTCAAACCCACTTTTATCAAAAATTTCATCAAGATTTTCACCCTCCAAATTATTGGGACGCCTTCTAGCTAAAGTTGACTCTACTTCAGTCCCTTTATTATCAATCTTAACATTACTAAACAAGGAATTAATAGAAGAAACACCAATCACTTTAAGATCTTCATCTTTTTTTATGAAGGCAATCACTAGAAAACGATTTTTCTAAGATTTCTCTTTTAGCCCTAAGCATAGCGGTTCTTTTCTTACTTTCATCCATAGAGACATATAAAGCTTTAATTGATTCATCAATCTTAGGCACAAAAGCTTTCAACTTGAGATTTTCAACATCATGAGAAATTCTACCAATGCTTCTAGACATATCATCAATCTTATCCAACTTTTCTTCTATCATAGTATTAAAAGCCTTTTGCGCATTGATAAATTATTTAATATTATTCTCAAGATCAGAGGTGTTCTGATTATTATTGTAAGAAGAATTAAAATAGGAATTACCATAACTATTAGAGGAATTTCCAGGAAAAGGCCTAGGATTAAAATTACCTCTATAAGCATTGTTATTGAAATTGTTTCGCGAGACAAAGTTCACATCTACGGAATCACTATTTTGCCCAATCAAGGTAGACAAAGGTACATCATTAAGATCAATAGGAGCATTTTTACTAGCAACCAATTTCATCAAAGCATCAACCTTATCACTCAAAGTACTAATTTCTTCAACCGAATTAACCTTTTTACTAGTAGGTGCTCTTTCGGTATGCCATTGTGAATAATTTGCCATGATATTATCTAGCAATTTAGTAGCTTCACCCAAAGTAATCTCCATAAAAGTACCACCCGTGGCAGAATCTAAAAGATTTCTAGAGACAAAATTCAGCCCCGCATAAAAAATTTGTATGATCATCCAAAGATTTAAACCATGAGTAGGACAATTTCTTAACATCAACTTCATTCTTTCCCAAGATTGTGCAACATGTTCATGCTCAAGTTGCTTAAAATTCATGATTTGTGTCCTAAGGGAAATAATTTTCGCGGGCAGAAAATACTTAGTGATAAAAGCATCCTTGCACTTATTCCAAGAATCGATACTATTGCAAGGCAAAGAGGAAAACCAAATTTTTGCACGATCCCGCAAGGAAAAAGGAAATAATTTCAACTTCACTATATCGTTGTCCACATCTTATTTCTTTTGCATATCACACAATTCTACGAACGTGTTTACATGGGACATGCATCCTCATTAGGAGTACCGGCAAATTAATCTTTCATGACAAGATTCAATAAAGCAGCATTAATATCACAAGACTCCGCACTAGTGGCGGGAGGAGCAATAGGCGTACTAATAAAATCATTGTTATTAGTATTGGAAAAATCACACAACTTGGTGTTTTCTTGAGTCATCGTGACTATGCAAACAAGATTGCAAGCAAGGAAGAGATCCGGCGAGAAAAAGGCAAACGAAAAAGAGGGCGAATAAAACAGCAAATTGGTGAACTGGGGGAGAGGAAAACGAGAGGCAAATGGCAAATAATGTAATTGCAAGGAGATGAGATTTGCGATTAGGAACCTGGTAGATGATGATGGTGTCTCCCCGGCAATAGCGCCAGAAATTCCTTTGACGTGGCTTGAGACTGCGTCGGTATTTTCCCAAAGAGGAAGGGATGATACAGCACAGTGATGGTAAGTATTTCCCTCAGTTATGAAACCAAGGTTATCGAACCAGTAGGAGGATCACAACCACCCAATAAGCAGCACCTGCACACAAACAACAAATACTTGCAACCCGACGCAAAAGAGAGGTTGTCAATCTCTCTACGGTAAAAAGATAGATTAGGTAGTGATTGATAGGAGAGATAGATCTCTCAAGAACACAAAATAGAAAAGGCAAATAAAAAGTGCAGCAATATATTTTTTGGTTTTTGGTTTTGTAGATCTGAAAACAAAGAAGCAAAAACATAGACCGGAAAGCAATATGTTAGAAAAGTAGACCCGGGGGCCGTAGGATTCACTAGTGGCTTCTCTCATGAGTATAGTGCACGGTGGGTGAACAAATTACTATTGGGCAATTGATAGAAGATCAAATAATCATGACGATATCCAAGGCGATGATCATTAGATAGGCATCACGTCCAAGATAAGTAGACCGACTCCTGCCTGCATCTACCACTATTACTCCACACATCGACCGCTATCCAGCATGCATCTAGTGTATTAAGTTCATTGAAAAACGGAGTAATGCAATAAGAACGATGACATGATGTAGACAAGATCTATTCATGTAGGAATAGACCCCATCTTGTTATCCATAATGGCAATGATACATGCGTGCCTTGCTGCCCCTTCTGTCACTGGGAAAGGACACCGCAAGATCGAACCCATCACAAAGCACCTCTTCCCATGGCAAGAAAAATCGATCTAGTCAGCCTAACTAAACCAAAGATTCAAAGAAGAAATACGAGGCTATAAGTAATCATGCATATAAGAGATCAAAGAAGACTCAAATAATATTCATGGATAGAAACTGATCATGAACTCAAAATTCATCGGATCCCAACAAACACACCGCAAAAGTTTACATCAAATAGATCTCCAAGAGACCATTGTATTGAGAATCATAGGAGAGAGAGGAAGCCATCTAGCTACTACCTACGGACCCGTAGCTCTATGGTGGACTACTCACGCATCATCGGAGAGGCACCTATGAAGAAGATGAACCCCTCCGTGATGGTGTTTAGATTGGATCTCGAGGTTTTGGAACTTGCAGCGGCTGGAATTGTGTTTCATTGACTCCCCTAGGGTTTTCGGAATATTTGGGAATTTATAGGCATCAGAGGCAGTGGAGAGGGGCCCTATGGAGGGAACAACCCATCAAGGCGCGTCGGGGGGCCCCTGGCGCGCCCTGGTGGGTTGTGCTCTCCACATCCCTCCTTCCTGTCTCTTCTTTGGCCCACTAGTGTCTTCTGGTCCAGAAAAAATCTCCAAATAGTTTCGTCGCGATTGGACTCCATTTGGTATTGATATTCTGCAAAGTAAAAAACAAGCAAAAAACAACAACTGGCACTTTGGCACTATGTCAATAGGTTAGTCCCAAAAAATGATATAAAGTTGCTATAAAATGATTGTAAAACATCCAAGAATGATAATATAACAGCATGGAACAAGCAAAAATTATAGATACGTTGGAGACACGCGGGTGCCCCTTGGAAGCGCGTTACGACATGCGCCCGTGCCAACAAGGGGTGCGGCCCAGGGCGTCAGGCACGCAGGAGTTCACCCCCGGCGCGTACGAAGACCTGTGGGAGGTGCTGGTCGTGCGGGGTGGGCGTCGCCTCGCACCTCCCAGCGCGCCCGCCGCCTCCCGAGTGGGCGGCCGGCTATTCGTCTACCCCCGCGCCCGGGGGCTCGACCACCTCCATGACGACCATGCTGACGGGCGCCCAAGCCGCGAAGGCTGCAGCGTCGGCCACTACGACGATAGGAGGAGAATACGCGACCTCGCGAGCGGCTTTCGTTGGGGCTGGCACAGGCGGCCTCGCGAGGGCGGGTGGCTGGGTCGGTCTTGCAAAGGTGCCTGGCATTGGCAGCTTCGCGAGGCACGCCCGCTGGTGGGGAGCTACCCTGAGCAGGCGCCTGTGTCCCCGGACCGGGTGTCACATGCCTGGAGACGGAGGGTGGAACACACACCCATGTCCCCAGGCCAGGCGCTCCCTGCCTGGAGACGGAGGGTGGAACACACACCCATGTCCCCATGCCAGGCGCTCCCTGCCTGGAGACGGAGGGTGGAACACACGCCCATGTCCCCAGGCCAGACGCTCCCCGCCTGGAGATGGAGGGTGGAACACAGCCCATGTCTCCGGGATGGGCATCGCCTGTCGAGGGACGGAGGGTGGAACACACGCCCATGTCTCTGGGCCGGGCCTCACCCGTCTGGCGGCAGAAGATCAGGTACTCGCCCATGTCTCCACAGCCGGCCCGGTCCGCCTGGGGGCAGGGGTTGAGTGCCCGTGCGAGGCTCCCGGGCACCCTAGTGAGGTGCACTGGGGTACCGCCCCGGGCGGCAGCTTCGCGCTTGAAGGAAGGATCCCGTGCCGAGCCTCGTCCGCAGCGCGGGGGCTGCGGCGCCTCTACAGCGACGACATTCGCCTCCGGGCTTTTGGGGGCCCTAGGCCCCGCTCCGAGCCGGGTCCTCCCTGCGGAGAGCGTTGGGGGATCCCCCCGTGCTCGAGGGCCCGTTCGGAGCCAACCCCGCTTTGCCGCATCGTGCTTGGGGGCAGGAAGTGGGCTCCGTGTCCTGGAGGCATGGAGCCCCCTGCGCGCCCCCAGTCTCAACCCGTGACACTCTCACGTAATAATGAGTGGGTTGTATACGCCAGGAGCCCCCCGAGGACGCGGAGGGGTTCCCACCTATGCCCAAGTGGAAGCCCCATGCTCAGCGCTGGCGGACAACACGGTCCTCCAATGACTATGCCCACGCCTAGTGGAAGCCCTACGCTCCGCGCTAGGGGAAAGACGAAGACTAGCCTAGGTGCCGGATGCGGCAGCTCTTTACCCATTTTTGTATTCGAATTTGCCACCTTTTGGAATGAAATTTCGAGTTCTTGCGGTTTTCTTCAAGAAGGGGGGAGGGACATTCTCTTCTGGTAACGTTTTCCGTTTTGCGTCTTGCTTTCTTTAAGAAGTTCGGCAGCTGCCGGCCCTTTTTCTCCCTCGCGCATCCCGCGAGCGGGGGCTGGACAAGGTGGGCGCGTTCCCGCGCACACCTCGCCAAGGCTTTGGCGTTCGAACCATCGCGCGACACGATCGACCAAATTGGCAGGGACTTTTGGCATAAAGGAGTACAATGCTACCTATTACGTCATGCGGGAGCATCATGAGAAAGTCTCGCCAAAATACATTCACGTCGCCATAGGGCCGCATTCATAACCCTGACAGGTAAACACGAAGACTACCTATGGAGACATGCCGCCGTTGTCGCCCTCATCATCACCACCGTCGCCGGACTCGCGCTCCTCGACCTCAAGCTGGCCCTCCAAATCAGCAGAAGAAACCCCCGCGATCAAGTCCTCCACATGGTCCTCTACCCACTCGGCAAGGGCGCCCTGGACCACTTCGGGCACGAGGACGAGCACAGCCTCGAAGTCGAAGTGCGGGTCAAGGAAAAGGAGATGGCTGAAGACGTGTGAAGCCGCCCGCGCGAGGAGGTCGCGGCGTTTCTCCTCCACAAGTTCGTGGATCTTCTCCGCACCCCCCTCAAGATGCTCCACGACCCTAGTGAAGAAGCCCAGGTACCCGGCATCATCAGGGATGAGTGGGCTCGAGACGCTCTCGCCGCAGATGCTGCTCAAGGCCCAGTGGGCCCTCTTCTCGAGAGTCTGGAACATCTTGGAGCGCGTGTGCTGCAGCCCGCGAGCACGGTCCACCTCATCCGAAGCCTTCTCCGCAAGGGAAGTGACGCCCTTTACCTGCTTATAGAGGAAAGACAGCTAGGCCTCGGCAGCAGCCTGGGCGTCCATCGCGGCCTTCTGGCGTCGCTCCGCCAGGACTAACCTTTTCCTGAGGTCGCCGGCCTCGCTTTTCAAGTCGTCACGTCGCCTGCAAAAATGGGACTCCTGGAGCTTCAACTTCGCGCGATTATCCTGGGTGAGGGCGCGCTGAACCTCCGCCACTTTGTCGCTGATCTCCCCCTGGACCTTCGCCTCCTGGATGGCGAGGGAGTCCTCGGCGATGGTCACCTGGTGCTCCCTCACCTCCAGCCTCTCGGGCTCCAGACTCTGCTCCAGCGCTTCCATCATCAGCGTGTCTTCAGGTATGCGGGGCCCTGCACAGCCTGTGGGCGGCTTGACCGCCAGGGCGTCAATTGCAGCCCTACGCACCTAGATTTGCCTTTCAAGGGCGGCATTGGAGGCTCGAAGCTCCTCCAAGCATTTCTCCGCGGCCTTGCGTCGGCTGTCAGCTGCTTGGGCCTCCGCGAGGGCGCGATCGCGGGCCTCCCTCGCCACGGCAAGGGACCCATCGGCATCTACGTGAGCGCGCTCACACTGCAGACGGCCGAAGTTGACGGCGAACCCAAGCCGGTGCCATTCTCGCGCAAGGCGCTGGCGCTCTGGCTCGAGGCGGCTGTCGGTGTCGACGAGCTCAACTCCCAGGCGCCCCAGCACGTTTGCTGCGGTTTGGAGGAGACCACGCCGCGTGGCGCTGCGGCCACACGCGAGCTCGAGCGCCCGACCAGGGCTTTCGCCTTCCCCTGGGCCAGCAGGGAAAGCATGCGTAGGGCCGCACGTCCCCGGTGCGAGCCCGGGGGATGGGGGCTCCTCCCCCTCCTCTCCGGATGGAAGCCGCGCCTCGTGGGAACCCGCGTCTTCGCTCGAGGAGGGCCTCAACGATCGGGGCGCCTGGTTCTCAGGAAAGATCATCAGCGGAGGACACGGCCCCGCCCCCGCAAGCTGAAGGCCACGCATGGAGAAGAACGCGGGAAACTCACGCTCAAGACCTCCCAAGGGCCGCTCGAGCTCGGGCACAGATGCCACTCCACGCGGGGTCCCGTGACCCGCGGGATGCAAGGCCAGCACGGGCCCGGTGACCTCGGGAGGCGGCAGTGGTGGTGCATCTCTCTCTTCGTCAGGAGGAGACCTGCGGAGCAGAGACTCAAAAGGTGCACATCAGGGGAAGACTGAGGGGGCTTGGACACTTACTAATCCACGGCGATCCACTTCCTCTTCATCGGCACCCACGGTGCTGAGCTGCAACTGCCCCCAGGTACCCTCCTCTTCCGGCAAGCGCGGGGGCCTGAGGATGATTCGTCGGCGTCTGGCGCCAGGCGCTCTATAGCGGAGGCGGCGGCCGTCTTCACCAATGGGGTGTCGCCCTCACCACCAGGCAGGGCCGTGACAGGAGCCCAGGGGACGGGCGACGCTGGGCGCCCCTCCGCGGCCAGGCGGGGGGCCTCGGCCTCAAGACCCTCAGGGCCCGAGGTCCTCATGAGGGGATCAGCCCGGGGACCCGCTCCCTCCGGAGGAAGTAATCCCCACTCGTCGAAGCGTGGCATCTGCTGGGCGAAGGCTTCCCCATCCCTGTGGTTGTACAGGGGGAGCCCATCCCGGGGAAGCTCACCCGGTTCCCCGCCGGTCAGATGACGGAGCAGTTCGTGCAGCGTGCTGGAAGGAAGAGGGAGGACCTGGAGCCTCATGGCATCGCGAGGGCCTGTGAAGGTCCACATCGGGCGGGAATGGCGCTGGAGATGAGCAATTCGTTGGCGGGTGAACTCCCGCACCATCATCGCCATCGTCACCCCCGCCTTCTTCAGGTCGGCCAGCCTGGCCGAAACCCGCGTGAGCCGCGGGTCGTCAAGCTCCTCGTGCCCCCACCTGGGGCTCGGCTCTGCAGGGACCGACGGGATTTGGAGCAAGGGCTAGGCACAGCAACACCGACGTACACCCACTGCCTCCGAAAGCCCTCTGCGTTCGGGGAAAGCCGGGCGTCGAGGGTCCCGTCGGCCATCGCGTCGACTGCTCGCAAGGATACGCATGCCGAACAATGCCCCCCGGGGTTCATTTGGAGGGAGAAGAAGTGGCGAAGCAGAGCCACAGAAGGGGATACGCCAACAAAGGCCTCGCACAGGAACGCAAAAGCGGAAAGGAGGACGATGGAACCAGGGTCAAAATGCAGCGCATGGACCTGATAATGCGCAAGCACGGTGGAGAAGAAGTCTGAGAATGGTGGCAGCAAGCCTGAGAAGAGAGCATGGAGATGGAGGGGAATGCTGGTGGCCTCCAGGTCGATCTGAGGCCGCGAGCCCGGCCAGATCTTGGTCGCCCCCCACTCGTTGGAGCCGGCGGTGACTGCCAGACGGACCTTCTCCAGCCCTTCAAGATTGACCACCAAGGATCGGCCCAATGCGGGCTCCGTCTCCGATGAAGGCCCCGACGCCTTCGGGGCCTCGCCCCCCTTCTTCTTGGGGGCCATGGCGGACGGCCAGATCGGGGCGGGCGCAAGATTTGGCTGAGAAGACGCGAGCCGTGGGAGAAGGGGGAACGGATGGCAGGTTCGAAGAGGAACAATGATGGCTCGGTGGCGTGCGCCAGGCTGTTTGTCAGTCAGGGCAGTTGCCGAGGCAGTGCAGAGAAGTGGAGGCGTCAGCGTCTCGGAGGGCGCCGCATGTCAAGCCTGGCCCGTGGGCAAATAGGGCCCGTGGCGCTCGGGCCTGCCTCCTTTGGCTTCGCCCCGAATCCAACCCAAGCGCGCCTTGGGCCCGGGGGCTGTTGTCGGCGTTCTGGAAACGGGGGTACCCAGACCAGCCTGCCTATGGCCCAGGGCGTGGCCCATTCCGACATTCGGTATGGCCCGGCGCGACATCACTCGAGACAAGGCCCTCGCGAGAGCCCCACCCTCGCGAGGAGGACGACGCCAAGACCCCCGGAGGGAGGAGGCCTCCCCAGGCTGCCTCCCGAGGGGCGGATATCTCTATGCAGCACCCGGCCTCGCGAGGTCGGGGGTGACACAAGCCAGGCCAGGCGGGCACTAGCGCACGTAGAGAAAACAGTTTCCTCTTTGGTGCAAAGGAGGCAAGGACGTACGCAGGTTCCCAAGTTATCCCCCCAAAGGTTTCCATTCCCGCGCAACAAGACCAAGACCGCGAGCCCCGCAGGACGGACGTCATCGTCGAGCCCACCTTTGCATCATCACTAGCTACTTTGCAGGCGAAGACCACCTTTCATCAAGATAAGACGTACCTCATGTCCCCTTTCGAATTTGGCCGTTGTGGGATCCCTTCTCGTCAGTGCGATAAGGGAAGAGGACCCGGGCCATTATAAATAGGGACTAGACGGCTCCGTAGAGGAAGGAGATCCGAAACCACCCGAGCGCCCCCACGAGATTGCTCACCACTGTACCAGTTAATCCAAAAACCTCCCCGTGAGGCAATCCACCAAAAGGAGAAGTAGGGTTTTACGCTTCGCAGCGGCCCGAACCTGGGTAAATTGTAACACCCCCAAAATTTTAATTTGGTTTTTGCCAGCAAATTCTTATTTTGGTTTTGGAGGAGGTCATTTGATTTTTTTTTTCCAAGAGAACCTCCTTCTAAATAAATTTTGATGACAATTCTTTTTGAGACCTTTCTCAAAAGTTTGGTTCTGGTCTTAAGGGTTTTTCATCTTGTGATTGTGTCAACACAATTACTCTTGGATTCTTTTACTTTTTCTTTTATTAAAAGAATTCTTTTATTTGGATTTATTCCTTTCTTTTTAAAAAAGAATCCTATGTCACTCCTTTGCCATAATCTTTCCTAAAGATCTTTCTTCCAAAATCTATCCTATCCACTTTGGATCAAGTCAAGCATCCAATTCCAGCAAGTTTCAACCTATTTTTGATTTTTATTCTATTTAATTCCTTCTCAATTCTTTTTCTGTCTTTTTCCTGGACTCCTTTGATTTACAAAGGAAGTACCAGATTTCTTTGATCTTTGACCCCAAGAAAATTTCCCCAGCTTCTCCTTAGAACCCTCAACCTAGATCACCAAAAATCTCCTGGTCCACAGTTCAAAAATTTAAAAATCTGGTTGCTGCAAGTTTGGACCAGATTTGCAAATTTGGATGGAATTCATATTTTCTTTCTTCCAAAAATTCTGACAAACATCAGGGAGCCTCTAGATGCATCAAGAGACCCCCTCACCAAGTTTCAGCTCCAGATAAATTTCCCTCGTGCCAAAATCATTTCATCGAGCAGGTGCAGTGCACTGTTCCTGTCAGTTTCAGAAATTCAGAAAGTTCAGAGAAGAGGGCAGTGTCGTATTCGTCAGTGAGCTTCGTCAATCTCGCCAGTTCCTCGCTTGGCCTCTTGCTCGCTGTTGCTCCTCCTTATCCACGCGCCGCACGGTCGGTTGGCTGGACGTGGGCGTCGGTGGTGAGTCGTCCCATCGTCTCCGGCGAGTACCGCGGCGACAGAACCTCCCGCTGCGGCCGCCAGAGAGGTGCAGCGAAGATCGCCGCAATCCAGCACCGCCCAAACCTCCAGGAGCTTCCGCGTGGCCATCTTATCTTCAGAGCGCGCTAAGGGACACTCGCCGTGGCCTGGGAGGCGCAGAGCACGCTCCCTGCCGCCGCCGAGCCCGTGAGGCCGTTCCGTTCAATTCCCGAGCACCAGGTCAAATTAGGCCGAGCGAATGCATTGAATGGAACCTGGGGTCGAATCCGAAGCTGCCGACATCTGCAAACCGCCTGCTAAGCCACTGCCTCGCCGTAATCGCTCGCCGGACTTATCCCGTTCTCGGGCACCCCCTCGATTCCGGCTATAAATAGAGCCCCAGCCCCTCCACTCGCTCCAGCACACCTCCTCCTACTCCCATAGCCCCGCCAAGCTCACCAGAGGGACTCGGGGAAGTCTTCTTCTCCGACTCCGGCCGCCCCGATCCGCCTCGGGCTCCCGGTCGATTCGCTCTGGTCAGTGCATCCCCACCGCCCAAAACTTGCAAGTAGTAATATTTTCCACCGCCCGTTCTAACCCGCGCGTCAATTCGGTGAAAGCAGACCTCTCCGTCGAGATCCAACTTCACCCGACGCCGCCGTCCGCCTGAGAGGAGCAGGTCGTCGCCGTGGTGCTTCCCGTCGACTCCTTCCACTTCTCACCGACGCGGTCCATTCCCCTGAGCACGCCGGTACCCTTCTTTCCCTCTAGCTCGCCGTGGTTCGTCGCCGGCGATCGCCGTAAGCTCTCTGGCGCCGGCGAGCCGTTTTCAAACCTGACAGGTGGACCCCCCCTGTCAGCCTCTCTTCTTTTTTTCGAACCGTTTTCTGTTGGCGTATTCGGGCAGAGTACGTTTTCTCTTTGAGCTGGCGTAGTTTCCCCGAAACGTTTTCTGTTCTTTTCAATCTAGCCCCTGGGAAACTTTCTGTTTATAACAGATTAGTCCCTGGATTTGTTTTCTTTATAACTTTTAAACTAAACTGATTTTGAGTTGATTCTTTTTCTGTCACCTTTATTTTTCTGTCTAGTTTTTTATGGTATTTATTTGAAAAATAAGTGGAACAACTTTTTGTCACGCGCGGTATTTACGTTAGAATTCGTATATGTGATTTCGTAGATACCGAGGAAGGAGACGGTGCCGTCAACTTCACCGAGTTAGACTCTGACTACTCCGAACCAGGCAAGCATGTTTGAACCTTTGATATGACGAGTGTTTTGCATGTTTGCTTGCATGATGTTTTGCATGACATGGTTATGGAAGTATTTGAAATATGTTTTATTTCATACATGATGGGTTACAAGTGAGCCACAAAACTTGATGAGATATGAGGCAACCTAGTCATGTTGTGGCATGATAGGTTGTACGCCGGTATTGTTGGAGCATGCCGGTATTAACAAAGAAAACTGTTTAAACTACAGTGTTGACATAGATCGAGTCTTGTCCCCGTTCACCTTCTTTTCGTGCTACCACATGTTTTCTGCAAAGAATACGGTTTAGTAAGTTGCAAACCTCTTTCCATGTACACACCAAATAGAGGGGCCGTGATGAAGGTACCATGGCCCTGGATAAAGCCAGTCATCCGGTCAGGGGGCATGGGTGTTTCCGGTTGGACCGAGAGGGGGGCACCCCTTAGAACGCGCGATATAAATTTGATCCCATGCTATTCGAGGTAGTGGCCTCCCCGTCTTAAGGTTTTTCTGGAACGTTGCCAAGGGTGATTCCTGGCAGCGGGATGAAAAATGGGTGTGTACTGGTCAGATGTGTTTTCTTCTAAAATACCGTAGATGGAACTAGTCCTTTGTGACTACTGAAATCCGTTGGCTGTGGGTAAAGAGTACAACCTCTGCAGAGTCAAAACTATTCGAGTAGCCGTGTCCACGGTCAAGGACGTTGGTTGACAGGTCAAGTGTCGGTCTCAGTGTCAGTCTCTGGAGAACTAATATGTTAAACAACAGAAGTGAATTTTGCTGAATATTATTCTTGTGGATGGACTAACCTGTTTATTATTATGATATGCTGAGTATTCCTTGGGATGGTGTTACCTCCTGGATTACTCGTATTTTTAATGATACTGATATAAGCCCTTTCTGTGATGTCGCTCAGACGTCCGACTGTGGCATGCTTGTCATTTACTTTTCAATATAAGCCCTTTCTGTGATGTCGCTCAGACGTCCGACTATGGCATGCTTGTCATTTACTTTTCAATATAAGCCCTTTCTGTGATGTCGCTCAGACTTCCGACTGTGGCATGCTTGTCATTTACTTTTCAATATAAGCCCTTTCTGTGATGTCGCTCAGACGTCCGACTGTGGCATGCTTGTCATTTACTTTTCAATATAAGCCCTTTCTGTGATGTCGCTCAGACGTCCGACTGTGGCATGCTTGTCATTTACTTTTCAATATAAGCCCTTTCTGTGATGTCGCTCAGACGTCCGACTGTGGCATGCTTGTCATTTACTTTTGAATATAAGCCCTTTATGTGATGTCGCTCAGACGTCCGACTGCGGCATGCTCGTCAGTTATTTTTATTTTGACATAAGCCCTTTATGTGGTGTCGCACCGACGCCCGACTGAGGCACGTCTTCTATTTTTGTTTTACCTTTCGAGGCGTCACTTCAGACACCCGATCGGTCTTCTTCTTATTTTATTGGGATTTCGGGAGGACTACCGCCCGACTTCCTTTCTTTATTTTTACTATGCAAATTTTAAATACCTGTGTGTGTATTATAAATCCTGCTCATGTGCATCATGCTTGCATTTGTTATATCTTATGTCCAAACTGTTTGCAAGTACATTCAAAGTACTCACTGGCTTGTCCCTGGCTATTGTTTTGGCCAGATGTTGACGAAGGCGATCTTATGGATGAAGAGTACGATAGCGAGTCCGACGCCTAGAGGAGTCCCAGTCAGTCTCTTGCGATCCTGGAGTTTGTCACTTGTATTATATACGCTTCCGCTACCCAAATAAATCATCAAGCCTCACCCCGATGCTTGATGAGCTGTAAGATATGAGAGTTATGTCACCCACTCCGCTGTGACATACCCACCACTCTTTTTATTTTTACGAGTCAATAGTTATGCCACCACATCCATTGTGACATATCCGCCATTATGTGTAATATTGGCGTGCTTGTAATAAATTGTTGAGCAAGCCTCAGCTCAACCCTGTAATATATTCAGTACTACTGGACTTTTGTATCAAGGATTTGTCTACCAGTAAGAAGGATTTTCTATACTGGCCGGACTATCAGGACGGTTTTTCAATAAAGGTTTTGTTGGAAAACCGGCCCTGACAACCTTGGTACCAGAGCCAGGCTGACTGTAGGAAGCCACTAGGTGCGATCGCTAATCGGCTATTAGCGTAATTTATTTTAGCAGTTTGCAAATTGTAGCAATTTTTCTGTTAGTCATCATAAATTTATGATTTGACTGTCTGGAATTTTTGTCTACTTTTGTAGATGGCTGGCGGCGACTGTGAGTCACAGGTGTTCACCAATGTGCCCGAGGGGTTTATTAAGCTCCTCGTCTCCATCGCCAAAATCGCGATCGGGCCATCGACTCATCCGGAGTTCACACTCTACCAGCACAAGCTCAGCGACGGCGTGTCTATGCACCAGGCCGCAGTGCAGTTTAAGGGAGGGCGTTCTGAAACACGCCACTTCCGATTTGTTGGGAGGGCCATGCCTACGGAGAGGCATGCTATGCAGATGGCTGCCCGTGAGGCAATTGCACATCTCCGGGATGCTCTTCCTTCAATGAAAGCTCGTCGCTACCGCTACCTTCCATGCCACGTGCCCTACACATGTCACTATGCATTTGCCTGCGCTAGGGGCGAGCGAGATGAAGCCATTGAGATGCTTGTTGAGTATCTCAAAGCTCTTGAGGCAGCTTTTGATAACCTCGTGGACGACTATGTGGCTGCTCGTATGGACTCAGTTCAGGGCTGTGTTGCCAACAGGAGGGAGCTCCTCCATACAGCCCCACCTCTGTCGTACATCTCGTCTGCAGCATGTTATACGCCTGCCATCTTAGCCACCGCACGCCGTCTGCCTACCACTGAGGAGTTTGACCAAGTCATTGCTCCTACCCCAGTTAGCGCTGCACCACCTGCTACGCCCGCACCAGCTCCGCAGCCCAGCACTCCGCGCCTAGAGCCTATTCTTGAGGAGGAGGTTGAGTCTCCAGCACCTCTGGGACTTACCCTCGGCAGGTCGAGGGAGATTTTCACCATCTCCGACTGAGTGCGCCAAGCAGTGTTGTGTTGTGTAGCAGTTTGTATGATATGTTTATATGTATATAGGCTTGGAGAGAAGTAGTTTGTTTGCGCATCATGTAGGAATGTGGAGAAGTGCACTAGCCTAAATAACATGTCAGGAGTGTGTACGCGCATCCTGAGTGGAGTATTGTATAATTATGCTTGCTTGTAAGATATGTACTGAGCGGTCCTTCTCCGTGCGCAATCAAATATTTTCTTGAAAAATCTTGGAGTATTTGAAATTTCTGCTTTTGCAAATTATTTATTTGCCTCTCAGATTTGTTTTCTCTTGGGTTTTGCAAAATATACCCCCAGAGTGGAAAATGCATCGTCCCTGGACTCGTTCTATGCCAAGTCCGCCAGAAGAAAATTATGGTACCCAGACAGGCAACAATTTCACACAGGGACAGTCAAGTCAGCAAGACAGTGAAGTAGCATTTTCTCAAGTATGCCGCCTTTATGAGCAAAGCCAGCAGCAGCATCAAGAAATGATGAATCATATTATCAATATGGGAAATCACCGCGAACCATACCAGCAGCATTCCAAATTATCTGAACTACAGAAGACACGTCCCCCGACTTTCTCTCACACTGATAAACCTCTTGAGGCCGATGATTGGCTTCGAGACATTGAGAGGAAATTAATTATTGCACAATGTTCAGACCGTGAGAAGGTACTTTATGCACCTCACTACCTTACTGGAGCAGCTGCATCATGGTGGGAAAATTTCCTACACATGCACCCCAATGAAAACAACATCACCTGGGAGGAATTTAAGGAAAATTTTCGTGGGGCACATATTCCTAAAAGTGTTATGAAGATCAAGAAAAGGGAGTTTGATGACCTCAAGCAGAGAACCATGACAGTGACTGAGTACAACAGTCAGTTTACGCAATTATCTCGCTATGCCAATGAAGAACATATGACTGAAGATAAAAAGATGGAAAAATTTCTGGATGGTCTGACACCAGCATTAAAGTGCCAACTGGTCGTTCACACCTTCCCAGATTTCAAGACACTTGTGGACAAGGCCATTACACTTGAAAATGAGCGTCGCAGCTTGGATGATTTTCGCAAGCGCAAGAGGGACAAGACTGCTCATTCTCGCAACCTCAAGAACAAGAATGATTTCCAGAAAAATGGGGCGAACAAATCCTCAACCAATGTTCCTCGCCCAAATAAAAATTTCCATGCAAGGGACAAGGATTTTTCATACCGCCCAGGCGTTACCTGTTTCGCCTGTGGAGAAGAAGGACATTATGCCAGGCAGTGTCCAAAGCCAAGAAACTCGGCTCCCAAGCCGAACAACAATGGAAATAATTCAGCTCCCAAGCGCATCAATTTCAACCCCAATAACAACCACAGAAAGGGTCACGTGAACCATGTGACCAAGGAAGGAGCACAGAATGCCCCAGATATCGTACTCGGTACGTTTCCTGTCAACACAATACCTGCCACGGTTTTGTTTGATTCTGGAGCTTCTCATTCATTCATTTCCAATAAATTTGCTTTGCAACATGATTTTTCGATTCTCCCCTTGGAAAATTCTATGACTATAAAGTCCCCCGGGATTAAGCAAATTACTCAAAGTTACTGCCAAGGTGTGGTTATTGAGATTGAAGGATTGAAATTTTGGGCAAACCTCATTGTACTAGAAAATAAGGGACTGGATGTTATTCTTGGAATGGATTGGCTAGCAACAAATAAAGGTTTTATTGACTGCTTCAATCGGACAGTGACTCTCACTCATCATCACGGAAAGACCATAAGAATTGCAGCTCAAGAAAGACCAATATCACTTCAACCAAGATTGAACAAGATAGATATTTCTGAACTAAGTAAAGTTCCGGTGGTCTGTGAATTTCCATATGTATTTCCAGAAGAGCTACCAGGTATGCCACCAGACCGTGAAATAGAGTTCATCATTGAACTAGCACCTGGCACCGAACCTATCTACAAGAAACCATACAGAATGGCACCATCTGAGTTGGTAGAATTAAAGAAGCAAATAAAAGAATTACTGGACAAAGGTTATATCAGGCCCAGCTCCTCACCTTGGGGATCACCAGTATTATTTGCCAAGAAAAGAGATGGAACTCTGAGACTATGTGTGGACTATCGAGCCCTGAACATGGTCACCATCAAAAATAAATATCCACTGCCGCGAATAAATGATTTATTTGACCAGCTCGCACAAGCCAAGGTTTTCTCAAAAATTGATTTGAGGTCAGGATATCATCAATACGAACAGAAGATATTCCAAAGACAGCATTCACTTCCCGATACAGTTTATATGAATTTACAGTGATGCCGTTCGGACTGACAAATGCCCCTGCATATTTCGTACATCTCATGAATAAGGTGTTTATGAAATATATGGACAAATTTGTTGTGGTGTTCATTGATGACATTTTGGTATAATCCAAGACACCAGAAGAACATGCTGAACATCTCAGAATTGTACTGGGAGAATTAAGAAAACATCAATTGTACGCCAAATTCAGCAAATGTGAATTTTGGTTAAAACAAGTTGGTTTTCTAGGCCACGTACTAAACCAAGAAGGTGTTGCCGTGGACCCAGAAAAAGTCAAGGCTGTGCTTGAGTGGAAACAACCAGCCAACGTAACAGACGTTCGAAGTTTTCTGGGAATGGCTGGATATTATCGAAGATTTATTGAGGGATTTTCCACCATAGCAAAACCTATGACCCAACTACTCAAGAAGGATAAGAAATTTGAATGGACCGATGCCTGTGAGAAAAGTTTTCAAGAGTTAAAGAAGAAATTAACAACCGCACCAGTATTGGTCATACCAGACATACACAAAAATTTTGAAGTATATTGCGATGCGTCCAGGAAAGGTCTTGGATGTGTACTGATGCAAGGAGGTAAAGTAGTCGCTTATGCTTCAAGAGAGCTCCGACGACATGAAGAAAATTATCCTACCCATGACATGGAATTGGCAGCAGTTATACATGCACTCAAGGAGTGGCGTCATTTTCTGCTTGGAAATCGTTGTGAAATATATACGGACCATAAAAGTCTCAAATATATTTTCACACAGCCGGAACTCAATTTGCGACAACGACGCTGGTTGGAATTAGTGAAGGACTATGATGTTGGTATTCACTACCATCCAGGCAAGGCGAATGTCGTAGCAGATGCTCTCAGCCGAAACCCAAGCTCAAGCAACGGCAGTCTGCAAAATTTGAGACCTGAATTTAAGCGGGAGTTTGCCAAGCTCAACATGATTTTAGTCACCGAAGGTACTGTGGCAAATTTCGAAATTCAGCCCACCTTGATGGAGCAAATCAAAGAAGCTCAGCATGGACATCCTAGCATCGAAGGCATAAAAAGAAAAGTAAGTATGGGCAAGGCCTCAGAATTTGTCGTGGATGACAAGGGAATATTATGGTACGGAGACAGGCTATGCGTACCAAATATAGAGGACCTCAAACAACAAATTTTAGTTGAAGCCCACACCGCTCCATATTCAATCCACCCAGGAGGAACCAAAATGTACAAAGACATACAGGAAAAATTTTGGTGGCACGGTATGAAAAGGGATATAGCCTCTTTCATCGTATGTTGTGATTCATGTCAGCGCATTAAAGCCGAGCACTAGAAACCAGCAGGTTTATTACAGCCAAATAAAATACCCGAATGGAAGTGGGATGAAATTGGAATGGATTTTATTGTCGGGCTACCCCGGTCACGACACGGAAATGATGCCATATGGGTCATCACCGACAGGTTAACCAAAGTGGCACATTTTATTCCAGTCAAAACCACCCACACCACACAGAAGCTGGCCAGACTTTATCTCAACCGTATTGTTTGTTTACATGGAGTTCCAAAGACTATAATATCTGACAGAGGCACTCAGTTCGTCTCCAGATTTTGGGATCATCTACAACAAGCTCTGGGAACTCAACTAGTATTCAGTACAGCATACCACCCCCAGACTGGAGGACAGACTGAACGTGTGAACCAAATTCTAGAGGACATGCTAAGAGCATGTGTTCTCACTTATGGAACCAGTTGGGAAGAAAGCTTACCATACGCCGAATTCGCGTACAACAACAGTTACCAAGCCAGTCTACAAATGGCACCTTTTGAAGCCATGTACGGGCGGAGATGCCGTACTCCGTTAAATTGGTCAGAGACAGGGGACAGTCGTATCTTCGGCCTAGACATGCTCATGGAGGCCGAGGAGAAAGTCAAGCAAATTCGGGATCGACTCAAGACAGCACAGAGCCGACAAAAGAGTTATTATGATCAAAAACATCGTGAAGTCAGTTTTGAACCTGGTGATTACGTGTACCTACGAGTATCCCCGATGAGGGGTCTGCAAAGATTCAAGGTCAAAGGAAAACTGGCACCACGATTTATTGGACCTTTCCGCATACTTGCACGAAGAGGCATAGTAGCCTACCAGCTAGACCTACCAGCAGAACTGTCAGACGTACATGACGTATTTCACATCTCACAATTAAGGAAATGTGTGAGCAATCCAGCGAAGCGTGTATCTCATGAGAGTATTGACGTTCAACCAGATCTCACATACCGGGAACGTCTAATAAAAATATTGGAAGAGTCTGAAAGAAGGACCCGTCAGAATATAATCAAGTTTTTCAAGGTTCAATGGAGCAAACACACTGAGGATGAAGCAACCTGGGAAAGGGAGGATTTCCTTCGGGCAGAGCACCCACATCTATTTGAGGATCAGCTGAAATCTCGGGGACGAGATTTTTCCTAAGGGGGTAGGTGTTGTAACACCCCAAAAATTTTAATTTGGTTTTTGCCAGCAAATTCTTATTTTGGTTTTGGAGGAGGTCATTTGAATTTATTTTTTCCAAGAGAACCTCCTTCTAAATAAATTTTGATGACAATTCTTTTTGAGACCTTTCTCAAAAGTTTGGTTCTGGTCTTAAGGGTTTTTCATCTTGTGATTGTGTCAACACAATTACTCTTGGATTCTTTTACTTTTTCTTTTATTAAAAGAATTCTTTTATTTGGATTTATTCCTTTCTTTTTAAAAAAGAATCCTATGTCACTCCTTTGCCATAATCTTTCCTAAAGATCTTTCTTCCAAAATCTATCCTATCCACTTTGGATCAAGTCAAGCATCCAATTCCAGCAAGTTTCAACCTATTTTTGATTTTTATTCTATTTAATTCCTTCTCAATTCTTTTTCTGTCTTTTTCCTGGACTCCTTTGATTTACAAAGGAAGTACCAGATTTCTTTGATCTTTGACCCCAAGAAAATTTCCCCAGCTTCTCCTTAGAACCCTCAACCTAGATCACCAAAAATCTCCTGGTCCACAGTTCAAAAATTTCAAAATCTGGTTGCTGCAAGTTTGGACCAGATTTGCAAATTTGGATGGAATTCATATTTTCTTTCTTCCAAAAATTCTGACAAACATCAGGGAGCCTCTAGATGCATCAAGAGACCCCCTCACCAAGTTTCAGCTCCAGATAAATTTCCCTCGTGCCAAAATCATTTCATCGAGCAGGTGCAGTGCACTGTTCCTGTCAGTTTCAGAAATTCAGAAAGTTCAGAGAAGAGGGCAGTGTCGTATTCGTCAGTGAGCTTCGTCAATCTCGCCAGTTCCTCGCTTGGCCTCTTGCTCGCTGTTGCTCCTCCTTATCCACGCGCCGCACGATCGGTTGGCTGGACGTGGGCGTCGGTGGTGAGTCGTCCCATCGTCTCCGGCGAGTACCGCGGCGACAGAACCTCCCGCTGCGGCCGCCAGAGAGGTGCAGCGAAGATCGCCGCAATCCAGCACCGCCCAAACCTCCAGGAGCTTCCGCGTGGCCATCTTATCTTCAGAGCGCGCTAAGGGACACTCGCCGTGGCCTGGGAGGCGCAGAGCACGCTCCCTGCCGCCGACGAGCCCGTGAGGCCGTTCCGTTCAATTCCCGAGCACCAGGCCAAATTAGGCCGAGCTAATGCATTGAATGGAACCTAGGGTCGAATCCGAAGCTGCCGACATCTGCAAACCGCCTGCTAAGCCACTGCCTCGCCGTAATCGCTCGCCGGACTTATCCCGTTCTCGGGCACCCCCTCGATTCCGGCTATAAATAGAGCCCCAGCCCCTCCACTCGCTCCAGCACACCTCCTCCTACTCCCATAGCCCCGCCAAGCTCACCAGAGGGACTCGGGGAAGTCTTCTTCTCCGACTCCGGCCGCCCCGATCCGCCTCGGGCTCCCGGTCGATTCGCTCAGGTCAGTGCATCCCCGCCGCCCAAAACTTGCCAGTAGTAATATTTTCCACCGCCCATTCTAACCCGCGCGTCAATTCGGTGAAAGCAGACCTCTCCGTCGAGATCCAACTTCACCCGACGCCGCCGTCCGCCGG
Organism: Elymus sibiricus; assembly: GCA_039707655.1. Lineage (NCBI taxonomy): Eukaryota > Viridiplantae > Streptophyta > Magnoliopsida > Poales > Poaceae > Elymus > Elymus sibiricus. Next base: position 214,832,026 of record CM077667.1, read on the forward strand.
AGAGGAGCAGGTCGTCGCCGTGGTGCTTCCCGTCGACTCCTTCCACTTCTCACCGACGCGGTCCATTCCCCTGAGCACGCCGGTACCCTTCTTTCCCTCTAGCTCGCCGTGGTTCGTCGCCGGCGATCGCCGTAAGCTCTCTGGCACCGGCGAGCTGTTTTCAAACCTGACAGGTGGACCCCCCCTGTCAGCCTCTCTTCTTTTTTTCGAACCGTTTTCTGTTGGCGTATTCGGGCAGAGTACGTTTTCTCTTTGAGCTGGCGTAGTTTCCCCGAAACGTTTTCTGTTCTTTTCAATCTAGCCCCTGGGAAACTTTCTGTTTATAACAGATTAGTCCCTGGATTTGTTTTCTTTATAACTTTTAAACTAAAACTGATTTTGAGTTGATTCTTTTTCTGTCACCTTTATTTTTCTGTCTAGTTTTTTATGGTATTTTTTTGAAAAATATTTGGAACAAATTTTTGTCACGCGCGGTATTTACGTTAGAATTCGTATATGTGATTTTGTAGATACCGAGGAAGGAGACGGTGCCGTCAACTTCACCGAGTTAGACTCTGACTACTCCGAACCAGGCAAGCATGTTTGAACCTTTGATATGACGAGTGTTTTGCATGTTTGCTTGCATGATGTTTTGCATGACATGGTTATGGAAGTATTTGAAATACGTTTTATTTCATACATGATGGGTTACAAGTGAGCCACAAAACTTGATGAGATATGAGGCAACCTAGTCATGTTGTGGCATGATAGGTTGTACGCCGGTATTGTTGGAGCATGCCGGTATTAACAAAGAAAATTGTTTAAACTCCAGTGTTGACATAGATCGAGTCTTGTCCCCGTTCACCTTCTTTTCGTGCTACCACATGTTTTCTGCAAAGAATACGGTTTAGTAAGTTGCAAACCTCTTTCCATGTACACACCAAATAGAGGGGCCGTGATGAAGGTACCATGGCCCTGGATAAAGCCAGTCATCCGGTCAGGGGGCATGGGTGTTTCCGGTTGGACCGAGAGGGGGGCACCCCTTAGAGCGCGCGATATAAATTTGATCCCATGCTATTCGAGGTAGTGGCCTCCCCGTCTTAAGGTTTTTCTGGAACGTTGCCTAGGGTGATTCCTGGCAGCGGGATGAAAAATGGGTGTGTACTGGTCAGATGTGTTTTCTTCTAAAATACCGTAGACGGAACTAGTCCTTTGTGACTACTGAAATCCGTTGGTTGTGGGTAAAGAGTACAACCTCTGCAGAGTCAAAACTATTCGAGTAGCCGTGTCCACGGTCAAGGACGTTGGTTGACAGGTCAAGTGTCGGTCTCAGTGTCAGTCTCTGGAGAACTAATATGTTAAACAACAGAAGTGAATTTTGCTGAATATTATTCTTGTGGATGGACTAACCTGTTTATTATTATGATATGCCGAGTATTACTTGGGATGGTGTTACCTCCTGGATTACTCATATTTTTAATGATACTGATATAAGCCCTTTCTGTGATGTCGCTCAGACGTCCGACTGTGGCATGCTTGTCATTTACTTTTCAATATAAGCCCTTTCTGTGATGTCGCTCAGACGTCCGACTGTGGCATGCTTGTCATTTACTTTTCAATATAAGCCCTTTCTGTGATGTCGCTCAGACGTCCGACTGTGGCATGCTTGTCATTTACTTTTCAATATAAGCCCTTTCTGTGATGTCGCTCAGACGTCCGACTGTGGCATGCTTGTCATTTACTTTTCAATATAAGCCCTTTCTGTGATGTCGCTCAGACGTCCGACTGTGGCATGCTTGTCATTTACTTTTCAATATAAGCCCTTTCTGTGATGTCGCTCAGACGTCCGACTGTGGCATGCTTGTCATTTACTTTTCAATATAAGCCCTTTATGTGATGTCGCTCAGACGTCCGACTGCGGCATGCTCGTCAGTTATTTTTATTTTGACATAAGCCCTTTATGTGGTGTCGCACCGACGCCCGACTGAGGCACGTCTTCTATTTTTTTTTACCTATCGAGGCGTCGCTTTAGACACCCGATCGGTCTTCTTCTTACTTTATTGGGATTTCGGGAGGACTACCGCCCGACTTCCTTTCTTTATTTTTACTGTGCAAATTTTAAATAACTGTGTGTGTATTATAAATCCTGCTCATGTGCATCATGCTTGCATTTGTTATATCTTATGTCCAAACTGTTTCCGAGTACATTCAAAGTACTCACTGGCTTGTCCCTGGCTATTGTTTTGGCCAGATGTTGACGAAGGCGATCTTATGGATGAAGAGTACGATAGCGAGTCCGACGCCTAGAGGAGTCCTAGTCAGTCTCTTGCGATCCTGGAGTTTGTCACTTGTATTATATACGCTTTCGCTACCCAAATAAATCATCAAGCCTCACCCCGATGCTTGATGAGCTGTAAGATATGAGAGTTATGTCACCCACTCCGCTGTGACATACCCACCACTCTTTTTATTTTTACGAGTCAATAGTTATGCCACCACATCCATTGTGACATATCCGCCATTATGTGTAATATTGGCGTGCTTGTAATAAATTGTTGAGCAAGCCTCAGCTCAACCCTGTAATATATTCAGTACTACTGGACTTTTGTATCAAGGATTTGTCTACCAGTAAGAAGGATTTTCTGTACTGGCCGGACTATCAGGACGGTTTTTCAATAAAGGTTTTGTTGGAAAACCGGCCCTGACATAAATCCGCGTGTTGGTCTTCTTCCATGCGATTGAGTGAGTTTGATTCGGCAAGACTTTGGAGCTATGAGCTTGAGGCCGAAGCTGGTGGGGATCTTCACACACGCCCCTGAGTTCGAACCTCTTTGGGTTTTGCGGAGCCCAAAATCCAACATGTGTCCATCATATTCCTTATGGCCACCGGGAGGATTTGTGTCAAAATTACGTGGCAATCATGTGACTTCATGTGAAACAACTTCTTTTTAGCCAAGCTGTCATCCACGAGACTTTTGATGTTTGCGGAGTAGGAAGAGGGTGTCTTAATTGACAACAAAAAGTCAAAGAACTCTTTTGCTTCTGCTGTAGTGAAATTGTAACTCTGGTGTTGGTGGAGCAATTTGTCATCATCTTCTGCTTCATTCATGTGTTCTCATTGATCACCAAGCATATCGAGTCGTGCACCATCACCATCCTTTCTTTTGCCTTTAATCTTGAGCAGAGTACCAAGGATGCTTTCATAGACATTCTTCTCTACGTGCATGACATCAATGCAGTGACGTATATACACTTAGGAACTCCCAGTAAGGTAATTCCTAGAACACTGGTTTCTTCTTAAATACTAGGTCCTTGGGTGTTATTTTTTACGTCGAACCGGATCCCTTGCCAAGCACAACTTCAATTTTTTTAACCATGTTGTGGACTACTTTCCCATCATAGGGACTTGGGCCCGTTCCTTTCTCTACCGTACCATCAAATTCAGCTGTCATTTTTCGGTAAGGGTGACTTTTCCTTAAGAACCGACGATGATGCAAATACACGGTTTTGCGTGAGTTGGAAAGAAATCTACTCATTGTCCTATCCATGCATGTGACACATCCTACTGGTCCCTTTGTTTTCTGCCCCAAACTGTTGCCTAATGCCGGCATATCTTGAATGGTGTGCACCAGCAACGCATGTAGCCAGAAAACCTCCTTTGCGCAGGCATCATAATAGTTCACACCAGGCTCCCACAATGTCTACAGTTCTTCTACCAGTAGCTGAAAGTAAATGTCGATATCATTTCTAGGTTGCTTCGGGCCTTGGATAATCATCGACATCATGATGTATTTTTCTTCATACACAACCAAGGAGGAAGGTTATATATGCACAGAAGCACTGGCCAAGTGTTGTGTTTGGTGTTCATATCGCCAAATGGATTAAATCCATCAGTACACTCCCCTAGCCATATATTTCTAGGATCCTTTGCAAAATCTTTAAACATGTCTGTGATTTCTTCCCACTGAGCCCCATCTTTCGGGTGTCTCATATATTTATCCGCAGTTCGCTCATCATGATGCCACCGCAACCTCTTTGTCTCTCTAGGGTTTGCAAACAAACGCTTCAACCTTGGAATTATAGGCAAGTAACAAACAACCTTGAACGGGATTCCTATCTCGATCTCTTCGTCCATTTTGTACTTGTCCTTTGCTCTCCTGCGCTTGTGTCATGCGTGCTTGCATATGCGACATGAACGCAAATCTTTGTAGTCACCGCGGTACAACATACAATCATTCACACAAGCGTGTATCTTCTGGACTTCAAGTTCCAATGGGCAAACAACTTTCTTTGCTTCGTTCGTGCTTTTGGGGAGCACATTATCTTCTGGAAGAATTTCTTTGAAAAGACTCAACAACTCTGTGAAGGCCTTGTTTGATAGACCGCTTTGTGCTTTAAATCTGAGAAATGCCAGTGTGACACTCAACTTGGAATATTTATTTTTGCAACCTGCATACAAGTCTTCCTTGGAGGCCGCAGCAATGCTTGGCAGCTCCTTGTACCCGGCTAGATCGTTATCTAGGCCCTGGAAATCTGCAATCATAGCAGCAAAATCTGGCATATCATCAAGGTCGGTGTTTTCTGCTTCACACTGGTTTTTCTTTGTGTTTTTTGGCATGCCAGTCTTCTGTGTGTAGCTTGATGTCTGAGCCCCGAGGTTAAATTCAACACCCATGTGACTCTGGTCGGGGTTTGGCACCTCGCCGACATGCAGGTTATTACCTTCATCCATAACCGGCTCTTCATCGTGTTTAGTCCATCTTGTGTATCCACCCATGAATCCCCTTTTGTATAAGTGTAACTCGACCTCATCAATTGGAAATGACACCGTATTGGTACAATCCTTGCATGGACAGAGGAGGTAATATTCTTTGCAAATTATCTTCTTTCTCCGTTCAGCCAAAGCCATGAACTCCATCACGCCATCCCTATACCTTGAGCTTGTCCGATCCCCCATCCATTTAGATCGTTCCATCTGCACACGTTGCATCCTTAATGGATGCACAAAGAGGGGTGAATAAATCACAAGATTTTATTTTCAAAATTTATGGAGGGCGCTGCATAATGTTATCCAGTCATACAATGACACTAATCAACCAGTCAATTTACAGACATCATCAGTAGTGCCCTTATATGAACTTAATACCGTATTTAGGCCACTCAAGGAAAAGAATACCTTAATTAATTAGCAGCCTCACGGCGAGACAGCAAGGTCGAGGAGGAGAGCTTAGCGGGGCACCTGCCTAAAGTCCGGGCTCCACTATCCCGCCTACGACCCCGAGGGACGTGTTCCAGTCACGCCGGCGCCGACCACGAGGATTAAGCTCCTCCTATATCTGCTACCACCGACCAAGGATTGACCTCCTATCATGCCGCCATCGCCGATCGACCGAGGATGGACTTCCTATAACGCCGACGACCGATCGAGGATTGACTTCCTATCCGGTAGCCGTTGCCTCGGTCGCCGCCGACATCTCTATCAGCATAACATTTTTTGGGGCTTTCCAGAGAGCGGCTGTTTACCGCACCCATATGTACCGGGAAGCACATCACAAACGCTCATGTTACGGGAACCGTGTATCACGCACCATCTCACACGATTTGGTTAGGAAAACCGTGTGCCGTATACAACAGAATGCCATAAATAGTTCCCTCCCCATTATCATCAGGTCCCCATAGTTTCCCCGTCTTCCCCAAATCCCTAAATAGCTTCCAAATCCCTAGCGCCCAAATTCCCTAGCATGGCTCTAACATTGGGGGAATGCGGACGAGTGGTGCTGATGGTTTCAGTGCGGCTGCACCGGTTCGTACAGTCGCTCTTGGCAGCGCCGCCACGATGGCGGTCACCGCCGAGGACTTGCCTAAGGTCACCAGGAGGCCGGTGTACTACGGATCCGAATCGTCTTGTCAGGTCGCAATCATTCCTCATCTTTTTAGCATGTCCAAAGCAAGCAGCTCACTCAATCCTTCCTGAATTGGAAACCCCCCCCCACACACACACACACAGGAAATCGATCAAATTCCGGATCTAGAGTATGGATCCAGCAGACTCCCGCAACATGAGTTCGATTCCGAGTTTTGCGCCACCGAGAAGTACCAAAAGCTGAGTTGTGTGCACGGACACACTCCCGCTCAACGTGTATGCATGGAGGGATTTGACATTGGCAGACGGTTTCTCGGTTGCCCCTTAGAGGTTAGTGATAAGTTCATCCCGTAAGTTCAGTTAATGCCCCCACTCATCCTGATTATTTAACATTCGCAGGGATATGAGGCTTGTGCCTTCGTTAACTGGTTGGATGATAAATGGCATGGAAGGGCTCAGAGTGTTATCACCAAGCTTGTAGAAGATAAAGTAAAGCTGAATAAGAAACTAACTAATCTGGAGTGTACAATCACTACGATGAAGCAAGAAAGAATCAATCACAGGAAATAGATGAAAGCAAGAGACAAGAAGGAACTAGCATGTGTAGTTGTAGTTGCCGCATTAGCCATCTTCTATGTGCTGTTTGCAATGATCATTAGGGGTTTCGTTTGATTGTTAATGGCTATCAATAAGCAGAGCTCATCTCTATTGCTTACCAATTGTCCTATGTTAAATGCTTGTTTCACACCCGTTGTGTTTCATATAAGCGTGTGGGTAGTTAAACAATGCATCTAGCGAACCGTGTGAACTGCTAAAATGTACACATGTGAAACAGTTGGCATATTACACATTTGGACGCTCCAATCCGTGCGCGTAATTATCACATTGAGAACTGCACAATAGCGGGAATTTAGAGCGACGGGCCGGGTACACACAATTGCAGTTGATTATATCGGAATTCTAACCGCCTGCCAAGGCGCTGATGACCCACAAGTATAGGGGATCAATCGTAGTGCTTTCGATAAGCAAGAGTGTCGAACCCAACGAGGAGCAGAAGGAAATGACAAGCGGTTTTCAGCAAGGTAATTTCTGCAAGCACTGAAACTATAGGTAATAGATAGTTTGATAGCAAGATAATTGGTAACAAGCAAGTAACGGTAACGGTAAACAAGGTGCAGCAAGGTAGCCCAATCCTTTTGAGGCAAAGGACAGGCCAGAACAATCTCTAGTAATAGGCAAAGTGTTCTTGAGGGTACACGGGAATTTCATCTAGTCACTTTTATCATGTTGGTTTGATTCGTGTTCGCTACTTTGATAATTTGATATGTGGGTGGACCGGTTCTTGGCTGCTGTTCTTACTTGAACAACCTCAAACTTATGATTAACCCCATCGCAAGCATCCGCAACTACGAGAAAAGTATTAAGATAAAATCTAACCATAGCATTAAACGTTTGGATCCAAATCAGCCCCTTACGAAGTAGCGCATAAACTAGGGTTTAAGCTTCTGTCACTCTAGCAACCCATCATCTAATAACTACTCCACAATGCATTCCCTTAGGCCCATGAATGGTGAAGTGTCATGTAGTCGACGTTCACATGACACCACTAAGGGAATCACAACATACATATCATCAAAATATCGAACACATATCAAATTCACATGATTACTCGCAACATGACTTCTCCCGTGACCTCAAGAACAAAGGTAACTACTCACAAATAATAATCATGCTCAAGATCAGAGGGGTATTAAATAGCATAATGGATCTGAACATATAATCTTCCACCAAATAAACCATATAGTAATCAACTACGCAAGGTAATCAACACTACTAGTCACCCACAGGTACCAATCTGAGGTTCCGGTACAAAGATTGAACACAAGAGATGAACTAGGGTTTGAGAGGAGATGGTGCTATTGAAGATGTTGATGAACATTGGCCTCCCAAAGATGAGAGGGGTGTTGGTGATGACGATGGCTTCGATTCCCCCCTCTGGGAGGGAAGTTCCCCCGGCGGAATCGCTCCGCCGGAAGGCAAAAGTGCTCCTGCCCAAGTTCCGCCTCGAGGCGGCGGCGCTTCATCCCGAAAGTCCTCCTCTAATTTTTTCTAGGTCAAATGTGACTACATACCAGAAGATGGGCTCCGGAGGTGGGCCGAGGTGGCCACGATACACCAGGGCGCGCCCTGGTGGGTTATGCCCACCTGGCTGGGCCCCTCCAGTAGTTTTCTGCTCTAATATTTTTTATTAAATGCAAAAATAATCTCCGTAAAATTTCAGCTTCATTGGAGTTGTGCAGAATATGTATCTCTGATGTGCTTTTCTTAGGTCCAGAATTCCAGTTGCCGGTATTCTCCCTCTTTGTGTAAACCTTGCATATTATGAGAGAAAAGGCATTAGAATCACTCCCCAAAGCATTATTATTCAACAAAACAAAGTAAATAACAGTAGGAAATCATGATGCAAAATGGCTGTATCAGGCGCCAATAGAATCCATCAATCCCCCGCGTCAATTGCCATTCCTCTTTTCTTCACACCACGCTTCAGTTGCCACCATCTTCATTGTCCCGGCCGGCCACTCTACACTTCCACACACTCTGCAATCTCGCATTCTCGCCGGTTGTTTAGGTAGCGCAGCAATGTCGAGCGAAAGCGAGGACGACAGTTTCGCCAGTCTGGCCCCCGATGTGGGTCAACCTCAGAATCATCGTGCTTGTCTTCCAGCATGAGTCCGGTGTCAATCCTTGACCTCCATTTTATCCGGCTCATGGAAGCGATGCCATCGTCGGAGTCATCGGACGATGACCATACAGACGAGGAGCCCCCGAAGGACGAAGAAGATGACAACGATGAGGAGGAGGAGGAATGGTCGAACAAGGAGGACAACGACGAGGAGCCGCCGAAGGACGAAGAAGACGACGACGATGAGGAGGAGGAGGAATGGTCGAACAAGGAGGACATGACTTCTCCCGTGACCTCAAGAACAAAGGTAACTACTCACAAATAATAATCATGCTCAAGATCAGAGGGGTATTAAATAGCATAATGGATCTGAACATATAATCTTTCACCAAATAAACCATATAGTAATCAATTACGCAAGGTAATCAACACTACTAGTCACCCACAGGTACCAATCTGAGATTCCGGTACAAAGATTGAACACAAGAGATGAACTAGGGTTTGAGAGGAGATAGTGATGTTGATGAAGATTGGCCTCCCAAAGATGAGAGTGGTGTTGGTGATGACGATGGCTTCGATTTCCCCCTCTGGGAGGGAAGTTCCCCCGGCGGAATCGCTCCGCCGGAGGGAAAAAGTGCTCCTGCCCAAGTTCCGCCTTGAGGCGGCGGCGCTTCGTCCCGAAAGTCCTCCTCTGATTTTTTTCTAGGTCAAATGTGACTATATATCCGAAGATGGGCTCCGGAGGTGGGCCGAGGTGGCCACGATACACCAGGGCGCGCCCTGGTGGGTTGTGCCCACCTGGCTGGCCCCCTCCGGTAGTTTTCTGCTCAAGTATTTTTTATTAAATGGAAAAATAATCTCCGTAAAATTTCTGCTTCATTGGAGTTGTGCAGAATAGGTATCTCTGATGTGCTTTTATTAGGTCTAGAATTCCAGCTGCCGGTATTCTCCCTCTTTGTGTAAACCTTGCCACTACAGGAATCAGCTGCTTTGCCGTCTGCCATAGCAGACGGCAAAGGCATGCTTGGCGGACGGCAAAGGCTTTGCCGTCAGCCAGCAGACGGCAAACACTCCGGCTGAACGGCTGCCGGCAAAGGCCACTTTGCCGTCTGCTAGCAGACGGCAAAGAACTTTGCTTCTTTGTCGTCTGCTAGCAGACGGCAAAGCCTCTGGACGGCAGAGAAAAGGTACCAGCCCCGTTAGGGGGCTAACGGCGCTCTTTGCCGTCTGCTGACAGACGGCAAAGACCTTTGCTTCTTTGTCATCTGCCAGCAGACAGCAAAGAGGCCAAATAGGCCAGCCCAGGTTGCACAGGCTGCTGCCACATGGCCACTTTGCCTTCTGCTGGCAGACGGCAAAGAGCTTTGCCGTCTGCTGGCAGACGGCAAAGTGGCTATATAGCCCCTGTTTTTTCTGTTTTTTCTTATATCAATTCATTTTCACAGAAATTCAAACACATATATATATATTCCGAATCACATAATAAGGCAAACATTATGTCTTATCCACCACATATATATTGCATAGGGTAAACATCAAACATAGTTTCACCATGTTCATCCATAATAAGGCAAACATCAAACATAGTTTCACCATGTTCATCCATAATAAGGCAAACATCAAACATCCAATACATATATATTGCTGTCTCCGCGCCGCGTGTGTTTGCCATCTCTAAATGGCAACAGGTCCAGGTTGTGGTCATCAGCCTTCTTCATGCCATCAGCATGATCACCATTGCCTCCTGCACCCCGTCATCATCAGGCTGATTTGCTGCTGCTGCTGCTCGTCCTCGTACTCCATCTGCATGGACAAGAGCAAGTTAGTTGAATGGCATGCACGATAAAACTGCAAGGCATATATATTCATCTACATTAATTCTACTATAGTACAGATTTTGCATGGATGGGTTTGACTTCAACAGAGACTGAAAGAAGAGCATTTTCATCCAGGTCAACGACCAGAAGAAGGAAAAAGAATGGAATATTCATTCATGATCGACTATTTAAATATAACAGCTGTAAACACAGGCAGGCCAGAGGAGTCAAACAAAAAATACAAATGAGTGGATACAACACATAAGAGATGAGTGGCCAGGACAGTCCAATAAAGCGGCTGCCAGAGGAGTCACACAAAAAAAATACAAATGAAACAATGGGGACTGTGAATGCAATCTGAACCTAGAAAAATAGATTTCTAACCAAACGGGCCTGAAGGGAAGACGTCAAAGAAATTTGCACAGAACATGCATTTGAGCATTGTTCAACAATTGAAGCCATCAATCATACTTTGTAAGATATTACTGTGTAATCATTCAACAGCCAAACCAACAACCAACAAAACAGCAGGCATGAAGATCATGGTCACTATAACTGAAAACTGAAGTAGAACCCAATGAGAATACTCAAGAGATGAAAAACAAACATTCTAAATATATGTTAATCTGTTCACCATTTCTGTTCTAAAGTGACACTTGCAAAAAGCAAACATTCCGGAAATGATACCGGAGTAGGGACAGATAACTAGGGTCCTCTCGTGGAGTAGGGACTGATACCTGGGTGCCCGTATATGGATAACTTGTGGAAAACTTATGAAAACATAGTTATGCTGACGACAAGGTTATCAATTTCGTAGTGGACGAATACAAAGATCCTAATAACTAATAACAGAGCACCTTATCTTGATGTCTCTGCTACATATTTTGTCGGAACCAGAATGAACTATACCATTATCTGGCTGGTCACAAAAGTCTGTAGCAACTGTAAAAATTTTGGCCAGTCAATCCAAACAAATCAAGGAGGCAATGATCAACAAACTCTATCCTCAAATGCATCCAAACAAGGGATGTACACAAGAGGCAGATTGAACAGGAGTTGTGCAAAGGAAGGGCCCATATCAATGTAAATTTGTGTGCACCAAACCTGACAAAAGTATCAGAAGTTTAGAAGCCTCAGACAAGGCAAAGCATCTCTCCCTATTCCTATTTAATTTTCGAATATCCCCTACATGGTTGGCTGCTAGCTGATTGAATGGACAAAAGGCGTCTTACATGAGTTGCTGCTCTGAGCAAAACTGTTGTGTTTCGCTTGATCAAACAAGATACAGTCCAAACCTCTTTTGTACAAATGACTTGGTGTAACTGCTATCAAATAATCATATCTACCTGTTCAAAAGAAACTAACCAAAGAGAAGCATCCAAACTAACAAAATTAATGTAATACCCAACAAAGTAAACATAAACTCATGTGAGAGGCCATGCACTCACACTCATGTATGACAAAGTTTCTCAATAACCTACTGACTTCATTGGAGAGATGATAAAAGTGACAGCCACAGTACAGTCAACAAAATTATCACACTTGAGAGAACATAAATGGCATTATGATTCATGGCTGACATTATGACTTGAAAGCAACAGCCTCTCAACTAAAGAAAACTAGAATTGCAGGAAAAAGAAGAGATGTTTTGAATTCCTGAAATCTATACGTAAATTTATTGGTCTATTTAAAGTCTGGGTACTCGTCCTCCTGGTTGTCGTCGCCGTCGAGGTACTCGTCCTCTCGTCGTCGTCCTACTGCTGCTCCAAATCGAAGCACACATGCATCATACATACATACATACAGGACCAAATATGATTTGAAATAGATAGAACCAAAGTGCAACTAGCCTAGTATATACATGACCTCATCAGGAACCAGAGTTATATAACAAGTAGTCCTACACAAGAACCTACAGTCCGATGGCATCAAGCACTAAACCAAACCTCATCACACACCCACCCACCTAGTTTGGTTTCACAACCAGCAGCATAGATGGGAGTATACATACATATACACATTGTACGTTGTTGGGACTTGCGTGAGGCATGTGATTTCTTAGCCGCGACTCACCAAGAGCGTTTACTCTTAGATGTTTAAATTACGCAAAGTGCATATCCTGACCCCAAGACCGTGGCAATTATATCAAGATTTGACTATTTATAAGAGAAAAAATAGTATCATCCAAAAGATCAAACTGATATTGTGAGATTTATAATGAAAACATAATTATAAAATGTAGTTATTTGTATGTGAGGCAATATGTTTTCACGAGAATTGATGTTCAAAGAATCATCCTGAAAATGACACCAATTTCCTAAAAAAAACTACATATACTGGATTGGATGAAATCATAACCAATCTGAAATATATTAGTTTTCACTATTTTTTTTAGGAGTTCCATATCTTCTGACTTGTACTCAAACATGCAAGAATCTGAATTGAACAGCCTGATTTCACAAACATGGAAGAATGTGGTGGAGAGGAGAGGAGAGGTCGAACCTCGGAGATCCTAGGCGTCGCCGCCGGGGAGGAGGCGCCGCCACAGCACGCCGGTCGTGGACCTTGGCTGCCGTTGCGTGGTGGTGGATAAGGCCCTCCTCTGCCGCTGCCTTGTGGTGGAGAAGCGGCGTCCAGCAGGCGCAGCCGCGTGAGGAGCCATGCGAGGAGGCGTAGAGGACCGCCGGAGGCACGCCGGCGGCGGAGACGAGGCCGCGCACCAAACCCTAGCCACGGAGGGATGGGTTGGGCGCGAGCATTCGAGGGGGGAGGGACGGATCTGGCCGGAGGAATCGACGCAGCGGGGCGGGGTGAGCTCGGTAGCGTGCTCCGCGCCGACCATGGCCGCCGGAGATCGCCGGAATAAGGTCGGTGGCGGTGGAGGCGGCGGCGGTGGCTAACCCTAGGGTGCGGGAGAGCAGAGAGGAGATGCGGGTGCGGGTGCGGGGGCAGTGGGTTCAACGCGGCCGGGTGGGGATTTTTGCCGTGGGCCAGGTGGGGATTTTCTTTTTATTTATTTTCTTACCACTTTGCCGTCTGCCAGCAGACGGCAAAGAATCTTTGCCGTCTGCTGGCAGACGGCAAAGAGGTGGGGCTGGTTTGCCGTTACAGCGCTGGCGTCCACTGGACCCCACCCACCTCTTTGCCGTCTGCCAGCAGACGGCAAAGATTCTTTGCCATCTGCTGGCAGACGGCAAAGAGGTGGGGCTCGCGGGCCGTTACAGCGCTGGCGTCCACTGGACCCCACCCACCTCTTTGCCGTCTGCCAGCAGATGGCAAAGATTCTTTGCCATCTGCTGGCAGACGACAAAGAGGTGGCTGATGGCAACCAGGTTCTTTGTCATCAGCCAGCTCTTTGCCGTCTGCTTTCCCAAAGCAGACGGCAAAGAGCCTCTTTGCCGTCTGCCAGCAGACGGCAAAGAGCTGGCAGATGGCAAAGTAGCAGATTCCAGTAGTGTGCATATTATGAGAGAAAAGGCATTAGAATAACTCCCCAAAGCATTATTATTCAACAAAACAAAGTAAATAACAGTAGGGAATCATGATGCAAAGTGGACGTATCAACTCCCCCAAGCTTAGACCTCGCTTGTCCTCAAGCGAAAGCCGATATCGAAAAGCATGTCCACATGGTTTGAGAGAGAGGTGTCGATAAAAACAAAATACGGACATAGAAGCATCATGCTTATTAATATAACAGCAACAAACTCTAATACAAAATTTATTTCAATACATTTTTATCTTATAGCTTCTCATGAACAAGTAACAATTCATCACAACATAGAAGTATAAAGCATAAACCTTATTGAAGACCAACAAACTGTGTTCTCAGTCAACTTTGCAACTACAATTCATCATATTTTCAGGAAGGGTCTCATGTAGGAGCCTTTTGGCAAGTCCACATACTCAACCATCATTTAGTATTCTATGATTGCTAACACTCACGGCATACCCATGAACAAAAAGTTTCAACCGGACACATAAGAAGATAGGGGCTTATAGTTTCGCCTCCCAACGCATTCACCTAATGGGTGATGTCAACAATAATAACTCATGCACACTTATATCCAACTGGATATATGTGCCTAGATCTTTCCTCACCACCTGATGATTGCAAAAAGAAAAAGTAAAAAGGAATAGAGAAGAATACTTTGACTCTTGCATAAAAGTAAATACATAAACGTAAAAGATAGGCCCTTCGCAGAGGGAAGCAGAGGTTGTCATGTGCTTATTGGTTTGTATGCCCAATCCCTTAATGCAAAAGAATGTCACGCTACATTGCACCCTATGATAGCAACCTTTATTATGCAGTCCGTCGCTTTTATTACTTTGCCATCATAAGTTCGTATAGCGCTCAATTTTCTCTTACACTAATTGATCAAACACTTTTAGAAGCAATTTTTATTGCATTATTGCACCGATGACAACATACTTGAAGGATCTTTCTCGGTCCATAGGTAGGTATGGTGGACACTCAAAGAATGAATTTGGGTTTCGGGTTTTTGGATGCACAAGTAGTATCTCTACTTAGTGCGGAATTTTGGCTAGCAAAGATATTGAGCAAGCACCACATGTTGAAGGATCTATGACAATATAACTTCTATGTGGATATGAACAAACATAAATCATTACGTTGTCTTCCTTGTCCAACGTCAACAATTTTGACATATAATATTTGATGGGGGCTCACAATCATAAAAGATGTCCAAGATGTTGTATTTGCATGTGAATCTTATCTTCCCTTATTAATTCTTTCATGAATTGCATCATTGACCAATGCTATGTTTGTCAATCCCCAATAAATTTTACTACTTGTACTTTTCCTTATGTGATGTCATTAGTCATCATAAGATTAGCATATGATTATTTTCATTTATTTTCATTTCCTTTATTTTGATTGCAACAAGAAATTAGAGAGGCAAAAACTCAAACTAAACTTTATTATATAACTCTCACTCGATTACATAGATAGATAGGCCACGAAACTAACACACGAAAATAGATCATGCTAACTTTTATTCAACTAAGCAAAGGGAAACTAAAGATCGAACTAAAATAGGTAAAGGTGAATAAAAGTGGTGGCGATACGATACCGGGGCACCTCCCCCAAGATTGGCTCCAGGCAAGCGGAGTGCCCATACCCGTGTGCTCAAGTCTCCTTTGGTGGTGGTGATGAAGAAGGTGGTGGTGATGAAGAAGCCTTCTTCTTCATCTTATATTTGAGCATAAAGTTTTCCGCCCTTAGATCATCGTTCTCCAACTCAAGCTTTGATATCCTTTTACACAATGCTGCCTTGCTCTCATGCAGAAAACGAGATGGGATAAATTGGACCTTAGGTTTGTATCTTCTAGGGAGGCTTGATTTCTTAAATTCCACATGCATGTCTCCGGGTTGAGGTAATGGATCATCCTCTTCCTCAGAGCTATCATCTTTTGTTTCCATCATGGTAGCATCTTCTTCCTCCTCCGAGGTCCATAGATAGGGGTAAATTTCCCTAAAGATCTTTGGGTCCGAGACATAGGGATCAACATGGCTCTCCCCCTACGAATCTTGAGCTGACATATTTCCAGATCTGTCTCGGAAATAGCACGAAACAAGAACAGAGGATTTTTCTGCGATGCAGTTGTCAAAACAGTCGGGGGGTATATATAGAGAATTTTTATTCTTGGGAAACAAGCATATGGAAGGAAAACGGAGTCGCGAAGGCATCCAAGGTGGGCACAACCTGGTGCGCCCTGGTGTATCGTGCTCACCTCGATTACCTTCTGGTTTAATTTTTTATTTCCAAAATTTTCTAATATTCCAAAACTGACAGAAAATATTTTTGCGGATTTTTCGGAGTCCGTTTACTTACCATATCACGTACCTCCTATTTTTCAGGATTCTGGAGTGTTCCGGAAGGTTTCTTTTATGTGTTCCTCCGGTGTCATGGTTTGGATAACATTGCTTTCAACGTTAATAGGCGTACCTGAGATATAATGCTTAATTCTTTGTCCATTGACCACCTTTGGGTTAGTTCCTTCGGCGTTATTAATCTTGACAGCTCCAGATCGATAAACCTCTTCGATAATATATGGTCCTTCCCATTTGGAGAGAAGCTTTCCTGCAAAAATCTTAAACGAGAGTTGAACAAAAGAACATAATCTCCTATTTTGAATTCACGCTTTTGGATTCTTTTGTCATGCCGTCTTTTTATTTTTCTTTGAATAGCTTGGCATTTTCATAGGCTTGGGTTCTCCATTCATCCAGTGAGCTAATATCAAATAGCCTCTTCTCACCGGCAAGTTTGAAATCATAGTTAAGTTCTTTAATTGCCCAAAATGCTTTGTGTTCTAATTCTAGAGGCAAATGACAAGCTTTCCCATATACTATTTTGTATGGAGACATACCCATAGGATTTTTATAAGCTGTTCTATAGGCCCAAAGTGCATCATCTAATTTCTTAGACCAATTCTTACGAGATCTATTAACATTTTTTGTAATATTAATTTTATTTCTCTATTGCTAAGTTCAACTTGACCACTAGATTGAGGATGATAGGGTGATGCAATTCTATAGTTAACATCATATTTAGCTAGCATCTTGCGGAAAGAACCATGAATAAAGTGTGAACCACCATCGGTCATTAAATATCTAGGGACTCCAAACCTCGGGAAGATAACCTCTTTAAGCATTTTAATGGAGGTGTGGTGATCAGCACTACTAGTTGGAATAGCTTCTACCCACTTAGTGACATAATCAACAGCAACCAAAATATGAGTGTACCCGTTAGAGGAAGTTAAAGGCCCCATATAATAAAAACCCCAAACGTCAAATGGTTCAACAACAAGTGAATAATTCATAGGCATTTCCTGAGGCTTACCGATATTACCAATTCTTTGACATTCATCACAAGGCAAGACAAACTTATGGGCATCTTTGAAGAGAGTAGGCCAATAAAAACTAGATTGTAATACCTTATGAGCATTTCTATCTCCCGCATGATGTCCTCCATAAGCTTCGGAATGACATTTCCGTAGGATTTGTTCCTGTTCATGCTCAGGTACACAACGTCTAATAATACCATCTACTCCTTCTTTATAAATATGTGGGTCATCCCAAAAGTAATGTCTGAAGTCATATAATTTTTTTCTCTTTTGTTGGTAAGTGAAGTTAGGTGGTATATATTTAGCGACAATGTAGTTAGCATAATCAGCATACCAAGGTGTCTTTTGAGAAACATTTATTGCATCTAACTATTCGTCAGGGAAACTATCATCAATAGGTAGTGGGTCATCAAGAATATTTTCTAACCTAGACAAGTTATCAGCTACGGGGTTCTCAGCTCCCTTCCTATCAACGATGTGTAAGTCAAATTCTTGAAGCAAGAGAACCCACCTAATGAGTCTAGGTTTAGCATCTTTCTTTTCCATAAGGTATTTTATAGCAGCATGATCGGTGTGAACAATAACTTTGGAATCAACAATATAGGATCTAAATTTATCACAAGCAAACACAACTGCTAAAAATTCTTTTTCAGTGGTAGCATAGTTTCTTTGGGCACTGTCTAGAGTTTTACTAGCATAATGGATAACATTCAATTTCTTATCAACTCTTTGTCCTAGAACAGCACCAACAGCATAATCACTAGCATCACACATAATTTCAAAAGGCAAGTTCCAATCAGGTGGTTGAACGATAGGTTCAGAGGTTAAGGCTTTCTTGAGTGTTTCAAAGGCTTCCACGCAATCATCATCAAAAACAAAAGGATTATCCTTTTGCAAAAGATTAGTAAGAGGCCTAGAAATTTTAGAGAAGTCTTTAATGAACCTCCTACAAAAACCAGCATGACCAAGGAAACTTCGAATACCTTTAATATCTTTAGGACATGGCATTTTCTCAATTGCATCAACTTTAGCTTTATCCATCTCAATACCTCGTTCAGATATTTTATGCCCCAAGACAATGCCTTCATTAACCATAAAGTGGCACTTCTCCCAATTCAAGACGAGATTAATTTGTTCACATCTCTGCAAAACTCGATCAAGGTTGCTTAAGCAATCATCAAAAAAAGTCCCGTAAACGGAAAAATCATCCATGAAGACCTCCACAATCTTTTCACAAAAATTAGATAATATAGCAATCATACATGTTTGAAAGGTAGCAGGTGCATTGCATAAACCAAAAGGCATACGTCTATAAGCATAGGTTCCAAAAGGGCAAGTAAAGGTAGTTTTCTCTTGATCGGATTGTGACGCACGTATTTGAGAGAAACCAGAATATCCATCTAGGAAACAAAAGTGTGTGTGCTTAGATAATCTTTCTAGCATTTGATCAATGAAAGGTAGAGGGTAATGGTCTTTCCTTGTAGCTTTATTTAATTTTCTAAAATCAATCACCATTCTATAGCCAGTGACAATTCTTTGTGGAATGAGTTCATTCTTATCATTAGGAACAACGGTAATACCTCCTTTCTTAGGGACACAATGAACGGGACTTACCCATCTACTATCAGCTATGGGATAGATTATACCTGCTTCCAGAAGCTTTAATATTTCAGTTCTTACCACTGCCTTCATCTTAGGATTTAAACGCCGTTGGTGATCAACAACAGGTTTAGCATCAGGTTCCATATTAATCTTGTGCTGACATAGAGTGCGACTAATGCCCTTAAGATCATCAAGAGTATATCCAATAGAAGCCCGGTGCTTCCTCAGAACTTTCAATAATCTCTCTTCTTCTTGTTCTGAAAGGTTAGCACTAATAATAACATGATATATCTTTTTCTCATCAAGATAAGCATACTTCAAAGTGTCAGGCAATTGTTTCAATTCAAACACAGGATCACCTTTAGGTGGAGGAGGACCTCTAAGAGTTTCAATAGGCAAATTGTGTTTCGGGAAAGGTTGTTGTCCAAAGAAAAATTTATCTATTTCATTTCTTTCACGCAAGTGCATATCATTTTCATGGTCAGGCAAATATTGTTCTAATGGATCAGTGGGAGGCACAGCAATAGAATCAAGACCAATTATTTCATCCCTACTAGATAACGCTTTATCACGAGGTTTTCTACTAAACTTGGAAAAATTAAACTCATGAGACACATTACCAAAGCTGACACCGACAGTTTGTTTTTCACAATCTATCTTAGCATTGACGGTGCTCAAGAAAGGTCTACCAAAGATAATGGGACAAAAGTCATCTTGTGGGGAACCAAGGACTAGAAAATCAGTAGGGTATTTTACTTTCCCACACAAGACATCAACATCTCTAACAATCCCAAGTGGTGTGATAGTGTCTCTATTAGCAAGTTTAATAGTAACATCAATGTCTTCCATTTCAGCAGGTGCTATCTCATCCATAATTTCTTGGTATAGAGTAAAAGGGATAGCACTCACACTAGCACCCAAATCACATAAACCATGACAGCAATGATCTCCTATTTTGACTGAGACAACAGGCATGCCTTCAATGGGTCTATGTTTATCTTTTTCATCGGGTTTAGCAATTCTAGCAGCTTCATCACAGAATTAGATAACATGCCCATCAATATTTTCTACCAAGAGATCTTTAACCATAGCAACACTAGGTTCTACTTTAATTTGTTCAGGGGGCTTAGATGCTCTTATATTACTCTTATGAACCATAGTTGATACCTTAGAATGTTTCTTTATCCTAACAGGGAAAGGTGGTTTTTCAATATAAGCAGTAGGTACAACTGGATCAACATTGTAAATGATGGTTTCTTCTTTAGCTATGACCGGTTCTTTAATTTCTTCTTTAATAGGGGGATGATATTTAAACCACTTCTCCTTAGGGAGGTCAACGTGAGTAGCAAATACTTCACAGAAAGAGGCTACTATCTTAGAGTCAAGTCCATATTTAGTGCTAAACTTATGAAAAGTATCGGTATTCATAAAAGATTTAACACAATCAAACTCAAGCTTTATACCTGACTCATTACCTTCATCGAGTTCCCAATCTTCAGAGTTGCATTTAATTCCTTCTAAGAGATCCCACTTGAATTCAATAGTCTTCTTCATATAAGAACCAGCACAAGAAGTATCGAGCATGGATTGATCATTATGAGAAAGTTGAGCATAAAAATTCTGAATGATAACTTCTCTCGGAATGTCATGATTGGGGCATGAATATAACATTGACTTAAGCCTCCCCCAAGCTAGAGCGATGCTTTCTCCTTCACAAGGCCAAAAATTATACATATAATTCCGATCACGATGAACTAGATGCATGGGATAAAACTTTTGGTGGAATTCCAATTGCAAACGATTCAAGTTCCACGATCCAAGATCATCACATAGCCTATACCATGTAAATGCTTTTCCCTCCAAAGATAAAGGGAAAACCTTCTTCTTAACTTCATCTCCGGGTAAACCTGCAAGCTTAAATAATACACAAATTTCGTTCACATATAATAGGTGCATATCAGGATGTTCAGTTCCATCTCCTAAATAAGGTTTAGCAAGCAGTTGTTCTACCATACCCGAAGGGATTTCATAAGTAATATTATAAGTAGGTGTTGTACGTTGAGGGGCAACTAATTGTGGTTCCGGTGGAGGTGAAGATACCCCGAACAAACCCCTCAAAGGATTGTTTTCCATAGTAGCAAGTAGCAATAAATTTTAGCACGTAGTATAAGTTTTTCCTTACCGATTTCCACTTACCAAGAGCGCTTCACTCCCCGGCAACGGCGCCAGAAAAGAGTCTTGATGACCCACAAGTATAGGGGATCAATCGTAGTCCTTTCGATAAATAAGAGTGTCAAACCCAACGAGGAGCAGAAGGAAATGACAAGCGGTTTTCAGCAAGGTAATTTATGCAAGCACTGAAATTGCAGGTAATAGATAGTTTGATAGCAAGATAATTGGTAACAAGCAAGTAACGGTAACGGTAAACAAGGTGTAGCAAGGTAGCCAATCCCTTTGAGGCAAAGGACAGGCCAAAACAATCTCTAGTAATAGGCAAAGTGTTCTTGAGGGTACACAGGAATTTCATCTAGTCACTTTTATCATGTTGGTTTGTTTCGTGTTCGCTACTTTGATAATTTGATATGTGGGTGGACCGGTGCTTGGGTGATGTTCTTACTTGAACAACCTCCCACTTATGATTAACGCCCTCACAAGCATCCGCAACTACGAGAAAAGTATTAAGATAAAATCTAACCATAGCATTAAACATTTGGATCCAAATCAGCCCCTTACGAAGTAGCGCATAAACTAGGGTTTAAGCTTCTGTCACTCTAGCAACCCATCATCTAATAACTACTCCACAATGCATTCCCTTAGGCCCATGAATGGTGAAGTGTCATGTAGTCGACGTTCACATGACACCACTAAGGGAATCACAACATACATATCATCAAAATATCGAACACATATCAAATTCACATGATTACTCGCAACATGACTTCTCCCGTGACCTCAAGAACAAAGGTAACTACTCACAAATAATAATCATGCTCAATATCAGAGGGGTATTAAATAGCATAATGGATCTGAATATATAATCTTCCACCAAATAAACCATATAGTAATCAACTACGCAAGGTAATCAACACTACTAGTCACCCACAGGTACCAATCTGAAGTTCCGGTACAAAGATTGAACACAAGAGATGAACTAGGGTTCGAGAGGAGATGGTGCTATTGAAGATGTTGATGAACATTGGCCTCCCAAAGATGAGAGGGGTGTTGGTGATGACGATGGCTTCGATTTCCCCCTCTGGGAGGGAAGTTCCCCCGGCGGAATCGCTCCGCCGGAAGGCAAAAGTGCTCCTGCCCAAGTTCCGCCTCGAGGCGGCGGCGCTTCATCCCGAAAGTCCTCCTCTAATTTTTTTCTAGGTCAAATGTGACTATATACCAGAAGATGGGCTCCGGAGGTGGGCCGGGGTGGCCACGATACACCAGGGCGCGCCCTGGTGGGTTATGCCCACCTGGCTGGCCCCCTCCAGTAGTTTTCTGCTCTAATATTTTTTTATTAAATGCAAAAATAATCTCCGTAAAATTTCAGCTTCATTGGAGTTGTGCAGAATATGTATCTCTGATGTGCTTTTCTTAGGTCCAGAATTCCAGTTGCCGGTATTCTCCCTCTTTGTGTAAACCTTGCATATTATGAGAGAAAAGGCATTAGAATCACTCCCCAAAGCATTATTATTCAACAAAACAAAGTAAATAACAGTAGGAAATTATGATGCAAAATGGCCATATCAGGCGCCAATAGAATCCATCAATCCCCCGCGTCAATTGTCATTCCTCTTTTCTTCACACCACGCTTCAGTTGCCACCATCTTCATTGTCCCGGCCGGCCACTCTACACTTCCACACACTCTGCAATCTCGCTTTCTCGCCGGTTGTTTAGGTAGCGCAGCAATGTCGAGCGAAAGCGAGGACGACAGTTTTGCCAGTCTGGCCCCCGATGTGGGGTCAACCTCAGAATCAACGTGCTTGTCTTCCAGCATGAGTCCGGTGTCAATCCCTGACCTCCATTTTATCAGGCTCCTGGAAGCCAAGCCATCGTCGGAGTCATCGGACGATGACCAGACAAACGAGGAGCCCCCGAAGGACGAAGAAGACGACAACGATGAGGAGGAGGAGGAATGGTCGAACAATGAGGACAACGACGAGGAGCCGCCGAAGGACGAAGAAGACGACGATGATGAGAAGGAGGAGGAATGGTCGAACAAGGAGGACGATGACGAGGAGCCGCAGAAGGACGAAGAAGACGACGACGATGAGAAGGAGGAGGAATGGTCGAACAAGGAAGACAACGATGACAACGCCGACGAGGACTTCAACGACTATGGTGACGACGATGGCGATGAAAAGCCAGCGGTCAGCGGCAAGAAGCGTCCACGTCAAGACGATGGCGCGGGGCCATCCAACAACAACAAGAAGAAGTAAAACAGACTGTACTCCTTAACTCTGTTGTCGTTTGCTCATATTTATTCCTTAACTCTGTCTACACTGTCGATATCCTCGCAAACGGTTAAGAATACAGATTCGACAGTGATCATTCCCAAGAATTGCACACAGTTGGTTTCTTGAATTATGTGCCCTGTCGAGCACACAATTCAGAACAACAAATCATATGTCCTATCCAGAATTATAGCACACAATTGTGATTATCGAACTGTTTGTAGCGTATCACACACACCTTGTTACACCAAACCGTTTGTGTTCTTCGATACCATCGCAAACAGTTCATCTGAGGGACCTGTATGCCATACAACGCACAGATCCGGATCTGTGTAACCGTTTGCATTATATTATGTCTTCGCAAACAGTTATGCACTTTGAACTGTATGTCGTACATCACACACATCTCTGTTTGATTAACCGTTTGTGTCGTTTCGCCTCATCACAAACACTTCGTAAAAGTCAACTGTCTGTCGTAGATCGCACACGTAACTATTTTCTGAATTGTATTTGATGGATCCACCATCACATAGAGTTCGTGTCATTGGTGACGGAGCTTGAACTATACCGTTTGCGATTCATGCATCGCACACAGTTTCGTCGAAGGGTCTCTGATTGTTGTGTCGTCATTGGACCATCCTGCAGTAGTGAACTACTACCGGCGACAAGTCCAGTTACAAGGACAAGACGACTTCGTCAAGCCGCCCTTCTCCAAGCAACTACAAGCCAAGAGCTTCATCCTCTACATCACCAACGGATGCACCCGCCAAGACAAGTTTGATACAATGCTTCACTTGCAAGGACCGCGGTGATAACCCACAAGTGTAGGGGATCGTTTGTAGCCTTTTTCGATAAGTAAGAGTGTCGAACCCAACGAGGAGCTAAAGGTAGAATTAATATTCTCTCAAGTTCTATCGTCCACCGATACAACTCTACACACGCTAACACTTACTTTAACCAGTACAAGTATGAAACTACTTTGCGGGAAAGAAACTAGAAGTGCTTAGTAGGTGTAATAGATAGTTTTGCAAGGTAATAAAGAACAAGAAAATAAAAGTTAGGGGCTGCTTAGATAAATATTAAATAAGTTAATTGTTTAGTAGAAAGCTTTTTGTAGCACAAGAGAAAGATTTGTCCCTAGGCAATCGATAACAAGATCGGTATCATTGTTGTAGTTTTATATGAGGGAGAGGCATACGCTAACATACTTTCCTTACTTGGATCATATGCACTTATGCTGGAATTCTAGCAAGCATCTGCAACTACTAGAAATTCATTAAGGTAAACCCAACCATAGCATTAACACATCAAGTCCCCTTTATCCCATACGTAAACAATTCCCTTACTCGGGTGTAAGTTTCTGTCACTCTAGCCACCCACTATAAGCGAATCATAAACATATTGCAACACCCTGCAGCGGGGATCCCACACGCTTGCCCGACACGTGGGCACCATAGGACAGCAACAAAATAGAACATACATCTCAAACCAATCATGATCATCAATCACCCCATAGGACAAAAGGAAATCTACTCAAACATCATAGGATAGCCACACATCATTGGATAATAATATATAGCATTAAGCACCATGTTCAAGTAGAGATTACAGCATGAAGAGAGGTTTTACACCGCTGCATAGAGGGGGAGAGAGTTGGTGGTGACGGCGGCGAAGTTTTTGGTGTAGATGATCGTCACGATGGATGCCCCGGCGGCGCTCCGGCGCCACCGTGAGAGAGGGGGAGAGATCCCCCCCCTCCTTCTTCTTCTTCCTTGGCCTCCTCCCTAGGTGGGAGGAGGGTTTCCCCTCTGGTCCATGGCTCCCGAATGGCAGGAGCCCCTCCGAGATTGGATCTCTCTCTCTCTCTATTTCTCTTCTGTTTTCGTGACTGTTTTCTGACCCTTTCACCGTTTCTTAATCCGGAGATCCGTAACTCCGATCGGGCTGAAATTTTGAAGGGATTTTTATCGCAAAAATATCTTTCTTGCGGCAGAAAGACAGCTCCAGCCGACTTAAGGGGGCGCACAAGCCATCAGGGCACCCCCCCCCCCCGGGCCGCGCCCTGTTGAATTGTGCCTCCCTCGGGCACCGTCTTGCGTTGATTCCGACTCCAAAATTCACATATATTCCAAAAAGAAATCTCCGTAAATTTTTATCGCGTTTGGATTTCGTTTGATATAGAATTTCTGCGAAACAAAAAACACACAAAAAATAGGAACTGGCACTGGGCACTGGATAAGTAAGTTAGTCCCAAAAATAATATAGAATGTTGCCAAAAGTATATGAAAGTTGTAGAATATTGGCATGAAGCAATCAAAAATTATAGATATGACGGAGACGTATCAGCATCCCCAAGCTTATTTCATGCTCGTCCTCGAGTAGGTAAATGATAAAAAGATGATTTTTGATGTGGAATGCTACCTAACATAATCCAGAACAAATGTCTAATCATGGCATGAATATTAAGATACAAGTGATTCAAGGCAACAGTCTGACAAAAAGACATCCATACTCAGGTTTACTAGCAAACAATCATGTCCTTTCAAAATAACAATGCCAAAGAATGTTAGCCCTACAAAATCATATAGCCTGTCATGTTTGGTCTTCCTAGCATAAAGTATAAATCATGAGCACCCATGTGTCCAACCAAGCAATTGGATCGTACTTTTTCAATGCGCATCAACTTTTTATTCTTCACGCAATAGATGAGCATGAACCACGGACATAGCATAAGGGTGGAATAGAATATGGTGGTAGATATCAAAAGGGTTGAAAGTGGAGAAGAAAGTCTCGCATCAACTCGGCGTATCAACGGGCTATGGAGATGCCCATCAATAGATATCAATGCGAGGAGTAGGGATTGCCATGCAACGGATGCACTCGAGCTATAAGTGTATGAAAGCTCGACTGAAGCTAAGTGGGTGTGCATCCAACTTGCTTACTCATGAAGACCTCGGGCATTTGAGGACGCCCGTCATCGGAATATACAAGCCAAGTTCTATAATGAAAAATTCCCACTAGCATATGGAAGTGACAAAACAAGAGACTCTCTATATGAAGAACATGGTGCCACTTTGAGGCACAAGTGTGGTAAAGGATAGTAGCAAAGTCTCTTCTCTCTTTTTCTCTCATTTTTTATGGTGGGCTTTTTCTTTTTTCGCCTCCCCCAATTTTTTTATGGTGGGCTCATTTGGCCTCCCCTTTTTTATTTTTCGTCTGGAGTCTCACCCCGATTTGTGGGGGAATCATAGTCTTCATCATCCTTTCCTCACTGGGACAATGCTCTAATAATGATGATCATCACACATTTATTTACTTACAACTCGATATGAAAAACTGATAGGATGATATGACTCTATATGAATGCCTCTGGCAGTGTACCAGGATGTGCAATGATCCAGCGTAGCAAA
This sequence comes from Elymus sibiricus, assembly GCA_039707655.1. Classification (NCBI taxonomy): domain Eukaryota; kingdom Viridiplantae; phylum Streptophyta; class Magnoliopsida; order Poales; family Poaceae; genus Elymus; species Elymus sibiricus. The sequence continues at coordinate 214,858,690 of CM077667.1, forward strand.
AGATATCAAAAAACAGGCAAGCCATGTAAATATCATACTAGCTATCTTACGATCATGCAAAGCAATATGACAATGGAAATACAAGTCATATGAAGTGACGGTGGAGGTTGCATGGCAATATATCTCGGAATGGCTATGGAAATGTCACGATAGGTAGGTATGGTGGCTGCTTTGAGGAAGATATAATGAGATTTATGTGCAAAATAGCATATCATGTCACGGGGTTTGGATGCACCGACAAGATTTGTGCCAATCCTCGAGGTGAGAATGGGCAAGGCATGGTACCGAAGAGGCTAGCAAATGAGGTGGTGAGATTGCGTATGTCCATGGATTCACATTAGTCATAAAGAACTCATATACTTATTGCAAAGTTTTATTAGTTTTATCACAAATGAAAGTACTACTCGCATGCTCCTATGGAGGAGGTTGGGAGGAGTTAACCATCGCGCGCCCCCGATTCAACAGCACAAAGGATTTCAATCAAGGATAAATTATGCTCCAATCTTCATCGCATAACTAGAGACTATACTTGCATTGCATGCTACGTGAATCACAAACCTTAACATCAATATTCTTACTAATCCACAATCATACACAAGTGCACCCACATATTACTATCTTTATGTCACAAAACTATTGCAGGGAATCAAACATATCATATTCAGTGATCTACAAGTTTTATGTAGGATTTTATGACTAACCATGTAAATGACCAATTCTCGTTGACTCTCTAAATAGGTATAAGTGAAGCATGATAGTTTTATTTCTTTCTACAAAAGACTTGTACATGATCTAATAAATATAAGTGAATCAAAAGAGCATTCTACAAATAACGGTTTTCTATATGCAGAGAAACATGCATCCAACTTCAAATGATATAAGTGAAGCACAAGAAGCATTCTATAAAGCCATACTCAAAATATATAAGTGAAGTGCAAAGAGCATTCTATAAATCAACCATGGACTTTCCCAAACCAGCATGGTGCATCGCCAAATGGAAAATAAAAGGCACACGACGCTCCAAGAATTTACGCATATCATGTGAACAAAACAAAAACCGAAACATACCGATAGTTGTTGAAGAAGAAAGATGGGATGCCTTCCGGGGCATCCCCAAGCTTAGACGCTTGAGTCTCCTTTAATATTTACTTGGGGTGCCTTGGGCATCCCCAAGCTTGAAATCTTGTCTCTCCTTATTCTTCTCATATCGATACCTCCTCGATCTTCGAACACTTCATCCACAAAAAACTTGACAAGACTTTCATTAGAAACGTTAGTACATAATCATCAAATCTCATCATTTCCTGCCATAACATTATTGCATAATTATAATCTAACAATATCCACTCTATACTATCACAATTCTATGGCTCCCAAGTCATTGGGGCTCAACAAGAATTCAAACATAAGCACGCAAAGCAAGTATAACAGCAATCTGTGAAAAACAGGACAGTCTGTCATGATCTATAGAGAAACTATACTTCTGTAACCCAAAAAATTCCGAACACTTAGGATGTAATAAGAAAATTGCATATCAGTAATGTGTAAAAAATTCAGAATTTTTGCACGCTCCAGTAAAAATGAAAATTCAAACACTACAGCAAAAGTTTATGTTACACAACACATATCAAACAAATAATTCAAACATCCTAAAGGTAATTCTTGGCACAGTATTTTTATAATACAATGGATTTGTACAAGGGGATAATTATTTTTGTTGAAAATTTGCTGTAATCAAGATTCACAAAGTTTCCATGGGCATGAACAAAAGTTCAAGGACGTCCCCCACTTCAACGATGCTCGTCTTTCTCACTCTCACTTTTCTTTGTGAAAAAGTTTTAGGTTCCCCATTTTATTTTATTTTTTTTAATTATTTTAAAAGCACACAACAGAAATAAATGACTCTCTAAAACTTCCGGGTTGTCTCCCTGCAGCGCTTTCTTTAAAGCCATTAAGCTAGGCATATAGTGCTCAAATAATTGATCCACCCGGATCCCAAGGTATATCAAAGCCAATTTTGATTAACAATGATTTGTAATTTAGTAGTGAGCACAAAGTGATATATATCATGTGACAACAAAGTCGAACTCTCTTCCTATGCATTGGCATGTCATAAAATAACAATTCATTCACACAAAGTAAAGGCCAATACATAGCATAAGTAGTTTCTTGCAATTTTATCGTATTGGAAACATAGAGAGGTGAAGATTTGGTTCCTCTCTCATAATAATTGCAAGTAGGAGCAGCAAGCACATGCATATTATATTCATAAAAATCATCATGTGTAGTGGTAAAACGCAACCCATCAATATAATCCTTAATAAGTGCAAACTTCTCCGATATAGTGTAGTTGGGAGAATTCAAAAAGATAATAGGACTATCATCTGTGGGTGCAATAGCACTAATTTCATGCTTAACATATGGAACTATAGAAAGTTCATCTTCATAAGCATAATTCATATTGGCATCGCGGCCACAAGCATAGCAAGCATCAAGTTCATCAAAAAGGGATATTTCAAATGAATCCAAGGGATCATAACAATCATCATAGCATTCATCCTTCGGTATGTGCGAAGGGAAATTAAACAATGTATGAGTTGAAGAGTTACTCTCATTAGAAGGTGGGCACGGGTAGCTAATCTGCTCTTCCTCCTTTTGTTCTTCTCTCTCCTCCTCATCTTTTTCATCTAATGAGCTCACTGTTTCAGGAATTTCTTCTTCCATAGATTCCTGCAAAATATTAGTCTCTTCCAAGCCAGCAGACATTCTTTCAATAAATTCTTTAACATAAGCATTAGAAGCATAGTTTTCATAGCAATATTTGAGTACGGCAAAAATTTCAGATTTGTAAAGAGTAGCACCACACTTTTCAATCAAAGAAGCAATTTCATATGCACCCTTAAAAGCAACAAAATCTTCAATTTGCTCAATATCATAATAACAATAGGCCTCCTTGGCATAAGAAGATAGTATTTCATTATCATTAAACACACATTGTAGGGAAGGTGTTTTTTAGTTTCTTCAGAACAACAAGTAAAATCATAAATTTCACATAGATTCCAAGCATAGCACATCAAACATTTTATTTGATGGCTTAAAATTCTCCCTTTTTGAGACAACCGGTGACGCACAAAATAAGCATGCTCATCTAAAGATTTTCCATCAACTAAGCAAGTTGAGGTTTCAGCACGAGCACAAAGGGATCGAAGATGATCCAAGTAATATTCTTCGGTAGTACGGAACACTAGTGGTTCCCCAACTTTTGGAGTAGCAAGTACATCTAATTTTTTTAGTATTTTGCGTTTCCTACCCATATCTAAAGATAGCAAACAACTAATAGCAGAAAATAAATTACTTAGTGATAAAGCGTCTATTGCTCAACCACTACTCTATTGCTCCCCGGCAACGGTGCCAGAAAAAGGTCTCGATAACCCACAAGTGTAGGGGATCATTTGTAGCCTTTTTGATAAGTAAGAGTTTCGAACCCAACGAGGAGCTAAAGGTAGAATTTAATATCTCTCAAGTTCTATCGTCCATCGATACAACACTACGCACGCTAACGCTTACTTTAACTAGTACGAGTATGAAACTATTTTGCGGGAAAGAAACTAGAAGTACTTAGTAGGTGTAATAGATAGTTTTGCAAGGTAATAAAGAACAAGAAAAAAAAGTTAGGGGATTCTTAGATAAATATTAAATAAGTTAATTGTTTAGTAGAAAGCTTTTTGTAGCATAAGAGAAAGATTTGTCCCTAGGCAATCGATAACTAGACCGGTATCATTGTTGCTGTTTCATATGAGGGAGAGGCATACACTAACATACTTTCCGCACTTGGATCATATGTAGTTATGTTGGAATTCTAGCAAGCTTCCGCAACTACTAGAAATTCATTAAGGTAAACCCAACCATAGCATTAACACATCTAGTCCCCTTTATCCCATACGTAAACAATCCCCTTACTCGTTTGTAAGCTTATGTCACTCTAGCCACCCACTATAAGCGAATCATAAACATATTGCAACACCCTACAGCGGGGAGACCACACGCTTGCACGACACAGCGGGCACCATAGGACAGCACCAAAATAGAACATACATCTCAAACCAATCATGATCATCAATCAACCCATAGGACAAAAAGAAATCTACTCAAACATCATAGGATAGCCACACATCATTGGATAATAATATATAGCATTAAGCACCATGTTCAAGTAGAGATTATAGCGGGGAAGAGAGGTTTTACACCGTTGCATAGAGGGGGAGAGAGTTGGTGGTGATGGCGGCGAAGTTGTTGGTGTAGATCCCTGTCACGATGGATGTCCGGCGACGCTCCGGCACCATCGGGAGAAAGGGGCAGAGAGCCCCCCTTCTTCTTCTTCTTCCTTGGCCTCCTCCCTAGGTAGGAGGAGGGTTTCCCCTCTAGTCCATGGCTTCCATGGCTCTTAAAGGGCAGGAGCCCCTCCGAGATTGGATCTCTCTCTCTGTTTCTCTTCTGTTTTCGCGACTGTTTTCTGACCCCTTCACTGTTTCTTAAATATTCGGAGATCCATAACTCCGATCAGGCTAACATTTTGAGGGGATTTTTATCGTGAAAATATATTTCTTGCGGCAAAAGAAGAGCCCCAACCGACTTAAGGGGGAGGCACAAGCCATCAGGGCGCGGCCACCCCTAGGTCGCGCCATGTTGGCTTGTGCCTCCCTCGGGCACCGTCTTGCGTTGATTCTGACTCCCAAAATTCACATATATTCAAAAAAATCTCCGTAAATTTTTATTGCGTTTGGACTTCGTTTGATATGGAATTTCTGCGAAACAAAAAACACGCAAAAAACAGGAACTGACACTGGGCACTGGATATGTAAGTTAGTCCCAAAACTAATATAGAATGTTGCCAAAAGTATGTGAAAGTTGTAGAATATTGGCATGAAGCAATCAAAAAATATAGATACGACGGAGACGTATCACGCGGCCACAAGACTTTCGAGTGTCCAACAAGACACACTATGATCCTTCATGATGACGACACTTATGATTCCATGAGCGATGACGAGATGGAAGCACTAGAGCACGTGGCCATCCACCGACAAGTGAATGAAGATGAAGATGCACAAATCTTTTGCGACAACGATCCAAGCCCCGCTCTTGTTGTTTCCAATGTTTTGACTCGTCAACAAAAACAAGACGAGGACCAACGTTGCCACATCTTCCACACAAAAGCGGGCATCCAAGGGAAATCCGTCAAGGTCATCATCGACGGTGGAAGTTGCCACAATTTGGCAAGAAAAGACCTTTGTTCCAAGCTACAATCGGTCAATAAGAAGCATCCATGCTGTCGGTGTCAAAACCGGCGGATCTCGGGTAGGGGGTCCCGAGCTGTGAGACTAGGATCGATGGTAACAAAGGGACGAAGGAGACGATGTTTACCCAGGTTCGGGCCCTCCTATGGAGGTAAAACCCTACGTCCTGCTTGATTATATTGATGATATGAATATTACAGAGTTGATCTACCTCGAGATCGACTAGCTAAAACCCTAGATGAGTTTCTGTGTCGTATGATCTAAAACCCTCTGGCTTATATAGACACCAGGGGTCATTAGGGTTACATATGGTCGGTTGCCCACCGGAGAGAAAAAAACATGCCTAAACTACCATCTTCAACTTGACGGACACGCCACGGCTCCTGAGGTCTCCTCCTTGGTGACAAGGCCTTCGATTAATCCCATCCCCAGCGAGCGGCCCATTAGCCCGACCTATGAGAAATAGGTCGGCAGTCCGAGGACCCCTTAATCCCGGACTCCCTCAGTAGCCCCCGGACTAGTCTCCAACGCCGAGGTATATCCGGAAAATATTACGTGTCGAAGTCTTCGGCTTGCGAGGCGAGTCCCTCAACTTCTTCTGGCTTGGCAACCATCCCGTCATCGGAGAGTCCTCGATCGCTGAGAACTTGCGGGACCCAATATAATAACCTTCAGCGCTTCTCGATCCTTGTGCGCCGAGGGGAGACGAGCGGCCCGGTAGCTTTTTACAAGACTACCCCTCCCACAAGGGAGGCACCACTTATTTAAACAAGTTAAATTGCGGTCTGGGTCACAGCTTCCTCTTCTTCCCCATTTAGAGAAAAACTTCAAGCGAGAGACCATCACAAAATCATAGCGAGCGCCCCCATCTCTTCCTCGTGCCCTTACGGCTCCCGTCCTGGGGATTGGACGAGTTGCTCTGTATCCCTCCTCCGGTTGTGCGACCTCGAGACCCAAGGGTATCTTCCTTCCTCAGATCTGGTGGCAACTCGCGCAGCCTGACTTCCTTTGACGGCGAAGCTTTCGCGGAGAATTTCCCCAATCCTAACCAGGGCGAGCGGGTATGCTTTGTGCCCTTCATCTTACGGGGCCTAGGGTTCCCCATTCATCCTTTCCTCAGGGGGTTACTGTAGTTCTATGGGATCCAGCTCCATCATCTTACCCCCGGATCCATTCTGCATATTTCGGGCTTTGTCGCTCCCTGCGAAATGTTCTTGGGTTGCGAGGCGCACTTCGAATTATGGAGGAAGTACTTCTGCCTCGTCCCCCGAACTCGGGGCGAGACAATTTGGGAAATCGGAGGAGCCGAAGTATGTCGCATAGCGGGAACAGGATACCCCGCGGGGACATCGAAGAAGGAATCCGAAGAGTGGTCTTCGGAGTGGTTCTACATTGAGGACGTTCCCCTATTCGATCCAGCTCAGAGGGGCTTGCCCGAATACTCCGACGCTCCTCCGAAGAAAAAGTATAATTGGCGACCAAGGAGTTCATCCCAAGAGGACAGTGCCGAAGTTCGACGTTTGGCCACCCACGTAAGGATACTGGCTCATCACAAGCTGACAATGATTGACGTGATGGCCGCCGCCATCTCCCGATGCATCCAACCTCTTCAACAAAGGATACATCCTTTGTGGCAATACAACGGAACGAGTGACACCACTCACTCCCGACGGTTGGGCGCTGCCAATCAGGTGTCCTTGGCAGCCGCACTTGTCGACTTGTACAAAGGAGAAAAAGAAGATTTTGTTCAGTTGCAGGTTAAGGAGGGCTACTCGAGTTACAACCCTATTGAATGGGTAAGCCCTTCGACACACCGTCTTGAGTTCGGGCATTTATTCGCCCTTTTTGACTAACGCTTTTAATCTGCGCAAACAGGAATGGCGGAGCTTTGCCGAGACAATCAACTGTCCGGCCCCCCAACCAGAGAACTACTCCCGCGACGATGATCCAGGATTTCATGACGATCCGGAGCTGTCATTGGCATATGAAAACGGGGTCTTTTACCAGGAGAGCCTTGATCGATCCAAGGTGACCATCATAGTTGATCACCCCGGATCACTCCCCTCCTCCACTGCGGGCAAGAAGAAAAATTCTACCCACAAAAGGCAGGCGTCCTCCGTCGACCCAAACATACCGCTCCCACTCCCAAGCGCCGCCGGTCCTCGCGACGAACGTCGGCTACAACAGAAATGCCCGAGCCGGGCGCCAACAGGAGTCCCTCATGTGAGCTGGTCGTGGAGACGGCGCTGAACACTCGATCAACAAAAAGGTGCTTTGTTCAGTCACTTAATCTATTATTGTTATGATCGGTAGGATCTTACAGAAGATCTTATGTCGAATTACTCGACTTACTCAGGAAGCAAGTACAACCCTCCTCTGCCGAAGACATTGCCGGGACGTCCGGCAACACGCATGAATCAAGATCTTCTGCTTACGCCGAACCCGCCGCGGAGGCCCCCATGGTCAATCCGACCCCAAAGACTCTGGGGACGAGGTATCAGTCACTAAATCCGAAGCAGGGAGCGCGATGAAACATCAGCGGCGGCGAGGAATCCTGCGCGATCGGGTGTTTTCCGAACAGGATTTTAATGCTCTATGCTCGGCGGACGCACACCTTGGAGCTGCCCGAGCCGGGTTCGGCGAGGCTGCGAAACTGATATCGTCTGGCCTGAAGGTAAGTGACTAAAAATCAGGACATAAATGTAAACCCAGTAGCCCCCGAGCCTTGATTTGGTCGGGACGACCGAATTAAGGATCCGCACATTGCTTGCATGGGTGATGCAGGCCTCAAGGCAGCAGAACGAGCAATTGGCCAATGAATTGGCAGCGAGCCGAACACAGGTGGAAACCGTGAAGGCCGAGCTTGAACAAGTGAAGAAGTTTACCCGGGAGGCGCATGGTGAATATAACTATTCTGCTGATCTTAGCGTATAATCCCATGCTGACGCGATGGTACTTTTAGCAGCTGAATCAATAGGGCAATTGCAAAAAGATTTGGATGCAGCCCGAGAATCCCAGAGGTACGCCGAATCCCAGTATGAGCTTGGCTGCCTTTCACTGCAGCGAAACCTGGAGGAGAAGAAACGCCTCCAGGTGGAAAACAAACAGCAGGCCGAAGATATTGAGAATTTAAAGACTCAATTGGCCCATGCCCAAGAAGAGAACCAGAAACTACAGAGGGGCATGTTCGGTAAGTTTTGATTATAACGTCGAAAGGTATCTCCCTTTCATAAGGTGTAACGGACATGCCTTGTCTCATGTATAGGTCTCCTAACCGGGCAGCCTGAAGAAGAGATCAGCTCCTTCCGGGGGAACCTCCTGAAGGAACTATCCGCCGTGCATGAGCGGGCTCGAAAAGCTATGAGGAGCGTGATAAAAGCGCTATGGCCTGCCGAGCAGCCTCCGGAAAGGATGGCCCAATTAACCGATCGGTTCAAAGAAGCCCGGAATCGGTTCGAGCTATGGAAGACATCGGCTTGCCGGGAGGGAGCACGAGAAGCGTGGGCAATGATCAAGACCCGTTATACCGGCCTTAACCCCGAGCATATGGCTCGGGTTGGGCCAGTAGGACCTGATGGGCAAGAAGTCCCACTTCACTTGGTGTACGACCAAGTGATGCATGCGGCTCGTCTCTCGCGGGAAGATTGCACCCTGGATGCCATAATAGACAATCTTGACCAGCAGCCAGATGTGTGATTCTATGTATCTATGTACTTTAAATCAAAAAGTTGCTCCGACTGTGTTGTAAACTTTGTCTTAACCGGCCATCGGCTTTGACCTCCCGTGCAGAGAGCTCGGGAGTGTTCCATATAAAATATCCCTTGATTAAGAGGGAACTTTCGAGGAACCAGGCAATCCGGCCATTTGGTACGAATAGACAGAAGGCGCACAGGGAGACATGTTATATTACTGCTTAGCGTAAGAAACATCTTCCAAAGAAAATAGTTCCTCTATCGGTGCCTTCCTTTAGGTTGCTATGTAAATCGTAGATAATAAGGACGTATACTACGAGTATGCGACTAATGGCTTTATTGAGAAAACCGCGTGATGGTAATAACAACCATAATTTTATTTGCTGCTTCCGTCGTAGCTGACCAATTTTCTACTAAAGATAGCTAGCTTTTGGCTTCACCCGTCTGAGGTACGTATCCGGATGACCCGGCCGTAACAATCGCAGAGCTGCTCCCTTTACTCTCTAGCCGAACAATCGGGAACATAGAGGGTAAACACAGGAGCGAGGCAACCCAGCTTGGCAAAAATCTTAGTTCGAATTGATGCATATGATGGCCTTACAATCGACAAAGGAAACATTCATGCATAATAAATTTCAACGGATGCATAAAAGAGAAACTCATCGGCTTCGGGAAGAAGCCCCCAGGTGTTATATTCGGATTTTACATTTGACGATGTATGCCGAATATCTAAACACTAGCTCGGTTTAGCCGAACACAAACTTGGGGAGAGAAAGGTCCTGGCCTGCCAAGAATTAAGGTGGAAGGGAAGGAAAAATAAAAATAAGAGAGAAAAAAGAAAAGGGGAGGGTAAAGAGAATGACGACACCGGTCCAGCCGTAGAAGCGCCGAAGACGAGCTGTGTTCCATGGGTTTGGTTCGAGGCGGTTGTCTGCCGGGCTGCGAAGACGATAAGCCCCCCCTACGAGGACTTCGTCGATTATGAAGGGGCCCTCACATTTGGGTTTGAGCTTATGCTTCTGCTTCTCGGGGAGCCATAAGACGAGTTCACCCACGTTATATGCTTTCGCCCTGACCTCCCTGCTCTGGTAACGCCGGGCCTGCTGTTGATAAAAAGTAGAGCGAGCCCGAGCTATGTCGCGCTCTCCTTCCAAGGCGTCCAAGTCATCCTGCCAATCTAGCTCGGCCTCCTTTTCTTCATACATGCGCACCCTTGGTGCATCGTGAATAATATCACAAGGAAGGACCGCTTCTGCCCCGTAGACCATGAAGAACAGTGTGTATCCCGTTGATCGATTCGGGGTGGTACGCAGGCCCCACAGGACGGAATCAAGTTCCTCCACCCAATGGCAGTCAGACTCATGAAGAGATCGGACCAAACGTGGCTTAATACCACTCATAATGAGGCCGTTGGCTCGTTCGACCTGTCCATTGGTCTGCGGGTGATACACCAATGCGTAATCGAGCTTAATGCCCATTTTTGCGCACCAGTCATTTACTTCCTGGGCGGTGAAGTTGGATCCATTGTCCGTTATTATACTGTGCGGGACACCGTAACGGTGTACCACGCCAGATATAAAGTCGATTACTGGTCCGGACTTGGCTGATTTGACAGGTTTTGCTTTGATCCATTTGGTGAACTTGTCCACCATGACCAGTAGGTTTTTTTTTTTTGGTCCCCCCTTTAAGTGGTCCGACCATGTCCAGCCCCCAGACCGCAAAAGGCCAAGTGATCGGGATAGTTCGAAGAGCCGTTGGGGGCATGTGACTTTGATTTGCAAAAAGTTGGCATCCTACGCAATATTGGACCAGCGACTGGGCATCCGCTCGAGCGGTGGGCCAGAAGAATCCAGCCCGGAAGGCCTTGCTTACTAAGGCCCTTGCGGCGGCATGATGGCCGCCCATTCCTGCATGGATTTCAGCCAAAGCTACCGCCCTTCTTCCTCAGATATGCACCGCTGGAGAACTCCGGTGGTGCTTTTCTTGTATAACTCACCCTCGTGGACTTTGTAGGCCTTGGATCGCCGGATTATGCGTCGCGCCTCTGTCTGATCGTCGGGGAGTTCTTTGCGAAGAAGGTAGGCAAGGAAGGGCTCGGTCCATGGTGCGATTACTGCCATGACCTCATGAGCCGAAGGCGTTTCGTCCATTACGGAGCCGCCGATGATTTGGTCGTCTGGTTTGTTTATAGGGGGAACAACCTCTTCCGCACTGATGGGTCCGGTGCCCTTATTGTCGTCCTGCCAAACCACTGATGGCTTAAAGAGCCGTTCTAGGAAAGTGTTTTTCGGGACGGGGTCGCGTTTGGCCCCCATGCGGGCCAGTATGTCCGCGGCTTGGTTGTTGTCTCTAGCGACATGATGGAATTCTAGCCCTTCGAACCGTGCGGATATTTTGAGGACGGCGTTTCTATATGCCGCCATCTTCGGGTTCTTGGCATCGAATTCGCCGTTGATTTGAGAGATGGCCAGGTTGGAGTCTCCCCGTACCTCCAGTCGTTGTATGCCCATTGAGGCTGCCATCCGAAGACCATGCAAGAGTGCTTCGTATTCGGCTGCATTGTTGGAGTCGGCATACATGATCTGCAACACGTATCGAACGTTGTCGCCTGTGGGGGATGTGAGAATAACTCCAGCCCCCAGTCCGGCCAAAGTTTTGGATCCATCGAAGTACATCGTCCAATGGGAGTATGTACTATATTCCCTGGGGAGCTCGGCCTCTGTCCATTCGGCGAGGAAATCTGCCAGCACCTGAGACTTAATAGCTCGTCGTGGTTTGTAGGCAATTTCAAAAGGAAGGAGCTCAATGGCCCATTTGGCTATGCGGCCGGTGGCGTCCCTGTTGTTGATTATATCGTTCAGGGGTACTTCGGATGCCACCGTAACCGAACACTCTTGGAAGTAGTGTCTTAGTTTCCGTGATGCCATAAATACTGTATAGGCTATCTTCTGGTAGTGCGGGTATCTGGACTTGCACTACGTTAGTACTTCTGACACGTAATAGACCGGCTTCTGTATCCAGAATTTGTGTCCCTCCTCCTCTCGTTCGACGACGAGCACTGTGCTAACGACTTGGTTGGTGGCCGATATGTATAATAACATGGGTTCACCAGTGCCTGGTGCTGTGAGTATGGGATTACTTGCCAGTAGTGTTTTAATTTCTTCTAATGCAGCCGCTACTTCATCGGTCCATTCGAAATTGTTGGTCCGTTTCAGCAATCTATAGAGCGGTAAAGCATTTTCACCGAGGCGGGAGATAAAGCGACTTAGCGCCGCCACGCAACCAGCCAACATTTGGACATGCTTTAGCTCTGTGGGAACTGCAAGTTCTAATAGGGCACGGATCTTGGACGGATTCGCTTCTATTCCTCTATGGGAAACGATGAATCCGAGAAGTTTACCAGCGGGAACTCCGAATACACAATTCTTCGGATTGAGTCGTATATCGTACTCACGTAGGCTGGCAAAGGTTTGCCTTAGGTCGTCAATCAGTTGGCTGACGTGTTTGGTTTTGACTACCACGTCGTCCACGTATGCCTCGACTATTTTACCGACTTGTTTGGCGAGACAAGTCTGGATCATGCGTTGGTACGTAGCCCCAGCGTTTTTTAGCCCGAAAGGCATCGTGTTGAAGCAGAATGGCCCGTAGGGGGTGATGAATGCGGTTGCGGCTTGATCGGATTCCTTCATTTTGATTTGATGGTATCCGGAATAAGCGTCGAGGAAACACAATGAGTCGTGTCCGGTTGTGGCGTCAATAATCTGGTCTATGCACGATAAGGGGAAAGGGTCCTTAGGGAAGGCCTTGTTGAGGTCTTTAAAGTCGACGCACAGCCGCCAGGATTTGTCTTTCTTTGGTACCATCACCAGGTTTGCCAACCATTCGGGGTGCTTAATCTCCCGTATGAATCCGGCCTCTAGCCGTTTGGCTAATTCTTCACCCATAGCTTGTCGTTTGGGCTCGGAAAAGCGGCGCAGAGTCTGCTTGACGGGCTTGAAGCCTGCGATGATGTTCAGACTATGTTCTGCTAGCCGTCGTGGGATTCCAGGCATATCGGAAGGGTGCCGGGCGAAGATGTCCCAATTTTCTCGTAAGAATGCTCGTAGTGCTTCGTCCACCATGGGGTCTAGCTGAGCTCCGATGGACGCTGTCTTGTTGGGGTCCGTCGGGTGTACCTGGAATTTAACGATTTCCTCTGCAGGTTTAAAGGACGTGGATTTGGGCCTTTTGCTAAGGATCACATCGTCCTTATCTACTGTTGACCGGAGTGTGGTCAGTTCTTCTGCAGCGAAGGTCTCAGCTAGTGCCTCGAGGGCGAGCGCTGCTGTTTTGTTTTCAGCTCGAAGGGCTATGTTCGGATCACTGGCGATTGTGATTACTCCTTTTGGGCCTGGCATCTTGAGCTACATATACCCGTAATGTGGTATAGCCTGGAATTTTGTGAAGGCGTCACGCCCCAGCAGGGCGTGGTAGCCGCTGGGGAAGGGCACGATATGGAAGAGAAGTTCTTCAGATCGGTAGTTTTCGGGCGTGCCGAACACTACGTCCAGGGTGATACGTCCTGAACAACGCGCCTCTCTCCCAGGAATGATCCCCCGGAATGTTGTGTTGCTATGCTCGATGCGAGATCGGTCGAATTGCATTTTTTCCAGGGTATCTTCGTAGATAAGGTTTAAACCACTGTCGCCATCCATTACCACTTTATGCAACCTGAAGCCATCGACGATGGGGTTTAAGACCAGTGCGGCCGGTGTATGATCGGGACGGATGGTTGGTCGGTCAGTATCTCCGAAGGTGATGGGTATGTCTGCCCATGAACTTGTTGCTGCCACATGATAGACCTGTTCGAGTTCTCTAAGAGCTCTTTTCCTCCTGTTCCTTGAGGGGAACATTTCGTAGATCGTCAGGACTTCGGCATTGTATTCTGGTGGCGATGTGGAGCACTTGTTCGGCGGTAGTGCCTCAAGGATTGCTTCACCACTTTTTGCGACTTGCCTGACGACCCAACAGGCTCTAAGGCTGTGAGTCGGGCTTGTGTTCAGCAATACGGAATGTATAGGGCATGGTTTATCCAATAGCCCGTCAAGGACAGTTCTGACCCCCGTAAGCGGCTACTTTCGGAACCAACCTTTACGAAGTTGCTTGAAAGCGGATCCGGGTCCTATTCGGCCATAGCGGATCCAATCACAATGACTGGATTGGGCGTTCTAGACAGCCCGAGGGTGAAGGCCGCCTCAGAGGTGGGGCCCGATGTCTTCGACGTCAAGGCGTCAGGATCTGCGGGCTCCTCCATGAGAGTTGAGGGTCCTATCAAGAGAAGTTCTCCCCGCGAATCAGCGATGAACTCTAGGGTTCCGAATCTGATTCCTTGATCGGGGGCAAAGCTTTCGATCTGGCCAAGATGGCCGGTCGGGACGGCATGCGATGAGACGTCGCTGCCTGTGAAGATCTGATCAGGGATGAGAATATCTTGGCTGCAGATCTCGTTGCTTATGACAAGGCGAGCCATCGATTCCTCCGGCGATCACAGCGGAACTCTCAATGAAAGCACCAATGTCGGTGTCAAAACCGGCGGATCTCGGGTAGGGGGTCCCAAGCTGTGAGACTAGGATCGATCGTAACAAAGGGACGAAGGAGACGATGTTTACCCAGGTTCGGGCCCTCCTATGGAGGTAAAACCCTACGTCCTGCTTGATTATATTGATGATATGAAGATTACAGAGTTGATCTACCTCGAGATCGACTAGCTAAAACCCTAGATGAGTTTTTGTGTCGTATGATCTAAAACCCTCTGGCTTATATAGACACCAGGGGTCATTAGGGTTACATATGGTCGGTTGCCCACCGGAGAGAAAAAAAACATGCCTAAACTACCATCTTCAACTTGACAGACACGCCACGGCTCCTGAGGTCTCCTCCTTGGTGACAAGGCCTTCGATTAATCCCATCCTCAGCGAGCGGCCCATTAGCCCGACCTATGAGAAATAGGTCGGCAGTCCGAGGACCCCTTAATCCCGGACTCCCTCACATGCCCCTACAAGGTCCAATGGCTTAGTGATTCTGGCACTCTCCAAGTCGACATCACCATGCAAGTATCTTTCAAGATCGCTGCATATGAAGACACTTTGGAGTGTGATGTGGTGCCCATGTCCGTGTGCCACCTACTTCTTGGTCGACCTTGGCAATTTGACCGCGGCGTCATACACAACGGCCGGACCAACCAATATAGCTTCAAGATGAACGACAAGGAATACATGATTCGACCAATGTCTCCAAGTCAAGTGACCACCGACAAGCAAGCTTAATCCCATCGTGGAGATAAAAGTGAGCGAGCAATCCACCTAAAAGAGAGTGAGCGCCACAAGCCAAATTTGAGTAACTCCACGACGAGGGACAAGAAAGATCTAGTTCTTTTAACCGCCAAAAGAGACTTGAGGGATGTGAGTGAGAGCCCATCAAGTGTACATCACTTTGTACTAGTGTGCAAAGATGAGGTGTAAGGAATAATGCTTCACAACATCTACCTCTTGTTTTGTCTTGTTTGTTACGAGAATTCAAAGATGTGTTTCCCAATGAGCTACCTCCGGGACTACCACCAAAATGGGGGATCGAACAGCGCATCGACCTCATACCCGGCGCACCACTTCCTAACAAGGCACCCTACCGCGTCAACCTTGACGAAACTAAGGAGATACAAAGTCAAGTCCAAAAACTCCTAGACAAAGGGCATGTACGCGAAAGCTTAAGTCCTTGTGCGGTTCCGATAATATTAGTGCCTAAGAAAGATGGCAGTATGCGCATGTGTTCGGATTGTCGCCGTATCAATGCTATAACCGTTAGATATTGCCATCCTATTCCTCGCCTTGATAACATGCTTGATGAACTTAGTGGTGCCACTATATTCTCTAAAATTGCTTTAAAAGGTGGTTACTATCAAATACGCATGCATGAGGGCGATGCGTGGAAAACGGCCTTCAAGAGTAAATTTGGTCTATATGAATGGTTAGTCATCCTTATGGGTTTATCTCAAGCAACGGGTACATTTATGTGCGTCATGCATTATGTCTTATGTCATCTCATTGGATATTGTATTGTGGCATACTTTGATGACATTCTTGTTTTTAGCGAATCTCTAGCGGAGCATGCTAAACATGTTCGGGAAGTATTGCAAGTTCTTAGGAAATAAAAACTTTATGCAAACATGGAAAAGTGCACTTTTTGCTTTGACAAGGTTGTTTTCCCAGGATTTGTGGTATCTTCTAAGGGTGTTCAAGTTGATGAAACTAAAATTGATGCTATTAAAACTTGGCCTACCCCTACAAATTTGCAACAAGTGCGTTGTTTCCTTGGACTAACCGGATTTTACCGTCGCTTTGTTAAGGATTTTAGCACGATTGCATCTCCTCTACATGCCTTGAGCAAGAAGAATGCGCCCTTTGTTTGGGGACCATTGCAAGACACCGCATTCCATGAGATTAAAAACTTGCTTACTCATGCACCATTGCTCGCATTACCTAATTTTGATAAAACTTTTGAAGTGCATTGTGGAGCTAGTGGTAATGGCATAGGCGTGGCGTGTTAATGGAAGAGAAACAATCAATTGTGTATGATACGTCTCCAACATATCTACTTTCCAAACACTTTTGCTCTTGTTTTGGTCTCTAATTTGCATGATTTGAATGAAACTAATCTGGACTGGCGTTGTTTTTAGCAGAACTACTTTGGTGTTATTTTTTGTGCAGAAATAAAAGTTCCCGGAATTGGATGAAACTTTTTGTGAATTATTTCTAGGATTTATGATGAATTATGGAGCAAAGATCCACCGGAGGGGGTGTGCCTGTGGGCCAATACCCATCAGGGCACGGCCACCCCCCTGGCCGTGCCCTGATAGGTATTGGGGCCCACGAGGCCCCACCAACCCTAATTCCACTCCTATAAATTCCTATTCTCGAAGAAAAAATAGGAGAGAAGTTTTCATCACGATCTACAAGACGGAGCCGCCGCCACACCCTGTTCTTCCTCGGGAGGGCTGATCTGGAGTCCGTTTAGGGCTCCGGAGAGTGCAGATCGTTGTCGTCGCCATCACCAACCCTTCTCCGTCAACTACTCCATGATGCTCACCACCGGGCGTGAGTAATTCCTCTGTAGGCTTGCTGGTCGGTGATGGGTGTGGATGGAATTGATCATGTAATTGAGTTAAGTTTGATAGGGCTTGATCCCTAGTATCCACTATGTTCTGAGACTGATGTTGCTATGACTATGCTATGCTTAATACTTGTCACTAGGGCCCGAGTGCCATGATTTCAGATCTAAACATATTATATTACCTCTGAATATCAGATTGATTTGGATCCTATCTTGAAAGTTGAATGCACCTATTACGTGTCTTGATCCTCATATGCCAAGGTGACAATAATTGGGATTCTCTCCGGTGATTGTCGTAGTTTGAGGAGTTCATGTATTCACCAAGTGTTAATGCTTTGTTCCGGTTCTCTATTAAAAGGAGGCCTTAATATCCCTTAGTTTCCAATAGGACCCCGCTGCCATGGGAGGGTAGGACAAAAGATGGCATGCAAGTTCTTATCGCAAGCATGTATGACTACATACGGGATACATGCCTACATTATATTGATGAATTGGAGCTAGTTTTGTGTCGCTCTAGTGTGTAATTGTTACATGATTGATGTCATCCATATCTTTCCATTGCTGCACCATGGCCTACGCTTTACATATACTGAATCTTGCTAAGTTACTACTGATGTTGTTACTGTCACACCTGCTACTCAATTGCTACTGTCACTATTGTTACCAAAACTGCTGCTATCACTATTACCGCTATTACTATTATATACTGTGCTATTAAACTTTTGCTGCAGAGAGATATTCCAGGTGCGGTTGAATTGACAACTCAACTGTCAAGGCCAATAAATATATTTTGGCTCCCCTTGTGTCTAATCAATAAATTAGGGTGAAATACTACCCGTGAAGACTGCCGCGATCCCCTATACTTGTGGGTTATCAAGACCTTTCTCTGGTGCCGTTGCCAGGGAGCATAGCTCTATTTATTGTGTTAACTTGAGGATATCCAATTGCCACTATGAAGAATCTGAAAGATAATCGAACTAAGATCGGCCCCTCTCGCACGAGAGCAGGTAAGGAACTGCCATCTAGCTCTGCTTTTGATTCACCTTCTGTTTTGAATCAGCTTATTACACCACCACCTGTTGATCGTCCTGATATGTCGCATGAACTTGATGATGCTACCTCTGAAATTAATGATACTGCTACTACTCATGATGAAATTGAAACTATGCCACTTGGTTATTTGCTTGATGCTCATATTGCTAGATCTATAGAACTTGAAAATGCTGAAACTGATGAAGACTTTGAATCACCTATTACTCCTCGTTCTCCCAATAGATATGAATTGCGTGATATACCTGAAGGTTATGTTATGGATGGTGAGGTAGCTAGGGACTTTCTTGCTTGTGATAATAGAGATGATCTTAAGAAACTACGATGCGAATTGAAAGAAAAATCCATGATGGAGAAAATGAAACATGATCCTAAATTTGCTACTTCTCCTATATTGTTACTGATAAGGACTATGAATTCTCAGTAGACCCCGAACTGATTACTATAGTAGATTCGATCCTTTCCATGGTTATGAAACTGTTGTCGGACATCTAATGAAATTGAATGATATTGCTGCTTTGTTTACTAATGAGGAAAAGATACGCTACTATTATATCCATAAGCTTTTCCCTTTCTCTCTAAAAGGCGAGGCTAAAGAATGGTTCCTTTCACTTGCTCCTGGTTGTATGCGTAGTCCCCAGGATATGATTCACTACTTTTCTGTGAAATATTTTCCTGCTCATAAAAAACAAGATGCCTTACAGAAATATTTAACTTTGTGCCAATTGAAGAAGAGAATCTCCCTCAAGCTTGGGGGAGGCTTCTCCAGTTACTTAGAGCTTTGCCTGACCATCCTCTTAAGAAAAATGAAATACTTGATATTTTTATAGTGGACTAACCGATGCTTCTAGGGACTTCATGGATAGTTGTGCTTGTTGTATTTTCAGGGAAAGAACTGTTGAGCAAGCTGAAGAATTATTGGATAACATATTACAAAACACCGATGATTGGACACTTCCTGAACCACCTCCGGATCCTATTCAAAAGAAGCAAGGTATTCTATTCCTCAGTCCTGAAGATACGAGAGAAGCCAAGAAATCTATGAAAGAAAAAGGTATTAAAGTTGAAGATGTCAAGAAATTACTACCTATCGAAGAAATACATGGACTTGACACCCCGACACAGGTAGTGGAGGTAAAATCTCTCCGTGCCTTTAATGAAAACGATATACCTTATAATAAGACTCCTAGCCAATGCATGGATGAATTTGATAATTACATTGTTAAGCAAGAACACTTCAACAACTATGTTAAAGATCAATTAAGATGCAATGTCATGATGATAGATCGTTTGGGTGACTTGATGTTTAGAATTGCTAATGATGTTAAAGGTCTAGGAAAACATGCCTCTATGGTTCACACCCAACTAGATCAAGTTGCTAAGTCACAAAATGATTTGCTTGCTAAAATGAATAATAACCTGAATGATCATGCAGTTAGAGTAATGACTAGAGGAGGAATAATAACTCATGAACCTCTTTATCCTGAAGGCCACCCTAAGAGAATTGACCAAGATTCTCAGAGAAGTAATAATGATGCACCTAGTCCATCTAAAAGGAAGAAGAAAAAGAATAGGACTATGCATGCTTCTAGTGAACCTATTATAGAAAAATCTTCTGAGAATCACAATGATGTTTCTATTTCTGATGCTGAGACACAATCTGGTAGTGAACATTCACCTAGTGATAATGATGATGATAATGATAACGGTGATGTTCATGTAGAAGCTCCACTTGATAATAATAAAGAACCTGATAATGATGTGGAAATAGAACCCGCTGAAAATCTTGATAACCCACATCCTAAAAATAAATGCTATGATAAAAGAGACTTTGTTGCTAGAGAACATGGAAAAGAAAGAGAGACATGGGTTTAGAAACCCATGCCATTTCCTCGCAAGCCTTCTAAAAGTAAGGACGAGGAAGGATTTGAACGCTTTGCTGAAATGATTAGGCCTGTCCTTTTGCAAACTCGTTTGACTGATATATTGAAAATGCCTCCATATGCTAAGTATATGAAGGATATTATTACCAACAAAAGGAAAATACCTGAAACTGAAATTGCTACTATGCTTGCTAATTATTCTTTTGATGGTGGAGTGCCTAAGAAGTTGGGAGATCCGGGTATACCCACAATACCATGCTCCATTAAACGAAGTTATGTTAAAACCGCATTATGTGATATAGGAGCCGGTGTTAGTGTTATGCATTTCTCTTTATATAAAAGACTTGATCTAAACAAGCTTACACCCACTGAAATATCTTTGCAAATGACTGATAAATCCACCGATGTACCTATTGCAATTTGTGAGGACGTTCCTGTTGTTGTTGCAAATGTTACTATCTTGACAGATTTTGTTATTCTTGAGCTGCCCGAGGACGACAACATGTCGATTATCCTTGGTAGACCCTGACGTGGCTTGAGACTGCGTCGGTATTTCCCCAAAGAGGAAGGGATGATGCAGCACAGCGACGGTAAGTATTTCCCTCAATTATGAAACCAAGGTTATTGAACCAGTAGGAGGATCACCACCACCTAATAACCAGCACCTGCACACAAACAACAAATACTTGCAACCCGACGCGAAAGAGAGGTTGTCAATCTCTCTACGGTAAAAAGATAGATTAGGTAGTGATAGATAGGAGAGATAGATCTCTCAAGAACACAAAATAGAAAAGGAAAATAAAAAGTGCAGCAATATGTTTTTGGGATTTTGGTTTCGTAGATTTGAAAACAAAGAGGCAAAAAGATAGATCGGAAAGCAATATGTTGGAAAAGTAGACTCGGGGGCCGTAGGATTCACAAGTGGCTTCTCTCATGAGTATAGCGCATGGTGGGTGAACAAATTACTGTAAGGCAATTGATAGAAGATCAAATAATCATGACGATATCCAAGGCGATGATCATTATATAGGCATCACGTCCAAGATAAGTAGACCGACTCCTGCCTGCATCTACCACTATTACTTCACACATCGACTGCTATCCAGCATGCATCTAGTGTATTTAGTTCATGGAAAAACGGAGTAATGCAATAGGAATGATGACATGATGTAGACAAGATCTATTCATGTAGGAATAGACCCCATCTTGTTATACTTAATGGCAACGATACATGCGTGTGTTGCTTCCCCTTCTGTCACTGGGAAAGGAAACCGCAAGATCGAACCCATCACAAAGCACATCTTCCCATGGCAAGAAAAATCGATCTAGTTGGCCTAACTAAACCAAAGATTCGAAGAAGAAATACGAGGCTATAAGTAATCATGCATATAAGAGATCAAAGAAGACTCAAATAATATTCATGGATAGAAACTGATCATGAACTCAAAATTCATCGGATCCCAACAAACACACCGCAAAAGTTTACATCAAATAGATCTCCAAGAGACCATTGTATTGAGAATCATAAGAGAGAGAGGAAGCCATCTAGCTACTGCCTACGGACCCGTAGGTCGTTGGTGGACTACTCACACATCATCGGAGAGGCATCTATGAAGAAGATGAACCCCTCCGTGATGGTGTTTAGATTGGATCTCGAGGTTCTGGAACTTGCGGTGGATGGAATTGTGTTTCGTCGACTCCCCTAGGGTTTTCGGAATATTTGGGAATTTATAGGCATCAGAGGCGGTGGAGAGGGGCCCCGTGGAGGGCACAACCCATCAGGGCGCGCCGAGGGCCCCCTTGCGCGCCCTGGTGGGTACTGGGGTGTCTTCTTTGGCCCACTGGGTGTCTTCTGGTCCAGAAAAAATCTCCAAAAAGTTTCGTCGCGATTGGACTCCGTTTGGTATTGATATTCTGCGAAGTAAAAAACAAGCAAAAACAGCAACTGGCACTTTGGCACTATGTCAATAGGTTAGTCCCAAAAAATGATATAAAGTTGCTATAAAATGATTGTAAAACATCCAAGAATGATAATATAACAGCATGGAACAAGCAAAAATTATAGATACGTTGGAGACGTATCAGACCCTTTTTAAACACTGCAGGGGCTGTTATTGATTGAAACAAAAGCAAGGATACTTTTCACGTCAATGGCAAGCAACATACCGTTCACTTTCCGAAGAAGCAAACTCTGGTTAACAATATTAATGTCATTGAGCCAATTGCCATGGTTATCATTGGAGAGATTAAAATTCCTCTACCTACTACCAAGAAGAAATATTATGATCTTATTATTGGGGAGATGCAAATCCCCATTGAGGCAACTTAGTGTTATACAAAAATTCTTTGGTTTCATGTCAATTGGAAATGGTTATTAATAAGACTCGGTCAACCTTATTAATGGATCATTTTTGAAAGACATGTGATTGATGAATTTAGTATGCACAACTCTCTCTAATATTTGTTTGCTCTCTGTTATTTCTAGTAAGTAAAATAAAAAGTGCCATGATTATCCTGTTTTCTGAATTACCGTGCAATAGAAAATGACCCAAAAATAAAAAGTCTCAGAATGCCACAAAATTTTAACATGATTTTTTCTGCATTATTAAAGAATTTCTGGTACTAATAATACATATTGGGGATGCACCTGTGGGCCAGTACCCATCAAGGCGTGGCCACCCCCCTGGTCGCGCCCTGATAGGTACTGGGGAACATAGGGCCCCCTGCCTTATCTCTTTAGCCCACTTCGTCCCTTACCTCCAGCAAAAATTCTCTAGCTCTCTCTCTCTCTCCCGTGTTCTTCCTCACAAAACTGAAAATTTTGATCTCTTTGTTCGGAACTCCGTTTCCGAAACTGTTTTGAGGAATTGCTCCTTGGTATGTGACTCTCCCATTCCTCCAATTAGTTTTTGCTCTAGTGGTTTATACTTTGCATATTATGCTGCACTTGGTGCTACTGAAAATGAGCTTGCATGTTGAATTCTTTGAGTTCCAAGTAGTATGAATGTTTGATATGACCTCTAGGTATCCTTATGAGTAGTTGCTATCAATCTTGCAAAGTCTTATTGACATGATTTTGCGGCTCAAAAATTTCAGAAATTTGTCCACTTAGAAAATGAGTTTCCTTAGGAGAGGTTCTACAAGCCAAAGCCCCAAAGGATTTGTAGTGATGAATCAGGACCAAGACATCAATATCCCTCCCAGGGTGGAAGTCGGGCCTTGCGAATGGCCACATGTTCCTTTTATGAGTGAAGCAGGTTTTCACCAGGAGTTCATGCAATTTGTGGCAAATGTCGGGCTGACAAACTTCCTCACAGATGAGTGTGATCAATACCATCTCATTACAAATTCTTTTGTGCAAAATTTTCGTTTTATAAATACGCCTGATGCTCCTATGGTACGCTTCACTTTATATTCAACACCTTTTGAACTACCACTTGCTGAGTTTAGTGAGATACATCTTTTTCTATCTGTTCTTGAGTGTTGACACAATTATGATTATGTTATGATTGTATTTTTATGTTTTAATTAGTGTTTGTGCCAAGTAAAGCCTTTAGGATGATTCATAAGATGAGTAGAAACAATGCTGAATCTGAAACAGAAACTTTGACTTCAGTGCCTGAATTTTCATTTTTTACTGGAGCGTGATAATGCGCTGAAATTTTAACACAGTGTTTCTATACAAATTATTTACGTTGTACTAATTTTTTGGAATTTTTAGAGTTACAAAAGTATGGTTAGAGTACATATTACTACAGACTGTTTTGTTTTAGACAGATTCTGTTTTCGTTGCATTGTGTGCTTGTTTTGATGAATCTATGGCTTGTATTGAGGGGTATAAGCCATGGTAAAGTTAGAATACAGTAGATAATGCAATAATAAATATGAATGGATTTGCAACAGTACTTAGAGTGGTGATTTGCTTTATTATACTAACGGATCTCACGAAAGTTTTGTTGAGTTTTGTGTGATTGAAGTTTTCAAGTTTTGGGTCAGATCACGATGGATGAAAGAATAAGGAGTGAAAAGAGCCTAAGCTTCGGGATGCTACAGCACCCCCAAGATATTATCCAAAGAGAAACAAGCAACTAAGCTTGGGTATGCCCCGAGTGGCATCCCTTCTTTCTTCTAACGACCATCGGTATTTTACTTGGAGCTATATTTTTATTCGTCACATATCATGAGTTTTGCTTGGAGCGTCTTGTATGATTTGAGTCTTTGCTTGATTTGCTTTTTAGTTTGTCCCTAGTATCCTTGCTGGACACGCCTATTTGAGAGAGCCAAAATTATGCTATGATTTGTTAGAATTGCTCTATATGCTTCACTTAAAAAAAATTAGCTATGGAATTGCTCTAGTGCTTCACTTATATCTTTTTGAGCACGGTGTGCTTTAGATTTTGAAGAAATACTCTCATGCTTCACTTAGATTAATTTGAGAGTTAGTAAATTTTGAATAAATTCTCTCATGCTTCACTTATATTATTTTGAGAGATGAAATTGTTATGCTCATGTTCTTCACTTAAATTTATTTGGGCTTGTCAAAAGCAATGGCAATATATGAAACTAGTCCCAAAGTGATAGATATTCAAGAGGGATATAACAAAAACTTTCATGAAGATCATTGGACAAATTAAACTTGATTCCTTGTAATAGTTTTGAGACATGATGATAGTGATATGTGAGTCATGTTGATGAGTAATTGTGCTTTAGTAAGAATATTGGTGTTAAGGTTTGTGATTCCCTATGCAAGCACGAAAGTCAATAGTTATGCAATGAAATTACATCCTACTTATGGTGTATTATTCGGTGTTAGTTATGCTCAATGCCCGCTTATGTGAATTTTTGTTTCTTGGTTGGTTGCTTCTCAATCTATTTGGTAGCCTCCACTTGTACTAAGTAGAAATACTACTTGTGCATCCAAAATCCTTAAACCTAGTTTTGCCTTATGAGTCCACCATACCTACCTATATGCGGTATTTCCATGCCGTTCTATAATTTTCAAACTGAATTTCCTTTTTGTGTGCTCGTACCGCTCATTAAACGGTAGGGCGTGTCCAATATTTTTCCATGCTAGATGTGTTATTCTCAAGATGAGTGTTTATTCACTTGTCATTGCATGAGAGTACGGCGGTAATAGGGATGCCCAGTCCCGAAATGAAAAATAAATTTACTTTATGTTGTCAAATAATAAATTCCTTGGAAAGTGTTGGTATGGAAGGCAGCCGTGGATACGGCTAGCCATGGATTGTGAAAGAATGGTGGAAAAAGGAATAAACTTTATTTTATGTTTGGGAACCGCCTATGATGTATCTAGCATGGAAAGTATTGAGAACTACTTTGTCGTTTTCGTTGACATGAAAGGCATGCCACCCAAAATATTTTTTTCTCTCTCAATTTAAGCTTTGAGCTCTGGCACCTCTACAAATCCCTACTTCCCTCGGCGATGGGTCTATCTATTTACTTTATGCAATTTTTATTTTTATTTGAGTCTCCATCTTCTCTTATAAAGCACCAACTAGGGGGCACTATGATCATACTTGTGCATTGGGTGTAGTTAATATTTGAGTGTGTTTCATGAATGGATCAATGATTGAGCATGATGGGCTAGGGATAACTTTCTTTAGTGTTGATATTTTGAAAGACATGTTTGCTTGTTGGCATGCTTGAGTATTAAACTCTTTATGTCAAAACTAGACTATTGCTTTGAACCATATAAAAGTCCAAATGTCCATGCTACAAAAGAAAAGAATATGTGATGAACATGTTAGGCAGCATTCCACATCAAAAATTCTGTTTTTATCATTTACCTACTCGAGGACGAGTAGGAATTAAGCTTGGGCATGCTGATACGTCTCCAACGTATCTATAATTTTTTATTGTTCCATGTTATATTATCATTCTTGGATGTTTTACAATTATTTTATAGCATCTTTATATCATTTTTTGGGACTAACCCATTGACATAGTGCCAAGTGTCAGTTACTGTTTTTTGCTTGTTTTTTACTTTGCAGAATATCAGTACCAAACAGAGTCCAATCGCGACGAAATTTTTTGGAGATATTTTTGGATCAAAAGGAAGCCAGTGGGCCAAAGAAGTACCCAGGAGGGGGCCCAGGCGACCCACAAGACGCCAGGGCGCGCCAGAGGCCCTGAGGGCGCCTTGGTGGGTTGTGGCCGCCTCGGGAGTCCCCTCCACCGCCTCTGAGCTCTATAAATACCCAAATATTCTAGAAACCCTAGAGGAGTCGACAAAAAATACTTCTAGCCGCCGCAAGTTCCAGAACCGCGAGATCCAATCTAGCACCATCACGGAGGGGTTCATCATCCTCATTGGTGCCTCTTCGATGATGCGTCAGTAGTCCACCATAGACCTATGGGTCTATAGGCAGTAGCTAGATGGCTTTCTCTCTCTCTCTTTTGATTCTCAATACAATGGTCTCTTGGAGATCTATTTGATGTAATGACTTTTTGCGGTGTGTTTGTTGGGATCCGATGAATTTTGAGTTCATGATCAGTTTCTATCCATGAATATTATTTGAGTCTTGTTTGATCTCTTATATGCATGATTACTTATAGCCTCGTATTTCTTCTTCGAATCTTTGGTTTAGTTAGGCCAACTAGATTGATTTTTCTTGCCATGGGAAGAGGTGCTTTGTGATGGGTTCGATCTTGCGGTGTCCTCGCCCAGTGATAGAAGGGGCAGCGAGGCACACATGTATCGTTGCTATTAAGGATAACAAGATGGGGTCTATTCCTACATGAATAGATCTTGTCTACATCATGTCATCGTTCTTATTGCATTACTCCATTTCTCCATGAACTTAATACACTAGATGCATGCTCGATAGCGGTCGATGTGTGGAGTAATAGTAGTAGATGCAGAATCGTTTCGGTCTAATAATCTTGGACGTGATGCCTATATAATGATCATCGCCTTGGATATCGTCATGATTATTTGATGTTCTATCAATTGCCCAACAGTAATTTGTTCACCCACCGTGTGCTATACTCATGAGAGAAGCCACTAGTGAAACCTACGGCCCCCGGGTCTACTTTTCCAACATATTGCTTTCCGATCTATCTTTTTGTCGCTTTTTTCAGATATATTATTCCAAAAACCCAAAAATACTTTGTTGCACTTTTTATATGCCTCTTTATTTTGTTCTTGCGAGATATATTTATCCAATCTACTTCACCTAATCTATCTTTTTACCGTTGACAGATTGACAACCTCTCTTACCCGGCGAGTTGCAAGTATTTGTTCTTTGTGTGCAGGTATTGTTTACATAGCGTTGTGTTGTCCTCCTCCTAGGTTCGATAACCTTGGTTTCATAACTGGGGGAAATACTTACCGTCGCTGTGCTGCATCATTCCTTCCTCTTTGGGGAAATACCGACGCGGTCACAAGCCACGTCAGTGTGCCACTGGATTGGATCCATCAATTCATCCATCGTCGTCGTCGCCCGCTTTTTCACCGCTGGTGTCCAAGCGCCGCTACCGTCGATTCGCAATGTATAGGACGTCCTCGGCCTCCCCGTGCTGCTGTTGGACACCGCTCTGAGCACCGTGTCCAACCCCTCTCCCCGTGCTCTCCGTTTGTAGCCGCAGCTTGCCACCGTCGCTTTCGTGCTCCGACCGAAGCTCTGTTGCCGCCGCCGCTCATTTTTGGCCATAGACGTCCTCGCCGAGTCCAAACCAAGCCGCAGTCGTGCTCCTGGGATCCCCAGGAGGCCAAGGGACCCTTAGGCTCGTCTTGCCGTGCCCTCCGTGGTCGAACCCGACCATGACCGAACGCCGCCGCCGCCATTTGAGACGGTGTGCTCAATCCCGACCACCGTCGGGCCCGCCGTCGTCACCCGCCGATGCGGCTCGTTCCCAGGGTCATGCCGGGCCAAACCGCGCGTCAAATGATCGCCGGAATTGACCGGACGCTCGACGTCGGTGCTCAGCCTCGCCGCCGGTGACGCTGCCGACGTGGCATCATTAGCCACTTATGACCCCCCACCACCACCACCACTAGACCCCCCTGTGTCGCTGATCGATGGGCCTGAGGCCATTAGGTTAGGCTAATTTCAACATGGGCTATTTAAATAACCCTCTGTGTCACTGACGGCAGGGGGCCACTCCCTAAATTAATCACCTGTTAATTAAAATTAATTAGATTATGTTAATTAGACTATGACATGTGGGTCCCCCTTCTAATTAAATCTGTTTTAGTTATAAATAATTATTGACTAACCCTCTGTCCATGACAGCTGGGACCCACACGTCAGGTTTGACCAGTCAACAACCCTGTGGACTGCTGACATCATCCTGATGTCATGCTGACGTCATAATTGTATTTTTTCGAATTGAATTAAATCTGTTTGTTTCAGAATATTAATAAAACGTTGAAAATTAATATAAATTAATCTATAACTTGGATGAAAAAGTTTTATATATGAAAGTTGATCAGAAAAATTCATCTGTCACATGCTCCTAGCATGATGAACATGGACATTTGGCATTAGGATCATCTGTCCGGTAATAGCCAAAGACCCGGGAAATATCGTCAGATATTCTCCCGCTCCGTTAGTAACGTATAGTACTGCGTTAGCTCATCCCTAACACTGCATATTGCCATGTCATGCATCATGTTGCATCTGCTTGCTTTATATTTATTGTTTCTTCCCCCTCTTCTCTCCGGTAGACACCGAGGCTGACGTTGCTACCGGGTACGACTACGCCACTGACGATCAGTCTTTTACAGCAGAGCAACAAGGCAAGCAACCCCCCCTTGATCATATCAATATCGCCCATTCTTTGTCTCTCATGCTTGCATTAGATTTTGCTAGTGTTGTAGATAGCTCCTATTCTGATGCATAGCCTGTTTTTGTTAAACTGCTACTATACCTGTTGTTATATCAACTGCTTAGCATAGGTTGATTAGTGAATACCATGTGACCCCTTAGTCCCAGTTGCCCCTGCTTCATCATCGACGACTTGAAGACTCGATCAACTGATCGACAAGCCATGACCCGTCACATTCACCGCACTCCCCCACCCCTTAGTTGTACGACTCTGCAGAGCTACTCTCGAGTACCGAGGGTGACAGCTCATAAAGTACTCATGATGCTAACTCTGTAGTGTAGCTAGTTGGTCGTGGTTATTGAGGGTGATTCCTCCTTCACCACTCCCGACGACGACTCTGTCGTGCAACCCCTCAAGCGTAGACCATCGAGGGTG
This sequence comes from Elymus sibiricus, assembly GCA_039707655.1. Classification (NCBI taxonomy): domain Eukaryota; kingdom Viridiplantae; phylum Streptophyta; class Magnoliopsida; order Poales; family Poaceae; genus Elymus; species Elymus sibiricus. The sequence continues at coordinate 214,887,982 of CM077667.1, forward strand.
AATCCTCTCTGGTCACCTTGACGGTTACATCGGGTGGGATCCTCCGAGGTTGATTCCTCGAGTTTCCCCTTGATGTACGGACACACGGTTACTGAACTTTACTACTGTTGGAAAACGTTGAGGTCAGGATGACCTGGTTGGTGTTGGTGTAATTGTGATGAGGCATGGTCGGGCATTCTTGGCCCTTGCCACAAGTCCTCGAGACGGGGTGGCAGGACCACATATTGTGTATCGCGCTCGTCAACGCAGTTAACAAAATGCTAATGGGTTGGGTATTTGATCTGAGTTGGTCGTTTCACCATTTCCGCACTAACCTTCATGTGGGAGAAGTTATGGGTACTCGGCGTCGTTGTATCAGCCGAAGCTCTTCAGACGTTAGCAATGGAGCGGCGCGCGCCCGAGTGGTCCACGACGGCATTGATCTTGTATAAGAGGTGCTAGGACTGACCTCAATCGCCCATGCATCGTGTAGGAGTGCAAAGGGTGATTGGGCCCATGACCTCTGCGCGCTTAGGATTTAGACCGGTGGGCTGGCCTCTCTGTTGAGCCTAGGTAGGGCGACGACATGTTGATGTCCCGAGGCCGGGCATGACCCAGGAAAGTGTGTCCGGCCAGAGGTTATCAAGTGTGTTGGAAAATGTGGTGCACCCCTGCAGGGATGAATTCAACTATTCAAATAGCCATGTCCACGATAACAGGACAACTTGGAGTTGTATCCCGATCTAATACAACTAGAATTATGACTTAAATATGAAATGTTTGGCTCCGAGTTTGTTTTCTCGCAGGGAGTCGAGGAAGAATCTCTGGGCGTGGTTACTTAATAAAATTGCTACAATAATATTGCTACTTATGAGTGACCAATCTACACTCTTCTAATGTTGCAAGATGTTGAAGATGCTAGTCTTCGATAGGACTAGGCCTTCTCTCTATTCTAGCATTTCTGCAGTCAGTCCAAAGATATAGCCCCATTCCTTTGATATTGATGCATACTTAGCATAGTTCTGATGTCAGTCTTGCGAGTACTTTGGATGAGTACTCACCGTTGCTTTGCTCCCCTTTTCCCCCCTCGATATGATTACTGCGTTCAGATGACGGAGCCCAGGAGATGGAGTACCCCCGCAGATGACTACTACACCACCGCTGGGGCCTACTACTACGTGGAGGCTGCCCCTGACCAGCAGTAGGATAGGAGGTTCCCGGGCAGGAGGCCTTGCCTCTTTCGATCCGTTGTTATGCTTGTGCTAGCCTTCTTAAGGCAAACTTGTTTACTTATGTCTGTACTCGGATATTATATGCTTTCGCTGACTCGTGTGTATGCCGAGATTATGTATTTTAGCCCTCGAGGCCCCTGGCTTGTAATATGAACTTGTATGATTTTAATTTGTGTCTAGAGTTGTGTTGTGATATCTTCCCGTGAGTCCCTAATCTTGGTTGTACGCATTTGCGTGTATGATTAGCGTACGATCAAAATGGGGGCGTCACAAGTTGGTATCAGAGCCGACTGCTTGTAGGTTGCCCCCTTTTCCAACTCCTTGGACAAAGTTGAAACTAGTACTTGAAAAACTTATACTAACATTGTTGTGTGGCTTACGATCCCACATCTCAACAGGGTGGTAATAGGATCTTTTACTCCTCGTCTATACTCTGGGTTCTGATCTCTCTTCTATTCAGGTTAAAGATTTTGCTAACTCTAACTCTAGGTTCTCGTAACTACTTCCCCCTGGAGAGCCCCTCATTCCAGATGATGGCTTGATTCATCAGAAAACTCCGAAGGTACTCTCCGATGTTCTCCCGAGAACTTGTGCTCATCGCTTTTGCGATTCCCTTCCACCGCCAACCCATATGGATGATTACATACAATTGTCGCTCATACCTTCATATCCAGTTGCTCTTGTTATTAGAAGGTACATCGAATTATCTTAGCAGGGATTCGTTTATCCTCAGTTGTCATGGGTTTCACAAAATCCTTCGAATTGCTATTCGATCTTCCGAAATCCTCATTACCCTTTTGCTCTTGACCTTTCTCACCTGCTTGCATTATGGTTAATTCCATATGTCTAGCAATATTCATTAAATCCTTTGTGGTTGTCATTTGATTTTATTGATTCAACCTGTGTGTGAATGCACGCAGTCATCAGTTGTTTCTCATAAATTATCTTTCCGGTCCAGACGTCTTTCCAAACGTGAGTTGGTTCTTGACAAATCAACCTTGATTGATTGTCCATAGCAACAAAATAAAAGATAAGTGCCAGCAAGAACAGGTACATATAAAATATAAATGAGACTGACAGGTTTAAACGAATTTGGAAAATAAAAAGAGAAAAGAGAAAACTGAAGGGTTGACTTACACAAACCCAATACGGCAGGATAAGCTTGTCTGACCCCTGATATTTGCAACGTAGACAATAGAGGGCAACCTCAGCAACAGAAGATCCAAGCATTCCACGAGGACCAAAAGATGATGTGACTTCTTCAATAGTAGCTTCACACTCATTGTTTCAGAACATAATCTTTGATCTAAAAAAACAAATGGCTTTATATTCCATGTGTGCTTTAATAACAACTAGAGAGTACAAACAAAAAGAAAGTCAAGAAGTTCAGCATTAGAAAGTCAAGAAGTTCACCTACATAACCACACGCAGTACATAAGTTATATGCACATAAAATCTGACCGACTGGACTCACCTCTTAGAACGATCATTCTTAAGCATAGTCACACTGAAATAAAAGTCATCAACCTTCTTTCTAGCGACAACATGTTCCCTATCTGCTCAGAAAAAGAATAGAAAATAAGAGCAACATACAAAAAATACATATATACAAACCGTTTCAGGTATGGGAAAAGCAATACAACACATAAACACAAGTGTTCCCTGAAAATTAAGGGATTGCCATGCACACAACTAACAAAAATCAGATTCAAACACATACATCACTATAGTTGCTGCAAACTACATAACCACACCTCAGCTGCTGCACCAAAAAGAGAACACACAGGATTAAAAACATCACAACCCATGCAGTACACACATTCCCCCCATATAAAAACAACTGCACTTCACTTTATTTATAGTCACATGACAAAGACCAAACCAGAAGTTCAACTTGTACCACACAAACAGTACATAGGGATATCAAACAGGCTAACCAAAAACTAAAAGGATGGGGATGTGGAAAGAAGAGAGAAGCAAGCTCCTCTCTCCATGGATTCTTGCCTAAACCGGTAGTAGCACTGGAAAGATCATCCTCCTTTTACAAAATATCACTCTCAGTTTCTGAATCATCGCCATCTCCAGTAGACATTGCATTATCGTCTTCAAGTACACCAGTAGAAGCTGGAGAATCTGAAACAACAAAACCTGTTGGTTGTCCTGCAGTAGGAGGCGCTGGAGAATCAGCAGCAACAACCACCGATGCCTCGACAGCAGGAGGATTCGCCGGCCCTGCACGAGCACTACCACTCTCAACAGCAATGCTAGCTCCAGCTGACTTGCCCTGCTCAGCATCAGAAACCCCATCACCAATGGACGACTGAGGATCAGTTTGATCCAGCCTATCGAAGCAGCCAATGCCTGATACATCCTTCTTTGAAAGCTTCTCTGGAGCAACACTAACATCGTCATTCTGCAGCAAGAACAAGACTCAATAAAAATGGGAAAGTGAACCTCATCAAAAGGGAAACAAAATGGACAAGAAAAAATGATACCTTAGGATAACTGCCATGAACCACATCAACAAAGAAATCAGTTGCAGGAGCATATTCATGCAGAGGGGCAGTTGCACTTTCAGGTAAAATATCATCATCAACCCTAACACCATCAACAATGGCCTAGAAAAAAAATCATAGAAAAACATTAGTGTAGAAAAGACTGGATAGGCTACGTAGAACAATATGTAATTAGGAGAAGTTCACATCAACTAAATAAAGAAGGACAGATATGACCACTGACACATGAAGGAAGTCCAAAGGCAGTAAGCATAGAAGGTCAAATAACAAACACTAATTACATATTAGTGTATCCATAGAAGTTCAGTTATGTAAAACAAAGGAGGTTTAGATATTGTATCCATAGAAGTTCAGTTACTGTAAACAAGGAAGGTCAGCTATGGAAGACCAATACTGAAACAAGAAGTTTAGAATACATGAAATCAAGAAGGGTCACCTATGACAAAATAATAATAACTGAAAGCTAACACTGAACATTAATTCAAAGAACTATCAAAGTCAACAAAACATACCTCTTCAGTACGCTCCTTATTCACTCCTTCACGACCCAAACGAACAGAATCTTGCCTGTCAATCTGACTCAAGTAAACACTAGCGTCATCTTCAAAAGGCTTGCAACGAGCATCCTGCATTTTCATGAACAATCCAAAGCTGGTACGAAGGTGGACCGTGCTCTGACGAATCTCAGCAAGAATTTCAGCTTCAATTGACAAAGCGTCCTTCAAAGACTCCGGATCAAAACAATGACCAGGTGGAAGAATCCCATCAACACGACTAAGACGCTGAACCGTCGTCGGAATACGGGCAATCTCCCCCACAAACTGTGCTAAAAGACCATCGATCCTACCAAGGGAAACACTGGCAGCATCGAGAAAACCCTTAGCGAACTCTGAAGAAATGCCACCTGCAGCATTCACATGGGCAGAGGAACCTCGAGGATCTATAGGGGGAGCACCAGTGTTGACAACCTGGGAGCATTCAATTCTGAGGGGAGCTTCACTTCGAAGACCGGTGGCATGCGACATAGTAAGGACATGTTGTTCAATATGCCTAAAGAACACAACCTCAACATGTGTCTTCCACTACACACAAAATTAAAGTAAAACAATTGAGATGATAATGAAGGGACAAGTAACAAAATTGAAGATAAAACCAGAAGTTCAAGTTATACTACATAGGAAAGAACAATGCATAATAAGACTCACATGCAGATTCCCAAAAACCCAGTTGGCTGGGTCATCATCACCCTTCTTAACCAAGTTAGCAGCAGCAAGCTTAGATAGCTTGGCCTGATCCATGAAATTGATGCGAGGAGTTCTCAAGTCAGCATTAGGCTTCTTGCTAATGATAAGGCAGTCCAGATACATAAGAAGCAGCACAATGCCACAGCCTATAACAGCATTTCCCCTGCTAGTCCCTTGTTGATATCTAATTACAGACCTTCGAAGATCATCAACAAGCAACTGGCAATAGTCCATATTTGCCATATCTTCAGGGACAAGATTCTCAGCCAATGCTGCCTCCCTAGAAACCCGTGTAGATGTACCAGGAATAACAACCTTCATGAAAAGAATCAGGTAAAACACCTGAAGAGCCAAATCATCTTTCTTGTCATCCTTCACAAAATCCTCGAGCAACTTCTGCAGATCCTTTGTCTTGATATCATCACTCCTCTGATAGCCAAGTTTGCCCTTCAGCCTCATGACAGCTTGATCGAATCCCTCATTTGAGGGCTTAGGAGGGGTACGATCACCTTGAGGGAAACGAAAATGAATGTGAACAACATCACTTGTAATGCGCAATTTCTTATTTGGCTCACCCATGTATAGAATCATAGTTGAAGGGTCAATCCTGGTGTAAAGGTGGCCCATCAAAGGATGAGAAATGTTCGAATAAACCTTCAAATCAAAGACACAACCAAAACCAGACTTGATAAACCCTCTCCATGTGCCTAGACTGTAGCAATTTTGCGCAAACTTTGACCTCTTTCAGTGAGCAGCGAACCGTCTTGTTAAAATGTTTCGCATCGTCTCCTCCTTCATCAGCTCCTTCCACCGCCTTGCCTCCTCTTTTATTCCTCACATGTCTCTTCACAAGCTCGTACTGCATAAAAATCAATAGAAGAAACCATGGCATAACAAATGTGTTAATAAAAATAAACCAGAATTTCAGCATTGTTGAACAAGGAAGAACCACATAAACAAATAGAGCATGGGAAAAAAATGTGTACCAATCTATATACCAGAAGTTCAACAATGAAGAGCAAGGCAGCACAACCATGTATAACCAGAAGTTCATCTACTTTGTTCAATATTAACAAAAATATACCAGAAGTTCAACAATAAAGAACAAGGCAGTACTACATACACAAATACAGAGCATGCAGACAAAACAACAAAAGAAAATAAAAATACTAACATAAGGAACAAAAAATAACAATTAATATACGAGATTTATACCTGATCAACAACATAATCATCACCATCCTCGTCATTAGCGTGAAAATCCTCATCACCCTGTGCATCCCTATCAACACGAGCACGCTTCTTAAGACCCTTATTAACTTTTGCATCCCCACCCTTGCGCTTATTGCCAGATTTCTTTCCCTTCCCAGAATCAGCACCACCACGCGGAGACGATGTGGACTTCGCATACTCAAGGACACATGGACTACGGCGTGGGGTACCACCAGGTGCTTGGCCATCAACTTTAGGAAGTTCACTTACAGTTGGACCTGCAACATTAGAAACACGTGGGCTCCTCCGACGAGTAACTTCACCAATGAGATGCTTCTTTGTTGAGATCCGCTTGAATTTATTCATCACAGGGGTAGCCATGGTATCACCATCGTGCGCAACGTCTTCATCAGCACCGGACACATGCCCAACTATGGGCTCAGCATAATCAACAACTTTCTATAGACGGGCCGCCTTCTTCCTCTCATATTCTGCTAGCTTTTTCCTCTTCCGTTCATCCTCTATAAGAAGCTTCAAGGGCACGTCCTCAGCTTGTGTGACAGGTTCAGTGCCATCAATAGACTGGGACTGCGTCTCTGACAACTGAAGAGAGCACAAAGGCTCCTAAACGGGATCACAATCTTCAGCTGATGGAGCCACCTGCTTAGCCTCGGCAGTCTTCTCAGCCCCACCAAAGTCAGATAGAACATCGTTGATGGTATTAAGAGCTTCTTCACTGGGTGCATCTGAAAAAACACAAGAACAAAACAAAAGGAAAAGAGTCAAGAACAAATACAAAACACATGATAGCAACAAGTTCAAAAACATGGCTGTAGAATTGAAAAACTAAAAACATGAAGTAGGAACTGAGTAGCACAAACTAGGTGAAGCAATAGCTGCCGATGCAAGATCTTCAATACTTAATTTTTTGTCAAAAATGCAAGCAACCTCAGCAACTAAACTCAAACTGATAGATGATTCAGCTGCATCAGACTTTGGAATAGAAACATTAACTTCTGAACCACCATCTTGATCACAGACACTTTTATCAAAAAAATTCATCTCATCACCAACTACAAAAAAGGAAAAAAGGCAGCTGACTTTTAAAAAGGAAAATGGCCTTACAAATGAAAACACAAAAGCCAAAACCAGTACTACATAAAACAAGATGGAGCATCAAAGAAAAATCCATAACAATGAATAGCCAGAAGTTCAACAAAAACTAGCAAAGAAGTGAAACAATGAATATCCAGAAGTTTAACAAAACCAAAAAAAGCAATAAAACAATTAATAGCAAGAAGTTCAACTAGACCTTACCAAGCAGTAAAACAAAAGAACAACCGGAAGTTCAAAAAAAATCCACAATAATTTAATAAATAAAAACCAGAAGTTCAAGTTAGGCAGTACTACATGAACAAAGAAAGCATGAGCAGTAAAACAATGTACAAAAAATCACTAAGACAAACAGAAAATAAGAAGTTACCATGAAAATTATAACAATGTACAACAATTTATAGCAATGTACAACAAAGTTACCACGAAAATTATTGACATAACTTCAACAATGTACAACCAGAAAGCCCAAGTACTACTTTTCACTACCATGAATATGATAACACAAAATAAAAAAGCTATATACTAAAATTAAAACACTAGAAGTCCAAATCACACTTGATGTGATAGTTCATTAGTAATACATCAAAAATTCATTAACACATATAGTGATAACTTCAACTACAGAGTAAAAATGCTTACATCTCAAATATATAAGAAGTCCACACTATCAGTTATGGTAAGTTCAACATGACTAACAAGAGAAGATCATGGCAGCCATATAAAATTACTCATATTTACAAGAAAAGATTCACCTGCTGAAGGGACTGAAGCCATCAGAACACCCCTCTCTGATGCAGGATGGTCGAAACCCTAGATCCACCTAAAAAAACCAACACAAATAACAAGAATAAATGCATAAGAACACATATACCAGAAGAAGATGCATCTAAAAACAAACCACAGTTCTAAATCAACTCAAACAAGGACAGAACCCTAGATTTTAAGAACTAAATCACAGGAACCACTAGCTACATGGCCATGAACACAACAAACAGACCAGGGGAAATGCAATTCACAAAATACTAAAGAAAAATTCTGCGCAAATAGGCGAATCCAAACCATCTACGCATCCTATACAAGAACACTACATACACTTGGATGCAAACATCAGAAGAAAGGGGGAGGCGGATGTGAGAGCACAGGAGGCACAGGGGGACTGTGCCTAGATCTGGAGGAAATAAGAGCGGGTGCTGGAGGGAGGCAGCAGTTTGTACCTATCTAGACGGCCCGGATGCCCACGACCCCGCGACGGTTCTTCCTTCCCACGATGCTAGGAGAAGTTCGAGAGCGCACCGACTGTTGCTAGCTTGGATTTGTGGCAGAAATAGGGAGAGGAGAAGAGCTCGCGGGGCGCGGGGAGTGGGGATTGGGGATGATGGGGCGGTTGCTCACCTCACTCGCGGCAGGAGAAGGCGGCGCTAAATACGGAGGGGAGAAGCGAGACGACAGCGACACTGAAGAAGACGAGAGACAGAGAGAGAGCGAGTGAGCGCGAGGAGAGTTCTCTGATAGCGGTGGGAGGGGTGATGGCAAATAAATGCAGAAAACACCCTCCACTACAGAATAAATGCAACGTTTAGACACCACTACAACATAAATGAAGCATTTCAAGAGCCAATAAAAGTAAATAAAAAAGATGCATGTCATAGCAAAGATTAAATAACATTCTGTACAAGTATTTGATGTCACAAAATTCCTGGAGAAAAAAGACCATAATAATAAATATAAAAAGATTATCTATATACTACTAAAAGATAGCAAAAACAAATTAAAAAACCCTTAGTAACCAACAACAAAACAAAGATCAATTTAGAAACAAAAAGAAGTTCAAATGCACAAACAAAAAGTGTCCACATACAAATGCAGAAAAACCCTCCCCCTCCGCCCTGCTCGGCCTCGCGCTAACGCGGCAGTGCACTCTTGGTTGACATGCGCAATGCGGTTATTCTGTTTCCACCCCCCACGCAGGCACCCCAGAGCCACACCCCTAAGATAGATAGTGGGGTCACTGATGTGACGGACTCACCTCCGCATGCGACGACGCGGCACGCCCCATCGTCGCCTACTCCAGCTCATTCTTGGCTCGGCCTCGCAGGCGGAGGGGAGGGGGGTCCCGACCCCCCTCCCACCCTGCTCCGCCTCGCGCTAACGAGGCAGTGCACGCTTGGTTGACACGCGCAATGCGTTTATTCTGTTTCCACCCCCCACGCACGCACCCCAGAGCCACACCCCTAAGATAGATAGTGGGGTCACTGATGTGAAGGAATCGCCTCCTCATGCGACGACGTGGCACGCCGCATCATCGCGTGCTCCGGCTTGTTCCTGGCTCGGCCTCGCAGGGGGAGGGGACGGGGGTCCCGACCCCCCTCCCACCCTAATCGGCCTCGCGCTAACGAAGCAGTGCGCGCTTGGTTGACACGCGCAATGTGGTTATTCTGTTTCCATCCCCCACGTACGCACCCCAGAGCCACACCCCTAAGATGGATAGTGGGGTCACTGATGTGATGGACTCGCCTCCGCATGCGATGACGCGGCACGCCGCATCGTCGCCTGCTCTGGCTCATTCCTAGCTCGGCCTCACAGGGGGAGGGGAGGGGGGGGGGTCCCGACACCCCCTCCACCCCTGCTCGGCCTCGCGCTAACGCGGCAGTGCGTGCTTGGTTGACAAGCGCAATGCGGTTATTCTGTTTCCACCCCCCCCACGCACGCATCCCAGAGCCACACCCCTAAGATAGATAGTGGGATCACTGATGTGATGGACGCGCCTCCGCATGCGACGACGAGGCACGCCACATCGTCGCCTGCTCCGGCTAGTTCCTGGCTCGGCCTCGCAATGGGAGGGGAGGGGGGTCCCGACCCCCCTCCCCCTGCTCGGCCTCGCACTAATGCGGCAGCTCGCGCTTGGTTGACAGGCACAATGCGGTTATTCTGTTTCCACCTCCACGCACGCACCATAGAGCCACACCCCTAAGATAGATAGTGGGGTCACTGATGTGACGGACTCGACTCCGTGTGCGATGACGCGGCACGCCGCATTGTCGCCTGCTCCGGCTCGTTCCTAGCTCGGCCTCGCAGGGGGACGGGAGGTGTGTCGTGGTTTTGTCACGGCAGATGTCCTAGTCCAAGGACTTGAGGGTGAAGCCATTGCTATGGCGGTTAACTCGAAGGGGTTGATCGGGACGAAAGACACATGTTTACCCAGGTTCGGCCCCTCTCGAAGGAGGTAATAGCCTACGTCCTGCTTTGATTTGTATTGATTGGGTATCGATTACAAGGGAGCGGATTCGCTTGACCTAGTACTCGATCAAAGGATTCGTGGTCTAAGCCGCCCACGAAACCCGCCTTTATATACATAGGTCGAGGCTCTAGGCTTACAAGAGTCCGGGCCGGGTTATACCTAGTAACCGACCTAAACTCTAACTACCCTTGCCTTGTCTGGCAAGCCGTCTCCCGGCGGCTCACACCTCCGGGTCATACATAGCACTTGGGCTCTGGGCCTCTTACAGCCCATTGGCAAGTTACTTCCAGGCCTTATCCTGACCTTTCATCCTCCTAGGTCTCACTGCTAAGCCGCCGACATCATGACCCGGCCACTCCTGGGTGGGTCTTACCACAGGGTTCTATACCCAACATTAGGCCCCAGATTGATTTGAACTGGTTCATGTCAATCTTCAAGTCTTCTAATTGGCAAGTCTTGCACTCTCCCTAAGCATCTAACCTGCAATAAATCTTCATGACCCGCCGTGGGAAAATGGGTGACGTCATCTGTGATAAATTGAAACGAATCTGGATGACGTCACAACGGATCTTTATATTAACTAGTCAACCCGAGAATCGAGGCGTTTTCTTGGTCAATCATCATTTTGTCTCCTCGATTCCCGCGCGAGACTGGTGCTATTCCATCCTCCTCATAAATAGGCACGTGGGGTCCTTATCCTTTTCACTTTCCCCCGTCGCTGCCTCTCTTCTTCTTCTTCCTCCAGACGCTCGCGCAGCCGAAGCTCCGCCTCGCCGCTCAGACCTCGCCGTCGTCATCACCAAGGCCGCTGCATCACCCTGAATCTGTCCAGAGTTCGCTGTCGCTCTCCCGCATCTTCTACGCGTCTCAGGTTCCATCTTCTTCCTCCTATGAATCTGCATTAGTTCATTGGGTGCCCTTCGGGTCTGCCGCCGTTCATCGGTGTTCTTGCCGTCCGCTAGAAAGAGCCCGCGGCGCTCCGCCAGATGCGTTTTCCATGCTTATCGCCAATCTTCTCTTCACGTGAACTCATGCATGAACTGCCTGTTCTTCGCTGTCATTTTAGGTTTAGGAATTAATTTCCTTTTATCTTCGCTCGCAGATCTTATAACTGCAGCCGTAGTTGTTGGAACCTGTTTGTCCACACTTAGTAAGTTTTCAACATTTGCTAGCAAACTTGACCCGCCATCATGGTGCCGGTTCTCGTCGGAATGTCGCAGTTCGCCTTGTTATTGTAATGATCGGTGGCTCACAACTTAATAATGACCCGCCAAGTACCATCACCATTTTAGAATCATAACTATTTTGGCCATGCCGCGTTTTTAACCCGCCACACAACCATGCTTTTCCACAGTCTTTTAAGCCGCCGTCATGGCTAAAGCTCCTGCCTCCTGCGACTGGGTAGGATCTGGGGTTACTGAGGAAATGCTCAACGACTTTGTTGTCATGGGAGCTTTGCTGGCTAAAGATGTTATCCATTGGCGGGTCCCTTGCAACGAAGTCACCCCAAGCCCCAGGATGGGGAAGTTGTTGTTTTCACGGATCATCTTCTCCATGGCTTCTCTCCGCCGGGTCAAATTTTTTCCGGGACGCCCTGCACTTCTACAATCTGCACCCTCAAGATATCGGCCCCAACTCTGTAACTAACTTATGCCAGTTCCAAATTCTCTGTGAAGTCTATCTGCAAGAAGAGCCGTCTGTTGACCTCTTCAGGGATTACTTCTATATCAACCGCAAAACAGAGATGGCAGATGGACTCAGTCTTGAACTTGGAGGTGTTCCCATCCAGAGACGGAGGGATGTACTCTTTCCATCGGCGATTCTCCCTAGTCATCCCAAAGACTCGAATAAGAGCTGGTTCTACTACAAGGATACCTCCCCAGAATGAGAGAATCCACTGTCGGGTTATCGTCCTTACCGGCTCAGCACCGACACCGAGCTCCCGGACCGGATGTCTACTGTAGAGCGCGCCCAATACGGTCCAACTTTTTCAAAGATAAGGGCTCTGTTAGCCAACGGGTTGACTAGTGTTGATCTGACCCGCTGCTGGGTCTCTTGGAGAATTATGCCGCTGAGCCGCCACAACGCCTTAATGTGCCAATATACGGGTGCAGTGGATGACCCTCAGCGCTTCAACCAGACCCCCTTGACAAACCATGACCTGAATGCAATCGTTAAATCCTTGCTGGGCGAGCCGCAAGAAGCTTGCAACAAGACTGGGTTAAGCCCTTTTTATGCGCTTAACCCGGCTCCGGAGGTGAATCTTTTCATCCTAATCCTCACCCATTCTTTAAATGCTGCATTTCATATACCCTATTTAATCTCTCTGCCAATGCATGCACTATATGTAGGCCGGCTCTTCTTTCTGGAACAAGAAGCTAACCACTACCTCAAAGAAGAAGAAAGGCAAGGTGACCAAGAATCGAGCTCCGGCTCGTAAAAAGAAACAATCAACTAAAGAGCTATTTGGGCTGGATGACTCAGATGTAGAACTTGATTCCCTTGGTCTTCTTTTCATGTAACTTATTGACGCTGACTCCTCTCAGGCTGATGCGGAGGCAAGCGAGGCCGGAGCTGCAGAGGTAACTATCATCTCCTCCGACTCAGAACCTCTGCCAACAGAGAGAATCCGGTGGGTCATCTGGAAAGTAAAATTTTCACATCCTCTTGCTCACTTGGGCCCCGACTTTCTTTTGAAGAAGCAGCAACATGACGCTAGGCGTCAAACCCGGAGCGGCGGCTCTGAAGACCTAGTGGCCATCTTACCTGATACTCCGACTCGTCGGAAACATCGCAACGAGGTATTTCATAACTTATACTTGTATTTTTGCATATTAATCCTGCGCTGGCACTTGCTCATACCTCTTAATTTAACTATGTCAGGAATCACCTCCTTCCTCTGGCGACTCAACCGCCTCCAAACTGCCTCCCCTTGTTATCAACCCAGGGTAAGCTTCTTTACATCTTCATTCTGCTTATTGTTATTCTTCTATTGCATATAACTGACAATGGAAACTTTGTTTGTAGGGCCCAAGCTAAGAAGAGGAAACTGAGTGGGTCAACTCCTCATCCGGATGTCTCAAAGCCAGTGGACCCAAAAGATGGAACTTCTGAGATTCCAGTGGACACCTCCGGGGCTGACCAAGGCACCCATGAAGAAACTCCTCAGACTACGGAGCCGGTGGATGCCGACATTATTATTTCTGAGGCCAATCCGAAGGCGGATCCTAAGCCGCCCAGCCCCCTGTCGACAACCCAAGATGTCCCTACTCAAGAAGAAGAGGTCACCATCACTGGCTCAGCCTACACCGCTCCAGCTCCTTCCAACGTGCTAACCAAGCACATCAGCAAGGATGAGGCGCCTTCTCCTGAGAAGGAGAAGGCCAAACTTGATATGCCTAACTTGGAGAAATTGACTGCTGATGAGTTGCACTCGGGTTATTTGAGCCGTCTAGCCGCGAGCCGGGACATGGAGGCCAAACTAGTTGATATGATGAGGAAGAAATACGAGGTACTGCACTTTCTATTCTCCTGCATACCCTTACGTAGCACCCAAGGGCCGGCTTATATTCCCGAAGATAAGCCGGGTCTTCAGTAATATGTAAATTGTGATAGAACAATGTATAACCCCCAAGGGCCGGGTCATTATGCCAATAATGAGCCGGTACTTATTGTCTTGATAAATGCAAAAACGCCAAGTGTAGCCCCCAAGGGCCGGGTCATTATGCCAATAATGAGCCGGAACTTTGTAGATCTGATAGCAGACTTGTAGAGCAATGTGTAGCCCCCAAGGGTCGGGTCATCTTGATGAAGATGATCCGGGTCTTATTTGTTTTTGAATAAACTTGAAAGAACTGACGCACATTAACCCCCAAGTGTCAAGTATATTGCTTGCAATCTGCTTGAGACTTGTAACAATCCTCTGCAGTACCTCTGAGTACTATTATGAGCCAGACAGGCGGCTCAAAAACGGATGATCTTGCTTTTTAAAATTGCCGTGTGCAGGAATCGTTGAATGCGGCCGAGTCTAACATGACCGACCTAAGGAAGAGCCTTGCATTGCACCAAGACGCCCGGGCTGAAGCTGACACCAAATGGCGTCTCTCCTCTGCAGAACTGGAGAAGATCAAGGCAGCATTTGAAGCATACAGGCAAACTGCTAAAGCTAACAAAACTGCCTTGACTAAGCGCGCAGAAGACGCCGAGGGCCGTCTTAAGCCCGTAACTGAAGAACTGACCAGCTTGAAACGCCATATAGCTCGGATTACCGAAGCCGTCTTTGGTAAGCTTTGCTGACTGTTGTGAATATTTTCCAAAAATTCTTGTAGAGACTCGCCTGGTGGCATACACCTTTGTTTTGGTTTTAGGCAAACGAACACGCCAACTTCCGGATGATAGCTTGCTGAAGCTGAAAGCTTTATATGCTTTCACTGAACAGCTATACGCCGGAAGCCTCTTCACCATCAAAGCGGTCTTTGGCGACAAAGGGGTTTCCAAGCTGATCAAGGATGTGCTGAAGTGCCTCTCCACCGTCCCCCAACATTTCGAAGAGATGAAGAAATCAGCCGCCTGCAAGGGCGCAATATCTGCTCTAAGCCGCACTTTGGCGTATGCGCCGGAGCTTAACCAGGAAGAGATGACGGGGGGGCTTCCCACAGCTAAACGACGATGGGTCAGAGTTCACTCAAGATGACTACGCCCGTTACTTCATAGCATCTCGAGTGTTGGGCTGCCAGCTAGCCGCGGAAGCTGATCTGAAGACGTACCAGGCGGCTTACGACAACAACAACGCGCGAGTCCGAGCGCCCACATTTGAGCCAAAGGATCTGACTCCCCAACGGCGTAAGCATATCTTTGCTCCTGATGTTGATCCGTCTCCAATCTTGGATGATGAAGCTGAATTTGAAGCTTTACTCAACTGCAACTGGGATTTGGACAACCTTCAGATCCAGGAAATCAAAGACCCGGCGCGGGATGACCCGTCGACGAGCTAGGCGAAGAGCCGGTCTTCAAGGATGTAAACCCGGGCGAAGCTGAGCCGCTGTGTTAGAACTTTGTGTGAAAAACTATGAATCAAACATTTTGGGCCCTCTGGAGCCTTGTAATAGTGGTAGGAAAAACTTGATTGCTTGTGTTGTGCCTTTGCGCACTTTTGAACCTCTGCAACTCATAGGCCGACGGGTCAAAATTTCTTCAGTATGAATATCTTGACATGATTATATGCCTCAACATGAATTCATCAATTCCCACTGGCGGCTTATACTCCATGAGCAATGCTAAGCCAGGATTACCCAAAAACTTAGAATCTTATCATGATAGACACCTGCAAAAACAAACAATAGAATATATACTTGTATATCTCCTGCTTTGTAAACCGGCTTTAAAGGCACAACAAGAAGAGATAACTCTTATTTTTGTTTTGTAAGAAAAATTATATTGCCTCAAAAGAAGCTAGGCATAAAAGCCTGAAACCTCGTAAGCCGGCTCTCACGTGACATAAATCCGTCATTTTAACCTTAGCAAGTTCAGGGTGTTTAAAAAGATTGACGTTGCTAAGAGTACGAACGGGCCACATAGCGGAGAGACTACAAGAGACAAGGCGAGTTTATCCTAGCTCACTGTAAGCCTGCTCTCTCGTGACAAAAGCCGCCGTTTTAACCTTGACAAGTTCAGGGTCTTATTGCGAGATTGACTGTCAAGTTCAGGGTCTATTTGCAAGATTGACTGTCAATGGTTCGACGGGTCACCTGGTGGAGTAGCAAGTTGCAAACAGGCGGGTTTAACCCGAATATGGCATATAAAGCCGGTCAAGAGGGTATGAAAGCTAAACCCAGTGGGTTGGAAGCCCCCAAGTGACCTTATGAAGAATCAACTCTTTGCACGAAACTTGGTGCAGGAAAACGGCAGAGGCCCCGAATTGTGGGGAAGCCGACTTTATTATATTATAAAAAGTGATATATACAATGAGAGAAGTATGTACATTGATGAGAGCCGGCGGCTCAAGTGTAGTATGGCCGAAGATGAGCAATGTTCCATGGCCTGGCAGTCTCCTCTCCAGAAGTGCGTGATTTGTCGCTTTCCTGTATATCAATGAGATAATAGGAACCATTGTTGTGATTTCTGCTGATCACAAAAGGTCCTTCCCAGGCAGGTGACAACTTATGCATATCTGACTAGTCTTGAATCAACCGGAGTACTAAGTCGCCTTCTTGGAACGTCCGTGTCTTGACTCTGCGGCTATGATAGCGACGCAGATCTTGCTGGTAAATCGCCGACCGTGCTGCCGCAAGATCCCATTCTTCGTCTAAGGCATCCAAAGCATCCTGATGCGCCGTCTCATTATCAGTTTCAACGTAAGCCGCCACCCTGGGCGAGTCATGACGGATATCACTGGGGAGAACAGCTTTTGCGCCATAAACCATGAAGAAAGGCGTGTAGCCTGTGGACCTATTGGGGGTGGTTCTTATGCTCCAAAGAACTGAAGGTAACTCCTCCACCCAACAACCCAGCGTGCGCTCCAAAGGAACCATAAGCCGGGGTTTTATCCCTCTCAAAATTTCCTGGTTAGCATGCTCTGCTTGACCATTAGACTGTGGATGAGCTACAGAAGAAACATCAAGGCGGATGTGTTCACTGTCACAGAACTCTTTCATAGCTCACTTGGACAGATTTGTACCATTATCAGTAATGATACTGTGAGGGTAACCAAACCGGAAAATCAGTTTTTTGACAAATTGAACTGTTGTTGCTGCGTCACACTTACTGACCGGCTCTACTTCCACCCACTTAGTAAACTTATCAACCGCCACCAAGAGGTGGGTCTTCTTATCTTTAGACCTCTTGAACGGTCCAACCATATTAAGCCCCCAGACCGCAAACGGCCATGTGATTGGAATCATCCGCAACTCCTGAGTCGGCACATGGGCACGTCGCCCAAATTTCTGACATCCATCGCACTTGCTAACCAATCTCTCTGCATCTGCATGACCTGTCAACCAGTAGAAGCCGTGTCGAAAAGCATTCGCCACCAAGCATTTTGACCCGGCATGATGACCACAGTCGCCGGCATGTATCTCTTGCAAGATTTCACGGCCCTCGTCAGGAGAAACACATCGTTGAAAAACGCCAGTCACGCTGCATCCGTGCAACTCGCCATTGACAACAGTCATAGACTTAGACAGCCTCATAATCTGTCACGCCAGGGTCTCATCTTGGGGTAACTCGCCACGAGTCAGATACGCCAGATAAGGCAGCGTCGAATCAGGGATTGCACGGAGAGCTGCCACCAATTGTCCTTCCGGGTCAGGTATAGCAAGATCCTCCTCAGACGGTAATTTAACCGACGGGTGATGCAGTACATCCAGAAACACATTAGGTGGCACCGGCTTACGCTGAGATCCCAGTCTGGATAACACGTCATCCGCCTCATCCTTCCGACGATCAATATGATCCACCTGATAGCCCTTGAAGTGACCAGCAATAACATCAACCGCCTGGCGATAAGCCGCCATGCGAGGGTCCTTAGAATCCCACGTGCCAGAAACTTGCTGAGCCACCAGGTCTGAGTCGCCGAGACATCTGACCCGGCTCAAATTCATCTCCTTTGCCACACGGAGCCCATGAAGCAAGGCCTCATATTCAGCTGCATTGTTAGTACAAGGAAACATTAGCCTTAATACATAACAAAATTTATCACCTCGCGGGGACGTTAAAACAACTCCAGCCCCCGAGCCTTCCAATTGCCTGGATCCATCAAAATGAATTGTCCAATATGTATTATCTGGCTTCTCCTCGGGTGCTTGACACTCTGTCCAGTCATTGATAAAATCCACCAGGGCTTGAGATTTAACAGCCGTCCGGGGTACATATTTCAGATTGAGAGGCCCAAGCTCAATTACCCACTTAGCAATCCTGCCGGTGGCTTCTCTGTTTTGAATGATATCTCCCAGAGGAGCAGAGTTGGCCACTGTGATTGGATGCCCAAGGAAGTAATGCTTCAGCTTGCGATTTGCCATGAATACTCCAAACACCAGCTTTTGCCAATGCGGGTATCTTTGCTTTGATTCTGTCAAAACCTCACTGACATAGTAAACTGGCCGCTGGACTGGGTACTCCTTACCCACCTCCTTGCGCTCGAGAACGACTGCAGCACTGACGGCTCTATTATTAGCCGCCATGTACAGGAGCAAAGGCTCTTTTTCCACCGGAGCAGCCAAAACGGGCGGCTCAGCCAACTGCTTTTTGAGCGCCTCAAATGCATCATTGGCAGCATCGCTCCAGACAAGGTCATCTGTCTTCTTCATCATCTGATACAGAGGAATAGCTTTCTCACCTAGGTGGCTTATGAACCGACTTAAAGCGGCAATACGACCCGCCAAGCACTGAACATCATTAACGCACACCGGTTTAGACAAAGAAGTGATGGCCTTTATCTTATCTGGGTTAGCCTCAATGCCCCGCTCGGAGACCAAGAAACCCAAGAGCTTGCCTGCAGGCACACCGAACACACACTTGGCCGGGTTTAGCATCATCTTGTAAACCCGCAGATTATCAAAAGTTTCCTTCAAATCATCCAGCAGAGTCTCTTTCTTCCGTTACTTGACCAGAATATCGTCCACATAAGCATGAACATTGCGCCCAATTTGACTGTGAACACAATTCTGCACACAATGTTGATAAGTCGCCTGCGCACTTTTGAGCCCAAAAGGCATAAATACATAGCAGAATGCTCCAAAAGGCATGATGAAAGATGTCTTCTCTTGGTCTTTGACTGCCATCTTGATCTGATGATAACCCGAATAAGCGTCCAGGAAACATAGACTCTCACAACCCGCCGTTGCATCAATGATTTGGTCGATACGGGGGAGAGCAAATGGATCAATCGGACACGCTTTCTTGAGATCAGTGTAATCTACACACATGCGCCACGTGCCGTTCTTCTTAAGCAGCAACACCGGGTTAGCTAACCACTCCGGGTGAAAAACTTCCACAATAAACCCTACTACTAAGAGCCGGACTATCTCCTCTCCGATAGCTTTACGCCTCTCCTCATTGAAATGACAGAGGAACTGTTTGACTGGCTTAAACTTAGGATCCACATTAAGGTGGTGCTCAGCGAATTCTCTCGGTACACCTGGCATGTCAGAAGGTTTCCATCCAAAGATGTCCTGATTCTCACGGATGAATTCGATGAGCGCGCTTTCCTATTTGGGATCCATATTGGCCCCAATAGTGAACTGCTACGATGAGTCGCCAGGAGCAAAATCCACCAATTTGGTATCTTCTGCCACAAACTTCAGGGGCGGGTCAGATTCTATGTTGGGCTTCTTCAGTGGGGTCATATCCGCCAGGTCAACATTGTTCTTATAAAACTTAAGCTTTGCCTCAGCTCAACTTGACTCCGCGTATGCAGCATCACCTTCCTCACACCCAAGAGCAATCTTCCGATCACCATGCACTATAATCGTTCCATTCAATCCAGGCATCTTGAGCTGCAAGTAGACATAACAAGGCCTAGCCATGAACTTGGCACGAGCCGGCTGTCCAAACAGGGCGTGATACGGGCTCTTGATTTTAACCACCTCAAACCATAAGGTCTCCACCCTGTAGTTGAACTCATCGACAAAAGCTACCTCCAAAGCAATTTTTCCAACTGGATAAGCCGATTTGCCGGGCACCACACCGTAAAAAACTGTGGATGATGGTTTGAGATCCTTGTCAACCAGGTTCATCCGGCGAAAGGTGTCATAATACAAGATGTTGATGCTGCTGGCACCATCCATAAGCACCTTGGTGAACACGTAGCCTCCTACTTGGGGAGCTACCACAAGGGCTAACTGCCCCGGGTTCTCAACACGCGGCGCGTGATCCTCGCTGCTCCAAGTTATTGCATATTCAGACCATTTTAAGTACTGCAGAAGAGCCGGCATGGCTTCGTTAACCGCCCGCTTGCATACTTTCTGATCCCGCTTGTCAAGGCTTGTTGTAAAAACATGATATTGGCCTCCGTTAAGCTGCTTTGGGTTACTCTGATACCCTGACTGGTTGTTTTGCTGCTGACCACCATTGCCAGATTGCTGATTATGACCCCCATGGTTCCCTTGACCTTGATAACCAGAACCTGAGCCGCCTATACCGAAGCCGGATCCTGACCTGCCGGACGTCCCGTTGCCGTTACCTTGCTGCTGGCTAAGGCTATAATTCTGGAATTCCCGCATAACCCAACAATCTTTCCAAGCATGAGTGGACGGCTTATTGGGCAGGCTATGCTTCGGGTAGGGGTCATTAAGTACTGCCTCCATGTTGAAAGGCTTATTTTTACCAAAAGGTGGTTTACCGTTCCCCTTGCCACGATTGTTCCCAGCATTAGTATTGGCTACCAGATCTGACCCGCCATCCGGATGCTTCCGCTTGCCGCCGTTGCCTGGATTATTATTTCCTGCCCCATTCTACTACTGACTCGTGCCGTTTCCATTCTTCTTGCCCTTAGCTGATTTCTCATCATCAGACCCAGGATCCTTTGTGCTGTCAGAATCTGCATATTTGGTGAGAGCCGCCATAAGCTCCCCCATGTCCTGGCAAGAACGCTTGAGCCGTCCAAGCTTCTGCTTAAGGGGCAAAAAGTGGCAATTCTTCTCCAGAATCAGAACCGCCTGAGCCGCCGCGATATTATCAGATGAGTGGATAATGGTTGAGACCCGCCGGACCCAATGGTGGGCCGACTCATCTTCACGCTGCACGCAATGATCCAAATCCACAATCGTCATAGGCTGCTTGCACATTCGTTGAAAATTCTTGATGAATTTAGCCTTCAACTCGGCCCAGGAATTAATGGTGTTGGGTGGCAAACCCTTCAACCACGTACGAGCCGGACCTTCCAGCATCATGATGACATACTTGGCATAGAGTGCATCACTAACATCCAACATCTCCATGGCTAGCTCGTAACTCTTGATCTAGGCTTCTGGAGGCAGATAAGCAGTATAATTAGGCACTTTACGCGGACCCTTAATGTCTTTCGGCAGGCGCTCGTTTCGTAGAGACGACACTAAGCACGGCACTCCCACGGCTCGAGAGGTTACTCCAGCTCCTACCGAAACGGAAGGCGCTACTGTGGGCGATTCTTGGTAAGCCGCCGCAGCCGCTACCGCGTCACGCCGTGCTCTTGCACGATCAACGAGCGCCTGAGCGTCGACAACGGGCGGGTCATCACGGGGCGGGTTCCGACGGTGCTCGCTACTGGACCCCGCGGGCGACTCTATACGCCGGCTGTAACTCCGGTTCGGGATTGGGGTCGAGTGCACACGACTCCGGCTATAAGTATACTTCTCCTGTTGCACCACCGCTGTCTACAGGTACTCAATGGCATTCCGGGCTTCCTCCGCGAAGGGTGTTCCCTCAGGAAGGGGGAGTGTGTTGAGCCTGACCGACGCTGCCACCATGTTCTCCACCGGGTTGGAATAATGACCAGGTGGTGTTGAAAAATGCTTTGGCGGGGTCTGGTTCCTGTGACGCGGGTCTGGCTGCCGATGCTGAGTCGCCGTGATATTCCCGGGTATTTCCGCCGTTCGGGTCAAGGTCAGAGGCGTGTTTCGTCCTGTCCCTGGCGTGTTGAAAATATTTCTGGGCTCATACCGATCAGGCAGACGGGTTTGATGCCTCATCTGACGAACTGCATTTGCGGTTTGTTGATCCAGGTTGAGATGAAAAGCTTCCACCCTGAGGCGCTCCGACTCAGCATCCATCTGAGCCTTCAGCGTGTTGATTTCCTCCTGGGCCCTGGTCATCTAATCCTTCAACCTCGCAATCTCTGCGTTACGGGTTGTCTGGTTTTCCGCCGTGACCTCGGTTCCCATCAGAGTTGTTAACTCATTCATTAGATCCAGTAAAACTTGAGCCGGGAGCCTGACTAACCCGGTCCCTGCTGCCTCGGCCGCCGCTGTCCCAGCCGCTGTGCTGCCAGAAGCCGGCGCCGATCCGGCCATGAAAATGGCGGCTTGGCTCGGCGGCTCATAGGGCTCCGGAAAGTCGTCTCCATCGAAATAGCCCCCAAGCCCGCCGTTATGAAGCTGGTAGATTGATTCTTCCTCTCCACTCGAGGATCCATCCTCCGAACAGATGAGGGTTTCCTCCCATGACATAGAACCTTCCTCAAGTCCCATGCCTTGGGTGAAGCCGACGAAGACGTGCTTCCGGCCCGGATTAATTTGGGTTGGTTGTGCACGCCGGGCCGATTCGACGAGGTCGGTGCATATGTTCGGCCCGGGCTTAGATCCGCCGATCTTGCTGATGAAGATGTGAATTCCGCGGAAGGGGACCCGATACCCGTACTCGATTGAGTCGGCCTCGGGGCCCCAGCCGGCGTCGTCAATGTAGAGCTTGCCGCGGTGACTCTTGGTCATCCTGCCAACGGCGTATCTCTTGATCCCTGGGAGAGAGACTTTCGACTACTCCAAATCACCGTGCACCTGCCCCACGGTGGGCGCCAACTGTCATGATTTTGTCACGGCAGATGTCCTAGTGCAAGGACTTAAGGGTGAAGCCATCGCTGCGGCGGTTAACTCGAAGGGGTTGATCGGGACAAAAGACACAGGTTTACCCAGGTTTGGCCCCTCTCAAAGGAGGTAATAGCCTACGTCCTGCTTTGAGTTGTATTGATTGGGTATCGATTACAAGGGAGCAGATTCGCTTGACCTAGTACTCGATCAAAGGTTTCATGGTCTAAGCCGCCCAGGGAACCCGCATTTATATACATAGGTCGAGGCCCTAGGCTTACAAGAGTTTGGGCCGGGTTATACCTAGTAACCGACCTAATCTCTAACTACCCTTGCCTTGTCTGGCAAGCCGTCTCCCGGCGGCTCACACCTCCGGGTCATACATAGCCCTTGGGCTCTGGGCCTCTTACAGGCCCATTGGCAAGTTACTTCCAGGCCTTGTCCTGACCTTTCAGCCTGCTCAGGTCTCACTGCTAAGCAGCCAACCTCATGACCCGACCACTCCAGGGCGGGTCTTACCACGGGGTTTTATCCCCAACAAGGTGGGTCCCGACCCCCCTCCCCCTCCTCGATCTCGGGCTAATGAGGCAGTGCGCGCTTGGTTGACAGGCGCAACGTACCCCAGAGCCACACCCCTAAGATAGATAGTGGGGTTACTAATGTGACGGACTGGCTTCCACATGCGATGACGCGGCACGCCGCATCGTCGCTTCTTCGGCTTGTTCCTGGCTCGGCCTCGCAGGGGGAGGGGAGGGGGGTCCCTCCCCCCTGCTCGGCCTCACGCTAACGAGGCAGTGCGCGCTTAGTTGACAGGCGCAATTCGGTTATTCTGTTTCCACCCCACGCACGCACCCCAGAGCAACACTCCTATGATAGATAGTGGGGTCACTGATGTTGCGCACTCGCCTATGCATGTGACGACGCGGCACGCCGCATCATCGCCTGCTCATGCTCTTGCCTGGCTCGGCCTCGCAGGGTGAGGGGAGGTGGGGTCTCGACCCCCCTCCCCCCTGCCCAGCCTCGCGCAAACGCGGCAGTGCGTGCTAGGTTGACACGCGCAATGCGGTAATTCTGCTTCCACCACCCACGCACGCACCCCAAAGCCACACACCAAAGATAGATAGTGGGGTCACTGATGTGACGGACTCGCCTCCACATGCCACGACACGGCATGCCGCATCGTTGCCTACTCCGGCTCGTTCCTGGCTCGGCCTCGCAGGGGGAGGGGAGGGGGCGTCCCGACCCCCCCCCCTAGCTCGGCCTCGCGCTAACGAGGCAGTGTGCGCTTGGTTGATAGGCGCAATGCGGTTATTCTGTTTCCACCACCCACGCACGCACCCCAGAGCCACACTCCAATGATAGATAGTGGGACCACCGATGTGACAGACTCGCCTCCGCATGCGACGATGTGGCACGCGGCATCGTCGCCTGCTCTGGCTTGTTCCTAGCTCGGCCTCGCAGGGAGATGGGAGGGGCGTCCCGACCCCCCTCCCCCGATGCTCGGCCTCGCGCTAATGAGGCAGTGCGCGCTTGGTTGATAGGCGCAATGCGGTTATTCTGTTTCCACCCCCCACGCATGCACCCCAGAGCCACACACCTAAGAAAGATAGTGGGGTCACTGATGTGACAGACTCGCCTCCTCATGCTACGACGCGGGACGACGCATGGTTGCCTACTCCGGCTCGTAACTGGCTCGGCCTCGCAGGGGGAGGGGAGAGGGTGGTCCCGACCCCCCTCCCCCCTGCTCGGCCTCGTGCTAACGAGGCAGTGCGCACTTGGTTGACAGGCGCAATGCAGTTATTCTGTTTCCACCCCCATGCACACACCCCAGAGCCACACCCCTAAGATAGATAGTGGGGTCACTGATGTGACGGACTCGCTTCTGCATGCGACAAGACGGCACGCCGCATTGTCGCTTGCTCCGTCTCGTTCCAGGCTCGGCCTCGCAGGGGGAGGGCAGGGGCGTCCCTCCCCCCTCGCCCCAGCTCGGCCCCATGCTAACGAAGTAGTGCGCGCTTGGTTGACAGGTGATGTCTACTACACAACCTTCTTCTTGTAGACTCGTGTTGGGCCTCCAAGCGCAGAGTTTTGTGGGACAGTAGCAAATTTCCCTCAAGTGGATGACCTAAGTTTTATCAATCCGTGGGAGGCGTAGGATGAAGATGGTCTCTCTCAAGCAACCCTGCAATCAAATAACAAAGAGTCTCTTGTGTCCCCAACACACCCAATACAATGGTAAATTGTATAGGTGCACTAGTTCGGCGAAGAGATGGTGATACAAGTGCAATATGGATGGTAGATATAGGTTTTTGTAATCTGAAAATATAAAAACAGCGAGGTAGCAAGTAACAAAAGTGAGCAAAATCGGTATTGCAATGCTTGGAAACAAGGCCTAAGGTTCATACTTTCACTAGTGCAAGTTCTCTCAACAAAACTAACATAGTTGAATCATATGTAAATCCCTCACGTGCGACAAAGAGTTCACTCCAAAGTCACAAATAGCGGAGAACAAACGAAGAAATTATTGTAGGGTACGAAACCACCTCAAAGTTATCTTTTCCGATCAATCGTATGAGCTATCCCTATAAGTGTCATGAACAGCCCTAGAGTTCGTACTAAAATAACACCTTAAGAAACACATAACCCAAAACCCTAATGTCACCTAGATACTCCAATGTCACCACGAGTACCCATGGGCTTGATTATACGATATGCATCACACAATTTCAGATTCATCATGTTCAATCCAACACAAAGAACTTCAAAGAGTGCCCCAAAGTTTCTACCGGAGAGTCAAGACGAAAACGTGTGCCAACCCCTATGCATAGATTCCCAAGGTCACGGAATCCGCAAGTTGATCACCAAAACATACATCAAGTGGATCAATAGAAAATCCCATTGTCACCACGGATATCCCATCACAAGACATACATCAATTGTTCTCAAATCCTTAAAGACTCAATCCGATAAGAAAACTTCGAAGGGAAAACTCAATTCATCACAAGAAGATAGAGAGGGGAAAACTCCATATGATTCATCTATATCAATAAAGCTCGCGGTACATCAAGATCGTGTCATCTCAAGAACACGAGAGAGAGAGATCAAACACATAGCTACTGGTACATACCCTTAGCCCCGAGGGTGAACTACTCCCTCCTCGTCATGGAGACCGCAGGGATGATGAAGATGGCCTCCGGTGATGGTTTCCCCCTCCGGCAGGGTGCCGGAAAGGGCTCCCGATTGGTTTTTCTTGGCTACAGAGGCTTGAGGCGGTGGAACTCCCGATCTAGGTTCTTTCTGGAGGTTTCTCGATTTATAGGAGTACTTGGCGTTGGAATCACGTCAGGGGGGTGCTCGAGGGACCCACAAGCCAGGGGGCGCGCCCTAGGGGGGGGGGGCGCCCCCTAGGCTTGTGGCCTCCTCGGGACTCCTCTCCGGTATCTTTTTGCTCCAGTATTTTTTTTATTTTCCAAAAATATTCTCCGTAAATTTTCAGCCGATTCTGAGAACTTTTATTTCTGCACAAAAACAACACCACGGTAGTTCTGCTGAAAAGACCGTCAGTCCAGGTTAGTTCTAATAAAATCATACCAAAATCATATAAAATTATTGTAAACATGGCATTAATACTTCATAAATTATAGATACGTTGGAGACATATCAGCATCCCCAAGCTTAATTCCTGCTCGTCCTCGAGTTGGTAAATGATAAAAGAAATAATTTATGAAGTGTGAATGCTAGCAAGTGCACAAGTTTGATCAATAATAATTCCAATCACTTTTTCTAGCATCAATATAAACCATAAACAGTAGCTCATCTCATAAAACTTCTCATGATCAAGTAACAAGCTATTCACATGTTTAAGGTATAGACCAGAAAGGTACCTGAAAACTAACAAACCATATTCCTAGTCATCGAACAATTGCAATTCATCTTATTTTTAGGAAGGGTCCATGTAAGAGCTTTGATTTAGCAAATTCCACATACTCAACTATCATATAGTCTTCCATGATTATTGACACTCAAACATATTTTTAGAACAAATAGCATCCATCGAACACTGAGAAAGATAGGTGCTTAATGTTTCGCCTCCCAACTTATTTATCATATAGATAATTGCCAACAATAATAATTCATGAGCAAATATATTTGTGTGGATATATATGTCTATATCATTCTCCAACACATGACGCTTGCCAAGAGAAAAAGGCGGAATATAGGAAGTGGTGAAGATCACCATGACTCTTGCTTAAAGGTAAATACTAGAAAGTAAAAGATAGGCCCTTCGTAGAGGGAAGCATTGATTTGCAAAGGTGCCAGAGCTCGAGCTTTTAAAATAGAGATGAATAATAATTTTGAGCGGTATGCTTTCATTGTCAACATAACAACCGAGAGATCTCGGTATCTTCCATGCTAGATACATTATAGGCGGTTCCCAAACAGAATGGTAAAGTTTTTACTCCCCCTCCACCAATCAATCACACTCCATAGCGAGCCTAATCCACGGGTACCGTCCATACAAACAACAATGTTGCGGGAGTTTCGTTTCATTATATTTTGATTTGATTTTTTTGAGCATGGAACTAGGCATCCCGAATATCAACCACTTTCTCGTGAATGATAGTGAATCAACACATATTGTGAGAATAACCCACCTAGCATGGAAGATACTGACAGCCCCTAGTCATTATATGAGCGATTTGGGCATACAAAACAGAATATTATTTGAAGGTTTAGAGTTTGGCACATGCAAAATTACTTGGAATGGCAGGTAAATACCGCATATAGGTTGGTATGGTGGACTCATATGGAACAACTTTGGGTTTAAGGGTGTTTGGATGCACAAGTAGTATTTCTACTTGGTGCGGAAGTTTTTGCTAGTATGAGGTGGAAGCAAGCACCACATGTTGGAGGATCCATAACAATATAACTTCTATACAAATATACCCAAACATAACTCATTAAGTTGTCTTCCTTGTCCAATTTTAACTAATTTGCCTGAGTTTGAAAATAATTAATGATCTCACAATCATAGAAGATGTCCAAGATAGTATATTTATATGTGGAATCTCTCTTCCTTCAATATTCTTTCATGAATTGTTCAAGTGACCAATGCGGTGTTTGCTAACTTTCAATAAATTTTACCACCTATACTTATTATGTGTGAAGTCATTACTCCCCATGGGATAAGTATATGAAGCATATTTAATTTCAGATTTATGATATTCAATTCATTTAACCATTTACTCATAGGATATAAGTGAAGCACGAAAGTAAATGACAAAACTACTCCAAAACATATAAGTGAAGATCAATGAGTAGTCAAACAATTAAGTAGCTATGTGAGGACTTTATCTCTCTATCAATAAAGATTTTCAGATCTGAGTATTTCATTTAAACAGCAAGCAAAAGAAAAAATAGCACTCCAAGAATAGCAAGCATCATGTGAACGAATAAAAATTTAGGCTCAACATAGGCTAACCGATAATTGTTGATCAAGAGAGGTGGGATGCGTAGCATCCCCAAGCTTAGATGCTTGAGAATTCTTGAAATATTTACTTGGGGTGCCTTGGGCATCCCCAAGCTTGAGATTTTGTATCTTGTTCAATCCTCTCATATCATGGTTTCACCTATTCTCAAAAACATATTCCTCACAAAACTTGAAAAGAACTCGTGAGATAGGTTAGTACACATAATAATAAATCAACTCTTTATGTACTGCCAAGACAAGTTGCATAATAATTTTCAAACATTATGTACTGTATACTATCATTTCCACAATTTATATCTACCAATATAGGCTATGGAAACTATAGGATAAGTAGATAACGAAATTATGACAGCAGTCTGTTCAAACAGAACAGTCTGTAGAAATTTAAGAAAACAGTGTACTTCTATAACTCAAAAAATTATGAAACTTTAGGACATGATATAAAATTTATATGAAAATACTTTTTAAAAATTTCAGGAATTTTCCACGTTCCAGTAAAATATGAAAATTCAAACACTACAACAAAAGTTTCTGTTTTTTACACAGCACACATCAAACATGCAATGTAAGCATCCTAAGGCAATTCTTGGAACTTTTTATTGAAAAACAAATTATAAATAACACCTAACAGAAAACAACAAAATAAAATGACGCTCCAAGCAAAACTCATATTACGTGACGAATAAAAATATAGCTCCAAATAAGATATACCGATAGTGTTGAAGACGAAAGAGGGGATGCCTTCCGGGGCATCCCCAAGCTTAGGCGCTTGAGTCTTCCATGGATATTACCTTGGGGGTGCCTTGGGCATCCCCAAGCTTAGGTTCTTGTCACTCCTTATTCTCCTCATATCGGTGTCTCACCCAAAACATGAAAACTTCAATCACACAAAACTTAACGGAACTTCGTGAGAAGGGTTAGTGTAATAAAGATAGATCATTCACTTAGGTACTGTCAAGACAAGATTTATAATTTTTCCCACATGATACATACTGTATTCTATCATTCCCATAATTTATATCACTAAATATAAGCTATGGAAACACTAAAACAAGCAAACTATGCATGCAAAATAGAATCTGTCAAAAAAAGAACAGTCTATGAAGATCTGTAGCGTAACCATACTTCCATGTCTCTAAAAATTCTGAAAACTTAGAACAATATAGGAAATTTGTATATCAATCACTTGTAAAAAATTCATATCAAAAGCACGTTCCAATGAATTTACAAAATTCCTGGACTGAGAGCACAAGTTTCTGTTTTTGCACAGAATCAAGTCAACTATCATCCACACTATCCCAAAGGCTTTACTTGGCACTTTATTGAAACAAATGCTATAAAACATGATTACTACAGTAGCTTAGTCATGTGAACACACAAAAACAGTAGGTATAAATATTGGATTGTCTCCCAACAAGCGCTTTTCTTTAATGCCTTTTTAGCTAGGCATGATGATTTCAATGATGCTCACATAGGAATAATAATTATAACATGCAAAAGAGCATCATGAATCTCATGTCAAGCACATTTAAGTCTAACCCACTTCCTATGCATAGGGATTTTGTGAGCAAACAATTTATGGAAGCAAGAATCAACTAGCATAGGAAGGCAAAACAAGCATAACTTCAAGACTTTGAACACATAGAGAGAAAACTTGATATTATTGCAATTCCTACAAGCATATGCTCCTCCCTCATAATAATTTTCAGTAGCATCATGAAGGAATTTCACAATATAACCAGCATATAAAGCATTCTTTTCATGATCTACAAGCATAGAAATTTTACTACTCTCCACACAAGAAAATTTCTTCTCATGGCTAATAGTGGGAGTATCATAAAAGAATTGAATACTACAAATTGGTTCCACATTAAAAGAGTAATATTCAGTAAAAGGATATTCATAATTATGACAAGTATCATAATAGTAATCATCACTCTTTTTCATCGCATAAGTATCATCACAATAATCATCATAAGTAGGAGGCATGCAATCTTTATAACAAATTTGATCATTCAAAGTAGGGGGAATAAAAAGATCATCTTCATTGAGCATAGCATCCCCAAGCTTGGGACAAAAATTAATTGCAGAAAATAAATTCTCAAACATGTCATTTTCATCAAACATAACATCCCCAAGCTTGTGGCTTTGTATATCATAAACATAATCACTCTCATCATTAATAGTATGAATAGCACCAATAGTATAGCAATTACTATCATCATATTCCAAGTTGGTGCCATAAATATTTTCAAGATTATAAGAAGTATCATTATCTTCCCAATCATAATTATCACAACAAGCAATAGGCATAACAAAATCATCCTCAAGTGTATCATCTTCCACAACTATTTTTGATTCAATCTCATGAGGCCTATCAATAATGGGAGCAACATTATTTGGGAGAGATACCTTTTTACCTTTACTTTTCCTTCTTTTCTTCTTCTTCACCACATTATGTGTGGGTTTATTTAATTACTCCAAGCTTCTTTTTGAAGAGGTTGGTTGAATAAAAAGCTCCTCCTCGTTACCTGATTCATCATAAGAAAAAATAGGAGGATATTGGGAAACCTCTTCCCCTTCATTAGTATTCTCTTCATCTTCTATTTGTTTTCTTGTCTTTAAGTAATTGGCAATATAAGGATTCTCAATGCAATTTACCATGCAATACATATAGATTTCATTTAGATCAAAATCAATCATTTTCATGAGAACCCAAGCTGGAACATCCTTAGTTTTATGTTTCATTTCTTCATACCCCAAAAATAGACTAAGTTCATTATGATGCTCAAGGGTTATGAGGTTATCACAATTTTTGGACACAATTCGATCATGAAATAATTCACATTGGAAATTAAAATGACCATTTTCATTGCAAAGTTCACAAGGACGACGAGAAATATTAAGTCTTTCAGCACAAACACATAGCCTCTCTTGCAACCATTTAGTTTCTAAATACTTATGCCTCTTACAAAATCTATCTTCCCTTTTAGGCATGTCTTCACAAAATCTATGCAGTCCACAAAAATTGACATGCTTATAAGAAATCTTTTTATCATGACTAGTGCAATCATCATTAGCACTATGGATATTCAAAGAATTCATACTAACAACATTGCAATCATGCTCATCACTCAAAGATATAGTGCCAAACATTTTAATAACTTCTTCTTCTAACACTTGAGCACAATTTTCCTTTCCATCATTTTCACGAAAGACATTAAAAAGATGAAGCATATGAGGCAACCTCAATTCCATTTTTTTGTAGTTTTCTTTTATAAAACCAAACTAGTGATAAAACAAGAAACTAAAAGATTCAATTGCGAGATCTAAAGATATACCTTCAAGCACTCACCTCCCCGGCAACGGCGCCAGAAAAGAGCTTGATGTCTACTACGCAACCTTCTTCTAGTAGACTCGTGTTGGGCCTCCAGGTTAACTCGAAGGGGTTGATCGGGACAAAAGACACAGGTTTACCGAGGTTCAGACCCTCTCGAAGGAGGTAAGAGCCTACGTCCTGCTTTGAGTTGTATTGATTGGGTATCGATTACAAGGGAGCGGATTCGCTTGACCTAGTACTCGATCAAAGGTTTCATGGTCTAAGCCGCCCAGGGAACCCGCCTTTATATACATAGGTCGAGGCCCTAGGCTTACAAGAGTTTGGGCCGGGTTATACCTAGTAACCGACCTAATCTCTAACTACCCATGCCTTGTCTGGCAAGCCGTCTCCCGGCGGCTCACACCTCCGGGTCATACATAGCCATTGGGCTCTGGGCCTCTTACAGGCCCATTGGCAAGTTACTTCCAGGCCTTGTCCTGACCTTTCAGCCTGCTCAGGTCTTACTGCTAAGCAGCCAACCTCATGACCCGGCCACTCCTGGGCGGGTCTTACCACGGGGTTTTATCCCCAACAAGGTGGGTCCCGACCCCCCCCCCCCCTGCTCGATCTCGCGCTAACGAGGCAGTGCGCGCTTGGTTGACAGGCGCAATGCAGTTATTCCGTTTCCACCCCTGACGCATGCACCCCAGAGCCACAACCCTAAGATAGATAGTGGGGTCACTGATGTGACGGACTCACTTCCGCATGCGACGACGCGGCACGCCGCATCGTCGCTTGCGTCGGCTCGTTCCTGGCTCGGCCTCGTAGGGGGAGGGGAGGGGGGGTCCCTCCCCCCTGCTCGGCCTCACGCTAACGAGGCAGTGCACGCTTAGTTGACAGGCGCAATTCGCTTATTCTGTTTCCAACCCCACGCACGCACCCCACAGCCACACTCCTATGATAGATAGTGGGGTCACTGATGTTGCGCACTCGCCTATGCATGTGACGACGCGGCACGCCGCATCATCGCCTGCTCATGCTCTTTCCTGGCTCGGCCTCGTAGGGGGAGGGGAGGTGGGGTCTCGACCCCCTCCCCCCTGCTCAGCCTCGTGCAAACGCGGCAGTGCGTGCTAGGTTGACATGCGCAATGCGGTTATTCTGTTTCCACCCCCCATGCACGCACCCCAAAGCCACACACCGAAGATAGATAGTGGGGTCACTGATGTGACGGACTCGCCTCCGCATGCCACGACGCGGCACGCCACATCGTTGCCTACTCCGGCTCGTTCCTGGCTCGGCCTTGTAGGGGGAGGGGAGGGGGCGTCCCGACCCCCCTCCCCCCAGCTCGGCCTCGCGCTAACGAGGCAGTGCACGCTTGGTTGATAGGCGCAATGCGGTTATTCTGTTTCCACCACACACGCACGCACCCCAGAACCACACTCCTATGATAGATAGTGGGGCCACCAATGTGACAGACTCGCCTCCGCATGCGACGATGTGGCATGCGACATCGTCGCCTGCTCTGGCTTGTTCCTGGCTCGGCCTCGCAGGGGAGGGGAGGGGCGTCCCGACCCCCCTCCCCCCATGCTCGGCCTCGTGCTGACGAGGCAGTGCGCGCTTGGTTGATAGGCGCAATGCGGTTATTCTGTTTCCACCCCCCACGCACGCACCCCAGAGCCACACACCTAAGATAGATAGTGGGGTCACTGATGTGACGGACTCGCCTCCACATGCGACGACGCGGAACCGCATGGTTGCCTGCTCCGGCTCGTTCCTGGCTCGGCCTCGCAGGGGGAGGGGAGAGGGGAGTCCCGACCCCTCTCCCCTTGCTCGGCCTCGTGCTAATGAGGCAGTGCGCGCTTGGTTGACAGGCGCAATGCGGTTATTCTGTTTCCACCCCCCATGCACGCACCCCAGAGCCACACCCCTAAGATAGATAGTCGGGTCACTGATGTCACGGACTCGCTTCTGCATGCGACAACACGGCACGCCGCATCGTCGCTTGCTCCGTCTCGTTCTAGGCTCAGCCTCGCAGGGGGGAGGGCAGGGGGGTCCCTCCCCCCTCGCCCCAGCTCGGCCCCGCGCTAACGAACTAGTGCGCGCTGGGTTGATAGGTGATGTCTCCTACGCAACCTTATTCTTGTAGACTCGTGTTGGGCCTCCAAGCGCAGAGTTTTGTGGGACAGTAGCAAATAACAAAGAGTCTCTTGTGTCCCCAACACACCCAATACAATGGTAAATTGTATAGGTGCACTAGTTCGGCGAAGAGATGGTGATACAAGTGCAATATGGATGGTAGATATAGGTTTTTGTAATCTGAAAATATAAAATCAGCAAGGTAGCAAGTAACAAAAGTGAGCAAAAACGGTATTGCAATGCTTGGAAACAAGGCCTAAGGTTAATACTTTCACTAGTGCAAGTTCTCTCAACAAAACTAACATAGTTGAATCATATGTAAATCCCTCACGTGCGACAAAGAGTTCACTCTAAAGTCAGAAATAGCGGAGAACAATTGAAGAAATTATTGTAGGGTACGAAACCACCTCAAAGTTATCTTTTGCGATCAATCATATGAGCTATCCCTATAAGTGTCATGAACAGCCCTAGAGTTCGTACTAAAATAACACCTTAAGATACACATAACCCAAAACCCTAATGTCACCTAGATACTCCAATGTCACCACGAGTACCCATGGGCTTGATTATACGATATGCATCACACAATTTCAGATTCATCATGTTCAATCCAACACAAAGAACTTCAAAGAGTGCCCCAAAGTTTCTACCGGAGAGTCAAGACGAAAACGTGTGCCAACCCCTATGCATAGATTCCCAAGGTCACGGAATCCGCAAGTTGATCACCAAAACATACATCAAGTGGATCAATAGAACATCCCATTGTCACCATGGATATCCCATCGCAAGACATACATCAAGTCTTCTCAAATCCTTAAAGACTCAATCAGATAAGAAAACTTCAAAGGGAAAACTCAATTCATGACAAGAAGATAGAGAGGGGAAAACTCCATATGATTCATCTATATCAATAAAGCTCGCGGTACATCAAGATCGTGTCATCTCAAGAACACGAGAGAGAGAGATCAAACACATAGCTACTAGTACATACCCTCAGCCCCGAGGGTGAACTACTCCCTCATCGTCATGGAGACCGCCGGGATGATGAAGATGGCCTCCGGTGATGGATTCCCCCTCCGGGAGGGTGCCGGAACGGGCTCCCTATTGGTTTTTCGTGGCTACAGAGGCTTGCGGCGGCGTAACTTCCGATCTAGGTTTCTTTCTAGAGGTTTCTCGATTTATAGGAGTACTTGGCGTTGGATTCGCGTCAGGGGGGTGCTCGAGGGACCCACAAGCCAGGGGGCGTGCATTAGGGGGGGGCGCCCCCTAGGCTTGTGGCCTCCTCGGGACTCCTCTCCGGTATCTTTTTGCTCCAGTATTTTTTATATTTTCCAAAAATATTGTCCGTAAATTTTCTGCCGATTCCGAGAACTTTTATTTCTGCACAAAAACAACACCACGGTAGTTCTGCTGAAAACAGCGTCAGTCCGGGTTAGTTCTAATAAAATCATACCAAAATCATATAAAATTATTGTAAACATGGCATTAATACTTCATAAATTATAGATACGTTGGAGATGTATCAACACGCGCAATTCGGTTATTCTGTTTCCACCCCCACGCATGCACCCCTGTGCCACACCCCTAAGATAGATAGTGGGGTCACTGATGTTGCGCACTCGCCTACGCATGTGACGACGCGGCATGCCGCATCATCGCCTGCTCATGCTCTTTCCTGGCTTGGCCTCGCAGGGGGAGGGGAGGGGGTGTCCCGACCCCCCCTCCCCCCTGCTCTGCCTCGCGCGAACGCGGCAGTGCGCACTAGGTTGACACGCGCAATGCGGTTATTCTGTTTCCACACCCACCCACGCACCCCAGAGCCACACCCCTAAAATAAATAGTGGGGTCACTGATGTGACGGACTCGCCTCCGCATGCGACGACGCGGCACGCCGCATCATTGCCTGCTTCGGCTCGTTCCTGGCTCGGCCTCCCGGGGGGAGGGGAGGGGGGGTCCCGACCCTCCCTCCGCCCTGCTCGGCCTCGCGCTAACGAGGCAGTGCGCGCTTGGTTGGCAGGCACAATGCGGTTATTCTGTTTCCACCCCCCACACACGCACCGTAGAGCCACACCCCCATGATAGATAGTGGGGCCACTGATGTGATGGACTCGCCTCCGAATACGACGATGTGGCACGCGGCATCGTCGCCTGCTCTGGTTCGGCCTCGCAGGGGGAGGGGAGGGGCGTCCCGGCCCCCTCCCCCCATGCTCGGCCTCGCGCTAACGAGGCAGTGCGCGCTTGGTTGATAGGCGCAATGCGGTTATTCTATTTCCACCCCCCACGCAGGCACCACAGAGCCACACACCTAAGATAGATAGTGGGTTCACTGATGTGTCGGACTCGCCTCCGCATGCGACGACGTGGAACGCCGCATCGTTGCCTGCTCCGGCTCGTTCCTGGCTCGGCCTCGCAGGGGGAGGGGAGAGGGGGGGTCCCGACCCCCCTCCCCCCTGCTCGGCCTCGCGCTAACAAGGCAGTGCGCGCTTGGTTGACAGGCGTAATGTGGTTATTCTGTTTCCACCCCCCATGCACGCACCCCAGAGCCACACCCCTATGATAGATATGGGGATCACTGATGTGACAGACTCGCCTCCGCATGGGATGATGCGGCACGCGGCATCGTCGCCTTCTCTGGCTCGTTCCTGGCTCGGCCTCGCAGGGGGGGAGGGGGGTCCCTCCCCCCTGCCCCCTGCTCGGCCTCGCGCTAACGAGGCAGTGCGCGCTTGGTTGATAGGCGCAATGTGGTTATTCCGTTTCGACCCCCCATGCACGCACCCCAGAGCCACACTCCTATGATAGATAGTGGGGCCACTTATGTGACTGACTCGCCTCCGCATGCGATGATGTGGCACGCGGCGTCGTCGCCTGCTCTGGCTTGTTCCTGGCTCGGCCTCACAGAGGGAGGGGAGGGGCGTCCCGACCCCCGTCCCCCCATGCTCGGCCTCGCGCTAACGAGGCAGTGTGCGCTTGGTTGATAGGCGCAATGCGGTTATTCTGTTTCCACCCCCATGCACGCACCCCAGAGCCACACACCTAAGATAGATATTGGGGTCAATGATGTGACAAACTCGCCTCCGCATGCCATGACGTGGCACGCCGCATCGTTGCCTTCTCCGGCTCGTTCCTGGCTCGGCCTCGCATGGGGAGGGGAGGGGCGTCCCGGCCCGCTCCCCCCATGCTCGGCCTCGCGCTAACGAGGCAGTGCGCATTTGGTTGATAGGCGCAATGCGGTTATTCTGTTTCCACCCCCCACGCACGCACCCCAGAGCCACACACCTAAGATAGATAGTGGGTTCACTGATATGACGGACTCGCCTCCGCATGCGACGATGTGGAACGCCGCATCGTTGCCTGGTCCGGCTCGTTCCTGGCTCGACCTCGCAGGGGGACGGGAGAGGGGGGTCCCGACATCCCTCCCCCATGCTCGGCCTCGCGCTAACGAGGCAGTGCGCGCTTGGTTGACAGGTGCAATGTGGTTAATTTGTTTCCACCCCCCATGCACGCACCCCAGAGCCACACCCCTATGATAGATAGTGGGGTCACTGATGTGACGGACTCACATCCGTATGGGACGATGCGGCACACGGCCTCGTCGCCTTCTGTGGCTCGTTCCTGGATCGGCCTCCCATGGGGAGGGGAGGGGGTCCCTCCCCCCTCCCCCCTGCTCGGCCTCGCTCTAACGAGGCAGTACGCGCTTGGTTGTAGGTGCAATGTGGTTATTCTGTTTCCACCCCCCACGCACGCACCCCAGAGACACACCACTAAGATAGATAGTGGGGTCACTGATGTAAAGGACTTGCCTCCGCATGCGACGACGCGGCACGCCACATCGTCTCCTGCCCCGGCTAGTTCCTGGCTCGGCCTCGCAGGGGGACGGGAGGGGGGTCCCGACCCCCCCCTCCGCCCTGCTCGGCCGTGAGATAACACGGCAGTGCGCGCTTGGTTGACAGGCGCTATGTGGTTGTTCTGTTTCCACCCCCCACGCACGCACCATAGAGCCACACCCCTAAGATAGATAGTGGGGTCATTGATGTGACGGACTCGCCTCCGCATGCGACGACGCAACACGCCGCATCGTCGCTTGCTCCAGCTCTTTCGTGGCTCGGCCTGATGACCCAAAAGTATAGGGGATCAATCGTAGTCTTTTTGATAAGTAAGAGTGTCGAACCCAACGAGGACCAGAAGGAAATGACAAGCGGTTTTCATTAAGGTAATTTTTGCAAGCACTGAAATTGTTGGTAACATATAGTTTGATAACAGGATAATTGGGAAGGAGCAAGTAACGGTAACGGTAAATATGGTGCCGCAAGGTAGCCCAATCCTTTTGTGGCAAAGGACATGCCAGAACAATCACTAGTAATAGGCAAAGTGTTCTTGAGGGTACACGGGAATTTCATCTAGTCACGTTTATCATGTTGGTTTGATTCGTGTTTGCTACTTTGATAATTTGATATGTGGGTGGACCGGTGCTTGGGTGTTGTTCTTACTTGAACAACCTCCCACTTATGATTAACCCCCTTGGAAGCATCCGCAACTACGAGAAAAGTATTAAGATAAAATCTAACCATAACATTAAACGTTTGGATCCAAATCAGCCCCTTACGAAGTAGCGCATAAACTAGGGTTTAAGCTTCTGTCACTCTAGCAACCCATCATCTAATAACTACTCCACAATGCATTCCCTTAGGCCCATGAATGGTGAAGTGTCATGTAGTCGACGTTCACATGACACCACTAAGAGAATCACAACATACATAATATCAAAATATCGAACTCATATCAAATTCACATGATTACTTGCAAAATGACTTCTCTCGTGACCTCAAGAACAAAGGTAACTACTCACAAATAGTAAAAATGCTCAAGATCAGAGAGGTATTGAATAGCATAATGGATCTTAACATATAATCTTCGACCAATAAACCATATAGTAATCAACTACGCAAGGTAATCAACACTAGTAGTCACCCACAGGTACCAATCCGAGGTTCCGGTACAAAGATTGAACACAAGAGATGAACTAGGGTTTGAGAGGAGATGGTGCTGTTGAAGATGTTGATGAAGATTGGCCTCCCAAAGATGAGAGGGGTGTTGGTGATGACGATAGCTTCGATTTCCCCCTCCGGGAGGGAAGTTCCCCCGGCGGAATCGCTCCACCGGAGGGCAAAAGTGCTCCTGCCCAAGTTCCGCCTCGAGGCGGCGGCGCTTCGTCCCGAAAGTCCTCCTCTAATTTTTTTTCTAGGTTATTTGTGACTATATACCAGAAGATGGGCACCGGAGGTGGGCCGAGGGGGCCACAACCAATCAGGGCACGCCCAGGGGGGTTCTGGCGCGCCCTGGTGGGTTGTGCCCACCAGGTAGGCCTCCTCTGGTACTTTTTTTCTCCAGTATTTCTTGTTTAATTAAAAAATAATCTCCGTAAAATTTTAGCTTCATTGGAGTTGTGCAGAATAGGTATCTCTGATGTGCTTTTTCTTAGGTCCAGAATTGCAGCTGCCAGTATTCTCCCTCTTTGTGTAAACCTTGCATATTATTAGAGAAAAGGCATTAGAATCACTCCCCAAAGCATTCTTATTGAACAAAACATAATAAATAACAGTAGGAGATCATGATGCAAAATGGACGTATCAACTCCCCCAAGCTTAGACCTCGCTTGTCCTCAAGCGAAAACCGACATTGAAAAGCATGTCCACATGGTTTGAGAGAGAGGTGTCGATAAAAACAAACAAAATACGGACATAATAGCATCATGCTTATTAACATAACAGCAGCTAACTCTAACATAAAACTTATTCGATACACTTTTATCATATAGCTTCTCATGAACAAGTAACAATTCATCACAACATAGAACTATAAAGCACAAACCTTAATGAAAACTAACAAACTATGTTCTTGGTCAACTTTGCAACTACAATTCATCATATTTTCAGGAAGGGTCTCTTGTCGGAGCCTTTTGGCAAGTCCACATACTCAACCATCATTTAGTCTTCTATGATGGCTAACACTCACGGCATACCCATGAACAAAAAGTTTCAACCGAACACGTAGGAAGATAGGGGCTTATAGTTTCGCCTCCCAACGTATTCACCTCAAGGGTGATCTCAACAGTAATAACTCATGCCAACCCATATCCAACTGGATAGATGTGCCTAGATCTTTCCTCACCACATGATGCTTGCAAAAGGGAAAAAAGTAAAAAGGAATAGGGAAGAATACTTTGACTCTTGCATGATAGTAAATTTATAAAAGTAAAAGATAGTCCCTTCGCAGAGGTAAGCAAAGGTTGTCATGCGCTTATTGGTTTGTATGTCCAATCCCTTAATGTAAAGGAATGTCACGCTATATTGCCCCCTATGATAGCAACCTTTATTATGTTGTCCATCGCTTTTATTACTTTGCCATCATAAGTTCATATAACACTCAATTTTCTCTTACACTAATTGATCAAAACACTTTTAGAAGCAATTTTTATTGCCTTATTGCACCGACGACAAATTACTTGAAGGATCTTACTCGATCCATAGGTAGGTATGGTGGACTCTCAAAGAATGAATTTGGTTTGGGGTTTTGGATGCACAAGTAGTATCTCTACTTAGTGCGGAATTTTTGGCTAGCAAAGATATTGGGCAAGCACCACATGTTGAAGGATCTATGACAATATAACTTCTACATGGATATGAACAAACATAAATCATTACATTGTCTTCCTTGTCTAGTGTCAACAGTTTTGACATATAATATTTAATGGGGGCTCACAATCATAAAAGATGTCCAAGATAGTGTATTTGCATGTGAATCTTCTCTTCCCTTATTAATTCTTTCATGAATTGCATCATTAACCAATGCTATGTTTGTCAATCTCCAATAAATTTTACTACTTATACTTTTCTTTAGGTGATGTCATTACTCACCATAAGAATATCATATGATTCTATTCATTTATTTCTTCTCCTTTATTTTGATTGCAACAAGAAAGTAGAGAGGCAAAAACTCAAACTAAACTTTATTATATGACTTTTACTCGATTACATAGATAGATAGAACACGAAACTAACACACGAAAATAGATCATGCTAAACTTTTATTCAACTAAAGCAAAGGGAAACTAAAGATCGAACTAAAATAGGTAAAGGTGAATAAAAGTGATGGCGATATGATACCGGGGCACCTCCCCCAAGAACACGATACGATACGATAGCCAAGCGGAGTGCCCATACCCGTGTGGTCAAGTCTCCTTTGGTGGTGGTGATGAAGAAGGTGGTGGTGTGGATGTCTCACACTTCAACTTCAAAAGGTGCTCCAATTTGTGTATGACTCTCCGAAGGTTATTGATATGCTCCTCTAGCAAAATATTTTCACGGATGAGAAATTTATTCTAAACACGGACCGCTTCGAAAGCTCTAAAAGCTTCGATTTCAATAGGGGTGAGATGACTATAGTATGGTTGAAGGATATCTTCTTCTTCTCCCTCCTTTGTTGGCATGGATTGATCTCCTTCAGGGGGCTGATTCACCATAGCCTCCTTGCCCTTCCTTTCCTTGTTGGTTTCTTCCGGCTCCTCCCTCTTCAGTTCTATCTTCATCAGCCAGGCATCTTCTTCCGTGTTATTAGAAGAAGGAGAAGACATGATGCCTGACTTGACAGATCTGACAGGAGAAACAACACGAAATAAGAACAAAGGATTTTTCTGTGATGCGGTCGTCAAAACAGTCGGGTGTATATATAGAGAATTTATATTCTTGGAAAACAAGCATATGAAAGGAAAACGGAGTCGGGAAGACATCCGAGGTGGGCACAACCCACCAGGGCACGCCCAAGGGTGCCTGGCACGCCCTGGTGTATCGTGCTCACCTCGATCACCTTCCGGTTTATTTCTTTATTTCCAAAATTTTAAAAAATTCCAAAACTAACAAAAAACATTAGTGCGGATTTTTCGGAGTCCGTTTACTTACCGTATCACGTACCTCCTATTTTTCAGAATTCTGGAGTGTTCCAGAAGGTTTCTTTTATGTGGTCCTCCGGTTTCATGGTTTGGATAACATTGCTCTCAACGTTAATAGGCATACCTGAGATATAATGCATAATTCTTTGTCCATTGACCACCTTTGGGTTGTACCTTCGGCGTTATTAATCTTGGTAGCTCCAGAACGATAAACCTCTTCGATAATATAAGGTCCTTCCCATTGGGAGAGAAGCTTACCTGCAAAAAATCTTAAACGAGAGTTGAACAAAAGAACATAGTCTCCTATTTTAAATTCCCGCTTTTGGATTCTTTTGTCATGCCATCTTTTTAGTTTTTCTTTGAATAGCTTGGCATTTTCATAAGCTTGGGTTCTCCATTCATCAAGTGAGCTAATATCAAATAGCCTCTTCTCACCGGCAAGTTTGAAATCATAGTTAAGTTCTTTAATTGCCCAAAATGCTTTATGTTCTAATTCTAGAGGCAAATGACAAGCTTTACCATATACCATTTTGTATGGAGACATACCCATAGGATTTTTATAAGCCGTTCTATAGGCCCAAAGTGCATCATCTAATTTCTTAAACCAATTCTTACGAGACCTAATGACAGTTTTTTGTAATATTAATTTTATTTCTCTATTGCTAAGTTCAACTTGAACACTAGATTGAGGATGATAGGGTGATGCAATTCTATGGTTAACATCATATTTAGCAAGCATCTTACTGAAGGCACCATGAATAAAGTGTGAACCATCGTCAGTCATTAAATATCCAGGGACTCCAAACCTTGGAAAGATAACCTCTTTAAGCATTTTAATGGAGGTGTGGTGATCAACACTACTAGTTGGGATAGCTTCTACCCACTTAGTGACATAATCAACAGCGACCAAAATATGAGTGTACCCATTAGAGGAAGGAAAAGGTCCCATATAATCAAAACCCCAAACATCAAATGGTTCAACAACAAGTGAATAATTCGTAGGCATTTCTTGGCGCTTACCGATATTACCGATTCTTTGACATTCATCACAAGACAAGACAAACTTACGGGCATCCTTGAAAAGAGTAGGCCAATAAAAACCAGATTGCAATACATTGTGAGCAGTTCTATCTCCCGCATGATGTCCTCCATAAGCTTCGGAATGACATTTCCTTAGGATTTGTTCCTGTTCATGCTCAGGTACAAAACGTCTAATAATACCATCTACTCCTTCTTTATAAAGGTGTGGGTCATCCCAAAAGTAATGTCTCAAGTCATAGAAGAATTTTTTCTTTTGTTGGTATGTGAAGCTAGGTGGTATATATTTAGCGACCATGTAATTAGCATAATCAGCATACCAAGGAGTGTTTTGAGAAACGTTTATTGCAGCTAACTGTTCGTCAGGAAAACTATCATCAATAGGTAGTGGGTCATCAAGAATATTTTCTAACCTAGACAAGTTATCATCTATGGGGTTCTCAGCTCCCTTCCTATCAACAATATGCAAGTCAAATTCTTGAAGCAAGAGAACCCACCTAATAAGTCTAGGTTTAGCATCTTTCTTTTCCATAAGATATTTTATAGCAGCATGGTTGGTGTGAACAAT
Source organism: Elymus sibiricus (assembly GCA_039707655.1). NCBI lineage: Eukaryota > Viridiplantae > Streptophyta > Magnoliopsida > Poales > Poaceae > Elymus > Elymus sibiricus. The sequence continues at coordinate 214,931,510 of CM077667.1, forward strand.
TACTTTTGAGTCAACAATATAGGATCTAAATTTTTCACAAGCAAACACGACCGCTAAAAATTCTTTTTTAGTAGTAGCATAATTTTGTTGAGCACTGTCTAGAGTTTTGCTAGCATAATGAATAACATTCAATTTCTTATCTACTCTTTTTCTTGGAATAGCACCAACAACATAATCACTAGCATCACACATAATTTCAAAAGGAAAGTTCCAATTAGGTGGTTGAACGATAGGTGCAGAGGTTAAGGCTTTCTTGAGTGTTTCAAAGGCTTCCACACAATCATCATCGAAAACAAAAGGAATATCCTTTTGCAAAAGATTACTAAGAGGCCTTGAAATTTTAGAGAAGTCTTTAATGAACCTCCTATAGAAACCAGCATGACCAAGGAAACTTCAAATACCTTTAATATCTTTAGGACATGGCATTTCCTCAATTGCATCAACTTTAGCTTTATCCACCTCAATACCTTGTTCGGATATTTTCTGCCCCAAGACAATACCTTCATTAACCATAAAGTGGCACTCGATCAAGGTTTCTTAAGCAATCATCAAAAGAAGTTCCATAAACGGAAAAATCATCCATGAAAACCTCCACAATCTTTTCACAAAAATTAGAGAATATAGCAGTCATACATCTTTGAAAGGTAGCTGGTGCATTGCATAAACGAAAAGGCATACGTCTATAAGCATAGGTCCCAAAATGGCAAGTAAAGGTGGTTTTTTCTTGATCCGATTGTGACACAGGTATTTGAGAGAAACCAGAATATCCGTCTAAAAAGCAAAAGTGTGTGTGCTTAGATAATCTTTCTAACATTTGATCAATGAAAGGCAGAGGGTAATGTTCCTTCCTAGTAGCTTTATTTAATTTTCTAAAATCAATTACCATTCTATAGCCAATAACAATTCTTTGTGGAATGAGTTCATTCTTATCATTAGGAACAACGGTAATACCTCCCTTCTTAGGGACACAATGAACAGGACTTACCCATCTACTATCAGTAATCAGATAGATTATACCTGCTTCCAGAAGTTTTAATATTTCAGTTCTTACCACTTCCTTCATCTTAGGATTCAATCGCCATTGGTGATCAACAACGGGTTTGGCATCAGGTTCCATATTAATCTTGTGCTAACATAGAGTGGGACTAATGCCCTTAAGATCATCCAGAGTATATCCAATAGCAGCCCGGTGCTTCCTTAAAACTTTTAACAATCTTAGTTCTTTATGTTCTGAAAGGTTAGCACTAATAATAACAGGATATATATTTTTCTCATCAAGATAAGCATACTTCAAAGTGTCAGGCAATTGTTTCAATTCAAACACAGGATCACCTTTAGATGGAGGACCTCCAAGAGATTCAATAGGCAAATTGTGTTTCAAGAGAGGTTGTTGTTCAAAGAAAATTTGATCTATTTCATTTCTTTCACGCAAGTGCATATCATTTTCATGGTCAAGCAAATATTGTACTAATGGATCAGTAGGAGGCACAACAATAGAAGAAAGACCAATTATTTCTTCTTTACTAGCTAACGCTTTATCATGAGGTTGTCTACTAAACTTGGAAAAATTAAACTCAGGAGACACACTACTAAAACTGACACCGACAGTTTGTTTTCACAATCTATCTTAGCATTGATGGTGCTCAAGAAAGGTCTACCAAAGATAATGGGACAAAAGTCATATTGTGGGGAACCAAGAACTAGAAAGTCAGTAGGTTATTTCACTTTCCCACACAAGACTTCAACATCTCCAACAATCCCAAGTGGTGTGATGGTATCTCTATTAGCAAGTTTAATAGTAACATCAATGTCTTCTATTTCAGCAGGTGCTATTTCATCCATAATTTCTTGGTATAAAGTAAAAGGAATAGCACTCACACTGGCACCCAAATCACATAAACCATGATAGCATCGATCTCCTATTTTCACTGAGACAACAGGCATGCCTTCTATGGGTCTATGTTTATCTTTTTCATCGGGTTTAGCAATTCTTGCAGCTTCATCACAGAAGTAGATAACATGCCCATCAATATTTTCTACCAAGAGATCTTTAACCATAGCAACGCTAGGTTCTACTTTGATTTGCTCAGGAGGCTTAGATGTTTTTAGATTACTCTTACGAACCACAGTTGATACCTTAGCATGTTCCTTTATCCTAACAGGGAAAGGCGTTTTTTCAATATAAGCGGTAGGCACAACTGGATCAACAGTGTAAATGATGGTTTCTTCCTTAGCTATAACCGGTTCTTTAATTTCTTCTTTAATAGGGGGGTGATATTTAAACCACTTCTCCTTAGGGAGATCAACGTGAGTAGCAAATGCTTCACAAAAAGAGGCTACTATCTCAGAGTCAAGTCCATATTTAGTGCTAAACTTGTGAAAAGTATCAGTATTCATAAAAAAATTAACACAATCAAACTCAAGCTTTATACCTGACTCATTACCTTCATCGAGTTCCCAATCTTCAGAGTTGCATTTAATTCTTTCTAAAATATCCCACTTGAATTCAATAGCCTTCTTCATATAAGAACTAGCACAAGAAGTATCGAGCATGGATTGATCATTATGAGAAAGCCGAGCATAAAAAATCTGGATGATAACTTCTCTCGGAATGTCATGATTGGGGCATGAATATAGCATTGACTTAAGCCTCCCCCAAGCTAGAGCGATACTATCTCCTTCATCAGGCCAAAAATTATATATATAATTACGATCACGATGAACTAGATGCATGGGATAAAACTTTTGGTGGAATTCCAATTGTAAACGATTCCAGTTCCACGATCCAAGATTATCACATAGCCTATACCATGTCAATGCTTTTCCCTCCAAAGATAAAGGGAAATCCTTATTCTTAACTTCATCTCCGGGTAAACCTGCAAGCTTAAATAATCCACATATTTCGTTCACATATAGTAAATGCATATCAGGATGTTCAATTCCATCTCCTGCATAAGGTTTAGCAAGCAGTTGTTCTACCATACCCGAAGGAATTTCATAAGTAATATTTTCATTAGGTGCAATAGGTTGAGGGGCAACTAATTGTGGTTCCGGTCGAGGTGAAGATACCCCGAACAAACCCCTCAAAGGATTGTTCTCCATAGTAGCCAGTAGCAATAAATTTCAGCACGTAGTATAAGTTTTTCCTTACCGATTTCCACTTACCAAGAGAGCTTCACTCCCCGGCAACGGCGCCAGAAAAGAGTAGTGATGACCAACAAGTATAGGCGATCAGTCGTAGTCCTTTCGATAAGTAAGAGTGTCGAACCCAACGAGGAGCAGAAGGAAATGACAAGCGGTTTTGAGCAAGGTAATTTCTGCAAGCACTGAAATTGTAGGTAACAGATAGTTTGATAGCAGGATAATTGGTAACGATCAAGTAACGGTAATGGTAAATAAGGTTCAGCAAGGTAGCCCAATCCTTTTGAGGCAAAGGACAGGCCAGAACAATCACTAGTAATAGGCAAAGTGTTCTTGAGGGTACATGGGAATTTCATCTAGTCACTTTTATCATGTTGGTTTGATTCGTGTTCGCTACTTTGATAATTTGATATGTGGGTGGACCGGTGCATGGGTGTTGTTCTTACTTGAACAACCTCCCAATTATGATTAACCCCCTCGCAAGCATCCGCAACTATGAGAAAAGTATTAAGATAAAATCTAACCATAGCATTAAATGTTTGGATCCAAATCAGCCCCTTATGAAGTAGCGCATAAACTAGGGTTTAAGCTTCTGTCACTCTAGCAACCCATCATCTAATAACTACTCCACAATGCATTCCCTTAGGCCCATGAATGGTGAACTGTCATGTAGTCGATGTTCACATGACACCACTTAGGGAATCACAACATACATATCATCGAAATATCGAACACATATCAAATTCACATGATTACTTGCAACATGACTTCTCCCGTGACCTCAAGAACAAACGTAACTACTCACAAATAATAAACATGCTCAATATTAGATAGGTATTAAATAGCATAAAGAATCTGAACATATAATCTTCCACCAAATAAACCATATAGTAATCAACTACGCAAGGTAATCAACACTACTAGTCACCCACAGGTACCAATCTGAGGTTCCGGTACAAATATTGAACACAAGAGATGAACTAGGGTTTGAGAGGAGATGGTGCTGTTGAATATGTTGATGAAGATTGTCCTCCCAAAGATGAGAGGGGTGTTGGTGATGACGATAGCTTCGATTTCCCCCTCCGGGAGGGAAGTTCACCCGGAGAAATCGCTCCGCCGGAGGGCAAAAGTGCTCCTGCCCAAGTTCCGCATCGAGGCGGCGGCGCTTCATTCCGAAAGTCCTCCTCTAATTTTCTAGGTTAATTGTGACTAAATACCAGAAGATGGGCACCGGAGGTGGGCCGAGGGGGCCACAACCCATCAGGGCGCGCCCAGGGGGGTCCGGCACGCCCTGGTGGGTTGTGCCCACCAGGTAGGCCCCCTCTGGTACTTTTTTGCTCCAGTATTTCTTATTTAATTCAAAAATAATCTCCGTAAAATTTCAGCTTCATTGGAGTTGTGCCGAATAGGTATCTCTGATGTGCTTTTCTTAGGTCCAGAATTCCAGCTGCCGGTATTCTCCCTCTTTGTGTAAACCTTGCATATTATGAGAGCAAAGGCATTAGAATCACTCCCCAAAGAATTCTTATTCAACAAAACACAATAATTAATAGTAGGAGATCATGATTCAAATTGGACGTATTACGGCCTCGCAGGGGGAGGGGAGGGGGGACCCCCCTCCCCCCTGCTCGGCCTCGCGCTAACGTGGTAGTGCAGGGTTTTAAAATATCTAAAAAAGACACAGAAGTTTAATGATTAAAATATTTAAATCCAAATTTTTTTAATCAAAAAATAATGAAGAAGTTCAAAATGTAAAGACATTGAAGTTTGGGGTTTTGAAAAAACATCGGCTGAATGTGTAAAAAAAAGCAAAATATACTGGAGGAAAATGTAGTAAGTTCAGGATAAATACCTACTAAAGTTCTGCCATTGATTGAAGTATGAAAACATGTTACAAAAAATATAAAGTATGCGTGCATACTTGGGACAATCCCATGGTTGCTCATGACACAAAATCAAAAAAATCAAAACCAATTCAACAATGAAAATTACAACAATGGACCAGCTCCACAGTTACACACATCAGGACTGTGAAAAACAAGAAAACATACATATTTTTTTATAGCAGTAGCAACCGAACAGATCGTATTGCCGAATCACCTAAAAACACTCATAAAACCACAGAAGTTCTAACACAAAAAGATATAGAAGTCCAACTTCTACATCAGGCCGTAAATGATCGGAAAAATACCCACGATCATGTTAGAGGTCTGAGAGCATTCAGTGGATGCAACGCGGTCATAGCGTCCCTAAAGCACACGCGCCAACAAGCGAGATTCTGAAACAAAACTACCATTTAGATGCTAAAATGTCTGTCAGGTTTACACTAAGACCACAAACAACACGATGCTCCAGAATTAATCGCGCGGGTAGTCAAGTTTGGGTTTTCAGAGAAAGAAGTTTAGGTAGAACAACTCTGGAAGTGCTACTACCATTCGAAGTATGAAATAGCTTAGACAAAAAGAAGATGCATGTGTCTATGGGCCAGCTCCACAACTGCACATGCCAGGACTAGGGAAAAAACTAGACATACAATTTTTTTATGACAACAACTACAGAACAGATCATATTGCCTCATCACCTACAAATTGTGAAACGCAGAAGTTCTAGCACAAATGATATGGAAGTCCAACTTGTACAACAAACCGTAAAATGATTGGAAGAATACTCATGATCGAATTTGGTTCCCGGATTTAATCATTTGGGCCAACTACAACACGTCAGCCGCCATTTCGAACGCTATCATACTCCCCACTAACATCAAGATAATGCGCCACCATGCTGTCCATTCGAAGAACCAACCACGGCGGGCGGAACAAGATCCAATCCCCCGATTTTGGAGTTTATGGGCCTGCCCGACCAAATTAACAACGTAGGAAGGCTTCAATCTCACTAATGTATGCAAATCCGCCACCAATCTTCAAAGGAAAACAACAAAACGACAGAAGCAGAGCAAACCACTCCCAAAATCAAATCTGTTTGAAATAACAACAAATTGTCCATGAAACTCGTACCTTAACCCAATTCCCATCGTGTTAGAGATTCGAGAACATCCAGTGCATGCATTAAACTTGCAACAGACACAAGTTCATCATGTCCCGGGAGCACATCAGCCAACGAGCGAGATTCCAAATCAAAACGGCCATTTAGATGCTAGAAAGCGTATCCAGATTATACTTTCATCACAAAGATCATGACACACCAGAAAAAATCTCTAGGGAAGCCACGGTTGCGAAGATAGCATGAAGGCCGAGTTCTTACAAAGGGAAGTTCAGGTCGAACAGAACAGGAAGTTCAACCAAGAATCAGAATATTATTCTGATCCCATGATCAAAATAGTGTTTATATATATATATATATGACACCAATATACTTTGATAACTTTTTGCCTAATTCGAGACAAGATTTTCATATACTTTTCTTACAAACGGGACCTATTAAAGGATGGTACACACAATTGTCACATTACCATCGCAAACGATTAAAGTATTCAAGTCATGTGTGCTAGCCCAACAATCTTTTACCACCACGAGCCCCGCATGCCGTGCCAGCAGACGTGAGTTGATGAGACGCATGCGCGAAGTCCGCTGCTTAGGCTGACCAGGAGACGTGCGAGCAGGGGTGTGAAATAACGGGAGGCATGTCAGAAGATCACTGCGCAGGCTCACCGGGAGGCGAGCAGTTTAACCGCCTCCCGCCTTGCTTCCAACCACTCCATATTAATCGCGCATGTGCTGCTGGTTATAACAGGAAGCCCCACTCCCCACTCTCTCCGCACACTGCCTTCATCCTCACTGCCTTTCCGAGTCATAAACGCTCTCAGAAGTGTCTCAGATGGCGACCAAGCGCACTATCGGAGGGAGTGGTGACTCGGGGTTCGAACCCGGGGCCGGCAAAGCACCTAAGCATCTCTTGATGCTTGGTGACCAGGTTGCCCTCCCCGCCGATGAGGTCTCACATGGACAGATGCACGGCCACGACGTCGTAAGCCCCGTCGTGCCTCCCCAGCAGGAGTCGGTGCTACACATAGTCTACTACGACCTCTGTAATGACCACTCCAGTGATCATGACTCCGACGACTGCGACGACGACAACTCCGATGACGACGGAGAACCGGTTAGGCATACTAATAATCTGTCTACGGTTATAGTGATTTAATGGTTGATCTGTACAAATGATCATGTTGCTAATAATCCTTCTAGGATTACTGATTGTGCTAATAATTCATAGACATATTTTAGAATCGATTTGAATGGCCTACATAGATGATTATACATGTACCCCTTTGTAAATAAATACTTCATAAGAGCATTTAGATCACTACTTTAGTGATATAGGGAGTAGTACTTGAAAGTTACTAGTTTGTTTGACAATAATCAGTTCATGCATTTATAGTCATTAGTTAATAATTTCGTTGCGCTAAGTTATTTGTGATATCATTTTATGCATTACATTTATCAATGTAATGATTTTTTTATTATTTGTATAGGAGCTATATGACGACGTTGACATCGATAAATAAGTCCAGAGGAGGTACAAGAAACAAAAGTTTAGGGAGCTCTATGCAGGAAAGCAAAATCATCGTATCAGGACCGGGAATGGGGGCTTCGGATGCCCATTCTGCGCCCAAAGGATTAACCCCATGTTCGCAAGTGTTTGGGCGCATTCTAGAGATGATCCGTTGGCTCCTTCAGGCAGAAGTATTCTTGCAGGGTGGCGCGTGCCGCGTACACGGAGTACCTAGAGAAAGTTTGCCTTGTTGTTGGGTACGATCAGGATTGAGTTATTTATACATGTCCAGCACTACCCTAACTATCTAGTTTGTGTGTCTTATATCTATGTTTGAGTATGTTTATTTTGTGTTGATCTAGATGTTGGTGAGACTTTGTTTTATGAACTAGTACATAGAGCAATGTAATTGCAGTCTTGAGCTGCAATCAGTTTGGTTGATGGAATATTTATGCTTATCTTAGACTTCACACAACACGCACATCTACCTATGAGTGTTAGCACTTTTTTAACACTATGATAAAAAAATGCTAGACTGTGGGGACCCCGCCTCATAAGTCGTGATCACCGAATGTACATGCACAGTGATCCCAGAGATCAATGCTCACTTAACACACAGAATCTGAATAACAAGAGTCTTACATCCATTACGTACCGTTTTACTCAAATATGGCCTTTATGGCCAAGTCTTCATAAACTTGCAGCGGAAATCTTCAACGATAGCTTGAACCCATGCCATCTGCCTTAACCCTACAGGCATTTTGACTGGGAAGCGTGCTAGCTCGCATGTTCGTCACCGAAGTACTCTTCATCATATCATGTTCTTTCATGCCTGGCCAATAAAATAACTAATGGCAAGCTAATGAGTCCTTTGAATGCACTCGCAAGCAACCCATGTTTGGAACAAGGTATAACCGAAACATGATATAGCACTAAGTAGGTAATTTTTGCAGAAAGCTAATTTTTGGAATGCAATGATATGATCAAACACATGTATCAAATGGATACAAGGATCCGTATGAACAGGTTACATTTATCAATATAAACAAGGTTTGAACATCTCATGTTCAATCATCACGTAGAGTCATTGACTCAACTCATGTTTCTCCCTTTTACCACACACGCACACCAAGTGTTGTAAACAATGGACGTAGCCCAAGAGCGGTCATCCAACTGTCCTTGACCATGGACACGGCTATTAGAATAGTTTTACACTCTACAGAGGTTGCACACTTTACCCACAAGACTCGGGAAACTTCTGTGTCAAGCCACGACTCGCGGTATTGTTCATACCCGAGGTAAGTACCCGAACATTGTCTTTCCCTTGACGACACTAAACAAAGAGTCCACTCGATTGTTACACAGCCCTCACTATGTACATCACACGAGCCTTGCTCAAAATAGTACCATCCATGAAGGGACCAACGGTGTGCCCGGTGTCTGTAAAAACAGCCCATGATCGTCCTTCCGGCACGACCCCGTATCGAGAGTGACCACGTCACTCCTGCCACTAGTAATGCGGGCTCTCTGCTATTATCGACCAAGGTAATCAACAAATCCCCGTCCCATAAGGGGTATCGTGGTTGTACATGTAAGGTTGGAATAACGGTCGCAACTTACACCAATCTGTTTTCGAAAAACCAACACACTCACTTGCCTCGGCACACCACTTCTTTATCAAGTGGTTACCTAGCTCATCCTCATCTCCCTCGGGCATTAGTGGCACCCGACGGGGTTTTTGAAAAGTCTTTGAAATCATTTCCTTTGCGACAGCATGCATATTCCCGTCCCATTTTGCGTAGCAACTACTTAACATCCAAACTACTTCCCACTCGCACAACCCTCATAGGAAGGTAGGGTCATGCACGATGCAAGTATCAACGGAAAAGTAACAGAGGCATCCACCAAAGTGGTCACCTCAACATCATGATCAACATAACAAAAATAAGTACTATATGCCATGCAATAAAATGGTTTCTTAAACATGGTCAAAGGGCTGCTTTCCTGGCTCAGCAAAGTCTTCGAGGCCTTCACACACTTCTCATCCAACTCCGAGCACTTCGTTTACTTCGTCAACTACCGCTGGAAACAACCGCAATAAGCAACACAACAAGCATAGAAATAAAAGTGCTTTATAAATGGGAGTTTTATTTTTCTTGGACCTCTCTGGTCATAAGAAAAATAACTAAAATGGCTCTACCAGAGTTGGATCAATGAGGCTCTTTGAATGGTGGAAATAGGGGAATTGGTGATCCTATAAGAAGTCTACAGAAAACATTTTTATAAAAATCGGTGGATGCACTCATCAGATAGGACATGATTTTAGAAGAATTTAGAAAGTGGTTTCACTAGCTTTGGAGTTGGGATGAATTTCCTATGATTTTCCTAAGACTAAATAAGGTGAAAATGGGCCATTTATTAGATCCAACAGAATAGGTGCATCGTAAAAATGTTCACCAAGGTTAGATACACAGAGAAGGATTTTTGGAGTCTCTGGAATTTTGAATCACTCCATTTGGAGTTGATTTGGATTTCCTAGGGATTTTGTAAGGTCGGAAGGGCGTCAGCAAAGCCGGCCCAGGAAGAAAGCGGCCCAAGCACAGCGCAGCGCCGCGAGAGAGCCACGTCGAAGACGTATTCAGGGAATACGCCTTTGCTCGAATCGGTGCCCGCCGATGCGCGCGTTTGAACCTGACGGGACGGGCCCGCTCGTCAGTGTGAGAGGGGTGAGAGGGAGTATGACAGGTGGATCCCACCTGTCATCTCCCTCCTCGGGGCAGAGAGCAGGGGGGCTCACCGCCGGTGCTGTGGTCGACAGCGAGGCAAACTGAGGACAGGAACGAACTCCTCGTGCTCCCGCTGTTCGAATGGTGGTCGAGATGGTCGCCGGAGTGGCCCGAATCGCCGGTGACAAGGAGGCCGCAGCGGAGGAGCGTTGGGAGGGATCGAGGTCAATGATTCCGGCTGCAAATCGCACGGGAGGAAGAGGGAAAAATCTCAGGAGAGCGAGGGATGGTCAGAGGGTGAGAAAGGAGCGCTGGAGAGGGGCCATACCCGGGGATCACCGGAGTCCCGATGCGGCAGGGCTCGGACTCGATCTCGAGCTCGGGTGGCTCAGGGGAGGAACCCTCGCTGCAGGGGCTCGATTAGGAGAGGGAGATAGCCAACAGAGGGGAGAGAGGGTCTCGGGGTGGCTATTTATAGCCGGGCGCCGGTGCACCGCACGCTCGTGAGCCGACGAGGCCGCGGTTATGGCCAGAGGGCATGGGGGCTTTCGGGGGCGCTTCTGGGGCATTGCTGGACATGGCCTACGACCAAGGAAGGAAAGAGAGGGAGTGGGGGAGTGCAGACGCGTCGCGCGTGCGAGGTCACCCATTGGCGCTCTCGGCTGGCCGGCGCGCGTGCGAAGGAGGGTAGCAGGAGTGAGAGAGAGGAGGGGGACATGGCCATGGCGTGTCCCGGACGTTGAGGGGCCTCGACTGGCGCGCGGGGGAGACCCGAGGTGGTCAGTGGCACCGTGCTCCAGAGCGGGGTTTTGGCTAGCATGGGCACGTCTGCACTTGCTCTGGCGTGGCCACTTGTGTCTACCAGCTGCAGAAGGAATACAATAGGTGGGAGGGAGCATTGGATGCTCTGCAAACGGCCATGAGTGAGAAAGAGCAGAGAGAGAGGTGGAAATGGAGCTGTCCAGGGGGTGCAAATGGGGATTCCACCCCCTCAATCATGGAGCTGGCCGTTGGGGTTGCTACTGGTGATGCTGTGGGTCTTGGTGGAGCTGTGGTAAAAATTAGAGGTGAAGAAGAATAGAGAAGAAGGTCAAAACTGAAGTATTACCAAATCACCGGAATGTGTTTGATGCTGGTTTGGGCTAGCTAAATTATTCTCCTTGCTATGAAACTTAACAGGAATGAATGATAGATAGAAATGAGGTTGTTCACCAAATTTTGGATTATAAGATGAAAGTTGCCAATACAAACTATATAAACCCTAGAAATAGGCAGAAATGGTTTTGTTTAGATCTATCTAAGATAACTTGCTCTCCCTAATGCACCACTTGGTGAGGTGTCACCATTAGTTTGTTAGAGCATGCCCAAAAAGTTTGGGACCAAATGGGAAAACTTGACAATGCAATATTACCCAATCCTAGAAATCAGCAGAACTGGGTTTAGGGGGATTTAGGCAAGTGTATCGGTTCTCCTTAGTGCACCACTTGTTGTGGATGCATTATTAGAGGGTTAGAACATGTCCACAAATTTGAGCAGAAATGGAAATACTTGACAATGTAAAGGTGATCAAGTTTGGATCTGGACAGGAATGGTTTTGGGATAGTTTGGTGAACCAAAACAATTAGGATTGAGATGGAACTTGGCAAGATCATCACATATATCATGTGTTACTTGCTATAATTTTCGTGGAATTAATTGAGAATATTTTCTATAGAAATATTTCAAATGCTTGAAATAGACAAAAAGGGTTTTGGAGGGTTTTGTCCCATATTTTGAACATGACCATGTGTTGAAACTCATATATATGGAAAATATATGTACACTGAGTTTCCCTAAAGAATAAAAATATTTTTCCCTACAAAAGACCATTTCTGGCCTTAATAAAAAGCCTTCAAATAAAATAGGAAAGTAATATTTAAAATAATAATTTTGTGATTTTGGGAAGTATTTTTGATAATAGCATCCAAATAAAATATTTGGGGCAAAACATACTCCCTATCTTGAGGACTTGTAGTGCAAATCTCAATTCAGGGGTTTTTGAAAGTTTAAATGAAATAAATGCTTTCTGGCGAAAATAAATTTGTATAAAATAGTTTTTGGTCCTATACACATGGTATGATCATTGGGCAAGGCTTTGGATTCAAGGAGATGAGTTTTTAGAGTAGGAGGAATTTTATGAATTAGAGCACAAGCAAACTAACAAGCAATCAGCAATCAAGCCAAGCATCACAAGCACACAATTTTTTTTTAATTGGCCCTAATTTTTGAGCTATGTTAACTTAGTCAGGAGAGGAAAACACAGGGTGTGACAGATCTACCCCCTTACAAGAATCTTGTCCTCGAGATTCCTAGGCTAGGCGTTGAAGAGGTACGAAAATTTGGATCTGAGGTAGTCTTCACGTTCCCCTGTTGCTCTTTCTCCGGTGTGGTTGCTCCACTGGTCCTTGAGGTGATTGACGATACGGCTTCGAGTGCATCGTTTGACTCCATCCGAGAGGTGGACGGGGTTCTTGCGGTAAGCTGGGTCTGGCTAGTAGTTAAGGGCTTGATGAACGTTGTTTGAGCGTGGGTCTGGCTTGTGTGTGTATTCCAAAGTCGGCATATGGGGCAAAGCAGTGTGTCTGCGGACTGGTCATGTGGGTTACGCATGTTGGTTAGTGACATCTAGACGTCTCGTGTTAGAATAAAGGGGTCAAGGTTTTGTGTAACTTCCCGTCGACGGGGAAGTCCTTATCTTCCTTAAAGCAGGAGATCTTTAGTCGTAGGTGGACTTCATCCTTGAGAGTGTCGAAGCGCATCACCGTAGGCATCTCGTCGAGAACTTCTGTTTGAAAAAGTTGCCCAGGTATGTTCTTCATTCATCTTCGGCCATTTGTCCTCGTCATCACAGACGCACTTTTTTTTGGCGGGTCTTCAAGTGCCTGGTCTACTTGTCTCTCCGTAGCCATTTGTGGCAGGGTTTAAGCCGAGTCTCATTCCTAAGACTAAGCTTAGAGACTCGACACGAAGATGGTTCCTACCTCCTAGGAAAGTTTTTGAGGGGTCCTAGATTAGCTGGCTTCCCGAAAGTATAGACCATTCATCCAATCCCCAAGGTCTGAGGCTTGGCATGTGGGGTGAACTACCTTTGGCAGGTGGTTCACCATGATCCAGTCAGGGTTATGCCCATAATTGGACCAAAAGGGGGCTAATAATGAAGTCATGACAGTTGTCCCACTTCATTCTAGGTCTTGAAAGGATAGGGACGTCATGCTCATCGTACACCGTCAAAGTGGTGGAGCGAGGGGGTTATCAACTTCTCGGTTCCTTCCTAGTCAGGAGCTGATAGGTGACAATTAAAACAAGGGGCTATTTAATCCTTCTTGATGTCCAAGGGCTTCATCGTGCTTGGACGTCGGTGCTTCTTGTCATAGTCTAGCTGATGTAGCCGGCAGAGGAGTGGTGGTTGACTCCTCTTGCTCCTTCTTCTTCGTCTTCGTGGCTTCCCAACCGTAGTGGTCCTTCATCTTGCTTGGGCAAGAACGTCTTCTGCTGCTGGGAGGGTGCTTCGAGGAGTCCAACTTCTTTAAGGTAAAACCTTACACTTTGAGAGGTAAGGCAGTTGGTGTTTCTGGGGCTTATCCAAACAAGACTAAGGTGTTCCTTTCTCTCATTGGGTAGGTAAGTATGTAATCCGTGAGGACAACAACATATTTCCCCAAGTATCACACTGGCACATTGCTCGTGGGATATATGAGAGGAGCGGGCATTTTCTCCGGATGGTCACTTGTCCATGGGTTTGTGGTCCATCGTAATCTAGTTCTTCGTGTCCACCTTCCTTATGGAAAGGGTGGGTGGTGGTCGAGGTGGAGTACTGGCTATAGTCTTTGGACTTAGAGCTAAGGACTGTGGTCGTGATCTGACCATGTTGTGGCTCGGTAAAGCTTAGGGGTTTCAAGGATCTTAGGATGTGAGTGAATGTCTATCATCTTATCCTTGAGCACAGTTCTTGGATGCCCATAGTCCTACCTATTACTCCAAACAAAATCATCTTATGTCATCGAGGGTATCATCTCATATAGGCCAGTTCCAATATTACTCATGCTATTCATATCTCCATGGTTGTGAGGGAAGGACTAAACCAAATCACATATGTATACTATAGCCAACTCACATATATCCCTATGTAAAAATCCTCGGGAAAGCATACAAGCTGCTAAGCTTGGTTGTGACACTGCAAATCCAAGTGTTCAGCTAATATATCCAAGGTCTAAGGTGTTGCATCTCTATGCTAAGGAAACACGTAATATATCAATCCAATATCTTGTTTCCTTCCTAATGAATCCAGTTTAATCGATCCACGAATACCATTCAATACCACCTGATCCATTACTGCTACATAATCAATACCAGTGATTGCTCCATGTATCTCCTAGGGTTCCTATAGTCCCCAAGTCCTTGAAATGACTATCTCATTGTAGTATGTCCACCAATTCCTACCATGATGATCTAGTAGACTCCAATGTTGGGTGCATATAGATCCTCGAATCAAATCGGACAACGATCCAGTGTTTCTACTTTATCTCCCATCAAGAAACATGGTATCAAGATTGAGATCATCTAACTAAATCCAACTTAATCCGAACCATGTAGTCTCATTTACCGTCAACACCCTATTAGGAGCGCCTATTTAAATCCAAGTCTTATATCCTATGAGAGTTCCTACTTGCTCCTCCAAGTCATTATCGCAATGTCATGAATCCACTACTATTACTTGACAACACCAAATTATTATACCACCAAAAATTTCAGCTTGTGATCACAATCGTCCTACTAAATCCAATTTACTCAAGGGCATAGTAAGTTATACAACTCTATTAATTTGATCCATCAAGTTCTTCTACCAACATGAAAGTCTCGTCATCCACCAAAGGTTTTAGCTATATCCTCAAGATATATATTACAACCTCATCAAATCATTAGTCTACTAATCACGTATCCTCAAAACGATCTTCCCTATGGCATCCTGAGATCAAGTGCTTGCTTAAGGATGTAATGTGTCTATTCACTATGATCACTCCTACGATGAAACCTAGTGCTAAACCAAGGTTATTGAAGCTTAGCCAGTGTTCTCGCGCAAACCCGTATGTTAAGCACATGGTTAAGGGTTTGAGCTGGGGGTATCTACTATGGTCTGGGTCTATCTAGGGAAGGGATTCCAACCTTGAGGGTAAAACATAACCCTTTACAGGGTGGCACTTGGGTGAGTAGGTTGTTGTCACGAGTCTTCAGTGCTAGTTGATCGTTGAGGTGGATCCTTGGTGCGTCTTGTCTTGCTGGCCTTCAGTTGATGAGAAAGGCGGGAGGGGAAAGTAGCATAGAGGGGAGGTGCCTAAAGGAGGTGATATAGTGCAAGTGTAATCAAACAAGTGTCGAAAAGGCCAAACAAAAACATTAAGGTAAGTGATATAGTTGCATACCTGTTGCCTAGGGCAGAGTGCGACTCATACCAAAACATAAACAAATAAAACAAGAAACACACAATCATGGTTCTATCTTGAACCATCACACGGACTTGACTTCGCATGGGGGATATACGACTAATCCTACCCTAGGGGTTCTCGAACTCAATAGTTGTGCTTGCTTCGTGTCTCGGAGAGAAGGACACTCGGTCTTTTAGGTCTTCTTCAGGTGTCTCTATGTCTCTTGTAGTTGTCCGTTGAGGCGTTCCTTGTTTTGCCTGAAGAGTCCTTGACAACTTCGCCTCTGGTGAGTCGGCGATGAAGGTGGTTCCTCGTGGCTGTCGTTGACGGGGCCTTCTGGTTTCTTTGTATTCGCGCCAATGCCTTCTTGTCTTCTAGGTCGTCAAGAGTTTCAAGTAGGCAATCCTTTATGCAATGACATTGACAAGGCATGGTAGAGTTATAACCTGTCGGTTACGTTGGTTATAATTTCGACACAAAGAGCGGGGGATGATGAGAATCGTTTTCCTGCTCACTATGGTTAGGCGGACCAAATGGCGAGGTTCTCATCCACCGGTGGTTGCCGATACAACAACAGTATTGACAGGTTTGCTCTATTAGCGATGTATATCATGATCCTGCATATCTTATGCCTTGATCATCACAAGCCAAGGCAGCATCTTCCTGGGGCTGGGTCGAGGGTGTCACCATCTTCTGAGTCTTGATATCCTCATCCCTTGAGAAGGTATCATCTGTTGGTATCGTCTTGTCGTGGTGTCGCCAATCTTCTATTCAAGGGATGTGGGCAATGTCTGGCAAGGTGGTTTCCTTCAGGTTATCCACGAGGATTTCGAGGAATCCCGTGGTTAGGGGCATATGGGTGCTAGCGACCGTTTGCAAAATTTTAAAATAGCAGATGACGAGAGTCAAGAGAAAAATGGTGGAAGCGGTAAGGTAAAAATCTCCTGTTTCTTTGAAACTTAGAAGAGGTAAGGAATATAGGGGTTTCTGCAAGTGGTTTGAAGGGTCTGGATAAATAGTTTTGTCCTAACTAACGTCCATGCTAACTAAGGGCTTACTACAGTCAGGATGGCTCCAATACCAGCTCTGTGGGGACCCCGACTCATAAGGCGTGATCACCGAATGTACGTGCACAGTGATCCCAGAGATCAATGCTCACTGAACACATAGAAACTGAATAACAAGAGTCTTACATCCATTACGTACCGTTTTACTCAAATATGGCCTTTATGGCTAAGTCTTCATAAACTTGCAGGAGAAATCATCAATGATAGCGCGAACCCATGCCATCTGCCTTAACCCTATAGGCATTCTGACTGGGAAGCGTCCTAGCTCGCATGTTCGTCACCGAAGTACACATCATCATATCCTGTTCTTTCATGCCTGGCCAATAAAATAACGAGTGGCAAGCCAATGAGTACTTTGAATGTACTCGCAAGCAACCCATGTTTGGAACAAGCTATAACCGAAACATGATATAGCACTAAGTAGGTAATTTTTCTAGAAAGCTAATTTGTGGAATGCAATGACATGATCAAACAACTTGCAAGCATGCATCAAATGCAAAAAAGTATCCGTATGAACAGGTCACATATATCAATATAAACAAGGTTTGAACATCTCATGTTCAATCATCACGTAGAGTCATCGACTCAACTCATGTTTCTCCCTTTTACCACACACGCACACCAAGTTTTTTAAACAATGGACGTATCCCAAGAACGGTCATCCAACTGTCCTTGACCATGCTCATGGCTATTCGAATAGTTTTGCACTCTGCAGAGGTTGCACACTTTACCCACAAGACTCGGGAAACTTCCGTGTCAAGCCACGAGTCGCGTTATTGTTCATACCCGAGGTAAGTACCCGAACATTGTCTTTCCCTTGATGACACTGAACAAAGAGTCCACTCGATTGGTACACAACCCTCACGATGTACATCACACGAGCCTTGGTCAACATAGTACCATCCATGAAGGGACCAACGGTGTGCCCGGTGTCTGTAAAAACAGCACATGATCGTCCTTCCGGCACGACCCCGTATCGAGAGTGACCAGGTCACTCCCGCCAGTAGTAATGCGGGCTCTCTGCTAGTACCGACCTGGGTAATCAACAAAGCCCCGTACTATAAGGGGTATCGTGGTTGTACATGTACGGTTGGAATAACGGTCGCAACTTACACCAATCCGTTTTCGAAAAACCAACACGCTCACTTGCCCCGGCACACCACTTCTTTATCAAGTGCTTACCTAGCTCATCCTCGTCTCCCTCGGGCATTAGTGGCACCCGACGGGGTTTTTGAAAAGTCTTTGAAATCATTTCCTTTCCAACACCATGCATATATCCGTACCATTTTGCGTAGCAACTACTTAACATCCTAACTACATCCCACCCGCACAACCCTCATACGAAGGTAGGGTCATGCATGATGCAAGTATCAATGGAAAAGTAACAGAGGCATCCACCAAAGTGGTCACCACATCATCATGATCAACATAACAAAATGAAGTGTTGTATGCCATGCAATAAAATGGTTTCTTAAACATGGTCAAAGGGCTACTTGCCTGGCTCAGCAAAGTCCTCGAGGCCTTCACCCGCTTCTCGTCCAACTCCGAGCACTTCGTTTACTTCGTCAACTACCGCCGAAAACAACCTCAATAAGCAACACAACAAGCATAGAAATAAAAGTTCTTTATAAATGGGAGTTTTATTCTTCTTGGACCTCTCTGGCCATAACAAAAATACCTAAAATGGCTCTACCAGAGTTGGATCAATGAGGCTCTTTGAATGGTGGAAATAGGGGAATTGGTGATCCTATAAGACGTCTACAGAAAACATTTTTATAAAAATGGGTGGATGCACTCATCAGATAGGGCATGATTTTAGAAGGATTTAGAAAGTGATTTCACTAGCTTTGGAGTTGGGATGACTTTCCTATGATTTTCCTAAGACTAAATAAGTGGAAAATGGGCCATTTATTAGATCCAACAGAATAGGTGCATGGTAAAAATGTTCACCAAGGCTAGATACAGAGAGAAGGATTTTTGGAGTCTCTGGAATTTTGAATCACTCCATTTGGAGTTGATTTGGATGTCCTAGGGATTTTGTAAGGTGACAATCACTAGTTCAAATTTGAATTTAAATTTGAACAGTGCAAAAATTTGCAGTGGAGAAATATGAAAGTTGCACCATTAAATTCTTTGGTATTTTAGAAAAATGTGGAATTTGGAATCATGTCATTTGGATAATTATCTTGGCATGGGGAATTTTTGGAAGATCTCTGAAAAAGAAAAAGAAAAATTATACTGTGCATATGGGCCGGAAGGGCGTCACCAGAGCCGGCCCAGGAAAAAATTGGCCCAGGCACAGCGCAGTGCCCGGGAGAGCCACGTCGAACACGTATTGAGGGAATATGCCATGCTCGAATCGATGCCCGCCGCTGCACGCGTTTGAACCTGACGGGACGGGCCCGCCCGTCAGCGAGAGAGGGGTGAGAGGGAGTATGACAGGTGGAGCCCACCTGTCATCTCCTTCCTCGGGATAGAGAGCAAGGGGGCTCACCGGCAGCGCTGTGGTCGACGGCGAGGCAAACTGAGGACAGGAACGGACTCCTCGCGCTCCCGCTGTTGGAATGGTGGTCGAGATGGTCACCGGAGTGGGCCGAATCACTGGCGACAAGGAGGCCGAGGCGCAGGATTGTCGGGAGGGCTCGAGATCGATGATGCCGGCTGCAAATCGCACGGGAGGAAGAGGGAAAACGATCAGGAGTGCGAGGGAAGGTCAGAGGGAGAGAAAGGAGTGCCAGAGAGGAGCCATACCCGGGTAACACCGGAGTCCCGATGCGGCGGGGCTCGGGCTCGATCTCGAGCTCGGGTGGCTCAGGGGAGGAACACTCGATGCAGGAGCTCGATTAGGAGAGGGAGAGAGCCAGCAGAGGGGAGAGATGGTCTTGGGGTGGCTATTTATAGCCGTGCGCCGGTGCACCGCACGCTCGTGCACCGGCGAGGCCGTGGTTATGGCCAGAGGGCATGGGGGCTTTCGGGGGCGCATCTGGGGTGTTGCTGGGCATGGTCTACGTCCAGGGAAGGAATGATAGGGAGTGGGGGAGCACAGACGCGCCGCGCGTGCGAGGTCGCCCATTAGCGCTCTCGGGCGGCCGACACGCGTGCGAAGGAGGTCAGCAGGAGGGAGAGAGAGGAGGGGGACAGGGCAATGGCGTGTCCCGAACATCGAGGGGCCTCGACTGGCATGTGGGGGAGACCCGAGGTGGTCAGTGGCATGGCGTCAATGCTCGGTTGAGCTGTAGCGCGCTCCAGAGCGTGCTTTTCGCCGGCATGGGCATGTCTGCACGTGCTCTGGCACGGCCACTTGCGTCTACCAGCTGCAGAAGGAATAAAATAGGTGGGAGGGAGCATTGGATACTCTGGAAACGGCCATGAGTGAGAGAGAGCAGAGAGAGAGGTGGAAATGGAGCTGTCCAGGGGGTGCAAATGGGGATTCCACCCCCTCAATCATGGAGCTGGCCGTTGGGGTTGCTACTAGAGATGTTGTGGGTCTTGGTGGGGCTGTGGTAAAAATTGGAGGTGAAGGAGAATAGAGAAGAAGGTCAAAACTGAAGTTTTACCAAATCACCAGAAGGTGTTTGATGCTAGTTTGGGCTAGCTAAATTGTTCTCCTTCCTATGAAACTTAACAGGAGTGAATGATAGATAGAAATGAGGTTGTTCACCAAATTTGAGATTATAAGAAGAAAGTTGCCAATACAAACTTTATAAACCCTAGAAATAGGTAGAAATGATTTTGTTTAGATCTATCTAAGATAACTTGATCTCCCTAATGCACCACTTGGTTTGGTGTCACCATTAGTCTGTCAGAGCATGCCCAAAAAGTTTGGGACCAAATGGGAAAACTTGACAATGCAATATTACCCAATCCTAGAAATCAGCAGAAATGGGTTTATGGGGATTTAGGCAAGTGGATCTATTCTCCTTAGTGCACCACTTGTTGTGGATGCATTATTAGTGGGTTAGAACATGTCCACAAAGTTTGAGCACAAATGGAGATACTTGACAATGTAAAGTTGATCAAGTTTGGATCTGGAGAGGAATGGTTTTGGGACATTTTGGTGAACTAAAACAATTAGGATTGAGATGGAACTTGGCAAGATCATCACATATATCATGTGTGACTTTATATAATGTTCCTGAAATTAATTGAGAATATTTTCTATAGAAATATTTCAAATGCTTGAAATAGGCAGAAACGGTTTTGGAGGGTTTTGTCCCATATTTTGAACATGACCATGTCTTGAAACTCATATATATGGAAAATATATGTCCACTGAGTTTCCCTAAATTTTATCAATTATTTTTAAAGCATAAAAACAATTTGCCTACAAAAGACCATTTCTGGCCTGAAGAAAAAGCCTTTAAATAAAATAGGAAAATAATCTTTAAAATAATAATTTTGTGGTTTTGGGAAGTCTTTTTGTTAATAGGATCCAAATAAAATATTTGGGGCAAAACATACTCCCTAACTTGAGGACTTGTAGTGCAAATCTCAATTCAGGGGTTTTTGAAAGTTTAAATGAAATAAATGCTTTTTGGCTAGAATAAATTTGTATAAATATAGTTTTGGATCCTATACACATGGTATGATCATTGGGCAAGGCTTTGGATTCAAGGAGATGAGTTTTTAGAGTAGGAGGAATTTTATGAATTGGAGCAAAGCAAACAAACAAGCAATTAGCAATCAAGCCAAGCATCACAAGCACACAAAAAGTTTTAATTGGGCCTAAGTTTTGAGCTATGTTAACTTAGTAAGGAGAAGCAAAACACAGGGTGTGTCATAGACTTACCTTGAAACTTGATTTTTTTGAATATTTTAAGTTTCTTACCACATATGTCATGCGGTTTGAAACTTGTTGGCCGTGGTAAAAATATCACGTGTCACACGAGAAAGGAATTTTTGAACCAATTTACACATTTGGTTATTTTCCCGGATTGAAACCGTGTACGATGACTAACATTGTGCCGCGACATGCATGTCCTGATTTTTTCCATTTGTGATTCAATCTGTGAACCAGCGTCATATGAGAGTCGTATTTTCGCAGACCATTTTGACTTAAATATGCAATGGACATTTGATATCTGCACCTAAACATGTAATTGACTTGATGTAATTACCATTCTGGCTTGTGTTTCCCATCCCGATCTCATCGCAAACGAACTACATTACGGAACCGAGAGCGATCGTTCACATTGTCACACCCGCTGCTTAGTGTTGAACGAGTGCGCTGCTTTAAGTCATTGCACACACTACGTTTTTCCCAACCGTTTGCCACTTAATGCCGACAATTATGGGAGCTTCTTCCAGCCAACGCGTGGCCAACTAAGCCGGGTGGGGAAGCTTAGTGCGGTTGCGCGGGAAGGGGCTCACCAATGATACGTTGGCGACACTTCGAGCGGCCGCATGGCCAAACGAACCGCGTGTTCCTGCGTTGTCAAGCTTGCATAGCAATCATCCGCCGGGAACGCGGTGACAAGATGTGCCAATTATAGCCCGTCCAGCCTCCATTTACTCCACCACTCATTTAACCTATTATCTCTCTTCAACCTTTCCCTACAACGCAAAAAGCACACCCACAACTCGAAATACAGAAAGGATATCCTTCTCGGCTCTAATGGCGGATCTTCCAGCAGATCTCGACGACGAGCGGCAGTTCACCATTCGTGCCTACGTGGACACCCATGTAAGGTCCAAGGACCTATTGGTGGTGTACACCAATGACCCGGTATGGTTGGAGAACTCCATCCACACCATAGAGCAGTTACTTACCGATGACAAGTACAAACTGGTCGGCTTCGACGTTGAGTACACCAGCGATCATGCCGGGCATGATCAGAAGATTGCCGACGCCCAGCTGTGCGTGGGCCCTTACGTCTTCTTCTACCACTACTCCCTGGCCACAAGGCCTTGCTAGCGTTTCGCCAGGTTTGTGAACAGCCCCGACTATATATTCGGTACGGTGGACACAACCAACGATGAAAAGGTGCTCAAGACCATGGGCTTGGCTTGCTGGAATCTTGTGGACATCCAATTCCAGTACATGATCTTGGGCGGCAAAGAGAAGCATAAGGACTCCTTGGTTGACCTCCCATGGAAATCATCGACCCCTACTAAAGAGGCATGAAGGATGTCTGCAAGAAGAATTAGGTTGCCTGGCACCGCGCCAGGCTCAAAAGACTGGATGAAGATCACGTCAAGTACGCGGCCAAGGACATGTACGTAAGATACGAGATGTGCAGGTGGATCGTTGACATGAGGAAGTGCCTCCATCCCGTCCCAACCGGCACCCCTCGTCACAAGAAGTATAGATGATATGATGATCATTGCTACTAGTTTAGTATGCATGTACTTGTTAATTAAGGTGTGCAAATGTTATATGTAGTCAATAATGTAATTGGATGTTTATTTAGGTTATGCGATCATGTTGTTGTTCTGTAGACAGAGCATACATGGTATGCAGACAGATCAAATCACATCACTTACGATTAAAGAAAGGAACACGTCGGTGATGATTCCAACAATCACAGACAATTGGGTGCGACGAAGTGTTTTCCCATAGCACACACAGCTTATTATTAGAAATCGTCTGTCTTTTTATCAGTCTTCCCACACAATTCCAATTACTGAACTGTTGCCGGGTACCACACACATATTGTTACATTGAATCGTTTGTGTTACTTTTGTCATCGCAAACAGTTCGTCCGAGCGACCTGTTTGCCTGGTATCCCACACAACTTCAGACGCCGAATCGGTTGTGTTATTTTGTCTCATCGCCAACAGTTCACCCGGATGAACTGTATGCTGTACATCACACACACCTTTATTTGGTTAAGCATTTGCGTAATTCTGCCTCATCGCAAGCAGTTCATCTGGAACAACTGTTTGCTACGTATTGCACACATAATTATTTTTAGAATCGTAGTTGATGGATCCGCCATCGCACACAATTTTCGTTATTGCCGATGGACCTTGAACTATACCGTTTGCGATTCATGCATCGCACACAGTTTGGTCGAAGGGTCTCTGATTGATGTGTCATCTTTGGACCTTCCTGCAGTAGTGTAGTGAAAGTAGGAACCCTAGGCCTTATTTCCAATCATTAATATATTGTTTTCCTTGCTGTTTACTACTTGCTACCTTGCTGTTTTTATTTGTTCATATTATAAAAACCTATTTCTACTATCCATACTACACTTGTATCACCATCTCTTCGCCAAAGTAGTGCACCTATAAAATTTGACATTGTATTTGGTGTGTTGGGGACACAAGAGTGTCGGTGTACTAAGAACTGGGGGTCCCTAGTCCCCGGACTTGTGAGCGGGCAGTCGCCCTAGACCGGCAACTTCTTGCCGTGCCTGCACCAGCCTCCGAGGCGAACCCAGAGCCAAGACCAGAGGAAGGCATTCAGGCCCTTCGCAGAGTGGAATAGCCCGTCCGCGACCGCCCCCGACAAGGATTCCAACCCGCCAGGCCGCTACTCCACCTCACCAGGGACGATAGTCTACATCGCCTGAGGTATCGAGGGAGCAGGCGGGGTGGCAGAGATGGCCGGGGCACGTGGCTACAACGTCGGGCCTGTGGCAGCTTTAATGCCACCCGTCCCGCGGCGTGGCAGAAGAATAAGAGGTAGCTGGGCGAACAGCACAAAAGGAGAGGCGAACCTTGCCGGGAAACATCGCCAGCACACCACCTCACGGCGCATTCAATACGTCTGTCCTAGTCCGTCAGAGTTAGTAGCAGCGCCTCTCGAGCATCCTTGCCGGGTAGCTGCTCCCTTGCATTTGGACCCAGATATACAACACACAGACAGGACATAGGGTTTTACGCTCCCGAGCGGCCCGAACCTGTATAAACCCCATGCGTAGTCATGGCCGACTCATGCTCTTTGTGCACTCGACGCCCCTGCCGAACCAAAAAGGGACCTCGCTGGTCCCATAGATCGTCGAGAATCACACCCCCGATATCTTTAGCGCGCCAGGTAGGAGGCTCCTCCTGTGCATGAACCTTCACCGGTGTTTTCTGCTCGCCTTCGCAGGCGTCCATGGCGCCCAAGAAAGCCAAGGGCGCGGCGGCACCCGCTGCGACCACATCCAAGCTATCATCCCAAGCCACCGATGGTGGCGACCGCCGCTCTCGCCCCGCCGATGAGCGCAGCCACAACACTGCGCGGAGTTCTAGGAACCGCGACCCAGACCGCGCCACCGTCATAGCGCGGAACGCACCGGCTGTGGCCGAGGGTGACATTGTTGTGGCGGTCGGGGCAGCATCCACGGCCTTAGCGGCCGCGGGGGCTGCGACGAGACCTCCGCCGCGCCCCTCGCAAGACGACCACGACCCGCGCCAGCGAGGCGGCGAAGCGGAGCCTCGCGTAGAAGGGGCCCTCACGCGCCGCTCCCCAGAGGCGCAGGGCCGATCTCCGTGACCCCCTCCCTGTGAGGGCCAACGACTGGCGACGGCACGGGGGAGCGTTCCTTCTGTCATCGCCAGGAGTAAGAGCGCTACCCACGCCTCGCCCCGTCCAGTCCCCAAAACCGCATGAGAAGCTCTGGCGCAGGCCCAACTTTTGCTAAACTTTCCGCCCTTGCCGGTGGCGATGGAGGAGTGGAGGGCGACCATACAAAGAATGCTGAGCTTCGCCAACAAAGACAAACCAGATGCGGCAGGTTCCTCGCGCGCCTGAGGCACGGCTCCCACGGAACCCATCACCAGACGCGACGCCGGCAGGGCACATACGGTGTAGTCGCCCCCGCGACAGCAGTGGACCTCCCGCTGCACCGATGTGCAAGACGAAGTGTCTCAAGCATCGACTGACGCGCGGCTAAAACAAGACCAATGCCAAGTCCTAAGGGACAGATGCAAGGAGGACGCGCGCATTGCCATCGAGAGACGACGGGAAGCACGTCGTCAATCCGATGGTCGCGCAGACCCGGCCATCGACGAGCCCATGCCCGGGGCGTCGGGTAGCTTACCTTACGAGGTCGGATGCCCAACATTCAGCCCTAAACTGCGGCAAGTTCGTTGGCCCTCCAGCAGGGCCTTCAAGCCGGAGCTGCCGGACAAATACCGCGACGTGATTAGCCCGTCGGAGTTCCTAGGCATCCACACCATCGCGGTGCAGGCTACCGGTGGATGAGACAAGAAGGTGTTGGCCAACTACTTCCCGCTAGCGCTCATGCCCAACTTGAGGAGCTGGCTAATGAACTTGCCAGAGGGATCCATCTCCTCCTGGGCGGACCTATGCAACCAGTTTGTCGGGGCTTACCACGGGGGCCACAAGCTCCCGGGGCAACCTAGCGATCTGCACGTTCTCCCCTAGTGGGACGACGAAACCCTCCGCAAGTACATCCAGAGGTTTTGCCGCGTGCAAGACAACATCCCAGACATCCACCCATCCGCGGTGATAGCAGCGTTCCACATGAACATACGCAATCGCCGCATGCACGAGGAGATGAGCATCAACAAGGTACGGGATGTCACCGAGCTCTACGCTCTGGTCGACAAGTGCGTGCGGGCTGGGGAAGGAAGGATGCTCCCGGGGGAGGACGCTGGTGCGGAAGTCGACTCCGACAACGACGAGAACGCGCTTGCCTCCTCGAGTAAGGGGTGCAAGTGCAACAAGAAACGCAAGGGCAAGGCAGTAATGGCTGTCCAGAGCTCCGGCAAGCCTAACACCGGCAAGAAGGCCAAGTTAGAGGAGCCCATCAAGGACGTTGCTGCGTGCCCCGGAGACGACGAGGCCGCGGTAGGCGAGATGACCAACAAGTCTTACTACAAGATCCACCTCACCAAAGGCCACGACATCAACGAGTGCCGCCAAGTAGAACAGCTTGCTGAGTAATAGAAGCAAGAGTACAAAAGGCGCGACAAGGAGAAGGGTCGGGATGTTGCCAGTGGACCCGACAAGAAGAACCGCAATGGTTGAAGAGACCGCCGCGGCAAGGCCAAACAACAGAAGGAAAAGCCTGCTAGAGGCCGAGGCGAGAAATGTGACGATGATGATGACGATGATGAAGATGAAGAGGGATCTGACAAGCAAGAGTTCCAGAAGGCCGTGCATGCCATCTGTGTTGACGGAGGTGCATCTTTGCACTCCTCCTGCAGGCAGGTCAAGGAATGGGTTCGTGAAGTCAAAGCGGCGAACCCGACGGCAGAGGCGAGGAAGCCCCTCGAATGGTCCAACACTCCCATCATCTTCGACGCTGAGGACCACCCTGACCATGTCACCGCAGTCGGATGCGTGCACTTGTTGGTCTCACCAACGATCCGCAACCCACTGGTGCAGCGACATGCTATACAAACGGTTTTTAACCCCTTTCCGCGACGTACTTTGAAACCGTCGCCTTGCATGTGTGGACGATAGGGGGGTCCATCCCACATGACACGGCAAACCAATCGGCGATGGTGGCCAACGAATGCAAACGTTTGCTAAAACTAAGCGTATGGGATGTCCGCATCTATCACAAACGAGGGTCACCGGATAATCGTTTGAGATATGTATATTTCCCATACAATTCATCCTTGCAACTCGTGTGAGATCACACAACATCGCACGTGCTATTCTGTGAAGCGCCGTTTACGATGTGCACCAAATCGCAAATAGTTCACGATTATAAAGCGTGTACGATAAGGAGACAATCACACACAGTTAGTTCCACTTTGACCGTCTGTGATGTGATATAAGAGTGCATACGTTTATCATTGTAAAACCGTATGCGAAAGTTGAATATATCCCACACGCGGGGTTTCTGATAAACGTTTGTGATTTATAAAACGTCCCAAACGTGGGATCCATACTTCGCAAACGTGTCATCTAGAATAACTGTGTCGGATGAAGGCCTATTGCACACGTTCTTCTTTGACCAACGTTTACGATGGTACACAGTTCAAAATACGAAATCGTGTGTGATAAAGGAGACTAGCACAAACGTTGGTGTTGTTAATCTCACACGTTCTTTCTCTTCTAACCGTGCGTGAAGACGAGATTCATCGCACACGCCTCGAATGGAGAAACGTGTGTGATGTTGGAGTTGATCGCAGACATTTTGCTTTCTCAAACTGTGTGCACTGTAATGGCCTGCAGAGCAGGATTTGCCCCTAATTAAATACCTTTGTTCATAATTCACATAATTTAAATTTGAAAGTAGGAATTCATGTATATCATATCGAATCATGTTTAGGTTTAAAAACGAATGCATTATTCGATTAACTTGTACATATACTCAAGAACTACATAAGCATCAATTCTCAAAAAAAAGGAAAGTACAAAAGGGACAAATAAAGAATGATGGAAGCATGGTTGTACTAAAGACGGTAAAGAGAGAGCCGAAAGACATTTTGTATGCTGGAGAAGGTGAAGCGGAATGCCCATATTGTGCCCTCCTCAATGCCTAACGCACGAACGACTCTAGGCCAGCCCCTAGTGATGGCCGTCCGCCCATCCTTCACTATCTTCATTATGACTTCTCGATGCTCATTGTAGTCTCGATGATATATTTTAACCGTCATTGCATGTCCAGCAATCATGTACTTTGCGAGCTAATCTTGAGTAAACTACTTTGGGAACCACTGCAAAAGAAAAAGATTTAGACATTGTTGTGTGACAACTCATTATGGGCAGTAGTAATAGAAGCCTACGGAGTTCGTAGTTACCATCCTACAGCTCACTGTTGTGTTGGATAGAGCGTAAACAAAGAGCCTAATTGGCGTTGTTCGTCTCTTTTCCATAACAATCATTTTCAGTTTCCTCACTTGATGCTGGTTCATGAATATTTCAATACCCCACACGCAAAAAGGGTCCAGGAATGGATCTTTACCTAAGACATATGTACCTACAAGCAAGAAGCCAATATTAGAAGCTAAAATGCAGTTGCAGAATGGTGTAATATATTACTCCATCTGTTCCACAATGTGTTGCATATAAACATTTTAAGAAGTCAACATTTACTTACTTTGACCAAGTTTGTATAGAAAAACATTTACATCTAGAATTGCAATTCCATTTCATTAGATACATCACAAAATTTTATATTGTGTACATTTTAGATGGTATATGTAGATACATCACAAAAATCTATATGCACTACATGATGGAACAGATGGAGTATAAGCGGAGGGATGAAAAGAACCTCGGTGGAAAACGTTGGCCACTCCCATTGTTGTCCTGTGCAAGTACATGTAAAGTCATGATAAGTACATCAGGCTTAACATCAACCAAGTATACGAGGTATCTGCTTGAAATAAACCAGGCATATATGCTCACTATAACAACCAAATATAGCCATTTGATACTGGAAAAATGCTCAATGGAACCAACCTAACAACCAGATAACGAAAAGCAAGGCGTCTGCATGAAAACTAGACAAATGCTCACTGCAATCAACCTAACAACCAGATACGGAAAAGCAAGGCATCTGCTTGAAAACTAGACAAATGCTCACTTCAACCAACCTGGCAACCAAATTCAGAGAAACAAGGCATAAATGTTTAAAGCGGGAGTTAAGGGCAAAGGTTAACTACACCAGGCATAACAGGTGGTATTTATGAAATTGAACTGCACAGTTCATACTTGCACATAATGAACATCACATTGTGAATAACTGAAAGAAACAAGGCATTCATGCTCACAGTAACAACCAACTATAGCCATTGAAAACTGGACAGATACTCAATGCAACCAACCTAACAACCAGATACAGAAAAGCAAGGCATCTGCTTTACAACTGGACAAATGCTCAATTAAACACTGCATGATTATCGCATGGCAAAAGCTACTACAACAATGGGTACGAGACGACTAGCTATAAAAGGTGTGATTTGCTCACAGGATGTTGCCTCACTTGTCATGGATGGGCTCCTTCCACTTCGGATATGAGGTGCCCAGGGTGCGCTCCCTGATGTCGCAGATGGCACGTTTCACCTTGTAACAGCCGTAGTGTGTGCCATTATCTTGGTGGATGAGATCTGACTTTGAAGCTAAGAATCCCAAGCCACCGCCGTAGAACGTTTCCTTCAGAAATGACAAAAGGGGCTCGATGGCGTAGAAGGATCGCAAATCCATGACCGCGAGGCGGAGGAGATCAGCGGCAGGGCCTTTGGAGAGTTCGACGGCGGTAGAACCAGAGGTGTTGCCGGTGGACCACTTAACTTGTGACATGGCCCGGGTGAAGCCGGTGATGTTGACGAGCTTGATGTCGTAGCCGGCTCTCCTGAGATACAGGAACACGCGTTCCTGCAGACTTGAAGCCTTCAGCATGGCACCGTAGGCAGCGTCCTCACCGGCTCCTGCTGCGAGGTGTTCGTCCGGGATCGAAGGGTCGGCGCCATGATAGACCTCTTTTTTCTCGTACACTCCTCGAGGTCCACGGGAGATGTGGTCGGGCTGATTAGGCTACGACTCTCTGGAGTACGGGATGGGGATCTGGGGGAAAGGGACACCGCCGGCCTCATCTAAAAACTTAGGGCGGCGATGGTGTATGTGGATCGGTGGGGACCCTCAACTTGTTTAGCTATGAGGCACGGGCAGACCGGCTGAGGTTGGTGGTGGGAGGTGGCGGCGGGGGCAAGCTAGGGTTCAAGTGGGGGAGGAAGGGGGAGGGGGGTGTTGTGCGGACGGGGGGGGGGGGGTGTTTGCGGATGTGCCGCTGCTGCTGAAAATTTTAGTAGGAATGGTGTGCGTGGAGATGGTGGTGGATGAGGGATGGCGTCAGTTCAAATGCCTCGGCAGCTGAAATTTTACTCTAGGGTCGGTGCGGTGGACGAGGAAAGGCGGCATGCAGTTGAAATACCGCTTCCAATTAAATTTTGGCAAACGAACTGGGCGGGAGCAACCAAGATCGCACACGGTCCAAACATAATAAAGTGTGTATGCTCTACGCTGTAACGAAATGTCGTGCCGCGAAACCACGAATGTTTGCATCGCTCGAGGCGGGTAGCTCTTTCTAAGATTTCTCAAGGCGGGTTCATCTCACACGGTTCATCCTCAATTTCAGTCGCAGACGTCAAATTCATCCTAAATTTCCACATGCCCACAAACAGATGACACAAACATTTGGCAAATTTTCAACACAAAATGCCTTATTTTGCAGCGGATTAGTTGACATTTGTTCATACGCTCAGTAATTTACAAACATTTCATCAATTTACATGAAGATGAACTGCACAAAATATTCACTACGCCATGGATGCATACAAACGCCACGCCTCCACCGTCGTCATGACCTTCCTCGCCTCAGAACGAGTATTTAGAGGAGCTCGTCAAGTCGATGATCTCCACTGGTTGCACGGCGAAGACCGGCAGGGTTACCTCGGCCGGAGCGACCGCGGTGCCTCTCACCAGGTCTGTCGCTGTCGACAAAGATGTCGTGGTGTCCAGGTGGGCCATCGGGATACAGACGGGCACCGATCTCGCTAGAGCTGCTTCCCTGGTCGCCGTGGCCGCTGTTGCCAGGGCTGTCGACGCAGTTGCAAGGCCTGCACTGGCCTCCAACGCGGCTGAGAGGCATGCGGCAGCCTGGTCCGCCGCCTTCTGGTCCTGCTCCCGCCTCTTTTTTCCCTCTGCATCCGAGTTCCGCTTCTTCTTCGCACTCTCCCGCCGTTTCTACCGCTTCAGATCCCTAGCCGCGTTGCGGATGGCATCTGCAGATGCGATAGATTGTTCCACACCGACACTGAGATGACATTCATCCTCATCGCGTAGGAATGCATTGAGGCCCAATTCCTGGATGGACAGATCGATGGCCATCTGCATCCGACGCTGAAACTCAGGGTCGTCGTCGTCGTCGACGGCCGCGGCAGATGACGGTTGACCGTTGACTGACATGGAGGACAACGTGTCAGAATCCTCTATCCCATCGTCATCGGCCGCGACAGCTGGCTGTTTGCCGTTGCCCGCCATGGCGGCCAACGCGTCGGAATCCTCTATCACTTCATCGTCCAACACTATCAGGACGGCGCCATGCACATCCCCATAGTTGAGCAACGGTTCCATTTGGTGTGTGTGGTGGTGGTGGCGAGCTATCGGCCGAAAAATTAGCTGTTAGCCGCCGCCGACGAGATCTTTTATAGGTCGCTATCGGGTTTGGGTTTGTACTATGCACATTGATCCTTTGCACTGGCTGACGCGTGCAGTTGGCACCACTAGGCAAGGCCGATTTTGCTGTGTACGGGCATCGCACACGGTTAGGGTAGCACACTCGTGTCTGCTCGGGGTACAATCGCATACGATTGTCTATACACACATCTTGATCTATGTAATCATTTATGTTATTTTACACCATCACAAACAGTTCATCCGAGTGACATGTATGCCGTCTATTGCACACGTGATCATCTGGACAATCGTTTGTGTTCTGCTTGATCAGCACAAACAGTTTATCGGGGTGAACTGTATGCCGTACATCGCACACACCTGTATTTTTATAAGCGTTTGTGTTATATTATCCAATCTCAAACAGTTTATCTAGGCCAACTGTTTGCCAAACATCACACATGCAGATCGTATTTGATGGATACGCCATTGCACACAGTTTACGTCATTAGCGACGGAGCTATAACTATACCGTTTGCGATTTGGTCATCGCACACAGTTTTGTCGAAGGGTCTCTGATTGATGTGTCGCGTTAGCAGCATCCTGCAGTAGTGACCTCAGGGTGATGAAGAGGTTGGTTGATAGTGAGGCCGGCCTGAACCTGATTTCGCCCGATGTGATCAAGAGGCTGCAGATCCCCGATTCGGACCTCAAACCGACGGGCTCCTTCCAAAGAGTGGACGGGGGAAGATCTCAGCCAAAGGGGAAGATAATCCTCCCAGTCACATTCGGCAGCGAACTCAATTTTACGATAGAGAGGGTCGTTATCGACGTCGCCAAGATGTCGTCACCGTACAACGGGATCCTGGGCTGCCCGGCACTAGCGAAGTTCATGGCGGCGTCCCACCACGCCTGCAACACGCTCAAGATGCCTGGGCCGATGAGCGTCATCACTATCCATATCGACAAGAAAGACGCGGTCCTCTGCGTCGACAAAGATCTACCGGGATGCAGTGGCAGCGTCTGCAGTCGAGGCACTCGCTCCAGTTGACAAAGCTCCCGAGGGGAAAGAACAAGGACAAGACCTTCAGCAAGGCTCGTGAGAACTCCAGGAAGCACACGGCAGAGTGCCGCACGCCCGTCAAGGACTCACCAGAGACCTCAGCCGTCGGAGGCAATAAGGGCAGAGCCGCCAAGCCTTTGTCGGGCGGTACAAGTCGCTAGGCCTGGCACGAGCTGCCCGGCGACCCCACCCCCACCCTCTGTACAAAGTGCTAAACTCATGCAGTAACGAGCGCCCTCGCAAGGCACCACCGACAAAGGCTTCCCCTGGCGACCCCACCCCCACCCTCTGTAAAAAGTCTCGCTCCAAGACGTGTAATCCTTAGTACAAGGGGGGCGATGGGTGCACGCTCTATCTGTAAAGCTAAGTATCTTGCAACCTTCGTTAAAATTGCATGCTTGGTCTTATACATGCTGCATGAAACGTTGTGGTCGTTTTTCCTCTTACGCGAGGCAATCGTAGAAATGCTGGAGTTCCTATCACCCTCCACGTTCCACTCCTCCTTCTATCTCTCAAAGGAGACAGCGGCCCCCGCGTGCAAGTCTTCCTGGGAGAGGAGTGATAGCACGGACACGTGTGAGAACGAGCGCCTTGCAAAGCTAAGTTGTGAAAATTGTTCAAAATTTTTCAAAACCCTTCCCTGAGACAAGGTCGACGTTTGTATGAGAAAACCTGCACGCTAGGGAGCCTTGTCGAAACTACCCGCGCGCTTGGATGTTTCGAGTCCGCTCAACGTCCCAAGCAGCCGTGGCAGGGACGGCAAGAGGGGCTCGCCGGCAGGGGCATCCCCGGAAGGATGCTAAGGGACCCGTTCCAAAAAAGCACCACAGACAGGATGTGCGAACTGACGGGCGTCCCCGACGAAGCGTAGGGATTAAAGGCATACAAATACAAGATCATGTTAAAGAGGAAAGAAGCGCCAGCTCGGGCGAATAATGTACGTTACAAATAAAAGCAAGTTCATAATCCCAAGCAAACATGGCTCGAATATCATAGGAGCAAGAGCTCAACGGTTCAGGGTCATGGAGCCAGCCTTGTCGGAGATAGGAGCGACGAGTGCGTCGAGCTCGCTGGTGTCGAGGACCTTTGACAGCTTGGATTGAGCGTTGGTCAAGTCGAGGCCGGGTTGTGGTAGGCGACCTTCACCAAGATCTTGTGGAGGACTCCGCAGCACAGCTCCCGGCAGCCTTGAAGGAAATCGTCTGCCCGACCCGCCTCATACTTTACCAGGGCGCTGACGAGCACCCCGAAGAAGATGGACAGCCTCACGCTCGCCGCTTCCAGGCCATTGCTGGAATAGGCATACTCCTCCAGGCCCATCTTTGCCAGCTTGGCGGAGAGCTTCTCGGCAAGACTGGTGAGCTGCGCCGTCCATAGGCGGCCGGTCTTCTGGAACTCATTAGACGACCGCACGGCAGAAGCGAGCAGGGTCCTCTCTTCTTCGAGCTCCTCAAGAAGGCTGCGCTCTTTTGCTTGGGCGGGCCTGAGGCTGTCCTCATGGGCGCTTACCCTCGCACGCAGGTCAGAGTTGGCGGCCATGACGTACTCCAGGTCCCTGACCTCGCCATCGAGTGCAACCTGCAGTTCCGCCAAGGCCTGGGTGTCCTTTCGGGCGTCCTCCTTCAACCGCAAGATCTCCTGCAGGGAAGCAGCGAGGTCCAGCTCTAGCTGCTGAACCTTGCCCTCCAGCTTGGCCCTAGCGAGCTGGCCAGCCACGGCGGCAGTCACGGCCTCTTGGAGCTTGCCGGCGTACTCGGCGGCCTGATGCTCGAGAGCAACCTTGTGCTCCTGCTCCAGGACCTGGACCTGCTTGCCCAACTCAGCCCCAATCTTATCGGCGAGGCTTTTCTCGTGGGCAGCGAGCTCTTCTTGATGGCAGTCAAGGGAGATCTTGCGCGCTTTCCGCTCCACGTCCTGCCTCGGCCTGCTGATTGATGAAATTGGCCTCGGCCTGGTTGAGCTCGACCACCTGGTCGCTGAGATCCGTGCGGGTCGTGGTAAACCACGCTTGCGTGTCCTCATGGAGCGCCCGGAACATCTTCTCGGCGGCAGCGAGAAGGTCCTCCTGACGGTCCAGCCTCTCCGAGCAGCTGGCATAGTGTGCCTGCAGCTCCCGGAAGCTTTTGCCCAAGGACGCCAGGATGGCGTGCTCCTTGGCTTCGTCGTTTCCGCCGAACGGGTCGACCACCACCTCTCCTCCGGGGGTGACGACCGCGCCGTCCACGGCCACCTCCTCGGAGAAGGCCTTGAGGATGGCCTCGCCAGGGAAACTGACGAACTTCAGGTCACTCACCCACAAGTACTCGCTCAGAACAGGCTCCGCCGATGAAGATGGGCCTGCGGCGCCCACGCCAGCGGCGCTCAATGCAAGAGATGTGCCCGACCCTAACACTCCTGCAGCAGGGGCAGCACCGATTGCCGTCTCCGGGTCGGGATCCTCAAGCAATCGCTCACCGTTGTCCCTAGGACCACGGTGAGCGCTGCCCTACTCTACCACGACACGGCTGGCCTCATCGGCCACTTCCTTGGCGATCCCCTCGACGTCGACATCGACGCCAGGATCCTGCTACGGCGGCATGTCTTCTGACAAAAGAAAAGAAAAAAGATAGACCTCAGAGGAAATCCAAGAAGGCAAAAAGGATAAAAGGGACGGGAGCCCCTAGTATGAAGTAAGCTTACCCGGCGACTCCCGTTGAGGGGGAGCCTCGTCCTCTTCGGCCACGTCCCCCGGTGGCACCTGGCTGCCGGCAACATCGCCCGTTCGTGCTTCCACAGAATGGGCGGGCTCGGCCGTGGGGTCCTTCGCCGGCGGGTTCCCCTCAGGGGTTGAGCCTTCCGACGCCGCCTCTGGCCGATCCCCCTCGTTGACAGGGGGACGGAAATGATGGCTTTGGCGGAGTCGCCCGCGCCCGCCAACGGGTACTGGGGTGGAGCCTCTCGCCGGGGGCTGGGAAGGAGATCGAGATCAATGACCTCCCGCTCCGACGAGACAGCCCGCCGGGACGGCTCGCTCGGCACGCCTCCAGCGTCCGTTGCGGGCCTAGTCCTCTTGGCCGCGCGCTGCGCCAAGGTCTCCCCATCCCTACAAAACCGGCGAATAAGCAAAATTTAAAAGGGGATCAAAAAATGGGAGAAAGAACAAGAGGAACGAGAATTAAGGCGAATCTGGAGGGGCGGCACGTACTCCTCATCCTCCTCCCCCGATTTGTAGGTGCACAGGTCCCACCTCCCTTGCCAGTGGACGGCAGGATCCCGCACAGGCCTAGCTACCTCGATGAGAGCATTCTCCGCGCGGGCCGGTGCACCCCGACTCCTCCCTCGGGGCCTAGAGACGTTGACGGCGGGGTCTTCCTCCTCCCCCTCTCCATCATCACCAATGACCGAAGAATCCCTCCCGCGACGAACCGGTTCTCCGCTGACGGCCCAACGGAGCACCCGCGCCCTCCTCGGGGCGTCACCA
Organism: Elymus sibiricus; assembly: GCA_039707655.1. Classification (NCBI taxonomy): domain Eukaryota; kingdom Viridiplantae; phylum Streptophyta; class Magnoliopsida; order Poales; family Poaceae; genus Elymus; species Elymus sibiricus. The sequence continues at coordinate 214,967,963 of CM077667.1, forward strand.
ACCGGGGGCTCCTGGTGCTCCGCCCCTGGCAACCTTGGCGCCAGCGTGCTCCTCGGCAAGACCCGCGTTGGCGGTTCCTCGCCACACTCCTCCTCGTGACCAGCCTCCTCCTCCTTGTCGTAGGGCGTAGCCACGCCCAACCCGCTGCCGCCTGCGACAAGGCCCGCCTCCATGACACGACGCCCGATAAACGCCACCTCCGCCTCGGTGGTGGTGCGGACCATCGGCCCCTCATACCGGGTGCGCGCCTCTGACAGGGTGTCGAACCACACCTGCACGACCTCCGTCACCGACGCACCCCACGTGGGGTCCAGCCCATGCGCGTTGCACGCCGGCATCATCGCCATGATCGCATCCGTGCGAAACTGTCACACCCTGTGTTTGTATCACTTTTCTATGCTATGGATTTATCAAATTTGGAACCATTTAAAACTTTTTGAGTGCAAGTGTTTGTTTGAGTTGTTTGATGTTTGAATGATGTGTTTTGGCACTCAAGGATTTTTCTTCCTCCTACTCTCCATACTCACCTCCTTGACCCAAACTCCCTGCCCAATGATCATGCCATGTGTATAGTACCTAAAAATATTTTTATCAAATATTATTTTGGCCAAAAAGAATTTATTGAAATTAGGCTTTACAAAACCCCTGAATTGAGGTTTGTACTACAAGTCCTCAAATTGGGTGGGATGTTTTGTACCAAAGACTTTATTTGGAACCTACTATATATATGACTTCCCAAAACCATAAAATATTATTTTTAAAGATTATTTTACTATTTTGTTTAATGGCTTTTTCTTAAGGCTAGAAATGGTCTTTCATAGGGAAAAATTATTTACATGATTTCAAAATATTTGAGAAAATTCAGGGAAACCCAGTGGACATATATGTTCCATATATATGAGTTTCAACTCATGGTCATGTTCAAAATATTGGACAAAGCCTTCCAAAGCACTTTATGTCTGTTTCACGCTGTTGAAATATTTCTATAGGAAATATTCTTAAATAAATCCAGGAAAATTCTAGCTAGTCTCACATGCCATATGTGATGATCTTGCAAAGTTTCATCCGAATCCCAATTGTTTTGGTTCACCAAAATATCCCCAAACCCTCTCTGTCCAGAATCAAATTTGAATAACTTTTCATTGTGAAGTTTCTCCTATTGACCCCAAACTTTGTGGACATGTTCTAATCCCAAAATAATGCTACTACACCAAGTGGTGCATTAAGGATAATAGATTAGCATGCCTAGATCTATAGAAATTTGGTTCTGTTAATTTCTAGGGTTTACGAAGTTTATATTGCCAACTATTCTCAAATGAGCTCAAACTTGGTGGACAACCCCATTTTACCATCCATTTGATCCTGGTAAATACCATGGCAAGCAAACTCCTTTGACTTCCCCAAATCAACATCAAACACCTTCGGGCAGATTGGTAAAAATCATGTTTTCACCTTTTAACTTGTTCTCCTTGCCCCCAAACTTTTACCACAGTCCCACATTGTTGGAATCTACCTCCACTAAGTCTTGCATGGCCATAGCTCAATTGTTAGTGGGGTAAAATTCCCATTTTTACCCCTGGACAGCAAATACAGCAGCATTTTCACCCCTCTCTCATCTACCCAGTGACTTCCAGAACACTCAAAGCCCTCCCTTGCCAATTTCCTATGCCCGTAGATCCCCTGGGCATGAGAGGCCACGCCCTAAGCGCCAAAGGCTTGCCATGGCATGCCATAAGTGTGCTCTGGAGCACGCTACAGTGCCAAGCCGCACTGTAGCAGGAGCATCCCGAGGCGCCTGGCAGCCTAGGGAGGCGGAACCTTGTCCCCCGTGTCCTCCTTGACGTCCACAAAACTCCAAGCGGTCGGCCCCCTCCTCCTTCTCTCTCTGGCGGCCCCTGTTGCGCGTGCCGAGTGCCCCCGCGTCCGCCAGTCGCTGCCCGTGTCCCTAGCCCGCCTCGCGCTCGCTCTACTCTCCTTCTCCCCTCTCCTAGTCGTGGACTACCCCCACAAGAACCGTAGGCACACCCCGACTCCCTCCCGTGGCCTCTGGCCTTGGCCATGAACTCGCCGGCATACCAGCGTTCGGTACACCGCCGCCCCCCTATAAAAGGTCCTACCCAAGACCATTTCTCTCATTTCCAGCCTCCCCACTCCTCCAATTGCACACCCGCACCTCGTCCCCAACGTTCTGGAGCTCGAGGGCTCGGGATTGAACAAGAGCTTGTCGCCGCGGATCGTCGGCAACCGCACGGTAGAGGCCTTCCCCGCCCGCGCTCTAACTCGATCTAGAACCACCGCGAGCTCCTGACCCATTTCCCCTCTCTTTCCCCTACGTTTGCAGCACAGGGCGACCAAAGCTTCCTCCTCACGAAGCGCCGCCGCTTGACCACCTCGTCGCCGGCGAACGGGAGATCCCCGGCGCCCCTCTCCGCCTCCATCTGACTGGCGGCGAGGCCCTGAGCACGACGGTGCCATCACCCCCCTCTCCTGCACCCCACATCGCCGACAGTGAGCCCCTCTTCTCCCTATCCCGAGGAGGGTGATGACAGGTGGGACCCCCCTGTCATCCCTTGACCTCCCTCTCTCCCACTGACGGCTGGGGCCCAAGGCCCAGCCGTCAGGTTTGAAACCCCCTAGGCCGCGAGCGCTGCTTCGCACCTGAGCCGTTTCTCCTTTGGGCCGGTTTGGCTCTGTCCATTTCGGCCCATAGTGATAGGAAGCTTTTTCTTTTCTTTCTTCAATAAAACTTCCAAATATTCCACACATTTAAATATATGTCCAATTCCAACAATTCTTCCAACAAAAATCTTGTAATAATATGTAGTATTTATTGATGCCACTTGTAATTTTTTTTTGAAAATGTTTTATGTACTGGTTTTATTTAAAAGCTAGTTTTGAATATTTAAGGCAACTTCTAAATTAATTTTGAAAACTTTTTACACTTCAAAACCAGAGACAAGTATTTTTTGTTTTTATTGTAGTAATTTACAGAGTAGTGTGACATTTTAGAAGTGGATTATTTTCTCTGTTTTTGCTATGTTCTTATTTTTGCCCGTATTATCGCGACGATAGATTGTGTTGTTGACGAGGGAGTTCGACCCGAAGACTTTGAAGACACCGAGGACTTTGTTGAGCTAGTCAAGCAGCCCTTTGACCATGTTTAAGAAACCATTTTATTGCATGGTATATAGCACTTCATTTTGTTATGTTGATCATGATGATGTGGTGACCACTTTGGTGGATGCATCTGTTACTTTTCCGTTGATACTTGCATCGTGCATGACCCTACCTTGCTATGAGTTTTGTGTGGGTGGGAAGTAGTTAGGATGCTAAGTAGTTTCTACGCAAAGCAAGACGGGCTTATGATGAGGACATCCCTACTAATGTTACACCCACATCCCCACCAGCTACACATATTGGACCAGTTACAAGAGCCCGCGCACGCAGACTAAATTATCAGGTACTTTAGTTTCTTGGAAATTCTTCTAATGTTCATGAACATATGATGCTGCCTCAATTGGATACTTTTGTTTTACTTATGAATGAAGAACCTAGCATGGACAAGAAGGATGGCCATTGGAGCGGGATCAAGCATGGAGAAGAAGGTGCGTGCGCGGGAAGGAACAATGGACTTTCAAGTGGTGATTTTCGCACTTTGAAGCCACCATAAGTAGAGTATGAAGGCTTGGACAAAATATACAAGATGCCACTTCATAAATTTCGTCCATAGGCTAATATAGGTGTTGTGTCACATTATTTTTGGGCCAGGCCCATGTAATTTTGAAATACCACTTATTAGGTTGTTTTAAGAGTCCGTATATGTGGGAAAACGGAGTTAGGGTTCGTTTCGGACCCCTCCTCCAAGGGGTCACGAAATTCCCCCTCTATTCCCCCATATATACATCCCTTAGGGCCCCGTTTAGACTTGGGTTTTGTTTAGATTAAAAGTTCACCATATCTGCAACTTCGCGTTCTTCGTTTGTGTTCCATGACCAGACAAAGGGGTCACAGAACCCCACTTTCATCAATAAAACTTTCCTCTGATATTCGCAATATCCAGATTGCAATTTGACTTTCTTGGTTGTTCTTCATTTGTGTGCAGGAAATAGACCCTCGTGGTCAGGTAGATCATGCTCCGGCGTGGTCAATAACCTCTCGGAGTTGGTTTAGCGATTTCTAAGGCGCGACGTCTTCGCACGTTCATAGTCGGATCGTCAAAGTCTACTCCACCGAAAATGATAGCCACTATCTCATCGAAAGACAGGGACAACCTTGCCTCTATCAAGTGGTATTAGATTTCCAGGTTGCTAGGTGAGATTTTACCAGTTATTCGTAGTTTAGATTGCATCTGTTCTTCATACCTACAGTCGACGAAAAAGCCACAAAAAATTAGGGTTAGATCATCATATCCGAACCAATCTGAGCCTTTGCAATTTTCCGTTTGGTATTTTCTTTGTTGCATTTGCGGTTGCATCGTCGTGTCAAGTTGCTGGTCTTAGCGTCTAGTCCTTAGAGTTTCGAGTTCTGTCCATAGTTTGTCATGCCGCCGCCGCATTAGATCATCATCACCGCTGCCATATACCACCATATATCCTCCACCATGCCAATCCAAGTCCACCTCCATCATAGATTCATCACCAGTCTGTGTTCCACCACCCATACATACATCCACCACTAGTCCGAGTTCCACCATATTCATATCCACCACCAATTCTAGTTGAGTCCATCCCATATTAGGGTTGATTTCGAGATTCCTTTGTTTTCGGTTTCGTGTTTCCTTGCGTGAGTCTGGCACAGTTTTCAGAGCAGTTTTTAGGCCAAAATTTCGGCGGGTGAAAATATGTTTTCCCTATCCTATTTTTAGGCTTTTCGGAGCGTTTTGAGACACTCGCCATCATAGTGATTTTTCGTCACAATTTTTGGTCGTCGCAGCCCCGAATCGCTCCCGAAAAAAAATTGTCAATTTTTTTTGTGCCTAACCTATTGATACGTCTCAAGAAGAGTTTTGGGACACTCGCCATTATAGTGATTTATTGAGCAAAAAAAAGAGAGCAAAAAAAGAGGCGCCAAAAAAACCAAAAAAAATATTCGAAGTGTGCTTTTCCCTTGCTTACGTGTAGCGTCGTGATTTTGTTAGTGTTCTAGGCTCGTGTCTCTAGCACTGTCTAGCCTACGACCAGCACAGTATCGTCGTTGAGCGTTTATTCAACTTTGCATCCCTGAACTGATTATTGCTGACCTCTTTTGCTACCATATTATAAGCCATCCCAGCTAAACATACATCTCCGTCATGTGTTGACACCACCTGGCAATCGCTATATCCAAGCTTTGAGAGTTTTTGACTACACCGGTTGCCGATCACCGCCTGCTGCTGGGTAAGAACTGGTAAGAATTTGTGATTTGCTTGACGGATTTGTGACACACCACCACTACCACTTCCTAGTAGTTTGTACGATCATATTGTATGTTCCTATTGCTGCTAACCATGACATGATCACAAGCCGACGAGATCAACTGGGACAGCATGACGAACAAGGAGCTCCACGATAAATTTCAGCAAATGATGGGTGAACAGGTTCATGACTTGGTGACGAGCCTTGGAGAGGCTATCGAGAAGCTAGATGGTTTGGAGAAGATGGTCGACGCCAAGCTTGATGCTAAATTCAATGAGGTGCTTGCACATCTACCTCCACTAGTTGTACCTGTCGTACCTCAGCAACAACAACACCAACAACGCCCAAATTTCGCGGGACGAGCGCAACGTGTGCCTATCGACCAAGTCCAAAATTCTGGTGCCATTGCTACTGTTGCAGCTTCGGTGGCCGAGGTTGCTGCTGCTACTGTCGTTGAGCAGAATAAGGATTATGATGGTGATTACGATGATGAGGGAGAGGTTGCGCCAGATCGCCACAAGGCCAACCACCACCACACACACCAGGTCGTCCACATGGTTACATTCGCAACGGTAGGGCTCCACCACCCCCTCAGGTACGGGATCATGACCATCTCCCTAAACATAAATTGAATAATCCGACATGTGAGGGTAGATATGATCCTGATATATATCTTTCTTGGGAATTAGAAACAAAAAAAACGTTTTACATGCTTACAATTTCCTGAGGATAGACGTGTTGCTGCTGCTGTTTGTGCATTCACTAGTTTTGCTTGTGTTTGGTGGTCTGAACATTGTAGAATACATCATGATAATATCCCTACTACTGGGGATATCGCCGGCAGGGGCATCGCCGGCAGGGGCATCCCCGGAAGGATGCTAAGGGACCCGTTCCAAAAAAGCACCACAGACAGGATGTGCGAACTGACGGGCGTCCCCGACGAAGCGTAGGGATTAAAGGCATACAAATACAAGATCATGTTAAAGAGGAAAGAAGCGCCAGCTCGGGCGAATAATGTACGTTACAAATAAAAGCAAGTTCATAATCCCAAGCAAACATGGCTCGAATATCATAGGAGCAAGAGCTCAACGGTTCAGGGTCATGGAGCCAGCCTTGTCGGAGATAGGAGCGACGAGTGCGTCGAGCTCGCTGGTGTCGAGGCCCTTTGACAGCTTGGATTGAGCGTTGGTCAAGTCGAGGCCGGGTTGTGGTAGGCGACCTTCACCAAGATCTTGTGGAGGACTCCGCAGCACAGCTCCCGGCAGCCTTGAAGGAAATCGCCTGCCCGACCCGCCTCATACTTTACCAGGGCGCTGACGAGCACCCCGAAGAAGATGGACAGCCTCACGCTCGCCGCTTGCAGGCCATTGCTCGAATAGGCATACTCCTCCAGGCCCATCTTTGCCAGCTTGGCGGAGAGCTTCTCGGCAAGACTGGTGAGCTGCGCCGTCCATAGGCGGCCGGTCTTCTGGAACTCATTAGACGACCGCACGGCAGAAGCGAGCAGGGTCCTCTCTTCTTCGAGCTCCTCAAGAAGGCTGCGCTCTTTGGCTTGGGCGGGCCTGAGGCTGTCCTCATGGGCGCTTACCCTCGCACGCAGGTCAGAGTTGGCGGCCATGACGTACTCCAGGTCCCTGACCTCGCCATCGAGTGCAACCTGCAGTTCCGCCAAGGCCTGGGTGTCCTTTCGGGCGTCCTCCTTCAACCGCCAGATCTCCTGCAGGGAAGCAGCGAGGTCCAGCTCTAGCTGCTGAACCTTGCCCTCCAGCTTGGCCCTAGCGAGCTGGCTAGCCACGGCGGTAGTCACGGCCTCTTGGAGCTTGCCGGCGTACTCGGCGGCCTGATGCTCGAGAGCAACCTTGTGCTCCTGCTCCAGGACCTGGACCTGCTTGCCCAACTCAGCCCCAATCTTATCGGCGAGGCTTTTCTCGTGGGCAGCGAGCTCTTCTTGATGGCAGTCGAGGGAGATCTTGCGCGCTTTCCGCTCCACGTCCTGCCTCGGCCTGCTGATTGATGAAATTGGCCTCGGCCTGGTTGAGCTCGACCACCTGGTCGCTGAGATCCGTGCGGGTCGTGGTAAACCACGCTTGCGTGTCCTCATGGAGCGCCCGGAACATCTTCTCGGCGGCAGCGAGAAGGTCCTCCTGACGGTCCAGCCTCTCCGAGCAGCTGGCATAGTGTGCCTGCAGCTCCCGGAAGCTTTTGCCCAAGGACGCCAGGATGGCGTGCTCCTTGGCTTCGTCGTTTCTGCCGAACGGGTCGACCACCACCTCTCCTCCGGGGGTGACGACCGCGCCGTCCACGGCCACCTCCTCGAAGAAGGCCTTGAGGATGGCCTCGCCAGGGAAACTGACGAACTTCAGGTCACTCACCCACAAGTACTCGCTCAGAACAGGCTCCGCCGATGAAGATGGGCCTGCGGCGCCCACGCCAGCGGCGCTCAATGCAAGAGATGTGCCCGACCCTAACACTCCTGCAGCAGGGGCAGCACCGATTGCCGTCTCCGGGTCGGGATCCTCAAGCAATCGCTCACCGTTGTCCCTAGGACCACGGTGAGCGCTGCCCTACTCTACCACGACACGGCTGGCCTCATCGGCCGCTTCCTTGGCGATCCCCTCGACGTCGACATCGACGCCAGGATCCTGCGACGGCGGCATGTCTTCTGACAAAAGAAAAGAAAAAAGATAGACCTCAGAGGAAATCCAAGAAGGCAAAAAGGATAAAAGGGACGGGAGCCCCTATTATGAAGTAAGCTTACCCGGCGACTCCCGTTGAGGGGGAGCCTCGCCCTCTTCGGCCACGTCCCCCGGTGGCACCTGGCTGCCGGCAACCTCGCCCGTTCGCGCTTCCACAGAATGGGCGGGCTCGGCCGTGGGGTCCTTCGCCGGCGGGTTCCCCTCAGGGGTTGAGCCTTCCGACGCCGCCTCTGGCCGATCCCCCCTCGTTGACAGGGGGACGGAAATGATGGCTTTGGCGGAGTCGCCCGCGCCCGCCAACGGGTACTGGGGTGGAGCCTCTCGCCGGGGGCTGGGAAGGAGATCGAGATCAATGACCTCCCGCTCCGACGAGACAGCCCGCCGGGACGGCTCGCTCGGCACGCCTCCAGCGTCCGTTGCGGGCCTAGTCCTCTTGGCCGCGCGCTGCGCCAAGGTCTCCCCATCCCTACAAAACCGGCGAATAAGCAAAATTTAAAAGGGGATCAAAAAATGGGAGAAAGAACAAGAGGAACGAGAATTAAGGCGAATCTGGAGGGGCGGCACGTACTCCTTATCCTCCTCCCCCGATTTGTAGGTGCACAGGTCCCACCTCCCTTGCCGGTGGACGGCAGGATCCCGCACAGGCCTAGCTACCTCGATGAGAGCATTCTCCGCGCGGGCCGGTGCACCCCGACTCCTCCCTCGGGGCCTAGAGACGTTGGCGGCGGGGTCTTCCTCCTCCCCCTCTCCATCATCACCAATGACCGAAGAATCCCTCCCGCGACGAACCGGTTCTCCGCTGACGGCCCAACGGAGCACTCGCGCCCTCCTCGGGGCGTCACCAACCGGGGGCTCCTTGTGCTCCGCCCCTGGCAACCTTGGGGCCAGCGTGCTCCTCGGCAAGACCCGCGTTGGCGGTTCCTCGCCACACTCCTCCTCGTGACCAGCCTCCTCCTCCTTGTCGTAGGGCGTAGCCACGCCCAACCCGCTGCCGCCTGCGACAAGGCCCACCTCCATGACACGACGCCCGATAAACGCCACCTCCGCCTCGGTGGTGGTGCGGACCATCGGCCCCTCATACCGGGTGCGCGCCTCTGACAGGGTGTCGAACCACACCTGCACGACCTCCGTCACCGACGCACCCCACGTGGGGACCAGCCCATGCGCGTTGCACGCCGGCATCATCGCCACGATCGCATCCCTGCGAAACTGTCACACCCTGTGTTTGTATCACTTTTCTATGCTATGGATTTATCAAATTTGGAACCATTTAAAACTTTTTGAGTGCAAGTGTTTGTTTGAGTTGTTTGATGTTTGAATGATGTGTTTTGGCACTCAAGGATTTTTCTTCCTCCTACTCTCCATACTCACCTCCTTGACCCAAACTCCCTGCCCAATGATCATGCCATGTGTATAGTACCTAAAAATATTTTTATCAAATATTATTTTGGCCAAAAAGAATTTATTGAAATTAGGCTTTACAAAACCCCTGAATTGAGGTTTGTACTACAAGTCCTCAAATTGGGTGGGATGTTTTGTACCAAAGACTTTATTTGGAACCTACTATATATATGACTTCCCAAAACCATAAAATATTATTTTTAAAGATTATTTTACTATTTTGTTTAATGGCTTTTTCTTAAGGCTAGAAATGGTCTTTCATAGGGAAAAATTATTTACATGATTTCAAAATATTTGAGAAAATTCAGGGAAACCCAGTGGACATATATGTTCCATATATATGAGTTTCAACTCATGGTCATGTTCAAAATATTGGACAAAGCCTTCCAAAGCACTTTATGTCTGTTTCACGCTTTTGAAATATTTCTATAGGAAATATTCTTAAATAAATCCAGGAAAATTCTAGCTAGTCTCACATGCCATATGTGATGATCTTGCAAAGTTTCATCCGAATCCCAATTGTTTTGGTTCACCAAAATATCCCCAAACCCTCTCTGTCCAGAATCAAATTTGAATAACTTTTCATTGTGAAGTTTCTCCTATTGACCCCAAACTTTGTGGACATGTTCTAATCCCAAAATAATGCTACTACACCAAGTGGTGCATTAAGGATAATAGATTAGCATGCCTAGATCTATAGAAATTTGGTTCTGTTAATTTCTAGGGTTTATGAAGTTTATATTGCCAACTATTCTCAAATGAGCTCAAACTTGGTGGACAACCCCATTTTACCATCCATTTGATCCTGGTAAATACCATGGCAAGCAAACTCCTTTGACTTCCCCAAATCAACATCAAACACCTTCGGGCAGATTCGTAAAAATCATGTTTTCACCTTTTAACTTGTTCTCCTTGCCCCCAAACTTTTACCATAGTCCCACATTGTTGGAATCTACCTCCACTAAGTCTTGCATGGCCATATCTCAATTGTTAGTGGGGTAAAATTCCCATTTTTACCCCTGGACAGCAAATACAGCAGCATTTTCACCCCTCTCTCATCTACCCAGTGACTTCCAGAACACTCAAAGCCCTCCCTTGCCAATTTCCTATGCCCCTAGATCCCCTGGGCATGAGAGGCCACGCCCTAAGCGCCAAAGGCATGCCATGGCATGCCATAAGTGTGCTCTGGAGCACGCTACAGTGCCAAGCCGCACTGTAGCAGGAGCATCCCGAGGCGCCTCGCAGCCAAGGGAGGCGGAACCTTGTCCCCCGTGTCCTCCTTGACGTCCACAAAGCTCCAAGCGGTCGGCCCCCTCCTCCTTCTCTCTCTGGCGGCCCCTGTTGCGCGTGCCGAGTGCCCCCGCGTCCGCCAGTCGCTGCCCGTGTCCCTAGCCCGCCTCGCGCTCGCTCTACTCTCCTTCTCCCCTCTCCTAGTCGTGGACTACCCCCACAAGAACCGTAGGCACACCCCGACTCCCTCCCGTGGCCTCTAGCCTTGGCCATGAACTCGCCGGCATACCAGCGTTCGGTACACCGCCGCCCCCCTATAAAAGGTCCTACCCAAGACCATTTCTCTCATTTCCAGCCTCCCCACTCCTCCAATTGCACACCCGCACCTCGTCCCCAACGTTCTGGAGCTCGAGGGCTCGGGATTGAACAAGAGCTTGTCGCCGCGGATCGTCGGCAACCGCACGGTAGAGGCCTTCCCCGCCCGCGCTCTAACTCGATCTAGAACCACCGCGAGCTCCTGACCCATTTCCCCTCTCTTTCCCCTACGTTTGCAGCACAGGGCGACCAAAGCTTCCTCCTCACGAAGCGCCGCCGCTTGACCACCTCGTCGCCGGCGAACGGGAGATCCCCGGCGCCCCTCTCCGCCTCCATCTGACTGGCGGCGAGGCCCTGAGCACGACGGTGCCATCACCCCCCTCTCCTGCACCCCACATCGCCGACAGTGAGCCCCTCTTCTCCCTGTCCCGAGGAGGGTGATGACAGGTGGGACCCCCCTGTCATCCCTTGACCTCCCTCTCTCCCACTGACGGCTGGGGCCCAAGGCCCAGCCGTCAGGTTTGAAACCCCCTAGGCCGCGAGCGCTGCTTCGCACCTGAGCCATTTCTCCTTTGGGCCGGTTTGGCTCTGTCCATTTCGGCCCATAGTGATAGGAAGCTTTTTCTTTTCTTTCTTCAATAAAACTTCCAAATATTCCACACATTTAAATATATGTCCAATTCCAACAATTCTTCCAACAAAAATCTTGTAATAATATGTAGTATTTATTGATGCCACTTGTGATTTTTTTTTGAAAATGTTTTATGTACTGGTTTTATTTAAAAGCTAGTTTTGAATATTTAAGGCCACTTCTAAATTAATTTTGAAAACTTTTTACACTTCAAAACAAGAGACAAGTATTTTTTGTTTTTATTGTAGTAATTTACAGAGTGGTGTGACATTTTAGAAGTGGATTATTTTCTCTGTTTTTGCTATGTTCTTATTTTTGCCCGTATTATCGCGACGATAGATTGTGTTGTTGACGAGGGAGTTCGACCCGAAGACTTTGAAGACACCGAGGACTTTGTTGAGCTAGTCAAGCAGCCCTTTGACCATGTTTAAGAAACCATTTTATTGCATGGTATATAGCACTTCATTTTGTTATGTTGATCATGATGATGTGGTGACCACTTTGGTGGATGCATCTGTTACTTTTCCGTTGATACTTGCATCGTGCATGACCCTACCTTGCTATGAGTTTTGTGTGGGTGGGAAGTAGTTAGGATGCTAAGTAGTTTCTACGCAAAGCAAGACGGGCTTATGATGAGGACATCCCTACTAATGTTACACCCACATCCCCACCAGCTACACATATTGGACCAGTTACAAGAGCCCGCGCACGCAGACTAAATTATCAGGTACTTTAGTTTCTTGGAAATTCTTCTAATGTTCATGAACATATGATGCTGCCTCAATTGGATACTTTTGTTTTACTTATGAATGAAGAACCTAGCATGGACAAGAAGGATGGCCATTGGAGCGGGATCAAGCATGGAGAAGAAGGTGCGTGCGCGGGAAGGAACAATGGACTTTCAAGTGGTGATTTTCGCACTTTGAAGCCACCATAAGTAGAGTATGAAGGCTTGGACAAAATATACAAGATGCCACTTCATAAATTTCGTCCATAGGCTAATATAGGTGTTGTGTCACATTATTTTTGGGCCAGGCCCATGTAATTTTGAAATACCACTTATTAGGTTGTTTTAAGAGTCCGTATATGTGGGAAAACGGAGTTAGGGTTCGTTTCGGACCCCTCCTCCAAGGGGTCACGAAATTCCCCCTCTATTCCCCCATATATACATCCCTTAGGGCCCCGTTTAGACTTGGGTTTTGTTTAGATTAAAAGTTCACCATATCTGCAACTTCGCGTTCTTCGTTTGTGTTCCATGACCAGACAAAGGGGTCACAGAACCCCACTTTCATCAATAAAACTTTCCTCTGATATTCGCAATATCCAGATTGCAATTTGACTTTCTTGGTTGTTCTTCATTTGTGTGCAGGAAATAGACCCTCGTGGTCAGGTAGATCATGCTCCGGCGTGGTCAATAACCTCTCGGAGTTGGTTTAGCGATTTCTAAGGCGCGACGTCTTCGCACGTTCATAGTCGGATCGTCAAAGTCTACTCCACCGAAAATGATAGCCACTATCTCATCGAAAGACAGGGACAACCTTGCCTCTATCAAGTGGTATTAGATTTCCAGGTTGCTAGGTGAGATTTTACCAGTTATTCGTAGTTTAGATTGCATCTGTTCTTCATACCTACAGTCGACGAAAAAGCCACAAAAAATTAGGGTTAGATCATCATATCCGAACCAATCTGAGCCTTTGCAATTTTCCGTTTGGTATTTTCTTTGTTGCATTTGCGGTTGCATCGTCGTGTCAAGTTGCTGGTCTTAGCGTCTAGTCCTTAGAGTTTCGAGTTCTGTCCATAGTTTGTCATGCCGCCGCCGCATTAGATCATCATCACCGCTGCCATATACCACCATATATCCTCCACCATGCCAATCCAAGTCCACCTCCATCATAGATTCATCACCAGTCTGTGTTCCACCACCCATACATACATCCACCACTAGTCCGAGTTCCACCATATTCATATCCACCACCAATTCTAGTTGAGTCCATCCCATATTAGGGTTGATTTCGAGATTCCTTTGTTTTCGGTTTCGTGTTTCCTTGCGTGAGTCTGGCACAGTTTTCAGAGCAGTTTTTAGGCCAAAATTTCGGCGGGTGAAAATATGTTTTCCCTATCCTATTTTTAGGCTTTTCGGAGCGTTTTGAGACACTCGCCATCATAGTGATTTTTCGTCACAATTTTTGGTCGTCGCAGCCCCGAATCGCTCCCGAAAAAAAATTGTCAATTTTTTTTGTGCCTAACCTATTGATACGTCTCAAGAAGAGTTTTGGGACACTCGCCATTATAGTGATTTATTGAGCAAAAAAAAGAGAGCAAAAAAAGAGGCGCCAAAAAAACCAAAAAAAATATTCGAAGTGTGCTTTTCCCTTGCTTACGTGTAGCGTCGTGATTTTGTTAGTGTTCTAGGCTCGTGTCTCTAGCACTGTCTAGCCTACGACCAGCACAGTATCGTCGTTGAGCGTTTATTCAACTTTGCATCCCTGAACTGATTATTGCTGACCTCTTTTGCTACCATATTATAAGCCATCCCAGCTAAACATACATCTCCGTCATGTGTTGACACCACCTGGCAATCGCTATATCCAAGCTTTGAGAGTTTTTGACTACACCGGTTGCCGATCACCGCCTGCTGCTGGGTAAGAACTGGTAAGAATTTGTGATTTGCTTGACGGATTTGTGACACACCACCACTACCACTTCCTAGTAGTTTGTACGATCATATTGTGTGTTCCTATTGCTGCTAACCATGACATGATCACAAGCCGACGAGATCAACTGGGACAGCATGACGAACAAGGAGCTCCACGATAAATTTAAGCAAATGATGGGTGAACAGGTTCATGACTTGGTGACGAGCCTTGGAGAGGCTATCGAGAAGCTAGATGGTTTGGAGAAGATGGTCGACACCAAGCTTGATGCTAAATTCAATGAGGTGCTTGCACATCTACCTCCACTAGTTGTACCTGTCGTACCTCAGCAACAACAACACCAACAACGCCCAAATTTCGCGGGACGAGCGCAACGTGTGCCTATCGACCAAGTCCAAAATTCTGGTGCCATTGCTACTGTTGCAGCTTCGGTGGCTGAGGTTGCTGCTGCTACTGTCGTTGAGCAGAATAAGGATTATGATGGTGATTATGATGATGAGGGAGAGGTTGCGCCAGATCGCCACAAGGCCAACCACCACCACACACACCAGGTCGTCCACATGGTTACATTCGCAACGGTAGGGCTCCACCACCCCCTCAGGTACGGGATCATGACCATCTCCCTAAACATAAATTGAATAATCCGACATGTGAGGGTAGATATGATCCTGATATATATCTTTCTTGGGAATTAGAAACAAAAAAAACGTTTTACATGCTTACAATTTCCTGAGGATAGACGTGTTGCTGCTGCTGTTTGTGCATTCACTAGTTTTGCTTGTGTTTGGTGGTCTGAACATTGTAGAATACATCATGATAATATCCCTACTACTGGGGTTGCTTTGAAAACTGCTTTGCGTAATCGTTGGGTTCCACCATATTATCAATGTGAATTGCTTCAAAATTTGCAGCGTTTAAGACAAGGAATTTTTTTTGTAGAGGAATATTAACAGGAATTACAAACTGGCATGATTAGATGTGGTATTGTTGAGGAGAATGAAGCTCTGCTTGCACGTTTTATGGGTGGGTTAAATAGAGAGATTCAGACTATTCTAGAATATAAGGAGTATAGCACTATCACTCGTTTATTCCATCTTGCTTGACAAGCTGAACGTGAAGTGCGGGATCGACATGCAATGGCGCAAACTAATTTTTCTGCAGGTCGAGCTTCATCATGGACACCACGTACATCATCTACTTCCACACGTCCTACCACAGCACCCTTACTTCAGCCGCCAACTCCAACAAAGATACAAGGATACATGCACCGCCACCAGCCTCCAGCAAGGGCACACCTTCGGGGTCTGCACAGAGCTCTTCTTCATCCATGGCTTCTACAGGACAAACACATGAGGTTATTTTTCGTCGTTGCAAGGGTGGAGGTCACTATGTGAGAGAATGCCCTTCCAAGCGTGTGATGATTGTTACTGAGGATGGTGGATATGCGTCCACGAGTGATTATGATGAGGAGACTTTGGCTCTTATTGCAAGTGAAGAACAGGGTGCTGCTGAAGAAGAGACGCACTACATGGCTGCTGACTACGCTGACAGGTATGAAAGTTTAGTTGCTCAACGTGTTTTGAGTGTGCAGGTTACACAGGCTGAGCAAAATTAGAGGCACAACTTGTTCCATACAAAGGGAGTTGTGAAGGAGCGTTCTGTTCGCGTCATCATCGATGGAGGGAGTTGTAATAACTTGGCTAGCATGAAGATGGTGGAGAAGCTGTCTCTAACCACCAGACCACATCCTCATTCTTATTACATCCAATGGTTCAACAACAGTGGCAAGGTTAAGGTAACACGTGATGTTCGTGTGCACTTTAGCATTGCTACATATTCTGATTATGTTGATTGTGATGTGGTACCTATGCAAGCATGCTCCGTTTTACTTGGTAGACCATGGCAATTTGATAAAAAAATTATACACCATGGTAGGACAAATCAGTATACTCTTGTTCATAAGGATAAAAATATAACTTTGCTTCCTATGTCTCCCGAACATATTATGAAAGATGACATTGCTAGAGCTAGTAAAGCAAAATAGAAGCAAAGTGAGAGTGAAAATCAGATTGTCGCAAAGAAATTTGAGCAACATAATTAGCCTAACAAACAATCATCTGTTGTTGCATTTGAAATAAAACTGAAGGGTGGTTGTTTACTTGCCACTAAATCTGATATTACTGATTTGGATGTTACTACATCTGTTTGCTATGCTTTTGTATGCAAAGAGGTATTATTTTCATTCAAGGACATGCCCCCCTCTTTGCCTCCTGCTGTCACTAACATTTTGTAGGAGTTCGCTGATGTCTTTCCACAAGACGTGCCACCGGGATTACCACCTATTCAAGGGATTAAGCATCAGATTGACTTAATTCCCGGTGCATCACTACACAACCGTGCACCATACCGTACCAATCCAGAGGAGACGAAGGAGATTATGCGTCAAGTACATGAGCTGCTCGACAAAGGTTATATACGCGAATCTCTTAGTCCTTGTGCTGTTCCTATTATTCTGGTACCGAAAATGGATGGTACATATCGTTTGTGTGTTGATTGTAGAGGCATTAATTATATTAGTTTTCGTTATCGTCATCCTATTCCTAGGCTAGATGATATGCTTGATGAATTAAGTGGCTCTGCAATTTTCTCCAAAGTTGATTTGCGTTGTGGATACCATCAAATTCGTATGAAATTGGGAGATGAATGGAAAAAACATTTAAAACTAAGTTTGGATTATATGAGTGGTTAGTCATGCCTTTTGGGTAAACTAATGCACCTAGCACTTTCATGAGATTAATGAACGAGGTCTTACGTGCTTTCATAGGACGATTTGTGGTAGTCTACTTTGATGATATACTGGTTTATAGTAGATCTTTGGAGGAACACTTGGATCATTTGCGTGCTGTTTTTTTTGCTCTACGTGATGCACGTTTGTTTGGTAACCTTGGGGAGTGCACCTTCTGCACCGACCGAGTATCTTTTCTTGGCTATGTTGTTACTCCACAGGGAATTGAAGTTGATAAAGCCAAGATTGAAGCTATTGAGAGTTGGCCGCAACCCAAAATGGTCACACAAGGGAGGAGTTTTCTTGGACTCGCTGGTTTTTATAGGTGTTTTGTGAGGGATTTCAGCACCATTGTTGCACCTGTAAATGAGCTTACAAAGAAGGATGTGCCTTTTGTTTGGGGTACCGCATAGGAAGAATCCTTCACCATATTGAAAGATAAATTAACACATGCTCCATTACTCCAACTTCCTGATTTTAATAAGACTTTTGAGCTTGAATGTGATGCTAGTGGAATTGGATTCGGAGGTGTGTTATTACCAGATGGTAAACCTGTTGCGTACTTTTCTGAAAAATTGAGTGGGCCTAGTCTGAACTATTGTACTTACGATAAGGAATTATATGCTCTTGTTCAGACTTTGGAAACATGGCAACATTATTTATCACCCAAAGAATTTGTTATACATTCTGATCATGAATCTTTGAAACATATTAAAAGTCAAGCAAATTTGAACCCTAGACATGCTAAATGGGTTGAATTCATGGAGACTTTCCCTTATGTCATTAAACACAAGAAGGGTAAAGAAAATGTTATTGCTGATGCATTGTCTCGTCGTTATACTATGCTTTCACAACTTGGCTTTAAAATATTTGGTTTGGAGACCATCAAAGATCAATATGTGCATGATGCTGAATTTAAAGATGTGTTGGGGAATTGTAAAGAAAGGAGACCATGGAACAAGTTCGTCATTAATGATGGATTTCTGTTCCGTGCTAACAAGCTATGCATTCCAGCTAGCTCCATTCCTCTTTTGTTGTTACAAGAGGCACATCGACGAGGATTAATGGGACACTTTGGCATGAAGAAGATGGAGGACGTACTTGCTACGCATTTCTTTTAGCCAAAGATGAGACGAGATGTTGAGCGTTTTGTTTCTCGCTGCGCTACATGTCAAAAAGCTAAGTCGTGACTCAATCCTCATGGTTTATATATGCCTTTGCCTATACCTAGTGTTCCTTGGGAGGATATATCTATGGACTTTGTTTTAGGTTTACCTTGAACAAAGAAGGGGAGGGATAGCATATTTGTTGTCATGGATAGATTTTTGAAAATGGCACACTTTATGCATGTCATAAAAGTGATGATGCTGCTAATGTTGTTGATTTGTTCTTTCGTGAAATTATTCACTTGGATGGTGCGCCAAATACAACTGTTTCAGATCGTGATGCTAAATTTCTTTGCCACTTTTGGAGATGTTTATGGGCTAATTTGGGGACTAAACTGCTTTTTAGTACTACATGTCACCCCAAACTGATGTACAGACTGAAGTAGTGAAAAGATCATTGTCTACTATGCTTAGGGCTATTTTGAAGAATAACCTGAAAATGTGGGAAGAATGCTTGCCTCATATTTAATTTGCTCACAATCGTTCGCTGCATTCTACTACTAAGATGTGCCCTTTTGAAGTTGTGTATGGTTTCTTACCTCCTGCACCTATTAATTTGTTGCCTCTTCCATCTTCGGAGAAGGTTAATTTTGATGCTAAAGAACATGCTGAATTGATATTAAAGATGCATGAGTTAACTATGGAGAACATTGAGCGTATGAATGCTAAATATAAACTTGCTGGAGATAAGGGTAGAAAACATGTTGTCGTTGCACCTGGAGATCTTGTTTGGTTACATTTGCGTAAGGATAGGTTTCCTGAATTGCGCAAGTCAAAGCTAATGCCACATGCTGATGGTCCTTTTAAGGTGTTAGAGAAAATAAATGATAATGCATATAAACTTGTGCTGCTTGCAAATTTTGGGGTTAGTCCCACTTTTAACATTGTCGATTTGAACCCTTATTTGGGTGAGGATGATGAGCTTCCGTCGAGGACGAATTCAGTTCAAGAAGGGGAGGATGATGAGGACATCCCTACAAATGTTACACCCACATCCCCACCAGCTACACATATTGGACCAGTTACTAGACGCACGCCAAGTAAATTATCAGGTACTTTCGTTTCATGGAAATTCTTCTAATGTTCATGAACATATGATGCTACCGAAATTGGATACTTTTGTTTTACTTATGAATGAAGGACCTAGCATGGACAAGAAGGATGGCAATTGGAGCAGGATCAAGCATGGAGAAAAAGGTGCGCGCGCGGGAAGGAACAATGGACTTTCAAGCGGTGATTTTCGCACTTTGAAGCCACCATAAGTAGAGTATGAAGGCTTGGACGAAATATACAAGATGCCACTTCATAAATTTCATCCATACGCTAATATAGGTGTTGTGTCACCTTATTTTTGGGCCAGGCCCATGTAATTTCGAAATACCACTTATTTGGTTGTTTTTAGAGTCCCTATGTGTGGGGAAACGGAGTTAGGGTTGGTTTCGGACCCCTCTTCCAAGGGGTCACCAAATTCCCCCTCTATTCCCCCATATATACAGCCCTTAGGGCGCCGTTTAGGCTTGGATTTTGTTTAGATTAAAAGTTCGCCATATCTATAACTTCACGTTCTTCGTTTGTGTTCCACGACCAGACAAAGGCGTCACAGAACCCAACTTTCATCAATAAAGCTTTCCTCTTATATTCACAATATCCATATTGCAATTTCAGTTTCTTGCTTGTTCTTCGTTTGCATGCAGGAAATAGACCCTCGTGGTCAGGTTGATCATGCTCCGGCGTGGTCAATGACCTCTCGGAGTTGGTTTAGCGATTGCTAAGGCGCGACGTCTTCGCAGTTTGTAGTCGGATCGTCAAAGTCTACTCCACTGAAAACGATAGCCACAATCTCATCGAAAGACAGGACAACCTTGCCTCTATCAGCTTATGCATGGTGTTGGAGACAAAGTGTTTTCAAAGAATTTTCGAAAACCCCGTCGGGTGCCACTAATGACCGAGGGAGATGATGTGAGCTAGGTAACCACTTGATGAAGAAGTGGTATACCGGAGCAAGTGAGTGTGTGGTTTTCAAAAACGGATTGGTGTAAGTTGCGACCGTTATTCCAACCTTACATGTACAAGCACGATACCCCTTATGGGACGAGGCTTTGTTGATTACTTTGGTGGGTACTAGCAGAGAGCCTGCATTACTAGTGGCAGTAGTGGTGTGGCCACTCTCGATACGGGGTCGTACCGGAATGGACGATCATTGGATGTTTTCACAGACACCGGGCACACCATTGCGTGCCCTCATGGATGATATGTGTGATGTATATCATGAGGGATTTCACCAACGAGTGGACTCTTTGTTTAGTATCGCTAGGGAAAAGGCATTGCCCGGGTGCTTACCTTGGGTATGCAATATATCGTGAGTCGTGGATGACACGGAAGTTCCCCGAGTCTTGTGGGTAAAGTGTGCAACCTCTGCAGAGTGTAAAACTATTAGAATAGACGTGTGCACGGTCAAGGACAGTTGGATGACCGCTCTTGGGCTACGTACATTGTTTACAAACTCGGTGTGTGTGTGTGTGTGTGTGTGTGTGTGTGTGTGTGTGTGGCAAAGATGATGCTTGAGCTAAGTCCGATGACTTGGCATGATGATTGAACATGAGATGTTGAACCCATGTTTATATTTATATCTGTAACTTGTTCACATAGATACCACAACCTCACGATGCATGCTTTTACAAGTTAATTGATCATGTCATTGCACTCAAAATTAGCTTTACGCAAACTTACCTACTTAGTGCTATACCATGCATTGTTATACCTTGTTCCTAAACATGGGTTGCTTGCGAGTACATTCAAAGTACTCATTGGCTTGCCACTGGTTATTTAATTGGCCAGGCATGGGAGAGCAAGAATATGGTGAAGAGTTTGTTGGTGACGAACATGCGAACTAGGACGCTTCCCAGTCAGAATGCCTGTAGGGTTAAGGCAGATGGCATGGGTCTACGCTATCTTTCAAGATTTCCCCTGCGAGTTTATGTTTGCTATTTGGCCTTCATAGTCCTATCTATGTAAGACTTGACCTTGATGGTGTTTATTTGTGTAAGACGGTATGTATTGATGTAAGACTCTTGTTATTCAGCTTTTGTGTGTTCAGTGAGCATTGATTTGTGGGATCACTGTACATGTGCAATCGATGATCACGACTTAGGAGTCGGGGTCCCCACAGAGATGGTATCAGAGCCATCCTGACTGTAGGAAGCCTTAGTTGGCATGGATGTTAGTTAGGACAAAAACCTTTTCAAAAATTATGCCTAGTTGCTAAGTGCAACAGTTTCCATACTTGTCTCCTCTTCTAGTGTAGTTCAAACCCTTAATGACTCTCCTCCCTTCAAACCTTGTAGATGGCCGTCGTACGCGAAGCCCTCCTAGCATCCGGCTTTCCCCTACTCCTTGAGGATAGCCTGGAGAAGTGCCAGTTTCGCCGACCACCCGTTTTCCTCTAACACGAGCACTGGGTCGATGCCGGCACGAAGGAGTACCACATTGATGTGGTCGTGAAGGCAAAGGACTCCCCGACTAGTTGGTTCTTTGAAGGACCACAGATGGAGACCCTGGCGTTAGCAGTTGAGACAGCTGCACGGAAGGCACTTATTCACCTTCAAGACATCATCCCAGAGATGGCTGAAGAGCCAGCTACTCGCTATCTACCCTTCAAGAGGGATGATATTGGCGAGAGTTGGACGTTGGTTCCATCAAAGGAGGATGGGATACAACTCAGATTCGAGACCTACTTCAGCCTCTCCGCCAACAGTCTTGCTCACAACTTGATTAAGGAGTCTGTGAAGCTTCGCAAGAAACTTCACCACACCTGAGAGCTACTTCGTCAAGCCAAGACGAAGCCAGACAAGATCAAGAAGGATGGAGCCCCCGAGGGACGACCAGCTATCGCTTAAAGAGGAGGAGTACCCCCAGCTAGAGATGCACCCACACGCCGTCGTGGCATGAGTGTGAAGGAGTACCGTGCGCTCTTCACCGACCCATAGACAAAGCGTCATCGGGATGGACCTCCTCATTCTCCGACCCCCTCTACCGAATACGATGCCCGTACGGATGAGGAACAGGAGGAAGGCCCAGAGGAGCGCGACTATGAGACCGAGCACTCCACCACTTGAGTCCGAGAACCCCTAGGGTAGGATCAGTCATGTACCCCTCATGCGAAGTCGAGTCCGTGTAATGGTTCATATGAAACCATGTGTGCTTGTTGTTTGCTTTTGTTGTTTGTGTTTTGATGCAGGTCGCGCTTTTTCCTTAGGCAACATGTAAGCGACTCCATCATCTATCTTATCTTAATATATGTGTTTGGTCTTTTTACCTCTGTTTGATCACACCTGCACTATACCAACCCCCTTAGGCGCGCATTTCTCTATTGCTGCTTTCCCCCCTTTTTGTCCAAGTTGATTGACTTGGCTGCTCCAAACAGGATGGTGACTACAACCCACAACAGCTCCTTCACCAACCCTGAACCCGGCAACACCAGCCAGCAACAGGGAGATGGTGGGGCTGCTCACGCTGGAGATCACCCGGAGCAGCCACATGGCGACATTGCCGTGCCACCACCTCCACTAGAAAACATGACCATAGCTCAGTTTCTCCAAGTTCTCCGGGAGGAACTCCAAGCCAATAGTGCCGCTATCCAGCAGATGGCTCAAGTCCTTGTGAACAACCAGCAGCAAGGCAGGAATGGCAATGGCCGCTCCACTTTGTCTGAGTTCATGAGGAATTCGCCCCCAACCTTCACCGAGACAGCCGAACCTCTGGATGCCGATGACTGGATCTGCACCATCGAGGACCTCCTTGCACTGGTCAACTGCAACGAGGATCGTGAGAAGGTGCTTTATGCCTCTCACTTCCTCGGAGGTACAGTCAGAGCTTGGTGGGATGGATTCAAAGTCATGCAAGGCGACCGTGTGATCACCTGTGCGGACTTCAAGGAAGGATTACGCACCGCTCACATTCCTTCTGGGATCATGGCTATCAAGAAGAGAGAATTCTGAGCTCTGGAGCAAGGAAGTGGCTCTGTCAAGGAGTATATGCAGAAGTTTAACCTCCTATCAAGGTATGCCCCCGAAGATGTCAGCACTGAGGCCGCTAAGATGGAACGCTTCATGGAAGGACTCTAGCAAGCCCTGCAGTATCAACACATTGTCTGCGACTGCCAGACCTTCTTTGGCCTGGTGAACAAGGCCCTCATGATCGAAGTCAAGCGTCGTGCCATGGAAGACACTCGCAAGCGCAAGATGATCAACAAGGGTAGTTCCAGCAACCAGAAGCCTTGCTCATGGCAGGCAACCCCAGCCAAGCCAACCTATCAGCCTCAGCAGGCTAGGCCTCCTGCACATCCTCCGAGCTACCATCCTCAGCAGTATGCAAATCGTAGGCTAGCTTAAAACAACCCCAATAACAACAATGGCGGCAGGAACAACAACAACAACTCTGGTCAGATCACGTGCTTTGGATGTGGTTACCCTGGACACGTCTCTAAGTAGTGCCCCAACAAGAAACGAGATGAACCATGCCCCAATGCACCATACGAAGGTCAAGGCCATGGAGCGCCACCTAGGAACCAAGCTCCCCGCAACCAGCCCAACAATGGTAAGGTCCGTGTGAATCACGTCACCGCCGAGGAAGCCCAAGAAGACCCGGACGTCATACTGGGTACGTTCCTCGTCAACTCAGCTGCAGCAACTGTTCTGTTTGATTGTGGAGCTTCGCATTCTTTTGTTACCCAATGGTTTGCACTAGAGAGTGGTATGAAGCCTACATCCCTGGGTAGTCATATGTTGTTATAGACCCCGGGATCGATTATGAGAACCAAGATAGGATGTAAAGGAGTTGGGATTGTCATCAATGGAGTAGGATTCCTAGCAGACCTTATCATCTTGAAGTCGCGATGCTTTGATGTGATCCTAGGCATGGACTGGTTAGCCAAGCACCAAGGCTTGTTAGACTGTGCCAAGAGGACTGGTACCATGACCAATAGCCAAGGAATTGAAGTCAAGTTTGTTCCCAACCCTACCTCCACTCAAGCCCCTTAGGCTAATTGCCTGTCGGGAATTGAGTTGGATCAAGTGCATGTGGTATGTGAATACCCGAATATTTTTCCCGATGATCTGCCCAGAATGCCTCCTGACCATGACATTGAGTTTATCATTGAGCTAATGCCCGGAGCAGGACCCATCAATAAGAAGCCCTATAGCATGGGATCGAAGAGTTGGCTGAATTGAAAAAGCAACTAGTAGACCAGCTCAGGAAAGGATTTACTCGCCCTAGTGCCTCTCCTTGGGGATCACATGTTCTATTTGTGTCCAAGAGGGACGGAACTATCTGACTCTATGTCGATTACCGTTCTGTCAATAAGGTCACAATAAAGAACAAGTACCCACTTCCCAAGATTGAAGACCTGTTCGATCAGATAATGGTGCCAAGGTGATTTCCAAGATCGATCTCAGGTCTGGGTACTACCAGTTGAAGATCAGACCCCAAGACATCCCGAAGATGGTATTCGTGACCCGGTATGGTCTGTATGAATACACGGTCAGGTCGTTTGGGTTGACCAATGTCCCAGCTTACTTCATGTACCTCATGAACAAAGTCTTCATGGAGTATTTGGACAAGTTTGTCGTTGTCTTCATCGACGACATACTCGTCTTCTCCAAGTCTGAAGAAGAGCATGCGCAACACTTGAGATTGGTCCTAGAGAAGCTTCGAGAGCACCAGGTTTATGCCAAATTCAGCAAGTGCGAATTCGGGCTGCATGAAGTTGGATTCTTGGGTCATGTGTTGATTGGAGAGGGATTGTCAGTGGATCCTGCCAAGATCGAAGCCTTGACTGAATGGCAATCCCCAAGCAATGTGAAGGAAGTCAGAAGCTTCCTCAGACTCGTGGGATATTACTGCAAGTTCGTCGAAGGATTCTCGAGCATTGCCCGACCCATGACTCAACTCTTCAAGAAGGACAAGAAGTTTGAATGGACACCAAAGTGCGAAGAAAGGTTCCAAGAACTCAAGAAGAGGTTGACAACAGCCCCAGTTTGGGCCACCCCCGATATTCACAAGGAGTTTGTGATATATTTGGTGGTGTTCTGATGCAAGAAGGCAAAGTCGTACCATATCTATCCCGACAGCTATGTCCTCATGAAGAGAACTACACCACTCATGATCTTGAGCTGGCAGTTGTTGTTCATGCCTTGAAGACATGGCAACATTACCTTCTAGGGAAGCAGTGTGAGATATACACAGACCACAAGAGTTTGTAGTATATTTTCACTCAAAGGGAGATGAACATGAGGCAATGAAGATGGTTGGAATTGATCAAGGACTACAACCTCAGTGTTCAGTACCACCCTGGAAAGGCTAATCTGGTAGCAGACGCCTTAAGCAGAAAGGCTTGTTCCTTGAATGCTATAATTAAGGAAAGGCTACCCGCCTTATATGAAGAGCTTGAAAGCTTTTGCTTGGAATTAGTTGCGCCTAGATTCCTAGCCCACCTCGAAGAAAGGCCTACCTTGATGGATGATATTAAGGAAGCTCAGAAGGATCATGACAGCATTGAAGGCATCAAGAGGAAGATTAAGAAGGGCAAGGCCCCATGAATCTCAGTGGACGAGCAAGGAGTAGTATGGTTTGGGACTCGAATTTACGTGCCCAACAAAGTTGAGCTCAAGAATCTGATCTTACAAGAAGCTCATGACACTCGGTATTCCATCCATCCTGGATGAACCAAGATGTACCAAGACCTCAAAGCAAGATTATGGTGGCATGGCATGAAAAGAGAGATAGCTACTTTTGTCGCTAAGTGTGACATATGCCAGAGAGTCAAAGCTGAGCATCAGTGACCCGCTGGATTGTTACAACCTCTCAAAGTGCCTGAATGGAAGTGGGAAAAAGTTGGGATGGACTTCATCACCGGATTGCCCAGGTCAAGCAAGGGACATGATTCCATTTGGGTTATCATCGACCACCTGACCAAGGTAGCCCACTTCATTCTCGTCAATACCACCTACAACGTGAACCAGCTAGCCAACCTCTACATCAACCAGATCGTGAGCCTCCACGGAGTTCCTAAGGAGATTGTGTCAGACCGAGGTACCCAGTTCACCTCAAGATTCTGGAATAGATTCCAGGAAGCCTTGAGAACCAAGCTATCCTTTAGCACCGCTTTTCACCCTCAGACCAGAGGACAGACGGAACGAGTAAATCAGATACTCGAGGATATGCTCTGTGCTTCTGTTTTGGCATACGGAGCCAAATGGGAAGACTGCTTGCCGTTTGCCGAGTTCTCCTACAACAACAGCTATCAGTCCAGTTTGCAAATGGCACCATTTGAGGTATTGTATGGATGCAAGTGCCGCACTGCCCTCAACTGGTCAGAAACCGGAGAAGGATTAGTCTTTGGACCAGATATTCTCCGCGAAGCAGAAGAGCAAGTTCAACTCATTAGAGAGCGTTTAGAGACCGCCAAGTCAAGATAGGAGAGCTACGCTGACTCACACCGCCGAGACATGAGTTTCCGTGTTGGAGACTACGTCTATCTCTGAGTCACACCTCTCAAGGGAACCAAGCATTTCCACGTCAAGGGAAATCTCGCACCAAGATATATTGGCCCTTTCAAGATCACCGATAGGCGAGGAGAAGTTGCCTACCAGCTAGAGCTACCTTCCAAGTTGTCCGATGTGCACAACGTTTTTCACGTGTCACAACTCCGGAAGTGTCTTCAAGTCCCCAACCGCCCCGACCTCTACAAGGACGTCGACCATGAAGCCATCGACCTTCGGCTAGACCTCACTGTGAGAGGCCACTTCGCATTTTGGATGAAGCTGAACATTGCACCATAAGCCGCACCATCAAGTACTTCAAGGTCCAATGGAGCAACCACACTGAAGTAGAAGCGAGCTGGGAACACGAAGACTATCTTAGATCCGAGTCCCCTTATCTTTTTAGCGCTTAGCCTAGGAATCTCGGGGACGAGATTCTTGTAAGTGGGGTAGGTCTGTCACACCCTGTGTTTGTATCACTTTGCTATGCTATGGATTCATAAAATTTGGACCCATTTAAAACATTTTGAGTGCAAGTGCTTGTTTGAGTTGTTTGATGTTTGGATGATGTGTTTTGGCACTCAAGGATTTTTCTTCCTCCTACTCTCCATACTCACCCCCTTGACCCAAGCTCCCTGCCCAATGATCATGCCATGTGTATAGTACCTAAAACTATTTTTATCAAATATTATTTTTGTCGGCATTCTCGGAACGGGGGTACCCAGACCTGCCTGGCTGCGGCCCAGCGCGTGACCCACCACGACGGCCCGGTACGGCCTGGCGACAAACCCCCCCAGGACAAGACCCTTGTGAGGGCCCCAGCCTCGCGAGGAGAACAACACCAAGACCTCTAGGGGAGCGGCCTCCCCAGGTTGCCTCCCAAGGAGCGAAGATTCCTATGCAGGCGCCCAGCCTCGAGATGCAGCGATGAGGCGAGCCATGACGACCAAAGCCAGCGGGCACAGGGGGACAGTTTCCCCTTTTGTGCTAAGGAGGCAAGGATGTACGCGGGTTCCCAAGGGGATGCCCCAAAGGTTTCCCTTCCGGTGCAAAGAGACCAAGACCACGAGCTCGGCAGGAAGGATGTCATCGCCGAGCCCACCTCTGCGTCGCGCCCAGTTGCTTTGTAGGCGAAGACCACCTTGAGTCAGGATAAGCTGCACCTCCTGTCCCCTTTGAAATTTGGCCGTTGTGGGATCCCTTCTCTCCTGTGCGATAAGGGAAGAGGACCCGGGCCACTATAAATGGGGACTAGCCTCCACCGTAGTGAGGGGATCCATCCTCACCCGAGTGCCCTCGCGAGATCACTCACCTCTGTACTTGTTCATCACCGAACCTCCTTGTGAGGACAATCCAACCAAAGCAGGAGTAAGGTTTTACACCGCAAGGTGGCCCGAACCTGGGTAAATCTCTGTGTTCATCTTCTTGCGCTCTTGTGCATCTTCGGCAGGGTCTGGCTGTGGAGCGGCCGGCTTGAGACTTGAGTTGGTCGGGATCTTCGCACACGCCCCAGAGTCCGAACCTTCTTGGGTCTGCGGAGCCCTGATTCTGACATTTGGTGCACCAGGTAGGGGCATGTCGAGGTTCCATCTTCACCAGCCATGCCCAGTCCTCACCTCGTCGTCTCCATGGAAGGCACAACCCCCAAGGCTTGGCAGCCCGCAGCTTGTGGGGACGTCGTGGGTTGCCTGGCCGTGCCTGCGGTCGCTCGTATCCTTGGCGGGTCGCAGGCGCCCGCATCCGGTCGCCATGTCAAGCAGCTGCTCCGCCAGGCGGGCGCAGCTCAACCGCGGCTCGAAGCCCCGCGGAGCATGGCGAGGCCGGAGACCGACATCACCTTCGACTCCAGGGACCATCCCAAGACGACGGTGGCCGCTGGCGTGCTCCCCATGCATTGCACGACCACCATCAGCAACGTTGCGGTCTCCAAGACCCTCATCGACGGCGGCGCCGGCCTCAACGTCCTTTCCGTGGAGGCCTTTGACATGCTCCAGATGCCCTACGACCAGCTCGTGCCCTCCAAGCCTTTTTCAGGTGTGGTCAGAGGCTTTGCCACCCCTCTGGGACAGGTGCGCCTCCCCATCACCTTCGACACCCGTGACAACTACCGCACCGAGCTGATCGACTTCGACATGGCCCGCATCGGCCTCCCGTACAACGCCATCCTGGGATATCCAGCCCTTTCCATGTTCATGGTGGCAATGCCCCCAGGCTACAACGTAATCAAGATGCCTGGCAGCAGCGGTATCATCACCGTGGCCGGAGACACCAACGACATGGTTCAAGCCCTCAAGCTCATATACAAGGCCTCAGCGGCCTCGATCCCACACGCCGGGAGCGTCACATGCGAAGAAGGAGGCGTCCCGCCCCGAGGGAGCAACGCGCAGGCTCTGGAGGCCGCTCCCATGAAGAAGAAGCAGTTGTTGTCTCAGGACCAGGCTGAGACGAAGCAGGTGCCAGCCGACGACGGGAGCATGGGCCACACCTTCACCATTGGTGCCGGCCTTCCCCCGGAGCAGGAGAAGGCACTAGTGGTCTTCCTCTGCGCGAACAAGGACGTGTTTGCATAGGAGGCACGCGACCTGACTGGCGTCCCAAGAGAGGTGATCGAGCACCACCTAAGGGTGCGCGCCCGGTGAAGCAAAAGGCAAGGCGACAAGCACAAGAGAAGCAAGTGTTCATTGTCCAAGAGGTCGGCAAGCTACAGGAAGCTGGTGTTGTCCGGGAGGTACGGCACCCGGATTGGCTGGCCAACCCAGTGATCGTCCCCAAGAAGGGAGGGAAGGAACGCATGTGCGTCGACTTCATGAGCCTCAACAAGGCTTGTCATCAGGATCCTTTCTCACTTCCGCGCATCGACCAGATCGTGGACTCGACTACCGAGTGCGACCTGCTATGCTTTCTGGATGCCATCTCAGGCTACCATCATATCAAGATGGCGGTGCACTACTAGGAGAAACCCTACTAGTAGCGCTTGAAAAACCTATAGCAGTAGCGCTGGGTCCAGCGCTACTGCTAACGCGCTACAGCTAAGTTGTAGCAGTAGCGCTGGTTGGTGCAGCGCTACTGCTAAGTCTAGTTATCAGTAGCGCTGCACTGACTAGCGCTACTGCTACAACTTAGCTATAGCGCTGTGGAAAGGCAAGTGCTGCTGCTAATCCAGCGCTGCTGCTAGATGCCTTCCAGCGCTGCTGTTAGTATTCCTGCTTTCACAGATTCATACCCCCTCTACATATTTGTGATGTATTTATACATGCTCTATACAGTAGTTTCATCAGATCACAATAAACATACACTATTATCATCATATCATACACATACAGTAGTCTCATCATACCATCATCATCATCATTCAACACAAATATCATCACATCTCGAAAATAGCGATACACAAGTCATGTCATGTCTTGAATAAGTGCAACTGCATGGTCATGGCACACACACAAGTTTCATCATCTCTATCTAAACCATGATGTAGAAGAGAAGAGCGATCAGCAAGAGCAAGACCGCGACTATGTAGTACTTGAGGCACCGGCGGTTCCGCCCCCGCTTTTGCCGGAGCGTCCACCTCAAGTAACTACTTTCCATTTCGGCTCTGCTGTCGAACCCTCTGTGGCTAGCACCCGGGTACTTGTCCACCTGGGCCTGAGCGTCTGGCCAGTGGTTGTAGACTCCTGGAACCTTCCCAACGAACACGACGTAGTAGCCCTTCGCCATCTCTGATCTATGTACCTGCATCGTGAACAATAATATGCAACATAATGTACTTAAGAACACAAAGAGGCATAATTAGCGAAATACAAGCAACCTATAGTAAACATAAATGACGAAGTTCCTCATACCCAAACTAATTAACTAGAGCGATCTACGCTAGTTCAGGACCACGGTTTAATTACATCACATAGTTTCGTCTGGACGCTAGTGACACATATATTGTCAACGACAATCAATCCTCGGTCCAATCTTCATAGTTAGGGACGAAGCACCCGAGCTTCTTGAAAGGCTTCAGGTCCAGACGCTGAGCGATTAGCAGTGCTCGGACATCATCCCGTGTGTTTGGCCCATGGTAGAACATCCCTGTTGGTTCAAGGACCTGCTTCATGATCACTTGGGGAAGTTCACAGTGCACGTGATAAAACTCATCTCGGATTCGATGATCCGGTGTCTTTCCTATGCTTGTGGCCCAGTTGACAATCTCGGCATCGTTGGTAGTAGCTGACATGCGAAGGCGTTGATTATCCCTTCTGAACTCGAGCAGGTGATGCATGAGGTCGAATCCATCAGCCTTACTGATGTGCGGTTGCTGGATGCAGCAGAAGTCGGTCTTATGGCTGAAAACCAGCCCGTTCCTCCAGAACTTTTTCACCTTGATATATCCACCAGACATGTTGAAGGTTAATAGGGCACTATCGAGAACACCCTTTATGTGCTTCTAATCCTTTTTCTTGATGTTCTTCGATGAGTCCAAGTATATAGCATGGGAGTATTCTGGGTACAGAACGATGAGGATGGCGCCCCCCCCCCCACTGCGCAAATTAAGTACACCTCAAATTAGCCTCCATGCTTGCAAAGGAATGATTAACACTTACGAAAGGATATGCGCGGATGACTTACGTGGGATGATAAGGCAGGAGAATCGCTTCCTTGTCCTTATTAGCGATCATGAAGCCGCCGATGTACTTGCTCGCATAGTCACGGTGGTCTTTGCAGACATCCAAGAAGCTCTCGTGCATATGGTACGGGTCCGCGACGCAGATATATTTTATGTTCTCGATCCTGATGATGTAGTTGAGATACAGCGCATACATGCGGATGAACTGGAAATCTAGCTTGGTCATGTGGAACATGTCGTAGATGTAGTCAAATCGCAGGATGAACTTATCCACGGGCCATCCCTCGACGTACAACTTCCCACCCGGCACCTGAGCCGCGTAAAGCGGGTATCCTGGTTTTCCCGAGATGAGAAGGCTTTTCTCTCTGGCCAGCACATCATCATGAAGTCTCCTTAGATCATTGTTCAGTATGTCCTCTAGCGCTTTCTGAGGTAGGATCGGGTGGCCGGCGACATGGAAACGCTCCGCACCTACGACTGGTATTCTGTCTACCTCCCGGGGCTTCAGAGGCGGCTGGCTGCTTGAAGCAGCTCTGGCGCCTTTAGGGCCTTTCTTGCCCGGTCTCCTCCTTTGCTTCTTGGCGGGTGGCGGTAGTGAGCCCACCATACCTTCCCTAACTGTCACCCCCAGTGTCGTCGGGCTAATCAGTGGACGGCCCTCGGGTTGTTGTTGGGTAGAGGCGGCATCTGGAGGCGTCTCCTGCGAGGATCGCTTGAAGAGAGACTTTTTGCATTCCGCCTTATTAGGACGTTCCGGCTCCAGCAAATCAGGGAGCATAAAGTCATCATCTCCACGCTCAAAGCCTGAGTCTTCGTCGTCCTGAGCCATCAATCCTCCATCATCATAGGCGGTATTGAAATACTTGTCTGGATCATCATCATCCTCCTCCATGTCATCATCAGCATTTGCTTCTTCGACAACGGGGGCGACGTCATCTTGCACTAATGGAGGCTCTCCCTCGCGTCGTCCGCTATCACCCGCCACGACAGGTGCAGGTAATTTGGTAGGTGGGGTGGTGTTCATACCTTCTTCAGAAGCTGTCATTGGTGTGATACCGGGTGCCTCGACACGAAGAAGAGTCTTCGGCCAAGGCAAGAACCAGCTCTTGCATGCGCCAATCCGTTGAGGGGTCTCCTCTTCATCGACTGGTACCGGAGGAGGCAAATCCTCGAAGCCCGCTAAGACACTGGCCACGTTAACCTTGAAGACGCCATCGGGCATCTCTCAGTTGTGGAACATGCGGTCCTTCGGCTTCACGATCGTTGCCTTTCCCACGGCCACGTTTTGGCCCTTGATGTCGTACAGTAGGGTGCACGGGGTATCGTTGGCCTACGAAGACATATCTGCGACGTCAAACATCCGAAAGGCAATTGAAACGAAAGACTATATAGACATGCTGGTGAAAAGGGTATGACGCGTAATTACCGTGAGGGCGTCGAGCTCAACCATAGACGAAGGCCCGCCGAGTAGTCCAGAGACGGAGGACGGGCTGCTATGAACAGGAGCGGGAGCATGTGCGGTGCCGTGAGCAGTTGCTGGTGGTGCGATGTTCACCGAATTGCTCCCGACGTAGCTGGGAAGGGGAAAGTCCGCTGGCCCTTTATCTAGATTTTTCTTCGTCCATTCAAAAAATGCCGGAAGGAAGCTGGAAATGGAAGATGTGAACTCAGCCGTGATGCTAGCTACCGCTGCACTGACCCTTGCATCGACTATCTGTTCCAACTCTGCTTTGGTATCAGCTTTGGACTTATTGATCGCAAGCGCGACCTTCTGGTCGATGGTCTGTTGAGTAAGCAACTTTCTCTTCCTTCTTTCCTCTAGCTCCTCGTGGTAGCACGTCTTCCACGAGGCGTCATCTCCGACGCCGTGCACACATCCATAGGACGGCGGTGTGTCCTCCGGGACCTTTTTCAGTATGTTCAGGGCCCGGTTGAAATGGGTGTCCCACTTGGGCCTCACCGACGACTGTGACGACTCGTCGCTTTCGGCTGCCTTTTGGTGCTGCTCTTTCTGCAAAAGGAACATCGATGGTTTACTAATAATGTGACAAAACTTGTAGTCGAATTGAGTGGAAGCTAATATGATAATGTGGTAATATAACAATTACCAGAAGTCTCATGAACTCCCTCGTGTTCGGGTCTGTGTAAAAGGTCTTCTTGACGCGGTCCCACTTGTACCAGGCCCTGATCCAGTCACGCTCCAGCGGGTCGGTGAACTCCGCCAAGGGGTCTGGGATTCCGTGATTTTCACGTTCCGCGTCCTCCTTGACCCATACGTGCCTCTTCCCCTCATAACCACGGCTTCCGAGGCGGTGGGGAGGCGTGTTCCTGGCCTGGAGCGCCTTCATTTTCTCTGACTTTTTCTTGGTTTCATCTTTAGCGCAAGTCTCCTTGAATTTTTCAAAGTCCTCTTCTGTAAATGACGGATTGTCAGCATGAATCTTGGACCACAGTTCATTCTTATCAATCGCTTTTTTCACCCGAACTTTCCAGGCGGACAAGTCGTTGGTGAACGTCACCATAGCCTTGTTGTTTATCTTTGTCATGGCATCGTCGTCCCACGGTTCTTTGCTTTCTGTGCGGCCGGGGAACAGGAACCTATTGTGCAACTTCTTTAGGAGCATGTGCTCCATATGTGGTATCTTCTTCAACTTCTCGTCGTTGATGTTGGCGGTTTCCCTGAGGATGCATCCTAGTTGATTGCCCCAGCACGAGCGCGCTTCATCCGACGCTGTTGGCTCTAATTTCTTGGGGTGCATCTCCGTGACCAGAATTTGTCCGATGCCGAGCTCGTTTGGTCTTCATGACCTCTTCTGCTTCGGTGCTTTACCGGCTATGACAGCATCGTTGCCGGTCTCGGGGGTGGTGTCGGTGCCGGTGCCAGTGCTGGAGCCGGTGTCGGCGTCGGCGTCGGGGTTGGTGCCACTGCCGCCACCATGCACCCCCATCTGGTGTTCGTCCAGGTAATCGAAATAGTGATTTGCTGCCTTGATGGGGTCTTCTTCGAGGCGAGTTGAACCCCCGGCTGAGGCGTGGCTAGACATGTTTCCTATTCAACAATTGTAAATAAAAGATATAATGAAGAGAAAAAAGGGGCCTATATTTTGTCGGAATGTTGATTCATTCCCCTTCCGGCAAATCCCGGGCACTTCATATGTCCTAGTTTCTAGCACAAGTCATGCCAAAAATCACGGAAATTTTCGGCATGACCTTTGCTAAAAAGTGGACATATGGAGCGCCTGAAATTTGCCGGAACGGAAATGAATCAACATTCCGGCAAAACATAGGCCACTCGGACATTCCGGCAAAACATCAATGACATATATCATATAACAAATGAACATATATCATATATCATATAGCAACAATGAACAACAATGAACATATATCATACTACATTCCTAAAAAGTGGAATATGCAAATGAACATATAGCAACAATGAACATCAATGACATATATCATATAACAATGAACATCAATTCTGTTTTTTGTCCTAACTAATTTTTTGTCCTAGATAATTTTTTGTCCTAGCTAACCAAGCAACAATGAACATCAACGAAAACTAAATGCTACTGTTTTTTGCCCTAGCAAATTTCCTAAAAAAATTGCCCTAGCTAATTTCCTAATTTTTTTTTGCCTTAGCTAAAGAGAGAGGAGGGCAGGAGAGAGGAGAGCAAGAGGCTTACGGCGGCGAGGTCTAGGGCAGGCAGGGAAAAGGGCGGCGGCGGCGGTGAGGTCGAAGGCGGGCTCGGGCAGCCGGCGGCGAGGTCGAGGGCGGACAGGGGAGGGGGCGGCGGCGACGTGCGGCATGAGGTCGAGGGAGGCCTCGGGCGGCGGCGACGGAGGAGAGGGGGGAGAGGGGGGGAGAGTGGAGAGGGCGGCGGCGGCGTGAGTTCGAGGGCGGCCTCGGACAGCGGCGACAGAGGAGAGGGGGAGAGACGGGTGAGGTCGACGGCGTGCTCGGGGGAGAGAGGGGAGAGGGCGGCGGCCGGCGTCGAGGTCGAGGGCGGGCAGGGCAACGGCGGCGACAGAGGTGGAGAGGGGGGGAAAAGGACTTGGCGAAATTTTGAGCCCGCACGGCGGGGGGTTAACTAAAAATAGCAGTAGCGCTGGACTAGGATCCAGCGCTATAGCTAACTTAGCTATGGCGCTGGGTCCTAATCCAGCGCTACTGCTAGATATTCCAATTTTTAGGTTTTTTAATTCTAAAATACACATAGCAGTAGCGCTGGATTAGGATCAAGCGCTATAGCTAAGTTAGCTATAGCGCTGGTTCCAATCCAGCGCTACTGCTATGTTTCTTTTCTTTTTATTATTTTCCTTTTCTAGTTTTTCGTTTTATTTTCTTTTTATTATTTTCCTTTCCTTTTTTGTTTACATGTCTTTTTCTTTTGGATTGCTTTCTCCCTTTTGTTTTTGTTTTTTGTATTGCTTTCTCCCTTTTGTATTTCTTTTGTATTGCTTTCTTCCTTTCTGTTTACGACGGCGTCTCCCTCCCACACTGCGCAAATATCACCGGAACCATGCATGTGGTGGTAACATATATATCAGTTGACCGATAACGGTTACTTAAGTGCGTACACAAAATAGATACATATATATAAATGATGGTTTCTCAGCTGCGTCGACGACATTTCACATTGAGCTTCTTCCCTTTCTTGTTCGTTGCCGAATAATTGAGCCCCGCCTTGTGACTTTTCCGGAACCATGGAGTATGATCTTTCTTACATAAGGTAGTATTGATTCTTCTTTTCACGTATGCTTCATCGTCATCGTCATCTTCCCTCATCGGGTTGCCGTATTGGTCGTAGTCTTCCTCGTTGGCGACTCCATCCATTCCGACGATGCTCCTTTTGCCTCTCCTCACGACAACATGGCTGGGATTGGTCGTGTCGGTTATGAAGAAGCATTGTGTCACGTGCTTAGCATGTACCCATGGCTCAATTTTGGCGATGACGTTAACGTTCACGGTTGCGCTCTTCGCATCGGTTATAGACATGGTAGTGAAATACTTGTTTTCTCTTACGACGTCCTTAGCCCATCTGACACGGAATATCGTCGCATCATGCAATCTAGTATAGTCAAGCTCCCAGCTCTCTTCGACCCTTCCGTAGAATCTTTCAGTTGTGCCGTTGGCGTCGGTCACGCATTCAATCGTCACCCCGGAGTTCTGGTAATCACTGTCCATGTCTTTGGCCTCCGTGTAGAACGTGTACCCGTTGATATCGTATGACTGATAGGTTGCGAGTTTGGGCGCGGGGCCATGTGCTAAGGCGTGTATGAGCAATCCGTCCGAACTGCCCTCTTCCGGGGGATTTTCAAGAACTTGTTCTTTGAACCAATGCAAGAAAGTGGCGTTGTGCTCTACAGTAACTTCGTCGTCCGTCTTGAGCTTCCCCTTATCACGGTACTTATTTGCGATGGTTTCTTTATGCCGTGCCACATAATCATCTACCACATCTAGGTGTTGTAGCACTACTAAGTTAGCCCTGTCAAAGTCGTTCCGTCGATCCGAGTAGTCCATGTGCAATTCCCTCCGACCGTTGTTGTGACCTTCTCCTCCGAGCCTCCCATTGTGCTTCTTGACGGGCAAACCAACAACAGGGTCTCCGACGCCTATATAATTCTCGCAAAAGGAGATGCACTCATGCGTCAGATACCCCTGGACGATGCTCCCATCGGGACGGGACATGTTACGAACGAATCCTTTGATGACCCCATTCATCCTATCGAACGGCATCATGCTGTGAAGGAATGTCGGCCCGAGGTCGATGATGTCGTCCACGATGTGGACACACAGATGCACCATGACGTCAAAGAACGCGGGCGGGAAGTACATCTCAAGCTCACATAGTATGACAACGATCTCTTCCTGTAGCCTTCGGAGCTGCTTCACACTTATGGACTTTCGAGAGATAACGTCGAAGAAGTTGCAGAGACCAGTAAGCGTGTCACGGACGTGCTTGTCCATTATCCCTCTAATGGCAACCGGGAGTATCTGCGTCATCATCACATGACAGTCATGAGACTTCATCCCGCTGAACCTTTTCTTCTTGGGGTCTAGAAATCTGCTTATCTTCCCACAGTAACCGGAACTGACTTTGATTCCCATAAGGCACTTGATGAACTGATCGATCTACTTCGCACTTAAGGTGAAGCAAGATGGAGGGCAATAATTCTCCTCCTTCTTGTTGACTTTTCTGCCCCTTTCCCCCTCCTCTGTCTCCGTCTCCGTCTCCTCCGTCAACTTTTTACGGTGGAGATCTTTCCTGATCTTCAAATCTTCCAAGTCTTTCCTTGCCTTCGGCCCGTCCTTGGTCTTCTCCGGCATGTTCATCAGTGTGCCAAGCAAGCTCTCGAGGACATTCTTCGTGATATGCATTTGGTCAAGGCAATGAGGCATGTCGTGATTGGGCCAGTACTCCAAGTCCCAGAAAACAGACCTCGTTTTCCATACCTTCAGTAGCGGCTCCGGCGCCTTTTTCATCGTTCCCGGCGCGGGGCACTGTTCCCAGTTTTTCAACAGCTCGTTGATTTCGGCACTGCTCCTCTTACGTGGAGGTCCTCGATGCTCAGCCAACCCATTGAATAGATCTCCACGCTTTCTCCACGGGTCATCCTTCTCGAGCCATCTACGATGCCCCATGTACACGATTTTCCCGGACCCGCCATCTTTCGTTGACGTAAGCTGCTGAGACGTTGTATCATCCATGCACCTCGTGCATCCGCAGTATCCGTGGCACACCTGGCCTGAGGTGTACCCGTAACCGAGATAGTCGTGCACCGTTGTCATCAGCGCGGCTCTCATATAGAAATACTCTCCTTTGCTGGCGTCCCATGTCCATGATGGTGTTTTCCATAACGTGTCTAGCTCCTCTTTCAGAAGCCCCATATACAGGTTAATATTATTTCCCGGTTGTTTCGGCCCTTGAATCAGCATGCTCATGTGTATGTACTTTGTCTTCATGCACTTCCATGGGGGGAGGTTGTACATCCATACAAAGACGGGCCATGTGCTGTGGTTGGTGTTTTGGTTTCCAAACGGATTCATGCCATCGGTACTCGCACCAAGCACGATGTTCCTTGGATCTTCTGTAGCAAATCCATATACGGTGTTGAATGCTCTCCACTGGCTACCATCTACGAGGTGTCTCAGCTTCGGATCATCTCCATCGTCGGGCTTCTTCCTCTCCGCGTGCCAGCGCATGAGCTTTGCTTCCTTAGGATCTACGAAATACCGCTGCAGACGGGGAGTGATCGGAAAGTACCATACAACTTTCTGAGGAGCTTTCTTTCCTGCCTTCTTGTATCGAGAAGCATTGCACACTGGACAGCTGGTTTTTTCCGCGTGCTCCCCCCGATAAATGATGCAACCGTTGATGCATGCGTGGTACCTAATGTGTGGCAAATCAAAAGGGCAAACGATTTTCTTGGCCTCATCCACACTAGTAGGACACATGTTCCCCGCGGGAAGAACTTTATTATGTAGATACTTCAAATGCTCATCGAGGCTTTTGTCTGTCCATTTGTTTTTGGCCTTCGTCTTTAGAAGTTCGAGCGTGAAACTCAAGCGGGTCACCTCGGGATCGCAACCGTCATACAATGGAGTCTTCGAGTCTACTTCAAGTTGCGCCAGCTTGGCCTCCTCTCTAGAAGCAGCTCTCTCGCTAGTCATACTCTTGCGAAGGAGGTCTCGAACATGAGAGTCTTGCACGACTGCACTTAGTAGCGTCGAAGACTGCGGCGTGACCACCGCCTCTGCTTCTCCGCCATGTCCGAACTCTTCTTCACCGTGTCCGGAATCTTCTCCGCCGCCATGTTCGGAATCTTCTCCGCCGCCGTCATTTAACTCTTCCCCGCAGCCATGTCCGACGCCATCGTCTTCGTGTCGATCGGTCATCTCTTCGTCTAGCCCCATGTCATTATTCCCTGCCATGTGGACGTCCTCATCATCATCATCTTCACTTATCCACCGAGTATAGCCATCCATGAAACCATTCATCAGCAGGTGCGCCTTCAACCTACCACGATCAAAAGGGTCCAAAAGGACTCCTTCTTTGCATCTTGTACACGGACATCTAATCCTAGTCCGATTATTTGCATGCATGTCCATCACTGCGGATTGCATGTATCGCTCCACCTTCCATCCACTCACCTTCATGACCGACTGCATGCACAGTATAACAAGCAAAAGGGTTATAAACAAAATGCATGCATGCATCAAAGTCATATAAAAATTTGGCATGACCTTGCCTAAAAATAGGACATATCGAGTTTGCTCGAAATTCACCGAAACGGAAATAAATCGACATTTCGGCAAAACATAATCAACTCGGGGGCATGTCACTCGCACAAATCTCTCCATATCCCAAACACACATATTCCCATTCACAAACATATTCCCATTCTTGAAATGAACAACTTTTTACTCACCTATATCTAGCTAGATCTAGCTAGATCTAGTTGTTGGGGACATGTCAATAGCTAGCTAGATCAAGTTGTTGGGGAGGAGAGATGACTCTAGGTAACTAATTGAGAGGGAGAGAGATGAGCTAGCTAGATCTATATCTAATGGAATGGAGGGAGAGCCAAACAAATGAGGTAGGGGGAATTTATGGAGCTAGCTAGAGATGAGAAGGCCATTTATGGAGGAGAGTTATGGTGGAGGGGGGCATTAATGGGGAGAGACGAGAGGTAGGAAGAAGAGAGAAGAAGGGCAACAATGGTGAGGGGAGAGGGGAAAGGAGGGGGAGAGAGGGCAAAGGGGGAGGAGGAGGAGGGGGTGAAAAGGTGGCACCAGCCACGCTTAGCAGTAGCGCTGTTTTCCAGAACGCGCTACTGCTATGACACTTAGTAGTAGCGCTTTCAAGAAAGAGCGCTACTATTAAGTGGGGCCCATTAGCAGTAGCGGTTCCACAAAATAGAGCGCTACTACTAAAGTCTTAGTAGTAGCGCTGTATTCTGGACAGCGCTGCTACTAAAAATAGTGTCGGTGGGCTCGTCGGGTCCCGCTTATCAGTAGCGCTCTTTATGTTTCCAGCACTACTGCTAAGTCTTTACTTGTAGCGCTGCCTAAATCCAGTGCTACTGGTAAGTAGCAGCAGCGCCTGTTACATTCCAGCGCTACTGATATTGTCCTGCCTATAAGGTTTTTCCTAGTAGTGGTGGTGGACGTCAAAAAGACAGCCTTCCTCTCCTCGTGTGGCGTGTACTGCTACGTTTGCATGCCCTTTGGGCTGCGGAACGGCGGAGCGACCTTCCAGCGGTTGATGCGCATTGCCCTGGGGAAGCAGCTCGAAAGGAATGTGGAGGCCTACGTCGATGACATCGTGGTCAAGTCACGAGAGGCAAAGACCCTGATCGAGGACCTGGAGGTGACATTCGCCAGCCTGCGTCAAGTGAACCTGAAGCTCAACCCGGAAAAATGCGTTTTTGGGTCCCATCCGGCAAGCTGCTCGGTTTCTTGGTATAGCACCGAGGAATCGAGGCCAACCCGGAGAAGGTCAAAGCGATCGGGAAAATGAGCCCGCCTCAGACCCGCAAGGAAATGCAAAAGCTTGCAGGTTGCGTGACCTCTTTGGGACGTTTCATCTCCAAGCTGGGCGAGCGCGCCCTCCCCTTCTTCAAGCTCATGAAGAGGAAAGGCCCCTTCGAGTGGACTCCTGAGGCAGAAGCGGTTTTCGAGGACCTCAAGCGGTATCTCACGAGCCCACCCGTCATGGTGGCGCCTCGTCCTCGCGAGCCCCTGGTGCTCTACTTGGTGGCCACACCTCACTCGGCCAGCGCAGCGCTCGTGGCAGTCCGAGAGGAATACAGTGGCGCGTGCGCAAAGCAGGGCGGCCCGTCCGGGGCCGCGCAACACACGCCGCCTCAGGACTGCTCCTGAGGCCCTCGTCACTTCGTCGACCCACGGGGCACCTGAGTCTCTCGAGCCTCATGAGGACCAGGGCGGCACCAACACCTCGTCCCCGGTCGAGTACCCAGTTTACTACGTCAACACCGTGTTGCGGGATGCACGTGCGCCCTACCCTATGCAGCAGAAGCTCCTGCTCACACTCCTCGTCGACTCAACAACGCTGCTCCATTATTTCCAGTGCCACCCTATCAAGGTTGTCTCCGCGTACCCCCTGGAGAAAGTGATGCGCAACCCCAACGCTGCCGGAAGAGTTGCAGAGTGGAACATCGAGCTGCAGGCCTTCCACCTGGAGTTCAGCACCACCAGGGTCATCAAGGGCGCGACCCTCGCTGACTTCGTGGCGGAGTGGACAGACGCTCCCGACTAGGGGCTGGATGAGGGCCAGTCCCTCGCGCCTGGCGATGAGGCGCCCGACGGCTGGGTCATGCACTTCGACGGAGCCTTCTCATGACGGGGTGCGAGGGCCGGAGTAGTCCTCATCTCCCCGACCCAAGACAAGCTTTAATACATCATCTAGCTTTGCTTCCAACATGGCGAGAAGGTCTCCAACAACATCGCGGAATACGAAGGCTTGATCCCTAGCCTCAGGGCCGCTGCCGCCCTGGGGGTCAAGCGCCTCACCATCAAGGGCGACTCCCAGCTCCTCATCAACTTCTCCAACAAGGAATACACGCCAAAGGTTGAGCACATGGAGGCATACTTGGAAGAGGTACGTAAGATTGAAAAGCATTTCCAGGGCTTGTAATTGCAGCACGTCGCGTGGCACGAACAAGGAAGAAGACGACATCGCCAAGAGGGCATCGCGTCACGAGCCTCAGGAGCCCGGAGTCTTTGAAGAGAGGCTCTTCAATCCGTCCGCGGCACCCCCGGCCGCAGGCCCGGCGTCGCTTCAGGAGGAGCTGCCACTGGCCCCGCCCTCAGGCACCCCAGCCTTTGGCCCGGCCTCAGGGGCCCGCCTGCTTCTGGCGCTGGAACCTCAGGCCGGCGATTGGACCGAGGAGTTCAAGGCATACCTGCTCAGCGGCGCCTTGCCGGAGAAGGAGGAGGACGCGGAGCGCGTGGTCCGTCAGGCCACTGCTTATTGTTTGCAGGATGGCGAGTTATACCGCAGGCGCCCGAACGATGTCTCGCTGTGGTGCATATCCGAGGAGCAGGGTCGCGAGCTGCTGGCCGATATCCACGGAGGCAATTGCGAGCACCATTCCTCATCCCGTAGTCTCGTGGGGAAGGCGTTCCGCAGCGGATTCTACTGGCCCACGGCACTCCAAGATGCTACTCAGCTGGTCCGATCCTGCGAGGCCTGCCAATTTCACGCCAAGCAGATTCATCAGCCCGCACAGGGTCTCCAGACCATCCCGCTCTCCTGGCCCTTTGTGGTCTGGGGGCTAGACATACTGGGTCCCTTCCCTCGAGCGGCCGGTGGTTACCGCTAGCTCTACGTCGCCATCGACAAGTTCACCAAGTGGGCAGAGGTGGAGCCCGTGCGCACCATCCCCGCAGGCTCATCCGTCAAGTTCATCAAGGGCCTCGTGAGCCGCTTCGGCATCCCCAACCGTATTATTACAGACAATGGCTCACAGTTAACAAGCAACCTCTTTAGAACAAATTGTGCTAACCTTGGAACGTAGATATGCTATGCCTCAGTGGCGCACCCACGGAGCAACCACTACTAGGGAAAAGCCTAGCAGTAGCGCAGTTTTTAGGTGTACCAGTAGCACGGGGGCCCGCACTACTGATAAGGTGCTACAGCTAACTTGTATCAGCAGCGCTGTTTAACCAGCGCTACAGCTAAAGTTTAGTAGTAGCGCCTCTTAACCGGCGCTACTGCTAACCGAGTTATCAGTAGCGCGCTTCTCTAACCCGCGCCACTGTTAAACGCACATATTCCTTTTTTTATATTTATGTTATATTTACACACGGTTACACATATTAATATACAACATCAATAATTATTGTGCTAGCAACTAAATTTAGATTAAAGTGGATGGATGCAAGTGATCATGTTGAATTAGAAGAAAATATGATGTTGCCAATCGCAACATCATATTTTCCTCTAATTCAACATGATCACTTGCATCCATCCACCTTAATCAAATATATGTCATATAACTCATCATCATCTTACTCATCTAACAACTCATCATCATCTTAATCATACCAAGTTAAAATCTCATAAAACAGAAAAACATCATAATAGTACTCATCCTAATCGATCATGCAAGTTAAAATAAACTAGAAAAACTTCTCTCTCATAGGACCTAGTCCTCCCTCCTAGGTAAAATGACATAAAACAGAATAACACCTATGTCTCCATGATGAAGCAAA
This sequence comes from Elymus sibiricus, assembly GCA_039707655.1. NCBI lineage: Eukaryota > Viridiplantae > Streptophyta > Magnoliopsida > Poales > Poaceae > Elymus > Elymus sibiricus. The sequence continues at coordinate 215,011,624 of CM077667.1, forward strand.
GAGATCCAACGGTCTCCAACTTGTGGCTTGTGATCCTTCTTTATTTGTCCCCATGCTTCAATTTGGAGCCGTCTTGGTGGTTTGCGCTCAGTCGAGTATGCAAAAGAGATCTCAGGCCTCATAGGGCTTTTAATTGTCATATTACCTTCGGCTTGCATCAACGGAGGCACAACTTCATTTGGCAGTTTCTGTTGAAGAACATAATAGTAGCCTAGTTAGCAATGTAATCAATACCATTTACGCAATAGTAGTGTACTTAATTAGCAACTCTTACCAAGATATTTCGGCGAATGTCATCCGCCCTCAACCTATGCACTAGTGTCCTGTACAATGTATAATTTGGGCCAGTTCTGAAATTATACGGGAATATCTCCCTACCAACTAGGACACCAATAACAAAGTTGATAAGATCATCCTTATCCTCCCAAGTTAGATGTGATCCATAAGTGTAGTGTGTCGTGTAAATTATTTTATGTGTTTCACTCGAAGAAACGAAATAAGCTATAAATCATAAATTAACAAATTTAGTATGGATGAACATCAACTATTTTTAAATATAGAATGCAAATTACTTGACAAATATGCATGGTTGATAAACTCACATGGAGGTAAAACATGAAGCATATCGACATCCACCCAAATGTCGATGTTACCTTCAATATGATCTTTAGGACGAAGATCGAAGGTTATTTCCATATCCTCCTGAAATCCATATGCCTTGCAAAGAGCTTCCCAATTTGAGCACCCTAATTCTGTGTTATTAACTGCATTCATTACTTTGACCAGAAATGTGTGACCATGTTTAGTCCTCAGGTTGGCTCTCCTCGTCTCAAAACTCTCGTGCTCTTCGAAACCGAGCCTCTCCAAGAAATACCGTCTTGCATGACAGGGGATGAACTAGTCAAATTATATAAAACAGAAATTACACGTTAAAGCAAAGAAACAGAAGTCATGCTTAATTACGAAAAAACACTTGTCATCGTTGCATACCATAGAAACATCGAAGGTCTCGTCAAGCTTGATGGTGAAGAACCTGTCGTCTTGCAGCCCAGGCTGGTCGCAAAGAACCTTATCTTCGCCGCAGAGTTCACACGCTTGGATCCTATCGTCGTCATTAGACAACGACATTTCCTGTGTTCATGATTAAAAAATTACGGCATGACCATTGCTAATGTAAGACATATTGAGCGCCTAAAAGTTGCCGGAACGGAAATAAATCAACAAGGTATACATCACAAGAAGATAAGAGGAGTAAGCGCCCCCCACGACAACAGTCGGGATTCTTCCATCAAGAACACACATGAAAGTCGCACAAGGAGCAACGACAGACCGAATGTCACACACGCATTATACCAATATAATATCACTAATACATTTATAATGAACTCGAATATAATATCACTAATACATTTATAATGAACTCAAATATAATATCACTAATACATCATCTCGAATAATCCAGTTAATGCATCATCAAATATTAACTAATGCATCTCGAATATTATCATATAAGATCACTAATACAGATCGAATATCCTAGAATCCAAAGTGGAGGACGGTGAAATCAGTTCACTAGCGGTCTCTGAGTCGCTTGCGGTGGACACCCAAAGATAAGGAACCATCACCGGATCATAACTCGGGTGAGATTCCTGAAGAACCTGCCAGGTATTGGAGAACTTGGCCTCCAACGCCGCCATGTAGCGACGGACATGCTCGTCCTCCTCCCTGACACAGTGACGTACCACCTCCGTGGGGGCCCGCTCCCTCTGCACCGAAAGTGGCCCACGCGATCGCCACCAAAGAAGCTCCGGGTCGACGACGAGACCAGGATTCCTCACCAAGCTCCGAGCCCAGGAAGGTAGCACCTCCCAGTGCCAGCCCGGCGGAGCCCCGTCCCGGACATTGCGCCTCTCAAGCAGGATGTCGCCGCCGACTCGACGACGATGAGGATGCGGGCCAGGCATCGTCGACGTCGAGACAAATTCCTATGAGAACATTTTCTTATCGTTTAATGTTTTGCTATTTTAGAAATGCTTAATTTCTTAAACTCATGTTAGACTCATTTTTGACTCGGTTTTCCGGAATGTTGTTTCCCAGCAATTCTCGGCACTCGATATGCCTACTTTCTAGCACAAGTCATGCCAAAATTTCGAGATTACCCTTGCTAAAAAGTGGACATATCGAGCGCCTGAAATTCACCGAAACGGAAATGAAACAACATTCCGGCGAAACATAGGCCACTCGGATCATTTGCATATAACAGTAAGAAAAATATAGAACTTGAAGAAAATGCAATAAGGTTTTTCTTCACAATATTTGAAACTAAATTCAGCCTAGCTAAATTTCTGTCCTAATTTGAAAACCTAGTTAATTTCATACTAATTGACTAGGTTCATACTACCTAATCTGTCCTAGGGTTCATACTAATTCATACTACATGCCTAATATGTCCTAATCTGTCATAGAGAGATAGAGAGAGAGAGAAGGAGGGGCAGAGGACTTACAAGGGGCTAGGGGAGACGCCGGCGGCGAGATGGAGCTCGAGGGAGATGCCGGCGGCGAGGTGGAGCTCGGGGGAGACGGACGGCGCGCGGGCGGCGATGGACGGGTGCGGGTGGAGGAGCGGGAGGCGACGGAGGGTGCACGGGTGGCGACGGACGGCGACGGCGGCGTCGGAGGAGAGGGATCGAATGGGGGGGGAATGGGGATATGGAGGAAAGAGGTGGAGGAGGAGCCAGCGTGGGTCGGGGTTATGTCAAGATAGTAGTAGCGCGTTTTAGGAAACAACGCTACTGCTACCTGACGTATCTATAGCGCGTTTCAGGAACCAGCGCTACTGCTAAACCTAGCCTGGCGGCAACGGTGGGGCAATATTAGTAGTAGCGCTTTTTCTAATGCCGCGCTACTGCTAAGAACTTAGAAGTAGCGCCTTTTTTGGACGCACGCTAAGGCTATTTAGCACTAGCGGCTCTTTTTATCCAGCGCTACTGCTAAGGTTCCATGTATAAGGTTTTCCCTAGTAGTGAATGGCCAGGCCGAGTGCACCAACGCGGAGGTCCTGAGGGGCCTCAAGGCAAGGAGCTTCAAGAAGAAGCTTGTGGCCTATGGCAGGGGTTGGCTCGGTGAGCTTCTGTCCGTGTTGTGGTCCATCCGCACCATCATGACTAAGCCCACCTACGAGACCCCATTCTTCCCCGTCTACGGGGCAGAGGCGGTCCTCCCGCACGAGGTCAAGCATCGCTCCTCGCGGGTCTTGGCATTCAACGCGGAGCGTCAGGATGCCTCGCGGGGGACAGACCTCGTGCTCGGGGAGGAAGCCCGCCGCAAAGCCTTGCTCCATGCAGCAAGGTACCAGCAGGCCCTGCGGCGCTACCACTACTGCAGCATCTTCTGAGGTGGGTGACCTCGTCCTATGGCAGCTCCTCTCTAGGAGGGCTTGCACAAGCTCTCACCCATGTGGGAGGGACCGTTGAGGGTCGCCCTTGTCTCCAGGCCTGGCGTCGTATGCTTGGAGACACAGGACGTGGTCCCCATCCTGAATGCCTGGAACATCCAGCACCTCCGGAAGTTCTACCCATGACACTCTCACGTAATAATGAGTGGGATGTATACGGCCGGGGTCCCCCGAGGACACGGAGGTGCCCCCACCCACGCCCAAGTGGAAGCCCCATGCTCCGCACTGGCGGTCGACACGGTCCCCCAATGACTATGCCCACGCCTAGTGGAAGCCCAATGCTCCGTGCTGGGGGAAGACGAAGACTAGTTTTAGGTGTCGGACGCGGCTGTTGATTGCTCTTTTTTTAAAAACAAATTTGCCGTATTTTGGAATGAAACTTGAAGCTTTCGCGTGTTTGTTTGAAAAGGGGGTGGAAATTTTTCTCCTGTGCAGCGTTTCTCGTTTTGATGTCTTGTCGTCAAAAGTTTGGCACCTACCAGTTTTCTCTCTCTTTAGCGCCCCGCGAGCGGGGGCTGGGCACGGTGTGCACCTCGCCAAAGCTTTGAGTTCTAATCCTCGCGCAGCGCTCTCGAGCGAGCCAGCAGGCGCATGTTGCCTCAGGCCCCTGGCCTCAGGAGCGCTCATCTCCTAGCCTTGCCAGGCATTGCGACCCGACATACCAGCGATGATCGAGCCTCGGTCAGGGGCTCCAACCAAAATGTTCGCTGCGACGAAGACGACCAGGGGAAGGGAAGTCATGATTCGGCTCGTTATCAAGGAATTCTAACCCTACGTAAAGCACTTTTCAGCACCTTTGTGGGAGGCGGGTCCCTGAGGAAGCACCTCCGGAGGCCCTGACTCCTCGCCACCCGAGGAGCCTCGCGAGCGGCGGGCGCCTCTCGAAGCTGCAAAGCTGCCTGGTCCGCAAGGAAGAGGCCCCCTTGGCAAGACCTCCAAGCTGCCCCGGCGCCCCAGCTGCACCTTGCGACGCAGGAACCCGCCACGAGTACGCCAAGCTAAGTTACCCTAATCACAACAAGCAGGAACTTTCGATCGGTAGCAACATAAATACCAAAGTACGAGATGAAAACAAAACGCTAACATAAAGGCGCAAGCGCCATAGTTCATTACACACCCCCTCGGGGCCCTTCGTGATTCTAGATGCAAGAAGTAAAAAAACAACAAAAGATGGCCTCTCGAGGGCCGCTACTCATAAGGCTAGGTTCCGGCGCCGCCCGCGCTCAGTCGGAGTCCTCCTCCTCCTTGATGGTGGCACGGTGACATGGCGGCTCGACGGCCTCCGGGGCAGGGGCACGGCGCCGCGGGGGCTCGCGGCCCTCCTTGGTCCGGGCCCGCCGATGTGGCGGCTCGTCGCAGTCGTCGTCACTTGAGCTTCCCCCGGAGGAGGCGTTGCTGCTGCTGGAGGTGCTACGTCCGTCGCCAAGGGCAAGCTCATCGCCGAGGGCGCCGCCGCCGCGATGATCATCGTCGGCAGAGAAGTGGTCGCTGTCGCCGCCGTCGCCCTCCGGACAGCACCCCGAGCGCCTACCATCTTCCTCGAAGATCTTGACGAAGAGCGTCGCCGCCCCGTCATACTTGAAGTGGAGGGTACACCTCCCCGCAGGCCGCGGGCGCGGGCGAACGTCTGCCACCCGCGATTCAGGAACACGAAGCCCACGGGGGTGACTTCGACCTCCACCCACGAGGCTTCGCTGCAGCAACCGTCGGCCTACAACCATGGGCCGGCGGGCCCTCCGGCTGGCAGCGCCCCTGCGAAGAAGCGCGGGAGCTGGAGCCAGGTGATGGCCGGCCTGTCCTCCCACATCACGAACTCCTGGACCGTGTCGGCCGAGTGAGATTGCGAGCGGGGAGGGCGGTTACCAGCCGCAAGCCTCCCCCCTCGGCTACGAGCACCATGACTACCGCTGCCGCCTACGCGGGAGGGAGCTTTCCCGTGGTTGCCGGAGGCAGCACCGGCCCGCACCGGAGTGCGCCCATGTCCTTGAGGGGCCACCGCCGGCGTCGCAGTGTACTTGCGGGGAAGACCGCAAGCCCTCTTGGGCGGCGGCGAGCCCGGTCCCTCCAGGTGGCCTTTCCCCTTCTTAGCAGCAGAGAACCTCCTCACTGGTGTCATGGTCGTGGGAGCGGCGGATTGGAGCGAAGAGGCGAGAATTTGAAGATGGGCTACGGGGTCTCTGCCCCCCCCCCCCGTTGCCCACATATAGATGATCCGAGGCCAACTGGTGTCCCTCCGCATTTTGGGCAATGATGGCCCCGCAGCGCGCGCCAGCCCGTGTCAGTCGGGGCGGTTACCGAGGCAACGTGGGGAACTAGAGGCGTCCACGCCCCATCGTTCGCCACGAGTCAAGCCTGGACCGCAGGCGATTGGGGCCAGCGGCGCTTTGGCCTTCCTTCCTTGGCTTCGCCCCGAAGCCAGCCCGAGCGCGCCTTAGGCCCGGGGGCTACTGTCGGCGTTCTGGGAACGGGGGTACCAGAGCTGCCTGCCTGCGGCCCAGCGCGTGGCCCAGCATGATGGCCCGGTACGGCCTGGCGACAAACCCCCCAGGAGAAGACCCTCGTGAGGGCCCCGGCCTCGCGAGGAGAACAACACCAAGACCTCTAGGGGAGTGGCCTCCCCAGGTTGCCTCTCGAGGAGCGGATATTCCTATGCAGGCGCCCAGCCTCGGGAGGCAGCGATGACGTGAGCCATGACGACCAAAGCCAGCGGACGCCAGCGGGTGCAGGGGGATTGTTTCCCCTTTGGTGCTAAGGAGGCAAGGACGTACGCGGGTTCCCAAGGGGATCCCCCAAAGGTTTCCCTTCCGGTGCAACGTGACCAAGACCACGAGCTCGGTAGGAAGGATGTCATCGTCGAGCCCACCTCTGCGCCGCGCCCAGTTGCTTTGCTGGCAAAGACCACCTTTAGTTAGGATAAGCTGTACCTCATGTCCCCTTCCAAATTTGGCCATTCCCTTCCCACCTATGCGATAAGGGAAGAGGACCCAGGCCACTATAAATAGGGGCCAGCCTCCACCGTAGAGCGGGGGATCCATCCTCACCCGAGTGCCCTCGCGAGGTCACTCACCTCTGTACTTGTTCATCACCGAACCTCCTCGTGAGGACAATCCACCCAAATTAGGAGTAGGGTAAATCTCTGTGTTCATCTTCTTGCGCTCTCGTGCATCTTCGACAGGGTCTGGCTGTGGAGTAGCCGGCTTGAGACTTGAGCTGGTTGGGATCTTCGCACACGCCCGAGAGTTCGAACCTTCTTGGGTCTGCGGAGCCCTAATTCCGACAATTTTGGCCAAAAAGCATTTATTCAAATTAGGCTTTATAAAACTCCTGAATTGAGGTTTGTACTACAAGTCCTCAAATTTGGTGGGATGTTTTGCACCAAAGACTTTATTTGGAATCTACTATATATATGACTTCCCAAAACCATCAAATATTATTTTTAAAGATTATTTTACTATTTTATTTAAAGGCTTTTTCTTAAGGCCGGAAATGGTCTTTCATAGGAAAAAATTATTTAAATGATTTCAAAATATTTGAGAAAATTTAGGTAAACTTAGTGGACATATATTTTCTAGATATATGAGTTTCAACAAATGGTCATGTTCAAAATATTGGACAAAGCCTTCCAAAACTCTTTCTGTCTGTTTCAAGCTTTTGAAATATTTCTATAGGGAATATTATCAAATAAATCTAGAAAAATTCTAGCTAGTCACACATGCCATATGTGATGATCTTGCATAGTTTCATCTGAATCCCAATTGTTTTGGTTCACCAAAATATCCCAAAACCCTCTCTATCGAGAATCAAATTTTTAAAACCTTATATTGTGAAGTTTATCCTATTGACCCCAAACTTTGTGGACATGTTCTAATCCCCAAACAATGCTACTATACCAAGTGGTGCATTAAGGATAATAGATTATCATGCCTAGATCTATAGAAATCTGATTCTGTTAATTTCTAGGGTTTACAAAGTTTATATTGCCAACTATTATCAAATGAGCTCAAACTTGCTGGACAACCCCATTTTTACCATCCATTTGATCCTGGTAAATATCATGGCAAGCAAACTCATTTTACTTGCCCAAATCAACATCAAACACCTTCTGGCAGATTGGTAAAAATCATGTTTTCACCTTTTAACTTGTTCTCCTTGCCCCCAAACTTTTACCACAATCCCACATTGTCGCAATTTACCTCCAGTAAGTCTTGCAAGGCCATAGCTCAATGGTTAGTGGGGTAAAAGTCCCATTTTTACCCCTGGACAGCAAATACATCAGCATTTTCACCCCTCTCTCATCTACCCAGGGACTTCCAGAACACTCAAAGCCCTCCCCTACCAATTTCCTACAGCCCTAGATCCCCTGGGCATGAGAGGCCACGCCCTAAGCGCCAAAGGCATGCCATGGCATGCCATAAGCGCGCTCTGGAGCAAGCTACAATGCCCAGCCGCACTATAGCAGGAGCATCCCGAGGCGCCTGGCAGCCTAGGGAGGCGGAACCTAGTCCAACGTGTCCCCCTCGACGTCCGCAAAGCTCCAAGCGGTCGGCCCCCTCCTCCTTCTCTATTCGGCAACCCCTGTCGCGCGTGCCGAGCGCAGCCCGCGTTCGCCAGTCGCTGCCCGTGTCCCTGGCCCGCCTCGTGCTCGCTCTACTCTCCCTATCCTCTCTCCTGGTCGTGGACGACCCCCACAATAACCGTAGGCACACCCTGACTCCCTCTCGTGGCCTCTGGCCTCGGCCACGAGCTCGTCGGCGCACCAGCGTTCGGTGCACCACCGCCCCCCTATTAAAGGGCCTCCCCGAGACCGTTTCTCTCGGTTTCAGCCTCCCCACTCCTCCAATTGCACCCCCGCACCTCGCCCCCTTCGTTCTGGATCTCGAGGGCTCGGGATTAAACCAGAGCTCGCTTCCGCGGATCGCCGGCAACCGCACGGTAGAGGCCTTCCCTGCCCGTGCTCTGGCTCTATCTAGAACCACCGCGGCTCCTGACCCGTTTCCCCTCTCTTCCCCCTCCGTTTGCAGCACAGGGCGACCGAAGCTTCCTCCTCCTGAAGCGCAGCCGCTTGACCACCTCGTCGCCGGTGAACGGGAGCTCCCCGGCGCCCCTCCCCACATCCATCCGACTGGTGGCGAGGCCCTAAGCACGACGGCACCATCAGACCCCTCTCCCACACCCCACATCGCCGGCGGTGAGCCCCTCTCCTCCCTGTCCCGAGGAGGGTGATGACAGGTGGGACCCCCCTGTCATCCCCTGACCTCCCTCTCTCCCACTGACGACTGGGGCCCAGCCGTCAGGTTTGAAACCCCCCTCGGCCGCGCGTGCCGCTTCGCGTCTAGGCCATTTCTCCTTTGGTCCGGTTCGGCTTTGTCTGTTTTGGCCCATAGTGATAGGAAGCTTTTTTCTTCTTTTTTTTAGTAAAACTTCCAAATATTCCAAACATTTAAATATCTGTCCAATTCCAATAATTCGTCCACCAAAAATCTTGTAATAATATGTAGTATGTATTGATGCCACTTGTGAATTTTTTTGGAAATGTTTTATGTACTAATTTTATTTAAAAGCTCGTTTTCAATATTTAAAGCCATTCTAAATTAATTTTCAAAACTTTTTACACTTCAAAACTAGAGACAAATATTTTTAGTTTTTATTGTAGTATTTTACAGAGTGGTGTGACATTTTAGAAGTGGATTATTTTCTCTGTTATTGCTATGTTCTTATTTTTGCCCATTATTATCGCGACGATAGATTGCGTTGTTGACGAGGGAGTTGGACCCGAAGACTTTGAAGACACTGAAGACTTTGTTGAGCCATGCAAGCAACCCTTTGACCATGTTTACGAAACCATTTTATTGCATGGCATATAGCACTTCATTTTGTTATGTTGATCATGATGATGTGGTGACCACTTTGGTGGATGCCTCTGTTACTTTTCTGTTGATACTTGCATCGTGCATGACCCTACCTTCCTATGAGGGTTGTGTGTGTGGGAAGTAGTTAGGATGCTAAGTAGTTGCTACGCTAAGTGGGACGGGCTTATGCCTGGTGTTGGAGACAAAGTGTTTTCAAAGACTTTTCGAAAAACCCGTCGGGTGCCACTAATGCCTGAGGGAGATGATGTGAGCTAGGTAACCACTTGATAAAGAAGTGGTATACCGGAACAAGTGAGTGTGTGGTTTTCGAAAATGGATTGGTGTAAGTTGTCATCGTTATTCCAACCTTACATGTACAACCAAGATACCCCTTATGGGACGGGGCTTTGTTGATTACTTTGGTGGGTACTAGCAGAGAGCCCGCATTGCTAGTGGCGGGAGTGGCGTGGTCACTCTCGATACGGGGTCGTACCAGAATGGACGATCATGGGCTGTTTTCACAGGCACCGGGCACACCGCTGCGTGCCCTCATGGATGATACATGTGATGTATATCATGAGGGATTTCACCAACGAGTGGACTCTTTGTTTAGTATCTCCAAGGAAAAGCCATTGTTCGGGCGCTTACCTCGGGTATGCAATATACCATGAGTCGTGGAGGACACGGAAGTTCCCCGAGTCTTGTGGGTAAAGTGTGCAACCTCTGTAGAGTGTAAAACTATTCGAATAGCAGTGTCCACGGTCAAGGACAGATGGATGACCGCTCTTGGGCTACATCGATTGTTTACAAACTCGGCGTTGGGTGTGTGTGTGTGTGTGTGTGTGTGTGTGTGTGTGTGTGTGTGTGTGTGCGTGTGTGTGTGTGTGTGGCAAAGATGATGCTTGAGCTAAGTCCGATGACTTGGCATGATGATTGAACATGAGATGTTCAACCCCTATTTATATTTATATCTGTAACTTGTTCACATGGATACCTGCAACCTCATAATGCATGCTTTTACAAGTTAATTGATCATGTCATTGCACTCAAAATTAGCTTTGCGCAAACTTACCTACTTAATGCTATATCATCCATTATTATACCTTCTTCCAAAACATGGGTTGCTTGCGAGTACATTCAAAGTACTCATTGGCTTGCCACTTATTATTTAATTGGCCAGGCATGGGAGAGCAGGAATATGGCGAAGAGTTCATTGGTGACGAACATGCGAACTAGGACGCTTCCCAGTGAGAATGCCTGTAGGGTTAAGGAAGATGGCATTGGTGTACGCTATCTTTCAAGATTTCCGCTTCGAGTTTATCTTTGCTATTTGTCCTTCATGGCCCTATATATGTAAGACTTGACCTTGATGGTCTTTATTTGTGTAAGACGGTATCACTACTAGGGAAAAGCCTACTAGTAGCGCCGGTTTTTGTACTAGCAGTAGCGCGGGAACCCGCGCTACTGCTACGGCGCTACAGCTAAATTTTAGAAGTAGCGTGTGGTCCACCCAGCACTACTGGTAATATCCTATAGAAGTAGCGCTCCTCCTACCAGCGCTACTGCTAACTATCTGCAGCGCGTTCTACAGTGGAGCGCTACTGTTACAGGCGCACTGCAGGTAATATTTTTCCAGCGCTACTACTAATTTTTTTTTTGCGTTTTTTGCTCTATTTATACAGATACAGCTCCTATACGATAACAACATGCATATTCATTGAAACAGATATGAATAAAAGAAGTTCTTTCATCTCATATCATCATCATCACTAATAGTCGATCACGTTCATGTCTCGAAGATATAGCGATACAAGTTATTAGAAGTCTCGAATACATGCGACTACCCATGATCACACTCATGTTTCATCATCTATGTAACCTAGCTATGATCTGATCGCATACAAGAGAAGAACGATCACGATGAGCACAAGCGGGATTATGTAGTACTTCTTGAGCCGTCGGTTCTGATTTCTCTCTCGCGCTAACGTCCACCTCAAGTAACTTGCTTCCGCCTCGTTTCTGCTAGCAAACCTTTCTGGCTGCCGCAGGGAAGCGATACACTTGGGCCTGACACTCTAGCCACTCCTCGTACACTCCCGGAACCCTCCCAATGTACATGGCATACCACCTCGGCATGGATGATCTATATACCTGTCAGATATGCATATATTATCCAGTGAATTCAACATTAATATGCAACATAATACACGACGTCGGCCTGCGGAGAGAAATAGTTAGCAAATAGAAGCAACATAAACATAGATAACTAAATGGAGTGTGATAGCGTTTACATCTAATAGTTACGTCGTACAGATAAATTCCAAGTTTCGGTTGTAGAGAAAGTAACAACTAAACAAGCACAATGTCATCGTTAATTTAAGCATTGCACTCGTGCCATTTGTCTATATCCGAGAGGATGCACCCAAGCTTGGTGAAAGGCGTGGTGTCCTACCGTAGTAGGGCTATGCGGGTGCGGACGTCACGCCGCGATATTGGACCGCCGTAGAAATCCCATTCTCTTCAATGACGTCTTTGATGATGATCGACGCAATTTCCTGCTAGATGCGGTAGAATTCATTTCGTAGTAGATGATCCGGTACGATTTCTAAGCCTTCGGCCCATCTCTGGATATGGGTACCAGATGTAGATGTTATGCGTAGTGACTGTTGATCCCTTCTGTACTCTAGCATTAGATGGATGACGTAGAATCCATCCTTATTACTTGTTGCCGGTCGCGGGACGCAATAGAAGTTAGTATTGTGGGCGAAACACACCGTGCCCCTAAATGTCTTCTTTAATTGGATGTAGCCACCCCGCATGCTGATGCCCAGGAGAGCTTTGTCCAGAACATATTTGATATCTGTGTAATCTTTCTTCTGTATGTTCATGGATGGGTCCAAATACAGTGCGCATGAGTAACGTGGGTAAAGAACGATGAGAATGGCGCTCTCATGGCTGCGCAAAATAAATACACGATCAAATTAGTGTTCATGCATGCAAAAGTAACTATTGAAATGCACGAAAGGATGTATGTGCTATAGTGGCTATCCGCGGATGACTTACCTGGGATGATAAGGTACGAGCATCGCTTCCTTGTCCTTATGGTTGACCATGAACTCTTCCATGTACTCCGCCGCATATTTGCGGTTGGCTTTGTCGACTGACAAGTAGCCCTCACGCATGTAGTACGGGTCCGCGACCGCAAGATCACTGATTTGCTCTTTCCTCACGATGTAGTTCATATGAAGCGCATAAAGATGGACGAACGACAAATGTAGCCGCCTCATTAGGAACATCTCGAAGATGTATTCAAATCGCAGGAAGAACAGGTCCGCAGGGCAGGGGTGTACGTACTCCTTGTCAATACACGGCACATGGACCATATAAAGCGGGTATCCTGGATCATTCGAGGAGAGAAGGCTTCTCTCCGTCGACATCACATGGTCATGCAGCCTCCTGAGATCCCCTGTTATGGCGGCTAGCGCATCCTCCGGTAACATTGGCTTTCCGCAATATGGATAGACGACGCACCTTTGATCGGTACACTATTTCCAACCCGGGTATGCGGAGGCGGCTGGCTGCTAGGAGCCACTTTCGCAGCTTTGGCGGCAGCCGGGTCTTTCCTCGCCGGTCTCTTCCTCTACTTCTTCTTGGTGTGATCAGGTGCTGGTGGGTCTGTCGGACCCTGTCTGACCACCGTCCCCAGTATCGTTGGGCTAAGCATTGCACGATCTTGTCTTAATAGTTGAGCTTGGGTTGAGGCAACATCTGGAGGGGTGTCCTGTGAGTCTTGCATGAACAAAGACTTCTTGCACTCCCGAGGACGTTCCTGCTCCAGCTGTTCCTCATATGGCTGACTCATCACTACGTCCTCATAGTAGGTGCCGGCACCGGTATTGAGCCACTGGAGATGGTCCTCGTCTTCAATGTCATGATCCATATACTCATCCATGTGGACGACATCATCAGCCGAGGCCGGAATGGTTGGACCCCCTTCCTCGTGTTGCTCGCCCTCACCCAGCAGCGCAGACGGTAGTCGTAATTGCGTAGGTGGGGTTGTGGTCATACCTTGCTCAGGTCCCTTTGGATTGCTCCAAACCACCTCCAAACGAATAAGATTCTTCGGCCACAGGATAGGCCAATTTTTCGATTCGACAAGTTGCGTCGGTGTCTCGTCATCCTTTCCACCTATTGGTACGGGAAGACATAAACCCTCGTACCCATGTTCCACACTCGCCACGGAGACCCTTAAGGCATTATTGGGCATCTGCCGGCCATGGAACGAGCGATCCTTGGGCTTCATTATAGTAGCCTTCCCCACAACAAACCAACCCGTTGTTCATCTGGTAGAGGAGGGTGCACAGAATGGAGTCGGCCTGCAAAGACATGTGTGCGGCGTCAGAGATCCGAAAGGCAACAGGAACTAAAGATTAGTTACTTATGTTGATGAGCGTGCGATGCATATTTACCGTGAGGGCATCGAGCTCGGCCATTGTCAACGGCCCGACATTTAAGCCAAACACGGAGCATGGGCTGCTGTCAGAGGGTGCAGGTGCGGGAGGAGGTGCGGGAGCTGGTGCTGCTGGAATAGGTGCGTGTGCGGTCGTCATAGCAGGTAAGGGTGTGGGTGCGAAGTTCAACGAGTTGCTCCCGGTGAAGCTGGGCATGGGAAATTCATTTGCGGGGCGGTGTGGATTCTGTTGCACCCAACTAACCATAGATGGAATCAAGCTTGTCAATGCAGCTGCCACATCACTTCTGCAGGCATCTACCGCTGCCCTTCTTGCCTCGGCTATGGTTTCAGCTTTGTTTTTCTCCAACGCCAGTGCCACCTTCTCGTCGATAGTCACTTGACTAAACTTCTTTCTCTGCTTTTTGGCCGCCGGGTCCTCCCTATAGTAGTACTTCCATGTGGCGCCATCTCCGACGGCGTGCACACGTCCATACGAAGGCGGCTTATCCAGCGGTTTTCCGTACATTATGTTGAGTGCCCGGTTGAAAGGGGTGTCCCACTTGTACTTCGGTGCCGACGACTGAGTCGACGAGTCGCTTTCGGCTGCAAGCTTGTGTTGCTCTCTCTGCAAAATGAGCATGAATCAATTACGAATGTTGACTAGAACATCATCGACTTGATCAGAAGCTAACATAAGGTGGTAAAATGCTAATTATCAATAATCTCATGAATTCCCTCGTAGGCCCGTCCGTGTAAAATTCCTTTTATATAGGGTCCCACTTGAACTGGGCCCTGATGAAGTCATGCTCCTGCTAGTCGGTGAACTCAGCCAAGGGGTCTGGGAGCCCCAGACGTTCACGTTCCGCGTCCTCATTAGCCCACACGGGCCTCTTGCCCATGTAACCACGACTTGCGAGGTGGTGGTTCCCCATGTTCCTTGCCTGAAGCTCCTTGCCTTTCTCTGATCTGGCCTTGGAAGTTTCTTCAGCGCAAGTCGCCTTGAACTTTTCAAAGTCCTCTTCCGAAATTTTTGGATTGTCTTCTTTTATCTGGGTGTAGGTTTGATGCTCTACTTCAATCGCCGTTTTCACCCTTGTTTTCCAGGCGCTCAATGCGTTGCTGACCTTTCCTACGGCTTTGTTGTTTATTTTCTTCTTGGCAGGATCTTTCCACGGGTCATTGATCTTTTCATCCCGTCCGGGGAACAAGAATCTTGCGTGCAACCTACTTAGGAGGAGGTGTTGCAAAGGTTCATTCTGCCATATTTTTGCGTCATTGATGTTCGCGGTATCCCATAGGATGCATGCTAGTTGGTTGTCGTAAGTCGCTGCCACGTGTCGCGGCTCGATTGGCTCGAAATCGCCTTCTGACACCTCCGTGATCACCAGTCTTCTGATGCCAACCTGATTTGGGCGTCGTGTCCTCTTTCCCTTCTTTCCATCACTGGCTTGGGAGGTACCATCGGTGGCCGTCTCCGCCTCAGTGCCGGTGTGGGCGGCATCAATGTCGGTGCCGTTTGCGCCATCGACACCATCGACGTTGGCATCATTTGCCATCCCCATCTCCTGTCTAGCCAGATAGTTGAAGTAAACGTGTGCTGCTTCATCTCCGGCTTCATCGTTGTCGGCCATGTTTCCTAGCACTACTAGGAAAAGGCCTGCTAGTGGCGCACCTGTTTTGGCTACTAATGGCGCACTACAGGTGCGCCACTAGCATCACGCCATTAGAATTTTTTACTAATGGCGCACCACGGGTGCGCCATTAGTATCCGGTATACTAATGGCGCACCACGCAGTGCGCCATTAGTATATCCCACGGTGCGCCATTAGTATGCCTCCCAGGGGGCCATATTTACCCTTTTTTTTTTTGAATTTGGAAGGCGGGAAAATAGTAATGGCGCATATTCTAACCTCCACAGTGCGCCATTACTATTTTGAATTTTGAATCTGGATCTGGATCGTGATTTTTTTGCTCGTTTTTTTTGCTCTTTTTTTGCCTAGTTTTTGCTCGATATTTTTTCAAATTTTGTTCTCATTTTTTGATCTTGTACGTTCTTTTTGCCGAGTTCCACATGTGGCCGGAGAGGAGCTCGCCGGAGAGGAGTTCACCGGAGAGGAGTTCGCCGGAGAGCATTTCGCCGGAGAGGAGTTAACCGGAGAGGAGTTCACCGGAGAGGAGTTCACCGGAGAGGAGTTCGCCGGAGAGCATTTCGCCGGAGAGGAGGATGGAGAGACCGTGTGGAGGAGAGGAGGGAGGAGGGAGGAGGAGCTCACCGGAGAGGAGGAGAAACCGTGAGGGGAGGAGAGGAGAGGAGGGAGGAGGAGAAGGTCACCGGAGAGGAGCTCACCTACATCGCCGGAGAGGAATGGTAGGTCGCCGGAGAGGAGGAGGAGGTCGCCGGAGAGGAGTGGGAGGAGGTCACCGAAGAGGAGGAGGTCGCCGGAGAGGAGGCAGCCGGAGAGGAGGAGGGGAGTATGGTGGAGGAGATGGAGTGGGGGAGAGGAGGAGGTGGAGTGGAGGAGAAAAATGAAGAAGAGAGGAGGAGAGAGGCCGGCCAGCCCTATATATACGGCATAGTAATGGCGCACCGTGGGCTGGTGCGCCGTTACTAACTTTTTTTTATTTTTTTGATTTGTTTTGAATTTGGAAGGCGGGAAGATAGTAATGGCGCACCGTGGGCTGGTGCGCCATTACTAACTTTATTTTTATTTTTTTTACTTATTTTGAATTTGGAAGGCGGGAAGATAGTAATGGCGCACCTAGCAAACCGTGCGCCATTACTAATTTTGAATTCGGATAGAACTTTTCGAGTAGATGATTTTTCATATAAAAAACTTTTTCATCGGAGTTCGTATGCAAAAGTTATGCCCATTTTACAAATTCTCGAGAGATTTTGCAAAAAAAGTCGAAATTCATGTTTGTAAATTTTGCTAACAACTAGACCACAAATCATATGGGAATCTTATTATTTTTTATCTTTTTGACATTTCTATCATTTTCTTTTATTTTTTTTAAAACTGAAAAGGCGGTCCACGGGGGGGGGGTGGGGGGGGTGGGGTGCATTTGGTGAAAACTAGGTAAAACTGAAAAGGCGGTTACTAATGGCGCACCACCCACAAATGCGCCATTAGTAACCCTGGTTACTAATGACGCACCAGCTTGAGGTGCGCCATTAGTAGTTTTGTAAAAAAAAAATTATATATATATATAGTAGATATATAGTAGTGGCGCACTGTGTTGGAGGTGCGCCATTACTAGTTAAACTAGTAATGGCGCACTCTGCCATGGTGCGCCATTAGTATTTTTGGAAAATTAAAAAAAAACATTTGTTACTAATGGCGCACCGTGGGTCCGGTGCGCCATTAGTGTCTACCACACTAATGGCGCACCAACTCATGGTGCGCCATTACTATATAGTAGTGGCGCACCAAGTGTCTGGTGCGCCATTAGTGGCCATATCATCTATAGCCCTTTTCCTAGTAGTGTAGGGTTCAATCTAGTTGTTTAATTTCTCGAGCTTTATATAATAAAATGAATAATGACTCTTGGAAAAATGGCCTATGTTTTTCCTGGCTGTCATTTCATTCCCGTCCCGGCAAATCTCGGGCACTCGATATGTCTAGTTTGAAGCACACGTAATATCGAAATTCACGATAAATTTCGGCATGACCTATGCTAAAAATGGCACATATCGAGCGCCTGAAATTTGCCGGAACGGAAATGAATCACCATTCCGGCAAAACACAGGCCACTCAGAAGAAGTTTCCCTGCAAACAAGAACGGCCTCAGGCCCACAACACATTGTATCTGGTCCAATTTGGACAACAACTTCAAATGGACAACAAGGATTCCATTTTCAGAAACATATATAAAATATTTTCTACCCTACAAGAACCCTAATTTTTTGTTTTACAATCTAATTAGCTGAATTTTTTCTTAACCCTAACTTTTTCTATTTTACTATCTAATCAGCCCTACCAAATAATTAGGCCTACCAAATAATCAGCCCTACAAGAACCCATATCAACCCTAATTTTTATTTGTTTTACAAGAACCCTAATCAGCCCTACCAAATAATTTCAACCCTACCAAATAAGCAAGCCAGGGAAGGGATCGAGAGCGTGCTCACCTGAGACGGGGACAGGCGGAGCAGGCGTAGGGATGCGAGCACGGCGGCCGGAGGAGAAGGAGAGGTGTAGCGAGGTCGGAGGTCGCCGCGCGCGGGGCAGCAGTGGCGCAGCGAGGTCGAGGTCGCAGCGAGGGCGGAGGAGGCGTCGGGGTCGAGGTCGCCGCGCGCGGGGCAACAGAGGTCGCACGGGGTCGCCGGCTGGGCAGCAGAGTGAGAGGGAGAGATCGAGTGGGGGTGGGGATGAGATAGGGTTTGAACGGCCAAGCTATAGTTGACTTAGCTATAGCGCGTTTCTTAGAAACACGCTATTGCTAACTATTTTGTTTATTTTGTAAATTATGTAGATATGTTACTGTTTTCCCTTGTTCTTTTTCTTTTTTGCTTTTTCTCTTTATTTTTCCAAATTGCTAATAATAATTTGACCGATATAATTAGTGCATAATATATATTACATCATTTGACCGATAACAATGTTAAGTACTCATACAAAATAGGTACACAAAAATTATGGTCGTTTCTTAATTAGCGTGTTGGCGACGACGGTTGAGACTGATCTGCTTCTTTCCTCCTTTGTTCGTTGTTGAATAATTGATCCCCTCATTGTGACTTTTCCTTTTCCAGGGAGTACGATCTTTCTTAGGTAATGTTGTCATGCTTCTTCTTTTGATGTATGGTTCATCGTCATCATCATCTTCCCTCATCGGGTCACCGTACTGGTCGTAGTCTTCCTCGTTGGTGACTCCATCCATTCCGACGATGCTCCTTTGGCCTCTCCTCAAGACAACACTGTTGGAATTGAGAGGGTCTTCTATGAATAAGCATTGTGTCACGTGCTTAGCTTGTACCCATGGCTCATTTTTGGCGGTGGCGGTCACGGTATTGGCATCGGGTATACACATGGTAGTGAAATGTCGGCTTTCTCTTTGTACGTTTTTAGCCCATCTGACACGGAACATCGTTGCGCTATGCAATCCAGAGTATTCAAACTCCCAGATCTCTTCAACCCTTCCGTAGAATCTTTCAGTTACATCGCCGGTCATGCCTTCCATCGTCACCCCTGAGTTCTGGTATTCACTGTTCATATCTTTGGCCTCCGTGTCGAATGTGTATCCGTTGATATCGTATGCCTGATAGGTTGCGAGGTTGACCGTTGTGCCATGTGCTAAGGCGTATATCAACTTTCTGTCTGGACAGCGCTCTTCCGGGGGATAAGCCACAACTCGCTCTTTGAACCAATGCAAGAAAGTGGAGTTGTGCTCTCTAATAACTTCAGCGTCCGTCCTGTGTAGTCCACAGTCACGGTACTTCTTTGCGATGGCCTCGTTGTGCAGTGCCACGAAAGGATCTACCATGTTTAGGTGTTGTAGCACTACTAAGTTAGCTATGTTAAAGTCGTCCTGTCGGCCCGAGTGGTACACATTCAATTCCCTCCGGCCGTTGATGTGACCTTCTCCTTTCAGCCATCCACAGTGCTTGTTTACGGGCAAACCAACAATAGGTTCTCCGACGCCTAGATAATTCTCGCAGAAGGAGATGCACTCTTGGGTCAGATAGCCTTGAGTGATGCTTCCATCCGGACGGGACATGTTATGAATGAATCCTTTGATGACCCCATTCATCCTCTCGAATGGCATCATGCTGTGTAGGAATGTCGGCCCTAGGTGTATGGTGTCATCCACGATGTGGACACATAGATGCACCATGACGTCAAAGAACGCGGGCGGAAAGTACATCTCTAGCTCATTTAGTATGACAACGATCCCTTCGTGTAGCCTTTTCAGTTGCTTCACACTGGTCGACTTTTGAGAGATAGTGTCGAAAAAGTGGCATAGATCAATAAGTGTATCATGGACGTGTGTGTCCAAAATCCCTCTAAGTGCAACCGGGAGTAACTGTGTCATCATCACGTGACAGTCGTGAGACTTCATCCCGCTGAACCTTTTTTTCTTGGTGTCCAGATATCTGCTTATGTTCCCACAGTATCCGGAACTAACTTTGATTCTAGCAAGGCACTTGAAGAATTGATCGACCTCCTTCGGATCTAAGGTGAAGCAAGAGGAGGGGCAATATTCTTCTCCCTTCTTTTTTGATTTTTTGCCCCTATCTTCCGTCTCCATCTCTTCTAATGACTTTTTACCGGGCATGTGGAGATCTTTCCTGATATCCAAAACTTCCAAGTCTTTTCTTGCCTTCGGCCCATCTTTGGTCTTCTCCGGCATGTTCATCAATGTTCCAAGCAAACTCTCGAGGATATTCTTCGTGATATGCATTTGATCAAGGCTATGAGGCGTGTCTAGTTTGGGCTAGTACTCCATGTCCCAAAAAACAGACCTCGTTTTCCATACCTTCAGCAGCGGCTCCGCGGCCTTCTTATTCGCCTTTCCCGGCGAGGGGCACTGTTCCCAGTTCTTCAACAACTCATCAATTTCGATGCCGCTCCGCTTACGTGGAGGTCCTCGATGCTCGACCTTACAATTGAATAGATCTCCACGCTTTCTCCACGGGTCATCCTTCTCGAGCCATCTTCGATGCCCCATGTACACGATTTTTGAAAAACCGCCATCTTTCGATAGCTGATGAGACGTTGTATCATCAATGCACCTAGTGCATCCGCAATATCCATGGCAGACCTGTCCTGCGAGATATCCGTAACCGAGATAGTCGTGCACCGTCGTTATCAACGCGGCTCTCATGTCGAAATACTCTCCTGTGTTGGCGTCCCATGTCTTGGCCAGCGTTTTCCATAACGTGTCTAGCTCCTCTTTTAGTAACCTGAGATACAGATTAATATCATTTCCCGGTTGTCTTGGCCCTTGAATAAGCAAAGTCATGTGTATGTATTTTGCCTTGATGCACTTCCAAGGGGGGAGGTTGTACATCCATACAAACACGGGCCATGTGCTATGGTTGGTGTTCTGCTTGCCAAACGGATTCATCCCATCAGTACTAGCACCAAGCATGATGTTCCTTGGATCTTCTGCGAAATATTTATATTCAGCGTTTAATGCTCTCCACTGACTAGCATCTGCGATGTGTCTCAACTTTGGATTATCTCCATCGTCTGGCCTCACCCTATCCGCGTGCCATCTCATGAGCTTTGGTTCCTTAGGATCTATGAAATACCGCTGCAGACAGGGAGTGATGGGAAAGTACCACACGACTTTCTATGGATTTTTCTTTCCAGCCTTCTTATATCGTGAAGCATTGCACTTTGGGCAGATGGTTTTTTCTGTGTGCTCGTTCTGATATATGATGCAATCGTTGGTGCATGCGTGGTATCTAATGTGCGGCAGATCAAGAGGCCACACGATTTTTTTGGCCTCCTCGATACTAGTGGGACACACAGGCTTCCCTCGGGAAGAACTTTCTTTAGATACTTCAAAAGGTCATCCAGGCTTACGTCTGTCCATTTGTTTTTTGCCTTCGTCTTGAGAAGTTCCAGTGTGAAACTCAAGCGGGTCACCTCGGGATCGCAACCATCATACAATGGAGTCTTCGAGTCTAGCTCCAGTTGCGCCAACTTGGCCTCCTCTCTAGAAGCAGCTTTGTCGCTAGTCGTCCTCTTGTGAAGCAGTTCTCGAACATGTGGGTCCCCCATGGCTGAAGTTAGTAGGGACGAAGACTCCGGTGTGTGCGCGTCTTCTCCGCCAGGTCCGACCTCTTCTGCGCCATGTACGTTGCCATTTCCGATGCCCTCTTCTTCGGGCCCATTTTCGATCATCTCTTCGTCTCGGCCCATGTCGTTATTGCTTGCCCCGTCGACGTCCTCATCATCATCGTCTTCACTTATCCATCGACTATGGCCATCCATGAAACCATGCATGAGAAGGTGCGCCTTGAATTTGCCAGCATTGAAGGGGTCAAGCCATACTCTTCCTTTGCATTTACGACATGGACATAAAACCTCCTTCCGTTTTTTTTCATACATGTCGTCCACCGCGGATTGCTAGTATATTTCCACCATCCTTCCATGGACCTTCATGATTGCATGCGCGATGCCAAATAATTATAACCACTTACATGCATGCAACAAATTCTGAAATTTTTTGACATGACCTTCCCTAAACATAGGACATGTCGAGTTTGCTCAAAATTCGCCGAAACAGAAATGAATGGACATTTCGGCAAAACTTAGGCAACTCATGTCACGCACATTTCAACAAATACATAATATAGGCAACTCACACATGCCACACACACAACCACATAGCTCGGTTCTATCGCGCGCGCGCACAAACACATACACATATTTCCATTATTGCATGTTATCTCTTCTTTTTCCTCACCTATGTCGATAGAGATCAAGCCCACCGGTACGAAGATATATATTCAAGTCTCTTTCTTAATTAGCTAGTGGATCTAGATAGTGAGGTAACTAGGAAGAGAGAGAACAAGCTAGCTAGTGGAGGGATAAAATATTAAAGAGAGTGGTTAGGTAATTAATTAATGGAGGTGATGGTGGAGGGCAAAGAAAGAGAGAGGGGGTGGAGGGCATTAATGAAGGTGGTGGTGGAGGGCAAAGAATGAGAGAGGGGGAGGGAGGGCATTAATGGAGGTGATGGAGGGGCAAATAAGAGAGGGGGGAGGAGGGGGAAGAAGAGGGGAGAAGAAGAGGAGGTGGGGTAAAGGTGGCAGATATTTAGTGGCTAGCGACCATAGCAGTAGCGCTGGTTGGAGAAGCGCGCTACTAGTAGCTGAACTAGCAGTAGCGCCTTTTCTTCTAGCAAGCTGCTGTTAAGTGGGGCCCACCAGCATAACCATTGGAAATTAGCAGTAGCGCCCTTTTGACGAAGGGCGCTACTGCTATCTCAACTAGCAGTAGCGCTTTTGGCACACACGCGCTGCTGATATAAGGGTCCCACAGGCTTACCCGTAGAAACTTAACTGTAGCGCTCCCTGGGGTAAACGCGCTACAGATATTGTCTTAGCTGTAGCGCATCTTTTCGGGCCATCGCTACTAATTTATGGTGACCCTGGGGCACCCTTTGGCCCACTTAGCAGTAGCGTTTGTTAACAAACACGACGCTACTGCTAATTTCTACCAGTAGCGCCCTATTTTGTGCGCGCTACTAGAAATTAATAGGAGCACATGGTCCATAACCGGCCCTATTAGTAACATTCTACCTAGAAGCTTTTCCCTGGTAGTGTATGTATGGATGTAAGACTCTTGTTATTCAGCTTCTGTGTGTTCAGTAAGCATTGATCTCTGGGATCATTGTACATGTGCAATCGGTGATCACGACTTATGAGTCGGGGTCCCTAGGAAGCCTTAGTTAGCATGGACGTTAGTTAGGACAAAAACATTTTCAAAAATTATACCTAGTTGCTAAGTGCAACAGTTTCTATAGTTCTCTCCTCTTCTAGTCTATTTCAAAACCTTACTGACTATCCTCCCTTCAAACCTTGTAGATGGCCGTCGTACCCGAAGCCCACCTAGCATGGGCTTTCCCCTACTCCTTGAGGATAGCCTGGAGAAGTGACAGTTTCGCCGACCACCCCTTTTCCTCTACCACTAGCACTTGGTCGATGCCGGCATGAAGGAGTACCACGTTGATGTGGTCATGAAGGCAAACGACTCCCTGACTAGTTGGTTCTTTGAAGGACCATAGATGGAGACCTTGGCGTTAGCAGTAGAGACAGCTGCATGGAAGGCACTTTTTCACCTTCGAGGCATCATCCCAGAGATGGCTGAAGAGCCAGCTACTCGCTATCTACCCTTCAGGAGGGATGATGTTGGCGAGAGTTGGATGTTGGTTCCATCTAAGGAGGATAGGACACCACTCAGATTTTAGACCTACTTCAGCCTCTCCGCCAATAGTCTAGCTCACAACTTGATTAAGGAGTCTGTGAAGCTTCGCAAGAAACTTCACCACACCCGAGAGCTACTTCGTCAAGCCAAGACCAAGCCAGACAAGATCAAGAAGGATGGAGCCCCCGAGGGACGACCAGCTATCGCTTACAGAGGAGGAGTACCCCCGGCTAGAGATGCACCCACACAACGTCGTCGCATGAGAGCAAAGGAGTACCGTGCGCTCTTCACCGACCCACCGACAAAGCATCGTCGCGATGGACCTCCTCGTTCTCCGACCCCCTTGACCGGAGACGATGCCCGTACGGATGACGATAAGGAGGAAGACCCAGAGGAGCGCGACTATGATACCGAGCACTCCACCACTTGAGTCCGAGAACCCCTAGGGTAGGATCAGTCATGTACCCCTCATGCGAAGTCGAGTCCGTGTAATGGTTCATATGAAACCATGTGTGCTTGTTGTTTTCTTTTGTTGTTTGTGTTTTGACGTGGCTTGAGACTGCGTCGGTATTTCCCCAAAGAGGAAGGGATGATGCAGCACAGCGACGGTAACTATTTCCCTCAGTTATGAAACCAAGGTTATCGAACCAGTAGGAGGATCACCATCACCCAATAAGCAGCACCTGAACAAAAACAACAAATACTTGCAACCCGACGCGAAGAGAGGTTGTCAATCT
The DNA here is from genome assembly GCA_039707655.1 of Elymus sibiricus. Taxonomy (NCBI): domain Eukaryota; kingdom Viridiplantae; phylum Streptophyta; class Magnoliopsida; order Poales; family Poaceae; genus Elymus; species Elymus sibiricus. The sequence continues at coordinate 215,035,995 of CM077667.1, forward strand.
CTCTACGGTAATAAGATAGATTAGGTAGTGATAGATAGGAGAGATAGATCTCTCAAGAACACAAATAAAAAGAGTAAATATGCAGCAATATATTTTTGGGTTTTTGGTTTTGTAGATCTGAAAACAAAAAGTGCAAAAACGTAAATCGGAAAGCAATATGATGGAAAAGTAGACCCGGGGGCCATAGGGTTCAGTAGTGGCTTCTCTCATGAGTATAGCTCACGGTGGGTGAACAAATTACTGTTGGGCAATTGATAGAAAATCGAATAGTCATGATGATATCCAAGGCGATAATCATTATATAGGCATCACGTCCAAGATAGATAGACTGACTCCACAGCCCACCTCTCCGGCAGTTGTTTGGCCGACTGGGTGTCTTCTGGTCCAGAAAAAAATCTCCAAAAAGTTTCGTCGCGATTGGACTCCGTTTGGTATTGATTTTCTACGAAGTAAAAAACAAGCAAAACAGTAACTGGCACTTTGGCACTATGTCAATATGTTAGTCCCAAAAAATGATATGAAGTTTTTATAAAATTATTGTAAAACATCCAAGAATGATAATATAACAGCATGGAACAAGCAAAAATTATAGATACGTTGGAGACGTATCATGTTTTCATGCAAGTCGCGCTTTTGCCTTAGGCAACATGTAAGCGACTCCGTCATCTATCTTATCTTAATATATGTGTTTGGTCTTTCGACCTCTGTTTGACCACACCTGCACTATACCAACCCCATTAGGCGCGCTTTTCTCTATTGCTGCATTTCCCTCCCTTTTGTCCAAGTTGTTTGACTTGGCTGCTCCAAACAGGATGGTCACTGCAACCCGCAACAGCTCCTTCACCAACCCTGAAGCTGGCAACACCAGCCAGCAACAGGGAGATGGTGGGGCTGCTCACGCTGGAGATCACCCGGAGCAGCCACATGGCGACATTCCCCCACCACCACCTCCACCGGAAAGCATGACCATAGCTCAGTTTCTCCAAGTTCTCTGGGAGGAACGCCAAGCCAACCCTACCGCTATCTAGCACATGGCTCAAGTCCTTGTGAACAACCTGCAGCAAGGCAGGAACAGCAAAGGCCGCACCACTCTGTCTGAGTTCATGAGGAATTCGCTCCCAACCTTCACCGAGACTGCCGAACCTCTGGATGCCGATGACTGGATCCGCACCATCAAGGACCTCCTTGCACTGGTCAACTGCAACGAGGATCGTGATAAGGTGCTTTATTCCTCTCACTACCTTGGAGGTACCGCCGGAGCTTGGTGGGATGGATTGAAGGTCATGCAAGGCGACCGTGTGATCACCTGGGCGGACTTCAAGGAAGGATTCCACACCGCTCACATTCCTTCTGGGATCATGGCTATCAAGAAGAGAGAATTCCGAGCTCTGAAGCAAGGAAGTGGCTCTGTCAAGGAGTATATGAAGAAGTTCAACCTCCTATCGAGGTATGCCCTCGAAGATGTCAGCACTGAGGCCGCTAAGATGGAACGCTTCATGGAAGGACTCCAGCAAGACCTGCAGTATGAACTCATTGTCTGCGACTTCCGGACCTTCTTTGACCTGGTGAACAAGGCCCTCATGCTCAAAGTCAAGCGTCGTGCCATGGAAGACACCCGCAAGCGCAATATGACCAGCAAGGGTAGTTCCGGCAACCAGAAGCCTCGATCATGGCAGCCAACCCCAGCCAAGCCAACCTATCAGCCTCAACAGGCTAGGCCTCCTGCACGTCGTCCGAGCTACCAGCCTCAGCAGTATGCCAATCCCAGGCCAGCTTACAACAACCACAATAACAATCCCCCCGCCACTCTTCCCACTTCTTATGCAAAAGGCCAGGGGGATACACTTCCTTGTGGGAGACGCGAGGAATCCACGCAATGCTGCCAGAGATGACATCCTCACCCTCTATGCGGGGGAAGAAGAAGTGGCGGAGGAGGGAGACGCTGGGGGCTACACCTATGAAGTTCTCGGACAAATGTGCGCAGACAGACATGGTGGTCACCAGGTTCTGTGTGAAATCGAGCAGGCGGAGGCCGTAGGTCAATATTAGATCTACGAAGAAAGCAGAGAAAGGGGGAACCAACCCATAGTAGAAGTACGCCATGAAGAACGGGTACTTCTCAGGAACGGGATGGGCATCTCCTGGTCGCACAACCAGAGCAGGGTGCACCTTCGTCTCCCTCCCCCACATCAGGGCGTACCTCGCGACAAGCTCATGCGCCGGCAGAGAATAGGGGAGAAAATAGCGGATTTCCTCCTCATCGCCGGCAAGGCATCCTTCGCCTCCGTGTCGCCAACTCTCTTGGTCTTCTTCGTCGCGCCGGCTGCGGCGGAGGTGGCTGTGCGCTTAGGTGCCATGGCGGGCCCGAGGCGTGCGGAAACGAGGGGGGAAGGACGCGGAGCTCTACTCCATGAGGGCTTGGAGAAAAAGGGGGAGAAGCAGTGTAGGGGAAGCGCGACGGTGGGAGCGACGCCCTCGCGGGAACCGCTGTTTATACACAGGGAAAAAACGCAAGGGTCGCCTCCCCCGGCCTCACGCGGCGTGGCTTCTAAAACACGACCCCTCGAAGCAACCGCCACGCTCCGCCACTCCCACGACCCACGGTAAATGCGCATCATGGGAAAGGTCAGTAAAAAGTCATCATAACTGCAGGGACGCGCGACTGCGCATGCCCGTGCACTGTTTTGGGCCTAGCCCAACAACGGTGCAATCATGTATGGCCCAGGCCCTAGGGCTAATGTCGGTGTACTAAGAACCGGGGGTCCCTAGTCCCCGGACTTGTGCACAGCAGTCCCCCCAGACCGGCAACTTTTTGTCGGGCCTGCACTAGCGTCCGAGGTGAACCAAGAGCCAAGACCAGAGGAAGGAATTCAGGCCCTTCGTAGAGTGAATAGCCCGTCCGTGAGCGCCCCCGGCAAGGATTCCAACCAGCCAGGCCGCCGCTCCACCTCACCAGGGACGTTAGTCCACATTGCCTAAGGTGTCGAGCGGGCAGGCGGAGCTGGCCGGGGCACGTGCCTACAGCAGCAGGCCTGGGGCAGCTTTAACGCCACCCGTCCCATGGCGTGGCAGAAGAATAAGAGGTAGCTGAGCGAATGGCACAGAAGGAGAGGCGATCCTTGCTGGGAACCGTTGCCAGCGCGCCACCTCACGGCGCATTTAATGCGCATGTCCTAGTCTGTCAGAGTTAGGTGTCTTCTACTACCGCTCTGACGACAGCCCCTGTAGCTATAAGAGCACACTGTAAACCCAGCAAAAGACCATTGTAGCCCTTGTGGTAACCCCTTGAACCATAAAAGGAGGCCCATGGCTACCTTGAGAAAGGTCGACAATCCATCCATTTGCACGCGTAGAAGAGACTCTCGAGCATCCTTGTCGGGTAGCTGCTCCCTTGTATTAGGACCCAGATATACAACACACAGACAGGACGTAGGGTTTTATGCTCTCGAGTGGCCCAAACTTGTATAAACCCCACGCATAGTCAAGGCCGACTGATGCTCTTTGTGCACTCGACGCCCCTGTCGAACCAAAGAGGGGCCTTGCTGATCCCATAGATCATCGAGAATCACACCCCCGACAAAGAGATTTCTTGTATTTAATTTTTTGAGAGAGACCATCTTCATTCTACACATCCCATGGATTGATAAACCTTAGGTCATCTACTTGAGGGAAAATTGCTACTGCCTACAAAACTCTACGCTTGGAGTCCCAACACGAGTCTAAAAGAATAAAGTTGTATAGTAGACATCAGGGACTAATCCAACTCAAAGTCGCCGGCGCGAGGGAGGTTGATGTCACCGACTCACCCATGTTTGTTACCTTCCTCGCCACGGGTTTGGTGCTGCCACTTTTTGCTTTCTTCCGCGCTATTCTGGAACACTACCGAATTCACCTCCTTCATCTCCACCCGATTGCGGTCTTGATTTTGGCGTTTTTTGCTCATTTATGAGAGGCATTCATTGGAGTGATGCCGTCGTTGTCACTCTTTCGGCATTTCTTCTTGGTGCCCCTACTCCCCGAAGATCAAATTTCTTGATGCGTACATTCACCATCGTCAGGCCCCCCTGTAGGCTATTAGATAGTCGGCGTGGCCATACATTGCTACTTCGGATCCGCGATGTCTTCACCACTCCAGGCTGGCTCGCGAAGTGATAGAGATAATCCTCCAGGAGATCTATGATCATGAGGGCACGATTGCCCTTCCAGAGTCCGTTTGCTCCCTTTATGATGACGAAAGGCACGAGTCAATTTTGGCTATCCTAGTGGTCTGCCATCATCACACAAGACTCTCTTGACCCAGGGCGCATGCGTTCCCAAGGCCGGGGGAAACCTCTGGTATGGCTAAAGGTAGCATGGACACAGTGTCACCTCTAGAGCCTCTTGGGACAGGCGGAAGTTCGTTCGAGACATGACCCACTATGGGAGGTTCCTCCCTCACGTGCTCTCCGGGCACGGGAACATGGGGCCAGACCATCAGTTCCCTAACCATACCCTTCACCGGAGGGAGGCTGAAGAGGGTGTGGCATTCTTATGATGAGTAATTGCTTGTGTCTCCTTAGTATACATCTTGCCAGATAGGCAAGAGTTTCTTGTGATTTCTAGAACTTGTGGCTTCTTTATTCTAGTCACCTGCCGCGAGGCCGAGCTTGGCGAAGCGACCCACCCGACAGGCTGAGCCGCTAGCTATGGAGAATGCGTTGCCCCGTTACGCCACTAGGGAAGACCATCCGCCCGCCAACGTCCCCTCGGGAACATCACCGTCGGGGAAGCAAGTTCCAGTGATGGCCCTGAGGTCCTATCGGATGACGTCTTGACACCCCCGGGCACTATGGATGCTTTGAACGCGGTGGACGACCCCATTGGGAGTCAGCCCCCGGATCACAACCCTTCACAGGGGTCGCTTGACCTGGTGTTCTCCGGGTAGGTTATTCGTGACGAAGGAGAAGATATGGCTGCGGAGCGCTCTCCTTTTTGTTTCGAAAAGAGACTCTGCTTACCCAGGACAATACTCCCTGTTGGAAATACTGCGGGGACCATCCGGGCCTCGGGACTGAGGTTGGCCCGGGAGATGCCGGTAGTGGCCCCATGCTGTTGACCAGTGAAGACTTTGTCCAAGGAGCTCACCAGACTCTTAACCGGCTAGAGGCAACGCTTATGGGCCGCGAACGAGCCCTGAAGGAATGTGAAGAGGTCGTCACTGACCGGGAGCTTGACGTCAGGATCGGTGAGGAGGAAGCGGACAAAACTCTGGAGGATCTTCGCGATGAAACCTCGAGGCTTGAGCTTTTGTGAGAAATGTTGGATGCCCGGGGACCGTCAAACAAAGTTATAGAAACTCTGCAAGTAGCGGGTGGATGACTTCCTCCATTTTGGGGAACAACGCATGATGCAAAGCACCATGTGATACGTCTCCAACGTATTAATAATTTATGAGGTATTCATGACATATTTACCCAAGTTCTACATGGTTTTGATGCACTTTTATGTGATTTGAATGAAACTAGAGTGGACTGATGTTGTTTTCGGCAGAACTACCATGGTGTTATTTTTGTGCAGAAATAAAAGTTCTCGGAATTAGCTAAAAATTTACGGTGATTTTTGATGGACCAAAAGAGACCCACGGAGCACCAGATATGGACCAGGAAGTGGCCGAGGTATCCACAAGCCTGGGAAGCTCCTCTCGAGCTCGTGGGCCCCTCGGCAACCCCTGGCATGAAACCGACGCCAAAACTTCCTACTAATACTAAAAACTCTATTCCGCCACAGCACGCCTCTGTTCCAAAGAAATCTCATCCGGAGCCCTTATCTGGTGCCCTCCTGCCGAGGTACGACAATATGTGGGACCAGCAAGGCCCCTTTTGCGGTTCGATTGTGGTCATCTACACACACAAAGAGCAGCACTAGCCAAAGCACACCGAGGTTTTATCCAGGTTCGGACCACCCGGAGGCGTAAAATCCTATGTGTTGTGTTCTATGGATTATACGTGTGCTCAAGTTACAGGGAGCACAAGTGCCCGGCAAGACGCTCGAGAGTGCTGCTACACGTGCAATTGAGCAGGGTTTTGACCCTTGTAAAGCTATCCATGGACCTCCTTTTATAGGGGAAGGGGTTACCACAGTGGCTAAAATGGTCATTACACAGGGTAAAAAGTAGATACAATAGTTGCCAAAACTACTAACATAAGCTATAGTAGGAAATAACTAACCATGATGGATTAGGACAGGCACATTAAATGCGCGGTGAGGTGTTGTGTTGTCACCGTTTCTCGGCAAGGATGCCCTCTCCTTCTAGGACGTCAGCCCAGCTACCTCTTATTATTCCGCCACGCCATTAGAACGGGTGTCATTAAGTAGCTGTAATATCCTGGAGCTGCCACGTGCCCCGACAAGCCCCACTTAACCGCCTGCCCGCTCGACACTGCATTGATGGCGACAATCAGCCTCACGAGGTGGAGCGGTGGCTAGGTAGTGGGGTCTTGTTTGGCATGGAGCTGTCGGGTCTTGACCCTGCCGACAAGGAGGCTTACCGGTGCTTCGAGTATTCTCCACGGGTTGTCCTGGTCGCAGTTTCTTTCCAGCAATGCTTGCCGGGCCAAAGGATGATGTCGTCTGTGCACAAGTCAGGGTGCTAAAGGACCCGTTCTTTAGTGCACTGACAAGAGCCCCAAGGTCTGGGCCACACTTGACTCCATGAAGCTGTTGTGCTAGGCCCAAAACAATGCACAGACACACGTGGCCGCCATTTATTGCGGTTATAATGATTATTTTACTGCCCTCCACAACGACGTGCATTAAATGCGGGACTTGGGAGAGGTGGAGTGAAATGGTGCCTAGGGGAGGCACAGCCACGTCAGACAAGGAGAGGCGTCCTCTGCCCATTCCACCGTATAAGAACAGGATTCGCAGAGGCGTTGCACATCCCATCCAGTCTTTCCCCATTTTTCGCCTCCGCTATCTTTTTCCTTGCGCAGCGTAGAACTCCTCCGACGCTCCGCCGCCTCCGCGCATCCCCTTCTTGGTCTTCCTCCAAGCTCGTCATGGTGCCCAAGAGAGAACTGCCTTCTCCTGCTCAGGCCGCGGCGAAGAGGGCCAAGAAGGCGGCCGACCCCGAGGCGGAGAAGAGGAAGGAAGCGCTCGCCAAGGCGCACAGGGACAACGTCCTCTTCTACCCATCGACGCTGAAGCCGAATGACCTCATCGCCAAGTATTCTTGTTGTAACAGCCTCGAACCGGCGTTCCAGAAGATTCCCATTTTATTCAGTTGTCACCGTGTGTTTTATTTGGTTGTCGCATTCATCATCGCATCATGCGCATCATTCGCATTGCATCGGCACTCCATTGCAATCATATTTTCAAAACTTGCATTCGTTCATAGTTGCCGGTTCTCACTGTTCTCGTCATTGTCCGTTTCGTGACCAAACACACACGCACGCGCCCGCGGCATCGTTAAATATTGTTTTTTTAAGTGCGTGTAAAACATTCTTGGAATGGGACGAAACTTGGCGAGCGCTTGTAATTTATTGTAGGAAGACTGCCTGCCAAATTTCATCGCATTCGTAGGTTGTTTGATACCCCAGCCATTAAACCTATAGAGGCACTATAGCCGGTTAAATCGTCGGACGTTTCGGTTTATAAAATCTTGTCATGGGCCGCAACTTCTCTCTCATCTCAGTCTCTAGCCCACCTACACAGCCCGCTAACCCACCTAGCCTACCCCTGTGTCTGTGGCCGTCGGATCACGACCGGGCAGACGAGAACCAACCCACCCTAGTCCATTCCCTATATGAAACCACCCTATGGCGAGAGCCCCCTCACTCTCTAGGGTTTCCCCTTGCCAAAATAGCAGCCATCATTTCAAAAGAATTCTCTCAGCTTTCAGCTTTCGTTATCAATTTTTTCTCAATTGATGTCTATTCGTTCGTTCTATATTTCCATCATTTGTATCTCAATTATTCCGATGTTTCGTTCAAGTTTGCAGCTAGACGGATCATGACCTCTTCATTCTCATGTATCCCCATTCATTCATAGTATCCCCATTCGTTTGCAAATTCTTACCGGTGTTTTGTTGAAAACTTCTTCAAGATTTTGCTCTTATCTCGCCTCAACCTTTACAAGAAGAATAAGTGGTGTGCTAAATCCGTTGCTTGACATCAATTAACCTTGATGAAGGATAAGCATAACATAATTCTTATTCTTGTTCGTCAAGGTGATTTCAATCCTTCTTCCGGAGTTGTTCAAGATATGAAATTCTCGACTCTAAGTTATTTATCTTTTCTTTACTAGAGTTCCACATTTTTCTCATGTATCTCGTCGGGTAGTTCCATCTAAATCATGGAAAGTCCTCAAATATTGTTCTTTTTGCAACCTTCAATTCTTTTCTATCATCCTTTAATTTCCGGAGTTCTTCCCGATGGTTCATCATGGTGGTTCTTCAAGGATTTCATTCATTCTCGAAGTGTTCTTCAAGATTCTTGTGGTAGTACCTCAAGTATTTTTTATCTTGCATTTCAAAGATCATTTTTCTCCATTATCTTTGAGATGGTGTTATAGCATTCTTGATTCATGAGGAGTCTCAAAAGGAATTTGTTTCAAGAATGAGATATTTAAACCCATCATTTCTTTCTTGGAGCTATCTTAGTATAGGTTTCACTTAAAGCCTTTCCTAAGGATTGTTGCTATTTACGATGCTTATTAATGATCCAAGTTCTCTTTGTATCCTTTTGGTGTAAGAAGTTTGCATATCTCGTTGCTCCCAAGCAATCTTTGTTTCAATTAGTGGCCGGTTGTCACCCCATAATTTTGAGATGGTTTCCATAAGCCCATAACAAGATTATTCTTTCGTTGTTGATTTTACAACAACTCAATTCAATCCTCCTTGTAAGGATTCTTTTCAAGTTCAATTGTGGTAGAACTTGTCTCTTCTTCTCCGTTTTATTCGTTCCAACTATATAACTTCTATTCTTTTGTTCAGGAGGCGTTGTGATGTTGCCCTCTTCGAATCATTATCTCGTTTTATCAAGATCATGTTCTTTCCTTGCTTATCCATTCAACCAGAGTGTGGTGACCTCTTTTCAAGTTCTTTCCATCTTATCAAGTTTTGCTTCTCTTTTCTACCAGAGTGCTTCCCAAATTCTTTCATTCTTATTCTTTGTCTATCTTGTTTCAACCGGAGTGGTTTTGAATTCTTGCTTGTTCCTCATGTCGTTCTTATCCCTGCAACCTCCAAGATTCTTTGTTTTCACTCGTTTGTTGAAAAAGCAACTAAGTTTTACCTCTCCCTTTCCCCTTCTTCTTCCTCTTCTCCTTCAAAGATCTTGGGTCGAGATCTCTTGTTAGTGGTGGAGAGTTGTAATAGCCCGAAACCGATGCTCCAGAAGATTCCCAATTTATTGCGTTGTCACCGTGTGTTTTATTTGGTTGTCGTATTCATCATCGAATCATGCGCATCATTCGCATTGGACCGCCACTCCGTTGCAATAATTTTTTCAAAACTTGCATCCGTTGATAGTTGCCGGTTCTCTCTGTTCTCTTCGTTGTACGTTTTGTGACCAAACACACACGCACGCGCCCGCGGCATCGTTAAATATTTTTTTCAAAGTGCGTATAAAACCTTCTTGGAATGGGACAAAACTTGGCGACCGGTCGTAATTTATTGTAGGTAGACCGCCTGCCAAATTTCATCGCATTCGGAGGTTGTTTGATACCCCAGCCGTTAAACCTATAGCGGCACTATAGCCGGTTAAATCGTCGGACGTTTTGGTTTATAAAATCATTTCATGGGCCGCAACTTCTCTCTCATCGCAGTCTCTAGCCCGCCTACACAGCCCACTAGCCCACCTAGCCTACCCCTGTGTGCATGGCCATCGGATCACGGTCGAGCGGACGAGAACCAACCCACCCTAGTCCATTCCCTATATAAAACCACCCCATGGAGAGAGCCCCCTCACTCTCTAGGGTTTCCCATCATTTCAGAAGATTTCTCAGCTTTCAGCTTTCATTCTCAAATTTTTCTCAATTGATGACTTTTCGTTCGTTCTATATTTTCTTCGTTCGTATCTCAATTATTCCGGTGCTTTGTTCAAGTTTGCAGCTAGACGAATCATGACCTCTTGTTTCTCATGTATCCCCATTCATTCATAGTATCCCCATTCGTTTGTAAATTCTTACCGGTGTTTCGTTGAAGACTTCTTCAAGTTTTTCCTCTTATCTCTCCTAAATCTTTGCAAGAAGAATAAGTGGTGTGCTAAATCCGTTGCTTGTCGTCAATTAAACTTGATGAAGGATAAGCATAACATAATTCTTATTCTTGTTCATCAAGGTGATTTCAATCCTTCTTCCGGAGTTGTTCATGATATCAAATTCTCGACTCTAAGTTGTCTATCTTTTCTTTTCTGGAGTTCCAAGTTTTTCTCAAGTATCTCGTCGGGAAGTTCCACCTAAATCAGGGCTAGGCCTCAAATCTTGTTTTTTTGCAACCTTCAATTCTTTTCTATCATCCTTTCATTTCCTAAGTTCTTCCCGATGGTTCCTCATGGTGGTTCTTTAAGGATTTAATTCATTCTTGAAGTGTTCTTCAAGATTCTTGTGGTAGTACATCAAGTATTCTTTATCTTGCATTTCAAAGAGCAATTCTTTCTCCATTATCTTTGAGATGGTGTTATAGCATTCTTGATTCATGAGGAGTCTCGAAAGGAATTTGTTTCAAGAATGAGATATTTAAACCCATCATTTCTTCCTCGGACCTATCTTGGTATAGATTTCACCTAAACCTTTCCTAAGGATTGTTGCTATTTACGCTGCTTATCAATTTTCCAAGTTCTCTATGTATCCCTTTGGTGTAAGAATTTTCCATATCTTGTTGCTCCCAAGCAATCTTTGTTTCCGTTAGTGGCCGGTTGTCACCTCATAATTTTGAGATGGTTTGCATAAGCCCAGAACAAGCTTATTCTTTCGTTGTTGATTTTACAACAACTCAACTCAATCCTCCTTGTAAGGATTCTTTTCAAGTTCAATTTTGGTAGAAGTTGTCTCTTCTTCTCCATTTTATTCATTCCAATTATATAACTTCTATTCATTTGTTCTGGAGGAACTGTGATGTTGCCCTCTTCGAATCATCATCTCGTTTTATCAAGATAATCTTCTTTCCTTGCTTATCCAATCAACCGGAGTGTGGTGACTTCTTTTCAAGTTCTTTCCATCTTATCAAGTTTTTCTTCTCTTTTCTACCCGAGTGCTTCCCAAATTCTGTCTTTCTCATTCCTTGTCTATCTTGTTTCAACCGTAGTGGTATCGAATTCTTGCTTGTTCTTCATGTCATTCTTATCCCTGCAACCTCCAATATTTTTGTTTTCACTTGTTTGTCAAATAAGCACCTAAGTTTTACCTCTTCCTTTCCTCTTTTTCTTCCTCTTCTCATTCTAAGATATCGGTTCAAGATCTCTTGTTAGTGGTGTAGAGTTGTAATAGCCCGGAACCGGCACTCCAGAAGATTCCCATTTTATTCCGTTGTCGCCGTGTGTTTTATTTGGTTGTCGCATTCATCATCGCATCATGCGCATCATTCGCATTGCATCGGCACTCCGTTGCAATAAATTTTTCAAAATTTGCATCCATTCATAGTTCCCGGTTCTCTCCGTTCTCGTCGTTGTCCATTTCGTGACCAAAGACACACGCACGCGCCCGCGGCATTGTTAAATATTGTTTTTTAAAGTGTGTATAAAACATTCTTGGAATGGGACGAAACTTGGCGAGCGGTCGTAATTTATTATAGGTAGACCACCTGCCAAATTTCATCGCATTCAGAGGTTGTTTGATACCCCAGCCGTTAAACCTATAGCGGCACTATAGCCGGTTAAATCGTCGGACGTTTCGGTTTATAAAATCATATCATGGGCTACAACTTCTCTCTCATCTAAGTGTCTAGCCCACCTACACAACCCACTAGCCCAACTAGCCTACCGTTGTGTCCGTGGCCGTCGGATCACGATCGAGCGGACGAGAACCAAACCACCCTAGTCAATTCCCTATATAAAACCACCCCATGGAGAGAGCCCCCTCACTCTATAGGGTTTCCACTTGCCAAAATAGCAGCCATCAATTCAGAAGATTTCATCATTCTCAGCTTTCATCTTTCGTTCTCAAATTTTTCTCAGTTGATGTCTTTTCGTTCGTTCTATATTTTCTTCGATCGTATCTCAATTATTTCGGTGCTTCATTCAAGTTTGCAACTAGACGGATCATGACCTCTTCGTTCTAATGTATCCCCATTCATTCATAGTATCACCATTCGTTTGCAAATTCTTACCGCTGTTTCGTTGAAGACTTCTTCAAGTATTTTGCTCTTATCTCTCCTCAATCTTTGCAAGAAGAATAAGTTGTGTGCTAAATCTGTTGCTTGTCGACAATTAAACTTGATGAAGGATAAGCATAACATAATACTTATTCTTGTTCATCAAGGTGAATTCAATCCTTCTTCCGGAGTTGTTCGTGATATGAAATTCTCGACTCTAAGTTGTTTATCTTTTCTTTTCTGGAGTTCCAAGTTTTTCTCAAGTATCTCGTCGGGAAGTTCCATCTAAATTATGGCAAGGCCTCAAATCTTGTTTTTTTGCAACCTTCAATTGTTTTCTATCATCCTTTCATTTCCGGAGTTCTTCCCGATGGTTCTTCATGGTGGTTCTTCAAGGATTTAATTCATTCTCGAAGTGTTCTTCAAGATTCTTGTGGTAGTACCTCAAGAATTCTTTATCTTGTATTTCAAAGAGCAATTCTTTCTCCATTATGTTTGAGATGGTGTTATAGCATTCTTGATTCGTGAGGAGTCTTGAAAGGAATTTGTTTCAAGAATGAGATATTTAAACCCATCATTTCTTTCTTGAGCTATCTTGGTATAGATTTCACCTAAAGCCTTTCCTAAGGATTGTTGCTATTTACGGTGCTTATCAATGATCCAAGTTCTCTATGTATCCTTTTGGTGTAAGAAGTTTACCTATCTTGTTGCTCCTAGGCAATCTTTGTTTTCGTTAGTGGCCGATTGTCACCTCATAATTTTGAGATGGTTTCCATAAGCCCACAACAAGCTTATTCTTTCGTTGTTGATTTTACAACAGCTCAATTCAATCCTCCTTGTAAGGATTATTTTCAAGTTCAATTATGATAGAAGTTGTCTATTCTTCTCCGTTTTATTCATTCCAACTATATAACTTATATTCTTTTGTTCCGGAGGCATTGTGATGTTGCCCTCTTCGAATCATCATCTCATTTTATCAAGATCATGTTCTTTCCTTGCTTATCCATTCAACCGGAGTGTGGTGACAACTTTTCAAGTTATTTCCATCTTATCAAGTTTTGCTTCTCTTTTCTACAGGAGTGCTTCCCAAATTCTTTCTTTCTCATTCCTTGCCTATCTTGTTTCAACCGGAGTGGCTTCGAATTCTTGCTTGTTCCTCATGTCATTCTTATCCCTGCAACCTCCAAAATTCTTTTTTTCACTCATTTGTTAAAGAAGCAACTAAGTTTTACCTCTCCCTTTCCTCTTCTTCTTCCTCTTCTCATTCTAAGATCTCAGGTCGAGATCTCTTTTTAGTGGTGGAGAGTTGTAAGAGCCCGGGACCGGTGCTCTAGAAGATTCTCGTTTTATTTCGTTGTCGTCGTGTGATTTATTTGGCTGTCGCATTCATCGTCGCATCATCCGCATCATTCGCATTGCATCGGCACTCCGTTGCAATAATTTTTTCAAAACTTGCATCTGTTCATAGTTGCCTGTTCTCTCTGTTCTCGTTGTTGTCCGTTTCGTGACCAAACACACACGCACGCGCCCGCGACATCATTAAATATTGTTTTTTAATGTGCTTATAAAACATTCTTGGAATGGGACAAAACTTGGTGAGCGGTAGTAATTTATTGTAGGTAGACCGCATGCCAAATTTCATCGCATTCGGAGGTTGTTTGATACCCCAGCCGTTAAACCTATAGCGGCACTATAGCCGGTTAAATCGTCAAACGTTTTGGTTGATAAAATCATGTCATGGGCCACAACTTCTCTCTCATCTCAATCTCCAGCCCACCTACACATCCCACTAGCCCACCTAGCCTACCCCCATGTCTGTCGCCGTCGGATCACGATTGGGCGGACAAGAGCCAACCCACCCTAGTCCATTCCCTATATAAAACCACACCATGGAGAGAGACCCTCACTCTCTAGGGTTTCCCCTTGCCAAAATTGCAGACACACCCCTCAAGAAACCCCACCTCCATCCACCACATCCCTCCAAATCCTGTAACCCTAGCTTCTCCTCCAATTTGTGCCCATGGATCTGACATTTAAAGTCCAGATTTCATCCCTGTGCCAATCGGTCAATGTCCGCCACCACCCCGGACAATGTCCGCGCCGCCAGAGGCCCAGATCCGCCCGCAGCCGCAGGGCAGCTCCCTCCCCACGTCGCCCATGCATCCTGCCCAAGCTTCTTCGCATGCCTCCCATGGTCACCGGCGCCCGACCCCACCGCAGCGCTCGCCCGAGCCCCGCCGGAGAAGCCCGATGCCCGGCCATGACGCTCGAAGCTCCAACCGCCGCCGCCCGTAGCACCCGTGGCGCTCAGCCACGCGCTGGGCGGTGACCCTGCCACCTCGCTAGTGCCCCGCTCCAGCGACCAGCGCCGCCCGTCCGCCGTCCGGGCCGGACCCCGCCATCCTTAGCCGTCCGCCATGGTTGGTCCGAGCCCGGAGCTCGCGCCTTCGACGCCGATCTTCCCCATCCGACCAGATCCGGTGAGAAGCTCCTAGATCCGCCGCCCCCACTTCCATTCCCAGTGGTGCCGGACCTCTCCCGCGCTGCCGCTGCCGTGCCCAACCGGCACCACTGCCAGCAACGTCCTACCTCACCTCAGTATCGAGCGTGAGGTGAAGGACGTCATCCACATCGCTGCATGGGCCTTGGCCTGCATCCTGCGCCCCGTGGGCCTCCCCAGCCGCCGTCAGCCCAGCTCGCCCGCGCCTCCAGCCTCGGCCTGCACAGTGCCTCGCCCCGAGCCGGCCCATGGGCCCAAGGTGAGCTCCAAACGTCCTATTATTCGCCCAGGTGACATCTTGTTATCGCGTGCTTAGTGGTTTTGACCCAGTCTTAGTAGCTCTATTATGTGACCGTGGGCGAGATTTACTATTTGACGCTTAGATCTGTTGGCCCAGTTGTAGCAGATTCGGCCCAGTTCTATTTTTTCGTTCTGAGAATTTATCAATTTTCCGGTAAAATACAGATTTGTAGAGAAAAAAACCTATAGATCATGCATATAATAACTCTCAAACCGTACATCGCATGTAAAAAATATATGAAAAATGTGTAGAATTTCGTGTAGATTCTCAATATCCCACTTTCACACATGTTAAAATTGTTTAAACTTGATGTTTGTATTGCTCAAATGCCATGCCAAAACGGTTTTTATCATAACTAAATGACCGTAGCTCTGATTAAAATGTTCGACATATGTAACTTGACTATAAAAATGTGTAGAATCACATGGTGCACTTTATTTTGCTGTTTAACAAATATAAATATGATTAGGACAGATCTGGACCATATTCATAATTTGCATATGAGGCCGTCTCGGAAATACTATATGTTGCTTCCGGCCTCATTTAAAGTGCCTAGATGATGTAGTTGTTTATGCTTCACCTCTTGCCATATTTAAGAGGATTTAAAAAGGTTGTTTAGTTAAAACAACGTTAACCGCATTTCTCGTAATATGGAGAGTTATTATTTTGTTATATGTATGTTCTCCTTCTCCATTTAAAATTGCTTTAATTCCATCTTCACCTTATGCCATGACCATCCATAATAAACAACATTTATTATTGATGAGTACCTAAACGAGAGTGAACTAAATAATTTGAACGTGGAGTTTCGTCAATATGCAACTCGTTGCATATTGAACTTCACTTAATTTGTAGTCTTTGATTGTTGCATCTTGCCATGCCATGCCTATCTAAACTTGACATGCATCATCCTTGTTTGTGCATCATGTCATGAATATGTTGTGGTGTTTACCGTGTCATTTGTTTGTTTCCGGATTGCTTCTTCTCGATAGAGTTCCGAAACCAATTCGGAGTGTGAGAATTCGTTCGACTACGTTGGTTCGTCTTCTTCATGGATTCGTTCTTCTTCCAAGCGGGATTTCAGGCAAGATGACCATTTCCCTGGATACCACTACTATTATTGCCATGTTAGTTGCCTCGTTTCTATCGTTATGTTTCGTTACCTACCACTTGTATGCCAAGCCTCCCAACATTGCCATGAAAAGCCTCTAACCCCCTCCACATCCCAGCAAACCATTTTTTGGCTATGTTACCGCTTGCTCAGCCTTTCTTATAGCATTGCTAGTTGCAGGTGCCGGTTGTTTCCATGTGACAACATGAATATCTTGAGATATCACAATATTATTGCCATTTAATTTAATGCACCTATATACTTGGTAAAAGGTGAAAGGCTTGGCCTTTTGCTCTATGTTTTGTTCCACCTTTGCCGCCCTAGTTACTTGTGTACCGGTGTTATGTTCCATATTGAGTGCTCCTAACATGCTTGGGGTTGTTATGAGGACCGCCTTGATTTTCGTTTTGGGATAAAACTCTTCTGGCAAGACCCAACATTGGTACTACATTTGCCTAATAACTAATAAAACTTGCATAGGGAGTTTCCGGACCCCGTGGATAATTAATCAACCCCCGGGCCAGTGCTCCTCATGAGTGTTGGTCCAAACCAGAGCAGTGTGCGGGGCCACCCCAGGGCATCTTGGGCGATTTCTACCAGGCCACCATACGCGTCGCTTATCCGTCGTGTCCTGAGAACGAGATACGCGGCTCCTATCGGGTTCGTCGACATGTCAGGTAGCCTTGCCGGATTTGTTTTACCTTTCTCGAATGTCTTGTGCACCGGGATTCTGAGGATACTTTGGGCTATCTCGAGGTTGAGGTTTTCCACCGGAATTCTGAGGATACTGCGGGCTAATCCGTGGTTGAGGTTTTCCACGCAGCTTGTGGCTAGTTTGTGATGGATGAGTTGGAGCACCCCTGCAGGGTTAAATCTTTCTGAAAGCCGTGCCCGTGGTTATGTGGCAACTTGGAAATTTGTTTAATATCCGGTCATAGAAAACTTAAAGTAAATTCAATTAAAACACACCAACTGTGTGTGTAACCGTGACTGTCTCTACTCGTGAGTTCTGAACCGAGAGAGAACACGGTGGGTTTATGATTGACTCATGAGTAGGTGTTCAGAATCACTTCTTGATCATTACTAGTTCACGTCTGATTATGCGTAGATCACCCTCCTTATTCTTGTACTCGTAAGTTAGCCACTCAAATAATTGCTTAGTGCTTGCTGGAGCCTCACCACTTAACGATGCCTCACCCATTAAGCTTTGCTAGTCTTGATACCATTGGAAATGAGATTGCTGAGTCCCTATGGCTCACAGATTACTACAACAACAGTTGTAGGTACGGTTAATGCAATGCGTTGACGTTAGAGCGATGCTTGTTTGATTTGGAGTTCTTCTTCTTCTTATTCGATCATAGGATGGGTTCCAGGCCGGCAGCCTAGGGTTAGCAAGGATGGATGTCGCTTTTATCGTTTGATTTCGTCCATAGTCAGACTCTGCTCTTCTATATGGTGATTGAATGTATTTTCGTATTTGAGATGATCATGATTTAGCATGTAGGGAGTGTAAGCCAATTCCATATACTCATCTCCTCTTTACATGTACTTGTAATGATATCCATTCTTGCGAAACGATGAGATGCGCTTCTATCCCTATCGAGGCCCTCGAGCCAAAAAGAAGGATAGGACTGCATCTTGGGCATTACACTTGTATGTGGGGGAAGGAGACCTCGGCACATCCTGCGCGAGTGGTGGTTCCCGGCAACACCGAAGCCACTATAGATAAATATCTGATCTTCATGGCATATATTTATTGCGGGCTAGCCCCCCATTTTCTTCCTTCTTCACAGATCTGATGCTGACTTATGGCTTCAGACTGTTAGATTTTACTCCCAATGCCATGACCACCTTGTCGGTCTTTGCACATTTGTGTGAGAACTTCATAGGAATAGTCCCCACTGCCTCTCTTTGTCGCCATTTTTATTATCCCCGCATAGAGGGTAATGCTCGCTCCGGCAATATCACTTGGATCCCGAGAGCTTCCCACAAACAATTGCACCCCACCGGTAATCATCACCAGAAGTGGAAGGAGTGGCGTGCCTGAAAGCACAACTTCTCCCTAGGTGGTTTTGGTATTTAATAGAAACATATATTTCATTGGACTAATGTTTCCACCAAGTGTATCTCAGGAAAAATTTCAATGATGGGTTGGGTAAACGATTGTGTGGAGAACCTCCCCAAGGAAAGGAAGGAATAGGATTGGCCATGCTTCAAGAAAAAGGACTCTATATTTTACATTTTGTGAGAAATCACTTTGAGTCCATAGGAAAGCCAATACTATTAAAAGGGGATGAGGTAAATATGATGATCTGGTTGCTCAAGTGCTTAGAGGTAGCCACCAAAAATACCCACCCACTTTCCCACACATATCCTCTGTCCAACGCCAAAAGTCTAAATTCGGTGACACCAATTTCCCATTCGGATCAACCGAGTCTATCCAAGACAGAAGCCAAACTAAACCCTAGCATCTTGGTACTACCAACATTCCTTTCGGTGCAACCGAAAACAATGACCAACTTTCTAGTTAGCCATTTTCTAGAATTGGTCCCACCGAGTTCTAACAATCGGTCTCACCAAGAAGTTGGACCGACTCTCTGTTAACCCATTTCTTGAAATTGGTCCCACCGAGTTTGAGGAATCGGTCTCACCGAGATTTGGTAACTGCCTAGGTCACCCATATCGGTACCACCGAGATTCATATATCGGTCTCACCGAAAACGCCAAAGTTTCCACATTTTGAACTAGTCGGTTTCACCGAGTTGGGCAATAATGCTATAACGGTTGGATTTTTGGAGATGCCTATATATACCCCTCCACCAGCAGTCACTCGCAAGAGAAGCACTCAGAACATACACCCACTTGCCGTATCCTGTTTTTTGAGAGAGAGCCACCTACCCTTTTGTTGAGGTCATGATCATCCACTCCAATAATGTGGCTCTTGATTTCTAGCCTCCCCAAGTTGCTTTCCATCCAATCAATCTCTTCTACCCATGCCAAATATGTGAGAGAGTGATTGAGTGTTGAGGAGACTATCTTTTGAATTATAAGATTAAGGAGTTCATCATACTACCACATCCATTACCTTTTGGAGGGTGGTGCCTCCTAGATTGGTTAGGTGTCGCTTGGGAGCCTCCTTCTTCGGGATTGTGGAGTTGAACCAATAATTTGTAAGGGCAATGAGATCGCCTACTTCGTGAAGATCTACCCCTAGTAAGGCTAGTCCTCCATGGACGTAGGCCATCATGGAATAGATGAGATTGCTACTTCGTGGACCCTTTGTGGGTGGAGCCCTCCGTGGACTCTCGTCACCGTTACCCTCCGTGGGTTGAAGTCTCCATAAACGTGGACATACGATAGCACCACCTATCAGGTCCAAGGAAAAATCTTCGTGTCTCCAAATTGCATTTGATCTTCCAATACCTACCCTCTTACATTTGCATGTCTTTACTTTCCGCTGCTATACTCTTAGACTTGCATGTGTAGGGTGAACTTGACTTGCTACAAATTGCTAAAATCTGCCAACAACTAAAATTGGGAAAAGGTTAGATTTTTATTTGGTCAAGTAGTCTAATCACCCCCCTATAGACCTACTTTCAATCCTACAAGTGGTATCAAAGCTTTGGTCTCCATTGCATTGGTCTCACAACCTAGAAGAATATGACGTCTTGTGAGGGAAATTATCACCGTAGAGGTCCATATTTTGATGGTACAAACTTTGCTAGTTGGAAGCATAAAATGAAAATGCATATTCTTGGTCATAACCCCACTTCATGGGCTATTGTTCGTGTTGGCTTGCAAGGTGAATTCTTTGGTGATGGAAAGGAACCGGATCATGAAGCGACCACTGAAGAATTGTAGATGTTGCAATACAACGCTCAAGCATGTGACATTGTAGTCAACTGCCTATGCCCCAAAGAATTCAACAAGATTAGCCGCCTTGAGAATGCAAAGGAAATTTGGGATACTTTGGTTGATATGCACAAAGGTACAGAATCCGTCAAGGAATCTACGTTGGATGTGCTACAAAGTCAACATGACAAGTTCAAGATGAAGGATGGTGAAGGAGTCGCCGAAATGTACTCTAGGCTTGGTCTCATCACCAATGAGATTGCCGGCTTAGGAAGCAAAGAAATGACCGACAAATTCATCATCAAGAAGATCCTTAGAGCCTTGGATAGAAAGTACGACACCGTGTGCACATTGATCCAAATGATCCCAAACTACGAAGATCTCAAGCCTACGGAGTCATCGGAAGGATAGTTGCTCATGAGATGTCACTCAAGGACAAAGAAGAACTTCACACCAAGTCAAGCGGTGCTTACAAAGCTACAAGTGACACTCCTGCTACATCAAGTGACAACCTTGTAAACAATGAAGAGATAAGCCTCATGGTCAAGAAATTCAACAAGTTCTACAAGAGTAGAGGCAAAGAAAGAATCTCCAATTCAAGATACGAAGAGAAGCGTTCATCTAGTCATGACCAGAATTGTTACAATTGTGGAAGGCCCGGACACTACTCCAATGAGTGCACGCCCCCCCCCCCACAAAAGAAGAGAAGAGTCACCTAGAAGAAAAAGCTCAAGAGATGAGTCACCTCGAAGAGAGAGAAGGAGTAGAATTGATCGTTATCAACGAAGACCCTCAAGGAGAAGTAGGGACTCGAAGAAGAAGGACAAGTACACCAAGAGCTACACAAGAAGAAGACATCAAGCTCATGTTGGTGAATGGGTTTCTGGCTCCGAATCTGACAATCACTCCGAGAGAAGCTATCACTCCGACTCCGACTATAGTCAAGATGAAGGTGTTGTCGGACTTGCACTCGTTTCCTCCAACTCCTATGACATATTTTATTCACCAAATGAAGGGAGTGGAAGTTGCTTCATGGCTAAAGGCCCCAAGGTTTCACACCCCGAATACATTGACTTCAGTAGTGATGAGGATGACTTACTTGGAGATGATGACTTGCTATTTGGCAAAACTAGTGATATTAGTCAAAATGAGCTAGATAATGATCATGCTAGTCAAGATAAGTCGTGTGATGATGATAAGAAGGAAATAGAGCGACTAACTAAATAATTAAACACTCTTAAGTTAGCCCATGAATCTACTCTAGAAGATCATAGAGATCTTGTAAGAACTCATGAGAAGCTACGCTTCGAGAAGCTCAATTTGGAGCAAGAACATGAGTTTCTTAAAGCTATCAATGACGATCTCTGAAATAAGAGTTTTTCTTATCTAGCCAAACGACTACACTTGTCTACATTTATTCCACAAGTTAAGACTAAGCAAACTAGTAACAAAGGCAAGAAAGGTTCTTCAACTAGTAGCAATAAAAATGATAAATCTAATGATATTGCTTCTAGTAGTTCTATTGATTCCACTAATAATTCTCTTATCCAAGTTACACTTGATCAAGAAAATGATCTATTGAAAGGGATTATAGAAAAGGGTATCTACAACAGTCTTGCTGGATGTAAGCAATGCGAGGAGATTGTACGCAAGCACAGAGGATATCGGAAGAACAAAGGCATTGGCTACTTCAATGCCAACGGAGTTGAATGGGAAGAAGGTCAATACCCCAAGCTGAAGTTTGTTCCTCGAAGGGAGAAGTATGAACATACTCTTCCCAAGGGAAAAAAAGCTCAAGATGACCTTCCACCACAAGACCACAAGCTCAAGGGCAAGGACAAGCTTCAAGAGGAGATTGACACATTTGAAGATGAGTACCAAGCTTTGGTCAAGTGGGTTCCCAAGGCTACTCCAAGCTCTACTTCAACTAGTGATACTTCAACCCCAAGGTTTCCCATCAACTTGATGTGGGTCCCCAAGAAGAAGAACTAGAGAAGTTCTGGAGGGGTGACTCCGCCAATGAAATTCACTCGCATTCATTATTGGCAAGGAATATTTGCAATGAACTCCAACTTTATGCAATAGTTCAAGGAGTCACACATTTACTCAAAGGTAAGCAAGGGACAAGGTAATTAATGAATCCATGGACATCATCATGTATACATTGCACTCCATGTCCATAGATATCCTTGTATTTGTCTCTTGTGTGGGACTAACCCATGTAGGTGAGAAGAGTAAGAAAACAACAAGGATTTCTACCAACTCAAGATGATCTTCATCAACAATGAGCATCCACTACTACCTCACCCACATGAACTCTTCTACGAGAAACCCAAGGTTAGTTTATCCCTCTTAGGGGGGATGTCACATCAAGGGAGAGCTTTACTCTAAGACTTGAGTTAAAGCATCTCCTAAAGATGTGAACACATTAAGTGCTTTATGTAAAAGTGGCAACCCCACTTGTGCTTAAACGATGAGTATGACCTATGATCAAGTATTCTTACTTGGCTCCTAAGTCAATATACTCATATATAGATGACTCTGTCATCGCCAAAGTGCTTGGTACATACTAGAGTGGTTTTGCATGTTTGCCATATTTCATTTGACAATTTATTGTGTGAGCATGTTGGTATGCATATCTTTTCTCATTCGAGGATATCAAATTGTTGTTATTTGGCTTTCATTTTACTTTGGCCAATTGGATATGCAAGAATGACTAATAACCTCCCTCTAGCTATCTATGCTTTCTCGTCTCAAATTCTATTCATGCTTCATCACAAGATTTGAGCACGCACTTCTCGAACCCTCTGTATGAGCAGCACTCGGAGTTCCGTTTCGTTAAGAGCTGACTTCCAAAACCTCCCCAGTGCAATCTCGGGGTAACCAACCTCAAAATCATGGTTCCACCGAAGCCTAGGGTTGATATGATTTGGAGAATCTCGGTAGCACTGATTCCATAATCTCGGCTTCACCGAGTTTCCCTGTCAAATGACAGTAGAGGAACTCGGTGGCACCGGTATTTTGGAACCGGTGTCACCGACAGCAATGGGTACATATACTCAGCGGAACTGGTATTTGAAATCACTTCTTCAAAGCCGTGGTCCCCACAAAGCCTAGCTTCCGCTCAGCGTCTACGGACTTCTCCTTCGCTCACGTGGGTCTGCACCATAGGAGGTCTTCGTCGTCGACGAAAATCGCCCCTGCCGTCGTCAAGTTAGGGTAACGACCTCAAAATTCTTTGCACTCCCCGTCCGATTCATGTGCAATAAAATATGTTCCATTTTCTTCCCACCGTGTGAACAATATCCATCCTCAAGAATCTCCATTAGATTAGAGAACGATGGATTTTTAGGTTTAACCGTCCGTAGATTGAATCTCGGTGTCACCGAGTCATAGAAATCGGTTCTACCGATTTTGGTTTTAGGGTCACTGAGAACAGCTTCGGTGAGACCGAGTAGCACTTTTCGGTGAAACCGAAAAGGCTGTCAAGTCTCTGTTAAGGAAGTTGTCTGTCTCGGTAGTTCCGAAATTTTGGACTCGATGGAACCGAAATCCCTTCTGTTGAAGTTTAAACTTAAGATTCTAAGTTCAAATTTGAGAAAATTGTTTGTGTTTTGTGATGTTCAACCCCTCTCCTCTTCTATACACTATTTACAGGGTCAGCATGTCAGGTTCTGATGATAGCCAGAATGATCTGAGGGAGAGGGAAGTTGATATGAGTTCGGACACAAGCCCAGATGCCAGTTCTTCTTCTTCAGAAGATCCAGGCACCCCAACTTCTCATGGGCTGCCCAAGGCTGCCACCAGGGCAAGGAAGAAGCGGAATTGAGATGACGAGGGTTCATACTTTGTGCCAGAGGAAGTTCTTGCCAAGAAGCACCAAGAAAAGAAAGAGAAAGCTGCAAAGAAGTCTACTTTAGAGGCCACCTCAGCTAAGAGGACTGCCAGAAATGAGTATGCCACCTGTGAGTCTATGAGAGCACCTGAGAGTGCCAGAGCAAACACCTCATTATCAGTTGAGCCTCTAAGGAAATCATTGCCTAAGAAGGCATGAGAGAAGAAGAGAGCTAGGAAGAGGATTGTGCATGTCATTGGCAGGCCTACTTCCATGTATGAAGACCCAGCTGAGGCTGAGGCAGAGGAAGAGGAAGAAGAGCCAGCTGCCAAGGCTCCTCCATCCAAGAAGAATAAATTGCTTGCTGATGCAATGCCCAAGCAAGCTCCTTCCAAGAGCAAGAAATCTGAGCCCAAGAAGCCTGCAGCTCCTAAGTCTAAGAAGACTACCAACGACATCCCTCTTGCTGCTAAGAACAAGGGATCTTCCAGCATGGAAGAAGAGGATGATCTTTCAGTTCCGAGGAAGCTAAGACCACATTTTCCATTGCACAATGATGCTCATAAACTCCAAGTTGGAGAAGAATGTATATGCACTTGATCACCCTCATATGCCTTTCAGTCAGACTTTGAGGATAATGTCGTGGTGATGGATCCTAGTCATCCCACTTCATCTACTACAGAGGCCGAGGCAGATGCAGCTAGAGCCACTAGTGCTCAGGTTCCAAGGTCCAACAGTGAGCAAATGGATCTGCTCATTAGCACCATCCAGGGTATGCAGAAGGACATCAAGAACATCTTGCTGGACCAAGAAAGACTTGAGAGGATCGTGGAAGATAAGTTCAGCACGATGAACAACAAGGTAGATGGGCTGACGAAGACTGTGGATGAACTCAAGAAGGAAGTGGATGCAGTGCCTAGCCCTCATTCCTCTGATGATGACGATAGTCCACCTCTCAGGACCAACACTCAGTTCAAGACACAAGCCAGGACGCCTACCGTGCCAGTTCTAGAGACGAGGCCTACCTCATAAGCACCTGCCACCGCTCCATCAGTTCCTCCAGCACCTCCAGTGTCTATACCACCACCTCAGAGGACTTCAGCTGAAGCATTTGCGGATGCTCATCTCTCCACTCCTTTGACAGCCACGGGAGCAGCTTCATCGTCTCAAGGAGGAGATCATGCCCAGAGCGACGATTAGCTCCATAGCTTTGATCTTTTTGGTAACTTGTTACCATAGGGGGAGAGGCTATAGATCATAGGGCTTCGAGAGAGACTGTGTTGCATTTTGATTCCTCTCTGCAGTTTTAAAAACATTTGTGTGATGCTACTACTTTGTTATCTTTGATATATCTATGAGATGATCATTCACTTGTTTGGTGTGATGTGCTTATGCAATTCATTCATATTAATCCTTGCGCACCACCATGTTGTATGTGACATGGAAGGGTGACCCATGATCCTAATCGATTGTGCATTTGCATTCAAACGAAAATTAAAAATAATGCACAAATTTAGGGGGAGCTCTTGCTTATCACATACTTCTCAAAGCGGCGATGCTATTCATTGATTATATCTTTTATCGAAGCTTTGATCTATATGTTGTCATCAATTACCAAAAAGGGGGAGATTGAAAGAACAACTTCTCCCTAGGTGGTTTTGGTAATTAATAACAACATTTATTTCATTGGACTAATGTTTCCGCCAAGTGTATCTCACGAAAAAGTTCAATGATGGCTTGGCTAAAATATTGTGTGGAGAACATTCCCAAGGAAAGGAAGGAATAGGATTGGCCATACTTCAAGAAAAAGGACTCTACATTTTACATTTTGTGAGAAATCATTTTGAGTCCATAGGAAAGCCAATACTATTAAAAGGGGATGAGGTAAATATGATGATCTGGTTGCTCAAGTGCTTAGAGGTTGCCACAAAAAATACTCACCCACTTTCCCACAGATATCCTCTATCCAAAGCCAAAATTCTAAATTCGGTGACACCAACTTCCCATTCAGATCCACCGAGTTTATCAAAGACAGAAGCCAAACCAAACCCTAGCATCTCGCACTACTGCAGGATGCTACTAACGCGACACATCAATCGGAGACTCTTCGACGAAACTGTGTGCGATGCATGAATCGCAAACGGTATAGTTCAAGCTCCATCGCTAATGGCACGAACTGTGTGCGAAGGCGGATCAATCAAATACGATTCCGAAAGTAGTTGCGTGTGCGATCTACGGCAGACAGTTTGTTCTTATGAACCGTTTGTGATTAGCGAAGATAACAGAAACGGTTACACAGATCCAGATGTGTGCGATAGTGGGCACACAGTTCATCACTACAAACTATGTGCGATAATATAGCAAAACACAAACGATTCAGTATAACAAGATGTGTGTGATATAGGGCACACAGTTCACTACATAAACTGTGTGCGATGATATAGCAGAACACAAACGATTCAGCATAACAAGATGTGTGCGATAGAGGGCAAACAGGTTAGTAATCACAATCGTGTGCGAACACAAGAAATAACACAAACGATTGGTGTTAATAACCTGTGTGTGTTGTGGGCAAACGATTGCCGGTATACAATTTGTCAGTGATTGATGAAATCATCACCAACGGGTTTCGTAGTTTTGTCCGTGTGTATTGCGATTTGCTTTGTCTGCACAACATCTATGCTGCCTACACAAACAGTTGCACAGATCAAGATGTGTGCGACAGAATGCATACCGTGCGCTCGGATGAAATGTGCGAGCCAAAATAACACAAACAATTGGGCGTAACAAGATGTGTGTGATGCCCAGCAAACAGGTCAGTAATCTAAATTGTGTGGAAAGACAGAAAATAACACAGACGATTCGTGGCAATAAGCACCTGATTCAGAAAAGTGATAGCACAAATTATTGTTCGCACTCCTACATAATCGACTAAAGAACATAATAGCGACATTACATATCAGCAAGGTTATGAAAACAGCAAAATGGAAACAGCTACTCGTCGTCATTGTTGCGGGGCTGGCCTGTTGGTTCGCTAATGTACAAATAGCTTATGCACTCTTGCAACATCCTCTCTATGGAAGTGGGATCCGCTTTCAGGTCGGCGATGACCATATTCTTGAACGCTTCATAGGCCCTTACTTTCCTCTGCTCATACCCCATCATGGTAGCTCCGGTCACATGGAAAATCCCGTCCATGGCCAAATGCCTGCGTACGGCCCACTTACGATGGAGATATTCAAAGCGGTCATAAACAACATAGTCAAGAGTTGCGCGCTGTGCTAGAGCGGTAGGAGACTGCAGCAAGGAGGCTACTGCCCTTATCGAGGCCAAATCCATGCGAGCCGGCAAGGCAACGGCAAACTGGTCGGCGGATGATGCCCTTTCGAAGGCCACAGCCGCGCGTTCTGCGTACAGAACCGTGCTTGCACGCAACCGATCTGATGTAACCTTCATCTCTTCCGCTATTGCCGCCAAGCCCTCCGGACCCTCAGCAGTGCGAACCGCCGCCAAGGCCTCCGGACCCTCAGCAGCGCGTACCGCCGTCAAGTCCTCCGGACCCTTAGCAGCGCGTACTTGCCTCAACCGCGCGCTCCTCCGCAGCGGGGTCCTCCGCGCGGATGACATGTCTAATGTTGAGGATTTTGTGGAGGCGAGGACAGTGGGGAGAAGAAGGACAGATTTGGGGGTGCGAGAGGGGAAAGAGACGGTGGAGAGGGAAGAGTGGTGATATTTATTTATGACCCTATACATGATTGCAGACAGTTGCTATGTGTGTTCCGTGTGCGGTTATGTGAAAATGCTTTCCGCGCAAGCGCAAGCGCTAGCCACAACGGTAAATTACAAAATTATAAAATCCCGAACACCCTTGGCAGCAGCTACCTATAAATAACCACAGCGATGGCCGGCGGCAGCGAGTCAATGATCCCCTGGCTAGTTGCCACACACACCATCAAACCCCCAATGGCCGACGTCAGGATGGAGTTGGGCGACGGCGGAATCGAGGCTGCGTGCGCGATGGTCGGCTTGAGGATCGATGGCCATGCCGCTACCTCTCCCGACGATAGCCAGAGGAGGCAGGAATCATGACATGAGCAAGCCAAGAAGTTAGCCAGGGTCGTCGTGAAAGCAGCTAGCAATCGCCAACGAGCGATATTGCGGGCTCAGTGCAGAGTGCGCCGGATGGTGCGGGCGGGGGAGCAGGAACCGTGACACCGCAAGGACAACTGCGTCAGTGGCCACCGCACGAGGCGCATGCTTATGTCCTAGATGGAGGAGGACGCATCTCCAGAGGCCGCGGGAGGACTTGCGGCCGTTGCTGCAGAATTGGCGATGGTCAGGGTCTCGTCGGCCGCCGTCGTCGAGGCTGACCCTTCCTCGGTCGATCAAGGTGTAGGTCATCGACTTGGTGACCTCCTGTCCTCCCGAGCCAAGGAACGACACGATATCGATGGACGATGGCACCTGTGAGTGCTGGGTCGGCGTTAGGGGCAGTAGCACTTTTGTGCGCGCGCAGTTCATATGTATTATATTGATGTAAAATTAATAGCGAGCTAATGTTTTGTAAATTACTCCGCCAACTATGCACTGTACCAATTTGAGCAGGTAAATGCTCGATAGAATTGCTAATGCCTGATTTGTGCATGCACTGTGGACACTACGGTTACGTTCGCCGGTGGCAGCCGGCTGCGACAGGCGTCGTCGAGCTCGAATATTTGGTCGGGCCGAGGTCAAGAACGAGCAAGTATACAACAATGCGAATGAGGAAGAAGGGGGAGAGGGTCGGGGCCTCGGGGTAGAGGGTCCACGCTGGAAACGGTTCGTAAACATGAACCGTGTGTGATTACAGCCATTAAAGTTTTTGTTGGGACCTTAATTTAGTGCATGTAGGAACTAAAATCCAAACTACAGTATACGGGTGTGACGGGAGAAGTTTGGGATTGCCGTTCGATCGTGGTGCATCCTACGGTGCGCATGCGTGATCCGTGTGGCTGGTGTTCGGGCCAATCAGAACACACCGCAGAATGGGGTGCACGCACACGGCATTCGCAAAGTAACTATTTGCCCAAAAAATCACAAAGTTTCAAGGGATACCCATATTTCCTTGGTCGTTTCTCCATTATTATTTTTCTACTATCAACATACCCACTAGAATGCGACGTGTCCAAAATTGACATTCTTTCAGGCTCGTTTACCATACTTAGTCTTTTTTGTATACTTTTCTAGGCATTTACTGCTTATAATTCAAGTTCGAATGTTTTATACATGAAAAGTTGTTCAAAACATGTTATCTCATGTGGTGCCCAGGCATGACCTCAATACGATTCGGTAAAAATTTGAGGAGGTATATATGGATAATGTCGTGACAGACACTCTTCATATACCGGACCATCACCTATGGAGTTTCATGGCTCAGAGAGCGAAAATCGCCATGTTTTCAAGGGGAACCCATATTTCCTTGGTCCTTTCAACTTAATTTATTTTCTACGATCAACATACCCACTAGAATGCACCATGTCCAAATTTAACAATTTTCAGGCTCATTTATCGTATTTGGTCCCTTTTGTGTACTTTCTAAGTCCTTTGTGCTTATAATTCAGGTTAGAATGTTTTGTACATGAAAAGGCGTTCAAAAAGGACTTGAAAATTCGTAATTGTGTCATTGAATAAGTTTTCATGTATTTTATAGGAAACTAATAAAATTTTAGAGGATATGTGTGTGAAGAGGCAACCAGAGATGTGTCGTTTATTTGTTTTGTAACAATAGAAAAAATGGAAAACATGCCTGAAGAACATGTTATCTCATGTGGTGCTCAGGCATGACCTCAATATGATGCGGTAAAAATTTGAGTAGGTATGGATAATGTCGTGATAGACACTCTTCGTAAACCGGACCATCACCTATGGAGTTTCATGGTTCAGGGAGCGAAAATCGCCATGTTTTCTAGGGGAACCCATATTTTTCCTTGGTCCTTTCAACTAGATTTATTTTATACGATCAAAATACTCACTAGAATGCACCATGTCCAAATTTCACAATTTTCAGCCTCGGTTATCGTATTTGGTCCCTTTTGTGTACTTTCTAGGTCCTTTGTGCTTATAATTCAGGTTAGAACGTTCTGTACATGAAAAGGCGTTCAAAAAGGACTCGAAAATTCGAAATTGTGTCGTTGAATAAGTTTTCATGTATTTTATAGGAAACTAATACAATTTTAAAGGATATGTGTGGGAAGAGGCAACCAGAGATGTGTCATTTCTTTATTTTTGTAACTCTAGAAAAATGGAAAACATGCTTGAAGAACATGTTATCTCATGTGGTTCCCAGGCATGACCTCAATACAATTCGGTAAAAATTTGAGGAGGTATATATGGATAATGTCGTGATAGACCTCTTCATACACCAGACCATCACCTATGGAGTTTCATGGCCCGGAGAGCGAAAATCGCCATGTTTTGAAGGGGAACCCATATTTCCTTTGTACTTTCAACTAGATTTATTTGTTACGATCAACATACCCACTAGAATGCACCATGTCCAGATTTCACAATTTTCAGGCTCGTTTATCGTATTTGGTCCCTTTTGTGTACTTTCTAGGTCCTTTGTGCTTATAATTCAGGTTAGAACGTTCTGTACATGAAAAGGCATGAAAAAGGACTAGAAAATTCGTAATTGTGTCGTTGAATAAGTTTTCATATATTTTATAGGAAACTAATACAATTTTAAAGGATATGTGTGGGAAGAGGCAACCAAAGATGTTTCGTTTATTTATTTTGTAAGTCTAGAAAATTGGAAAACATGCTTGAAGAACATGTTATCTCGTGTGGTGCCCGTGCATGACCTCAATATGATTCGGTAAAAAATTGAGGAGGTATGGATAATGTCTTCATACACACTCTTCATAAATCGGACCATCACCTATGGAGTTTCATGGTTCGGGGAGCGAAAATTGCCATGTTTTCATGGGGAACCCATATTTCCTTGGTCCTTTCAACTTGATTTATTTTCTACGATCAACATACCCACTAGAATGCACCATGTCCAAATTTCACAATTTTCAGGCTCGTTTATCGTATTTAGTCCTTTTTGTGTATTTTCTAGGCCTTTTGTGTTTATAATACATCTTTAATGGCAAACGTTTTCTTACAACAAACCGTTTGCAAAGCGTCCGATGGCATGAGAGAGAGAGAGAAGACTTGAATTTTTTCCGACGCGGGATCACCAATTTTCTCTTTCCTCGCACATGGCTATTTGATGCGCTTCGTCTGCGTTGCGTGTTTCCCCCCATAAGGTTCGAGTTTCGCCGCCAAATTTTCAATAGGCGCGCGATTTCAGTAGTTATTCCTCCCACACCATACCCACCCATCACATTTCCCCCCTATCGCCACTGCCCCCCCTCTCCCACCGCTCTAACTACAGCCCAAACAGCAGCCGCCGCCGCAACCAAATCTATGTTCTGCACCAGTCTCGCTCGTCAATCTAGTGAGGTAACCTCCGATCTCCATCAACGCCCCAGCCCGATAGCTCAGATGGAGCATGCGAACCACCCTCACGCCTCCACATCCCCACCCCCTATCGCCGAGTATCCCCGCGTAAGCCCAACCACATATCATGTGGAGGTCGAGGAGCTGGTCTTGGCGGTCAATGACGTGGTGAACACTATGCGTGCTGACCCGGAGGAACACCTCGCCGCCGACGCCGCCAACTTGGTGCGGGCTCTGGCCTTGATGAAATCCCCAAGCAACGACCCCCCGGGGCTTACCAAGTATGAACTGTCCAGTTCATTTTTATGAGTACCAGTATAGCAATGTTTAACCGTGTCAATTTCAGTATCAATGGTACAAGTTTAAATTGCCATGTTAGGTTGTCTGTACTCTGTAGTCAACATGTCCGTTGTTCATTTTAGTTATGCGCAATGTGTTGTTCAAATATGAACTGTCCAGTTCAATTTTACCAATACCAGTTACAAACTTACAATGCCTATGCTAGGTTGCTGTTAAGCCTGCTATAGTGAACAGTAATATCCATTATTTACGCTGTACATTCGGTACTGTGCTACTCTTCGCAAAGAAGATATCACTGGAGATGATGTCCTTCAATTACCATTCGATATTTTTGGTGCATGTTAACCCTGTTGTAGTTGACATGCCTTTCCTTGTAGTTATGTAGTTTCATAATTTACGACGATGTTGTTTACCATCGAGGTTAGTCACATCCCAATATCTTATAGTATTTTACATCATTTGTTTAGTTGCAGTTTAGCTTCTAACATTTACTTGTTGCTTGTAGGTACATATGTTAGCGGTACTGATCTACGCTGCGACCAGCAGGAACACCTAGCCACCGACTTTGTGCGGGCTCTGGCCGAGTTGAAGTACCGCAACAACTACCCCTCGGGATTTACCAAGTATGAACTGGCTCGTGATGTTTAACTGTGTCAATTTTGGTTTCACTGGTACAAGTTTTAATGACTATGTTAGGTGGTCTGAACTCTGAAGTTAACACATCCAGTTTAATTTCACCAATACATGTCCCTTTGTTACCGTGCTAGTCCTCGCAATGAAAATATAACCGGAGATATTGTCGTTTAGTTAACATTTGCTATTTTTTGTGGATGTTAACCCTGTTGTATTTAACACGCCTTTCTATGTGCTTATGTAAGGCT
Source organism: Elymus sibiricus (assembly GCA_039707655.1). Lineage (NCBI taxonomy): Eukaryota > Viridiplantae > Streptophyta > Magnoliopsida > Poales > Poaceae > Elymus > Elymus sibiricus. The sequence goes on from CM077667.1 coordinate 215,068,546, forward strand.
ACGATGCGTTATGCTGTTGTTTACCATCGAGGTTAGTCACCTCCCATTTTGTTATAATATTTTACATCATTTGTGCAATTGCAGCTTATTTTCTAACATTTATTTGTTACTTGTAGGTACATATATCAGCGGTAATGATTCACGCTTCGACCCCCTTTGCATATGGGGCAATAAGATAAACATGAACAAGCATCAAGTGAGGAAACTAAGAAAAATTCTTAGGCAGAAGAGACATCTGATTGGAATTAAACTCTTTATTTATACTTTATCCAAGACATCAGTGAACTTTAGGATGGTAAGTAATCTGTTGCCTTCTTTTCCAGCCCAGAACAAGTTACTCTATTAGACATGAATACCTGAAAGTTGTCTCTTTTCAGTGGTTTCCGAAGGAATTTACTCAAGATTACCTAGCAAACTACCTGACCAATGTGGAGGCAATGAAGGTTATAGTATATAATTCATGCTAACATGATAACGGTCTAGAAGTCTTCCTGAAGGCGCTGAAGGATGGACGGGCGATCATCACAAGGGGTTGGACAAAAGTTGTGTGCACCTTTGGCATGGAGGAGGGCACATTATGGGTATTCCGCTTCTTCAACACCATCGACAACCAAAAGCATTTACAATTCTCTCTTCACCTTTACTGCCTCTAGTACTATATATTGTTGTTCATCATATTTAATCTTCTACCGAACTATGTAACCATGGAACATGTACTGAGCTTTTGATTTAGGCATTCGCTGTTGAACCATTGTAATTAGGGTATGTATTGATGGATGTGAAATCCACATTTCATAACTAAAAATTTGAAATTTCCAATTCTAATAATAAATTAATGAAAATAAGCTATTAGGTAATAAATTACAGCGCACACAGCTAGAACGATTAAACCGTGTGCGATAGTGTCATATGTCACACACGATTGTTTGAATAATAGTGTGTGTGATTATCAGCTTTACAACACACGATCGCATATTTTGCGCCTGTGGGATGTGCACACTGTCACACACGCGTTTGCATGTCGTAACTGTGTGCACTTGCCGTTAATAGCACAAACGGTTACGAACCTGTGTGCGTGTGTAATGTAGGATGATCAAGAGATGGTTGACATACGTTTTGCGTGTGTTATCCAAATAAGTATCGCACACGAATATATCTGTGCCATCGTCTCGAATGTGTGCTTGACCACAAACGTAGCATCAAAGTGTGGCATGTGGGATAGGCTACGACTTCGGATACGTTTACGTTAGGCGAATCGTCAGTAGGGGCTCGCACCATCGCACACGTTGTTTCCGTGTCGTGTGGGATGACCCCACCCCTATCACCCACACATGCAAGGCGACGGTTCGGAACTACGTCGCAGAGAGGGGTTAAAAACCGTTTGTATAGCACGTAATGGTACCAGTGTCGGTACTACCAACATTATTTTCGATGCAGTCGAAAACAGTCATCAACTTTCTGGTTAGCCATTTTCTAGAATCGGTCCCACCGAGTTCTGAGAATCGGTCTCACCGAGAAATTGCACCGACTCTCTGTTAACCCATTTCTTGAAATTGGTACCATCGAGTTTGAGGAATCGGTCTCACCGAGATTTGGTAACTGCCTAGGTCACCCATATCGGTACCACCGAGATTCATATATCGGTTTCACCGAAAACGCCAAAGTTGCCACATTTTGAACTAGTCGATGCCACAGAGTTTCACTTCGGTTTCACCGAGTTAGGCAATAATGTTGTAACGGTTGGATTTTTGGAGATGCCTATATATACCCCTCCACCACCACTCACTCACAAGAGAAGCAGTCAGAACATACACCCACTTGCCATATCCAATTTTCCGAGAGAGAGCCACACATACCCTTTTGTTGAGGTCATGTAGCGACCCGACCCGAAATGGTCAAGTCTCTGGTTTTTCCGTACCATCCCAAGATCATGCTGGTACACATAGTACATCAATGTATATATCAAAGGGAAATCACATGGCTTTATTAATCGAATCTCATATAGAGTCTTTATTACAATAAATTCGGCCGAAGGCCAACTCATGAGATAAAACTAAATGTGGAAGACCTAGACACCGGCGAGTCCATCCGACTCCAAGGGCATATCACGGAGCGTAGAGCGTGTCCTCACTCCTGGTCAGAAAAGTACTCCGCAACATGACATGCTGCAGCCGTGTAGGTCAGCATATTGAATATGCCGGCAAGTCCCAAAAGAGAGGGGTAAAAACATCATCTATATTATATGCATATATGGCAGGTGGGGCTGCACGTTTAAGTTTAGCGTAAAGCAAAATTTTCCTACAACAAGAGAGGGGGCAAAATCAAATTATTACTACATTGTTAGTTGTTTAATGAGAAGGTTCCACCAACAATTTCTCATACCCAAGTTAACAATAATACCCACATCATTAACATTATTTGTGTTGAGAGTTCCTGATAGATTTAGTTCCTTTGGCTCAAGTTGTCCGTAACCGTGGACATGACTAGTCGATTAGGTGTGGTACTCTGTAGAGTTTTGCACACTTTCCCCACAAGATTCGATCGCCTCCGTTGAAGTCATCGCACGGCATGGTGTTTGAGAACCGGATGATCGAAACATGGTCTTCCAAAGGGTTCCTCTGAGCCACTGCCGGTGCCCATCCAATCCTACCATTCTTCTACATCTCGTAGCGCCGTCCATCCAGAGTCGCCACGATGTCCAACCAAGCTAGAGCCCATAATTGCTTGTGGCTGTGCAGGTAAGCCTCGGGTCTTGAAGTATCCATCCGTCTCTTCGTGCCTGGGTGGAACTTTCTGCGTGAATACTGGCACTTCTCCAGCAACACCTAGGCTACCACTGGGTCCTCTAGAGTGCTGTTCAAACATCTTCCAGCCCAGAGGTATTTTGCATCATGAGGTCTTGAAATTCTTGAAGTCTTGAGGTCTTGGTCATAAATTAATTCTCACAAATCTCATGATAAACACTCAACCAACCCCGTCTACTAAAAGCATAGCAAAAATAAAATAACGTTTCCCGGGCCAAAGTGACAAGGGTTTATGGGGTGCCTACCACATGATACTACTCAAGAACCAAGTTTCCAAGTACCTACTTTGCATGCAATGATGGAGAAAGTTGAACTAATGCAATTAAAATCATAGGTAATACATGATCATTGTGAATTTGCCTTGCTGACAATCTTCGAACTCAAGCGACTCTAAGTAGCAAGCCTCACACTCCGGATGATCTAACGGAACAAACAATTCACACAATAAGAATAACCATAAAACAAGCATGAATAACAGCAAGTAAAACTAATAATACTAGAGCAATGCAATAGCACAACCAAAGAAAAGAAAACATAGAGAAACAAGTGTTCATCCAAAACTCCATGGAAAAGCTTCTACTAAAGTAAAACAAACTAATGATAGTTTTCTGCCAGTAGTAAAATCTTAACAGAAAAGAAACTAAGTTTTATCAAAATAACAGAAAGTATTTCACCTAAAATATTCTATGCAAAAAGAATCACTTCAAAACCTGTTTTGAAACACTACATATAAAGAAAACATTGTTTCGTACTAAAACAAGAACAAAACAATAAAATTATGTTTTATTAAAAGAGAATATATCACCTAATTTTAACCAACATAAACTAACAAGAATATATCGGCAAGTTAAAAGAAAACAAAAACAAAAACAAACTAAATCAAAAGAAAGGAAAATAACCTAAAAAGAATTAAAACATAATCTGTTTTGCAGAAAACCTTAGTTTAAATAATCTTAAAAATTCCCAAATTGAACAGGGGGATAAACCTAAATAATAAAAACCAGTAGCAAAAAGAATAACTCAAATATATGTTTTTAAACTAAAGTTATTCAAATTCTAGTGATTTGAGCAAAATTCAATGAATTCAAATTTAAAAAGTTCAAATTTGAAATCTAATTGCATAGGAAAAAACTTCATAATATTTTTGAGCTACTGCAAAAAGAATCAATGAAAAACTACAAATAATTTAGGAGATATTCACAATCTAAATTTGGATTCTATTCTGTTTTCACAAACCAAAAACAGAAATAAAAGATAAATTGTATACTACGAATAGGCTACGTGGCCGAATCCTATTGGCTACGGGTGTGCGCGTATTAGCTAAATGAGCGAACGCTCGGTTATTAAAGAAAAATAGTTCGCCATTTTAACAGATCTAATCTACACCCTTGATTCCAGATCCGACGGCTAGGGAGAGGTGGGGGTGCTCACAAAGGGAAGTCGCCGGCGATGGAGGTTTTCCGGCGAGGCAGGGACGGTGAGTTCATCACGGTGGTGTCTCCGGTGGTCGTCCGCGGCAGGTGAGGGGTCCAGGAAAACGCGGTGAAGCTCCGGCATCGTTTGGCGGCGTCGGGGGTGTTCGGTGGTGTTCTGGGGTGGCGCTATGAGCTCAGGAATGCTCGGGTGGAGGCAGAGCTCCTGTAACAGCCCGAGGCCGAAGCTCCAGAAGATTCCCCTTTTATTTCCACTCTCGTCGTGTGGTTCGTTTGGTTGTCGCATTCATCATCGCATCATTCGCATCATCTGCATAGCATCGTCACTCGTTTTGAAAACTTGCATCCGTTCGTAGTTGCCGTTTCTCTCCGTTCGTGTCATCGACCGTTTTGAGTCCAACCACACACGCACGCGCCCGCGGCATTGCAAGTTATTGTTTTCAAAAGTGCGGATAAAAATATTCTCGGATTGGGTCGAAACTTGGCGTGCGGTCTTGTTATATTGTAGGTAGACCGCCTGCCAAATTTCGGCGCAATCGGAGGTCGTTTGATACCCAAACGGTCGAACGTAACAGCGCCGTCATCGGTTAAATGTCACGCGTTTTCGGTATTTCAAAATGCGGTGCCGGGCAACAACTTCCCTCTCATCTAGCCAAATACCCCCTCTACACAGCCCATCAACCCACCCTAGCCTAGCCCTCTGTCCGGAGCCATCCGATCGGATCGAACGGCTCCAAAAACGCCCAAAACCTAAACCCTAGCACCACTGCTATTAATAGCACCCCTATCCTGCCATTTTTGGGTTTAAAACACTAGCCCCTAACCCTCCACGAAGCTCCAGCCGCCGCCACCTCGTTTTCCGTGCCGGCCCGTCCAGCCGCCGCCACTTGGCGACCTGCGACCTGCCGCGCCGCCCCTACCGGTCTCCTCCCGCTGCGGCCCGCATCGGGCCCGAGCTGCCCGCCGCCGTAGCCCGCTTGCTAGCCCGTGCCCAGCGCCGCCCCATGCTCCTCCCGACCACGCCGCACTGCCTCCCCGCCGCCTCGCGCCGGCCGGGCCGCCGTCGCCCGTCCACCGGAGCTCCACCGGAGCATAGCCCGCCGCAGCCTCGCCCTGCGCTCTGCATCAGTCGTCGCCGCCACCCAGCGTCGCTCGCCTGCCTCGCCTTCCCCCGGCCAACCCCGACCCGTCGCCGCCGTGCCATGGCCGCACCTATGTCAGCCGCCTCCGCCTTCCCGCGTCGCCCTGCGCCAGATCCGTCGAGCAACGGCCGGATCCAGCCGCACCCGACGCCGCCCGGCCCCTCCTAGGCCCCGTCGGCCTCCGCCATCGCCGCCAGCGCGCACATGCGCCATGGCCGACGGGCTCCCCTACCTCCGCCGATCTGGACCTCACCGTCCTTGGACGGCCAGGTTTGCTGAACCAAACGGCCGACCGTAACCGTCCCGCCTCGTCCCGGAACCGCCCCATCCAACTTCTCCGAGGTATAAAAACGGTTAAGTCCTTTTTTTTGCGTCTGTAAATATATTCATGATGCCATATTAAACTGCCTGTAGTTTTCAAACCGTGCATCGGATGGAGATGAAATATATATGTAAAATGACCTACTCTTCGAGCTCTACATGATTGCATCATTGGCATATGCATTAGGGTTCATCTAGATGCTGTAAATTGTGTTGCAAAAGTGCATTCCATCGTAATCGTCAAATCTGTTATTTTATTCAAACTTCCGCGGATGATTGCATCTCAACCGTAGGTCTTTTGCATGTGGTTTATTCATTAGTATTGCTCTAGGATATGACTACTTTGATGCCATGACTCTGGTTGCTAGGTAGGACATCATCATCATGTTCATTACTTGCTCTAAAGTTGCCATCATGTTAAAACTGAAATCTGTTAACGAAGAGTTCCGTTTTGTGGGCATCATATTAAGCAAACCATGCATCCTATGTAATTGTGCCAATGGAATGATTTGAAGTGCGTCATGTATACTTGCTGTTAGAGTCCTTGCCATGCCTATAAATGATTTCTATGCTACTGTTATTACCATGTCAACATGCCTAGTCAATTCTGCAGTTTTGGAAGATAGTTAAATTTCACCAAGTCTGAAACTATTACTTTGTTGCCATGTTGCCATGTGATTTGCTATTGATCTAGGAGTCTTTTGTGGTTGCCACCAAGGAGTCTTTTGTTAAGCATGTTGTTGCCTACCATGTTGTGCCAATAGTTTGCATGAATCGATTTAGCATCATACTTAATTATGTTGTTCAATATGTCAATCTGTTAAAAACTGCTGCACATGTCTACTCTTATTTTCACTAAGTCTGAGAATCTGTTTTCTTCATAATGCCATGTTGTGATGATGCTAGCCACGTTTCTATGCATAATTAGACCTTGCCACCATGGTATGAATTGTAGTGCATCATGTCTAATACCATGCTGTTCAGTTTCATGCCAATATATGCCCTGTAGCATATAGTTTAGTGCTGACAATATGCCTCCATGAAAATCTGCTATGCTAAAAATTGTTATTTTCACTAAGTCCTAATCTGCTATATTTTATTGCCATGTTGTGAGCTTCCTACCATGTGATCCATGATTCTTTTGTCTATGAAATGTGAAGATGAAATGAAGTGTGTGTTATATGCTACTGCCCCATGCTTAGTTTGTGCATTTTAGAAGCTTGTAGCTTGTTGTTTTCATGCGTGCAATACGCCATGTTGCTGTTTTGGACAGATTTGCACTAAAACTTGTGTTGGTTGTTGTGGTTGACCCGTAGCTCCGTTTTGGTCATGCCATATATGAAACTTGCTTAGATTTTCATGTAGTATCATAATATCTTGCTGCATTCATGATTTGAAATGTTTGTGGTTGTCATTTTCATGCATTTTGCATTCATGTCATGTTCATATTATGAAGGTCATATCTTTTATACCATAGCTCCGTTTGAGATGTTCCATATATGTAAATCGACTAGAATGATGTGTAGAATTGCATGGTATACTTTAATTTCCTGTTTAATAAATATAAAACATGATTAGTTCAGATCTGGACCAATTTCGAAATTAACATATGGGGTCGTTTCGGAAATACTATAAGTTGTTTCCGGCCTCATTTAAGATGTCTAGATAGAGTAGTTTATTTATGCTTCACCTCTTGCCATGTTTAACAACATTTAATATTGTCGTGTATCTAAACGGGAATGAACTAAGTAATTCAAATGTGGAGTCTCGTCGATATGCAAACCGTTGCATATCGAGCTTCACTTAATGTGTAGTGTTTGATTGTGTGCTTTGCCATGTCATGCATAACATGCATCATCCTTGTTGTGCATCATGTCATGCATATGTTGTGGGGTTGATCATGTGTTGATTGTTGTTTTCGGATTGCTTCTTCTCAATAGAGGTTCGAAAGCGTTCGGAGTGTGAGGATTCGTTCACCTATGTTGGTTCGTCTTCTTCATGGACTCGATCTTCTTCCAAGCGGGATCTCAGGCAAGATGATCATTTCCCTGGATACCATTACTATCGTTGCCATGCTAGTTGTCTCGTTTCTATCGCTTGTCTCGCTAACTACCACTTGTTTGTCAAGCCTCCCAAAATGCCATGAAAAGCCTCTAACCCCTCCACATCCCAGCAAAACATTGTTTGGCTATGTTACCGCTTGCTCAACCCTTCTTATAGCGTTGCTAGTTGCAGGTGCAAGTTGATCCATGTGTCAACATGGATATCCTTTGTTATATCACAATATTATTGCTATTTAATTTAATGCACATATATACTTGGTAAAGGGTGGAAGGCTTGGCCTGTTGCTCAGTGTTTTGTTCCACTCTTGCCGCCCTAGTTACTTGTGAACCGGTGTTATGTTCCATATTGAGCGCTCCTAACATGCTCGGGGTTGTTATGGGGACCCCCTTGATTTTCGTTTTAGGATAAAACTTGTCTGGCAAGGCCCAACTTTGGTACTACATTTGCCCAACATAATAATTCTAATAATTAACTTGACGCATAGGGAGTTAGCGCTACCCGAGGTTCGTTATCCAACATAATACAGGGGGGCCAGTGCTGCTGGTGCTGGTCCAAAACAGAGCACTGTGCGGGGCCACCCCGGGGCAACTCGGGGGATTTCTATCAGGCCTCCGTACGCGTAGCTTATCCGCCGTGGCCTGAGAAGGAGATACGCGGCTCCTATCGGGATTGTCGGCACGTCGGGCGGCCTTGCTGGACTTGTTTTACCTTTCTCGAACGTCTTGTGCGAGGAATTCCTAAAATACTTCGGGCTATCTCGAGGTTGCGGTTTTCCAATGGAATTTCCTAGGAAATCACGGGATTCGTGGTCGAGGTTATTCCCGCGGCGTGTGGTTAGTTTGTGATGGATGAGTTGGAGCACCCCTGCAGGGTTAAATCTTTCGGAAAGCCGTGCCCGCGGTTACGTGGCAACTCGGAAACTTTGTTTAACACCCGGTCATAGCAAACTTGAAGTAAACTCAAATAAAATACACCAACCGTGTGCGTAACCATGACTGTCTCTTCTCGTGAGTCCTTATCCGAGAGAGAAGACGGTGGGGTTATGTTTGACCGTAAGTAGGTGTTCAGGATCACTTAGTGATCATTACTAGTTCACGTCCGTTTATTCGACTATCATCCCCCTTTATTCTTGTACTCGTAAGTTAGCCACTCAAATAAATGCTTAGTGCTTGCTGCAGCCTCACCACTTAACCATATCTCACCCATTAAGCTTTAATAGTCTTGATACCCTTGGAAATGAGATTGATGAGTCCCCGTGGCTCACAGATTACCACAACAACAGTTGCAGGTACAGGTAATGCGATGATTTGACGTGAGCGCGATGCATGTTTGATTTGGAGTTCTTCTTCTTCATCATCGATCTAGGATGGGTTCCAGGCGGCAGCCTGGGATAGCAAGGATGGATGTCATTTTATCATTTGTTTTCGTCCGTAGTCGGACCCTGCTCTTCTGCATGATGATTATATATGTTGTTGTATTGATGTGAATTTGATTTAGCTTGTGGCGAGTGTAAGCCAATTCCATATACTCATCTCTTCTTTACATGTACTTGTAATGATATCCATTCTTGCGAAACGACGAGATGCGCTTCTATCCCTCTCGAGGCCCTCGTGCCAAAATAAGGATAGGATCGCATCTTGGGAGTTACAGCTCCGGCGAGGCGTGTCGGTGGCGTTCTGGCGAGGGGCTCTTGGTGTGTGTGTGGGGGGGGATGGAGTGCGGCTGGAGTGCGGGGTATTTATAGGGGGTCGGCGTCGCAAATAAGGTAGAGGGACAGGACATCGACGTGGATCCGGCTGGCTCTGGTGAAGGAAGGTGGAGGTGGAGGAAGGAAGGTGATGACCGCGTGGTGGATGCGGTCGGGCGGTGGGCCAGGGTTGTCAGCGGAGGAGAGAGGCGCGTGGTGGAATCGGGCGATCAACCCGGATCGTTTTCGGATCCGGCTAATAGGATTTGGGCCGAAACCTTTCCAATTGGGCCGCACCTATCCTAATAGCGCACAGTCACTTTTTTTCCTATTCAAACAACTTTTCCTTTTATTTAAAAATAGTAGACAAAACAATAAAAAGGAAAATAAAGATAAAGTCAAATATGGAAGTATTATATATCAAAATTATCGGAAGAAAATTTGGAATCTGTTTAACATTTTTCCACGGCCAAAATAATAATTTATAAAAAATATTTTCAGAAAATGCCCAAATAGGTTTTCATTTCTATTTCAAATATTTTTCAAATAAACTCTTGGTTCAAAAGGTCAAATCGATTCACAAAAATACCCCTGACCTAGAGGGTCATGTTCCTCCTCTCATATTTGAAATTTTCAGAGGTTTCACTATTTGAATTCAAATGGAGGCAAAATTTGAAAAGGACAAATCCAACACAACCAAAGAGCATCTCAACTTTCATTCATTTCATCAATGCAATTACAATCAATATGTATGGATGCATAACTATTTTCATAACATGCCAAAAAAAAGTTAGGATGTTACAAACCTACCCACCTTAAGATGAATCTCGCCCTCGAGATTCAGGTTGGCTAGAAAATAGGTGCGGATGGTCTCGACGAAGATCTTCTTCTCGTTCCCAGGTGGCTTCTTCCTTGGTGTGGTGAATCCACAGAACCTTGCAAAACTTGATGATATTGATGAGAGTAGCTCTGTTGGCAGTCTCGAGGATCCTAACGGGCTTCTCCTCATACGTCAGATCACTGTGAAGTTTTATGGCCTCTAGGGGCACTGTGTCTCTCAAAGGAATATCAGTCATCTCAGCATGGCATTTCTTCAGCTGGGAGACATGGAAAACATCGTGAACTCCGGACAATCCTTCCGGCAATTCTAGCTTATAAGCAACTTCACCTCTACGTTCAAGAATTTTGTAGGGGCGAATGAATCTGGGTGCTAACTTTCCTTTAACACCAAACCTCTTGATTCCTCGAAGTGGAGACACACGAAGATATGCTCGGTCTCCCACTTCGTATGTCACCTCCTTGCGTTCGCTATCAACATAACTCTTTTGCCTGGACTTAGCTATCTTGAGTCGGTCACGAATCAGCTTGACCTTCTCTTCAGAATCTTGGATAAGATCGGGACCAAAATGTTTTCGGTCTCCAACACAATCCCACATCAATGGTGTTCTCCACCTCCTGTCGTATAAAGCTTAGAAAGGGGTCATGTTCATACTGGTCTGATAACTGTTGTTGTATGAGAACTTTGCGTAAGGCAGGTTATCGTCCCAGCTAGACCCATAGTCTAGTGCACAAGCTCTCAACATGTCCTCTAGAATCTGGTTGACTCTCTCAGTCTATCCATCTGTTTGCGGATGAAAAGCTATACAGAACTCCAGCCTCTTAGCCAAAGTTTCATGTAACTGATGCCAAAACTTTGAGGTAAATTGTGTTCCTCTATCTGACACGATACTCCTCGGAACTCCATGCAGACATACGATCCTGGTCATGTATATCTTGGCAAACTTAGCACTGGTATAGGTGGTCTTTACTGGAATGAAGTGCGCTACCTTGGTCAAGCGATCGACCACTACCCTGATGGAATCATAACCTGAACGGGTCTTGGGCAATCCTGTGATGAAGTCCATACCAAGCTTCTCCCATTTCCACTCGGGTATCGACAAAGGTTGAAGTAGCCCAGCTAGCTTCTGATGTTCTACCTTTACTCGCTGACAAACATCGCATACTGCAACATGCTCAACAATATCCTTCTTCCTACCTGTCCACCAGAAACTTTCCTTCAAGTCCAGATATATCTTGGTGTTGCTTGGGTGTATTGAGTACGGTGAGTCATGGGCCTCCTGAAGTATCAACTTCCTGAGTTCTAGGTCATTGGGCACATAGATACTGTCCTCAAACCATATAGTTCCGTGTTCATCCTCACGAAAGCCTTTAGCTTTCCCGTCCTTCATTCTTTGCTTTATCTCAGCTATTTCCTTATCTGACTTCTAGGCTTCACGGATTCTTCCGGTCAAAGTGGACTGAATCTCCAGTGTGGCAACATATCCTCTTGGAACTATCACCAATTTGAGCTCTCTGAGATCGTCGGCTAACTCCTGGGGTAATCCTCCCACTATGAGTGTGTTCACATAACTCTTACGGCTCAACGCATCTTCTACAACATTTGCCTTCCCTGGATGATAATGCAATCTCATATCATAATCCTTAATCAACTCTAGCCTTCTCCTCTGCCTGAGGTTCAAATCCTTCTGTGTGAAGATATACTTCAAGCTCTTGTGATCCGTGTAAATATCCCAACTATTTCCGATAAGGAAATGTCTCCAGGTCTTGAGTGCGTGCAATGCGGCTCCTAACTCCAATCCTTGTGTAGCATAGTTCAATTCATGAAGTCGTAGCTGTCTGGATGCATATGCTACAACTTTTCCCTCTTGCATGAGTACTCCTCCAAGTCCCTGGCATAAAGCGTCACAATATACCTGGAAGTCCTTTCGAATGTTCAGCAAAATCAACACTGGGAATGAAACCAAACTTTTCTTCAACTCTTGAAAACTGGCTTCACACTCCTCAGTCCAAATGTACTTAGATTCTTTCTTCAATAACTCTATCATGGGCTTGGTAATTTTCGAGAAGTTATCGATAAACCTCCGGTAATATCCAGCAAGTCCGAGATAACTACGGATTTCTTAACTGAGGTGGGTGACTTCCACTCGGTGACTAGTGCAACCTTAGTGGGGTCCACCATTATTCCATCTCCAAAAATAATGTGTCCGAGAAATTCGACTTCCTTCAACCAAAATTCACATTTGCTGAACTTGGCATATAACTGATGCTCTCTGAGCTTCTCCAGAACTGAACGCAAGTGTTCCTTGTGTTCTTCCTCGCTCTTGGAGAATATCAATATATCATCGATGAACACCACGACAAACTTGTACAAATATTCCATAAATACCTTGTTCATCATACTCATAAAATATGCAGGAGCATTAGTCAAATCAAAGGACATGACTGTATACTCATATAGGCCATACCTTGCGGTGAAGGCTGTTTTGGGTATATCTTGTCCACGGATTTTCAATTGATGATACCCTGATCGAAGATCGATCTTGGAGAACACTCTGGCTCCCACCAGCTGATCAAACAAGTCGTTAATCATCGGCAGAGGGTACTTGTTCTTGATAGTCACCTCGTTCAATGCACGATAATCGACTACCATTCTCAAGGTTTTATCCTTCTTCTCTACCAAAAGAACTGGGGCTCCCCAAGGTGATGAACTTGTGCGAATATACCCTTTGTCCAATAACTCCTTGATTTGTTTCTTGATTTATTCTAAATCATTTGCGGGCATCCGATAGGGTCTCTTGGATATTGGGGCTGTCCCTAGTAATAGTTCAATCAGGAACTCAATCTCTCTATCCGGTGGCATGCCTGGTAATTCTTTCGGAAATACATCTGGGATGTCTTGTACAACCGGCAATTTCTCCTAAACAACTCCTGTGAGGGAATTCACCCGATTACTCTTCGGTGTGTGTCGGGATTAATACTTAATCCTCTTCTCCTTCGGGGTGGTGAGGAAGATTGACTTATGGGCACAATCGATGTTTCCTTCATACTTGGTCATCCAATCCATGCCTAGGATCACATCCAATCCCTGGGACTCTAAGGTGATGAAGTCGATGGGAAATACAAGGTTTCCAATGGTGAGGTTCAAAGCGTGGCATCCTATCACTGTCGTCATCATGCCTCCTGGGGAACTGACCTTAATGGGCTGACTAAGGGTTATAGTGGGAAACCGTACTTTTCCACAACTGCCCGTGATATGAATGAATGAGTTGCACCAGAATAAATAGTACCACTACTGGACATGAATTCAATAAAAACTTACCAACCACAGTCTAGAGCTAATCATAACTTCCTCCACATCAATGTGGTTCACCTGAGCACGGGGAAAAGGGTTGGGCTTCTTCGCGCATGAGTTGCCGTTGCCGTTGCCGTTTCCATTCCCCTCCTTGTTCTGGGGACATTCAATGGCATAGTGCCCCGTCTTCTGGCACTTGAAGCAGGTGGTATGGCTCAGATCCTTCTGAGTTGGAGCGGGACGGTGCTTGTTGCCATTGCCTCCATTGCCATTCTTGAAGTTGCTGGTGTTGGGACGATTATTCCCATTTCCTCCATGGTTATGGCCTTCATGGTTATGCACAACATGAGTGTGTCCTCCATACTTACCGGTTCCTGATACGGTATTCCCTGAGTACGGGGAGTAACGGGGCTTCTGCTGAGATCCAGAGTTGTACTTCCCCTATCCATTTTTCCTCTTGCGCTTCTCGATCTGTTGCTGCTCCCCCTCCAAGATGAGGGCCTTGTCTACCAGCTCCTAGTAGTTGTTGAAAGTAGCCACCACACTACAAGGATTCCGGTCTATTGCAACAAAATTTATTGCTACATCTACCTTTCGTTGTAATAAAATGCAATATTACCACAAAATTTTGGTTCATGGTAATAGGACCTACATATTGCCATAGTTTCGTTTTGTCGTGCTAGGGACTCCTTTTGTTGCAATAGAAGGCACATATTGCCACAAGCTGTATCAACGTTGTAATATGGTATTGATAATGCGACAATTGTGTTGCGTTGCATGAATTAGCCTTTTTGTTGCAATAGAGACTAGGTACTACAACAAAGTAAACCTTTGTGGTAATATTCAGACATATATTGCAATAACTCTGCTGTGTGGCTCTAGTCATAAATATTGTTGCAAAACACTAACTTCATATTGCGACAAAACATATATTGGTTGTAATATGCCGACTTTTTGCCTCACCTTCATTGTGTTGCAATAACTATTACATATTGCAACTAATTGTGCATCCATGGTAATATGTACACCATATTGCAACAATGCCCTAGTGTTTCGAAAAAGGAGGTATTGCAATGATATTCTCTATAGTGTCATGTCGCTCCTGTTTTTTTATCTTTATTTATTATAATTTTTGTCATGATGTGGATGGTTAAAATTGTCGTTCAGTGAAAATTTGGAAAGTTTGGTCATGGGCCATCAGATCAAGAATAAAAAGCACGAATTCGAGTCCACTTAAACGCCTATTGGCAGATAACCCCCTCATTTTACCCACCATCAGGAAGTCCTTCGACCATGATCAATTTCTCTTCGATTTTCTGGCACGATGGAGACTTGCCCTACACCGCCTAGGAAGCACATGCCGCCGACCGTAAGCTCTCTTTCTCCACCGACCGAAACCCTCTTCCTTCGCCGGCTGCAACGCTTCCTTAGCCAGCCATAATCCCTGACTTTTGCCATTGGGAACACGCAACATCTCTGCCTCACGTAACCATCGATCTCGCCGCCCTGCCTTAGCCTTCTCGTTGCCCTGCACGGGTTTGTTTGGATGAATATTTTCCTTTCTTGATTGATACTTTTGAAGCATCTAAATTGGTCTCCTTCGTTTGCCAATTCCTTAGTAAACTGTAGCCTATACAGCCATTACCGACAGTAGACTATATTTTCTTTGTACTCTGGCATCCAATGCATCATCCACTCGTACATAGATGGCTTATGTTTGTACTACTTGACAGCAGCAGACTAAATTGCCAAAAGAAGATCTGAAGATGTATGGGATGAGTTCACTCTCAGTTAACATGTGCTGTCAAAGTTTCAGCTTCGTCTGTCAGTGTTATAGTTGTTAAAATTCAGTTTCATCAGTTAGAATTTTCTTCAGTTAGTGAAATAAGCCAAGCTGCGACTTGGTCTAAGTTTGTTAGCACAGCCCGTCGCATTGATCGGTTTTTGTGATGACACGATTGTCTCATGATGTAATAATTGATTTGTTCATGTCTAAATGTGGATACTTTAATCTTGATTCGAGGTAACCTAGTCCTTTTATTTTAGTCTAGTACAACATGAAGTTCAAGGCTTCGGTGTTATCTTCTCAGAGGTTCCACGTTACTTTTTGAGTTATTGAGAGCTTGCCTTATCTCCGTAAAGCCCGTCCTGATAAACAAACATAGCAGCTGCATTAGTTTTGAAATCAGTTTTACCATACTACAGAGACATCCCAGCGACAGATTAAATGGTTTTGAAGTACTCGTTGCTATATTTATGTTGAATATTATGTACGCAAGGGGTTACGTGGACTTGGAGTTGTAATTGGTGTGGATAGGTATGAGTCGTGGAGGAGTCGGACACGTTGTATCCTAGGCCTCTTATATATCAAGGGGCACCACACGTTGGAACCCATGACGACTTGATAGCAATAGGTACGCGGGGGAGCCGACGACTTGTGCCGGCGCCCGGGCAGCCGGTGTTGCGGTATCTAGGGGAGGAGCGCCCGTAGTCATGCCCCGCAGATGTAGCCATATCGGTGAACCTCGTTAACAAATATCGTGCCTCGGTGTGTCGTCTATGATCTTGCATTAACGTTTTATTCTAAGAAGTGGTATCATGACCAAGGTTGCGAGAAGGCTATGCGGAAGATAATCTGGAGGTACGAGGATCATGCTCGACGGGTGCCAGGGAACGTGTAACAGCCCGGGACCGACGCTCCAGAAGATTCCCATTTTTGCCGCTGTCGTCGTGTGATTCGTTTCATCGTCGCATTCATCATCGCATCATTCGCATCATGTGCATGGCATCGTCACCTGTTTTCGAAAACTTGCATCCGTTCGTAGTTGCCGGTTCGCTCCGTTCGTGTCGTCGACCGTTTTGAGACCAACCACACACGCACGCGCCCGCGGCATCGGTTTATTATCGGACGCTTTCGGTATTTCAAAATCATGTCACGGGCCGCAACCTCCCTCTCTTCTTGGCCCAACCACCTCTCCACAGCCCACTAGCCCATCCTAGCCTAACCCCGCAACCGGAGCCGTCCGATCGCGATCGGAGGGTCCGAAAACGGGTGGAAACCCCAACCCTAGACCTCCCTGGCTATAAATGGACGTTCCCCACGTCCAAAAATGGACCTAACCCCTCTCCCCTCGAAATCCGCGCCCCCAATCCCCTGCCAGCCGCCGCCTCAGTCTGCTCCCCCCACCTACCGGACATGTCCACGGCCAACCCGGACATGTCCGGGCGACCACAGCCACCACCGCCGCAGCCCGCAGGCGCCCGTCCGCGCCGGCGCCTCCAGATCCGCCCCCGAGCTTCCGTGCTCACGCCCGTACCGGAGCTCCTCGCGAGCTGTGCCCCGCCGCCGCCGGCGACCGCCGCTGCCGGAGCAGACCGCCCTCGCCAACCCCGCAAGAGCGCGCATCGCCGTCCGCCGTCAAGACCCAGCTCCTGGCCATGGCCTCCCGCACCAAGAGCCGCCACCGGCCGTGGACTCCGACCCCGCCGCTCGTCGCAAGCGCCGGCAGCCGCCGGATCTGCTCCTCCGGTGGCCGGATCCGGCCGCCCCAACTTCCCTCCGCGGCCTCCCCCGCGTCGTTGGTCAGCGCCGCCGTCCTCCTGCTCGTGCGGGCGTAGGACAGGGACGAGCGCCCGTTGACCCCGCGCGGAGCTCCTCGCCCAAGGCCCAGCTCGCCCCTGCTCGACCGCCCCAGCTTCGAATGGGCCCAGCCCATGGTGAGCGCCTGCCTATCCCTCGCCCGGTGTGCATCATAGCTAACTTGCGCCTACTGTCTGTTTCGGGCCCTGTGTTAGATTTGGCCCATTGGCGTTTTTTTTAAATTGCAGAGAACCGCATGATTTTAAAATGTTCATAAACATTTAACCGTGCACCGTATTAAATAGTTTCATATATGAAAAATGCTCAGAAAAATGTGTAGATTAATAATATGTCATTTTCATCCATGTTTAAACTACCTAAGCTCGCTGTTTCATCATTTTACATAATTGCCATTATTTTTGCATTGTCATAATCATTTACCCGTGCATTGGAATTAACCCGACAATATATTAAAAAATGTTCATATTATCGGCATCGCATTTTCATACATGACAAATGGTTCATTGTAATATTTGCATTTAACTTGCATTTATATTTGCTAAAAGGGGATTAGGCCATAAACTTGCATAATTAATTGTGACATATTTTCCTACATGAACCTATACATATTATATACGTTTTCGGGGTAGAAAAATCCATAGAATTTAACTGTGCATTTAGTTTTGTCATTGGAGGATGTTTGAGTGCATGTCATTTTTGCCATGATGCCCTTTTGTCTATTTCGTGTGATTTAATCCATGCATGATATGAAATATTTTTGAACATGAGATATGCCCTTGAACATGTGTGCTAGGCCCTGGTATTTTTGGTTGTCATAGACATGCATGTTTAGGAGTTGTTTTCTTGTTGCCAACATGCTATAAAAATCTGTTGTTTTGAGGGTCCAAAATATTTCTAAGTCTGGAATCTGTTATTTTGTTGCTGTGTTGCGATGTGATTTGCTAGTGTTCTAGGAGTCTTTTGGTGATGCCACCAAGGTGTCTTTTGTTAAGCATGTTATGCTCTTTCATGTTGTGCCATTAGTTTGCATAAATAGGTTTTGCATCATAATTATTTCTGTTGCTCAATATGTCAATCTGTTAAAACTGCTGCACATGCCCACTCTAATTTTTACCAAGTCTGAGAATCTGTTTTCTTCAATATGCCATGTTGTGTTGATGGTTGCCATGAATCTGAGCATAATTTGATGTTGCTATAAAGTAATGAATTGTAATGCATCATGTCTACTACCATGCTGTTAATTTTCATGCCATTATATGACCGGTAGCATATAGTTTTACTGCTGCCAATATGCCTCCGTGAAAATCTGCTATGCTAAAAACTTGTTATTTTCACTAAGTCCTAATCTGCCAAATTTTGTTGCCATGTTGTGAGCTTCGTACCATGCGATCCATGACTCTTTTGAGTATGATATGTGAAGATGAAATGAAGTGTATGTTGTATGCTACTGCCCCATGCTTAGATTGTGCATTTTAGAATCTTGTAGCTTGTTGTTTTCATGCGTTCAATACGCTATCTTGCTGTTTTGGGCAGATTTGCACTAAAACTTGCTTTGATGATTGTGGTTGAACCGTAGCTCCGTTTTGCACATGTTGCATATGTAACTTGACTAGAATTTCATGTAGTTTCATAATATCTTGCTGCATTCATGTTTTGAAGTGTTTGTGATTGTCTTTTCCATGCATTTTGCATTCATGTCATATGCATCTTGCGAATGTCATATCTTTTAGACCGTAGCTCCGTTTGAGATGTTCCATATATGTAAATCGACTAGAATGACGAGTAGAATCTCATTATGCACCTTATTTCCCTGTTTAATAAATATAAAACCTGATTAGTTCAGATCTGGACCAATTTCGAAATTAACATATGGGGTCGTTTCGGAAATGCTATATGTTGTTTCCGGCCTCATTTAAACTTGCCTAGGTGTGTAGTTTACTTATGCTTCACCTCTTGCCATGTTTAACAACATTTAATATTGTCGTGTACCTAAACGAGAGTGAACTAAATATTCAAATGTGGAGTTTCGTCAATATGCAACTCGTTGCATATTGAGCTTCACTTAATGTGTAGTATTTGATTGTTGTGGTTGCCATGCCTTGCATATTTAAACCGGACATGCATCATATTTGTTGTGCATCATGTCTTGCATTTGTTGTGGTGTTCCCGTGTGTTGATTGTTGTTTCCGATTGCTTCTTCTCGATAGAGTTCCGAAACCGCTTCGGAGTGTGAGGATTCGTTCGTCTACGTTGGCTCGTCTTCTTCATGGATTCGTTCTTCTTCCAAGCGGGATCTCAGGCAAGATGATCATTTCCCTGGATACCATTACTATCATTGCCATGCTAGATGTCTCGTTTCTATCGCTGTCTCGCTACCTACCACTTGTATGTTAAGCCTCCTAAATTGACATGAAAAGCCTCTAACCTCTCCACATCCCAGCAAAACCTTGTTTGGCTATGTTACCGCTTGCTCAGCCCTTCTTATAGCGTTGCTAGTTGCAGGTGCAATTGTTTTCCAGCTATCACAATATTATTGCTATTTAATTTAATGCACATATATACTTGGTAAAGGGTGAAAGGCTTGTCCTTTTGCTTGGTGTTTTGTTCCACTCTTGCCGCCCTAGTTTCTTGTGAACCGGTGTTATGTTCCATAAATGAGCGCTCCTAACATGCTCGGGGTTGTTATGGGGACCCCCTTGACTTTCGTTTTAGGATAAAGCTTGTCTGGCAAGGCCCAACATTGGTACTACATTTGCCTAATAACTAATAAACCTGCATAGGGAGTAATTAACCCGAGGATCTTTAATCAACAACCCGGGCCAGTGCTCCTCATGAGTGTTGGTCCAAACTAGAGCACCGTGCGGGGCCAACCCGGGGCAACTCGGGAGATGTCTATCAGGCCACCGTACGCTTCGCTTATCCGTCGTGTCCTGAGAACGAGATACGCGGCTCCTATCGGGATCGTCGACACGCCGGGCGGCCTTGCTGGATTTGTTTTACCTTTCTCGAACGTCTTGTGTGAGGAATTCCGATACTTTGGGCTATCTCGAGGTTGAGGTTTTCCAATGGAATTGCCTAGGAAGATCATGAGATTCGTGGTCGAGGTTATTCCCTCTGCGTGTGGTTAGTTTGTGATGGATGAGTAGGAGCACCCCTGCAGGGTTAAATCTTTCGGAAAGCCGTGCCCGCGGTTTTGTGGCAAACTTGGAAACTTTGTTTAACACCCGGTCATAGCAAACTTGAAGTAAACTCAAATAAAATACACCAACTGTGTGCGTAACCGTGACTGTCTCTTCTCGTGAGTCCTTATCCGAGAGAGAACACGGTGGGGTTATGTTTGACGTAAGTAGGTGTTCAGGGTCTCTTAGAGATCATTACTAGTCCACGTCCGTTTATTCGACAATCATCCCCCTTTATTCTTGTACTCGTAAGTTAGCCACTCAATAATGCTTAGTCGCTTGCTGCAGCCTCACCACTTAACCATACCTCTCCCATTTAGCTTTAATAGTCTTGATACCCTTGGAAATGAGATTGCTGAGTCCCTGTGGCTCACAGATTACTACAACAACAGTTGCAGGTACAGGTAATGCGATGATATGACGTGAGCGCGATGCTTGTTTTGATTTGGAGTTCTTCTTCTTCTTCTTCATCGATCTAGGATGGGTTCCAGGCGGCAGCCTGGGATAGCAAGGATGGATGTCATTTTATCGTTTGATTTCGTCCGTAGCCGGACCCTGCTCTTCTGTATGGTGAATGTTTTGTTATTGTATTGATGTGTTTTTGATGTAGCTTGTGGCGAGTGTAAGCCAATTCCGTATACTCATCTCTTCTTTACATGTACTTGTAATGATATCCATTCTTGCAACACGACGAGATGCGCTTCTATCCCTGTCGAGGCCCTCGTGCCAAAATAAGGATAGGGTCGCATCTTGGGCGTGACAAGTTGGTATCAGAGCCTGTACCGACCTAGGAGCCCCCTTGATTGATCGAACTTGGCCGAGTCGAGTCTAGTTAAAACTATTTTGAGTCTAGTTATATCGGAGAGTAGGATTCTTTTACTCCTCTTCTAGACTCTGGTGAGGTATTCGACTTAGGAATTTTGATTCTACTCCTCTTCTCGCTCAAATTTTTTTTAGGATCACGCGGGTATTTTGGAATCTATATGATACCGATGTGACGGAGTTCTGTCTTGGTGCCTCATGTCTGACTTGATTTCTTCCGGGGAGTTGAGCTCCAGGGGATTCTTGTGCACATCGTTATCATTCAGTTTCCTTAGTATCTCAGGACGGAGGATATTCGAAATTGCTTCAATACTGGTAGTGGCGAGAGGAGTCCGGCATCCCCAGTACTGGTGGAGAGAGTTCGGATGTACTGCCATACTTAGTATCGTTGTGATTACGAGTGTCTGAGGTAGATGAGTTTGCGGAGTTTCTTGGATTATGGTGTGGAAGGTTGCGGGTGCAGTTGTAGCTGATTACCTTGGGTACGTTCCTGGGTCCGCAACCCGAATCGCATAAACAAGAAAGACTTCGGGAATTCTTAGGTGGGAATTCAAGTAGTTTACCTAGGATTATCCTTCCAACAAATGCAAATGGGTTTGTATTTGTTTCCGGCTTAATTTGCAATCCTCATCCTTTGTTTTGTTGGAGTATGGTTATTCGAGTTGCTTCGATGTCAAGTGGTGAATTCATATCTTTCTAAATGGTGTTCTCACATTTTTATGGGAATGCTAATCCTTTTGTTCAACCGGAGTTGTCATGTCAATTCTTTCCAACCGGTGTGCTTCTCTTCTAGATGATTCGATCCCTTCCATGTTTTGCAAGATCAATCCTCATATTCCTTTCTGGAGTTCATCTCATCTGTCTCAAGTTGTATTTGTTTTTCCCACCCTCCCGCCCTTTTTCTTCAATAATTAAATTCTCATGCAAGTGCTTTTCTTTTCATGTCATGCTTCTGCTATTTCTTTTCTTCCATTTGATATCCGGTGATTCATTATGGAGATGATCAAGTGATTCAAAGTTCATCATTCCTTGTATTGTTTTCTTTCCCGGTGGATTCAATTCAAGCTTTCGGTGCTCATCATTTCCTTTTCATTCTCTAAATGCTTTCTCATGTTGGAAGTTCTTATCCAAGCCTCTCTGTTTGTTCGTTTCTATTCTATCCGGTGTGGCAAGATATCTCAGAAGACTTTCATTTCCATTCAGATCCTCTTAAATTATTTTGAGGTTCTCACCTCATCAAGTTCTCAATTTGTACCGGTGCAATCTCTCTTTCTAAGCAATCATTTCAACGGTGTTTCCTTCAGTGGGCTCATAACCCACAGGTGTTCCCCAGGATCTTACCTGACTCTTCTAATCTTTTCCGGAGATCTCCTCAAGTTCTTTTCAATATGACGTAAGAATGAATTCCATCAGTCATATTCCTTCCCGAAGATCGCTTCTAAATCATTCTCATCATTGGCTCAACCTTTTCTTATTCATTATTCCGGATTATCTCAGTAATTCTTGGTGGTGTTTCTCGCCATCATTCTCTGCATGAAGACCAAAGGAGTGTTTCTCTTAAATCTTATTCCGTTATCCTAGAGATTCATGGTTTCAGCTTCGTGCTATCCTCTTAATTGTTTTTGATAATGAGGAATTCCTTCCATATCTATCCGGAGCATTTCAGAGTTGTTATCATTTCTCGATCCTCCGAAGGCCATCATTTCAGAAGATTTCTTCGTTCTCAGCTTTCAGCTTTCGTTCTCCAAGTCTTCTCAATTGTTGTCCCTTCGTTCGTATCTCAATTATTCGGTGCTTCAATCAAGTTTTCTGTTAGGCGGATCATGATCTCTTCGTTCCCATGTATCTTATTCATTCATAATATCCTCATTCATTTGCAATTCTTACCGGTGCTCTCGTTCAAGTCTTCTTTCAGTTTGTGCTCATAACCCTCTTCAATTCTTTTCAAGAAGAATAAGCGGTATGCTAAATCCGTTGCTTGTCATCAATTTAACTTGATGAAGGATATGCATAACATAATTCTTATTCTTGTTTCATCAAGGTGATTCAATCCTTCTTCCGGAGTTGTTCAGGATATCAATTTCTTGGTTCTAAGCGTTTCATCTTTTCTTTTCCGGAGTTCCAAGTTTCTCAAGTATCTCTTCGCGAAGCTTCATCTAAATCTCTGCAAGACCTCAATCTTGTTGATTTTGCATCCTTCAATTCTTTCTATCATCCTTTCGTTTCAGAGTTCTTTCCGGAGGTTCTTCATGGTGGTTCTTCAAGATTTTGTTGGAGGTCCTCAAGTATTCTTATATTACATTTCAAGTGCAATTCTTCTCCCTTATCTTTGAGATGGTGTTTTAGCATTCTTGAGTCATGAGGAGTCTCGAAGAGAAGTTATCAAGAATGAGATATTAAATCCATCATTCCTTTCTTAGAGTTATCTTGGATTGGATTTCACCTAAAGCTCTTCCTAAAGATTGTTGCTATCATGGTGTATATCAATGATCCAAGTTCTCCATGTATCCTCTTGTTGAAAGAAGCTTGCATATCTTGTTGCTCCCAAGCAATCAATTGTTTGGTTTAGTGGCCGGTTGTCACCTCATTATGTGGGATGTTTTCCATAAGCCCATAACAAGTTTTTCTTTTCGTTCTTGGATCTCCAACAACTCCATTCAACCATTCTTTGTAGGGATGCTTTTCTAATTCAATTGTGGTAGAAGTTGTCATTTTCTTCTCCGCTCTTTTCCTTCCATCGATCTAGCTTCTATTCTTATTCCGGAGGCCTTGTGATGTTGCTCTCTTCAATCTATCATCTTGTTTTGTCAAGATCATGTTCCTTCTTTGCTTATTCAGTAACCGGAGTGTTGTGTCATCTTTTCAAGTTCTCCCATCTTATCAATTTTGCCTCTCTATACTACCGGAGTGCTGCCGAAATTTCTTGTGAATTCTTGCTTGTTCCTCATGTCATTCTTCATCTCGGTGCAACCTTCATGTTTCATTGGTTTCACTCGTTTGCCATAGAAGCAAATAAGTTTTACCTCTTCCTTTCTTTTCTCTTCCCTTTTTCATTCTAAGATCTCGGGGCGAGATCTCTTGTAAGTGGAGGAGAGTTGTAACAGCCCGGGACCGACGCTCCAGAAGATTCCCATTTTTGCCGATGTCGTCGTGTGATTCGTTTCATCGTCGCATTCATCATCGCATCATTCGCATCATGTGCATGGCATCGTCACCTGTTTTCGAAAACTTGCATCCGTTCGTAGTTGCCGGTTCGCTCCGTTCGTGTCGTCGACCGTTTTGAGACCAACCACACAAGCACGCGCCCGCGGCATCGGTTTATTATCGGACGCTTTCGGTATTTCAAAATCATGTCACGGGCCGCAACCTCCCTCTCTTCTTGGCCCAACCACCTCTCCACAGCCCACTAGCCCATCCTAGCCTAACCCCGCAACCGGAGCCGTCCGATCGCGATCGGAGGGTCTGAAAACGGGTGGAAACCCCAACCCTAGACCTCCCAGGCTATAAATGGACGTTCCCCACGTCCAAAAATGGACCTAACCCCTCTCCCCTCGAAATCCGCGCCCCCAATCCCCTGCCAGCCGCCGCCTCAGTCTGCTCCCCCCACCTACCGGACATGTCCGCGGCCAACCCGGACATGTCCGGGCGACCACAGCCACCACCGCCGCAGCCCGCGGGCGCCCGTCCGCGCCGGCGCCTCCAAATCCGCCCCCGAGCTTCCGTGCTCACGCCCGTACCGGAGCTCCTCGCGAGCTGTGCCCCGCCGCCGCCGGCGACCGCCGCTGCCGGAGCAGACCGCCCTCGCCAACCCCGCAAGAGCGCGCATCGCCGTCCGCCGTCAAGACCCAGCTCCTGGCCATGGCCTCCCGCACCAAGAGCCGCCACCGGCCGTGGACTCCGACCCCGCCGCTCGTCGCAAGCGCCGGCAGCCGCCGGATCTGCTCCTCCGGTGGCCGGATCCGGCCGCCTCAACTTCCCTCCGCGGCCTCCCCCGCGTCGTTGGTCAGCGCCGCCGTCCTCCTGCTCGTGCGGGCGTAGGACAGGGACGAGCGCCCGTTGACCCCGCGCGGAGCTCCTCGCCCAAGGCCCAGCTCGCCCCTGCTCGACCGCCCCAGCTTCGAATGGGCCCAGCCCATGGTGAGCGCCTGCCTATCCCTCGCCCGGTGTGCATCATAGCTAACTTGTGCCTACTGTCTGTTTCGGGCCCTGTGTTAGATTTGGCCCATTGGCGTTTTTTTTAAATTGCAGAGAACCGCATGATTTTAAAATGTTCATAAACATTTAACCGTGCACCGTATTAAATAGTTTCATATATGAAAAATGCTCAGAAAAATGTGTAGATTAATAATATGTCATTTTCATCCATGTTTAAACTACCTAAGCTCGCTGTTTCATCATTTTACATAATTGCCATTATTTTTGCATTGTCATAATCATTTACCCGTGCATTGGAATTAACCCGACAATATATTAAAAAATGTTCATATTATCGGCATCGCATTTTCATACATGACAAATGGTTCATTGTAATATTTGCATTTAACTTGCATTTATATTTGCTAAAAGGGGATTAGGCCATAAACTTGCATAATTAATTGTGACATATTTTCCTACATGAACCTATACATATTATATACGTTTTCGGGGTAGAAAAATCCATAGAATTTAACTGTGCATTTAGTTTTGTCATTGGAGGATGTTTGAGTGCATGTCATTTTTGCCATGATGCCCTTTTGTCTATTTCGTGTGATTTAATCCATGCATGATATGAAATATTTTTGAACATGAGATATGCCCTTGAACATGTGTGCTAGGCCCTGGTATTTTTGGTTGTCATAGACATGCATGTTTAGGAGTTGTTTTCTTGTTGCCAACATGCTATAAAAATCTGTTGTTTTGAGGGTCCAAAATATTTCTAAGTCTGGAATCTGTTATTTTGTTGCTGTGTTGCGATGTGATTTGCTAGTGTTCTAGGAGTCTTTTGGTGATGCCACCAAGGAGTCTTTTGTTAAGCATGTTATGCTCTTTCATGTTGTGCCATTAGTTTGCATAAATAGGTTTTGCATCATAATTATTTCTGTTGCTCAATATGTCAATCTGTTAAAACTGCTGCACATGCCCACTCTAATTTTTACCAAGTCTGAGAATCTGTTTTCTTCAATATGCCATGTTGTGTTGATGGTTGCCATGAATCTGAGCATAATTTGATGTTGCTATAAAGTAATGAATTGTAATGCATCATGTCTACTACCATGCTGTTAATTTTCATGCCATTATATGACCGGTAGCATATAGTTTTACTGCTGCCAATATGCCTCCGTGAAAATCTGCTATGCTAAAAACTTGTTATTTTCACTAAGTCCTAATCTGCCATATTTTGTTGCCATGTTGTGAGCTTCGTACCATGCGATCCATGACTCTTTTGAGTATGATATGTGAAGATGAAATGAAGTGTATGTTGTATGCTACTGCCCCATGCTTAGATTGTGCATTTTAGAATCTTGTAGCTTGTTGTTTTCATGCGTTCAATATGCTATCTTGCTGTTTTGGGCAGATTTGCACTAAAACTTGCTTTGATGATTGTGGTTGAACCATAGCTCCGTTTTGCACATGTTGCATATGTAACTTGACTAGAATTTCATGTAGTTTCATAATATCTTGCTGCATTCATGTTTTGAAGTGTTTGTGATTGTCTTTTCCATGCATTTTGCATTCATGTCATATGCATCTTGCGAATGTCATATCTTTTAGACCGTAGCTCCGTTTGAGATGTTCCATATATGTAAATCGACTAGAATGACGAGTAGAATCTCATTATGCACCTTATTTCCCTGTTTAATAAATATAAAACCTAATTAGTTCAGATCTGGACCAATTTCGAAATTAACATATGGGGTCGTTTCGGAAATGCTATATGTTGTTTCCGGCCTCATTTAAACTTGCCTAGGTGTGTAGTTTACTTATGCTTCACCTCTTGCCATGTTTAACAACATTTAATATTGTCGTGTACCTAAACGAGAGTGAACTAAATATTCAAATGTGGAGTTTCGTCAATATGCAACTCGTTGCATATTGAGCTTCACTTAATGTGTAGTATTTGATTGTTGTGGTTGCCATGCCTTGCATATTTAAACCGGACATGCATCATATTTGTTGCGCATCATGTCTTGCATTTGTTGTGGTGTTCCCGTGTGTTGATTGTTGTTTCCGATTGCTTCTTCTCGATAGAGTTCCGAAACCGCTTCGGAGTGTGAGGATTCGTTCGTCTACGTTGGCTCGTCTTGTTCATGGATTCGTTCTTCTTCCAAGCGGGATCTCAGACAAGATGATCATTTCCCTGGATACCATTACTATCATTGCCATGCTAGATGTCTCGTTTCTATCGCTGTCTCGCTACCTACCACTTGTATGTTAAGCCTCCTAAATTGACATGAAAAGCCTCTAACCTCTCCACATCCCAGCAAAACCTTGTTTGGCTATGTTACCGCTTGCTCAGCCCTTCTTATAGCGTTGCTAGTTGCAGGTGCAATTGTTTTCCAGCTATCACAATATTATTGCTATTTAATTTAATGCACATATATACTTGGTAAAGGGTGGAAGGCTTGTCCTTTTGCTTGGTGTTTTGTTCCACTCTTGCCGCCCTAGTTTCTTGTGAACCGGTGTTATGTTCCATAAATGAGCGCTCCTAACATGCTCGGGGTTGTTATGGGGACCCCCTTGACTTTCGTTTTAGGATAAAGCTTGTCTGGCAAGGCCCAACATTGGTACTACATTTGCCTAATAACTAATAAACCTGCATAGGGAGTAATTAACCCGAGGATCTTTAATCAACAACCCGGGCCAGTGCTCCTCATGAGTGTTGGTCCAAACTAGAGCACCGTGCGGGGCCAACCCGGGGCAACTCGGGAGATGTCTATCAGGCCACCGTACGCTTCGCTTATCCGTCGTGTCCTGAGAACGAGATACGCGGCTCCTATCGGGATCGTCGACACGCCGGGCGGCCTTGCTGGATTTGTTTTACCTTTCTTGAACGTCTTGTGTGAGGAATTCCGATACTTTGGGCTATCTCAAGGTTGAGGTTTTCCAATGGAATTGCCTAGGAAGATCATGAGATTCGTGGTCGAGGTTATTCCCGCTGCGTGTGGTTAGTTTGTGATGGATGAGTAGGAGCACCCCTGCAGGGTTAAATCTTTCGGAAAGCCGTGCCCGCGGTTATGTGGCAAACTTGGAAACTTTGTTTAACACCCGGTCATAGCAAACTTGAAGTAAACTCAAATAAAATACACCAACTGTGTGCGTAACCGTGACTGTCTCTTCTCGTGAGTCCTTATCCGAGAGAGAACACGGTGGGGTTATGTTTGACGTAAGTAGGTGTTCAGGGTCTCTTAGAGATCATTACTAGTCCACGTCCGTTTATTCGACAATCATCCCCCTTTATTCTTGTACTCGTAAGTTAGCCACTCAAAAATGCTTAGTTGCTTGCTGCAGCCTCACCACTTAACCATACCTCTCCCATTTAGCTTTAATAGTCTTGATACCCTTGGAAATGAGATTGCTGAGTCCCTGTGGCTCACAGATTACTACAACAACGGTTGCAGGTACAGGTAATGCGATGATATGACGTGAGCGCGATGCTTGTTTTGATTTGGAGTTCTTCTTCTTCTTCTTCATCGATCTAGGATGGGTTCCAGGCGGCAGCCTGGGATAGCAAGGATGGATGTCATTTTATCGTTTGATTTCGTCCGTAGCCGGACCCTGCTCTTCTGTATGGTGAATGTTTTGTTATTGTATTGATGTGTTTTTGATGTAGCTTGTGGCGAGTGTAAGCCAATTCCATATACTCATCTCTTCTTTACATGTACTTGTAATGATATCCATTCTTGCAACACGACGAGATGCGCTTCTATCCCTGTCGAGGCCCTCGTGCCAAAATAAGGATAGGGTCGCATCTTGGGCGTGACAGAACGTCCGATTGGTGCAATGTGGAGCATGGTGGCGATCATGGATGCGGTCGGTGGTGTCGGACACTTCTGGCAGGAGGCCTGGACCATTCGATGGGCTGCGGTCGGTAAGGATCGTCTAGACGTGGCGATCGAACCGGCATAGTGGTTGTTGAAGACATTGCGGAGGCGACGGATTCAGCTCGCGATCAGACCGACGACCAGACATGGTGGACGGCGGGATAGATTGAAGTGTGAGAGCATCGAGATGATCAGCTCAGTGTTGTACAAGGGCGGCGGCGTGCACTGCGGAAGGATTGTGTCGGCGACGTGGATGGCCAGGGTATGACATGGCTCATGCACGATGCGCGAGGTGAATCCTGTTACAGTAGGGTTGGCGTGCGGTGAGTACGCACGACAGGGCAAGTTACAGATCGCTGACAAAGAACCAAGATTGGAGACACGACAGAAGCTATCAGATCAGCGGCGGTGTTTTTCCGAGATACACGGATCGCGAGAAGCAAAGTCACGGTGGGGTTCGTACGTGGGACGGCCGCTCGGCAGCGTGCGGCAGTTGGTCTCCGTGCAGGCTACGCGAGACAGGCGCGCTGGACAGCGTGTATCAGCAGGAATCCACGCAGGTAAGAGTCCAGAAGATTAGCACTCATGCATGTTGGTTCGGATTTGAAAGAAGCTATGTACGTGTACGTGGGGCGGTGCTGAACCATGATGGCAGGACTAGCGCCTAACCTAGTCATGGAAGGTGTACTGTCGCATGTATGTATGGTTCTGAAGATCTTTGGTGTGTGCATGTTGGGTCCTGACAGTTGGACTCGGGATCAGGGACTCGATGCAAGTCGTGGAATACTTGGACTCGGTTTTCGTGTGAGAGAAGGAAAAGCAAGGCCGGGTGTACCAGCGTAAATAAAAGGCTGGGACGGCGAGCCAGCAAACGCACACCAGAAAAAGTATGCATGTTCGGAAAAAGGTGGAGCAGTTGGTTTCGATGGAGAGCAGATTCATCTACATGTCGGCAAGGCTTCACGGTGATTTTCTGAAGGGCGGACAGGAAGGTTGTGTGGGTCAGTTTTTCTTGGTAGATCGTTCACAAACTGAGCAATCTCACGTTTCATACGAGTCCACCAGAAGGTTTGCTTGAGGTCCTGATACATTTTGGAACTTCCTGGATGAATTGAGAGGGGGGAATTATGTTCTTCATTCATGATAACCTTTCTGAGATCATCTTTTGGAACCACCAGACGGTCCTCGTAGAACAAGGTATCTTTGTCATCAACACGGAAGCACTTATACTTTGGAATGCTCTTGGCCATACCTTTGTTCACATTCTTCACCATACCATCAAGAAGCTGAGCTTGCTGAATCTGATCTTCTAGAGTCGGAGAGAGTTGAAGATTGGCAAGAAAACCTTGAGGAACAACTTGGAGATTGAGCTTGCGGAATGCTTCACAAAGCTCGGGTTGAAGAGGCTTGAGAATAAGACTGTTGCAGTACGCCTTTCTGTTGAGCGCGTCTGCAATGACATTTGCTTTTCCAGGAGTATACTCAATGCTTGGATTGTACTCCTTGATCATTTCCACCCAACGTGTTTGCCGAAGATTGAGATTGGTTTGAGTGAAAATGTACTTCAAGCTCTTGTGGTCGGTGAACACCTCAACTGGTCTTCCCAACAATAGATGTCTCCATGTCATCAGAGCATGAACAACTGCCGCCAACTTAAGATCATGAGTGGGGTAGTTCTTCTCGCCAGGCTTCAGCTGCCACGAGGTATAAGCCACAACCTTCTTATCTTGCATGAGAACACCAGCAAGGCCTTGAAGGGAAGCATCACAAAACACTTGGAAAGGCTTGGACTCATCTGGAGGAGTGAGAACTGGAGCTAAAGTCATCTTTTCCTTGAGTGTATTGAACGCCACATCACACTCAGGAGTCCACACATACTTAACACTCTTCTGAAGGAGGTTAGACAGAGGCTTAGGAATTTGAGAGAAGTTCTCAACGAATCTTCTGCAGTAACTTGCAAGCCCGAGGAAGCTTCGAAGCTGCTTGACGTTCTGAGGAGGCTCCCACTTCACAATTGCCTCAACTTTCTTAGGGTGCACTTTAATGCCCTCGGCAGAGATGACATGCCCAAGGTACACCACTTCATTGAGCCAAAACTCACACTTGGAGAACTTAGCATAAAACCGATACTCTCTTTGCTTGTCAAGAACAAGCCGAAGATGCTCTGCATGCTCTTCTTCGGTCTCCGAGAGCACAAGGATGTCATCCAAATACACTAAGACGAACTCATTCTTGAAAGGAGAGAATATGAAGTTCATCATTCTGGAGAAGGTCGGAGGCGCATTTGCTAGACCAAAAGACATGACGGTGTACTCATAAGAGCCAAAACTCGTCCAGAAAGCAGTCTTTGGAATATCTTCTTCACGAATACGGATCTGATGATAGCCCATACGGAGATCTAACTTCGAGAAGACCTTGGCACCTTTCAATTGCTCAAACAACTCATTGATGTTGGGAAGCGGATACTTGTTCCTGATTGTCTTCTTATTCAATGGACGGTAATCGACACATAGTTGGTCCGTGCCATCCTTCTTCTTGACAAACAGAACACCGCAACCCCAAGGAGAAGAACTTGGTCTGATCAAACCCAGATGCTCTTGTTCATCTAGCTGTTTCTTCAATTCTTTCAGCTCTTCGGGTCCAAGCTTATAAGGACGCTTGCACACCGGTTTAGTTCCAGGCTCGAGTTCAATCACAAACTCCACTGGCCTGTGAGGAGGCATTCCTGGCAACTCTTCTGGAAAGACATCTTCATACTCCGAGACAACGGGAATTTGATAGATGGTAGAAATTTCACCCTTCTCATTGAGAGAAAATAGACGAATCGTGTCATCGCGAGCAGCGAAAATGATCACATCTTCAGAAGGATGAGTCAATTGGACTTCTTTGGCTTTGCAATCAATATAAGCCTTGTTCATAGCAAGAAAATCCATGCCGAGATTGAGATCAATATCAGACTTGTTGAGAACAATTGGAGAGGCCAGAAAAGAATAATTGCCCATCTTGATAGAGTCATCCGGAACAATGCTGTTGGAATTCTTTAATTTCCCCAGAGAGACAACTGATACAGGTCTAAGCAGATATTGACAAGAGAAATCATGCTTTGCAAAGAACGGGCGAGACATAAAACAACGCGATGCACCAGTGTCAAACAAAACTTTTGCAGGAATAGAATTAACCAAGAGATTACCCATTATCACTTGAGAAGAATCCTCTGCTTCAGCTGCATTGACCATGTTCACTCTGACTGACTTGGGATTGTGCTTCACCATAGCACTGCCTGGGGGCCTGATAGGAGGAGGAGGCGGAAGACGCCGCTGGTTGGTGCACTTGTTGGAGTAGTGGCCCTTCTGACCACACTTGTGACATGTAACCTCTGAGAGCGGACGGAAGTTGCCTGGAGGAGGAGCATTTGCTGACTTGGGTGCCTGAGGCCTCTGCTGAAAACCTGGGTTGGGTGGGTGGGAAGGTCCACGACCACCGTGCTGCTTCTGCTGCTGAGGAGGATGAAATGGAGGAGGAGGAGGAACCCAATACTTGTGCTACTTAGAAACAATCTGAGAGCTGGACGAAGAAGGGTTGGAGTCTCTGAACCGCTTCCTGGAATACTCAAGCTTGAGCTGAACTGCCTCAAACTTTAGGGCCATGTTATAGAACTGATCAAACTCACGAGGCTCGTGCAGGACTAGACCCGACTGAAGTTCATCCTTGAGACCACCTCTGAACTGATAAATCTTGGACTTCTCATCAGGAACATCTTGCTTAGCATAGCGGGCCAGATTCTGGAACTCGATGTTATACTGATAGACAGACTTGCTCCCCTGCTTCAAATTCCTAAAGTTCTCACGCATCTCCTCGACAAAGCTCGTCGGGATATGATGAGCTCTGAAGTCACGACAGAAATCATCCCAGCTAATTGCACGATCACCTCTGGAATCCTTGTACTGCTGCCACCAATCTGATGCCTGACCCTTAAGCTGGAAAGTTGCAAACTTGACATAGTCATCTGGCCTGACATTGCTGCACTCAAAATGCTTGTTCATGTCATGGAGCCAATCGTCTGCATCGAGAGGCTGCTCACAACAGGTGAAGGACTTGGGTTGATTTGCGAGGAACTGGTTCAGAGTGGCGAACTGCGGCTGGTAATGGAAATTCCCTTGATGACCTTGATGTCCCTGCTCCCTTTCCTACAGCAACCTAAGCAACATCTGAGTGTTGGCATTGGTTGCGGCCATCACAGCTTGCCAAGCTTCTGGAGGTGGAGGTGGCGGTGGTGGAGGATCAGACTGCTCTCCATCACGACCGTGATTCCCACAAGTTGCTGGCGCCATCCTGAAGATGGACAAGATTATCAGCACACCATTGACAAAGATGATAGAATAAGTTGAATCAATGGCTTGAAAGAATTTGCAATGGAATATCATCGATTGCATTCAAACTGCAAGTAGTAAGAACGCTTTCTGCACGATCTTGATAACACCATTAGAACATGAAGCCGCTTGAAATAACACAAAAGTATTGAGCTAAGGTTGCTCGGAACAAATGTACAACCATTATACATTTGTCGGAAGATGATCCTAAGAACTATTGGAATTCCCACCTAAGAATTTCCGAAGTCTTTCTTGTTTATGCGATTCGGGTTGCGGACCCAGGAACGAACCCAAAGTAATCAGCTACAACTGCACCCGCAACCTTCCACACCATAAACCAAGAAACTTTGCAAACTCGTCTACCTCAGACACTTGAAAACACAACGATACTAAGTATGGCAGTACATCCGAACTCTCTCCACCAGTACTGGGGATGCCGGACTCCTCTCGCCACTACTAGTATTGAAGCAATTTCGAACATCCTCCGTCCTGAGATACTAAGGAAGCTGAATGATAACGATGTGCAAAAATTCCTCGGAGCTCTACTCCTCGATAACAGGAGGCACCAAGACAGAATTCCTTCACGTTGGCATCATATAGTTTCCAAAATACCCGCGTGATCCTAAAATAATTTTGAGCAAGAAGAGGAGTAGAATGAAAATTCCTAAGTCGAATACCTACCAGAGTATAGAAGAGGAGTAAAAGAATCCTACTCTCCGATATAACTAGACTCAAAATAGTTTTTCACTAGACTCGACTCGGCCAAGTTCGATCAAGCAAGGGGCTCCTATGGTCGGTATGGATCTGATTACCAACTTGTCACGCTCAAGATGCGATCCTATTCCTATTAAGGCTTGCGGCCTCGACGGGGATAGAAGCGCATCTCGTCGTTCGCAAGTACAGTAAAATATTGCATACATGTAGGAAGAGATGAGTATATGAGTTGCCTTACACTCACCACGAACTATCTTACAAGTCCACAAAAATTATTCATACATCATTTAGAAGGCAGGGTTCGGCTACGGACGAAAACAAACGATAAAAGAAGCAATGATAAACTGTCTTGCTATCCCAGGATCACCACCACGAAGCTCCCTACTCGTCTGGATACGTAACATACATCCGAGCACGTTCTTCATCATACTCCCACTGGAGCTGCGACACGTCATCTGACACGTACTCGTCAACACCTGTACCTGTATTGTTGTAATCTGTGAGCCACAGGGACTCAGCAATCTCATAACCCGGGTACCGAAACTATGTAAGGCTTTAGGTGAGGAATTGGTTAAGTGGTGAGGCTGCAGCAAGCGCTAAGCATGTATTTGGTGGCTAACTTACGAGAACATGAATGTAAATATGGTGGCCTACGTAAGACGGACGTGAACTAGCATGATCACTAAGTGATCCTGAACACCTACTTACGTCAATCATAACACCACTGTGTTCTCTATCGGTTCAACTTCACGAGCAGAGACAGTCACGGTTACGCACACAGTTGGTGTATTTTATTGGAGTTTACTTCAAGTTAACTATTACCGGGTGTTAAACAAATATCCAAGTTGCCACGTAACCGTGGGCACGACATTCCAAAAGATTTAACCCTGCAGGGGTGCTCCAACTCATCCATCACAAACTAACCACACGCCGCGGGAATAACCTCAACCACGAATCTCGTGATCTTCCTAGGCAATTCCACTGGAAAACCGCAACCTCGAGATAGCTCGAAGAAAAATCGGAATTACTCGCTCAAGACATTCGAGAAAGGTAAAACAAGTCCAGCAAGACCGCCCGACGTGTCGACGAACCCGATAGGAGCCACGTATCTCGTCCTCAGGACACGACCGGATGAGCACAACGTACAGTGGCCTAATAGACATCTCCCGAGTTGCCCCGGGTTGGCCCCGCACACGACTCTAGTTTGGACAAACACTCATGCCGAGCATTGGCCCGGGTTGTTGATTAATTATCCATGGGGTAGCTATGCCCTATGCAATTTTATTAAGTTGTTTAGCAAATGTAGTACCAAAGTTGGGACTTGCCAGACAAGTTTTAATCTAAAATGAATGGTCAAGGGGGTCCCCATAACAACCCCAAGCATGTTAGGAGAGCAAAATATGGAATATATCACCGGTACTCGGAACTAGTGCGGCAAAAGCGAAACAAAACACTGAGCAAAAGGCCAAGCCTTCCACCGTTGCCAGATATATATGTGCATTAATTTAAATAATAGTAAATAGAGTGATATAACCAAAATATCCATGTTGACACATGGAAAGCTTGCACCTGCAACTAGCAACGCTATAAGATAAGGGCTGAGCAGCGGTAACATAGCCAATCAATGTTTGCTAGGTAGTGGAGGGGTTAGAGGCTTTCAAGGCAATATAGGAGGCTGACAGTTTAAGTGGTAGGTAACGGAAAACATAACGGTAAAAGCGAGACAACTAGCAAGGCAAAAATAGTGTCGGGATCCGGGTATGATCATCTTGCATGTTGGATCTTCAGAGGGACAAAGAGCGGGGTCCTCGTAGTTGTACTCCCCTGGATCCTCGTACTCAGGTTCGACACTCACGTCTACCCAAAGAGAAACAACACCAAATAAATATACAAACAAGGTGCAATGCACAAACAATATGATGCATGACCAAGTTGAAGTGTTTAACATGGCAACCTAAACTAGTCATGTTTCTCATGCAATTATTAAGTTCTTTAGTATTCTGGACAGAACCTCAAGTTTAATTATTTGAACATGCATGATCATGGCAAATATGAATGCTTCATGCAAAATCGATGCAAATGCATACGTAGAACGTTGCAAACGGAGTAACGTAGTTCACGGTACACTCCCGGCAAGGTACGAACGTTAATGGAGACAAAACACAAGATGAGGGAGTCCATGGGCTATTCCTTGGTTTTCCAAGGATGCCACTGGATAGGAAATGAAAATCTAGCAAGAATAGAGCTAAAGAACAAGAAAAACAACGGAGTATAGCTCCCACAAGTCACAAAACAATCCAACACACAATCTGCCCACAAACAGCAACATGTCATCTTGCAACACACATATCCAGAGCTACAGTAAGTTTCAAATCACAACCAACAGATGGACATGAATTATACAGCATGCACAACAAATCATCTATCTACAGCAACATGAAAGGAAGCATAGATCAATGGAAAATATGCTCACAAGATAGCATGTTGAATCAGTTTTTAGGGACTTAGTAAAAATTCCAGTTTTACAGAATCTGAGTTAACATGATAGCATCTTGACAGCAACTTTTATATACGCTACAGGAACTTTAATGGCATGAAAATTAACAAGGTGGTAGATGAAAACAACTATTACAAAACACTAGCACTGAACATGAGCTAAAACATCACAGATCACTTGGTAGCATCCCCTAAACATGGCATGAAAATAACTACAGATTCTCAGACTTAGTCAAATTTCACTAAGAGAATAGCAGCAGTTTATAACACCATAGCACCTTTGACAGCAAATAACTCTAAGATGCAAAATCTCTTTGTCAAGTTGAAGGCACCAAATGACAGAGGTTGACAAGCACAACAATTCATGGCATTGGACCAACTCCAAAGGAACACTATATACATGGGAATCATCAACACAACATGGGAAGAAAATAACAGTTCTAACACTTAGAAATATTTGAGCAATGAAAACAGTAATATTTTCTTAGCATGTTTACAGCTAGAAACCCACTAAACCACAAGTTGATCATGGCAAGGAAAAATACCAGGGCCTAGTGCACACCCAAATGAACACATTTTATGTTGACAAGTTTATCATATGATGCACGAATTAAATCATGTGAAAAAGACAAAAAGCCACATTATCACAAAATAACCTTTTTGCAAACTTGCTCAAATGATAAAACCAATGTCACTAATGAATTAGTTGGAATTTTCTACCCCAAATTCATGTATCATAAGCATATGTTCTATTAAGAAAAGACCACAAACACACAAGGTGCAAAACTGCTCACATAGTAAACCTAGTCATATGCCAGGTTTGGCATATGCCGAAGTTGACCAAAAACAAAGAAAAAACAAAGAAGCACAAAAGAGGAGGGGCTTGGGATCGAACCCAAGACCTCCTAGTCTGAGCACAAAATGCTGACCACTACGCTGCTGCTGGTGCGTGTTGAACAAAAGGAGGGCCTCTCTGATATGTGTGTGCAAAACACAGGAAAACATCAAATCAAAACAAACAAAATTGGTATCCACTAGGTTTCGATATGGGTGTGTGGTGCTACCGCTGCACTACTACCGTTGGCTTGCAAAAATACAAGGCACAACTTATTTGAAATGATTCAAAGGCCGGGCCTTGACTGTGCTCGAAATAAAAAATAAACCAAAAGGATGGTGAGTGGGATTTGAACCTAGGACCTCCTGGATGTGGGCGAGGTGGTTTAACCAACTGAGCTAGCTTTGTGGTTGTGCAAAGAAGGGCGCTGGCTAATTTTGAACCAAAAGGCTGAGCCTTTCTTCTTCATGGCGCACGGGCATGCTCTACCATGTCGTTTTCCAGTGAGCAAACGCAGCGATGCCCGAGGCCATGGTGTAGCGGCGGGCCTGAGGAATTAGGAGTAGGTGCACATGGCGCAAGGGAGCCAGCTATGCGTGCACGGGCGCGCGCGGGGAGCAAGAACACAAGTGCAAAAATTGTACGCATACACTGCAACTATTGCCGGAGCACGGAGGACACGATCTTGGCATGAGGATAGCTACGCGTACGGGGCATTAGCACTACTAGAAAAAAGGCTGTTAGTGGCGCACCTATTTTGGCTATTAATGGCGCACTATAGGTGCGCCACTATTATCACGCCACTAGTAACAAATACTAATGGCGCACCACTGGTGCGCCATTAGTATCCCAGATAATAGTGGCGCACCACATGGTGCGCCATTGATATGCCTCCTGGTGCGCCATTGATATGCCTCCTAGGGGCCCTGGTATTTAACTGGGTGCGCCATTGCTATGCCTCCTGGTGCGCCATTGATATGCCTCCTAGGGGCCCTGGTATTTAACCGGGTGCGCCATTGCTATGCCTCCTGGTGCGCCATTGATATGCCTCCTAGGGGCCCTGGTATTTAACTGGATGCGCCACTAATATGAATTATGGTGCGCCACTAATATTAATTCTAGGAATTATTATTTTTTGATTTTCTGGTATTTGCACAGGTTACAGAATACAATACACAGCACAGAATAAAAACAACACATAATATAAACAGCACATATATAATACAATTCGTCATATTAGTCTCCGAATTCGAAATAGCGAACAAAGTTCAAATATTAGACAAGTTTAGGTCTCGAGACCGAGTAGCGAGTTTGTCGTCACATTACAAAGTCGATATCATCTAAACTACCATCACATAGAAGAGAGCTGCGGTCACGATGAGCATCATCGCGATGAAACTGGTCTTCATCCGGTTCCTCCTCCGCTCCCTCCTCTCTCCCGCTAGATAGCGCGCATATCTAGCTTCCGCCTCCGCCCTAGTGGTGTACCCTTTGTAACTGTTACCGCTGAAATGGTGAACCTATTTCCGACACTCCTCCCAGTTGTCGTAGGCTCCGGGAACCTCACCCTTGTACACGACATACGACGACATCTCTATGCACTAGACAAACAAAACGTTAGTAGCAATTCACAGATAATATATAAGCAATATATAAGTATGCAACAAAAGGATCGGAAGAGAAAAGCAACACATTAATAGCACGGTTCATGGTCCTACTAATAAATAGCATCGATTACATATATGTTGAACGACTGTCCAAACTAAAGAGACATACAAGTTCATTAAAGTTTAATTACAACATGAGCTAATCGATATTTCAGAACTACATAGCATCACTACTTTCGACTCGACTCAGGGACCGGAGCGTGGATGAAGCCGCCGTCTTTCGTGATGGTCATGAATGTGCGGTCGTTGTCAGCCTGCATTTGTAGCGTTGTTTCTATTTCACTGTTGGACGGTTGATAGTTGAGGTAGAACTGCCCCGAGGTACGAAGGACATCTTGATAGATGATTTCCGCTAACTACGACTGGATGCGAAAGAATTCTTGTCTGATGTCCTCGTCCTGGATTGCCGACAAGCGTGCGGCCAATTCTTTGAGATCATTTGGTAGCATACGCTGATGATGGTTCCGTACGATCGCCCGCATGTGATGGAGGGCGTAGTAGGCATCCTTCTGACTGCCAGGCGGCTGCTTGACGCAGGGGAACGTCGTTACGTGGGTGAACACGTGCCTGCCGTACCTACAAATTGGCCTCCTGAAGGTGCCTCCAGATTTGGCGTAGCCGGGGAGATCATCATCAAGAACTTTCTTGATATCTGTGTAGTCTTTCTTCGACTGACGGTCCGAGTCGAAATACGTGGCCATGGAATATTTCGGGCTTAAGAGGATGGGTGTGCAATGTGTGTCACTGCACAAAGCACGGAATGTTAGAAAAAAAAGAACGATCGAAATCTAAGAAATCATATGTTACGGGGCGGTGAGGGGATGACTTACTCGGAAAAGTAAGGCACGAGGAAGTTATCCATATCTGGGTTCGCCAGAATGACGCCTTCGAGGTATGAACTCGCGCCATGCCGGTCCCCAGCGCTGCCCAAGATCTTGGCACACATGTAGAAGGGGTCGACTATCACGATGTCCGGGGTCTTGTCTCTAATGATCCGCATCTCCATACTGAGCGAAAATAGCCGAATGAAGGTGTAGTGCAGCGGATAAAGGTTAAACATAGCGAAGATGTCATCAAACCGCAGGACGATCATACGCCCGATGGTGCTATCGACAAAGCCCTTGCCCTCTGGCACCTTGGCCACGAAAACCGGGTATGCCACATCATTCTCGGAGAGACGCCACTTCTCCATCGAAAGAACAGCGTCATGCAGACTCCGCATAGCACCGGTTGCAGCATTGAGCAGATTAGTCGGTAGCATCGGCCTACCCGCCACATGCACCCTCCTCGAGATATCCTTAGGTATTGGTGGCCTGTCCTGAGCACGGATCGTACTCGGTGCCGGCTGGCTCACACCCTTGTTATTTTTTCTTTTCCGTCCCTTCTGCTTCTTCTGCAGTAATGGGATCGAGTTCTGCTTAGAGACCACCTTCTTGAGTGTGTTGGGGCTGATAATATTTCGCACCTCGGCTATTTGAGTCTCGGTGAAGTTGGCATCTGGAGGCGTCTCCTGAGAACTGAAGAGACGACGCCTGTTGCAATTGGGTTTCTCCGCGGTACCAGCTAGATCGCGATCGTCTTTTGCAGGGTTGGGTTCTTGAGAAGGAGGCCCCAAGAATTCATCACCGTACCCATCCTGTGCCATATGCATGTCCGGATCAGCTGACGGCGGTAGCGTTGCGGCGGTCTTGCCATGGCTTGGCGCCGGCACGACTGGCGGTGTTGTCTATGGGGTGGTGTCCCTCGCCCCCAAACGAATCTGGCTCTTCGGCCAAAGCATGGACCAGTTTAAGCAGGCGCTGAGGGTCATCACATCATCTTCGTCGGCCCCAGGGGGTCGATACGGAGGTAACAAGTCGTCGCAGCCCCGCAGCACCCGAACCAGTTGAACCCTATACACGGTGGGTGGCATCG
The DNA here is from genome assembly GCA_039707655.1 of Elymus sibiricus. NCBI lineage: Eukaryota > Viridiplantae > Streptophyta > Magnoliopsida > Poales > Poaceae > Elymus > Elymus sibiricus. The sequence continues at coordinate 215,109,748 of CM077667.1, forward strand.
GATTACCGTGGAACACGCGGTTGGCCGGTTCAACGTTTTGGCCTTGGCGACATCGATCAACTCGTCGTCCACGAAGTGCAGGAGAGTGCATGGAATGTTGGCAGCGCCCTGCGAAAACATGTAGGGCGTCAGGGATGCCCAGTCAAAGGCAAGGAGATGAAGTCATCGGCCGAGGCTTAGTTACCGTGATGGCATCGAGCTCGGCTAATGTCGAGGCACCGCCAACGGCGGGCGTGCAAGTGACGGAGGGGCCGCTTGCTGCAGAGGTGCCGGCCGGCGTATTCTTCCCACACCCGGGTGCATTAAGCTCCAATACCGGCGCCGTCGCCGGAGACACCAATGCCGCCTCCGCCGGAGACACCAATGCCGGCGCGTTGTGCGAGTTGCTGCCCGTGAAGCTGGGAATCGGGGGCGGCCCCTGTTGGCCGCCCGCAATCCACCCCCGCAGCCCCTCAAGCAAGGTAGGCATAATGGCGGTGATCGTCGCTCCCAGTTGGTCTCGCACTTGCTCTTGGACTATCTGTGGAATCCGCGCCACTTGTACCTTGAGTTCTTTAACCTCGCGCTCCTGGCTTTCCGAGCTGGTCTTTCTCTCCTTTCGCCCAGCCTTATAGTATTCCGACCATTTCGTGGACAAGCCTTCGCCGGCCACACGACCAGCTGACGACGGCTTACTGAACTTACCCTTGTGTTTCATTACGTTCAACGCCCTATTTAAAGTGGTGTCCCAAGGGGCAGACGGGGAGCTCTGAGACCCCGCGCTACTGCTTTCAGTTTCCTGCGGAAGGAACGTGAACCATTTAGAAATTTGGCTTCATTAATTAGAATGCAACCATATGGAGCTAATTACGCGGGGGTGTATTCCTTACCAGAACACGCTCAAGATCCTTCACCTTCGGATCCGTGGTAAGCTCCTTTGTTACCGGGTCCACCTTGTACCGGGCCCTGACATAGTTCCTGGTCTGCTTTTCATGGTATTTATCGAAGAGGGGCGGTAGGCCTTGCTCGGCACGCTCCGCGTCCTCCTTGTCCCATTTAGGTTCCGCCACTCTGTAACCGCCGGGACCGAGTTTGTGGACCCCTAAGTTCAAGTCCCGCATATCTTTCCCCCACTGACTTGATTCCGCGGATGCGTTGCTCTCGCACTTTATCTTGAACTCCAGGTAGTCAGCTTCGCTGATCGAAGGATTTTTCTCCTTGATCTTCTCATAACTATCACCTCTTAGAATCATTCTCTTCACCGCAGCTCTCCAAGTAGCCAGGGCCGTGCTCATCTTCGTGAGGGCGGCACTGTTCACTTTATTCCCTGAGAGGCGTGTGTTTGCGAAGTCACCGGGGAACTTGTATCGTTCGTGCAGCTTCGTGAAGAGGAGGTTGCGCAAATTCCCTCAGTCACGATGCCTTAGGTTCTCGGTGTTGATCGAGACGGTGCTCCGGAGAATGCACCCGAGTTGTCCCGCGTACCCACCGACTAATTCTTTGGGCGCCGTTGGATGCCCACTGGAGGACACTTCAGTAAATTCCTTCTTGACGGTGCCGAGCACGTTCGGGCGCCGGTCCTTCCGTTGCCTCTTCTGTTGGCTGCCATCTGTGCGTTCGCTGCCATCATCAGTGGTGGCATCCCCGGCGGCACCATCAGTGGTGTCATCCCCGACGCCACTAGGGGTTGTGTAGTCGGGATCGGTGTCTTCCGCGGCGTCCTCATAGCGGTGAGGTTCTTCCTCCATCTCCTGGGACTGCTCCCAGAATGGCTTGCCCGAACCGCCGGCCTCATCGTTGTCGGCCATGTTCACTCTAAATAGGAAAAAATGGCTAATAATTAGTGCCATGGTGATCTACAATTAATACTAGTAGCTAATAATCTTTGTCAGCGTGATGAGGCAGTTCTACCAAGATACATGTGAAGAATCTGGTAAAGCTAGTATGCAAGGAGGAATAGTCACTGGGCTGACAGTTCTGAAGAAGATGGCAGCACCAGATCATAGTTTGGTCGATGAGTTTAATCGGTATGTAACCGAGAAAAGGTACTTGGTTGTTATTGTTGATGTGTCTACCATAGAAGAGTGGGACTGGATCAAAACATACTTCCCGAGCATGAACAGGGGACGGATTATTGTGTCCACGCAGCAATTTGAAGTTTCAAGATTGTGCACTGGAGCAGCCTTACACGGTATCGGAGATTGAAAAAAAATGGTCGTTCGATAAGGACTTGTATGTCTTATAAGAATCTGAATCTCGTGATAAGGACTTGTATTGAACAAAAACTTTTCACTTCTCACTAAGCAAATCTGAATCTCAACTGATACTGATAGGATAGGAAGACTGAACATAATCATATAGGCTCTTACTTATATAACAGGGTACTATATTTCTATAATCACTGATAGGATAGGAAGACTGAACGAACTGCATTTCCTTATTTCTATTCTAGCTATCTACAACACCATCTCTTGCGTTTTCAAGACACCTGGTAAATCAAACTTTATGTATACATAATTTGCTCTGATCATGGAGGGAAGCATCACTTATTATTTCCAGCCACGTAAATAAACTGTATTTACCATTTAAGTGTTTACTTCAGTGAGAAGAGAGCACGAAGCACAATAAAACAGAAACAGTAACAAGACACAAAATGTAAGCAAAGATCATTAATGCAACAAGATGATATATGGGCATGTACCATAGAATTGATAGAAGCATACTGTGTCGATGAATCAATTCGCAGTTGTTTTGATTTAGATGCCTAGCAGTTAGCTTAGTTTGCCTAAATTAATTCATTTAGCTGAATTTGTGTACAGGTGGAGGCTCGAATCAAAGGGGTTGACAAGGCCGAGTCCACCTCAAATGGTGAGATCACCACAGCTGAAAAAGCTGAGGAACAGCAGCATGATTATTCTTCGTGTTGTGGCTCGTACTATCTATCTTAAGCACATGGCTAATAATTAGCTGGCAACATAAATTCTAGGAAAAATTCGGCATGACCTTTGCAATTTTCTTGACCTAGAAGTGCCCGTTTTTCGCCGAAACGGAAATGAATCAACATTTCGGCGATAACGGGCACAAATCCCTGCACAAATAAAGAATGCAGTATGCCATAACAGCTCATAGAAACAGTTCATAGCAGCAGCCACATGTTCTGCTAATTAAATCACATCACATGAGCACAGAAATGTAATTTCTGTCAGGTGCAAGGGCTTGAGTTTACATCTGCTATCCGGAAGAGAGGGGCTCCAGCGGTGGATAGGGTTGGTTGGTATTTTTGTCAGTTGCAGCTGAGATTCCTCGCGCACACAAGAAGCTGAACTGGCAGGATATGAAGACGTCCTCTTCGACGAGTCCTCTTGCAAGGAAAATCTCAAACATTTATTTCACCAATGGAAAGGGAATGAAGATCAGAATTGGGCAGCAGATAAACAGTGTACACATTATATAACTTTTTCTTAAAAAGGATTCCACCTTCTGTAACTAGCAAATATAACAAAAAAACATAGCTGTTCTCACTCAAACATTTATTAGGATAAGAACTGCTGGCTGGGGCATTCCCTCTGCATTGACGAATATGAATAAATCGTAACTGCATACTGACTCAGCACACAACGGTGTCAATTCCGACAAATCATACAGATCAAAATCATCATTTCAAACAGTCTAGCAGAAAAGGATCACATGGACGTTGTTCCCCTAACACTTCCAGTAATGCAGTACATGAATGCTCGCGTGCACCAAATTGAGTTATCAAGCAATAACACTTAGTTTTGCCCATGAAATGGCCACTGCAGAGATTTGAACTATTTCCTCCACGCACCAACCAAGCACAAGTGGATTCACTGGAAGCGACTAATTAACAGTAACCAACCAACATCATTCAATTCGTTGCAATGTACTACTTATCCGAAGGGCAGTCAAATGAGCACAGCTGCAGACAACTAGAAGAGGGGGACGAGGAGGGGGCGAGCAGTTGGCGGACCTACCTCGAGCAGGGGCGGCCGGGGGCGGTCGGGGAGGAGCAGGGGCGGTCGGGGGCGAGCAGGCGCGGTCGGGGGCGAGCCGGTGGAGGCGCTGCTGGGCTCCTGCACCGACGGAGGGGCATCGGGGGCCTCGGCCGGCTGGGCGCGCCGCGGAGGAAGGGCGGCGGCGAGGAACCCTAGCTGTCGCGCTCGGGAAGGGGAGGGAGGCAGATCTCTCTCTCTCTGGTCTGGTCGTTGGCTCGTGGGGAGGGTCAGGGGAGGGTGGCGGTCGGGGGAGGGCGGTGGAGGGGAGGGCGACGGCGGAGGCCTTGCACGCGACGAGCGGGGTGCAGAGGGCGACGGCGGAGGGGAGGGCGGCGGTCGAGGGAGCTCAGTGCGTGGAGGGGAGGGTCAGGCCGGGGAGAAGAGAAGCGCGCTGTGTATGTAGGTGGGGGGGGAAGGGTTAACAATGGCGCACCTCGGAGGGGTGCGCCATACATACATATAGCAATGGCGCACCTCTGCCTGGTGCGCCATAAATATACATATAGCAATGGCGCACCTCTGCCTGGTGCGCCATAAATATACATATAGCAATGGCGCACCTCTGCCTGGTGCGCCATAAATATACATATTTCCAAATTTTGTTTAAAATGTTAAAAAAAAGTTCAGAATTTAAAAATTTGTTTAAAATTTCAAAAAATGTTCAGAATTTCAAATTTTGATTAAATATTCAAAAAATGTTTAAAATTTCAAATACTCTAAATTAAATAAGCACACATAATTATAATATGCCCACATAGAAAAATGTGTAGATTAACAATATGCCATATCCATCTCCATAGAAAAATGATACATAATATAATATGCCCACACACACACGCGGCCGACACGTCGTGATTCGATCTTAGCTATCTTTTCACAATCTTCTTGCCCTTCTTTCTCACGGTTGAATAATTTAGCCCCGGAACCCCTTGAATTCTTCTCTTGAACGGACGTCCTTTAGGTAGGGTGGTCCTGCTTCTTCTTGTGGTGTATGGTACTTCATCGTCGTCGTCATCTTCCATCTTCGGGTCGCCGTACTTGTCGAAGTCTTGCTCATTGGCGACTCCATCCATTCTGATGATGTTCCTTTTGCCTCTCCTCACGACAACACGACTGGGCTTTGACGGGTCGGTAATGAAGAAGCATTGGTCCACTTGGCAAGCCAGTACCCATGGCTCATTTTTCGCGGTGACGTTTGCGCCCGCGGTCTTGGATTTGGCTTCGGGTATAACCATGTTGGTGAAATACCGGTCTTCTTTTAGGACGCTCTTGGCCCATCTGACACGGAACATCGGGACCTTCTCTCCAGTGTAGCTCACCTCCCAGATCTCCTCGATCCTTCCGTAGTATCTGTCCTTGTCATTACCGGTGTAGGATTCCATCGTTACCCCGGAGTTCTGATAATCGCTCTTCATGTCCTTTTCCTCGGTGTAGAATGTGTAGCCGTTGATATCGTACGCCTGATAGGTCATCAGGTTGTGCTCGGCGCCCTGTGACAAGGCGAATATGAGTTTTTCTTCCGCGGAAGAATCCTCATGTAAAGGGTACCACAGAAGCTTGTCCTTGAACCAACGCGTGAAACATGAGTTGTGCTCTTTGATTATATCTCCGTCCGTCCTCTGTTGGCCTCGGTCATTGTACGTCTTCTCAATAAAGGTTTTGTGCTCTACCACCCAAGGATCGACCACGTCTATGTGTTGTAGCGCGACTAGGTTTGCTCTTTCAAAGTCGGCGAGTCGACCGTCGAAGTCGACATGCATTTCGCGGCGACCCTCGCGGTGACCCCATCCAGCGAGCCTGCCGAGGTGCCTATTGACGGGCAGACCAACGGGGTTCTCGATGCCTAGATAATTCGTGCAGAAGGAGATGCACTCTTTGGTCAGAAAGCCCTTGGCTATGCTTCCATCTGGACGTGCCCTGTTGCGAACGTATCCTTTGATGACACCATTCATCCTTTCGAACGGCATCATGCTGTGCAGGAATGTCGGCCCGAGTTGGATGATATCCTCCACGATATGGACCAGTAGATGCACCATAACGTCGAAGAATGCGGGCGGGAAGTACATCTCAAGCTCGCATAGTATCACCACGATCTCTTCCTGTAGCCTTCTGAGTTGCCTCATGCCAACCGACTTCCGAGAGATGACGTCGAAAAAGTTGCATAGGCCAAATAGCGTTTCACGGACATGCGCGTCCATGATCCCATGGATTGCAACTGGAAGTATCTGCGTCATCAGCACGTGACAGTCGTGAGACTTCATCCCGCTGAACTTCTGCTTCGCTGAGTCTAGGTATCTGCTTATCTTCCCCGCGTAACCGTAAGGAAGTTTTACTCCTACGAGGCAGGTGAAAAACTGCTCGATCTCCTTCTGACTTAGAGTGAAGCACGCGGGAGGGCAGTCATATTCGATCTTCTTGGCCTTTTTGCCTTTGCGACGACTTTCCGTGTCCTTCGCCTCATCATCATCATCATCATCATCATCATCATCATAATCATTAGGGCGTTTTGCGTGAAGCTCCTCCCTGATGCCCATTGATTGCAAGTCTGCCCTTGCTTTCGACCCGTCTTTGGTCCTCTCTGGCATGTTGAGCAGGGTACCAAGCAGACTCTCGCACACGTTCTTCGTGATATGCATGACATCAAGGCTGTGAGGCACACGGAGGATCTTCCAGTACGGCAAGTCCCAGAAAACAGACCTCGTTTTCCATACCTTCAGCAGCGGCTCTGGTGCCTTTCGCTTCTTTCCCGGCGGTGGGCACTCTTTCCAATTTTTCAACAGCTCGTCTATTTCCTCACCGCTCCTCGTACGTGGGGGTCTTCGGGGTTCGGTTTCACCATCGAACAGATCCTTGCGTTTTCTCCATGCGTCATCGTCGCGAAGCCACCTTCGATGTCCCATGAACACGGTTTTCGAAGACCCGGGATCTCTATCTAGCTGGCGATACGTTGTGTCATCCATGCACCTGACGCATGCACAAAATCCGTGGACCACCTGCCCCGCGACATATCCGTAACCGAGATAGTCGTGCACCGTCGTGAGCAGTGCGGCTCTCATAGGGAAATATTCTTTCGCTGCGGCGTCCCACGTATTGGCTGGCGTTTTCCACAGCGTGTCTAGCTCCTCTTTCAGCAGCCCCAGATACAGATTGATGTCGTTCCCTGGTTGTTTCGGCCGTTCAATTAGCATACTCATGTGAATGTATTTCCTCTTCATGCACATCCAGGGGGGAAGGTTGTACATCCACACAAACACAGGCCAGGTGCTATGTGTGCTTCTCTGGCTGCCAAATGGATTGACTCCATTGGTGCTCGCGCCCAGCATGATGTTCCTTGGATCGTCCCCAAATTCTGGGTGTTCGAAGTTCAACGCTTGCCACTGGCTCGCATCCTTAGGGTGACTCAGCATCTTGTCTTTTTTATTTATCTCCGGGTCATTTCCGTCATCTTCTCGCTTCTTCTCCTTCCTATCCGCATGCCAACGCAGGAGCTATGCTAGCTTAGGGTCCGCGAAATACCGCTGCAGACGAGGAGTGATCGGAAAGTACCACACCACTTTTCGAGGAGCTTTCTTCCTCTTCTTGTATCGAGTGACGCCGCACACCGGACATATGATAGACTCCGCGTGCTCGTCCCGATAAATGATGCAATCGTTCATGCACACATGGTATTTCACGTGCGGTAAATCCAGAGGACACACGATTTTCTTCGCCTCCTCGAAACTGGTCGGGCACTTGTTCCCCTTGGAAAGACGTTCGTGCCAGATGACATGTTCTCGTCGAAGCATGCGTCGGTCATTTTGTGTTTTACCATCATCTCCAGAGCCATGAGCGTTACTTTCAGGCGGGTATCCTCGGGCCTGCATCCTTCATACAATGGAGTAACCACGTCTATCTCCAGTTGATCCAGCTTGGCTTTCTCTCGGGCGGCAGCTCTTGCGTTACCCGTCTGCTTGAGAAGCAGCTCTTGAATATGAGGGTCCTGCACCCAGCCCATCGATGGTCCATCGTCGTCTGCTCCGGCATCTTCATCTTCATGATCATGCCCTTCGTCTTGATCTTCCTCATCATCATGTCCGGCATCTTCTACATGATGACTGTGTCCTGCATCTACTTCGTGATCATGTCCTGGAGATTCTTCGTCTTCTCGCCCGCCCTCGCCGCTATTGTCTTGCTGCCCTTCCTTATTTCTTGCCCGGCCCCCGTGGACGACTTCATAATCATCTTCATCACCTTGCCACCGATAGCCATCCATGAAACCACGCATGAGCAGGTGGTCCCGCACCTGTCTGGAATCCGGGTCCATAAGGCTCTTCAGCTTGCATCTTCGACACGGACATCTTATCTCCGTCTCGTTCTTTTGAAGCATCTCGGCCTTCGCGGAGCTCAAAAACCTATTCACGATGCCTTCGGTCATCGTGCGGACCATGGTCGCCTGTGGGGTAGAGCAAAACGATATTTTAGAACCAAAAATTTTTTTGGCATGAGTTTGCCTAAAAATAGGACCAAAAAGAATGCATAGTGCCAAATTCTTGCCGAAACGGAAATGAATCAACATTCCGGCAAAATGTTGGCAACTATCGCATTTCAAATACCGGTACCTGCAAACACAAACATATGCAACACCACAAACATACGTAGATCTAGCTCAATGAGAAAAGTGTAGATCTAGGCCATAAAAAGTGTGTACGTTGGAGGGAGAAAAAAGTAGATCTAGAACATAAAGAAAGCTTTCCCCTTACTTACCTATCAAAAAAAGGAAATTTAACCACTTAATTTGGGTGAGTCTATGGTGCAAATGAGGTGAGGAGGAGGAGGCAGCCGAGACCAAGCTTGGTAGAGGTGGAGAGAATGAAGTGGGGGGAAAGTGAGTGTGGTAGGTGGCTGTCAAAAATATCTAGCTGCTCTCAGGTTACCAATGGCGCACCTCCTAAGAATGCGCCATTGGTAACCAGGGTTACTAATGGCGCACCTGGTGTGTGGTGCGCCATTACTAGTTTTGAAAAAAAAATTGAAAAAAAAATTGTTAGTAGTGGCGCACCAGGGTGTGGTGCGCCATTACTACTTAAAACTAGTAATGGCGCACCACACCCCGGTGCGCCACTGGTAAGTCTGGGGAGGGGGGTGTGCCCAGGAGAAACTTAGCAGTGGCGCACCACACACCAGGTGCGCCATTAGTAATATGGACATTAATGGCGCACCCATATCTGGTGCGCCACTGCTATATAGCAGTGGCACACCACATACATGGTGCGCCATTAATGTCCATATTAGCTATAGCCATTTTCCTAGTAGTGTAGAGTGCGAGGGATTTGGTAGAAAGGGAGAGGGGTATACCTAGTATACCTAAGCCATGAAGGGGTGGCTAGATACGCGATGGAGACGTCGTGAGTGTTGGCAAAAATCTGGAGCCGCACTGGTCCAAGAAGAATGAAGAAGAGGAGGTTGAGGACGGCGTCGATCTGGGCCTTGGCGCTCCGTTGGGCATCGAGGAAGAAGAGGTGCAGCGGGGACTCCCTTCCCACGGCACCAGAGCGTCGGACACGCAACGTGGAGGTCACCCCGAGCTCGAGCTCGTGCTCAGCCGGAGCATGGTGGGCGCGACGACGGCGTGGCGTGAGGACACTTGTCTGAGTGGCGGCAAGTAGAGGAGAGGGGATAAATCGGTCGAGGGAGGTCTGGGACACCTTTTATAGGATGCTCGGACGAGCTCCGGCTGTCAAATCGCGGAGGTGGTCGACGTAGCTCTCTGGATGGAAGCCGTACAGGAGATCGAAGCCGCTCGCGTGGAGGGGCTCGGCTGGGCTGCTGCTGGGCCAGGGGGAGGAAGGAGGCCCAAGAGAGGCTGAACCCTCTCTCTCTCTCCCGAAAAGAGGCCTTTTCTTTTTAATAAAACCCACATCTTGCAAATTTCATAGAGAAAATAGAGAGATGTTGGGGCATGAAATAAAAGAACAGTTAAACTCAAAAAAATGTGCTCTATTTAATAAAAATAGTTTTGGTATTTTTAGAGCAAATAATTTAAATCACAAACAATTATTACTGGAACCTGTTTGCAAAGATTTGAAAAAGATAATGCATAAAACATGATTGAGAGTAGACTAACAAATCTTAGCAAGATATTTAAAAGAAGTTCAACATTTTTAAAGAATTTAAATAGCAAGCAAAAATTCCACATGTTGCAATATTGAAAAGAGAGAGAGTTGGGCATAGTTTCTATAGAAATTGTGGAGGGGGTTTTCTACCAAGACAACACATGTACCTCTCACACACCACACCACAAAACACACACTCACAACAAGCACAAGCATATGATGCAACATAATTTATGTGATGATGCCATGATGCCATGATGAATGATGAAAGTCATGAAGCACAACTTATTTCTACTCAACCACATGAGGGCAAACTTGGAAGGTTCATACAAGACCAATATTACAAATAAGGCAAGGGATGCTCTTGGGCTGTTACAATCGTGGACTGCAGTGTGGCTTCAGACGAAGAATTTGGAATCGTTGATCTTTCTTGTGAGGAAGTCGCAGAGGCAAGCAAGGGCGGACATACCGGCGGCAACAGGTCGGTTAGATCGCACATACGTTGACTTTGTAAATCAGGATGATATGCCGGCTCATTCTCTCGGAGGTGCTCATAGGGATAGGGTGTGCATGTGTGCATTCATAGGGATGGATGTATGCACGTATATATGAACGCTTGTGTATGTACTGCGCTAAAAAAATTGCACGTCAATTTAAAAGAAAATATAAGTGACAATCCATCTCAAGTATAAATAAAAAGTAAAAAATTGTATGTGACAATCAATCTCAAAAATATAAATCTACAAAAAGGAAAATACGGAGAAGAATTAGAGATATTCGCTAGAAAAGACCAAGTTAATTAAAAAAATAATGACCCTTCATCTTGTGGACAATGCATTAAAACCGTTAGATCTTCGTAACATTATTTTTCAAAAAACCAAATTGAACGTGCACAAACCAACTAAGGAGACTTTACGTGATCAATCTATCTAAAAAAAGTCAACGTGTACAAACCAACTCACAAGATCCATCTAAAAAAATTTGTACGTGACAATCAGTCTCAAAAATATAAAAAACTGAACATGCACACCCCCACCTCAAAAAAGGCGATCCATCTAAAAACACTACGTGACGACCTATCTTTTTTTTAGGATGGACAATCAATCTAAAAAAACTGAATGCACACAAACAAACCCACAAGATGCATCTCCAAAAAAATTGTACGTGAATTTAAAAGAAAATATATGTGACAATTCATTTCAGGTATAAATAAAAGGTCCTGATATTGCCCACACGTGTGGGCGTTAAGGGGGTCTTGCCACACGTCCCGTGTGGTATGTAAGAGAAACAGCCTGCACGCCTACGTGTGGGCAAAACAGGTAACGTCCACACGTCCGGCCTCCTGCCTCGCGGCCCGCACGTCCGGCCTCCCACCACGCGGTCCCGCATGTTGGGGAACGTTGCATGGGAAACAAAAAATTTCCTACGCACACGCAAGAGTTATCCATGGTGATGAGCATCTACGAGAGGGAGAGTGGATCTACATACCCTTGTAGATCGCTAAGCGGGAAGCGTTAAGAAACGCGGTTGATGTAGTCGAACGTCTTCGCGATCCAAATCGCCGAGCGTCCCGCGATCTAATCACGATCCGTCCCAATCTAGCGCTGAACGGACTGCACCTCCGCGTTCAGCACACGTACAGCTCGATGACGATCTCCGCCTTCTTGATCCGGCAAGAGGGAGCGGATTGGTAGATGAGTTCTCCGGCAGCGCCACGGTGTGGCGGCGATGGTGGTGGAACTATTCCGGCAGGGCTTCGGCTAAGCACCGCCGAAATTAGACTAGAGGAGAAAACGATCTAGAGGAAGAAGAGGGAGCATGTGGCAATTAGGGTTAGCTCTCCCCTCTAAATCCTCTAGTATATCTAGGAGGGAGGGAGGGGAGGAGGCAGCGTCAAACCCTCAAGGGTTCGGCCGAAATAGGAGGTGGAGGACTCCTACTCCAATCCTACTAGGAGTAGGCTTCCTCCTCTCCACTTGGAAACCCTTTCCACATTTCCACCTTTGGGTTTTTCCCACCCCTAGCCGCATGGGCCTTAGTGGTGGGTTCGGCCAGCCCACTAAGGGCTGGATTAACTCCTCCCACAGCTCATGAGGCCCTTTGGGTCGAGACACCCCTCCCGATGGTCCCCGGTACCCCTCCCGGCACTCCCGGTACACTACTGAAATACCCGAAACTTTTCCGGTGACCAAAACGGGACTTCCTATATATCAATCTTTACCTCCGGACCATTCCGGAGCTGCTCGTGACGTCCGGGATCTCATCCGGGACTCCGAACAACCATCGGTCACCACCATACATAACTCTATACTACCGAAACGTCACCGAACCTTAAGTGTGCAGACCCTGCGGGTTCAAAAACTATGTAGACATGACCGAGACACTTCTACGGCCAATAACCAATAGCTGGACCTGGCTGCCCATATTGGTTCCCACATATTCTACGAGGATCTTTATCGGTTGAACCTCTATGTCAAGGATTCAGTTAATCCCGTATGTTGTTCCCTCTGTTTCTTCGGTATGTTACTTGCCCGAGATTTGATTGTCGGTATCTCTATACCTAGTTCAATCTCGTTACCGGCATGTCTCTTTACTCGTTCCGTAATACAAGATCCCGTGGCTAACACTTTAGTCACATTGCTTGCAAGGCTTGTTGTGATGTTGTATTACCGAGTGGGCCCTGAGATACCTCTCCGTCACACGGAGTAACAAATCCCAGTCTTGATCCATGCCAGCTCAACAGACACCTTCGGAGATACCTGTAGAGCATCTTTATAGTCACCCAGTTACATTGTGACGTTTGATATACACAAGGTACTCCTTCGGTGTCAGTGAGTTGCATGATCTCATGGTCATAGGAACAGATACTTGACATGCAGAAAACAATAGCAATAAACTAACACGATCATATGCTACGTTCATATTTTGGGTCTTGTCCATCACATCATTCTCGTAATGATGTGATCTCGTTATCAAATGACATCTCATGTCTATGGCTAGGAAACCTTGACCATCTTTGATCAACGAGCTAGTCCCACTTGCACTAGAGTCAATAATCTAGCTCACATCACTATGTGATTTACATTTTAATGAATCTAACACCCATACAGTTCTGGTGTTGTTCATGTTTAGCCCTTGGAAGAGGTTTAGTCATCGGATCTGCAACATTCAGATCCGTGTGTACTTTGCGAATATTTATGTCGTCCTCCTTGATGTAATCGCGGATGGAATTGAAACGTCGCTTTATGTGTCTGGTCCTCTTGTGAAACCTTGGTTCCTTGGCTAGAGCAATGGCACCAGTGTTGTCACAGAACAGAGTCATTGGGCTTAGTGCACTAGGCACTACTCCAAGATCTGTCATGAACTCCTTCATCCAGACACCTTCCTTCGCCGCCTCCGAGGCAGCGATGTACTCCGCTTCGCATGTAGAATCAGCTACCATGCTTTGCTTGGAACTGCACCAGCTTACCGCACCCCCATTGAGAATAAATGCATATCCGGTTTGTGACTTAGAGTCATCTGGATCAGTGTCAAAGCTTGCATCGACGTAACCCTTTACGACGAGCTCTTGATCACCTCCATAAACGTGAAACATGTCCTTAGTCCTTTTCAGGTACTTTAGGATATTCTTGACCGCGGTCCAGTGTTCCACTCCTGGATCACTTTGAAACCTTCCAGCCATACTTATGGCAAGGCTGACATCGGGTCTTGTGCACAGCATTGCATACATGATAGAGCCTATGGATGAAGCATAGGGGACGACACTCATCTTTTCTCTATCTTCTGCAGTCACTGGGCATTGAGTCTTACTCAACTTCACACCTTGTAACACAGGCAAGAATCCCTTCTTGGACTGATCCATTTTGAACTTCTTCAAAACTTTGTCAAGGTATGTGCTCTGTGAAAGTCCTATTAAGCGTCTTGATCTATCTCTATAGATCTTGATGCTTAATATGAAAGTAGCTTCTCACAGGTCCTTCATTGAAAAACTTTTGTTCAAATATTCCTTCACTCTTTCCAATATTTCTATATTGTTTCAAATCAGCAATATGTCATCCACATATAATATTAGAAATGCTATAGAGCTCCCACTCACTTTCTTGTAAATACAAGCTTCTACGTAAACTTGTATACACCCGAACGCTTTGATCACCTCATCAAAGCCAAGATTCCAACTCTGAGATGCTTGCACCCGTCCATAAATGGATCGGTAGAGTTTGCAAACTTTGTCAGCATTCTCTGGATCGACAAAACCTTCTTGTTGCATCATATACAACTCTTCCTTAAGGAAACCGTTAAGGAACGCTGTTTTGACATCCATCTGCCAAATTTCATAATTGAAAAAGGCAGCTATTGCTAACATGATTCTGACGGACTTAAGCATCGCTACGGGTGAGAAGGTCTCATCGTAGTCAACTACTTAAACTTGTGAAAAACCCTTTGCCACAAGTCGAGCTTTATAGACGGTGACATTACCGTTCGCGTCCGTCTTCCTCTTAAAGATCTATTTGTTCTGAATGGCCTTATGCCCTTCAGGTAATACTTCCAAACCCCATACTTTGTTTTCATACATAGATCCCATCTCGGATTTCATGGCCTCTAACCATTTCTCAGAATCCGGGCCCATCATCGCTTCTCCATAGCTCGTAGGTTCATCGTTGTCCAACAACATGACCTCCAAGATAGGGTTGCCATACAACTCTGGAGCAATACGCATCCTTGTCGACCTACGAGGTTCGATAGCAAATTGATCCGAAGCTTCATGATCATCATCATTAACTTCCTCTTCAACTGATGTAGGCTCTACAGAAACATCTTTCTGTGCTGCGCTACTCTCTGGTTGAAGTAAAGGTCCAACAACCTCATCAAGTTCTATCTTCCTCCCACTCAATTCTTTCGAGATAAACTCTTTCTCAAGAAATGTTCCGTTTTTAGCGACAAACACTTTGCCTTCGGATCTGAGATAGAAGGTATACCCAATTGTCTCTTTTGGGTATCCTATGAAGACGCATTTCTCCACTTTGGGTTCCATCTTTTCAGGCTGAAGCTTTTTCACATAAGCATCACATCCCCAAACTTTAAGAAGCGACAACTTTGGCTTCTTGCCAAACCACAGTTCATATGGCGTCGTCTCAACGGATATCGATGGTGCCCTATTTAAAGTGAATGCAGCTGTCTCTAATGCATAACCCCAAAACGATAGTGGCAAATCGGCAAGAGACATCATAGATCGCACCATATCCAATAAGGTTCGATTACGACGTTCGGACACACCATTACGCTGTGGTGTTCCAGGCGGTGTCAATTGTGAAACAATTCCACACTGTCTTAAGTGACTGCCAAACTCATAACTCAGATATTCTCCTCCTCGATCAGATCGTAGGAATTTAATCTTCTTGTTACGATGATTCTCAACTTCACTCTGAAATTGCTTGAACTTTTCAAACGTTTCAGACTTGTGTTTCATTAAGTAAATATACCCATAATTACTTAAGTCATCAGTGAAGGTGAGAAAATAACGATATCCACCGCGCGCCTCAATGCTCATCGGACCACACACATCAGTATGTATGATTTCCAACAAGTCACTTGCCCGTTCCATTGTTCCAGAGAACGGCGTCTTAGTCATCTTGCCCATGAGGCATGGTTCACATGTGTCAAGTGATTCAAAATCAAGAGACTCCAAAAGTCCATCAGCATGGAGCTTCTTCACGCGTTTTACACCAATATGACCTAAACGGCAGTGCCACAAGAAAGTGGTACTATCATTATCAATTCTACATCTTTTGGCATCAATGTTATGAACATGTGTATCTTCACTATGGAGATTCAATAAGAATAAACCCCTCACATTGGGTGCATGACCATAAAAGATCTATACCTACTAATAAAGCAAGGTGATATTCTTGGTTTCGTCCCGCGTTAGATTTTTTTTTTGTCACGGTCCGCGTCCGACCGTCCTAATTTTGCTCACGTACAATTGCTTCTTACCACCTTAATCTGGTCCGTCATTGTACGTCAAATTTCGTCCATCGCACGTCTTCGTACCTCACGTGGTCTCCTGCCCGGTTTCCTAGGAGGTGGGATTATTTCCTACCCGTGGTGGCTGTTACTCCTTGCCCCCTCTTTGATGAAAAGGGCCCAGCCCAATCAAAAGCCCACCCGTGAACTTATAAAACAGAGAAAACACACCGTGCCGTCTTGTCCCACCTCGCTTCATGAGGTGTAATCATACCAGTTCATATACGTACGCGAGCTGCTTGGAGCATCAACAAGTTGTCTGAGAAATCAAATCAAAATTCAAAAAGCAGAGATGGGTACCCAAGGGAAGGAGGTGACAAAGAATTAACCCAGCAAGGGGAAGAGGGAACGAAGAAGCAACTGACCATGAATTAAAAAATTGGCACCGGACAATGAGAATGGAAAGGAGCAGCTGGCCATGATTTATAGAAAATTGACACTGACATGAGAATGAATGCCTCCCATCACAGCCGCGGCGGTGCACCCTAACGACGGCAGACTCACTGAAATCAGGCTGCTCCAACTGCTCGACCTGCATAGGGGAAGGAAACATGCAGATGGGGACAAGAGAGAGAGGAGGCGATGGAATAGAACGATAGAGAACGAGAGAGGAGGTGATGGAATAAAACGAGAGAGTTCCAGGAATGCACAGATGTTCAAGTGGCGCTCCCTAGAACGTACATGTGATGGCTGTACGTGTTGGCAGATTTTTAAATTCCTATTAAAAAAGACATTGCCCTGCAATGATAGAGAGTGGTGGACTCTTTCATTAAACTGGATCCTGAGCTGTATGTACAGACATATCAAGTGACAGATATGTTATGTTCGTCATGAAGGTGTGCGTGGGAAGCTGAACGGGAAGAAGATGTTGGAGGAGAGGGCGGCACGCAGATGATGGTACTGGGCCGAGAATGTATTGTGTTGTTGATTTTGTTCAGTGGCATATGTGTTGTGTCGTGTCTGAGGTTATCACCTTGGGGTTGACTACATTTTGAATGTATTGTAATCAGGTGAACACCTCAACCACAATTGATGAGGGCGAAAAAGAACATACGTTGTGACATGAGTGAGACAATAATGTTGAAATAGAGAACGTAGATCAGTAGAGCATCTTAAGACATACTTATTATATTAAATACATATGATATGTTTTCTCCCGTTGCAACGCACGGGCATATGTGCTAGTATTACTCATATAAATAGAACAACCATTATTCTCTGATTTAAATGAGTAACCGTCTCGCAATAAACAAGATCCAGATATAATGTTCATGCTTAACGCAGGCACTAAATAACAATTATTCAGGTTCATCACTAATCCCGATGGTAATCGAAGAGCGAGCGTGCCGACGGCGATCACATCAACCTTGGAACCATTTCCCACGCGCATCGTCACTTCGTCCTTTGCCAGCCTCCGTCTATTCCACAGTTCCTGTTTTGAGTTGCAAATGTGAGCAACCGCACCGGTATCAAATACCCAGGCACTACAACGAGAGTTGGTAAGCTACAAATCAATAACATGTATATCATATATACCTTGTTTGTTGTTGGCCGCCTTCTTGTCAGCCAGATACTTGGGGCAGTTCCGCTTCCAGTGACCAGTTCCCTTACAATGAAAGCACTCAGTTTCTGGCTTGGGTCCAGACTTGGGTTTCTTCACGGGAGGGGCAACTGCTTTGCCACTCTTCTTGGAGTTACCCTTCTTTCCCTTGCCATTCTTCTTGAAACTAGTGGTTTTATTGACCATCAACACTTGATGCTCCTTCTGAATCTCAGACTCAGCGACTTTGAACATCGCAAACAGCTTGGCGACTGACTTGTTCATCCCGTGCATGTTATAGTTCAACACGAAGCTCTTGTAGCTAGGCGGCAATGATTGAAGAACTCTGTCAGTGATCGCCAATGCTGGAAGGGGCATCCCCAATTCAGCTAGACGTGTGGAATACCCAGACATTTTGAGTATGTGTTCACTGACAGACCCGTTGTCCTCCATCTTGCAGGCATAGAACTTATCGGAGGTCTCATACCTCTCGATCCGGGCATTCTTCTGAAAGATAAACTTCAACTCAAGGAACATATCATATGCTCCATGACATTCAAAACGTCTTTGAAGTCCCGGTTCTAAGACACACAACATTGCACATTGAACCATTTAGTAATCATCAGAACGAGCCTGCCAGGCGTTCACAACGTCTGGAGACTCAACTGGAGCGGGTGGATCACCAAGCGGTGCATCAAGGACATAACCCTTTTGGGAAGCCGTAAGGATAATCCTGAGATTACGGGCCCAGTCCACAAAGTTACTTCCATCATCTTTCAACTTAGCTTTCTCTAGGAAAGCATTAAAATTACGGGGTGCTACTGCGCGAGCCATGATCTACAACATAAATTTTGCAAAAACAACTTAGACTATTGTTCAAGATAATGAGTTTAGTTAATCATATTACTTAAAAACTCCCACTCAAATTGACATCCCTCCGGTCATTCGAGTGTCACATGATCCAAATCCACCAACTCAAGTCCGATCATCACGTGAGTTGAGGTGGTTTCAATGGTGAACATCTTCATGTTGATCATATCTACTATATGACTCATGTTCGAGCTTTCGGTCTCTTGTGTTCCGAGGCCATGTCTGTACATGCTAGGCTCATCAAGTTTAACCTGAGTGTTCCGCACGTGCAACACTGGCTTGCACCCGTTGTATGCGAACGTAGAGTCTATCACACCCGATCATCACGTGGTGTCTCGAAACGACGAACTTTCGCAACGGTGCACACCCGGGGAGAACACAATTTATCTTGAAATTTAAGTGAGGGATCACCTTATAATGCTACCGTCGTCCTAAGCAAAATAAGATGCATAAAAGGATTAACATCACAAGCAAATCATAAGTGACATGATATGGCCATGAACTTGTGCTTTTGATCTCCATCTCCAAAGCACCGGCATGATCTCCATCGTCACCAGCATAACACCATGATCTCCATCATCTTGATCTCCATCAATGTGTCGCCATGAGGTTGTCACGCCGACTGTTGCTTCCACGACTATTGCTAACTCATAGCGATAAAGTAAAGCAAAAACGGCGAAAATAATTAAAGACAACCCTATGGCTCCTGTCGGTTGCCGTACTCATCGACATGCAAGTCGTGATATTCTATACAATACATGATCATCTCATATATCACATATATCTCATCATGTAATTGGCCATATCACATCACAACACACCCTGCAAAAACAAGTTAGACGTCCTCTAATTGTTGTTGCAAGTTTTACGTGGCTGCTACAGGTATCTAGCAAGAACAATTCTTACCTACGCAAAAACCACAATGGTGATACAAAAATTGCTATTCAACCTTCTCAAGGACCGCCTTCGTCAAATCCGATCCGACTAAAGTGGGAGAAACAGACACCCGCCAGCCATCTTTATGCAACGAAGTTACATGTCAGTTGATGGAACCGGTCTCTCGTAAGCGTACGAGTAATGTTGGTCCGGGCCGCTTCATCCCACAATACCGCCAAAACAAGAAAAGACCAAGGGAGGAAGCAATCCGAATATCAACGCCCACAAACTCCTTTGTGTTCTACTTGAGATCTCATCTACACATAGACCTAGCTCAGATGCCACTGTTGGGGAACGTTGCATGGGAAACGAAAATTTTCCTACGCACACGCAAAATCTATCCATGGTGATGAGCATCTACGAGAGGGAGAGTGGATCTACATACCCTTGTAGATCGCTAAGCGGGAAGCGTTAAGAAACGCGGTTGATGTAGTCGAACGTCTTCGCGATCCAAATCGCCGAGCGTCCCGCGATCTAATCACGATCCGTCCCGATCTAGCGTCGAACGGACGGCACCTCCGCGTTCAGCACACGTACATCTCGATGACGATCTCCACCTTCTTGATCCAGCAAGAGGGAGCGGAAAGGTAGATGAGTTCTCCGGCAGCGCGACGGTGCGGCGGCGATGGTGGTGGAACTATTCCGGCAGTGCTTCGCCTAAGCATCGCCGAAATTAGACTAGAGGAGAAAACGATCTAGAGGAAGAAGAGGGAGCACGTGGCAATTAGGGTTAGCTCTCCCCTCTAAATCCTCTAGTATATCTAGGAGGGAGGAAGGGGAGGAGGCAGCCTCAAACCCTCAAGGGTTTGGCCGAAATACGAGGTGGAGGAGTCCTACTCCAATCATACTAGGAGTAGGCTTCCTCCTCTCCACTTGGAAACCCTTTCCAACTTTCCACCTTTGGGTTTTTCCCACCCCTAGCCGCATGGGCCTTAGTGGGGGGTTCGGCCAGCCCACTAAGGGCTGGCTTAACTCCTCCCACAGCCCATGAGGCCCTTTGGGTCGAGACACCCCTCCCGATGGTCCCCGGTACCCCTCCCGGCACTCCCGGTACACTACCGAAATACCCGAAACTTTTTCGGTGACCAAAATGGGACTTCCTATATATCAATCTTTACCTCCGGACCATTCCGGAGCTCCTCATGACGTCCGAGATCTCATCCGGGACTCCTAACAACCTTCGGTCACCACCATACATAACTCTATACTACCAAAACGTCACCGAACCTTAAGTGTGCAGACCCTGCGGGTTCGAGAACTATGTAGACATGACCGAGACACTTCTACGGCCAATAACCAATAGCGGGACCTGGATGCCCGTATTGGTTCCCACATATTCTATGAAGATCTTTATCGGTTGAACCTCTATGTCAAGGATTCAGTTAATCCCGTATACTGTTCCCTTTGTTTCTTCGGTATGTTACTTGCCCGAGATTCGATCGTCGTTATCTCTATACCAGCTAGCTCCCTCCCCTCCCGTCCCCCAGATCCACACCAGAACCCTTTCCGGCGCCGTCGTGCTCAACCCGGCCGTGTACCCGCTTCCCAGCGTCAACCCTACCCTTCACTGCCACTCCAAACATGCGGCTCCCCACTCCTCGCCGTCTTCATTTGCTCGCCAGCCGCCGTTGAGCATATCGATCCTGTACCCTCGCATCTCCTGCCGGATTTGCAAAAAAAAACGGTCAGTTGCTGCCCTTCATCGCAGTGAGGTCTATTATCTTGCGATTCCTTTTCCTATTTGGTTCGGTTCGTCTCCAAAATGATTATAAAATAATGGAGAGCGTATTTATGTTCATCAACTACCTTCTAACATATAAGTTGTATTTGTTCCAATTAGTTATTGTCGAATTACATATCGTGTGCGCACGAGTCACACTAAACGAACAGATTAGCCGTACATTTCCAAATGATCACATGCCATGTTTAGACAGCTAGCTTCCAAACTGTTACATTTTTTTATGTTTATTCCCCGTTTCTGAATTTCGCATGTGTACTCTGTAGATGTCTATTAACAGCGACGACAGTCATATGTCTGGCGATGTATCTTCATCTGAGTCCGAAGCCAACATGTTTGCAACAAATGATTGTGTACCAAGAAATGATGAACGGGATAGAGTTGCCACAATCACCCATCCGGTCAAGAGCCAGAAGAGTGCTCCAAGAAAGCCCACACACCAGCCTAAAGGTGTATACGAAGTAAGTGACATCGATTTGTAGTCTTGGGCTCCAACTAAACCTGATAAAGCACGCACGAGGTTTAGGAGTGTGTGTGGATTTGTTGGCAGGGCAAGGCTCAACATTTATCTACCGGGGTTTCGGAAGGCTGGTACAGAAACACGGCAGAGGATAGTCCGTGAGATCATGGCGCACTTCAATGTTCTTGAGGAGTGGAGAGAGCAGGTGCAACACGCTGCACTGAAGAAGGCCAGGGATGCTTGGAGAAACTGGAAGCATGTGTTGTACAAGAAGTTCTTCAGTCAAGGCAAGGACCCAATCCCCTCTTACCCCCAAATTATAAAGGAAGATTGGACAGAATTCAAAAGGGTCATGGCCAGTGAAGAATTTATTAAGAAGAGTGCCATGCAATCGGAACTTCAGAAGAAGAACACACACCCCCACCGTATGGGTGTGGCAGGATACTACGACATGAAACCTATATGGGAGCAGGAGGACAAAGAAGCAGTAGCCGCGGGTGGCAAACCGGCCTTTAGTGAAATTAGGGGCATGGAGACGGTTCTTATTACTTTGAAAACTCAGCAGACCAAGAATTGTATGATGTGATGGCAAAGGCTTCCAAAAACACTGGATGGTTGTACAGGAACTCATGGCCATGTGAGATTCTGTCCGAGGCTCTGACTACCAAAGAGCCCCCTGGCCGTGCAAGGGGTATTGGGGTCAATGTCCCACACAAGAGGGCTTTCTCACTAAGCAAAGAAGAGAGGCTCATCATGAAAAAAATCTAGGAGTGATTATAAGCAGAGAGACTTGCGCGAAAAGATTAAGAGGGACATGTATCCTGTAGTTCGAAAGGAAGTTGACGAGTCATATATGTAGGAGAAGACACAAATGCTGAGAGATAGCCAGGAGACGCAAGGGCATGTCGGCATGGATGATGCCACTTATTGTATGGCAACACTGCACAAGAGTAGTTGTGCATCAGCTGACCCCAGCGACAATGATGCTGCAGCTGGACATGATGGTGCTATATCTGCTCTATATGGACAGGGGGAGAGAGTGAGGGCCGTGCTTACACATTATGAAGGTTCTTTAAAATGTGCAATAGCGTGGGTTTACAACCCTGACTTTGACGGGGGTCTCTTGTTGGAGAATGTGCCATTGAAGCCAGGTTGTGTGAAGTGCTACGTGACAAAAATATAGCCTAGATTCAGTGATTTTCCCCTGAAGAATGTCCTTGGGGACCCTGATGAGCAGAGGACCTTGGCAGAAAGACGGTTAAATCATATCCAGTGGCCACGGAAAGAAATATACTTCCTGGATGAGACCCCTCCAGCCCCCCCCCCCCAAAAGCAACCCATGCCGCCCTTGAACCGGTGACTCTCATGTCGCCACAACAGATCTTGTGTGATTCCCCCATTGAACATACTCTTGGGAATCAGATGCCCGAAGCATCAACCTATGATCAGCCTTACCGACTTCCTGCCATAGAGGCCAGGTCGTCCCGTCCTGAGCAGCCTGTGGCAAGGCCTACAACTGCTGAAGACGTATCATCGGTTCCGATGCCGGCCTCTGAAGCAGAAAGTGCAGACACATTGGCTCTGCATGCTCACTAGATAAACCCGACCGAACCGCGTGCTAATGAGTCTGAATGTTTGGAACCACCTGGTAAGAAGGCCGAAAGTCCCGGACCGCCTGCTAAGTCAGGAACCACCTACTCATCAGGCCAGCGGTTCGCAACCGCCTGATAAGCATACCGATGTGTCGGCACTGCCTGCTCAGCAAACCAACACGTTGTCACAGCCGCATGAACACACCAACACGTTGGCACCAGCTGCTCAGAAGCCCAGAATAGCTTCAACGGCTGGTCAGCTGTCCGTCGACTTTTGCACTACAGCTCAGCAGTCTGTCACAGTGGCATCATCTGTTCAGCAGTCCATCGTACCTTCACACGCTTCTCAGCAACATGTCGTTGATGAAACCAGACGTCAAACACAAAGTGCTTCAGCTAAGAAGATAGAACCGGGCACGGTTGCACACAGGAAGTTGGGCCTCCAAAGAGCGAGGAGGGATGGGACCAAGAGCCTCCTTCTACAAACAATCATCGACCGCACCCAAATTAACAATAAGGTTTTCGAAGGGCTGGGTAATCCCAGTTCTGACCACATGTCTGAAGCAGAACTTCAGAAGAAACTTTCTAGTATGGAAGTAGACACATTTGAGAAACGCAAGTACAAACATGACCAGCCATTCCTTGTTGGCGATTTCTGGGACGAGTGCAGTTCTAGCGCTCGCAAGTTACATAAATATTGCATGGACAGAATGTCAGAAGGAGAAGATACTAACATTGTGGAATTGCACTATGACCAATGTCATTTCTCTCACGTTCCAGGTACCATCAGTGTGGAATTCGAGGACTTTCATCTCTTCTTCAACTTCGATGAGCTTGCTGCCACTCTTGTCAAATGCTTGATGTTGTTAGTACTTCACAAACTTTGATCATCTTCTCCATTCAAGGCTGTAAATGAAAAAAATGCTAACTGTACTGTATTCCTCTCAGGGGATTGACGACGCAGCGAACAACAATGGTGCATGCGTATTTCATAGATCCTGATTTAGCAAACGGCGTTTTGTTACAAGATAATGACTCACGCACGGCTTCCATTGATTTTCTCGCCAAGATCTTGTTCGACTTACAGATAGGAGAATTCTTCATGTGGCCATATCATGAATAGTAAGTATAAATATACAACCACGCATACATTGATTGTCTTTCAGTTTCAGACATAGTTCGTACATTCATGGTTTTCTTAAATTGTAGAGGTCACTGGATCTTGGTGGTCATTGTTCCAAAATGCAACACAGTTTACTACATGGATTTTCTTAGAGAGTCAAATGCACCTCAGGATCTGAGACATCTTCAGGATTTCATGGATAGATATTGAATTCTTTGATGTTAATGCGTTGTGTTCATATCTGGTTCCAGAATTGAGTGTGTGAAAATTCATCTTCATTTCTAGTGTATTGTCAAAGAACATAACTTTAGGAGGGAATCGGTTTGACCGCCAACTACCTCTGCAGCACGTGATCATTTCTCCGGTAAGACAACAAAATCCGTTAGTTTCAGAAAATGCTAGTTAGTTGTTCAAGTTTCTAAGTAAACCTCTTTCTATTTCTCTCGAGAGAAAAAAGAATAAACAACTTACACCAAGGTAAAATACATGATTAATACTGACAGGGCAAATACATGATTAATAATGTACAAAAAATTTCTGTGTCCTCAGCAACAACAAGGTACCAGCCTTTGTGGATACTACGTTTGTGCACACATGATGAACCTATGCAGACATGCTGAATGTGGTGTCGATGCTGACAGGATAAAACCAGTAAGTCTGCTTCTTAATTACTATATTCTACTCCACACGTATGTCACATTCTGATCTAAAAGTCATGCAGCTGTTCTTGGCATCGATGACTTCTGAACCGCTCGTCGCCGATGAATTGTTGTCTGTTAGGAAATTTATCAGCACCTTCTTTCTGAAACACTATATCAAGCCCTCTAAAGACGTCGAAGATTTCCGGATTCAAATCTCCTAAAAATAAGTACGCATTCATATAGTGTTATCAGCTAAACATATACACATGGATGCATTATTTTCCATGTGATCATGTCTTCGTATTTCGTACACTATGATTATGCACTGGATATGTCGGTTTAACATCTGTGGAATTTATCTGGCATTTTCTCAATTGCATATTGTCGTGAATTATGATGAGTCCTGGGCTTGTGGATACTATTCGTTCAATTGCATATGGTGGCGAATTATGATGATTGTTCTTCATGTGGAGACTATTTGTCGATTGCATATTGTGGCGAATTTGCTATTTGTAGGGTGAATTAAATGCAATATTTTACAATAACCTGGCAATTTCAGTGCACACGATTCAAGCAACTAAGCGTGTGCGTTCCGGAATGGAATGCACACGCAACTCATAGCTCAACCGCCTGTGATCCACAGGAAAAGCACACGAGATATAATCTAAAACATCGGTGATACATAAGAAATCGCAAACGGTTTGCAACACTTGTACGTGTGCGTAGGAGCTACTCAATCGCTTGCGATAGCACCATATCTCACACGTGAGCCAACAGGAAACCATGCCCGATGCAAAGACGATCCCATGCGTACATTTTTCGGGAAACATGTCCGATGATGTTATACATGGTACACGGTTCCCAGATAAATCTCGTGTGCGATGATGAAGATATCACACACAGTGTCTACAATGGCCCGTGTGGATTAGGTAACGTTTTGCAAATGGTCAAAGGTCAAACTCCGTTTGTTTTCCATGAGCAATTAGACGCGTTTCACTCGTCTTGGACGTGTGTGATTGATCGCAAATCCCACACGTAGGCCGAAAAGATTATGTGTGTGATTTGTTCCTGCACCGCACACGATTATATTTGCAGATCATTTGCGTTCGTTAGCCACCATCACCGACAGGTTTGCGGTGTCGTGTGGGATGGACCCCCCTATCGCCCACACATGCAAGGCGACAGTTTGGAACTACGTCACGGAAAGGGGTTAAAAACCGTTTGTATAGCACGTCACTGCACCAGTGATTTCTTATAATTTAATACCGAGTAATACATGATGGTACTTGCTTTTGTTTATATTTGGAAGGCCAATGGTTATTAATTTAAATGCGCCCATACAAGCTGCAACAAGGAATTGTCGAATGTTTAAATCAATGGTAAGTCACAATCTTGCTTTCTCTTCATGTTCACCTGCATTTTTTACGTCATTGGCCTTCATAATTAGCTAGTGGCTTCTTCTCTTTCTCCATGTGTTGTTGCTGCATCAAGTCAGAACTTAAACAAAAAAGGATTATGTGCTAGCTAGGGACATGAACTTAACTGAAACTATACATCGAGTCACAACTTAAATCAATAGCAGAAGCTTTTAGTAGATGTACTTGTGCTTATGCTTTAGACATTTACACTTGTATAATTGTTCTGATCCCTCAATTACCAATAACAATATACAATATTTCTGTGCCGATTTCAAAGGGCCAAATCTGTACTATTCTCTTCTTATATTTTTTTAATTGTTTCATCATAGTGGAATGGCCTTATTTTATCATAAGAAGTTAAAATGAAGAAAACAGAATCACAATATCAGGTGTAGCCCCTGTGACTGAGGCAACAGTTCATTGTTCGATGTTTGTGGAACAGAGTTACATCATTCTTTGCCTCTACCTATTTCTTATGATAGAACAACTCCCACCTCTCCACTAATTAACTATATACAAATGAAAGTGTAGTACAAGGAAAAGGAGAGAACAAAAAATGACACAAACTAATTGTCATGCTAAGCTAGCCTACATACATCCGAGCTCTGCCCTCGGGGGCTCAGGTGGCTCGTTCAGACGCGAACATCAATTATGCAACACATAGGTGATGCCTCCAAAGAGGGACGGTTGATTTTTTATAGCAAAGGTTTACAAAACGGGAGATACCTGATACTGCATAGTTGCTAATGTTCCTCTCCTACACTTTTCTCACCCCTAAGCACCAAGCCATGGCTGAATAGTTACATGCTTGCTGACACAGTATTAGTCCAGTTAGTCTGGCGGCCGTTCTTTTTAACAAAGGGTCTAGAATAATTATATGTTGTATGTTATGTTGGACTCATTAACTAGAACTTTTTTTATTTCTGGATTGCAGGATTCAAAGAACTAGCTGGACTGGACTCTAGATCACAGACAGTTTAGTCTTCACACTAAATTAGGATGGCTAAATTACATTTGAGTTTTATTTGATGGATATTTGCTATGATAATTATGAATTTATGAATCAACATATTATACATATGGTTTTGAATATTGTAATTGAATGCGTGTATTTTTTTTACGGTTGCAATAGTCCATTACCACAACCCACTTTCAGTTGCCACAGCACCACTAAAAATATAGTGTTGCATCAAATACCAATCGCCACGCCTACCTATTTTGTTGCACTAGGATGTTGCTACGAAGCACTTTATATTGTCGCAATAGCTTGGCACCACAATGTTTTTCACGATGTGATAACTGTTTGGCGCCACCAAAGTAAGTTTTGTTGAAATAGAGTATCGCCACGAATTTTTATACATTGTCGCAGTAGCTTCTCGCTACAAACATTTTGCCCGTTGCGATAACTCTTTGGCACCACCAAACTATGTTTTGTTGAAATAGATGATAGCCATGGAAAGTTTAAATTGTCGCAATAGTTTTTCGCTATAAAAGTTTTACCCGTTGTGATACCTATTTATCACCGCCAAAATGAGTATGTTGCAATTTCCTATTACGACGGCTGGAATATTTGTTGCCATAAGTATTTGTTGCCATAAGTTAATGCCACAAGTGTAGCGGTTCATGGCAACATGCCTAATGCTATGGAAAAAAGGATTGTTGACATAGTTTATTGCCACGACTGACTATTGCCATGGAAGAGTAATGCATCATGAAACGAGTGTCGTTTGCATAGGTTGTTACCACAAATGTCTATCGCCACGAGCTATCAGTCGCCACGATTCGTTACATGTTGCATTAAAGCTATCTCCACGAATCAAATTGTGGCATCAGGTCAGTGTTGCCATGGGGAAACATGTGGCAACTTTCCACATGGATGTTGCAATAGCACACTTTATTGCCATGGTTGCTTTTTCGTGGCAATAACCTATTACCATGCATCCAGTCGCAACGGCTGTCAACGAATGTCGTTTCGTGGCAATAGGTACTTATTGCCACAAATTGGCATGTATTGCAACAAACGATTTTGTGGCATCAGGTCAGTCTTGTACAAACGGCACTTCCTCCTAAACAACTCATGTGAGGGAATTCACCCGATTACTCTTCGATGTGTGTCGGGATTAATACTTAATCCTCTTCTCCTCCGGGGTGGTGAGGAAGATCGACTTTTGGCACAATCGATGTTTCCTTCATACTTGGTCATCCAATCCATGCCTAGGATCACATCCAATCCCTGGGACTCTCAGGCGATGAGGTCGATGGGAAATACAAGGTTTACAATGTTGAGGTTCAAAGCGTGGTATCCTATCACTGCCATCATCATGCCTCCTGGGGAACTGACCTTAATGGGCTGACTAAGAGCTCTAGTGGGCAAACCATACTTTTCCACAACTACCCTTGATATGAATGAATGAGCTGCACCAGAATCAAATAGTACCAATACTGGACATGAATTCAATACAAACTTACCAACCACAGTCTCGGGCTGCTCATAGACTTCCTCCACATCAATGTGGTTCACCTGAGCACGGGGAAAAGGGTTGGGCTTCATCGTTGATGAGTTGCCGTTGCCGTTTCCATTCCCCTGCTTGTTCTGGGGACATTCAATGGCATAGTGCCCCGTCTTCTGGCACTTGAAGTAGGTGATATGGCTCAGATCCTTCTGGGCTGGAGCGGGACGGTGCTGGTTGCCATTGCCTCCATTGCCATTCTTGAAGTTGCTGGTGATGGGACGATTATTCCCATTTCCTCCATGGTTATGGCCTCCATGGTTGTGCACAACATGAGTGTGTCCTCCATACTTACGGTTCCTGATACGGTATTCCCTGAGTACGGGGAGTAATGGGGCTTCTGCTGAGCTCCAGAGTTTTACTTCCCCTATCCATTTTTCCTCTTGCAGTTCTCGATCTGTTGTGGCTTCCCTCCAAGATGAGGGCCTTGTCTACCAGCTCTTGGTAGTTGTTGAAAGTAGCCACCATCAGCTGAATGCTCAACTCATCGTTGAGTCCCTCCATGAATTTCTCCTGTTTGGTTGCATCATCACCCACATCTTGTCGTGGTTTTCTCATGTCAAGATGTCCTCGTTAGAGAACTTAGGTGTGAGGCCATCGCAACTACGTGGAGGCTTGAGAGGGGTTGGTCGGAATCGAGAGACGCGAGTTTACCCAGGTTCAGCCCCTCCGATGGAGGTAAAAGCCTACGTTCTGCTTTGTGTCTATATTGATGACAATGACGATCTTGAATACAAGGGTGCAGAATCGCTACCTCTAATCTCGAGAGCCTCTAATCTGTCTATCTCTAATGACTTGAACTTGTCTGTCTAAGACCTGTCTATTGAGACGTCTAAAAAACTTGACCCTCTTGGGGTGACCCACCCCTCCTTATATAAGTTGAAGGGGCAGTTTACATGTAGAGTCGAAGTCGGATTAAGACTTAACCTATTATGACTTCCCATCGCGGGCTTCTCGTCGTGGGCTTCTTAACGTCTGGGCTTCTTATCTCCAGGCGGCTCATTTTCATGGCTAACTGTCTGCCGGGTCATAATTGTCTGCTGGGTCATAACTGTCTGCCGGGTCATAACTGTCTGCCGGGTCATAACTGTCTGGTCTCACCCACCGGGTCTCACCTGCTGGGTCTCACCAGCCAGGTCTCACCAGGGACTCTTAAGTCCAGAGATGACTTAACGTCAGGGCAACTTAAACCCAGAAATGGCTTAAGCCTTAGGGCGGCTTATCGTTATGAACCGGGTCTTGGTCGTGGGGAATATCCCCGACATTAGCCCCCAGTTTAGCTTCGAATTTATTCATGCTAAACTCTTGAAATAAGAATATGTAAAGGGACCGGCTCACTCAAAAAGACCAGTTGACCAGCTCCTGAAAATTATGAAACTCTGTCATATCAATACACTGACGCTGGCTCCTTGGAGAAAAAATAACCCTTATTATCAATTGCCTTGGTTTGATATATTCGTCTAGTTCCCTCATAACTGATAATTTGAAGGCATTCCTTCCTCATATCCATATTACCTGTAGCCCCCAAGTCTTAAGAGGGGAACGTAGTGATAGCTTTAAGACTTGCTTCAATATAAATATTGCAACTCTAGCGAAATCTGGATTGTTCATCTGAGTCACCAGTCATAAGTTGAATGTTCCACATATGTAGCCCCCATGTACCGGGTTGTCTTGCCTGCAGCAACCTGGGACTTGTAATTGCATTATGCTCATAATACTTCAGCCAATGTAACCCCCAAGGGCCGGGTCATTATGCAATAATGAGCAGGGACTTCTGCAGAGCTGATTATGTAGATTTGATGAGCAATGAGTAGCCCCCAAGGGCCGGCTCAGTAAGATAACACTGGGCTGAGATTTAGAAAATGATTGAAGGCCGGCTCATCTCCCTGAGATAACCGGGTTCGTTGATAATGTGATGAGTTGAAAAGCAACTTGCATTAGCCCCCAAGTGCCGTGGTGCATGCTTGCAGCGATATGGGACTTGCATACTTGATATAATCTTGATTTGAATAATGTATCCCCCAAGTGCCAGGTCGTATGCCTGCAGTGACTCGGGACTATTCTTTCCATTTCAAAATAAACCATATCCATTATATGGACGATATTGCTGAACGCTTGGCATATCAATGTTGAACCATGCTCCCTGCTGTGAGATGGTATTTTTGGATAACGGAATAACAGCCATTACTCTGAAGGGGCTTTGAAAACCTCAATCATCCAATATAGGTTATGATAACCATGATAAAAATCCAGCCACATTGGCTATTTAAGATTTGAATAATATAACCCGGATTGAAAACCAGCTCCTGCAACATAAACCAGGATATCCATGCATATATGATGCATGGTATGACAATGCAGTGATGATGCAATGTATGATGCAATGTATGATGATGCATGTGTATGATAACAGAGTATAAAAATGTCGGCTTTCAAGGCTCGACAAAAAGAGACTAGCTCTGTTTCGTTTTTTGAAAAACTCAAGTTTTGCTTCAAAGACGCTTGGCATGAAAGCCTTTTAATCCCGTAGGCTGGCTCTCATGTGACATAAATCCGTCGTTTTAACCTTAACAAGTTCAGGGTCTTTAAAAAGATTGACTGTTAAGAGTACGAACGGGCCACATAGCGGAGAGACTACAGCGGACAGGTGAGTTTATCCTAGCTCACTGTAAGCCGGCTCTCTCGTGACAAGAGACGCCGTTTTAACTTTGACAAGTTCAGGATCTTATTGCGAGATTGACTGTCAAGTTCAGGGTCTCTTTGCAAGATTGACTGTCAAGAGTTCGGCGGGTCACCTGGTGGAGTAGCAAGTTGCAAACAGGCAGGTTTAACTCATATATGGCATGGAAGCCGGTCAAGAGGGTATGAAAGCTATACTCATTGAGTAGGAAGCCCTCAAATGATCCATAATATGGCGTGGAAGCCGATCAAGAGGGTAAGATAGCTATACTCATTGAGTAGGAAGCCCCCAAGTGACCCATAATATGATAAGCCTATAAGGCAGGATATCCATGTTTGAACCTCGCATCATAGCAGCTAGTTATCTTTGGCAACCTTTAATTTTCTGAAAACTCGAACTTGCAAGAGATGAATTCCTTTTGAACCGGATGTTGAGCCGGATATAGAGATCTCAAAACTTTGTGAGAGACAGACTTCTCTTGAGCCGGGTTTTAAACCGGAACCTTTTCTGATACTCCGGAATCCTTCTTTTGAGCCGAACTCTCAGATTGCTTGTCACTTTTTTAACTGGAAATTTTCTGACAACCTTTAATCTTTCATCAATGTGGCGGTAGCCCCGGAAATCGGGTTATTTTTCTTCAATGACCCGGGGTTCTTGAATTTGCTGAAACTAGCAACATTTGTTGAGTCATGTCTGTGTAGCCCCCGAGTCTTAAGACGACTCGAGGATTTGGCTTGAGATTCTCCATACTTGGCCGTGGCATAAACCGACATATAGTTGACAACGGAAATGCGGGAATGTGTTGAAGCTGGAGGCAAGGTGGCGAGTTTGGTGATCTTTGCAACACTCATTGTATACCCTCGGTGTTGATAACGTGATGCAAATCCATGGAAGGTTGAGGTTGACCGCAGCAGGTTATAAATGATCCCGTATGAGCTATGTCAATAACCCGACCAATGGTTCATTCCAGCTGGTTGTTGTAGTTCACTAAACCGCAGTGGCGGCGACTTGTGCGCATGTCCATTGAACCATCCGTTGGAGGCTGATAAATTTGCTCCAGAGTTATTGGAATATACTGGGCCGCAGGAGTGGCGACTTGCGTGTGCTCACTAAGCAGCTTCGTGCAGACGGGTGTGGCTCCGGTGTGTTGATGTAGACCAGACCGTGAGGGCGGACGGTAGAGACGGCCGCGACATCAGAGGCGGCCCGGACGCGGGCGAGTCGGCCGCGGGCACGGACAGATGAGTCGTCCGTGGCATTGTAAGCTGGTGCGGACGGTCGAGTCAATCGCAGGCGCGATAAGCCGCGCGGACGGGCGAGTCAGCCGCGTCGTGCTGATGTAGATTGCGCCGCCGAGGCGGCGGCTTGCACATACATTCGTTGAGCATTACGGCACGGTCAGATGCCAGCGCATGATAATGGTGGCGCGAGCTATATATCCATGACACGGCCATCGCTCTTCGCAGTGAACAATTGTCCTGCATCAAAAAGTACCGCAAGCCAGAATAATTGTTCTCAGAGGAATTATAATATACTAATAAAATAAATAAGACATATAGCACCTGATTTAAGATAACAGATGATCCATGTTTGGGTCCACCGGACGCTCGATTGATGTGACAACCGTAGTAATTTTTCCTCGCACCACTTTTTTTATCCGGCTCCCACATCTTTTTCTGGCCGGCCCCCCACCTCCTGGTGCATAACGGGCCAACATGCTGAATTCGTCCACATACTGGGCCATAGAGCGATTCCCCTGGCGTAAGTTGTGAAACTCACGCTTCTTCAGACTCATGGCTCTAGCCGAGACATGAGCAGTGCGGAAAGCCTGCTTGAACTGCTCCCAAGTCACACCGGTAATGGGGTATGTGGTGGTGTAGTTCTCCCACCAGGAAGCTGTGGGTCCTTCTAGTTGATGTGCGGCAAAACGCACTTTCTCTACCTCAGTGCATCCAGCAGTGATAAGATTCCTCTCCATCTTGAGGAGTCAGTCATCTGCCACAATGGGCTCAATGTTGCTGGAGAAGGTCGGTGGATTCAACCTCAGAAAAAGAGTGAGCTTATCGGCCTGGGGTGGAGGGTTGTTGTTGTTGTTGTTGGCCTGGTTCTGGATCAACAGCTGCATCATGATATTCTGCTGCTGGATGAGTTGGGTGAGCTCCGGGGGAAAGTTGGTGGCAGGGTCACGTCTCGGAGGCATCTGATGTTTTAGAGGGATGAGAAATTAGAATAGAACAAGGGTCTAAAGAGAAAATTCACTACCCATATGCAATGCAACAAACATTAACACACCAAACATTCATTCATTATTCAACTCAAAAGGTTCAAACTCGAGGTACAAGTCTCATGACAAAACAAAACATTGGCCTACAATTTAACGAGAAAAATAAAAGATACATGGTGGTCAAGACTAAAGTCCTCCTCAGAAGTCCATGATGGTGCGTCCTCCTCCAGTGGTGCTATCCTCATAGTCGTCCTTGTTGCTTATCAAGGGGGCATTGTCGCCTTTCGGGTGAAGGTTTTCTCCCATGTCCAGTTGCTCCTCCGGATTTGCAACGAGAGTCTTCAGGTTCTTGATCCTTTCCAGGAAGTCCTTCACTTCATCCCCGTGCTCGTAGTTGGCTTCTTGCGCATCAGCTTCGAGGTCAAGTTCACGGACCATCAGCTGCTTGATCTTCTTCGTGTCTCTTCTTAAACGGAGCTCCAGGGTCCTGATGTGTGCCTCCAATGTTTGAACATAGGAAAGGACGGAGTCGTTGGTCATGGTGCTTATGATATCTCCCTTGGCACCTCTGCGAGAGATCATGGAAAGGTTTGGATCAGTGGAAATGCCTCTGTAGACCTCCTTGATATGTCTGAGTGCATAGTGAATCGCCATGTTCCTCCCGAGAATCTAGTCGGGAGCAACGAACTGGAAGTCAATGGGCTCTGTGTGATTACCAACGGTCCTTCCGGGGATGTGTACTTCAATCCTATAGCGGGTGTCTCCCGGAAGAGCCGTGGTAGGGGTCCCGGTGATACTCGGCAGAGCAATCCTTACGTCCTTGATGAGCTCCACCATCTCTTTGCCGAAGGGCATTGTTGCGTTGGGCTGGCAAAACTCCGTCATCTGAATTGGGGTGAAGGTGGCCATCTAAAAACATTGGAAATCGGAGAGGAGTCAGAAATCAACAGATGAGAATATATAGAATTTTTAAAACATAAGTAAAATGATTTTCTTCCTAAGGCTTTTCCAATCCTAGAGGTTACGTCCTACGGTCGGCATGTGCTCTGATACCATATCTGTAGCGACCCGACCGGAAACGGTCAAGTCTCTGGTGTTTCTGTACCATCCCAAGATCATGCTGGTACACACGCAGTACATCAATGTATGTATCAAAGGGATATCACACAGCTTTATTAATCGAATCTCATATAGAGTCTTTATTACAATAAATTCAGCCGAAGGCCAACTCATGAGATAAAACTAAATGCGGAAGACATAGACGCCAGCGAGTCCATCCGACTCCAAGGGCATATCACCGAGCGTAGAGCGTGTCCTCACTCCAGGTCGGAAAAGTACTCTGCAACATGACACGTTGCATCCGTGTAGGTCGGCATATTGAATATGCCGGCAAGTCACAAAAGAGAGGGGTAAAAACATCATCTATATTATATGCATATATGGTAGGTGGGGCTGGAAGTTTAAGTTTAGCGTAAAGCAAAATTTTCCTACAACAAGAGACGGGGCAAAAGCAAAATTATTACTACACTATTGGTTGTTTAATGAGAAGGTTACACCAACCATTTCTCATACCCAAGTTAACGATAATATCCACATCATTAATATTATTTGTGTTGAGAGTTCCTTATAGTTTCAGTTCCTTTGGCTCAAGTTGTTCGTAACCCTGGACACGGCTAATCGATTAGGTTTGGTACTCTACAAAGTTTTGCATACTTTCCCCACAAGATTCGATCGCCTCCATTGAAATCCTCGCACAGCATGGTTTTTGAGAACCAGATGATCGAAACATGGTCTTCCAAAGGGTTCCTCTGAGCCACTGCTGGTGCCCATCCAATCCTACTGTTCTTCTACATCTCGTAGCATCGTCCGTCTAGAGTTACCACGATGTCCAACCAAGCTAGAGCCCATAATGGCTTGTGGCTGTGCTGGTAAGCCTCGGGTCTTGAAGGATCAATCCGTCTCTTCGTGCCTGGGTGGAACTTTCTGTGTGAATACTGGCACTTCTCCAGCAACACCTAGGCTACCACTGGGCCCTCCAGGGTGCCGTTCAACCATTTTCCACCCAGAGGTATTTTGCATCATGAGGTCTTGAAATTTTTGAAGTCTTGAGGTCTTGGTCATAAATTAATTCTCACAACTCTCAGGATAAACACTCAACCAACCCCGTCTATTAAAAGCATAGCAAAAATAATATAACGTTTCCCGGGCCAAAGTGACAAGGGTTTATGGGGTGCCTACCACATGATACTACTCAAGAACCAAGTTTCCAAGTAACAACTTTGCATGCAATGGTGGAGAAAGTTGAACTAATGCAATTAAAATCATAGGTAATACATGATCAATGTGAACTTGCCTTGCTGACGATCTTTGAACTCAAGCGACTCTAAGTAGCAAGCCTCGCACTCCGGATGATCTAACAGAACAAACAATTCACACAATAAGCATAACCATAACAACAGCATGAATAACAGCAAGTAAAACTAATAATACTAGAGCAATGCAAGAGCACAACCAAAGAAAAGAAAACATAGAGAAACAAGTGTTCATCCAAAACTCCATGCCAAAGTTTCTACTAACGTAAAACAAACTAATGATAGTTTTCTGTCACTAATAAAATATTAACAGAAAAGAAACTAAGTTTTATCAAAATAACAGAAAGTATTTCACCTAAAATATTCTATGCAAAAAGAATTACTTCAAAACCTATTATGAAACACTACATATAAAGAAAACATTGTTTCCTACTAAAACAAGAACAAAACAATAGAATTATTTTTTTATTAAAAGAGAATATATCACCTAATATTAACCAACAGAAACTAACAATAATATATCACCAAGTTAAAAGAAAACAAAAACAAAAACAAACTAAATCAAAAGAAAGGATAATATTTGTGAGCTATTGCAAAAACAATCAATCAAAAACTACAAATAATCTAGGAGATATTCACAATCTAAATTTGGATTCTATTCTGTTTTCAGAAACCAAAAACAGAAATAAAAGATAAATTCTATACTACGAACAGGCTACGTGGCCGAATCCTATTGGCTACGGGTGTGCGCGTATTAGCTAAATGAGTGAACGCTCAGTTATTAAAGAAAAACGGTTCGCCATTTTAACAGATCTAATGTACGCCCTTGATTCCAGATCTGACAGCTAAGGAGGGAAGTCGCCGGCGATGGATGTTTTCCAGCGGGGCAGGGATGGTGAGGTCATCGCGGTGGTGTCTCCGGTGGTCGTCAGCGGTAGGTGAGGGGTCCAGGCGAACGCGGTGAAGCTCCGGTGTCATTTGGCGGCGTCGGGGGTGTTCGGGGGTGGCGCTACGAGCTCGGGAAGGCTCGGGTGGAGGCAGAGCTCCGGCGAGGCGTGGCGGTGGCGTTCTTGGGGTTTGGGGGGGAACGAAGTGCGGCAGGAGTGCGGGGTATTTATAGGGGGTCGGCATCACAGATAAGGTAGAGGGAGAGGAGATCGATGCGGATCCGGGCGACTCCAGAGAAGGAAGGTGGAGGTGGAGGAAGGAAGGTGATGACAGCGGGGTGGATGTGGTTGGGCGGTGGGCCAGGGTTGTGAGTGGAGGAAGGAGGCGCGCGGTGGAATCGGGCGATCGTCCCGAATCGTTTTCAGATCCGGCTAATAGGATTTGGGCCGAAACCTTTCCAATTGTTCCGCACCTTTCCTAATAGTGCACAATAGCTTTTTTCTATTAAAACAACTTTTCCTTTTATTTAAAAACAGGAAACCAAACAATAAAAAGGAAAACAAAGATAAAGTCAAATATGGAAGTAGTATATATCAAAATTATCAGAAGAAAATTTGGAATCTGTTTAACATTTTTCGACGGCCAAAATAATAATTTTTTTTAAAAATATTTTCGGAAAATGCCCAAATAGGTTTTCATTTCTATTTCAAATATTTTTCAAATAAACTCCTGGTTCAAAAAGTCAAACGGATTCTCAAAAATACCCCTGACCTGTAGGGTCATGTTCCTCCTCTCATATTTGAAATTTTCAGAGGTTTCACCATTTGAATTCAAATGGAAGCAAAATTTGAAAAGGACAATCCAACAAAAGCAAAGAGCATCTCAACTTTCATTCATTTCATCAATAAAATTACAATCAATATGTATGGATGCATAACTATTTTGATCACCTGTCGAAATGAAATTTTGGGATGTTATAGGTTAAGATCATCCACTCCAACCATATGGATCTTGATTTCTAGCCTCCCCAAGTTGCTTTCCATCCAATCAATCTCTTCTACCCATGCCAAATCTGTGAGAGAGTGATTGAGTGTTGAGGAGACTATATTTTGAAGCACAGGAGGAAGGAGTTCATCATACTACCACATCTATTAGCTTTTGGAGGGTGGTGCCTGCTAGATTGGTTACGTGTCGCTTGGGAGCCTCCTTCTTGGTGATTGTGGAGTTGAACCAATAGTTTGTAAGGGCAAGGAGATCGCCTACTTCATGAAGATCTACCCCTAGTAAGGCTAGTCCTCCGTGGACGTAGGCCATCATGGAATAGACGAGGTTGCTACTTCGTGGACTCTTCGTGGGTGGAGCCCTCCGTGGACTCTCGCGACCGTTACCCTCCGTGGGTTGAAGTTTCCACAAACGTGGACGTACGATAGCACCACCTATCGGAACCACGGGAAAAATCTTCGTGTCTCCAAATTGCATTTGATCTTCCAATCCCTACCCTCTTACATTTGCATGTCTTTACTTTCCGTTGCTATACTCTTAGACTAGGATGTGTAGGGTGAACTTGACTTGCTACAAATTGCTAAAATCTGTAAACAACTAAAATTGGGAAAAGGTTAGATTTTTATTTGGTCAAGTAGTCTAATCACCCCCCCTCTAGACCTACTTTCAATCCTACAGTGCCGAGTGGTGCTACATCAAAGCAAAAGAAGTCCGAGTGTTCTACTGGACCAGAAGTCGTAGCCGATCCACAACAAGGAGTGGAGAGCTCTTGCCGCTAACGACGACAAGCTGGAGACCGCCATCACACGCATGCTCCGACTGAGGACTATTGGGCTCACCATGGTGGTGGTAAGGGAAGACTTCCTTTCCCGGCGCATCGCACCACTGTAGGACCAAAAAGGCTTCGCCTAGGAGTACGTCAACGCCGCGGCCATGATACTATTCGTACAGGGGCTCGGTGCCAATCTGATGACGATGCAACTTGCAACTTTCTCACACCAGCTCTTCTGCCCTGATGGGAAATTCAAACTCCCGGCAGAACTCATTCCACTCCGCAATAGCTCCGCCAAGGATGCGATCCTGGCAATGATGCCGGAGTTCAACGCCCATGGAGTCGTCCCTAGGTGGGAGCCCCCGGCAAAGGAGGTAGTGCAGGAGTTGTTTGATAACCTAACGGAGGTGGCCGTCAGGTATGAGGGGAAGCTCATCCGCGACACCCACCGATAATGAGTTCGAGTGGATCGGGAAGAGGGTCGCGGAGGCTAGATTCGATGTGGGCGGCAGCAGTTCAGGTGCTACCGCGCCTGGCGATGAGGCAGAGGAGGCCGTCGCCGAAGAGGAGGAGGCGGAAGAGGAAGAGGCAGCGACAGGAGCAGGCGAGCCGCCAGAAGGTCCTGCCGAGGTCGAGGAGCCTAGAGTTGCCAAGGAAGAGGAATTCTAGGAATTCCGAGCCCCCGAGATCTCGAATAAGAGATCCCGCGTCCTCCGTAGGGCAGCTACCGGAGAGATAGTCCGCCCTTCTACGCCTCATGATGATGAGGAGGAGGAGGACCCTACTGCCAATATATCTCGCGCGAAGTGGGCGAGGTAGACTATCTCCAAGTGCTCAGCAAGGGTCGCCGCCACGGGAACATGATCTTCCAGCTCTGTCGTGCCAACGACACGCTCCAGGACACCTACCCCGCCACCTGCTCCTGCCGGTCGTCAGAAGGAGATATTGGATCTCTCAACCCTCAGCTCGCAGGAGTAAGTGCCCGTGCCAATCCTTCCATTTTTCTTGAATCCTTGATTTGAATCCATCTGATCTTGTTGTCGATATTTTTGAAGAGATGAAGAGACCTTGGCCCAACGTATGGCCAAGAGGGCGGGTCCCGCACCTGCCGTGGAGGGGACGACAAGCTCCATGCCGGAGACGGAGTTTATCAATGTCAGCCCCTAGCAAGAGGCTCCTGCTCAGTACCCGACGGCGAGTGCTGGCGTGGATACCTGTCATACCCTATGTCTTGCCTCATATTGCTAAGTTAACATAGCTCAAAAATTAGGACCACACTAGTGCAGAAAAGCCTAGCTATGGCTTGGAAAAAATGGCCCTGCTGGCATAGACACCCGACGCCACCAATATGGCGCAACTGTTAACATCTAGTGGTGGCGTTGGAGATGACGCTAGGACTATTTTGAATACCTGCTGGCGTTGGATAGAGTTGCACGCCGGCACTGTCATATTTAGCTAATAAAAAAAATACCAGCTTAACAAAAGATACTAAACATTTCATTCACAAAAGATACCAAACATTTCATTCACAAAAGATACCAAATTCACAAAACGAAAGTACCAATTACTTCTGACAATGTATATATCGATCTTCCCCTCTCTTGATCGACACTACCTTGCTAGTTTTTCCTAAGGACTAACTTCATCTCATGAAGCTTATTCCTATTATTCTGCCCCTCCTTGATGTAATGCGCTTTCTCCTTCTTCAGTTGAGTCCTCTGGGCCTTCAGGACTTCTATATCCTTATTGATCTCAGTTATCTCGAGGTTCATTGTCGTCATCTGACCTTCGAGACTGAAAATCTTATTGTAGACAATAGCATTGTCATCAATAATTTTGTCCTTCTCCTTCATCAGTGAGTCATTCAACTTTTGAAGGGCCTTAAGGGTACTCTCACGTGACGCGATCAGCTCATGACTGAGCACGTCAACATCACCTGAAGACTGCACAACGATAGCCGACGAAGACGGACCTCCTAAGTATGCTTGCCAAGGTTTTCAAATCATGAACAATTAATTAGTGGTTAGATGCATATATATATATATATATATGTGTGTGTGTGTGTGTGTGTGTGTGTGTGTGTGTGTGTGTGTGTGGATGTTTGCAATGCTAATGCATGTTTTTGTAACCTTAATTACCTGGTTGGTGCTCACGTCGCTTTATCTTCAGAAAACCTCGACCAATGATCAGAGGAGCCTACCCACAAGCTAGAGTCGGCCATGCTATTTGGCTACAGAATGAAAAGAGTGTTTAATGAATAAATAATAAATAAAGGAGCCTACCAAAATGGAAACAGGTTGTGTCATACATAATAAATTACTTAGGTTGTCTTTGATAGAAACAGGTTGCATACATAATAAATTTCTTAGGCTGTGTTTAATAAATGGAAAAATTGAAAGTTCATGCCTTTTGGCAATGACTAATAGAGACTAAAAGTTTAAGCACTTATGTTGAATATAGCCTTATATGGCACTCGACTATTGTAAAGAAGATGTAGTTATAATTAAACTTATAGCATGGTATGGCATATATGGTAAACGTAAGCTATGTATGCATTAGAATACATATGTATTGTTAAATTTGGTGCTTGGAGCCTTAAAAAGAGTGTTCTAATGCATAGATAGATTACGTTTACCATATATGCCATACCATGCTATAAGTTTAATTATAACTACATCTTCTTTACAATAGTCGAGTGCCATATGAGGCTACACCGAACCACATAAAAAAGGAATGAGATATGCAGCGCAATGGTTCTTTTTGCATTGTAGCATTCTAGTTTTTTCTACAACATGTACTAAGATTCAAACAGCAAAATACCCAATACCCCCAATACTCTACATCCAGAGATAGCAATACCCAATACCAGTTCTTTCTAGCATTGTAGCATTCTAGTTTTTTCTTTGCATAATAAAGGCAGAGATAGCAAAATACCAGTGACGGAGATGGTGCTCAGCGGCGAGGACGGTCTACTGCGGCGTCGGGTCGAGCGGCTTCGGGCGCGATGTCGGGCGAGGCGGCGACGGGCTGCGTCGGGCGCGGGGTCGGGCGGGGCTACGACGGGCGGCATCGAATGGGGTGGCAACAAGCGGCGTCGGGGGCGGCGGCGGGGATCGAGAGGAGGACGAAGGAGTTGGGGTTCGAGAGAGTGGGAAGTAGGCCGGGCGCAGGGCGGGGATTGGATATATAGGTGCCGACGTGGGCCTAATGGGCCTAATTGGCAACGCCTGGGCTAATGTGCAACGCCAACACTAATGGAATAGCTATGGCGTTTCAATTTAGCCAACGCCAATGCTACTTGTAAATATTAGTGCTGGCGTTGGTGAGAAATGGCGCGCCACGAACAAGAGTCGTGGCTAGCCATTTCGGCACTAGTGCAACAAAAACTCTTTGTGTGATGTGATGCTTGAACTGATTGCTAATTGCTTGTTTTCTTGAGTGTGCTCTAAATTATTTATAAAAATATTTTTGTAAACATTATTTTGGCCAAAAAGCATTTATTTAATTTAGGTATTAAAAAACCCCTGAATTGAAGTTTGTACCGCAAGTCCTGAAATTAGGATGAATGTTTCGCACAAAGTATTTTATTTAAAACCTATTATATATAAGACTTCCCAAAACCACAAAATATATTTTCTAAAGGATATTTTCATATTTTATTGAAATGCCTTTTTTTGAGGCCAGAAATGGTCTTTTATAGGGAAAATTTATTTTAATATTTTCAAAATATTTGAGGAAATTTAGGGAAACTCAGTGGAATATATGTTCCATATATATGAGTTTCAACACATGGTCATGTTCAAAATATTGGACAAAATCCTCCAAAACCCATTCTGTTCATTTCAAGTATTTGAAATATTTCTATAAGAAATATTCTCAAATAAATCCAAGAAAATTCCAGCAGGTCACATATGCTTAATGTGATGATCTTGCAAAGTTTCAATCCAAGCAAAAGAGGTTTGGTTCACAAAAGTGCCCCAAAACCATTCCTGTCCAGATCCAAATTTGAGCAGCTTTACATTGCCAACTGTCCCCTTTTAATCTCAAACTTTGTGGGCATTCTCTAATCCCCAAATGATGACACTACACCAAGTGGTGCATCAAGCAGAAAATATTAGCATGGCTAGATCTAAAGAAATCTGATTCTGTTCATTTCTAGGGTTTGCCAAAGTTACATTGGCAACTTTCTTCAAATGAGTTCAAACTTGGTGGTCAACCTTATTTTTATCCAACTTTTGATCCTGTTAAATATCATAGCCAGGAGACAAGCTTGACTTGCTCAAACTTGCATCAAACACCTTCTGTTGATTTTCTAAAGTTACCTTTTTACCCACTTACCTTGTTCTCCTTGAACTATACTTTTTACCACATCTCTACATAGTCCTGTCGGTATCGGGGCTCAGGGGACCCAAAAAAGGTTCGAACTCTGGGGTGCGCCGGCTCTCAAACCCTGCTCTCTCTTGCTAACCTACGGCGATGCTCCGGCATGCTTGAGCTTGGGGGAAGAATAAAGACCACGACAGTTTACCCAGGTTCGGGCCACCTCGTGGTGTAAAACCCTACTCCTTCTTGTATGGAATTCTTGCGGGTGAGAGTGATTACAGAGGGGTTGGGTTCATTCTATGGTGGCTGCACTGCTCCTTTTATCCTGGCTTTGGTCCTCTTCCCCCGAAAATATCTGGCGGGAAGGGTTGCCACAAGCGCCAGTTCAAAAGGGGGCGAGACTTCCGGCTATCCTGAAAAAAGTGGTCTCTGCCTGCAAAAGGCTCCCTTCGCGACGTTTGTGGGCTCGGGGGTGACCTCCATCCGGACAAGCCCCCAGCCTTGGCCTTGTTATACCAAACGAGAAACCTTTGGGCATTGCTTTAGGAACCAGCGCGCTGGCCCTGCTCCC
Source organism: Elymus sibiricus (assembly GCA_039707655.1). NCBI lineage: Eukaryota > Viridiplantae > Streptophyta > Magnoliopsida > Poales > Poaceae > Elymus > Elymus sibiricus. The sequence continues at coordinate 215,153,453 of CM077667.1, forward strand.
TTAGCACCAAAGGGGAAAGTCTTCTCTGTGAGGCCTCCTGCCATGGCTCTAAACATCGCTTGGTAGGGTGCACATCGCCCTCGCGACGGGGCGGGCCGCTCGACCCCGCTGAATCATCTTTTGGGACTAACCTATTGACATAGTGCCAAGTGCCAGTTACTGTTTTTGCTTGTTTTTTACTTCGCAGAATATCATTACCAAACGGAGTCCAATAGAGATGAAACTTTTTAGAGATTTTTTTGGACCAGAAGAAAGCCAGTGGGCTAAACAAGCACCCGAGAGGAGGCCCAGGGGGGCCCACAAGACACCAGAGCGCGCCAGAGGCCCTGGGCGCGCCCTGGTGGTTTGTCGTGGCCTCGGGAACCCCCTCCACCGCCTCTGAGATCTATAAATACCCAAATATTCCAAAAACCCTAGAGGAGTCGACGAAAAATACTTCGAGCTACCACAAGTTCCAGAACCGCGAGATCCAATATAACACCATCACTGAGGGGTTCATCATCCTCATTGGTGCTTCACCGATGATGCGTGAGTAGTCCACCATAGACCTACGGGTCCGTAGGCAGTAGCTAGATGGCTTTCTCTCTCTGTTTTGATTCTCAATACAATGGTCTCTTGGAGATATATTTGATGTAATGACTTCTTGCGGTGTGTTTGTTGGGATCCGATGAATTTTGAGTTCATTATTAGTTTCTATCCATGAATATTATTTGAGTCTTCTTTGATCTCTTATATGCATGATTACTTATAACCTTGTATTTATTTTTCGAATCTTTGGTTTAGTTAGGCCAACTAGATTGATTTTTCTTGCCATGGGAAGAGGTGCTTTGTGATGGGTTCGATCTTGCGGTGTCCTCTCCGAGTGACAGAAGGGGCAGTGAGGCACGCATGTATCGTTGCTATTTAGGATAACAAGATGGAGACTATTCCTACATGAATATATCTTGTCTACATCATGTCACTATTCTTATTGCATTACTCCATTTTTCCATGAACTTAATAAACTAGATGCATGCTGGATAGCGGTCGATGTGTGGAGTAATAGTAGTAGATGCAGAATTGTTTCGGTCTACTAATCTTGGAGGTTATGCCTATATATTGATCATCGCCTTGGATATCGTCACGATTATTTGATCTTCTATCAATTGCCAAACAGTAATTTGTTTACCCACCGTGCGCTATACTCATGAGAGAAGCCACTAGTGATACCTACGGCCCCGGGTCTACTTTTCCAACATATTGCTTTCAGATCTATCTTTTGCCACTTTTTGTATTCAGATCTATTATTCCAAAAACCCAAAAATACCTTGCTACACTTTTATTTGCCTCTTTTATTTTGGGTTCTTGTGAGATCTATTTATCCAATCTAGTACAGCTAATCTATCTTTTTACCGTTGAGAGATTGACAACCTCTCTTACGCGTCGGGTTGCAAGTATTTGTTCTTTGTATGCAGGTACCGTTTACATAGCGTTGTGTGGTCCTCCTCCTAGGTTCGATAACCTTGGTTTCATTAATGAGGGAAATACTTACTATCGCTGTGCTGCATCATCCCTTCCTCTTCGGGGAAATACCGACGCAGTCTCAAGCCACGTCATGGAGCAAGAGAAGCGTTCACTCGGAGGTAAAACACATTCCGCCGATGACCCGATTGCATTTCAAGTTACTTTGATTCTTCACTCGTCCTCCAATAACTCTTTTCCTCCCATCTGTTCAACAAAGTTCTGCATGGATGTCGAAGAAGAGCCAAACATGGTTCGAGAAGGAACTGGATCCAGCCTTGGGCATTCTTCGCGATAGCTCGGCACTTGCTCTCCTCCGACTGGAGTAACTCATCAAGGAGGTGACTGTCTTCCTCAACCACCTGCGCACGATCGTCAAAGATATCGACCGAGAAATTGCCTGCGGGGAGGAGTTCACGAACGACTTGGACGCTCTCATCAATCGTCTGCAAGGCGTACCTGGCCGAGCGCAATCTTGGAAGAAATATGCAGTCCGTGGTGGAGCCGACATCGCCCTCTCACTTGTCCGCGTCCATTGCAAGGGCGTAGATGAGGAGAAGCTGAAGTCTCTCAAGGTCATCAACAGGAAGAACGTTAGATAGAAGACTTCATGGAGACGTTCCTCGAGGTCGCCACTCGGATTGCAAACGACATCAACCTCGACACCTTCATTGACGCAGCAGCTCCAACTACCGCCGAGTGATCCTCGGATAATAAACTTCGAATGAAATTTGCCTCGGGATGCCGAGTGGTTTATGTAATCGTACATTTAACGTGACCTAGCTGCCACGACTATCTGCACTTTTGCTTTCAACAATATGAAGTTTGTTTGCCTTCATTTGACTTTTGGAGCGTTTGGCCCGTTCTCCGAGTGAGGATGACGTCCTCACTCGGAATAGTTTTAAACTTAGGCAATTACTGGATTGTAGCTAAGCCCCCGAGTGTGGATAATGTCCTCACTCGGAATAATGTTTAACTTAGGCAATTTCTGTATTGCAGCTAAGCCTCCGACTGTGGACGTTATCCTCACTCGGAGTAGACTTAAACTTAGGCAATTTCTGGATCGCAGCTAAGCCCCCGAGTGTGGATAATATCCTCACTTGGAGTAGATTTAAACTTAGACGATTTCTGGATCGTAGCTAAGCCTCCGAGTGTGGATGATGTCCTCACCCGGAGTAGTTTTTACGCTTAGGCGATTTCTGGATCGCAGCTAAGCCTCCGAGTGTGGACGATGTCCTCACTCGGAGTAGTTTTTAAACTTAGGCAAAATCGGGTTCCCGGCTAAGGACCCGAGTGTGGACGTTATCCTCACTCGGTGTAGCTTTTAAACTTAGGCGAAATCAGGTTCGCGGCTAAGCCCCCGAGTGTGGACGTTATCCTTACTCAGACTAGTTTTTATACTTAGGCGATTTATGGATCGCAATTAAGCCCTCGAGTGTGGACGTTATCCTCACTTGGAGTAACTTTAAAACTTAGGAGAAATCAGGTTCGCGGCTAAGCCCCCGAGTGTGGACGTTATCCTCACTCGGAGTAGCTTTTAAACTTAGGAGAAATTAGGTTCACAGCTAAGCCCCGAGTGTGGACGTTATCCTTACTCAGAGAAGCTTTTAAACTTAGGCGAAATCTGCTTTGCGGCTAAGCCCCCGAGTGTGGACGTTATCCTTACTCGGAGTAGCTTTTTAAACTTAGGCGAAATGAGGTTCGCGGCTAAGTCGATCCATACACCCACTGGGGGTGAGGAAAGTCATAAGGATCACCAGGGTGAAAAAACCGAAAAGTTTTGAGATTTTTTTTGACAAAGTGTAGAAAAAGTAAAGACTTTTATTAATCAAAGCCACTCAGCGGTTCATTACAGGATTGATAGAGTGTTCTCTATTTTAATTGTAGAACTTGCGGAGCAGATCCGCGTTCCATGTCAGGAGCTCTTCTGCCCCAGTTTTAAAGTTGTACAGCCGATAGGCTCCATTGTTCAGGACTTTGGAGACCGCAAAAGGCCCTTGCCATGGAGGCGCCTGTTGGAGATATGCCCTAGAGGCAATCATGTATGATGATATTTCCTATGTGTTTATGAATAAAGATAGTCCTTGGACATTATCAGTGATGTGTATTAACAAGTACATGACTTGTTTGTAAGACTATGCATTGTATGATGACTTTCCTAAATGGTCCCTAGTCGAAAGGGTTGTGTGGACGCGTAGCCAGTTAGACTAGCATATGACACGATGGATGGTCCAGTCTCACTGACCATGTAGCATTGGATGCTAGCCGGATAATATGGACTCGGAAAGATCTGGTTGGATTTGACGTAGTCGGATCCGAGTCGAGATAAGGTCTGAGTTGGACAGACCCTACTATGAGATGCAGCAATATGTCATTTGTGAGTCTCTAGTACAACTTACGTTCTGTGTCCTAAGACCTGAGCTGGCGCATGTACTCCGGATGGTGACAGACTTGCTTTGGGCCGACCAAATGCTACTCCGTGACAGGGTAGTTATAAAGGTAGGTTTCGGGCTTGTCCAGACCCATGCTGCGAGACGTGGTCGAGCAAGATGGGATTTGCCCCTCTGATGAGGAGAGATATACTCTGGGCCCCTCGGGTGATCTGACCTGGATAAGCATGGCCATGCGATGAGGATTATGAGATAATCCAAAGTGTTGGTCGGATTCACCGGAACGAGAAAGAGGTCGTGCGGCAACAAGGATGACCATGTCGCCTTGAGCACGACAACATACATCGTGTGGCGAAGGGAACGGAAGTGTGAAGTACATGTTCGCCTAACCAGCTTCATTGGACACTTGGAGTCAGCACGCTTTGCTAGAGGCCGCTACCGACTTGCGACCAAGTGAACGAGAACCTAAGGGGTCGCGCACTTAAGGGAAGGAACACGTGGGCTTTAGGATCCGAGCGAGGCCCAAGAGTTGAGCCCGCGACGGATGCCTATATATAGTGGAGGTGCGGCACACCCATCCGGTTGATCGCTTCGGCGCCGTCATTTGGGCTTTGCATGTGTTCCAACTAGCCACCTCAACTTCCCGCCGCCGACTGTGTGATCGGACCTAGCACTCCGCCGCACGGTGTTCCTCCTGCACGCGCGGATACCGTTAGAGGCGGTGCACTTGCGCCGCTCCGGCGAACCTGTACGTGGGATCCGGCGACCGGCTGTGCGAGGGAGATCAGATCGGCCGTTCGAGGGAGATCAGACGAGGAGGAGATGGACCACGCGAACGCGCTGCCCCAACTCTACTTCCGCTGCACGGCACTGCGCGTCTAGTGGTAACGAACTGTGATCCATCTCCGTAGCATGTTCTTGGATGTTCTGCGCATAGGAAAATTTTAATTTGCATGCGATACACCTATGGTAGAACCCAACAACGCCAGCTTGTGTGGTTTTTGTTGGTCCATTCGGAGGACAAGGTCACCCTCCTGGAAATCATGCCCCCTGACTTGTTTTTCATGATAGCGCCTCAGATCCTGCTTATAAAGCGCCGATCTGACTAGGGCTAGCTCTCTCTACTCTTCTAGGAGATCCAGACAGTCTTGGCGTGCTGTTTCAGCTTCAGCTTCACCGTACCGTCTGTCCAAATGCCCCATAGAACAGACGGTAGCTCTTCGACCTAGGCTCCTCCAGCGTACTCCAAATCCCTCATCAACTGAGGTTTCAACCCTTGTAAAATCATCCCATTCGCTCGCTCTTCTTGTCCATTGGACTGCGGGTGAGCCACAGAGGCATAATTAACCCGGGTACCTTGGGAGTAGAAAAACTCACGGAATTCATCCGGGTCGAAGTTATACCCATTGTCAGTGATGATAGCATGTGGAATTCCGAATCTGAAGATAATTGCCCGAATGAAACTGACAGCGGTCTTTGCATCCAAGCTTTTAATGGGCTTAGCTTCGACCCACTTGGTAAACTTATCCACCGCCACTAGCAGGTGAGTGAACCCACTCGTCCCGGTCCGTAGAGGGCCGACCATGTCGAGACCCCACACGGCGAATGGCCAGGTGAGCGGGGTGGTCTCCAGTGCGGACACGGTCTTGTGCGTCTGATTCTTATAAAACTGACAACCGACACATAAGTCAACCAAGTCCTTTGCTACCTCATTGGCTCAAGGCCAATAAAAACCTACACGGAACGCCTTTGCGACGAACGTCCGAGAGGACGCATGATGGCCGCAGGTTCCCGATTGAATCTCATGCTAGATCTGTAGTCCTTCATGTGGGGAAATGCATTTCTAAGCTACTCCTGTAGTGCTTTTCTTGTACAAGTGTTATCCCATTACTTCGAAGGACTTAGACCGCCGGACGATTCGGCATGCTTCTTCTTTGTCTTCAAGGAGTTCTTGCACGAGCAAGTATGCTAAGTATGGTTGAATCCACTCAGGAGTGATAACCAACATTTCATGGACAAGGTCCACCATAGCTAGAATGTCAACCTCAGTCAGATTTGAAGGTCTGACTGCTTACGGGGGCTGCTCAATGAAAGGATCTTCTTTAATTGTGGTAGCATGCATGTGTTCAAGGAATATGTCTTTTGGCACGACCCGCCGAGTGGAGCCGATCTTAGCCAGCTCGTCTGCCGCATGGTTCCTCCCTCGGGGTATGTGGTGCAGCTCCAAGCCTTCAAAATTCTTCTCCAGTTTCCTGATTGCATTATAGTACCCGGTTATGGACAGGCTCCGGATATCCCATTCTTTCATCACTTGATTGACAACGAGGTCCAAATCACCGAATATCATCAAACTTCGGATGCCGAGTGAGATGGCCATTAGAAGCCCATACCGGAGGGCCTCGTATTCGGCCTCATTGTTAGACGAATCGAAGTGGATTTGGAGGACGTAACTAAATCAGTCTTCCCTGGGGGAGATGAGAACCACCCCGGCACCGGATCCTTGGAGCATCTTGGATCCATCAAAAACATGGTCCAGTGTTCAGGGATACTTGGGGCTGGTTGTTCTTGTTCTATCCACTCGGCCAAAAAGTCCTCCAGTGCTTGAGACTTGATTGCCTTTTTGGCTTCAAACTTGATCACCAATGGGAGGAGCTCAATTGCCCATTTCGCCACTCGGCCTGTGGCGTCTCTGTTATGCAGGATTTCTAACAGGGGGGCATCGCTGATAACCGTGACCGAGTGCTCTTGGAAGTAATGAGCCACCTTTTTAACGGTCAGGTAAATACCATAGGCCAACTTATGGTAGTGCAGATACCTTTGCTTGGAGGGGGTCAAGACTTCTGAGATGTAATAGATGGGTCTTTGCACTTTGAATGCTTTTCCTGATTCTTCGCGCTCCATAGCAAGGACAGTGCTGACCACTTGGCTAGTAGCCGCGATGTACGAGAGCAAAGGATCTCGGCTGCTCGGAGCAACTAACACCAGCTGGGTGGAAAGCAAAGCCTTGAGTTCTTCAAATGCGGCTTGTGCTTCAGGTGTCCACTCAAAGCTATCAGATTTCTTCATCAATCGGTGAAGAGGCAACGCCTTCTCACCGAGTCTAGAGATGAACCTACTCAAGGCTGCAAGGCAACCCATGAGGTTTTGAATGTCATGCAAACATTCTGGTATTTTCATTCAGACTATAGCGCCGATTTTGTTAGGATTAGCATTGATTCCACATTTGGAAACGAGAAAACCGAGTAGCTTGCCCGCTGGCACTCTGAATGTGCATTTTGCCGGATTGAGCCTTATCTGGAAACACCGCAGGTTCGCGAAGGTTTTGGCAAGGTCTGTTAGGAGGTCAGAACCTTTCCTGGACTTGACCCCCATGTCCTCCATGTACGCCTCCATGTTCCGACTGATTTGCTTTTGCAAGCATTTCTGGATCATGCGCATGAAAGTTGCCCCGGCATTTTTGAGACCGAATGGCATAGTGATGTAGCAGAAACAACCGAATGGGGTGATGAAGGCCGTTTTTATTTCATTTGGTCCATACATTCGGATCTGGTGGTACCCGGAGTACGCATCCACGTACAACATGCGTTCGCATCCGGCAGTAGAATCCACTATCTGGTCGATGCGGGGAAGGGGAAATTTATCTTTTGGGCAGGCCTGATTGAGGTGCTTGAAGTTGATGCACATCCCGAGGGACTTGTCCTTCTCAGGCACCAAGACAGGGTTCGCGAGCCACTAGGAATCATACACCTCACGAATGAACTCAACAGCTAGGAGCCGAGCGATTTCCTTGTCGATCACCTTGCGCTTCTCGACGGAGGATCGACGCAAGTGCTCTTTGACTGGCTTGACCTTCGGGTCAACTCCAAGTCGGTGCACAACCAGTTCCTTGGTGAGGGAGTCCTGGACTAAGGGGTCCTCGGTGGGCCGCTCTCTGATTATCACAGGAAGGGCCAGGATGTTCGACGACCCCGTATTCTAGAAGGAAACCTCCGAAGACGCGGCGTGCACTCCAATTCAAGATGAGAGGATCAGCGTCTTTACATTCGGCTGGAGACTTATCATGTGTAAACCCTAGGTACCCCCGGTGTCTATATAAACCAGGGGGTTTAGAGTGTAGAGGGTAAACAAGCTCATCTAGGGTTTTGGCTACTTGATCTCGAGGTAGATCGACTCTGTAATCTTCATACACATCAATACAATCAAGCATGACGTAGGGTTTTACCTCCATAGGAGGGCTCGAACATGGGTAAACATCGTCTCCTTCGTCCCCTGTTACCCATCGATCCTAATATCACAGCTCGGGACCCCCTACCTGAGATCCGCTGGTTTTGACACCGACATTGGTGCTTTCATTGAGAGTTCCGCTGTGGGATCGCAAGAGGAATTGATGGCTCGCCTGATCCTTAGCGATGAAGTCCGTAACAGGGACTCCTTCGCCCCCGGAGAGATTCTCGCTTTCGGCAGCATCGTGCTGCACGCGTACCCGACCGGCCGCCCTGGTCAGATCGGGAGTCTCGCCCCCGATCAAGAGATCAGATTCGGGAACCTAGAGTTCTCCGTAGACTCCCAGAGCGATCTTTCATTTGCCAGGCTCGCAATTTCATCTGACGAGCCCGAAGTCTCCGAAGCTTCAACTTGAGATCTCCTTCTCAACTCCGCCCTTGGGTCTATCCCTGCCGATGATCTAGCTCTTAGTCTGTATCCGGTTACAGTGCCTGAGGGCCAGGGGTCGGCCCTTGCCGAACACACTCTTTGTACGGACGCGTCGGAGGTTAACTCCGAAAGTCCTAGGCAGATCGATCCGGTCGAACTCTCGACGCTCAACGAGGCGCTGGACCGGATCCTATCAATGAAAATCGTAGACGACCCGACCTCGACCCAGGCTCAGATCGGTCTGGAGGCGGGTCATTGGGAATTTTTTGACCCAGCCACCACCCACTTGGTAGCCACTATCGAAGACTTAACCGATATTCTAGACTACGCCTCCGAGGAGGCAGGAGACATGGATGAAGAGGATGGTGCCCCCGCCCCTGTCAACACTGGGTGATGGACTGCCACCTCCACATACGACGTCTACATGGTAGACACCCCTGACGATAAGGGCGATCGCACCCCTAATAATAATGGCGACAAATCGGGTGAGGCGTCGTCAAGGTGCCGGAAACAGCGCTAACGATCTAAGGCAAACAAGGGAAGGGAAGCGATTGCAGGCACCGGGGAAAACGACTCCCAGGAAGACCTCGGCGACCCTGAAGTCCCTGAACAGCCACTGGCGGACCAGGAAAGGCCTGAAGATCGGCGCGACACCGAGGATCTTAATGATTCCGAGGACGAGAATTACCTTCCCCCTGTCGAGGAGGAGGATGACCTGGAAGCCGAAGACTTCACCATCCCCGATAACCTTGCGGATCAGGAACGGTTTAGGCGGCAGCTTTTAGCCACCGCCCGAAGCCTGAAGGCAAAACAACAACAGCTCAAAGCCGAGCAAGACACCCTCAATGACAGATGGACGAGGGTCTTGGCAGCCGAAGAAGGGTACGGCACCGATCTACCGGACCAACCCAAAAGCTATCCATGCCGGCGGCTGCTGCCGCAGTTCGACGACGAGGTCCTTAAACCATCGTCTCCCAGGCATACTCTGTACGACCAGCTGGACCGCCCTCCCCGAGGACGGGATAGGACGGCCGGCAAGGCCGACTATAGACCTGCGGTACTCCGCAGAAGAGGAAAAGAGCCAGCAGGGCCTGAGGACAGGTATGACTTACGACAGGACCTGGATTATAGAGCAGGCCACACAAGATCTATCTACGGATCTACAGGGTACTCCCCCGCTAGACGGGACGGGTACCAGTCTTGGCTCGACCGTAACAATAGAGGTCGGGAACAATAACGGGCCCGACCTACCGCCGATCGTAGGCATGACATAGCTCGGGTCAGACGCTCTGCCCACCCGCTATGCTTCACGGACGAGGTGATGCAGCATCAGTTCCCTGAAGGGTTTAAACCCGTTAACATAGAGCAATACGACGGGACAATAGACCCAGCTGTGTGGATTGAGGACTTCCTCCTCCACATTCATATGGCACGAGGAGATGATCTCCACGCCATCAAGTATCTGCCCCGAAAACTTAAGGGGCCAGCTCGACACTGGTTAAACAGTCTCCCCGAGAATTCTATCGGGAGCTGCTAAGAGCTCGAGGATGCTTTTCGATCTAACTTTCGGGGCACTTATGTCCGGCCACCGGACTCCTCCGACCTGACTAATGTTGTCCAGAAAGCAGATGAATCAGCCGGGCAATTCTGGAATCTGTTCCTGGCCAAGAAAAACCAGATCGTTGACTGCCCGGACGCCGAGGCAATAGCCTCCTTCAGACATAATATCCGGGACGAGTGGCTAGCTCGTCAGCTCGGCCAGGACAAGTCGAGGACAATGTCTGCCCTTACCTCACTAATGACCTGCTTTTGCGCGGGTGAGGATAACTGGCTAGCTCGACGAAGCCATAACCGCGAAGACCCCGCCACCTCCCAAGTCCGGGATGGAAATGGGAAACCACGATGTAATAAAAACAAACGCTAGCATAACAACGGCGATGCTGAGGACACGGCCGTTAATGCCGGTTTTCGCAACCCAAAATCCGGACAGCGGAAGAAACCTTGTAAAGGAAATCGAGACGGACCCACCATGCTGGACAAAATCATGGATAGGCCCTGCCAGATCCATGACACCCAAGACAAGCCCGCTAACCACACAAACCATAATTGTTGGGTATTCGAAGAAGCTGGCAAACTCGCAGCCGAGGAGCAAGGCAAGAGCCCACGCAGCGAGGACGATGACGAGCCCCGCGGTCCAAGCAATGGAGGACAAAAGCAGTTCCCTCTAGAGGTAAAAACTGTGAACATGATATATGCCACTCACATACCAAAAAAGGAGAGAAAACGCGCCCTTCGGGAGGTCTACGCCGTAGAGCCATCGCCCCGAAGTATAACCCATGGTCGGCTTGCCCGATCACCTTTGACCGACGGGATCATCCGACCAGTATCCGTCACAGAGGTTCGGCAGCCCTCGTCCTAGACCCCATTATCGATGGGTATCACCTCACTAGAGTCGTAATGGACGGAGGAAGTAGCCTTAATCTGATTTACTCAGACACGGTGAAAAAGATGGGTATAGATCCTTCACGGATCAAACCTAGCAACACTACCTTTAAAGGAGTGATTCCAGGCGTCGAAGCCCGCTGCTCGGGCACCGTGAATATGGAAGTAGTGTTCGGCTCACCCGACATCCTCCGCAGCGAAGACTTGATCTTCGACCTCGTCCCTTTTTGCAACGGTTATTACGCCCTACTCGGCCGTACATCATTCGCACGCTTTAACGCCGTCCCCCACTATGCGTACCTGAAGCTCAAGATGCCTTTTCCCAGGGGGTCATTACTGTCAACGGCGTCGGCAACACAGAGCGCTCTCTCCAAACTGAGGAACACACAGTGGCCCTGGCGGCCGAATTCCAGTACGGCGACGATAGGCCGACGCCCAAATCAGCCATAAAGGCACGTCATGACAGTAAACGAGCTCGGTCTCAACCCGAACTCCCGGAATCACCTTCCGCCCAACAAAAATAGGCATACGCCCCCCACAGCACAGCCCTAGTTCCCGTAAAATATGTGCCACGAAGGCACAACTTCGCGCTCAAAATACCATGGGCAGCTTTGGGGACCCACTATCAAAGGGAAAGTGTTTGGCTAGACCGAACTACTGCCAACACATGTCTTCGGACAAACCACAAGTACCATATAGGACCTTCCAAGCATAAAGCTCATCCACACTGCGGCAACTTCTCAAGATCTTCTTCCCAAGATCCGCTCACCGATAGCAATCACCTTTAAAGGAACGCAAACCCCTCGGGGGCAAAGGAGCAGACATGCGACAGGGCACATCGAGGACGTCAAGCCACCTATCGAAGACCCCTGGTAAAACCTCTCCTTTGTAAACTTTATTTCTCATTTCAAAATACCTGTAACAGTTGCTTCGGCAGTTTGAGTTGTAAGAATTCATCAAAAATAAAAACCATCCTTTACGGTCTCCTCGCTGTATTTTATGTCACATACTCTATTCTCTACTCACCGACGCCGATAGCAAAGCTGTTCGGCACACATTACGATGCGACCGGCTAATAGACCGGGGGCTTGACTATAAAATCGCCCCAAGCATCACCCTGGCACTATTGTTAATGTGTTCGGCGTCTCGGATGTCGCGTTATATGCATCGGTTCCGAATTATGTCTTGGGTCAATGGTTGGGTTCCCCGGCTCCTGTGTTTGCCCTCTTACGTTCCTCTCGTTCGGCTAAAAGGGTAAAGGGAGAACCACTGCGATTGTGCTTCCAGCTCGCCTGGTCAAGTGCCTCAGTGGAGAAAGCCGAAAACTCAATGTCATAATAAGCGAGAACCGGTCTGCAATCCGAGCATAAGTGTCAAACTAAAAATCGATAGAGGTTACTCCGGGTTATACGAGGGGTTTGTACTATTACAAACCATGTGATGCTGGTTTCAACCTCGGTGTATCCGAATCTCACAAAACACTGGGGGTTGGTCATCAGCCCCTGCAGTCAAGCTCCTACGGCTAAGTGAAAGCACTAAAGCATCATTGTCTGATTGCCTTGTTCCCCTCGCACTACCGCCTTCGGGCACCGATACATCGGCTAAGGGTCACAGTGTGGAGGTAGAAACACCTCGTGTAGTATCTGCATGGGGGCTGAAGCCGACGACTCGCAACTTTCAGATAAAACGGCCACATAGGAGTCAAAATAATACAAAGCTTAAAGACATGATAAACCATGCAACTGCATTATAAAGCAGAACAGTCATCGGATACATGGGAAAACGTTCATTCATAAATTACATCCTTAGGGCATTGAGCTTCTATTGCCTGAGCACCATCCATCACAGTGGCAAAGTATTTCTCGGGGCGCCTATGCTCCTTCCCAGGGGGTGAAGGCGCCTTGGCCATCTCAGTCGGCTTGATCTTCGGCCAGTGCACCATGGTCCTTGCAAAGTCCATCCGAGCTCCCTCGATGCACGTAGAACGCTTTAGAGCGTCAATCTGAGGCATAGCGTCGCACAGTTTCTGTACCAAGACGAAGTAACTACTTGGCAACGGCGATGCAGGCCACAGCCGGATGCAGAGGTCCCTCATGGCCGGCTGCGCCATCCTGTGCAGCTCCATCAATTGTTTCATCTGCTTGCTCAGGAGGGGATGATGCTCGGGGGCTTGAAATTGCGCCCAGAACAGCCGAGGCTCAACATCCCCATCCCGAGAGGCGAAGTATCTGTTCGCGTCCGCTGCACTCCTCGTGGGTCCATAAAGGCGCCTGAGGAACGCCACACCCGGGTGAGCAATGCAAACCTGTTACCACCAAAGGCACATTGCAGTAAGTACGGCTTACCATCCGCGATCGCCTTGACTTGGCGGAGTTCTTCTTAAAAGAACCGCCTATCAACTCGCTCCGATTTGAGTTCAGATTTCAGCGAGGATAGTTCGGTGGCCTGGTCCTCATTCTTTTGCTCAAGGTCCTCGCACTTCGTGCTGGTATCCTTGAGCTCCAGCTGCACCTCTACCACCCGGGCCTCGTGCTTATCGCTCGCGGCTTTTAATTCCGACAGGTCGGCTGTCGCTCGTTCGGCCGCCGCCTTCTCATCCGCGGCCTCCTTCCTCGCCTTTGCCAACTCGGCCTTGAGGTTCTCGACCTCCGCGGCCACAGCTGTGGTAACAATTAGTAAATAACACTTAGGAATGATACAATCCGGATATCTCAATCAATGAGGATAGACAAATAGCCCCGAATGATACAATTCGGACTCACCTTGCGTCTCGTTGAATCTCTTGTTCAGGCGATCGAACTCCTCATCGGAGCTCTTGAGCTTCCGGTTTAGCTCGGCAAGCTCCCCTGCATTGGAGGCCGCCGCCGATGACGAGGCCTACAACACAACTTATGTGCATTAAAACTCCCGAGCTGTCGGATCCAGACCCTCCGCTAAGTACTCTCCGGAGCTCTTAGAATAATGAAGGTCAAAGGGTGCCTTGAGCATCGTTACTAACATTCGGACATTTTACCCCCGGGTGGGTTTTTCAAACTCACCCAGGGCTCGGGGGCTACTACACTTATAAGGATTGCATAAACTAGGAAAATTAACTTTTTCTGGAAATAAGAGTATTACGCGGCTCACCTTGAAGCCCGTCGAGAGACCATGGAAGGCCTCTTTCAGTCCGCTATCAACGGACTGAATGCCTTGTAAAACCGCACCCATAAGGGCACGGTGATCTTCGGCGATGGAGGAGCCGTATAAAGCTTCCTCCATCATGGTCGGCCACCTAGTCATGGGCGGCACCGGTGGTGACCTGCCAGCCCCCCTCCGATGGGGGATCGGGCGGGCAGCTCCGGAGGCACACAGCACTCCGGGGATGCCTTCGGAGGGGACTGGATCGGACCTCGTCCCCCCTCTTCGGTTGCCAGGAGATTTTCCTCCTCCTGGTCTTTGGCGGCCAAGGTATTGACCTCGGCCATAACGTCGTCACCCCCGCTGCCGGTGTTCGGCTCGGGAGGAGCCTGGCGCGATAACACCTCCGCGGCCTCCTTCGAGACCTCAGGAGGCGTAGGATGCGACGCGGTCCCACTCTCCGCCAGGTCGGCGGGCAGAGACTCCCCATCCGAGATTTGGTCGATGGGGAGATTACGTGGTGGGCTGCAAATTGAAAGACATTCCCCGTTTAGCATTAAAAGCTCTGGGCTGGTGGCTTCGGATTCATACCTCTGGGCTGGTGGCTTAACCCTGGGGTTCCTTCATGGAATCCTTTCAAAAGCCTCAGACTCCTTATCGGAGTCCGAGTTATCGTCGGCCAGGACTGCCTTTGTCCGGCATGTCCTCTTCGGGGCAGGAGGAGGCACATCCTCCGCGGCGTCCGCTGACACCGCCCTTTTCCTTGTGAGGTGGGAGCCGCACTCCCCTTCGTCCTCGTGCTCTTCCTCATGAGTGGAAGAAGCATGGGTCTCCTCGTACTTAGAGTCCGGAAGACCCCTTTGACGAAGACCCTCTCGGGCCTCCTTCTTCTCTCCTTTCTTCTTCTTCTCCTTCTTCTCTAGCGCCGAATACGGCGCCACGACGAGCATCTCGATCAACAAATCCGATCGAGGGTCTTCAGGCTGTGGGGCCGGGCAGTCAATTTGCACGGCCTTGCTTAGCCATTTCTGTGAGGATGAGGGAGAAGGGGTTCAACTCTTTGTCAAAAAACAGAGCTGGAGAAGTAAATTTTTATCATACCTTGGTAGGAGGTGTTTCGGCGTCAAGACCGGTGTCCTCCTCCACGGCCGGCCAGCTCTTCTGGGGCTTGAATAGCACTCTCCACAATTTCTCGTGGGTAGTGCGGAAGAATTGACTCACGGTGGCCGGGTCCTCGGGCTAGTAAGCCCACATTGGGGAGCCCGGTGCTGGCAGGGGAGGAGGCGGCGGTGGAGCATGACCTGGATCACGTTGACCAGTTCGATATTGGCCTCAATCATCGAGGAGATGCGCTTCTGCAGGGATTTTACCTCTGCGGCCGACCCCCAGTCAAGGCCGTTCTTGAGCCACGAGGTTAGCCTCGCAGGGGGTCCGGATCTGAACTCGGCAGGTGCCGCCCAATCCGCGCTCCTTGGTTCGGTGATGTAGAACCATTCCTTTTGCCAGATCTTGACAGTGTTGATGAAAGTGCCGTCCGGCCACTCGACACGAGGGAGCTTGCTGATCACTGCCCCTCCACAATCCGCTTGCGCGGCCGCAACTGTCTTCGGCTTGACGTTGAACACTTTGAGCCACAGGCCGAAGTGCGGCTGTACCCGCAAGAAGGCTTCGCAGACGATGATGAACGCCGAGATGTGCATGAAGGAGTTCAGGGGGAGGTCATGGAAATCCAACTCATAAAAGAACATAAGGCCCCTGACGAAGGGGTGGAGCGGAAAGCCCAGTCCCCGGATGAATTGGGGGACGAACACCACCCTCTCACCCGGCTTCGGTGTGGGAACCACCTGATTCACCTCTGGAGCGCGGTGGGCGATGTTGGCGGAGAGGTAGCCGGCGCGCTTTAGCTCCCGAATGTCGTTGTCGGTGACGGAGGAGGCCTCCCACTTCCCCATGGAGCCGGAACCAGCCATGGCCGAGCTCGGAGGGGAGATTGAGGAAGAACTGTATCTGGGCTCTCGGAGCTTGGAAAGATTGAGGAGGCAAAGGGTGCGGATTTGGAGTGTGAATAGGCCTTGGGGGTTTTCTCCCTTTTATGGGGTGCCGTAATACCAAGAGCCTCCCTCTTACTGCGCCGCAGGCCTCGCCACTTCCCGAAACAATCGTGCCATTATGCGCGCATGGGATAACCCAGGGCATTGAGCATATCCCGTAATAAACGGGACACGATCTACACGTTGATAAGACGTGCCAATGGAGAAACGGCCTCGAACCGCAAATTGAGTTTTTCTAACCAGCACAGCGGTCGTGACGGGCCACGACCCTTCGTCAAAAAGGTTGTTAGGAAATACTGTTCACACTTTGATGTTTGGCCTTCGAGGTTAAGCGACTTATGGCACCCGGATAACTACATGTTTGGATAACTACATATCATCGGTGGCCGGACTAGAGCCAGCCGATCATAAAGGGGGAAAAGGACTCACCCCGCAAGCCGGAGACTCCGATCACTCGAAGCTGCTAGTGTCATGACCCATGGCATTGGTGGATAGTTCGGGGGCTACTGAGGGAGTCCTGAACTAAGGGGTCCTCGGGCCGCCGGCCGATCTCTCATAGGCCAGCTTGGTGGGCCGCTCTCTGTTTATCACAGGAAGGGCCAGGATGCTCGACGACCCCGTATTCTAGAAGGAAACCTCCAAAGATGCGGCGTGCACTCCAAGTCAAGATGAGAGGATCAGCGTCTTTACATCCGGCTGGAGACTTATCATGTGTAAACCCTAGGTACCCCCGGTGTCTATATAAACGAGGGGGTTTAGAGTGTAGAGGGCAGACAAGCTCATCTAGGGTTTTGGCTACTTGATCTCGAGGTAGATCGACTCTGTAATCTTCATACACATCAATACAATCAAGCAGGACGTAGTGTTTTACCTCCATAGGAGGGCCCGAACCTGGGTAAACATCGTCTCCTTCGTCCCCTGTTACCCATTGATCCTAATCTCACACCTTGGGACCCCCTACCCGAGATCCGCCGATTTTGACACCGACACCTGGGAACCCCCGACATGTCATATGGCTTCCATGTGAAGATGTCCCAGTTCTCACAGGGGAACTGGATGATCTCGGCTTCCTATTTGTCACGGAGTGATGTCGAGATGTTCATGGGGGAGGCACTCGGATCGTGTGGGTGAATGCAAACTTACTTGGTCTCGCCAGCCGATTGGAAAGCTGAATCTGTAGCCAGCCGTTTGGACTTGAGAAAATACGCGGTGTCCACTGTCTTCTTGCATCCGTCAAGTTCGACTGCAAGTACCTGCTCGTGAGCAATCTTGGATCCCTGCTGGAGGCACTCTTCAGCGACTATACGATCACCAGTCACCGTAATCACTCCTTTCCGCCCGGGCATCTTAAGTTTAAGATACACATAACATGGACGGGCAATGAAACATGCGTATGCGGGCCTACCCAGGATGGCGTAATAGGCACTGCAAAAGTCCACCACTTCAAAAGTCAGACGTTCCTTTCGGAAATTCTTCTCATCTCCAAACACAACGTCCAGATCGATTTGGCCGAGTGATTGAGCATTCTTCCCAAGGATGACCCCATGGAAATGCATGTTGCTCTTGCTCAGTCGGGACATCGGAATGTCCATTGCCCTGAGCGTGTCAGCGTAGATTATGTTGAGCCTCCTGCCTCCATCCATCAGGACCTTGCACAGACGGACTCCATTGACAGCTGGGTCAATAACCAGTGCCTGCCTCCTAGGGGTGGCTATGTGGGCTGGATGATCCGACTGGTCAAAGGTAACGGGGGTCTTCGCCCAGTTGAGGTACTTGACGATAGTCGGTGCTGCCATGTTGACCTCCCGATTGAAGACCTTCAACTGGCTCTTGCTTTCAGCGCCAGCAAAAATCATGAGGACCTTGTCAACGTTCGGATACTCAAGAGCATCCTCACCTTCTTCGTCGTTGTCCTTCCCTCCATAGGGCTCTCCACCCATCTCTTGCTTGAGCACTCGGCACTCCCGAGTGGTGTTCTTCGGGTACACCAAATTGCCCTCTTCTTCCTTCTTGGTATGGACAACACAGGGTTGGTCCAATACGTCAGATATGAACTCGGGCTTATTCTTGTTAGCCCATTCTTGCTTCTTCTTCTTCGGTTTGGGTTTCCCCTAGGTGGGGACCGCCGCAACTTATGCCTTGGCCGAAGAATTAGCTTTCCGCTTTTGCTTTTTCCCAGCGTTACCCCCCGATTGAGGGGCATCGCCAGTTCGTCCTTTGTCGCTTCGGAGTCGGTCTTCTTCATCGCCTTTGCCATATCGATTAGCGATTTCCAAGGCCCGACTGAGGGACAGGTCCCCAGCTCGGCCGAACTTCAGGATGAGCTCCCCATACGGCTTGATGTTGAGTAACATTCTCAACGGTATTGTGCAACGTGGTCCAGCGCTGAATGTACTCGCCTTGAAGGCGCACACGGCTTGATGTTGAG
The DNA here is from genome assembly GCA_039707655.1 of Elymus sibiricus. NCBI lineage: Eukaryota > Viridiplantae > Streptophyta > Magnoliopsida > Poales > Poaceae > Elymus > Elymus sibiricus. Next base: position 215,172,034 of record CM077667.1, read on the forward strand.
TAACATTCTCAACGGTATTGTGCAACGTGGTCCAGCGCTGAATGTACTCGCGGAGAGTTTGATTGTTTTTTTGGACACAGTGCTGCAGCTCCGTCAAACCACCTGGACTCTTGTAAGTGCCCTCAAATGTCTTGACGAACACTTGAGCCAGGTCTTCCCAGCAGTCGATGCTGCTAGCGGGCAACTGGTTCAACCAGGCCCACGTAGATCCCTCTAGCATGAGAGGAAGATGCTTCATCGCAACCAAATCATCACCGCCACTGATCTGGACGGCCACTCGATAATCTTTGAGCCATGTTTCCGGCTTCGACTCGCCGTTAAACTTTCCGGTTCCCGTCACCAACATGTAGTTGGATGGGATCTCAGCTTCTCAAATGTACCTACTGAAGCACTCGAGACCTGAAGTCCCCCACCCACTCACTCAATATCTGATCTATCTATTCTTGTCCACCACATTCTATGTTATGACGGATCTGGCATTGAGCTATGGAGGTCGTCGGCCACCTTCTTCATAGCCCCTGGGCTGAATGGGACTCCGATCGCGGTCTTCTCTATGACGTCGACCGTTGTCGTATGGTCGTCTGCCACATGAACCGCCCTCGGAGGGGGCGTTCGACTAACATCACGATCATCGCGCCAACGTCCCGCATGCAGGCCTCTCGCAGGGCGTGATGCCCGTCATCCTGGTGCAGAAGCCAGTCTACTACGTGTCAGAAGTGCTCACCCCGTGCAAAACCCGCTACCCGCACTATCAGAAGATAGCCTATACAGTTTTTATGGCGTCCCGCAAGCTCCGACACTACATTCAAGAGTGTAAGGTCACGATGGCATCCGAACTACCCCTCGATGATATAATCAACAACAGGGATACCACAGGCCGCATAGCCAAATGGGGCATTGAGCTCCTACCTTTTGAAATCGTGTACAAGCCACGTTGAGCTATTAAATCTCAGGTGCTGGCTGATTTTCTTGCCGAATGGATGGAGGCCGAGCTCCCTAAAGAGTACAATACATATTCCCACTGGACAATGTACTTTGATGGCTCCAAAACGCTCGCCGGACTAGGGGTTGGCGTCATACTTACATCCCCCAGTGGCGACAACATCCGATATGTAGTACAAATCATGTACACCGATTCCAATAACGTGGCCAAATACGAGGCTTTGCTGCAAGGGCTTCGGATGGCAACTTCAATGGGCGTGCAACGGCTCGAGGTATGAGGAGACTCCAACCTCGCCATCTCACAAATCAACGACGAATTTGACGCCAAAAACCCAAAAATGGCAGCATATAGGAATGTCGTTCTTAAATTTTTAGCACAATTTGAAGGACTCGAATTCCACCATGTTTCCAGGGACAGCAATCAAGCTACGGATGTCCTCGCTCGCGTGGGCGCTAAACGCGACCCGGTTCCTAAGAATACCTTTTTGGAACAACTTTTCATACCATCCATGGTATGGCAAGACTAGAACAACATTGCTGGAAACAGCGATCAGGAGCAGGTCACCCCTCCTATAATCGAACTAGATGAACAAATTATTGGCGGTTCGGCTCTTGAAGAAACGCCTTCGGCTCACAAAGTCATGGTAGTAATAGTACCATGGACCGAGCCCTTTCTCGCCTATCTACTCTGCCAAGAGCTTCCTGGTGACCAAATAGAGGCAAGACGAATAATTCGACAGTCAAAGCCCTACAAGGTTCATGAAGGTGAGCTATACAAGATAAGAACCACTGGAGTTCTCCAATGGTGCATATCCGACGAAGAAGGTAAACAACTCTTGGCCGAAATACACACAGGTATTGGTGGCCATCACGCAGTAGCTCGGGCCCTGGTTAGCAAGGCCTTTTGGGCTGGCTTCTTTTGGCCCACTGCCTGTGCTGACGCTCACACGCTCGTCCAACATAGTGTTGGCTGTTAGCACTTTGCAAATCAAAGCCACGTGCCTGCAACAGCTCTTCGGAAAATACCGATTACCTAGCCTTTTGCGGTCTGGGGGCTGGACATGGTCGGGCCACTTAAAGGGGGGACCAAGAAAAAGAAATATTTACTGGTAATGGTCGACAAATTCACCAAGTGGATTGAAGCCAAACCAGTAACTTCTGCTAAGTCCGGCCCAGTTATTGACTTTATATCCGGCATGGTTCACCGCTACGGTGTTAGTATAATAATGGATAACGGATCAAGTTTCACAGCTCAGGAAGTTAAAGACTGGTGCACTAATTTAGGCATCAAGCTCGACTATGCCTCCATGTATCACCCACAAACAAATGGACAGGTTGAACGGGCCAACGGGCTTATTATGAGCGGCATTAAACCGCGCTTGGTCCGTTCTCTGACAGAATCTGATTGCCACTGGGTGGAGGAGCTTGACTCCGTACTGTGGGGTTGCGCACCACCCCTAACCGGTCAACGGGATATACACCAATTTTTATGGTATACGGGGCAGAAGCGGTCCTACCCTACGATATCATCGATGATGCACCTAGAGTGCGCATGTACGAGGGAAAGGTAGCCGAGCTAGATCGGTAGGACAACCTAGACGCCTTGGAGGAAGAACGCGATATAGCTCTGGCCCGGTCTACCTTTTGTCAACAACAGACCCGACGCTACCAGAGCAGGGAAGTTCGGGCAAAAGCGTATAATATGGGCGAGCTGGTGCTACGCCTCCCGGAGAAAAAGAAAAGCAAACTTTCACTCAAATGGGAGGGCCCTTTCATCATTGATGAAGTCCTTACAGGAGGAGTGTATCGCCTGCGTAACCCATCGGATAATCGCCTCGAACCGAACCCATGGAACGCAGCTCGTCATCGGCGCTTCTACGGATAAGACTGGTGCCGTCGACCAAACTAATTTTCCTTCTTTTCCTTTTTTAGTTTTTTACTATTTTTTCTCTTTTAGATTAATTAATTTCCATCAGGCTATGTTCGGCTAGACCGAGCTATATTTACAAATTCTTGGCATACATCTTTAAAAGTTATCTCTGGGAACACCCAGGGGCTTTTTGATAAAGCCGATTAATATACTTTTATGCACCTATTTCTCGCCTTTGTTGTATGTGCACCCTTCCTAAATTATTTTAAAAAGACATTATTTGCATCAATTTGACTTAAGATCTCGCCAAGCTAGGTTGCCTAGCTCCTATGCTGACGCTCTACGTTCCCGATTGTTCGGCTAGAGGGTAAAGGGGTCACCTCTGCGATTGTTACAACCAGTCACCCGGATACGTACCTAAGACGGGTGAAGTCGAAAGCTAACATTCTTAAAAACATAATTGGTCGGTTGGAAAGGAAGAAAGAATGAATAGGTGATTATCACCATAATCCGGAGTTAGGTTCCCGACTTAACTATTGCTCGCCTGCCGTGGATATCCGGACAATAAGTCTACGGCTAGCGTAGCATCCGAAGAAAGGAACCCATAGAGGAATTCTTCGGAAAATGTTTCTTATGTTAAAAAAGTAATATTACATTGCTCTCCCATCAAATTCTGTCTGTTCACACCATATGGCTGGATTGCGTGGTTCTCCGAAATGCTTTCCTGATATTTCAGGTCCTACATAGTAAGGAACACTCCCCGACTATTGTCTGGGGAGGTAGAAGCCGATGGCCGGTTAAGACAACGTTTACAATTCGGATGACGCAATATTTGATGTAAAGTACATAGTTACATAGAATCAAACACCTGGTTGTTGATCAAGATTATCTATTATCACATCCAGGCGATAGTCTTGTTATGAGATGCGCACAGCAGGCATTACCTGGTCATATAATAAATATAGAGGTATCTCTTGACCATCCGGCCCTATCGGCCCGACTCGAGCCAAATGCTATGGATCAAGCTTGGCGAATCTCGTTTTCACCATGGCCCATGGTTCCAGTGCACCTTCTTGACAGGCTGACGTTTTCCATAACTCAAACCGATGACGAACTCCTTTAAAATGATCCGCCAATTTGGCCATCCCTTCCGGAGGGTTCAGGGACGGCCATAGTGCCTTGATCATGCTCTTCATCGCCTTTCGACCTCGTTCATGCACAATGTAAAGTTCCTTTAAAAGGTTCCCTCAAAATGAGCTGGCCTCTTCTTCGGGACGCCTAGTTAAAAAAGCTGCCAAGAGACGTGGTGTGCCTGTTAGTTCAGGTATAGTCTATGCACGGATCTACGAGTCTGGAGTCTCACTTACCAAATATACAACCTTTCAGTCACTAATTTTCTTCACAAGCACATGCCAACTGGGTTTTTAAATCCTCAATCTAACCGGCCTGTCGTTAATTTTCCATTTGGAGGTTATTCTTTTCCTCAAGATTATGGGTTAGTATCCGATGGCCGGCCTGGAGCTGCGATTCGGCATATCTTTGTGACTCTCTTGCCGTATTCAGGTCCTTTTGCAGCTGATCTATAGATTCGGCTGCTATAAAGCACACCCTAATTAGATACCGATGCGTCGAACAATTATGTATTAATTCGAAGTTATTACTCACCGTGTGCTTCCCTAGTGAATTTTTTCACTCCCTCTAGCTCGGCCTTCACAGCTTTCAGTTGTGTTCGGTTTGTCTCAAGATCTTCAGATAGTTTATCATTTTGCTCCTTTGAGGCCTACGAAATGTTATAAGAAGATCTTGTAAGACCCTTAATACGGCTGTCCCGGCCAAATTAAGGCTCGAGGTCTACTGGATTATGATTCGTGTTCGGTCGTTAAAAATCAAACACTTACCCGAAGGCTGTTTCGCATAAAATTGGCGATACCTTCATGTCCTCATCGGGCGGCACTGAGGTGCATATCCACCGAATCAAGATTATTAATCTCACGTTCGGAAAATTCAGGGTGGTGCAGCGACTCCTTCCGACGCCGGTGATTCATCGCGCTTTCAACTTCCGAATTTGTAACTGAGACTTCCTTGGAATCCTCTGGACACTGGTCCTTCGTAGGGCCCCTCTATGTTACCTCATGTGGTTGTTCGAGGCTTTTGTTTGAGACTACCACCTTGAACCCTTTCGGCATCTTCGGACATGGGAGGTTGTGTTCGGTTCCTGCAGAGTTCGGTCCAGCCACGAGAAGTGTTCAAATTATAAAATTTACATCATTACCTCTTGGATGGAGGAGCGGTCGAGGTAGTCCCCACGGCGACTCCAAGCTTGACATCATTTGGTATAGATTTTGCCGACGGTACACTTTCTAGTGTTCGGCGCGTGCGACGACGGCCCTTGGGAGCGGAGGGAGGTGCCTCTGAAGCAATGGGGGATGAGCACCCTTTTTGGGGAGGAGCTTTCTTCTTGCCTCCGTTTTGGCAGGAGAGTATCCTAGGGTGATCATCTATGACGGCGACGTTGGAACCATCAAGGCTCTCTTGGAAAAATACTCCATCCTCAAAAATAATCATGGAATCCCGGGTCGTCACCTTGAGAATAATTCTCGGGTCATCATGGAATCGACGTTGGAACCATCGAGGTATCCGGATCATCATGGAATCCTGGGTCGTCACCTCGAGAATAATTCTCGGGCTGTGGGGGAGGACAATTAACCGTCTCAATCCAACACCTCCAATCTTGTTCGGCAAAACCCCAACAAATTTAATTAGTCAAAAACTAATATAAACAACTGGAGTGTGGGAATAGGATCAGACGCACCCATTCGATGGGATTATGGCTTGAATATCCTTCCCTGGCATTCAAGTTAATGAACCCTTCTTGTTATCCTTTAAAGAGGTTGGCTAGTATGGCAGCCATTGCCTCTTGATCGGCGGGACCTTTCCGCTTATAGCGAGTCACGTCGCTTGAACCATTATAGCACCATAAGGGATGCATCCTTTGTTGAAGGGGTTGGACAGACCATCTAATGGGCGTGGAAATCACGTCAACAATGGTCAACTGGCAATGTGCTAATAACTTCACCTTGGCAACCAGCCATTTCACTTCGGCACTGTCTTCTTGAAGAGAGCTCTTTGGACGCCAGTTGAAACGCTTCTATAAGGGAGCAACCGAGAATTCAGGAAGACCCCTCTGAGCTGGATCGAATAGGGGAACATCCTCAATATAAACCCATTAGGAGGTCCACTCTTCGGGATCTTTTTCTAGGGTCCCCACAGGGTATCCCGACCCATCTATACGCCACACTTTGGCTCCATCAACCTCGAAAATCGACCCCCTGAGTGCGGTGGACGAGACAGAAAAACTTCCTCCACAGTTCGAAATGGGCTTCACAGCCCAGAAACTTATCACATATGGCAACGAAACCCGAGATATGGAGAATGGATCCGGGGGTGACGTGGTGGAGCTAGATCCAATAAAATTCTAATATACCCCTTAAGAAGGGATGAATGGGAAAGCCCCGGCCTCGTAAGAGGAAGGGAACGAATCATACCCGCTCTTCCTTCCGAGGAGTTGGAGATTTCTCCGCGAAAGCCTCTCCGTCTGCGGAAGTTAATCTGGAGCGGGAGGGCGTTAGATCTGAGGAGGGAAGGTATCCCTACACCTCTAGGTCACGCAGGCGGAGACAAGAAATGGAACAACTTGCCCAATCGCCTGGGAGAGGGCCGTGAGCGCGCGAGGAGGAAGTTGGAACATTCGCCATGATTCCCTGATGTTCTTCTTGGTGGACGGGGAGTGGGATGGATTGCTTAAAGCACGTATGCTCTATTTAATGGATGGATCTTCCTCCTCAGATCTTTGCTGGGCGTTTTTGGAATAGCATGTTTCCGATTGGCGCACAGAAATCAAGGGGTTGCAGAAAGATTGAAAGTTGTGGGCCATGCGACGTTTCGACGTTCGAAGAACATGTCATAGGCCGGATTGGAGTCAGCCGAATTATGGAGAAGAGGGGAACTCGCCCCACAAGCCAAAGACTTCGGACACACGAATACTAAATCAAGACTGCGGCGTTGGAGGCCAGTTCGGTGGCTACTGAGGGAGTCCGGGATGAAGGGCTCCTCGGGATGCCGGCCTATTTCTATGGGCCGGACAGTGGGCCGCTTTGCGATTGTCAATGGAGGCCCGAAGATTATGACGTCGTAGCCAAGATAGGAATCTCTCAAGTCGTGATGTATGCTCCAAGAACACGATGATGAGTTCGGCATATTCTTTTCCTGATGTAACCGACATTATGCAACCCTAGATACCCCTGGTGTCTATATAAACAAGAGGGTCTTACAACATGGAGGGTATCAAGCTCATTACTCCTAGGGTTTTAGACCACATCATATGGTCTCGAGGTAGATCAACTCTGTACTCGATACTCCTTCATCAATACAAAACAAGGCAGGACGTAGGGTTTCATCTCCATCAAGAGGGCCCGAACCTGGGTAACACCGTTTCCTTTGTCACATGTTACCCATCGATCCAAGATCCACAGTTCGGGACCCCCTACCCGAGATCTGCCAGTTTTGACTCCGACAATGGCTACCTTTACAAAGGTCGAAACCATGTTCAGTTGCATGCGTAGCAGCAATATCGAGCGCCTTGCCGGGGGACCGCGCTCCTTGTAGCTTGAACACATACATTCAATCACAAATACACATGACGTAGGATTTTACGCTTCTGAGCGGCCTGAACCTGTCTAAACCCCGAGTGCGCTCTAGTTGGTGTTCCTATTTGGGTACGTAGATCCCCACAGTTGAACCGCAAAGGGGGCCCGATAGTTGATACTTGTAATCTGCGTTGGTTTTCCGTGAAGAGGAACGGGTAATTGCAGCACAAAGCAAATAAGTATTTCCCTCAGTTATGAAACAAAGGTTTATCGAACCAATAGGAATATCAATCCTCAACTGTGTCCAGCGGTTACACACAAATGAACAAACAAGTTGCACCCAACACGGGCAAGAGGGTTGTCAATCCCCTTGATCTCATTATTTTCAAGCAAATGAGTTGTGTAGATAATTGTTGATCAATATAAATTGCAAAATAAAGAAAGAGTAAATAAAGGCAGCAAGGTAATTGTAGCGTTTGCAAATATATAAGTGAATAGACCCAGGGGCCATAGTGTACCGTAGCGGCATCTCTCATGTAGGCAGCATACGGTGGGTAACAAATTACTGTTGGGCAATTGATAGAAAAGCGGATAGTTATGCGATGTTCACAGCAATGATCATGTGTATATAGGCATCACGTCCATAAGCAAATAGGCCGACTCCTACCTGCACCTATTACTATTACTCCACTCATCGACCACTATCTAGCATGCATCTAGAGTATTAAGTAAAACAATGTAATGCTTGGAGAACGATGACATGATGTAGACAAAGTAAACTCAAACAATATGAATGAACCCCATCGTTTTATCCTTAGTATCAACAACACAGAGACACATCTTGTCCCCTATTTTTTACTGGGATATAGAAACTCGCCAGGTTGAACCTACCACAACGCACCACTCCCACCGATGAAATATCAATCTACTTGGCAAAAGCACATCAACAGATCGGAGAGCATTCCGAAGCTATAATGATCATGCACTTAAGAGATAATATAATTCTGAGGCATCTCAAATACTTTTCATGAATAGTCTGAACATAAACCCACAATTCATTGGATCCCAACAAACATACCGCACAATAGGATTACACCGGATAGATCAAAGCAAAGATGCGATGACCATTGTATTGAAGATCATAAGAGAGAGATTTTCATCTAGGTACTAGCTATGGACCCGTAGGTTTGTGGTGAACTACTCACACATCATCATTAGGGCAGCAAGGTTGATGACGAGGCCCTCCGTGATCGATCTCCCCTCTGGCAGGGTGCCGGAACGAAGCTCCAGATGGCCTCGCGACGGAACAGAGAATTGCGGTGGTGGAAAAAGGGTTCCGGGACTGCTTTGAGGGTTTTTAGGATTTTAGGGAATTTATAGGCGAAAGAGGGACGACGGGAGGTGTCCGAGGGGGCCACCACATATCAAGGTGCGACCCCCCAGGGCGCGCCCTGATGTGTGGTGGGGCCCTCGTGTGCCTCCCGCCTTCCTTCCGAAGCTTCTAGGTCTTCATATAGTCCAGAGAAAATTGTCAAACAGTTTTGTGGCAATTGGACTTAGTTTGGTACAGTAAACCTGAAAAGTAAAAAACATGCAGAAAACAACAACTGGCACTGGGTCAATAGGTTAGTGCTCAAAAATATTTTAAATTGGTAAATAAAGACCCGAAAAGTATCCTAGAATGTTCATATATCAGCATGGAACAATCAAAAATTATAGATACGTTGGAGACGTATCAAGCATCCCCAAGCTTAATTCCTGCTCATCCTCGAGTAGGTAAATGATAAAAACAGAATTTTTGACGTGACATGCTATCCCCTATGTGATCTTGTGCATGTATGCTCATTGAGAAAAGATGAATCAACAAATATTAACATAGCAATAATTTAAATGTAAGAAACAAAATTGTTAATTCTTAAAAGTATATGATCCTTAAGAAATGTTTACCCCCCCCCCCCATTCATCTTTATTGTATTAGAAAGGCATGGCTCCATCTTCACCACATTAATACAAATGTTAAGCACCAAGGTGTCCAAGTCAGGAAATTGGTTCGTACTTTTTCAATATGCATCAACTTTTTATTCTTCACGCAATACATGAGCGTGAGCCATTGGATATAGCATTTAAGTGGAATAGAGTATGGTGGTAGATATCAAAGGGTTAGGAAGTGGAGAAGATAGTCTCACATCAACTAGGCATACCAATGGGCTATGGAGATGCCCATCGATAGATGTCAATGGAAGGAGTAGGGATTGGCATGCAAATGATGCACTAGAGCTATAAGTGTATGAAAGCTCAAATGAAGCTAAGTGGGGTGTGCATCCAATTTGCTTGCTCATGAAGACCTCGGGCATTTGAGGAAGCCTGTCATAGGAATATACAAGCCAAGTTTGTAATAATGAATAGGTAATTCCCACTAGCATATGAAAGTGATATATCATGAGACTCTCTACATGAGGAACATGGTGCCACTTTGAGGCACAAGTGTGGTAAAGTATAGTAACAAAGTCCCTTCTCTCATTTTCTCTCATTTTTTGAATGGATGGTGGGCTCATTTGGCCTCCCCCATCTTTATTTACGTACGGAGTCTCATCTCCACTTATGGGAGAATCATTGTCTCCATCATTCTTTCCTCACTTGGACATTGGTCTATTAATGATGGTCATCACACTTTTATTTACTTACAACTCGGTATGGAGAACTGATATGAAGATATGACTCTGTATGAATGCCTCTGGCAGTGTACCTGGATGTGCAATGATCTAGCCAGGAGTTCTGATGGCCAGGAGTACGAGGACAATGATGACGAAGATGAAGAAGGATCTGATGGCCAGGAGTTCCAGAAAAGCAATATACGCCATGTGCATTGACTGGGGTGCATCTTTGCACTCCTCTCACCAGCAGCACAAACAGTGGGCCCATGAGATCAATGAGGCAGAATCGGCACCGGAGGTGCAGAAGCCCCTAAAGTGGTCCAACACACCTATCATTTTCGATGCCGGAGATCACCCTGACCGCATCACTGCCGTTGGGTGCTTGTCGCTGTTGGTTTCACCAACAGTTCGCAACCTCCAAGTCACGAAGATGCTAGTTGATGGTGGGGCCGACTTAAATTTGATTCCGCCAGACGTGATCAAGAGGCTACAGATCCCTGACACGGATCTCAAGCCTACGGGGAGATTCCAGGGGATGAACCCCAGGAGGAGTCAACCGAAAGGAAAGATCACCCTGCCGGTGACGTTCGGCAACGAGCTCAACTTCAGGACAGAGAAAATCACATTTGATGTTGCTAAAATCCCACTGCCGTACAATGGAATCCTGGGCCGCCCAGCGTTGGAAACGTTTATGGCATCGTCCACTACGCCTACAACACTCTGAAGATGCTAAGGCCAATGGGTGTCATCACGATCCATGCAGACAAGAAAAGTGACGTCTTATGCGCTGACAAGCTCTTTCGGTAGGCAGTTGCAGCGTCTGTCGACAAGGCACATGCTCCTGCTGGTGAAGCCCCTCGGGGGGGGAGAAGAACAAGAGTTCCGACAAGACCTCTGGGAAGGACTCCAGGAAGAGCGCGGCAGAGCACAGCACGCCCGTCAAGGACCTGCCGAAGACCTCCACCGCCAAGAGTAAGAAAAACAAAGTGACCATCCCCAAGAAAAAGCAAGTGGTTGTGCGGGAGGATGGCGAGGGAGGAACTTTCACCATAAGTGCCACCCTCGACAGCAAATAGGAAAGTGCGCTCGTCTCTTCCTATGGGAGAATGTCAATGTGTTTGCATGGCAACCATCTAACATCCCCGGTGTTCCCAGGGAGGTGATCGAGCACCACCTAGCCATCTGTCCCCACGCACATCCCGTTAAGCAGAAGGTCAGGAAGCAAGCTCTAGAGCAGCAAGAGTTCATTGCTAAAGAAATAAAGGAGTTGGAAGTAGCAGGCCTGATCAGAGGAGTGATCCACCCAACCTGGTTGGCAAACACTATGGTAGTGTGTAAGGTGAGCGGAAAGTGGCGGCCTTGCATTGATTTCACTGATATCAATAAGGCTTGTCTGAAAGATCCTTTTCCCTTTCCGCACATCAATCAGATAGTGGACTCCATAGCCGGCTGTGATTTGCTTTCCTTCCTTGATGCCTACTCTAGGTATCGTCAAATCTTTATGGCCAAGGAAGATGAAGGGAAAACACATTCATTGCCCCATGTGGCACATACTTCTTCAAGCGTATGCCCTTCGGGTTGAAGAGTGTCGGGTCAACATTTGCAAGAGCTATCCAGATTGGTTTTGAGCCCCAGCTACACAAAAATATGGAAGCTTATATGGATGTTATAATGGTCAAGACCAAGGACAAGGCAACACTGATTCAAGATTTAGAAGAAACATTTTCAAATTTGCGCAAGATCAACTTAAAGGTTAACCCCGAGAAGTGCGTGTTTGGAGTCCCGTCCGGCAAGCTCCTCGGGTTTTTCGGGTCAGAACGCAGGATTGAAGCCAATCCCGCCAAGATAGAAGCGATTGAGCAGTTGGAGGCACCGAAGCGCGTCCAGGATGTGCGCCGTTTGGCGGGTTGCATCGCCGCTCTCAGCAGGTTTATTTCCAAGTCTGCGGAACACGCCCTTCCGTTTTTCAAAATCTTGAAAAAGGCGGGTCCAATGAAATGGACTCCGAAAGCGGAGGTAGCGCTACAAGACTTGAAGAAGTACCTATCCTCTACGCCGACACTAGTCGTGCCTAAACCACAAGAACCATTGCTGCTATACATGGCGGGAAAGAATCAAGTGGTTAGTGTTGCACTAGTGGTGGAGAGGGAAGCTGAGGATGAAGAAGCGGTAACCCCCGAGCTAGCGACCGATAAGCCGGATCCACCCCCGGCAAGCCAAGGGGCCGCCAACACAAGTGCAGCGCAAGAAGTAGAGCAACAACTAGTGTCGAAGAAGAGGATGGTGCGGTGCCCAATCTATTTTTCAGGTCCCTCTTACAGGGGCTAGGTCAAGATATTATTCTGGCATGCATAAATTGCTTTTCGACCTTCTCATGGCCTCTAGAAAGCCGCGCCACTACTTCGAGGCACATCATATTACCGTCGTCACTCGCTTTCCATTGCAACGCATTTTGAGGAATCCAGAGGCAACCGATAGGATTGTTGAGTGGGCGTTGTAGCTAGCGAGCTTTGATCTGAGCTTTGAAAGCACAACAACTATCTAGAGCAGAGCCTTGGTGGAATTCATTGTAGAATGGACACCAATGCCAGACGAAGAAATCCCGTAGACGACCCTCCATGGCAAAGAAGCACCACATGAATGGATCATGTACTTTGACGGGGCCTTTTTGCTGAAAGGCGCCGGTGCCGGAGTGCTACTTGTCGCACCCACCGGAGAGCACCTCAAGTATGTGATCCGGGTGCACTTTCCCCGGGAGGTGTTGACAAACCACATGGCTGAGTAATGAAGGACTGCTTGCCGGTCTATGGATAGCAGTGGACCTCGGCATCAGGAAATTAATAGTCCGAGGAGATTCACAGCTCGTTGTGCGTCAAGTGAACAAAGACTACTAGAGCCCTCTAGGTATCGTCAAATCTTTATGGGCAAGGAAGTTAGAAGATCATTTTGACGGTCTGCAAACAGAGCACATTCTGCATGCAGAGAACAGCGTTGCCGATGACTTGTCAAAAGTTTCCTGTGGAACCAGGTACTTTTGTACTTCAACTGACTCAACCATTCGTCACACCATCAGTGTGGTAAGCAAAGAAAAGAAAAATCAGTTCTGGCGACTATCTCCCGGCAGAGCTGCCAGCCGCCACCAAGAAGGTCGCTAAGAACAGCAAAACACTTGCCGGAGAGCAGCAAGCTCCGGCAGGCCATTTGGCCCTTGCCGTCGGCGCTAATGCTCCCGCAGCGGAGGAAATGCCATTGGTCCTTGTCGTCGAGCCCCAGGCTCTGGCATTGGCGCAACAAATTGTCCATTACCTATAGACAGGTGAACGTCCCGAAGAGCAAGAAGCAACCGAGAGAGTAGCCCGTAAGTCAAGCATGTACCCATTCGTGGACAGCACTCTGTACAAGAGGAGTGAAATTGAAATGCATCCCCCAGGAAGAAGGACAACTGTTGTTGGCAGAGATACACGAAGGGATATGCGGCTCCCACATCGGGTCACGTGCCCTTGTCTAGAAAGCGTTCCGGCAAGGCTTTTATTGGCCGACAGCCCTTCAAGATGCCTTGGCGGTGGTCACTACATGTGAAGCATGCCAATTTCACACCAAGCAAATTCATCAACCAACACAAGCCCTTCAAACGATACCACTCTCTTGGCCATTTGCAGTCCGGGGGCTTTGAATTCTTGTTCATTGCAATCGACAAGTTTACAAAGTGGACTGAGGGGGAACCGGTGAGAAAGGTGATGGCGCAAGCAGCGGTCAAGTTTTTCAGAGGAATAATCTGCCGTTTCGGTGTACACAACAGGATCATCACAGATAACGAAACACAGTTCAGCAGTAACGCTTTCATGTAGTATTGCCAAGATGTGATAGCCTGCCATATTAGGGATGATATGCTACTCATGTCAATAAGGAGTTCCTTCTTTTCCGGGAGCCCATTTGAACAGAACTCCCAAGTTAAGCGTGCTTGGCTTGGAGTTGTTCTAGGATGGTTGACCGACCGGGATGTTGGTTTGGGGTGCGCACGAGTGAGAACAAAGTGTACAGAGAAGACTAGTATTGATCTGTGGGGCCATTCTAGATCCCGCCAGGGGTAACGACCACCGGCGGGTATGTCCGGGGCATTACACAAGACATCGGTGCCAAGATCTACTTCGCGTCGATTGCACACCCCATAAGCAATGGACAAGTGGAAAGGGCAAATGATGAAGTGTTGTGTGGCCTCAAGACAAGAACTTTTGACAAGCTTGCACAAGCACGGAAGGCACTGGATTGACGAGATGCCGGGAGATCTTTGGTCGATCAGGACGACACCAAATCGAGCCACCAGCAAGACACCCTTCTCCCTAGTCTATGGTGCAGAGGCGGTGCTCCCCACGAAACTCACATATGGGTCACCTTGAGTACAAGCTTTCGACGAAGAACAACAAGACAAATTGCGGCAGGTCGATGCCACGCTCCTCGAGGAAGAACGTCTTCAGGCTGCACTGCGTGCTCCCCGATCCTAGCAAGCCTTGCGCTGCTATCATAGCTGCAAGGTGCACGCGAGGAGCGTTGAGGAAGGCGACCTTGTTCTTCATAGGATTCAGTCCACGAAGGGATCAAACAAGTTGACGCCGAAGTGGGAAGGCCCTTACCGGGTGGTACGAGTCACGAGGTCTGGCGTAGTCCGCCTGGAGACGGAAGATGGCACCCCGGTATAGAACTCATGGAATATTGAGCATCTTCGCAAGTTCTACCTGTGACGCGCGGTTTCCGGGGCCCCCGACAACCCCTTTTGTACGAGTTCGCTGGCAAGGCGTGTAATCGTTTGTACAAAGCTAGGCGAAGACCCTGTGCGAAATCAATAAATCTAAGTTTCCACAACCTTTTGTCAAAGTACATATTTATTTTGTGTATGTTGCTTGAAATGCTGTGTTTATCTTTGCGTAAGAGTGATTGATGAACCCAAAGTTTCTAGCCTCCTCTTTTTCTCTTCTTTCTTTTTCTCAAAAGACGGAAGGGATGCTCGCATTCAAGTCTTCCCGGGGGGTGATGGTATAGATACATACGGGTGCGTTCAAGATCAATCATTCTACGACAAGAAGTGCAGCAAGGAGACGCTAAGTTGCATAAACTTTATAATTCTCTTCGTGGTAGCCTTTTTCCCTTGAACGATATAGGCATTTGTATGAGAAAACCTGCATGCGAAGGACCCTTGACGAAATTTCCTGCGCTCTTTGAATACAACGAGTCCGCTCGGCAACCAAAGCAGCAGTAGCAAGGACGCCAAGGTGGCCTTGCCGATAGTGGCATCGCCTGCAGGCTGCTAAGGACTGATACGTCTGCAACGTATCTATAATTTTTGCTTGTTCCATGCTATTATATTATCATTCTTGGATGTTTTACAATCATTTTATAGCAACTTTATATCATTTTTTGGGACTAACCTATTGACATTGTGCCAAGTGCCAGTTGTTGTTTTTGCTTGTTTTTTTACTTCACAGAATATCAGTACCAAACGGAGTCCAATCGCGATGAAACTTTTTGGAGAATTTTTTTTGAACCTGAAGAAGGCCATTGGGCCAAAGAAGTAACCAGGAGGGAGCCCAGGCCGCCCACAACCTACCAGGGCGCGCCAGGGGCCCCGGGCGCGCCCTAATGGGTTGTGGTCGCCTCGGGAACCCCCTCCACCGCCTCTGAGCTCTATAAATACCCAAATATTCTAGAAACCCTACAGGAGTCGACGAAAAATACATCCAACCGCCGCAATTCTAGAACCGTGAGATCCAATGTAACACCATCACGGAGGGGTTCATCATCCTCATTGGTGCCTCTCTGACGATGCGTGAGTAGTCCATCATAGACCTACGGGTCCGTAGGCAGTAGCTAGATGGCTTCCTCTCTCTCTTTTGATTCTCAATACAACGGTCTCTTGGAGATCTATTTAATGTAAACTTTTTGCGGTGTGTTTATTGGGATCCGATGAATTTTGAGTTCATGATCAGTTTCTATCCATGAATATTATTTGAGTCTTCTTTGATCTCTTATATGCATGATTACTTATAGCCTCGTATTTCTTCTTCGAATCTTTGGTTTATTTAGGCCAACTAGATCGATTTTTATTGCCATGGGAAGAGGTGCTTTGTGATGGGTTCGATCTTGCGGTGTCCTCTCCGACTAACAGAAGGGGCAGCGAGGCACGCATGTATCGTTGCTATTAAGGATAACAAGATGGGGTCTATTCCTACATGAATAGATCTTGTCTACATCATGTCACAGTTCTAATTGCATTACTCCGTTTTTCCATGAACTTAATACACTAGATGCATGCTGGATAGCGGTCGATGTGTGGATTAATAGTAGTAGATGCAGAATCGTTTCGGTCTACTAATCTTGGGCGTGATGCCTATATAATGATCATCGCCTTGGATATCGTCATGATTAATTGATCTTCTATCAATTGCCCAACAGTAATTTGTTCACTCACCGTGTGCTATACTCATGAGAGAAGCCACTAGTGAAACCTACGGCCGCCGGGTCTACTTTTCCAACATATTGCTTTTCGATCTATCTTTTTGCCGCTTTTATTTTCAGATCTATTATTCCAAAAACAAAAAAATACCATGCTGCACTTTTTATTTGCCTCTTTTTACCGTGGAAAAAAATACCTTACTTTGTGTTCATGCGAGATCTATCTATCCAATCTATCACAACATAATCTATCATTTTATCGTGGAGAGATTGACAACCTCTCTTTCGCGTCGGGTTGCAAGTATTTGTTCTTTGTGTGCAGGTGTCGTTTACATAGTGTTGCGTGATCCTCCTACTGGTTTGATACCTTGGTTTCATAACTGAGGGAAATGCTTACCGTCGATGTGCTGCATCATCCCTTCCTCTTTGGGGAAATATCGACACAGTCTCAAGCCATGTCAAGGACATGTTCCTAAAAGTGCTCGCGGCAAAGATGTGCACACCAGCAGGTGTATCCGATAAGCGTAGGGACTAGAAACATACAAGTGTGGAATCATACACAAAGATAAACGATTCATTCATTAAACATAATAAGCGTCAAAATATTTAGTAGAGAGCGCTGAACTGCTTTTTCTTGCATCCCCGCAAGGTTACATTGGGTGCGATCTAAATACAAAAAGGACATCTACCACTATGATGTGGCGATTGATCCAAAAACAAGGTCTCGCGGATGAAGCGCCACATCCACCCCGACCGTTTCCTCGCGCAGGTGGCCGACAGGGCGGTAACCATGCTAGGCGCAGTCCACCTTCAAAATCCGGCAAAGCCGTCATGCGCGCCTAGTCAGAGTCGTCATCCTCGCTGTTGATGGCGGGGGAGTCGTCGTCATCATCATCGCTGGAGGAGTCAAGATGGCTGCCGCTCGAGCTTTCCGTGCAGCTCTCCAGCCGGCTGTCGGAAGCCCCGAAGAACTTCATGGAGAGCGTGGTAGCTCTGTCAAACCTGAACTGTAGGAGATGCCCTGGTCCCGGGCCGTGGGAGCGGGCGAATGAATTCCACCCCCGCGTCAGGAACATGGCGCTGTCGGGAGAGAGGTCAACCGCCACCCAGGCGGTCCCGTTGTAGCATCCGTCCGCCCAAAGCCACCAGCCTAAGGGCTTGCTGCCTTCTATGACCCTCGTAAAAGGGTCAGGAAGCCGCAGCGAACTACGGGGGCGACGATGCAGCGCGACGACAAACTCATGCACCACCTCTCCTGTGTGGGTCTCCACCCGGGGCGTGAGAAGGGGCGCGCCGCCGTGGTCGCCTCACTTCGGGGCACCCGAGCTTCCACGGCCCCTGGATGTGGCCCCTCTGCGGGAGCTCGAGCCGTCCCCTACAGTAGTTACCAGAATGCACGTTTGGCTCTGGGGGGAAGCCCTCGAGACAACGGCGGACCCACGGGCAGGGCCTCTACCCCTCGCCACCCCGAAGGCGACCTTCTGGAAGAAGCGGCGGAGGGAGGAAGACAAAGGAAGACGTTGATGGTGGCTGGCAGACTGGAGCGGAGAAGTGTGAATTAGCAACACCCTCAATGGTACCCTCTTTATAGGAACGGCGCGGGGGCTGGCTCTTCATTGTTTGAAACGACCGCACATTGGCGTGCGCACTACTCCAAGCGACCGCCCCCTCCGCCAATACCACTCTTCCCATGGAACACGCGTCATAAAGAGTGTGGTAAAAGAGGAGAAGACGAAGGGAAACGATGATAGAGAGAGACAGATGGCCGAGATATGCTGCGCCCCTACGAGTCCCCTACCAGGGGACGGGATACGCAGAGGCTGCCACTCCGAGTCCTGCATGGCCATGCCTTTTTAGGCGTGCCCCTGCGGCACCTTTTCAAAACCACCTCTCCGACGTCCCGCATTCAATGTTTGTCGTGGGTGGGGCAGTAAAACCATCATTACAACCGCAGTCAAGATCGGGCGACGTGCATGTGCACTGCTCTGGGCCTAGCCCATCGACATCATGGACTCTGGTATGGCCCAGACCTGGGGGCTCCTGTCGATGCACTAAAGAACGGGCCCTTTAGTGCACTGACTTGTGCACACGCAGTAGCCTCCTCTGGCTCGGCAAGCCTTTCCGGTCGACGCCTCGTCCAGCCAACGCCATGCGACAAGGCCATCGACGACCATACTTGCCGATGAAGAAGACCCGACAGTCGTCGCGTCCGGCAAGGTGATTTCTACTACGCAACTTTATTCTTGTAAACTCGTGTTGGGCCTCCAAGCGTAGAGTTTTGTAGGAGAGTAGCAATTTTCCCTCAAGTGGATGACCTAAGGTTTATCAATCTATGGGAGGTGTAGGATGAAGATGGTCTCTCTCAAACAACCCTGCAATCAAATACAAGAAATATCTTGTGTCCCTAACACACCCAATACAATGGCAAATTGTATAGGTGTACTAGTTCGGCAAAGAGATGGTGATACACGTGCAATATGGATGATAGATATAGGTTTTTGTAATCGGAAAATATAAAAACAGCAAGGTAGCAAGTGTAAAATAGCGAGCAAAACGGTGTATAAATGCTTAGAAATAAGGCCTAGGGTTCATACTTTCGCTAGTGCAATCTCCCAACAATGCTAACATAGTTGAATCATATGATCATCCCTCAACGTGCAACAAAGAATCACTCCAAAGTTCCTATCTAGCAGAGAACAATAAGATGATATTGGTGTAGGTAGTAGAACCACCTCAATGTTATTCTTTCCGATCAATCTATTGGGCTATTCCTATAAGTGTTACAAACAACCCTAGAGTTCCCACTAGAATAACACCAATGATACATATCAATCAACCCTAATGTCACCTAGATACTCCAATGTCACCTCAAGTGTCTGTGGGTAAATTATGCGACATGCATCAAACAATTTCAGATTTATCATATTCAAGCCAACACAAAGAACTTCAAGGAGCACCCCAAGATTTCTATCGGAGAACGTGGTATGAAAACGTGCAATGAACCCCTATGCATAGATCCCCTAGGTTACCGGAATCCTTAAGTTGATGCCTCAACATATATAAAGTGAATCAATAGAATACCCCAAGGTCACTACGGGTATCCCATGCAAGACGTACGTCAAGTGTTCTCAAACCATAAGATTCAATCCAACATAACGAGATCTCAAAGGTAAAGATTCAATTCATCACTACAAGGTAGCAAGGCAATAACATCATATGATCCGACTATATAAACAAAGCCCGTGATACATCAAGATCGTGCCATCTCAAGAACACGAGTGTCGGTGCAATAGTACAGGGGTACCCAGTGCCCCTGACTTATGCACAGGCGGTAGTAGCGGAACCCCTCAACGGTTCTACAATCCCGACGAATGATCAAGACCAAGCTCCAACAAGCCCGACGAAACAGCCCAAGCCTGGACTGCAATGCGCCAAGCACGTCCCCGGCGCTTGCCGGGGACCAAGACATGTGCCCCTTCCTGAAGACCCGGCAAGCCATTCCCCGGCAGGCGCGAGCTGATCGGCCACCACTCCACCGCATCGCTACACCAGTCACTTGTCGATGCGGTGTCTGGCCCTCAAGTGGCTAATCAGCTCTCGCTAAACATGTGGCGACACACCGGGAGACAAGTTATGCTCAGTTGACACCCGCCCTATAGCGTGTCAAGACCATAAGTAACGACCGGCCAAGCGGTGGCAAGAGCTTGCCGGGGATGCACCCCCGAGCGCCACCTAGGCTGGTAATCATGGTATTCTGTCCTAAATGCCAGACTTAGGAATGATAGCTCAGTTAAGCTATCTAATCAATAGATAATGACTGTTTTGCCATTGTGGTAACCCCTTGTACTATAAAAGGAGGCCCAAGGCTACCTAGCTCAAGATTCAGACCTTTGGACACTTGTATTCGCATAGTAGCTCACCCCAACAACAGCTCTTGCCGGGGTTAAGCGTTGTGCATTCTTCGTGTTCCTCTGATCAATCCACCAAAAGCAGGAGTAGGGTTTACGCTTAGAAGCGGCCCGAACCTGGGTAAAATGCCTGTGACGTGTTCGTCGCACCGTCTCATGCTCTCCGCTCTTCGTGCAATGTGACCACCCCTGCCGAACCACAAGGGGCCTCTGGTCCCATAGGTGATACGGGGCACGCCCGTGTGCGTCTATTTTTCAAGAATTGGAGGTGGATTTGTGAATGAACACGAAGAACACGAAGAACACGAGGGGGAAATAACAAGAGAAACACTCAAAACAAGTCCAATCACACATCCACTATGCTCACATCCACACAAGATCCACAAGGATACAATAACAACAAAAGGAAAGAGGATACATGGAAGAGTTCATCCCAAATCCCATGGGGAGATGGGGCCTTGAATCCACTAGGGATCTTCCCTAGATAGGGGCCTTGACATCCATAAGATCTTCTCAACTAATCTATGAGCTAAACCATTGCTATCCCAAAAATGGAGGAGGGGGTGGAGTATATATAGTGCTAGCCCACGAAGGGGTAAGTGAAAGGGATACATGGGCCTCCTGCCCGCGTCTGCCCGCACACGGGCCGGATGTCCGGGCTTGGGGGCCGGATGTCCAGGGCTTCAAGTGTAGGCCGGATGTCCGGGTCATGGGGCCGGATGTCCGGGGCTCGGGCGCCGGTTTCTGTGGCTCTCTGGATACATGTGCGCCTTATTTCCGGGAGCTGGGGCCGGATGTCCGGGGTCTTGAGGGGTCGTCGGATGTCCGGGGCACGGGCCGGATGTGCGGCGCCTGTAACTTCCAGCAGCTTTGGCCTTGGTGCCAGAGAGATCTCCAGGGGCCGAATGTCCGGGGTATGGGCCGGATGTCCGGGGCCTGGGAGGTTGCTTGGCCTTCTTCCCTCGTCGCTTCCATGCTTCCCTCGCGGATGGTATAGTCGTTCCTTGACACTTGCACTGCTCCTCGTCATCCGTGAAGCTCCTACAATACCTATGTATGCACACGAGGGGAGTGTCAAGTAGTATACCATCCTTGAAGGGGTCAAGTGAACACGTGTAAAGGAGATGATTCACCTTTATGTATGTGAAGTAGTTGTGGCACGTGTCACTTGCCAAACGGACTGTTGTCATGCTGATGTCCGTAGGATGCTCTGCATCATCCCCTCCCCCTTGGGAAAGATCCGTCCTCAGATCAAAATCCAAATCACCATGGCAAGGCGATGGAGTCGCCGTGTAGATGTCGACGATCACCAAACACTCATCATCAAGCTCTAAGGGGGCACTCTCCAATGTCTCGCCGCCTAGGAATTTCTTCAAAAGGAGCAAATATGACAAACACTTGGAAAAACAAATGTGGTTAGCGTTAGTGCAAAACCAAGCATTCAAGTGGTGAATCACCGCACAAGTATTGTCATCATGCATAACATATGGTGTGACAAGGGATTGTGTCATGGCCTGTAAGCATACAAATTGAGCACAAGCAATGCAATCAGGGAAACAAGTTGAGGTAGGGATGCAAATATGTGTAACAATATAACAAGCATCTACCTCATGGTCATAGAAATCATGCACAAGGCAATCAACGAAAGGTCTATGGTAGGCATATGAATCATTCACAACACCAAGTAGAATGAAGTGTTTAAATACATGGTGCAATCCAAAGTGCAAGACAATCCAAGCATAATGTGCACATGGTGTAGTGAAGATAGTGCGGCACTCAACACGATAGAAAGAGCAATTGTTCATCATGTGTGAGGCAATCAAGTCAAGCATGTAGCCAGCAATTGGAGATGGCATATGTGAAGAAATGACATTGTTGCAACCGAACATATGATAGGAGAAATCAATCCACAAGTTGGATGCAACACACAAGGTATATATGTCATGAGGCATGGCAATGTGGCAATCATATGGGAAATCAATATCACTAACATGTGTGCAAGTAAGTAGTCCAAGATGACCAATATATGGCATGGTATAAGAAAGACAAGTAGGATGGTCTACAATATCCATGCTCAAGAAGGATATCACCTTGAAAGCGTGACCTTGTGCGTCTGTCACAATGCCAATACGCAAGCAAGTGCGATGTAGAAATGCGTCGATGTAGAATGGCTCGCTCTCAAGAGCTTGAATGGTCAACTCACGTGAAGTGGAAGTCGACATGTAGTCGAAGTATCCTACACATACACACAACAAAGGAAACAATGTATGTGCGTGGTAGACAAACACATCATCCATCATGATGGTTCTCTGCTCTTGCACATAACCATTAGAATTACAAGTGCATGAATAATATGATGCAAGAATGGCTATATTCATGGCACTAGGCATATGGTGCAAAGAAAGAAGGCAAGCATGCTTGACATGAGATATGTCAAAAGCTCCAAGAATATGAGAGAAATCTATGGGGGCAATCTCAATAGCAAAATTAATAGCATAGTTGCACTCAATACATGGCAAAGCATCGAGCATGAGAGAGGCAACATGTGGAGACATATGACAACAAGCAATATCAATCATGTGCGAAGCATGGCAATTGTTGTCATCAACCGCATAAAAGGAGCACATCAGTGATGCAACACAAGCAAGCATAGTGATCATGTCGTGCAAACTAGTAGTGCGAAGATGCAACATACTAGAGGAAATCATGGCAATCATGTCATGTTAGCAAATAATAGGCATAAGTAATGCGCATGACATATCGCGAGCACGAACACAAAACATGATCAATGTATCATCATAGGCATGGGTCAATAAGCAAACATGGAAATAGAAATTAAATCCTCCACCAAGCTTGCAAATACACATACAAACATGAGAATCAAGTGACATGTGAGATGCAAGGCATGGGTCACAAATGCATGACAAAGGCATAGAAATGAACATATCATGCAAAGTGAACATGGCAATATGGCCATAATAAGTGTAATGGGAAATAAGCCATAGCCATGTGAGAGCCATGTAAAAGAGGTGCGCGTAGTCCTTGCGCGAGGGGAATGGTTGGATGCACATTCCGGTGGATTCCAAAGCATTGGTGCTCTCAAGAGCTATTTTCATCAACTCATGGGATTTTGAGGTTGCGAGTAATCATGTGTACCTACACACAACAAAGGCAAAGGGAAAATTGTGTGCGCGTGGTATATGTACACATCATTCGTTAGGATGTGCTTGTGCATGTGTTCATTAGCACAAAATATCACATGCTCAAATAAATGAGATGCATGATATAAGAACATGTCATCCATCATGAAAGTTTTGTTGTTATATATGGCATAATGGAGACTAGAATTATGTAGTGCATCATTTGAATTGAGAGCATTGTTGTTCATGGTATGCGGATGGTGCACATAATAATTGGAATCATGCAATGGATGGGATGGAACAAAATCTCCTAAAATGTATGATGAAACTATTGAGATCTCCTCGTGTGCAATAGCGGAAGAATAATTCGGAGAGTATGGACAACATCCAAAACAATGCATTTCCAAATCATGGAGGTCATGGCATGGCATATTATAATTATTGCGCAAATGATGCAAAGGAAGCATGGCAATATCATCACAAGAAAAGCAAATGCCAATAACCAAGGGTTTGTCATCTATGCCATATGTGCAAATTGGGTTTATTTTAATGGCATATGCATAGTTACTACGGTGAGATTGTAATGATGCAATATGGGAAATCTCACGCATAGCGTATGACAAGTCTAGCGGATTGTCGAACATGATGTGACCAATAGAGTTCTCACAAGGTATCCTATGCAACATGGCATCATAACTAATAGACTCCACATGAGAATCATCAAACTCATCATAAATGGGTAATTCATCACATGAGGAAATCGCATAATCATGAACCATAGCAATAGGTGTATCATCATCATGCAATCAATCAATGTCCACTAGTGGGACAAAAGCATCACCTTCACCTATGTTACCTTTTTCATTCCACTCATGTGGTGTAGGTGAGGTTGCATAGACCAACTTGTGGTCATCTTCATCGTGATGGAACCATGTGGGGGGTGCATCATATACCACCATGGCCATCATCTTGTCCAAATTGAGGACGAAGTCATCAAGGATCGGCGCGTCATCGAATATGGGACCTAGCACAAAAGGAGAAGACACAATAGAGGAAGAGGTTAAGTTGTTAGAAATCGAAATGGCCTCACATGCCTCATCAACTACCTCACTCCCTCTATGTGGTGGTGGCTCACTCACTCCCTCTAGGTAGTTTCACTCATACTCACATATGGTGGAGTCACTCATCTCACTCAAGTGGTGGGGTTTGTGGCTCTCCTCACATGGGAATTGGGGCAACTCATCATATATGGGGCTAGTGGTAAAGTCACTCTCACTCTCAATATGGTGGCAAAAGTCTCTCAACTCATCTCCAAATGCCGCCGTGGTCGAAGGGAAAATCCCATGCTCAACCAACTCGTCACTGCCGCCGTGGATGAAGGCCGAAGATGGCAAATCATCACTCTCGCCTCCAAAGATGGAAGTTTCATCCTTGCTCGCCACCTTGTCGCTCGCCTCCAAAGCATGTTCCTTGAGTGGCTCCGTAGTTGTATTCGTCGCCGCACTGTCTTCAAAAAGAGTCGTGGTAGACTCGGCATCGTCAATGCCACAAAGAGGGACGGCGGTGAAGTCAAACTTGGGAGCGTCGTCTTAGAGCTCGTCGGGCTTGGACATCTTGGTGGTACCATCCTCATGCTCGTCGTCGTGGAGCTTGGTCGTCGCGAAGTGTGCTCGGGGTCGAGTAGCCTTGGCCTTGAGTTCTTGCTCTGCCTTGAGAGCAACAATGTAGAGGTCTTCGAGAGACTCGTAGTTTTTGTGGAAGATAGTCTTGGCGATGTCGTTCTTCAATCCCATCATGAAGTGGAACTTCATCCAAATGGGGTCGTCCACACCGGCTCGTCGCAAGGCTATCTTCATCTTCATGAAGTACTCATCGAGAGACTTCGATGTCGAGACCCCGATCGTAAGCCATATGAATCCAGCCTGTAACATGTCACACCACTTTGAGGCCTCACGCACGGTAACCCACGGCTGCCACCTTACCTTTTGGCTCACGGATATGAACATGTCGCTAGCATTCACACGTCAAAGAACCCGGGTCGACATGACTAGTTATAGACCCAAGTGGCACAACTGTACGGGGACAGGCATACGTAACCCAACAATGCAGGTGTCGGTCATCAGCGTGTGTAGACGAGTCATAGCAAGCTACATGGACTCCATTACGCCGTCAGACATAAATGTCATCAACTGCGCATAGACGAGTCATAGCAGGCTACATGGACTCCATTACACTGCGAGACATTCCCCGAAGGGACAGACACAGCAGCAAGAGGGATACACGCCGGTCAATCAATGTGTCTGAAGCAGTAGCAAGCTACCAAGGCTCGGTGGAAGCACAAAGAGGCATTTCCCCGTAAAGCAGGCTACTAGAGGTATACAACTAGGTGTCGAATCCCACACATACCAATACATTTCAAACATACACGCAATATGCACGATATGTGTAGATACAACATGGCATCACAACAAAACTCTACAACAAAGCATTTATTTAGAAGGCTCCGGAGAGCCAACATAGTATAATGTTACAAGCAGGATGGGTCACATGACCCAACATTCAGAGCATACAAACAACAAGCGGAAGTTACATGTCTCGGTACAAACAACTACTAAAAGCGGCTGGAAGAGCCTGAAAAGCTACAATGACTCTACCGAAGGAGCCCGACTCCTGTCTGGGTTACTAAGCTAATCCGTCGATGTCAATGTCAAGAAGAACATAGAATGAACAACGTCTATCTCTGCAAAAACGTAAATAAACAACAGTGAGTACGAAGGTACTCAGCAAGTCTTACATCAGAACTAACTACATATGCATCATGTATCAAATATGGGATTGTGGGGTTCACTGCAGAATGCCAGCTTTGACCTTTGGCTAGAGTAAAATATGATAAGGTATCCGACGTATCACTACTCTCTCGTCTCCCTACGAGAGAGTACACATGAGTCCACATGTTCACCATATCAATACACCACTATGGATCCTCTCTCGTCTTCCTACGAGAAGCCATCCAGAGCACTCACACTTATCTGGAGTATTTTAGAGTATCCATTTAAATTGTCTATGAACAATGCAAGTCTCCAAGTAGTCCATATCCGTGGAAACTGCAGGGGTGTACTTCATCACACATGCTCCTGCCACTTACCGCCATGTGCACGTAAAAAGGCACCTCGAGAACCTTCAAGCGAAAGCCCAGCGAGGGAGTTGGCCACGGACGTTAACCTTCAACGACTCTAGCCCAAGGCAGCCGCCTAACTGAGTTGGTCACCACAATCGAGAATCCGGACGTGTTTCACGATTCGGACTCAGAAGTTGTGTACAGGGCACCAAGCCGGTCCCGGTTGGGCCGTTCATTCACTTCGTAGGCTTGGCCACATCCTATCAATGTTTCGAACTAGTGCGACTCCTGGGCAGAGAACAGGGTAGGTTAATAGGCCGAGAGAGCTTGAGTTACCGGAGCCCAATGTGCAGTAGCAGCTAGTCTTGGAACACAAACACAGAACTCAGTTCCTATGAGCGGCTTCAATGAGACAACCCACCATGTACTCCTACATGGCCTCTCATCGCTACCTTTACCAAAACAGGTTCAACACTTAACTATCATCATCAGGACACATCAATTTCACTCCGGTTCATCACCCAGATGAATCAGACCTGACACAACTCTAAGCATAGCATGCATAACAGGGTGATAGCACAACATGGCTCAAGCATCTACCAGGTATGCTAGGTTGCTTGGTTTAGCTATTTACTGTGACAATGACAGGTCATGCAAAGGAGTGGGTTCATCTACCGCAACACAAGTAGCAGTTGAATCGCATTGTCCTAATGCATTGAAATGAAAGCAAGAGCGAGAGACTGGGATTGTATCGAATATGCTCAAGGGGGTTGCTTGCCTGTTTATCGGAAGAACTCAGCTGTTCTTCGATGTCGTCGATAACTACGTCTCGCAAGTCTATCGACAAGATCAAACAAAATATAATTAAACATGGCAAATGCTTCACAATGATGCATGATAATGGTATGGCAATATGTTGCTGGTTTGAGCTAATGCATCTATCAACAGGTTATATAAATAAGGTTTGAACCCAAGGTTCAAAATCAACTCCATATGTGAAGTGGCCTATTGTGTTTGGAACAAAATGTCCAA
Source organism: Elymus sibiricus (assembly GCA_039707655.1). NCBI lineage: Eukaryota > Viridiplantae > Streptophyta > Magnoliopsida > Poales > Poaceae > Elymus > Elymus sibiricus. The sequence goes on from CM077667.1 coordinate 215,199,791, forward strand.
GTTCTCCTATTTAGGTTGCTCTAACATGCATGAAAATGCCACTATCAGATTCATTGGATTTTTCTGATAAATTTTCATATATAAATTATTTCAATCTGAGTTACAGATTATTTTCTAAGATTTTTAGAAGTTTATACTATTTTCTGGAAATTTATGAATTATTTTTATTCCAAAAATTATTTACTGCGTCAGCCTGAGGTCATGCTTGCGTCAGCGGTCAACAGCGTCGGCCCCAGGTCAAACCTGACCAGTGGGTTCCACTGGTCAGCGACCAGGGACTAATCCCGCGCTAACCGAGGTTTGACCCGCTACTGGGGCCCACTGTCAGTGGCTAAGGGGGCTGATTAGTGGCTAATTAAGCCCGACCACGTCACCCCATAGCGGCTCAACGCCGGTGACGTGAAACCGCGGTGGAGGCGCATCGGAACTCGCCGTCCAGCGACCAAAAGGCGCGCGAAGGGGCTCGTTCGAACGCCCTCGCTCCCGCGCATCTCGGGGAGCAAGCGGACGGAGCTGGGGTGGCCTGAGCTGAGCGCAGCGACGGCGGTGGCGACGGCGGTGGCGACGGCCGGAGCTCGGGTGGGCGCGGGGTTGACATTGCGGGGCACGGGCGAGCAAGGCAAGCGGCTAGGCGGACTAACTGGAGCTCCAGGAGCACGCAGAGGTGCTCGAGCGCGAGCCGTGGAGGTTGTGGCCACGGCCACGCCATTGCCGGCGGCGATGAGCTCGGGTTCCGGCGGGGACGCTAGCTAGCATATGGGAGGGACCACGGGGAGAGGGGGAGGCGCATCAGTGGCTCACCGCGGACCCGATGGCGTCGAAGGAGAGCTCGGGGAGAGACTGCGTGCGGCGAATCGGCGGCGATGCTCCGGCGGCCTAGGCGGGGAAGACGGCGACAGTGACGGCGATGAGGAGCTACCGGCTCGATTTCTTCAGCGAGGAGGAGCAGGGCGATGTGGCAGATCTCGGGGGCAGCTCGGGGAGGCGAGGCAGCAAGGGTGGCCGCGGTGGCAGCAAACGGCGGCGGCGGGTCTTGTGCGGGAGAGAGAGCAGAGGGAGAGGGAGAGCTCGAGGGAAGTGAGAGAGGGCCGAGGGGATGCGTGGCGACGTGCTGGAGACCAGGGCGTCGAGGCGGGGGGGGGGGGCAGGCATGGAGGAGCTGGCCTGCGCGTGCCGTGTCCTTCTGGCTGGAGGACAGGGATGACTGGCACTGGGCCAGATGGGCCACTTCTCTCCTGGGCCAGCTACAGGGAGGCCCAGGTAAGTCCCTTTTTTCCATTTGTTTCACTTTTCTATTTTCTACAATTTTGTTCTGGTTTGTTAAAAAAATATTAAACCATTTATAAAAATCCTGAGAAATTGCATGTGGGCTAAATGAATTTAATCATTGCCACACAATAATTTTCAGAATTATTGGATATATATTTTCCATATAGAAAATATATATCTATTGCAAATAGGGTTTGAATTAATTCAAATGCCCAAGATAAAATGTTTCTGTTATTCCAAAATATGGATTGGCAATTTTACCTCAATCCAATATTTTATTGAAATACCAGGGACATTTTCTTGGAACTATTTGAAGCAATTTTTATATTGCTTATTTGACAGAAAATTGAATAGTGAGGCTTGATCAAATCCCCATTTCAATTTCATTTGAAATTTAAATGCATGCATGAATGCACTTGCAAGCATAGATAAACTAGGGCTGTGACAACTCACCCCCACTAAACAAGAATCTCGTCCCAAGATTCAGGCGTAGTTGGGAAGAGTGCAGGGTACTCAAGCCGAAGACGATCTTCGCGCTCCCAGGTTGCTTCATCCTCGGAATGGTGCGACCACTGAACCTTGAGAAACTTGATACTGAGACGTCGAGTGCTGCGCTCGGCTTCATTGAGGATACGAACTGGATATTCTCGATATGAGAGATCATCTTGAAGATCAAGCATTTCGTTGTCTACTTCGCGGACACGATCCTTGAAGCAATGCCTGAGTTGAGAAACGTGGAACACATCATGAACTTTGGAAAGTTGCGGGGGTAGTTCCAATTGGTAGGCAACCTCTCCTCATTTGGCGAGAATGCGAAAAGGACCAATGTAATGAGGAGCCAATTTGCCTTTGATACCGAAGCGATGGGTACCCTTGAGAGGTGTAACCCGAAGGTAAGCCTTCTCGTCAACTTCATAGCTTACGTCTTTATGATGACGATCATATTGACTCTTTTGACGAGATTGGGCTGTTTTCAGATTCTCACGAATGATGTGAACTTGCTCTTCTGCATCCTGGATCATATCCGGTCCAAAGAATTGTCTTTCACCGGTTTCTGACCAGTTTAAGGGCATTCGACATCTTCGTCCATACAACACTTCGAAAGGAGCCTTGCCCATACTAGACTGGAAGCTATTGTTATAAGCAAACTCGGCGAATGGAAGACATTTCTCCCAGTTCATTCCAAATGAGATAACACAGGCTCTGAGCATATCTTCAAGAATTTGATTGACTCTTTCTACTTGACCACTTGACTAAGGGTGATAAGCGGTGCTAAAGGAGAGATAGGTTCCCATAGCATTCTGGAAACTTTCCCAAAATCGCGAAGTGAAGAGACTTCCACGATCTGAATTGATCTCTAGAGGAACACCATGAAGAGAAACTATTCGAGAGATATATAGGTCTGCTAACTGACTAGCAGTTATACTTTCTCGAACTGGAAGGAAATGAGCAACTTTCGAAAGGCGATCGATGACCACGAAGATGGCATCATTCCCTTTCTTAGTCTTTGGAAAGCCGGTGATGCAATCCATACCGACCATTTCCCATTTCCACTCGGGAATAGCCAAGGGCTGAAGAGTGCCAGCAGGCCTTTGATGCTCTGCCTTCATGCGACGACAAACGTCACAGTTAGCAACAAACTGAGCGATTTCTCTCTTCATCCGGGTCCACAAGAACCTCTGGCGTAGGTCCTGATACATCTTAGTACTACCGGGATGAATCGTGAGAGGAGATTCATGAGCTTCTTTAAGGATCAGCTCTCGAAGTTGTTGCTTCTTGGGAACCACCAAGCGGTCCTCAAAGAATACAACACCTTGATAATCTATCGAGAAGGAACGAGCAACTCCCTTGGCAATGTTGCTCTTGATACGGGAATTTCCCGTATCCTGCTTCTGAGCAGCAATGATCTGATCCTGAAGAGTCAGTTTCGCCACCAAGGTAGAAAGGAATCCTCGAGGAACAATGTGAAGATTTAACTTATGAAATTCCTCGTGGAGAAGTGGTTGACTTTGTAGCAACATGAGGTTGTTACAATAGCATTTACGACTTAGTGCATCAGCCATGACATTGGCTTTGCCTGGGGTGTAAGATATTCCTAAGTCGTAGTCCGTAATCAACTCAATCCGCCGTCTTTGCCTGAGATTCAAATCCGGTTGGGTGAATATATATTTGAGACTCTGGTGATCAGTGTATATTTCGCAACGATTACCCAGAAGGTAATGTCGCCAAGTGACAAGTGCATGGACTACTACGGCAAGTTCCAGATCGTGTGTTGGATAATTCTCCTCATGTGGACGCAACTATCGAGATGCGTAGGCAATCACATGACGATCTTGCATAAGAATGCAACCTAGACCTTGTCGCGAAGCATCACAGTAGATAACAAAGTCCTTTGTGAAATCCGGGTGTACAAGTACCGGGGCAGTAGTCAGTCATCTTTTCAACTCCTGAAAACTTTCCCCACACTTTGGAGTCCACTCGAACTTCTTATCTTTCTTGAGGAGTTCAGTTAGAGGTTTGGCAACTTTGGAGAAGTTCTCAACGAAGCGGCGATGGTAGCTCACTAAGCCAAGGAAACTCCTAACTTGCTTCACCGATTCAGGTTGAGTCCAGTCAAGGACAGCTTGAACTCTCTCGGGATTGACAGCAATACCTTTTGCAGAGATTACTTGACCTAGATAGGTCACTTCTGGCAACCAGAATTCGCACTTGGAGAATTTAGCGTAAAGGCGATGCTCTCGAAGTTTCATCAATACCAGCCTAAGATGCTCAGCATGTTCTTCTTTGTTCTTCGAGTATATGAGGATATCATCGAGATAAACCAGGACGAATTTGTCCAAGTACTCCATGAAGATCGAATTCATTAAGCGGGAGAAGGTGGCTGGGGCATTGGTTAGACCGAAGGACATGACGGTGTACTCGTATTGGCCATAACGAGTGATGAAAGCCGTCTTTGGAATGTTCCCGTTCCTGATTTTGATTTGATGATAACCTAATCTCAAATCCATCTTGGAGAAGACTGCAGATCCAGCGAACTGATCATACAGATCGTTGATCCTGGGGAGCGGATATTTGTTCTTTATCGTGACCAGATTAACCGGTCGATAATCTACAACCATCCGGTCTGTACCATCCTTCTTCTTAACGAAGAGGATAGGACAAGCCCATGGAGAAGAACTGGGACGGACGAAACCTTTCTTCAAAGATTCATCGAGTTGGATTTTAAGCTCAGCTAACTCTTGAGGTGACATCTTATATGGTCTCCTAGCAATTGGAGCGGTTCCTGGAATAAGGACTATGACAAACTCTACTTCTCTGTCAGGTGGAACACCTGGCAGTTCTTCTGGAAAGACATCCGGGAAGTCACGGACTACCGTGATGTTCTCAAGGTCTGGAAGAGGATTGGCATTGAGAGAATATATCTGCCCTTCTGGAATACGGGTTTGGACTTTGACTATCTGGCCAGAAGGATGGGTAAGCTGAACAGACCTAGTGAAACAATCAATTTTGGCATGATGGGATGTCATCCAGTCCATCCCCAAAATGATATTGTTGTCCGAAGACTTAAGAGCTATTAGGGAAGCAAGAAACACCAAACCATCAACAAGGATTTGATTTCCATGGCTCACTCTAGCAGTTTGCCATCTAGAACCTGGAGTTTGAACTTCCAAAGGAGTTGGCATAATATCAAAGGACATATCATGCGACAGGGCATACCTTTCAGAGATGAAAGAGTGGGATGCTCCAGAGTCAAATAGAACTGAAGCTGGATGAGAATTGAAAAGAAGCGTCTTAAGCACGACATTAGCATCATCTTCAGCTTCTTCTGCAGTTACATGGTGCACACATCCACGAGTATACACAACTGACCTGGCATTAAACTTCTTGATTGGGGGCCTGCCACGACTGGCAACATTGCTTGAAGAGGATGGAACATTTGCTCGCAAAGGGCAATTCTTCGAATACTGTCCAGTCTGACTGCACTTGAAGCATACTCCATGAATGGGCCGGGGATCTGGGTTGATCATCCGGTTGATGTGGTTCTTCTAGGGAACACATGGCATCAGTAGACGAGACGCCACATAGGATGGCCTCGGTGCATATCCGGGATGGAGAGCGGCGTTCGGGATCCATAATCTATGCCTCTGAGATATAGAGACTGAGGATGACCCGAAATGACAGTTGCGCTTGCGGGATTCCTCATAGGTCATCCTACCAGTTTCTGCTTGAATGGCTTTGTTCACAAGAACCTGGAAGGTAGCAAACTCATGCAGATTGAGGTCATGACGTAGCTCTGGGTCGAGACCTTTCCTGAACCTTGCTTGCTTCTTGGCATCTGTGGATACTTCTTCAGGTGCATAATGCGCGAGGCGTCCAAACTCTCGACTATAGGCATCCACATCCATATTGCCTTGGGTCAGATTGCAGAACTCCTCTTGCTTACGATCTATCAGGGCCTGGGGAATATGATACTGGCGGAAAACCTCACAGAATTCCATCCATGAACTAGCTTGGCCGGCAGGTCGCATGGCCTCGAAGTTTTCCCACCATAGGCTGGCGGAACCTTCAAGGAGATATGCGGCATAGGTGACCTTGTCTCCTTCAGCCACGTTTGCATAACGCAGCTTGTTGTTGATACTCCGGAGCCAATCATCTGCATCCAGTGGCTCAATGGAATGATGGAAGGTGGGCGGTTGCAACTTGATGAAGTCTTTGATGGATACTAGCTCATTTCGCTGATGGGCTGTATTCTGCTCGATGTGCTCCAACAAAAGGTTGGTGGCACGCTTGTTCCTCTCAACTTCTAGCATAATATTTGCCAACAGAGGTGGGTTGGTGGGATCTTCTGCATCCCTACCATCTCCATGATTCTGACCACGACTAGCAAATCTCCGGTTTACTGGCGACATCCTGAAGGAAAACCAGGGTTCAGAAACAAAGAAGAACACCAGAACATATCTAAACCTAGAAGAACTCGGACAGCATAATGGCTGTACGGGCATGAAATATGAGGCAACCTGCACAAGATTTGGGCAGCATAACAGCTCAACATCATGGTTCAAGGCACAGAGAACATAGGCATCACTTCTCACGACTCTGATGGGACAATACTTGACACAAACAACCATTCTATAAGTCTGCGGTCCAGTAACTCGTCGTCCTAGCAGATAGGTAAGAAGCCTAGTCCTTAATCCCCGTAGCAAGGAAGAGGGTCACTCAGAATAGAGTGACACAAGGAAAGGAGTAAAAGAGCCTTACGTTCCCTTCCACAATCAATTCCCTTATATAACTAAAGCATTACTAGACTCAACATCGACCAGTTTGGCTTCGTAAACCTACACACAGTTCGGCTCTGATACCAACGCTGTCGAGACCCCGATCCTAAGCCATATGAATCCAGCCTGTAACATGTCACACCACTTTGCGGCCACACGCGCAGTAACCCACGTCTGCCACCTTACCTTGGCCAGGACCGTTTGCACCTTTTGGCTCACAGATATGAACATGTCGCTAGCATTCACACGTCAAAGAACCCGGGTCGACATGACTAGTTATAGACCCAAGTGGCACAACCGTACGGGGACAGGCATACGTAACCCAACAATGCAGGTGTCGGTCATCAGCGTGTGTAGACGAGTCATAGCAAGCTACAGGGACTCCATTACGCCGTGGGACATAAATGTCATCAACTGCGCGTAGACGAGTCATAGAAGGCTACATGGACTCCATTACACTGCGATACATTTCCCCGAAGGGACAGACACAGCAGCAAGAAGGATACATGACGGTCAATCAATGTGTCCGAAGCAGTAGCAAGCTACCAAGGCTCAGTGGAAGCACAAAGAGGCATTTCCCCGTAAAGCAAGCTACTAGAGGTATACAACTAGGTGTCGAATCCCACACATACCAATGCATTTCAAACATACACGCAATATGCACGATATGTGTAGATATAACATGGCATCACAACAAAACTCTACAACAAAGCATTTATTTAGAAGGCTCCGAAGAGCCAACATAGTATAATGTTACAAGCAGGATGGGTCACATGACCCAACATTTAGAGCAGACAAACAACAAGCGGAAGTTACATGTCTGGGTATAGACAACTACTAAAAGTGGCTGGAAGAGCCTGAAATGCTACAATGACCCTACCGAAGGAGCCAGACAACTGTCTGGGTTACTAAGCTAATCCGTCGATGTCAACGTCAAGAAGAACATAGAATGAACAATGTCTATCTCTGCAAAAACGTAAATAAGCAACAGTGAGTACGAAGGTACTCAGCAAGTCTTACATCAGAACTAACTACATATGCATCATGTATCAAGAACGGGATTGTGGGGTTCACTCCAGAATGCCAGCTTTGACCTTTCGCTAGACTGAAATATGATAAGGTATCCGAGGTATCACTACTCCCTCGTCTCCCTACGAGAGAGTACACACGAGTCCACATGTTCACCATATCAATACACCACTATGGATCCTCTCTCTTCTTCCTACGAGAAGCCATCCATAGCACTCACACTTATGTGGAGTATTTTAGAGTATCCATTTAGATTGTCTATGAACAATGCAAGTCTCCAAGTAGTCCATATCCGCGGAAGAGGCTATTCGAATAGATAGTTTACCCTGCAGGGGTGTACTTCGTCACACATGCTCCTGCCACTTACCGCCATGTGCACGTAAAAAGGCACCTCGGCAACCTTCAAGCGGAAGCCCAGCGAGGGAGTCGGCCACGGACGTTAACCTTCAACGACTCTAGCCCAAGGCAGTCGCCTAACTGAGTTGGTCACCACAATCGAGAATCCGGCCGTGTTTCACGATTCGGACTCAGAAGTTGTGTACAGGGCCCCAAGCCGGTCCCGGTTGGGCCGTTCATTCACTTCGCAGGCCCGGCCACATCCTATCAACATTTCGAACTAGTGCGACTCCTGGGCAGAGAACAGGGTAGGTTAATAGGCCGAGAGAGCTCGAGTTACCGGAGCCCAATGTGCGGTAGTAGCTAGTCTTGGAACACAAACACAGAACTCAATTCCTATGAGCGGCTTCAATGAGACAACCCACCATGTACTCCTACATGGCCTCTCATCGCTACCTTTACCAAAACAGGTTAAACACTTAACTCTCATCATCAGGACACATCCATTTCACTCCGGTTCATCACCCAGATGAATCATACCTGACACAACTCTAAGCATAGCAAGCATAACAGGGTGATAGCACAACATGGCTCAAGCATCTACCACTTATGCTAGGTTGCTTGGTTTAGCTATTTACTGTGACAATGACAGGTCATGCAAAGGAGTGGGTTCATCTACCGCAACACAAGTAGCAGTTGAATCGCATTGTCCTAATGCATTGAAATGAGAGCAAGAGCGAGAGACTGGGATTGTATCGAATATGCTCAAGGGGGTTTGCTTGCCTGTTTATCGAAAGAACTCAGCTGTTCTTCGATGTCGTCGATAACTACGTCTCGCAAGTCTATGGACAAGATCAAACAAGGTATAATTAAACATGGTAAATGCTTCACAATGATGCACGATAATGGCATGGCAATATGTTGCTTGTTTGAGCTAATGCATCTATCAACAGGTTATATAAAGAAGGTTTGAACCCAAGGTTCAAAATCAACTCCATATGTGAAGTGGCCAATTGTGTTTGGAACAAAATGGCCAAGTTCTCCTATTTAGGTTGCTCTAACATGCATGAAAATGCCACTATCAGATTCATTGGATTTTTCTGATAAATTTTCGTATATAAATTATTTCAATCTGAGTTACAGATTATTTTCTATGATTTTTAGAAGTTTATACTATTTTCTGGAAATTTCTCAATTATTTTTATTCCAGAAATTATTTACTGCGTCAGCCTGAGGTCATGCTTGCGTCAGCGGTCAACAGCGTCGGCCCCAGGTCAAACCTGACTAGTGGGGTCTAATGGTCAGCGACCAGGGACTAATCCCACGCTGACCAAGGTTTGACCCGCTGCTGGGGCCCACTGTCAGTGGCTAAGGGGGCTGATTAGTGGCTAATTAAGCCCGACCACGTCACCCCGCCGGCGGCTCAATGCCGGCGACGTGAAACCGCGGCGGAGGCGCGTCGGAACTCGCCGTCCGGTGACCAAAAGGCGCGCGGAGGGGCTCGTTCGAACGCCCTCGCTCCCACGCATCCCGAGGAGCAAGCGGACGGAGCTGGGGTGGCCTGAGCTGAGCGCAGCGACGGCGGTGGAGGCGGCCAGAGCTTGGGTGGGTGCGGGGTTGACATTGCGGGGCACGGGCGAGCGAGGCAAGTGCCTGGGCGGACTCACTAGAGCTCCAGGAGCACGCAGAGGTGCTCGGGCGCGAGCCGTGGAGGCTGTGGCCACGGCCACGCCATTGCCGGCGGCGACGAGCTCGGGTTCCGGCGGGGACGCTAGCTAACGGACGGGAGGGACCATGGGGAGAGGGGGAGGTGCATCGGTGGCTCACCGCGGACTCGATGGCGTCGAAGGAGAGCTCGGGGAGCGACTGCGTGCGGCGAATCGACGGCGATGCTCCGGCGGCCGAGGCGGGGAAGACGGCGACAGTGACGGCAATGAGGAGCTCCCAGCTCGATTTCTTCGGCGAGGAGGAGCAGGGCGATGCGGCAGATCTCGGGAGCAGCTCGGGGAGGTGAGGCAGCAAGGGTGTCCGCGGTGCCAGCAAACGGCGGCGGTGGGTCCGGTGCGGGAGAGAGAGTAGAGGGAGAGGGAGAGCTCGAGGGAAGTGAGAGAGGGCCGAGGGGGCGTGTGGCGACGTGCTGGAGACTAGGGCGTCGAGGGGGGCTGGCAGGCAGGGAGGAGCTGGCCTGCGCATGGCCGCGCGCGTCGGGCGCGTGCCCTATCCTTCTGGCTGGAGGACAGGGATGACTGGCACTGGGCCAGATGGGCCACTTCTCTCCTGGGCCAGCTACAGGGAGGCCCAGGTAAGTCCCTTTTTTCCATTTGTTTCACTTTTCTATTTTCTTCAATTTTTTCTGGTTTGTTAAAAAAATATTAAACCGTTTATAAAAATCCTGAGAAATTGCATGTGGCCTAAATGAATTTAATCATTGCCACACAATAATTTTCAGAATTATTGGACATATATTTTCCATATAGAAAATATATATCTATTGCAAATAGGGTTTGAATTAATTCAAATGCCCAAGATAAAATGTTTCTGTTATTCCAAAATATGGATTGGCAATTTTACATCAATCCAATATTTTATTGAAATACTAGGGACATTTTCTTGGAACTATTTGAAGCAATTTTTATATTGCTTATTTGACAGAAAATTGAATAGTGAGGCTTGATCAAATCCCCATTTCAATTTCATTTGAAATTTAAATGCATGCATGAATGCACTTGCAAGCATAGATAAACTAGGGCTGTGACAACTGATCCTTCTATGGTGTTGTCCAAATGGCGTTGAAGATGTTCCGTGTATGCAGAAGGCACAAACTCTCGCCGCAACGCTTTCTTCGACTTGGACCAACTCATGTCTATGCTCTTTGAAGTTCTGTGAAGCCACCATGTTGCCGCGTAGTCATGGAAGTTTTTTGTGGCGCACTTCACTTGATATTCGGAAGGGACTTGAAGTAGCATGAGGTAGGTGTCCATCTTGCGCTCCCACGCGAGGTACTCTTCGGGGTCATGAGTCCCATAGAATGGAATGTCGAAGTCGTAGTAGCTCGTGGAAGTCGCGGTCTTGAGCTTGGGGACCTTCTCTTGAGATGCTTGTCAGCGAAGATGCCGCATATCAAAAGGCGAAGATGCCTTGAAGTTGCTTGGCGAAGATGCCAAGGTAGGAGGTGAAGTCATCAAGCGGTGGTTGGTGTCGAGCTCGTGGCCTTCACTCTTGTTCTTTGTTTGACGCCTTGATGTTGGCGTCGTTATTTCTTCATGTCATTGATGGTGTTGATGCCAAGGTGATCTTCCCGAAGATGGTAGCTCGGAAGCATGTGCACTTGAGCATCTTCTCGAAGATGATGAATACCTCTTGCCGATGTTGATGAGGACCTTGAGCTCTTCCATTTGAGCATCCAACTTGGCGTCGATGGTTTCTTCATGGCATCGAACTCATCATTGTTGTTGTAGACCGAAGGAGATGATGTGCTTTGCCTATCCATCACAAGACTCGAGCAAAGGTGAGTGGGAAATGAGATAAACAATACCAAAATACCGTTTCCCAAAGTTGAGGATGTATCCCGTTTCACTCAATGTGGAATTCAAGAATAGGGGAATTGGTACCGGACATCTTCACTCACACCTACGAAGTAAAGCTTATCGAGTGGCTCGGTTAGGACAAGTGGCACAAATTCAAGCAATTGTTAATCCAAGATATCGAAAATGTAGAGAAAGATTCACAAAATTGCAATGCAACGCAAATAGATCAATAGCTATGGTGGTACTAGGAACACACACACGGATAGATAAATGGGATCCGCGCAACCAAGGAATGAGCACAAAATTTGAGAGACTCGGAAAAAGCTCGTGTTGCACGGATACTAGAAGAGACAATAGCTCGATTGCTCAAATGGTCTAGATACGCTCTTATGCACCAACCTAAAAGAGTAAACGTGCCGTCTTCAATCCCAAGTATGATATGTATGTATGATCCAAGTGTATGAACTATGCAAAATGGCTCAATGCTATTGCTATTGCTTATAAGCTCTTTTGTATCTCCTCTTTTGCTTAAAAGCTGTTTTTTTCTTCTTTTTTCTCCATGCTTGATGCTCGAACCAAGATATGAGACAAGTATGATGGATATGCACGGGAGAGACTTATGGCACAATGTAGATAGCAAGATGTTTGCGCGCTAAAACTAGCTATGCGGCATAAGAGTAACACTATGGTGCACAAGTAACGTGGCCCCGCAATTCTCAACTCGCTAGTCTCAATGGGTAAGGTACGCAATAGGCTCGAAGCGATCAATGCAATGGCAAGGTAATAGACAATGATGTCGTCGAGATTACCGTTCTTACTTACGGTTGGGGTGCCAAAAGGCAAAGTGGCCGATGTCGATGTCGAGGCCGAGGCGATGATGAATAGCTGCGTTGTCGATGTAGAACCGACCCGAAGTAGCCGAAACACCTTAGGAAACGGAAACCGCAACTCAAAATCTCAAACAAAATTCGGTTAGGGTGGCGGAAGTTTATGGTGGGTTGGCTATGCGGAAGTTATGGTGGAGGCCTAGGCAAAATTGCCAAAAATTCAAAACTGTGATGGAGTCAAATGAGTATGGATCTATTTTGTGGGATGGAGGGTGTCAATAGCTACAAAACGAGCTAAAGAACGTAAAAATCGGACTGATGTCCGGGGGGTTAGGCCGGAAATACGGGGACCGATGTCCAGAATCGCCCGATTTTGGTGCTCCAGGGCCCGGATGTCCGGCCCGATGGCCCAGATGTCCGGCCGGTAGCCCGGATGTCCGGCCCGACGATTCCAGATCGAGATTTGGGCATGGGAACTCAATTTGGGGCGGCAATTTCGAGCTCGGGGTCAAAATTGATGGGGAAAAAGAAAAATTAGGGTGGATTTCGCGGTGGGAAAACTAGATCTACTTGATAAACATGAACTCCATGGATCAAAATCAACAAAATCTCACAAGAACCAACAAATCACAAAATTTTTGGTGAGGCTATTTTTGGTGGGGATTTTCGAATTGGGACAAAAACACACAAAATTAGGCTAGAAAACGAAGGGGAGGACTCCAAATTCATGAGAAACGTGGCTCTTGATACCAATATGATACGGGGCACGCCCGTGTGTGTTGATCTTTCACGAATTGGAGGTGGATTTGTGAACACGAAGAATACGAGGGGGAAATCATAAGAGAAACACTCAAAATAAGTCCAATCACACATCCACTATGCTCACATCCACACAAGATCCACAAGGATACAAGAACAACAAAACGAAAGACGATACATGGAAGAGTTCATCCCAAATCCCATGGGGAGATGGGGCCTTGAATCCACTAGGGATCTTCCCTAGATAGGGGCCTTGACATCCATAAGATCTTCTCACACGTCAAGGTCGCAATCTCCTAGGAGATGTATATGGAAGGTGCAATGCTCAACTAATCTATGAGCTAAACCATTGCTAACCCTAAAATGGAGGAGGGGGTGGAGTATATATAGTGCTAGCCCACGAAGGGGTAAGTGAAAGGGATACATGGGCCTTCTGCTCGCGTCTGCCCGCACAGGGGCCGGATGTCCGGGGCTTCAAGTGTAGGCCGGATGTCCGGGTCATGGGGCCGGATGTCCGGGGCTCGGGCGCCGGTTTCTGTGGCTCTCTGGATACATGTGCACCGGATTTCCGGGAGCTGGGGCCGGATGTCCGGGGTCTTGAGGGGTCGCCGGATGTCCGGGGCGCGGGCCGGATGTCCGGCGCCTGTAGCTTCCAGCAGCTTTGGCCTTGGCGCCAGAGAGATCTCCAGGGGCCGGATGTCCGTGGTATGGGCCGGATGTCCACGGCCTGAGAGGTTGCTTGGCCTTCTTCCGTCGTCGCTTCCATGCTTCCCTCGCGGATGGTGTAGTCATTCCTCGGCATTTGCACTGCTCCTCGTCATCCGTGAAGCTCCTACAATACCTATGTATGCACACGAGGGGAGTGTCAAGTAGTATACCATCCTCGAAGGGGTCAAGTGAACACGTGTAAAGGAGATGATTCACCTTTATGTATGTGAAGTAGTTGTGCACGTGTCACTTGCCAAACGGACTCTTGTCATGGTGATGTCCGTATGATGCTTCGCATCAATAGATGATCGTGAGCATCCGTGCCCCGACATCTTTGGCGCGCCAGGTAGGGGGTGTGCATCATTTGCGCGAACCCGAGTTCGTGAACGGCGAATCGGTCTTTATCATCATCTTCTTCAACAATGGCTCCCAAGAAGAAATTCGGTGCGGCCATGCATTCTTCCACTTCGAAAGCTCCCTCACACGCGGCTGCCGGCACCATCGACGCTGCGGCGACTGCGGGTGAGGCGAGCAACGTGGACGACGCGGCCAGCACAGGCGGCACCCCTGTCCAGTCCTTCACGGCCGGAGATGGAGCAGGAGGCGCCGGAGGGGAGCGACCACAACAACAACTTGGCGAGCTCGGCCCCGGCGCCACGGGCGAGGGAAACAACCGTTCATCACCTCCCCGTCGCGCGGATGGCCGCGACCGCCTTGGCGGCGCCCGGTCCGGTGCGAGCCGTGACCCTTCGGCCGCGCCCGTCGCCGGCGAGACCGCTAGGCGTACACCTCACGTGGAACGAGGCGGGGAACCAAGCGGGCCACAACCCCGCAGGTTCGGACCCCTGCACGCCAGACAACCCCGGCGTGTGGCACACGGCATCAAGAACGCGGCAACGCTTCTCTTGGTCCTACCAGGAGTCGAGCGACGTCACGGTCCGCCTCTTTCACCATGCCGGGCACCGCAGAGGAAGCCATGGCGCGAGTCCAGATGCTGCTCAACGTTATGCCAACAGCTGATAAGATGGATGAATGGAGAGCCACCATTCAGAGTTTGATTTCTTTCATTGAAACCAACAAGCTCCAGCATGCAGAACCGTCGCGACGTACGCAAATAGCAGCAGCAGCCCGGGCCGGCGAGCGCGTCGAAGGGGGCATCCCAATGGTGCAATCCCCTTCGCGACAACAGGCCCAGAGGCAGCCGCAGCAAGCTTCGCATGCTGATGAGCATGACGAGGCGTCTATAGTCTCGTCTGGCCCGCGTGACTGCCTGGATCAAAGGCGTGTCCTTGAAGACCGGCGGAAAGAAGACGCGCGCATTACCATCGAGCGACGCCGAGAAGCGGACCGTCAATCTGATAGGTGCAACGGTCCAGACATAGGCGACCCTGTGCCTAGTGATGGCGGGTACCTTCCCTACGAGGTTGGTTGCCCAGCCTTCACTAGCGAGCTGCGACGGGTCCGCTGGCCGTCGACCTGAGCCTTCAAACCTGAGTTGCCTGAGAAATACAACGGGAAGCTGAACCCAGCAGAGTTCTTGGGCATATACACGATAGTTGTTCAAGCTGCGGGAGGAAGAGATGAAAAGGTGCTCGCCAACTATTGACCTTTAGCACTTAAGCCGAACGTATGATCGTGACTGATGCATCTGCCGGAAAATTCAATTTCGTCATGGGCTGATCTATGCAACAAGTTCGTTGGCGCCTTTACCGGTGGTCATCAAGAACTAGGCTAGCCCAGCGATCTCCAAGTCCTCCCGCAAAAGGAGGGAGAAACCTTGAGAAAGTATATCCAGAGATTCAGCCGAGTGCACCGCAACATCCCAGAAATACATCCCGCAGCGTTGATTGCCGCGTTCCATTCGAACGTGCGCAACAGGAGGATGCGAGCCAAGATGAATATCAAGCTCCCCAAGACTGTTAATGTGCTCGAGCTGAAGAAGGAAGTCGAGTTCCCAGTGAGGAGGCGGGCGTCGAAGTGGACTCCGATGATGATGATGACGCCCCCGACCCGAAGGGAAGAAGCAGGAAGCGCAACAAGAAACGTAAGGGAAAAGCAGTGTTGGCTGTCGAGAGCTCCGGAGACCTCAGTGCAGGCAAGAAGGCGAAAGCCGAAAACCCCGGCAAGGGAGCTACCGCGTGCGCTGATTGCCTGGAGGCTGCTGCCGCTGAGGAGACCGGGAAGTCCGACGGGCCATACTGCAAAATTCACCGCACCAAGGGCCACGATCTCCAAGAATGCCAACAGGTTGAGCAACTTGATGAGAAGCAGAGGGCCGAGTACGAGAAGCGCGACAAAGAAAAAGGCCAGGACGGTGCTGTCGGGAAGGGCCATGGCAGCAGAGGAGGTCGCCGCGGCAAAACCCCACAGCAAAGGGAAAATCCCGCCAGAGGCCGAGAGAAGAAAGAAATAGACGATATGAGTGAGGATGAGGATGGTGATGAGGATTCCAGCGACAGGGAGTTTCAGAAAGCAACCGAAGCCATGTGCGTTGACGGGGGTGCATCCTTGCATTCCTCTCGCCGCCATCTCAAGCAGTGGGCACGCGAGGTCAATGTTGTGGAACCAACTGCAGAATCTAGGAAGCCACTCAAATGGTCCCGCACGCCTATCATCGTTGACGAAGAGGATCATCCCGACCATACCACTACGGTCGGGTGTTTGCCATTGTTGGTTTCTCCGACAATCCACAACCTCAAGGTGTCCAAGATGTTAGTTGACGGCGGGGCGGGATTCAACTTAATCTCCCCTAAAGTGGCTGAGAAACTATAGATCCTTGATGAAGAGCTCGAAGCTACGGGTACATTCCAAGGAATCAACCCCGGCAGGAGCCGACCCAAGGGAAAGATCACGCTGCCTGTGACATTTGGCGGGGAACTAAACTTCTAGACAGAGAGGATAGTGTTCGACGTCGCCGAGATCCTGCTGCCTTACAATGGAATCCTCAGTCATCCAGCTATGGCAAAGTTCATGGCGGCATCCCACTATGCCTACAATACCTTGAAGATGCCAGGGCCCATTAGGGTCATTTCCATCCCATCCGACAAGAAGAACGCAGTTATCTGCGTGGACCAGATGTATCATGGCGCTGTAGCAGCTGAAGCCATAGAAATCCTAGCTCCCGCCAAGGACACAGAGAAATTGAAGAAGGCTAGCAGGAACACCGACAAGGACTCCGGGAAGCGCGCCTCTTCGGAGTGCGCCGCACCCGACGATGACCTGCCTGGGAGTTCCACTAGCAAGAAGACCAAGGCCACCTATCCTGAGACGAAGAGAATCCCGGCAAGGCTGGATGGCACTGGTGGCACGTTCACCATCAGTGCTACCCTTACTGACAAATAGGAAAGCACGCTCGTTACCTTCCCGCGGGAGAATGTCGATGTGTTTGCCTAGCAACCATCTAACATCCCCGGTGTTCCCAGGGAGGTAATTGAGCACCACCTTGTTGTCTGTCCTCATGCCCGGCCCGTCAAGCAAAAGGTTAGGAAGCAAGCCCTCGAGCGGCAACAGTTCATTGCCGAGGAAATCAAGAAGCTTGAAGCAGCTGGTTTGGTCAGAGGGGTGCTGCATCCAACTTGGCTAGCAAACCCGGTGCTGGTATGTAAGGCAAATGGGAAATGGAGGCTTTGCATAGACTTCACTGACTTGGACAAAGCTTTCCCGAAGGACCCTTTCCCCTTGCCGCGCATAGATCAGATTGTTGATTCCACCTTCGGATGTGACTTGCTCTCCTTTTTGGATGCCTACTCCGGATACCACCAGATATTTATGACTAAAGTAGATGAGGAGAAGACCGCATTCATAACTTCCAGTGGCACTTACTGTTTCATGCGTATGCCCTTTGGGTTAAAGAGTGCTAGTTCAACCTTCGCTAGAGCTGTTCAGATTGGTTTTGGACCTCAGCTGCACAGAAATGTGGAAGCCTACATGGATGACATAGTGGTCAAGACCAAGGATGAAGCAACTCTCATACAAGATCTGGAAGAAACTTTTGCGAACTTACGCAAGATCCACCTGAAGCTCAACCCTGAAAAGTGTGTGTTCGGTGTCCCGTCCGGCAAGCTGCTTGGGTTCTTTGTATCTCAGCGAGGAATAGAAGCCAATCCCGACAAGATCAAGGTGATTGAACACATACAGGCACCCAAGAGTATCAAGGATATCGGACGCTTGATCGGATGTGTTGCTGCGTTAAGTAGGTTCATCTCCAAGTCTGCTGAGTGCGCCTTGCCGTTCTTCAAGATCTTGAAGAAGGCCGGCCCAATGAAGTGAACCTCGGAGGCAGATGCAGCGCTGCAAGACCTGAAGAATTACCTATCCTCTACTCCCACCTTGGTCGCTCCTAAACCACAAGAGTCGTTGTTGCTATATTTTGCAGCGACGAATCAAGTGGTTAGTGCAGCGCTGGTGGCGTAGCAGGAAGTGGATAGAGATTCAGCAGCTGCTGCTGATGCTACCGGGGACGAGGAAGAAACATTCGTGGTAGGACTCGATACAGATCAAGGGGGACCTTAGCAAATGATCGACAGCGGACCCAAGGAGGTGGCAAAGAAGAAAATTGTACAGCGGCCCGTGTACTTTGTCAGTTCCCTGCTACAGGGAGCTAGATCAAGGTACTATGGAGTACAAAACCTGATCTTCGGCCTCATCATGGCCTCGAGGAAGCTGCGCCACTACTTCCAAGCCCATGAGATAACAGTTGTTACCCGTTTGCCGTTGCAACGCATACTGAGGAACCCTGAAGCCACTGGCAGGATAGTTGAGTGGGCATTAGAGTTGTCAAGTTTCGGATTGAAGTATGAGAGCACTTCCACCATTCAAAGCAAGGCATTGGCGGAGTTTATTGCAGAATGGACACCCACGCTAGATGATGAAGCTCCGGAGACACTCCTCCCCGGCAAAGAAGCACCCAAGGATTGGATCATGTACTTTGACGGCGCTTTCTCACTCCAGGGCGCTGGAGCAGGCGTGCTCCTCATTGCCCCTACCGGAGAGCACCTCAAGTACGTCGTCCAAATGCACTTTCCATGGGAGGAAGCCACGAACAATACCGCTGAGTACGAGGGGCTCCTTGCCAGACTTAGAATCGCGGTGGAGTTGGGAATAAAGAAGCTGGTCGTCCGAGGAGATTCTCAGCTTGTGGTGAAGCAAGTCAACAAGGATTACCAGAGCCCGTTGATGGAGGCATACGTGGAAGAAGTGAGGAAATTGGAGGAGCATTTTGATGGGCTGCCAACAGAGCACGTGCCACGAGCAGAAAACTGCATTGCCGACCATCTATTAAAGTGCGCTGCGCAGAAGCTTCCCGTGGAACTAGGGACTTTCGTTCTCCGCCTCGCTCAACCATCAATATCCCCATCAGCGATGTCCAAATAGAGAAGGAAGCTGAACTCCGGCAAGCATTTCCCGGCAGAGCTTCCCGAAGCTGCGTGTAGAGAAGCTGCCGGGGAAAATCCCGTTCCGATTGACGAGCAGCTCCCTCCCACAGGACCTCAGGTTCTCGCGGTTGAGACAAGCGCTCCCGGAGACGAGGAGATGCCTTTAGTCCTTGTTGTCGAGCCACATGCTCCAACCTGGGCACATCATATAGTCCATTTGCTTCAAACAGGAGAACTCCTGAAAGAGCAAGAGGAAGCCGAAAGAGTAGCCCATCGGTCAAGTATGTACCAGTTTGTCGATGACACCCTATACAGAACACGACCGAACGGTGTGAAATTAAGGTGTATCTGCCGGGAGGATGGACTGAAGCTGTTGGCAGAGATTCATGGAGGAGTATGTGGTTCCCACATTGGATCAAGGGCCCTTGCCGGCAAAGCTTTCCGACAGGATTTCTATTGGCCCACTGCTCTCCAGGACACTACTGAGCTGGTCACCAAGTGTGAAGCCTGCCAGTTCCATTCCAAGAACATCAATCAACCAGCACAAGCCCTGCAAACAATCCCTCTATCCTGGCCATTCTCGGTCTGGGGGCTCGATATTCTGGGCCCCTTCCCCCGCGTTGTCGGGGGCTTTGAGTTCTTGTTCGTGGCAACCGACAAGTTCACAAAGTGTCCTGAGGTGGAACCAGTGAGAAAGGTGACTACGCAGTCAGCTATCAAGTTCATGAAAGGACTGGTGTGCCGCTTTGGAGTGCCTAACAGAGTGATCACTGACAACGGATCCCAGTTCACGAGCTGCGCCTTCATGCAATATATCAAAAACCTTGGAAGCAAGGTCTTCTTCTCCTCTGTTGCCCACCCAAGAAGCAACGGGCAAGTCGAGAGGATGAATGCTGAAGTGCTGCGAGGACTCAAGACAAGAACTTTTGATAAGCTATGGAAGAGGGGTAGGCGCTCGATAGATGAGCTGCCGGTGGTTCTTTGGTCCCTCAGGACGACACCAAATCGAGCTACAGGCCAGACGCCCTTCTCCCTAGTGTACGGGGTGGAAGCAGTACTCCCCACGGAACTCATATACGGGTCACCTCAAGTGCTTGCCTACGATGAAGTAGAGCAACAACAGCTACGGCATGACGATGCCATGCTCCTCGAGGAAGACCGTCTCCGGGCTGCGGTGCGTGCTGCACGTTACCAACAAGCCCTACGCCGCTACCATAGCCGCAGGGTCCATGCCCGGAGCCTTGAGGAAGGCGACCTTGTCCTTAGGCGTGTTCAGTCCACCAAGGGTGCTAACAAGTTGACGCCAAAGTGGGAGGGCCCTTACCGTGTAGCACGAGTCACCAGACCTGGCGCAGTCCGTCTGGAGACCGAAGATGGCACCAAGGTGCTTAACTCGTGGAACATTGAGCATCTTCATAAGTTCTACCCATAAGGCGCGGCTGTCGGGTTCAATCCCCGGCAGCCACCTTTTGTACAAGCCTTGCCGATGTTGCATGTAACCCTTTGTACAAAGCCAAGCGCAGACCCTGTGCAACAATAATAAAGCTAGGCATTGCATCATATCATCATTTTTACCTGCTCATTACGTATTTTTTATGACAGCAATGTTATAGCTTTTAAGTTATAAAGATTTGCTAGAATACTTGATGAACCCGTAATCTTTGTTACTGTTCTCACCCTACATGTTTGACCATCGGAAAAATAGGGAAGGGAAACAAAGAAACAAGGATCACTACTAGGGAAAAGCTTATAGGTAGACTCTTAATAGTAGCGCGGTTTATACCCCTCGCTACTGCTACTTACTAGTAGCGTGGGTTTATACCCCTGGCTACTACTATGTTGATAGTAGTAGCGCGGGTTTATACCCCTCGCTACTACTAAGTGGTCTCTACCGTGCCCCCCGGGGACATGCCATAGTAGTAGCGAGGGGTATAAACCCGTGCTACTACTAAGTTGATAGTAGTAGCGTGGGTTTATACCCCTCGCTACTACTAAGTGGTCTCTACCATGCACCAACCGGGACATGCCATAGTAGTAGCGAGGGGTTATACCCCTCGCTACTACTAAGTACAAGGTAGGTTAACAGCCCCGATGTCCCCATATCCTCCCCCGAGTCCCTCCTCTCTCCCGTCACTCCCCCCTCTCTCTGATTCATTCCTCCCCTCCCCTCCCCTCATGCATTGGCGCCGCCACCCAACGTCGTCCCATCTCCTCCTGACCTCGCCGCCGCCGGCAATGCCCCCTCTCTTTCCTCCACCGCCGCCGCCCCCACCCTCTCCTCCTCCCATCCCGTACCCTCCCCTCCCCTCCAGCTGCAAGAAGGTCAGGCGGCGGCCATGGTGCCCGCTCGTAGATCCGCCATGGGCTTCGACCTGGAGCTCCAACTTGTCCCAACAGTCGCGCGCCGGGACGTTCGTGCGCTCTTGCTCGGCCAACGAACCCATGTAGCTCCTCCTCTCCATGTGCTTCTTCTCGCACGGTCGTCGTTGCTCATCAAGCTAGGTACTCTCTCGCCCATCTCTGATTTTCTCTTCCCTTCCCTTCCCTCCTCTGATGGGTTTCCTTCCCATCCGCCGGTGTACAGGATGGCGATTCCTTATCTCCTCCCCATCTCCGGCCGACGGTGCACAGGACCTACTCCTCGAAGCGGCCCTCTTCTCCAGCATGCGCCATGATTTTTTTAGTTTTTGAAATTAATAGTAGTAGCGCGGGTTACATACACGCGCTACAGATAGTTAGTAGTAGCGCGTGTGGCACCCGCGCTACTACTAACACATGTACTAGTAGCGCGGGATGCACCGTGCTACTACTACCAGTTAGCTGTAGCGCCGTAGTAGTAGCGCGCGCACCCGCGCTACTACTAGCTGTTTTACCCGCGCTACTACTAGGCTTTTTCCTACTAGTGGATGGCGGCCCATCACACTCTAAAAGGGGATACTGCTTGGAAAAGATAAGTATATCGCATATCCCAAGTTCAGTACCTTTCGATTCCTCAAGGAAATCCTTAATATCTTCCTTATTGCGGGTGGTGGAGTCATCCACGTGGTGAAAATCCTTGTCGGGACGAGCCGTCCCCCTGTCCTCGTTTAACGACTGTGGGAGGGGGTGGCGGCGCCGACGCCGACAAGGAGCTCTGTCGGGGAACAACGCCAACCTGCTGTCGAGGGCTCATTTTCCCTATTTGGCGCTCGTGGTTCGAATGATGACCCGACAAGTAGCTCCATGTAGCATGGACAAAACATACCGATGCAGTATAAATAAGGAAGGAAAAGGGATAGTACTTGCGAGAGAAAGACATCACCTTTTCTCATTCATTTCCGATACAAAGTGGATAAGAAATTACATTCTGATCAGCTAAAATTTGGCAAACGCCTACATTTTTGGCTTACAAAAAGATAAATGCCCCGTAATGCCTTTCTTGTCTCTCTCCTCTTAGGGATTAGGTGAAGAAGGAACAGAGGGCAAAAGGAGTGCCTGGTCGGGATTCGACGATTCACAGTCAGGTCCAGAGGGACGCGTCCGGCGAGCAGAAGGCCCTTGTCCCCAGGCAGGGCGGACGAAGTCGACGGAGCAGACAAGACCGACAAGGAGAAAGAAGGCGAAGGGCAGGTGCAGATGGTGGCGCTGCCGGAGCCCAGCTGGTGATGATGGTGCTGCCGGGGAACGCGATGCGTCGGACACCTCATCCATGCTCCTGATGCGTCGTAGGTTCCCGACCGCCATCGTCTTCCTCATCGCCACTGCTCGAGGAGATACCCCTGTCATCACCCAAGCTCCAGGGGCGGCAACTTGGGGACCCCATAGAGAGCATGGTCATCCCCGGTGGCCAAAGGCGGGAAATTCCATCCCCCGCCTTAGAAGAGCACGCGTAGATGAAGGACTCCCTCCCGTACGCTCCAGCCAAAACGCTGCGGGAGGAGAGCTTCACCGCGATAAACGACCACTCACAGCTGCAACCGTACGCACGCCCGTGATGCCCGTGTGGGTGGTTTTTCTCCGTCACCTTGAAGGAGGAATTCGGGAACCACAGACCGCCGTGACGCTGCACCTCCAACATGGATCCCAGCGCGATGTCAACTGCATGGCGCTCCATCAAGGCTAAAGAAGCGGGTAGCGCGGCGACAGGCGTGCCGCCGCAGCTGTCCCCAACACGGCTACCACGCTGCCCGCTCCCCCATCCAAGACTTCTCCGACCAGCCTTCAACTCAGATTCGTCTATCCATGACAAGGACTGAGCATTGGTCCAAGGGGAAGGCTCTGCAAACACGCTCGCTAGGCCCCTCCACCTGAGCATCGGGAGGGGGAACGCAGCTCAAGACAAGGAAGTACAAGGGTGAGTTCTGTGGATTCGGACTCAAGGAGGAAGAAAGGATGGCTGAGCATCGCCCCTCGCGACCCCCAATTTATAGGGGAGAGCGCAGGGGCTGGCTCTCCTCCGCTACAAGGGTCGCCGCCCATCTCCACCAATTCCATCGCCCACGATCACGGGCGAACAGGTAACCGCCTCATTGCTCCAATCCATGGCGCTGCGGTTTCTGCCACGACCAGGACTTTAGGTCACGCGCGCGCATCGCTAACCCCTCGCTATGCATGCGGCGCGTGTGGCGGAAATGGCCTGAGGTGGTGGGTTGGTACTGACCAATAAATTGGCAGTTACTCCCTCCCATTCCGCGCCTGTGCATAGATTTTGGGCATGACCCAACGACACTTAACAAGCGCGTGTGGGCCAGACCCGGGGGCTCCTGTCGGTGCACTAGTACAGGGGTACCCAGTGCCCCTGACTTATGAACAGGCGGTAGTAGCTGAACCCCTCAACGGTCGTACAATCCCGACGAATGATCAAGACCAAGCTCCAACAAGCCTGACGCGGCAGCCCAAGCCTGGAATGCAACGCGCCAAGCACGTCCCCGGCGCTTGCCGGGGACCAAGACATGTGCACCTTCCTGAAGACCCGGCAAGCCATTCCCCGGCAGGCGCGAGCTAATCGGCCACCGCTCTACCGCATCGCTACACCAGTCACTTGTCGATCCGGTGTCGAGCCCTCAAGTGGCTAATCAGCTCTCACTAAACACGTGGCGACACACCGGGAGACAAGTTATGCTCAGTTGACACCCGCCCTGCAGCGTGTCAAGACCCTAAGCAACGACCGGCCAAGCGGTCGCAAGAGCTTGCCGGGGATGCACCCCCGAGCGCCACCTAGGCTGGTAATCATGGTATTTTGTCCTAAATGCCAGAGTTAGGTATGATAGCTCTGTTAAGCTATCTAATCAATAGATAATGGCTGTTTTTTCCATTCTGGTAACCCCTTGCACTATAAAAGGAGGCCCAAGGCTACCTAGCTCAAGATTCGGTCCTTTGGACACTTGTATTCGCATAGTAGCTCACCCCGACAGCAGCTCTTGCCGAGGTTAAGCGTTGTGCATTCTTCGTGTTTCTCTGATCAATCCACCAAAAGCATTAGTAGGGTTTTGCGCTTAGTAGCGGCCCGAACCTGGGTAAAATGTCTGTGTCGTGATCGTCGCGCCGTCTCATGCTCTCCGCTCTTCGTGCACGTGACCCCCCCTGCCGCACCACAAGGGGACTCTAGTCTCATAGGTGATCGTGAGCATCCATGCCCCGACAACGAGAGAGAGAGAGAGAGAGATTAAACACATAGCTACTAGTACATACCATCAGCCCCGAGGGTGAACTACTCCCTCCTCGTCATGGCCTCTGCCGGGATGATGAAGATGGCCACCGGAGATGATCTACCCTCTCCGGCAGGGTACTGGAAGCCTCCAGATTGGTTTTTCATTGATACAGAGAGTTGCGGCGGCGGAACAAGGAGTCCCTCTTTATTTCTAGGGTTTTTGGTATTTATGGGATTTTTTAGCATTGGAATCATGCCAAACGGAGCCATGAGGGCCCTATAAGCCATCTGGCCGTGCCTCTAGGGGGGCACGGCCGGTTGCGTGGTGGCCTTCTGGTCCACCCCCTCCGGCAGTTCTTCGCTCCAATATTGCTTATTTGTTCCAGAAAAAATCACCAAAAAGTTTTGGGCGATTTCGAGAACTTTCATTTTCTGCACACAAAAAAACACCACGGTAATTCTGCTAAAAACAGCATCAGTCCGGGTTAGTTCTAAATAAATCGTATAAAGTGCATCAAAACCATATAGAAGTATTGTAAACATAGATGAATATGGCATGAATACTTCATAAATTTAACGATACGTTGGAGACATATCACAAGGCTCCACTACCATGCCCCCGCTCCACCTCACCGAGCCAGTCGTCGCCTGCAATGAGGTGTCAAGCGGGCAGGCCGTTAGGTAGACCTTGTCGGGGCACGTGGCAGCTCCAAGAAATTACAACAGCTTTAATGACACCCGTCGAAGTGGCATGTCAAGATAATAAGAGGTAGCTGGGCGAATGGCACAGAAGGAGAGGCCGTCCTTGCCGAGGAGCATCGCCAGCATGACACCTCACGACGCATTTAATGCGTCTGTCCTAATCCGCCTGGGTTAGGTATTTCCCACTACATATCCACTATTCACCCCGATGTATTTTACCATTTTAGCCACTATGGTAACCCCTTTCTCCTACAAAAGGAGGTCCATGGCTACCTTTACAAAGGTCAAAACCCTGTTCAGTTGCATGCGTAGTAGCACTCTCGAATGCCTTGCCGGGGGACCGCGCTCCTTGTAGCTTGAACACATACATTCAATCACAAATACATAGGACGTAGGGTTACACTTCCAAGCGGCCCAAACTGTCTAAACCCTGAGTGCGCTCTAGTTGGTGTTGGTCTTTGCATACGTAGATCCCCACAGTTGAACTGCAAAGGGGCCCCGATGGTCCCATAGATGGTCATACCATGACAATACGAGGTTGTGTACGTGTTGATTCCACTCATATCTTTCCAATACGGACCCCCTCTTAATAGTACGGTTTTCCTACGACTCGAAATCCAGCGATAACTAAATCGTCAGTAACAACTGTCTTCACTCTTCACCACCGAGGGGTACAAACCGTCTCGTGCCAAGTCATGATAACTGAAATTCTCAGGCACACAATTAGTCCGCAAATTGAATTGTCATCAATCACCAAAACCACTAAGGGAGAAATATGAGCGAACAATCTCCCCCCTTTTTTATGGATTGATGACAACGCCTGATTTGCACAAAGATAACAAGGAATAATATGCAAACCCGATGTCATACAAAATATAGACGGGATCCCCTGAGATGTGTGCACTATTCGAATATGCTTTTGGAATGCAAAGCACACACACTAGGATCAACACCCCCTATATTTTATAGACGAGGGAATACTTGCAATAAACACAATATATAGCTAAGCATGATTGCAAGAATGAGGATGTGAGCAAATAAGTAGGGCACAATATAAGTGTTGACACCTGATTTTGGCACGATACAAAACACAATTAAGAAGGCCTCAAATGGAAAAGTGCTCAAACTGAGAAAGTTCTGTGTCGTCGAAAGGAGAAACTTTGACGTTTGGGCCATTGCCATCCGATCTCGTCTCGAAAGCCGAAATTGTGTTCGGAGTACTGGGATTTTGTATCCAGAACACTATTCGGCTGATTACACCCTCAAGATGATCTCATATGAGAAAACTTTCTACATGAATTGTCTTCGTCTCGTCGAATCGGTCGATTTTCATATAAAATTCATCTCAATCCAAGTTCGTATGCAAAAGTTAGAGCTATCTGAATGCAGCCATGTCAAGAGGCGAAATAAGACGCGGGAGACCAGACACGTCTTGGCGAGTGTCTGATGCAATGCGTGAGCAATTAGCCATTCAAGATGGCCTCGAATCGAAAAACGTTCAACATGAAAGTTGTTCGTAACGTCGAAACGGTCAACTTTGCTTTTGGGCACATTTTCATCCGAGGTCGTTTACTGCCACAAAAAAGACTCGCAAGATACAGCCAGAAAGCTTGCCGGAATGGAAACCTTGCCGGGGAAACCTTGTCGGGATAGAAACCTTGCCGGGGAAATCTTGCCGGGATGGAAACCTTGCCGGGATGAAACCTTGCCGGGGACATCTTGCCGGGATGGAAACCTTGCCTGGGTGTGAAGCTTGCCGGGGTGGAAAGCTTGCCGGGATAAGCTTGCCGGGGTGGAAACTGTCAAATCCGAACAGAAGCTCAAGACGGGCTCAAACGATTATCTAGATGGCCTCGTATGGAAAAATGCTCTACATGAAAGTTGTGCGTATCGTCGAAACGGTCAACTTTTCTTTTGTAGTCATCATCATTTGAGATAATATACGGCCTGCAAAATTTCTACAAAACTCGGAGAGCCTAATCAGCAACAGGACTAAATCCGACTGGAAGTTGAAGATGACCTCCTGGAGTATTGAAGATGGCCTTGTTTGGAAAAGTGATCAACAGAAGAATTGTTCGTCTCGTCGAAACGATTGATTTGGATATAAAAAACGTCTCAATCGGAGGCCGTATGCAGATTCTATAGTCCGCGCAAGGAGCAAGACAGAAATTTGGGCCAGATTCGGGTTGAATCCGAGTTAGACTAGGGCTAGGAATCTAGGACGTGAATTGATGTAATTTTCTTGTAAGGAAAGCCTAGATGAATCCTTTGCTTGTACGGAAAGTCCAGCCGCCTCTTATATATGTTGGGGGTGATGGCCGATTGAAGAACACACAATCGAACAAACACATATACATCTTTTACCCTACTTTTATCTTCTCCCTTGTATCTTTTCTTCTCGTTCTTCGTGAAGGAGGGCAGCGATCCACGAGGCTCCAGGGGCGTTCTGGACGACTTGGAGCAGCCAATCGTCGCCGGGTACTCTGACGGGGTCCCTCCCGAATAACCGGGGCGTCTGGTGTCAAAAGCGCCGGCCGGATTGTCTTGCGTATCGCGCTTCCAGCAGGCCTCCCACGGTGCGAGCTGCGGAGCATCTCCCTCGGCGCCGCGCGTACGCGTGACGCGTTCGTGTGTCAACAATAAGCAAAGCATCACATACTCATAAACATGACATACTAGGATATAACAAGGGATAAAGTATGTCTCACACCGTACTAGAATTGTCTCCAAGTCTCACAAACCAAAGCAAATAAGATAAAGGAGTTACCAAGCAATTAAACCAAGGCAACTGTAAATGAGCTTGTGACTCAGGAACACCCTAAGATAATAAATCCCTGATGTCGGTGTCAAAACCGGCAGACCTTGGGTAGGGGGGCCCGAGCTGTGAGATCAGATTGATGGGTAACAAGAGACAGGGGACATGAAGCTTTTACCCATGTTCGGGACCTCTTTAAGGAGGTAAATCCCTATGTCCTGCTATTGCTTATATTATGGGTGTATCAAAGTACAAAGTTGATCTACCTCGAGAGTTGTGGTCTAAACCCTAGGGGTGATGATGATGAATGTTTGTGTAGCCTCTATGAACAAAACCCTCCGGCTTATATAGGCATGGTGGGTATCTAGGGTTACAGATGGTCGGTTGCCATCTAGGGATTACATGCCGAATCAAATGGCCATGCTTGGCATGCACGACAGGTCCTTGGTGAAGTCCGATATCCTTAGGCCACATGTCAAAGGCCTCCAGAGTCCTTTCTTCTTGACGGGCCATCCGCCTGACCCATGGACTAGTCCAGCTCGGTGGGGACCCCCTAGTCCAGGACACCATCAGTAGCCCCCGAACTTGTCTTCGTAGCCAAAGATGATAACCTTCTTCGGATAAAGTCTTTGGCCTGATGGTCTTTGGCTTAGCAGGCAAGTTCTACAGCCCAACCTAAGAGACTGTACTAAACCACGTAGAACCAGCTTATATTATTCTTTTAACAAGGGATAATGCTTGTGTGGCCACACATTATTAAAACGCGTCTTTTCTTATACAAGGTGCGCAGCCTTCCTAGTCTTGAGGACCAGATGCATAGGCGTGTTCGACGATCGGTTACTTACAGTTTTTTCCGAAGCATCACCGCTTGTGACATCATGCACATCGGTTACCGCTTACTCGAATCGTGGTTCAAGGCAACCCTCTAATTGGCATGTCGTATCAAAATAGATATCGTGCGCCGCACTTTAGGGTATATGATCAACCGATTGCTTCACCTCACACGGCTATAACACCACGATTATCCGAAACATGGCAATTTTCACGGCACAACGGAGGGGACGCTTCGCCTTTTTACTGGCTGATAATGAGTAGGGGTATGCAAATCTTTTACCCCACGCTCTCCTTCTGCTCCAGCAGCCAAACCCTCATAACTTCTGGCACCTCCAAGCCCCTTTCCAAGCTCAAAGCCTTCCGCATCTATGGCCGAAGCGGATCTGAAGGGGAAGTGGGTGCCATCCAGGGTCACCAAGGACACCATCAGCAAGCTCCAGGCGGTGGGATACATCTATGCTGACATCGCCGGCAGGCTCCAGAGCCTGGCCAGCGCATCCCTACTCCCCAGCCCGGGGAGCGTGTCGTCTTCACCCGCCACCTTATTTGAGGTCTGGGGTCCCCCCTGCACCCTTTCATGCGGGGGATCCTTTTCTTCTACGGGCTAGATTTCTACAATCTAGACCCAAACTCCATCATGCACCTCACCACCTTCATCACAGTGTGTGAGACATTCTTGCAGGTGGAGCCGCACTTCGTTGGAGACCTTTTATATCAAGCCGAAGAGCGGAAGTGTCGAATTCGTCGAATGCGGAGGCACCATGATCAACAAAATACGAAAACCGGAGTGGCTGAAGGGCACCTCCATCTAGACTGTGAAGATCTGACAGTGCGAGTGGTTCTACATCACCGAGTCCCTCACCGCAGGCCAGGCCGCGCCTCCCCCTTCACAAGTTTGTCTCCGAGGACGCTAGTGTCCTGGCAGAGGCAGAGCCTAGAGTGGGGCTATCCAAAGGAGGTCGCCTCTCTTCAGAGGAGAATCTGGCTCCTCAAGAAGAACAATGAGCTAGTGAATGTGGTAGATGTGATGTTGCATCGCCGCATTCTACCACAACAGTTTCGGTCCAACTGTCGTGTATATGGGACACGTGTATCCTCATGGAGTTAGGTCGCGGCCCATCATGGGAGGTGTCCAAGTAGGCCTACTTAATGAATTTGAGTAAGACCCAGACTGCTATCCGAGTTGTAAATAGAAGATGAGACTAGTTTGTATCCTACTAGGACTCTACATGTAAGCCAGCCCCTTCAACTTATATAAGGAGGGGCAAGGCGCCCAAGAGGGCAGAACGAAGCAGCTCAATGATCTCTAGGGCTAGACACAACTAGAGGAGAGCCGGCTTATACGTGGCGGCTCCCTCATGAGCATACGGAATAAGACCTAGCCACAAACAGCACATGGGGCTATTACCGGATGATGTTTCCCCTGGCCCGAAGCTGTCTAAATCTCGTCTCTCATGTGCTAACCAACCTCGATGATCTTCACATGTACCAATCCCTAAAATCATCTACGGATGATACTGTTGATCAATAACATCAACATTGGCACCCACCGTAGGGCTTCGTGCACTGTGGATTCAGATTTCGATGGGTCAACGGCGGTGATCCACCGTACTAGTACTCGGGGGCTCGACATCAACGTCACCCACATTTTCGACACGCCGTCCTCCATCTACCTCATGGTCGAGACGCATGAAACGTCTCTTCATTAACAAACTGCCGCGGCACAAATTCATAAGACCTCATGTCAATTTTTCGCCAAGCATCAGGCACCTCATGTCGTGACCCGGCTGATTTGGATCCTGCCAGTGCCATGCCGTCAGATCTCATCGAGGACAAATTTTCTGTTATGACCTTTTGGTCTAACTAATTCCGAAATTGACCTACCTTTAAAAAAAATTCGAATCTGACCTCTTTTGGTGACGCCAACATCCCTGGCGTCTGGTTTGCACGGGAGACGCCGTGGTCTCCGGCGTCTGGTCACGGGCCCGCACGGCCGGCTGGCCCGTTGACTCGCTGACGTGGCAAAGGTGCCAGACGCCAGGGTCCCCGGCGTCTGGTAGGAGACGCCACGCACCCTGGCGTCTGGTACTGGCAAGTGAACTAACCCCATGGGAGAGTGGGTGGGACCCACCCCACTCACTCTCCCCAATCTAGCCCGAGCTTGCTGCTGCCTTCTTGCTCTCCCCCTCTCTCCCAACACTCAAGCCCCCCTTCAAATCCTCTCCAAAAGGTGGTTCCCTTGGGTGGATCTTTCCATCACCTTGTTGCTTGTGGTAATCTCCTCCGAATCATCCAAATTTTTTTGGTTAAATCTTGTTATTTTGCAAGATTTTTTACATCTTGGATCTCACCCTAGTTCATGAGATCTCCCAATTTTAGTGTGTTTGAATAGCTTGTTTATCTTTGGTAATAGGGATATGCTTGGTGTAGGAATAATATTTGGTTTATGAGTAGGAAGATTGGGGGTTAGGGTTTGTTAGTGTTTTAGGGTTAACTTTGCTTAGTGTATCTTAATTAATGACACATGTAGGGTTGATATTATTTGGGTATAATATATGTTTTTAGATAACTAACAATTGTCATTGATGCGTTAAATTCATGTTGTTGTTTTTAGATGGAGAGACTTGTTAATGTTCATTATATGGACAAGGAGGCATTTTTTAGTAACAATGCCGACCCGGGTGAGGAAACAATGGTTTTTGAAACAATCCCTAGCTATGAGGAGGTTGTTGCAAAAGTGAGACATGTTTTGGAGTGGATGGACCCCAATGATGATGTTAAGTTAATAGGAAGGTATGATGTTGGAGTAGGAGCCAAATCTCGCTTAAAAAGTATGCCTATCACATCGGATTTGCATTGGGATGTGTACAAGGAAAATGTTGCTCAATCGGAAGACAAGTCACTTGAATTGTTTGCCACCAAGGTTGAACCTCCTCGGTTTGCAATTGACTTGAATAGACATGTCTCTTCCCCACTGGCCGAGAGGACAAGTATGCCTCTTGTTGAGCATAGGGTTATGGTTGATGCCTCCAATGCTTATCGCAAACCACATCCTCAACCACCAACCACTGAAGCAAATGAGGTTGAGTTGTATGCCCCTAATGCTTATAGCCAACCACCAACTAGCCAAGCAAATAAAGTTGAGGTGATTGGTAGTGACAAAGTAGTTGAACATGATGATGAGGATGAGCTAGAGGAAGGGTTTCATGGTAATGATGTTGGTGACTTGGATGCCTACATAGAGCAAAAGGAAATGGATCGTGGGTTACCTTTTAGGCGTGCATATGGGTATGACTCTGATGAAGAAGGTCCGGAGGAAGAATTGGACGAGGATGGATTCACTAAGGACGAAAACCAAATTCACTTTGAGCTGACCGGCTTGAAAAAAAAAACTCATTTGTTTCGAGATCTCAGCCTTGCTCATAAAGCCGTGGTTGATGGCGGCCTCTGAATGACGGCGATTGAGCCAACACCTTGCCCGGATCCAACCGAGCCCAGGGAGGAGAACGAGGATGAGAATGCTTATTTGAAGAAAGGAGTGAAGTTTACAAGTTTGGCTGGGATGAAGGTTTGGTTGTCTGACTATGCCATTCGGAACCACAGGCCATTTTTGGTTGAGCACTCCGACATAAAATTGCGTTACACCGTGAAGTGTGAGAAAGAAGGAGATGGATGTCCATGGAAGGTTCGTTGCAGAAAGCTTGAAGAAACCGGAGAATGGGTCTTAAGAAGTTGTGTTGCCACTCATAAGTGCAAACCGCCAAAGAAAGAACTCCGTACGACACACCGCCAGCTCACGTCAGAGTACCTCGGATACCAGTTCGTCATGCATGGGTGCGTAGTCAACTTGACTCCCTTGGGTCTCTCTCACCGCCATGTTGAAGGCATGATAACCTTCTGCAGCTGACGGGTCTTCCGACACCAACTCGGACCACTCCTCCTGAGTCCAACCGGGCTTAAGCTTCAACCGGTAACGCTTCCCATACCACAGAAGATACTTCTGGTATGCTGATTCATTGTGGGGTCTATTCTCTGACTCCACTAAAGTCTCTCTTTGATTCCACATTTCTATCCACTTACGGTGTTTGTTCGCCCAATCCAATATATCCTGAAAGTTCCTTCGATCGAACCTACAAACAATGCATGTTTTAAACCATTAGCGAACATAGACTTTCACAATGCTCAATTACAAATCTCAAAGATATTTTTGCTCACCGATGCACAACTGAGATTGCCTCCTTGCTCTCCTCCTTTGGAATACCTTGTAGTTTGCCAAATTGCCTAGCAACACGGTCTACAAAGTGCCACTCAACTGCGTAAAAGAATATCATTGGACACCTCGCCCGCCAAAGATGACGATCACGCGTGCACATCTTGTTGATGGAGAACGTACGATCGTTCACATAAGGCTTCCAGAAAACCTACAACAGGAGTACCTAACATGTTAGGTATATATTTCGATCTTCACTACACTTTATCTCAATTAACTTGTTGGTACCTGCTCAGCAGTCAAGGTGTCAAGCTCGTTCACATAACACTTGTATCGCACATGAGAGCTTCCTGTGTAAACGTTCACCTGATCCCAATAATGTGCAATTGTGGGGCGCCGATATGGATCATCATGATGAATCCCTTCCTGCTCAACCGTGTTTGGGTTCCTGGGGTTCTTCACCACGGGCCGTCCAACAGGCAACCGCGCCCACATCCACACAGATAAGCCCCACACAAATCCGGATAATGAAGATGCACCTCTTGTCCTCTTACAGGCAAAGTCCAACTGCAATTACACAAACATGTTAGCAATGTGTGGCCGTGTCGCGCATGACAAATGCAAGATAAATGTGTGCAAATTGCTCTTACCTGATGATAGAGGTATGCTAGAGCCGCTGAACCCCAGCTATACTGAGTATCCCACTCACTGAGTAGCTCCAAATATATCCAGAGGGCTGAGTTCCCGGTTGCATCTATGAAGACTACTTTGGTAAATACATACCAAAGATAGGCCCGAGCATATTGCTGCACGACGATCTCGGGGGCATCCTGAGGGCACGGATTGTTTGCTCCTCTAACAAGTTTCAGCCAAGAATGTTTCACTTTCGCGCTGTCAGCTTGGCCTGGCTCTGGCTGCTCGGGCTGAACACCAATTAAAACGCCAACACGCTCACGCCAGTTATTGGAGCTGACATGACCCGTAACAGCAAGGCCGTTGATAGGAAGGCTGCTTATCATGGCCATGTCCTCTAGGGTCATCGTCATCTCCCCACAAGGAAGGTGAAAAGAGTGTGTCTCGGGCCTCCAACGATCCACAAGTGCGGTGAGCGCCGCGCTGTTCACCGGTGGCGGGGGTCGCTTGAATTGCAACACAAAGGGAAGAAGACCCAATCGGGCAATGTACGGCTCGTACCGCGGGTCGTACGGGAAGTCATTAGCACCATGAACCCTCATGTGCATAGTTACTACATTCTGCAAAAAAAAATGTGAGGTTCGTATCAGCCGAAGAACGCACATGAAAACACACCAACAATTGATAAGTCTTCCTTCTTACCTTCCGATTCTCATGGGCACGAGCACGATGATTTCTGTTGTACTCCTGGATTAATCCGTCATACCAAGGGCCCTTGTCCTCATCATCCGCCATCCTACCCAAAAATCATATCATGATATTTAAATACATGAACAATATATGCAATATTTCTTCATAAGGAACATCTCTCTAAAACATTCCTATTGACAAAATATGCAAACACATATCATCTTGAGTACACAAACATATCATCTTGAACAACCCATTCATCACACAAGCATCATATTTCATCATCTCTTTTTAAAAAAAAGTATGACAACTATATGTTCATCTACATATTGAACAAAATGAAATATAATTGCATACATTTTAAACAACAAATCATCTACTACATACAAATCATCTATATCATCTTGAATAACCCATTCATCACACAAGCATCATATTTCATTATCTCTTGTTCAAAAAAAGTATGACAACTATATGTTCATCTACATATTGAACAAAACGAAATATAATTGCATACATTTTAAACAATAAATTATCGACTACCTTTAAATCATCTATATCATCTAACAACTACACAAAAAATCCTAAAACTAAGAAATCATCTACTAATCTAACATCACCTAATCTTCAATAATGCTCTAAAAATAAGATGTTCTAACAAAAACAAATTGGAGGGATTGGGGGAGAATACCTCAAGGATGCTTGGGGGGTTCCGATCCACGGATTTGGGTGGAAAATGGAGTAGATCAAGGGGGGGGTGTGAGGGGGAAGAGGGGCGAGAGAGAGAGGAGCCCGGTCTGTTTTCGGTCTGGAGGAAGAAGATGGGAAGGGGTGGGGCGGGCCCGTGCGCGATTAACAGTTCCCAGGACCAGACGCCAGGGACCCCGGCGTCTGGCCCCTTTGCCACGTCAGCGAGTCAACGGGCCGGCCGGCCGTGCGGGCCCGTGACCAGACGCCGGAGACCTCGGCGTCTCCCGTGCAAACCAGACGCCAGGGATGTTGGCGTCACCAAAAGAGGTCAGATTCGATTTTTTTTTAAAGGT
This sequence comes from Elymus sibiricus, assembly GCA_039707655.1. Lineage (NCBI taxonomy): Eukaryota > Viridiplantae > Streptophyta > Magnoliopsida > Poales > Poaceae > Elymus > Elymus sibiricus. The sequence continues at coordinate 215,235,393 of CM077667.1, forward strand.
AGGTCAGTTTCGGAATTTGTTAGACCAAAAGGTCATAACAGAAAATTTGTCCTCTCATCGACCCCGCATGGAGTCCAGATTGTTAAAAAAGTTGGCATACTGTGCGTCACGATCTGCACAGACCAACAGTCGCGGCAGTAATCCCATAAACAACGTCGCCGTGCAATTGGGTCAACATAGTTCAGCGGTGGTGGAGGCTCTTCAGTTCTCGAAACGAGCAGCCGCGCGAGGTCTGACCAAAGCAGACACGTCAAATCAATAGTATTGCTACTAGTACTCCAGGTCAAAATCAAACCATCCAAATGAGCCACCATGGAATAATACTGGGAAACTAGCACGTAAAAGGCCAAATTAGATTCACACTATAAGAAAAAATCTGGCTGGACGAGTGCTAGGCACCAGATCAAGTTAGTACTGCTCCCTCTCACTAAAAAAGGGACAAAAGCAATTCAACTATGGTCCAATATGCTGGTCACCATCCACTATCACGAGAGGAGACAAGAAGGACAATTCAAAGTTATAAGCTTGCCACTACATCTAGAGATATAGCGAACAAAAAATAGAAAAAAAGGGTCCATCACAGGCGCCCTACCCAATCCAATTTCTCCTAGTACCACCGCATGAAGTCATAATCAATTGATGTCAGCGGCCAAGCACGACAACAAGGGCGGTCCATGGCAACCAGCAGCTATCTCCTCCACATACTGCAAAAAAAGTCCCAAGGCTGCAGCCTGAGGGCGACGCTGGCAAGCTGCGCGTGCATGCGTCACAGGCCCGCAACGGTAGCAGCTCAATTAAACGAGGCGTTAAGATCAATGGAAGCAAATCCTGAAGCGAAGTAGTCCCAGAACAATAAAACACCTACTGCCATAAGGGAATCTAGCAGCACAAGTCTCCGGGACAGCCGGGTTAACCGAGCATAATGAGCCCATGTGGAGAAGAAAATTCAAAATTAACTACTAATAGTACTTCTAACGGGAGTACTATATAAGGGCCATCAGAATTGCGTTCATCTGAGAAAGAAATACCAGTGAAGCTAGAATGAGAAATGTCCGTCCGTGCGACGACGTCCGTCTGTATCGTGCTGCTCGACGGACAGGCGCACAAGGTGTCGTCCCTGCGATCTAGTCTACAACGACAACCTAAGGCCGCACCAGCGTCCACCTACGCGGGCTACCCGGCGAATGTGCGCACAGCCGGCAACCCTATTGTCCAGTTTTCCTCAATATGGCAGAGAAACAAATAGAAGAAAGGTGGATCGTCAGCGCCGGCATCGGTATTTCAGCCGCCCACCGTGTCCCCATCGATTTCCACCGACTAAAAATCTTCCCCGCATCAGTCCGTGTTGCGGCGTCCGACGGACACGCGCATGCCAGCATCACTATGATCTACTCTACATCGACATACTGGACGCCGCATCAGTGTTTCGCCCGAACGAAGCTGCCCGATGGGAAGGCACAAAGGCTCCCCACCCCTACGGTCCAGTCTGCATTAGCATGCCGGAAGCCGTCCCAATGTCGCCTGCATGTCGCTGCTCGCCGCCCCTGCAGTCCGGTCTACTTTCATAACATAGCCGTCAAGAAAAAAGAGCCAGCCCTGAGGAGCAAGGGGAAACAACCCTGGAGGAGTCATTGGCCTACAAAGAAAAAAGCCCCTGGAGGAGCCAGAGGAATCAACCATGGAGGAACCAGGAGAGCTGACAAAGCAAAAACCGGCAGCGGAGGTGAAAATCAAGAAAACCCCGCGAAAAGCATAACAATATCATGGAATAACCTGACTCGCTACAAAGAGTACGATGGTAGTGCCTAGCAAAAAGAGAAAAAGGAAAATGACCCTAGAGGACCCAGGTGAGCCGACAATAGATAAAACTACCCTGGAGGAGCCATGAAAGCCGGAGGAAGAGGCATATGAACTCAAAAAAAAGGTTGCCAAAGAAGACTAGTCACCATGATGCATAAACATAGGTAACCTGCTCAATTATTGTCGAGGTACGACGATCTATGGGACCTACCGGGCCCCTTTGCAGTTCAATTGTGGGGATCCTCAGGCACAAAGAGCATCACCAATCCATGCGCACTCAGGAGTTTAGACATGTCTGGGCCGCTCGGAAGCGTAAACCCCTACATCCTATGTTTTGTGGATTATGTCAGTCCAAAGTACAGGAGAGATATATCCCGTCAAGGAATGCTCGAGGAGTGCGGCTACCGTGCAAATGGACCGAGTGTTGACCTTTGTAAAGGTAGACATGGGCCTCCTTTTATAGGCTAAGGGGCTACCACAGTGGCTAGAATGGTCATTAAATGGGGTAAACAGTGTATGCTATAGCTGCCAAAACTACTGGTAAGGGCTATAGTGGGAAATACCTAACTCTGACGATCTAGGATAAGCACATTAAATGCACCGTGCACTAGTGCAGAAAATCCTAGCTATGGCGTGTCAAAAAGGGCCTTCTTGGCGTAGACACCCGACGCCAGCAATATGGCGCCACAGTTAAAAAATAGTGGTGGTGTTGGAGCCTACGCCAGCAGTATTTCATATACCTATGGCATTGGCGTTATCACCACGACGGCAATATCATATATATCTACGGCGTGTTAACTTTTCCAACGCCATACACTGGAGAGGTCATTACGGGCGTATCGGATGTTTCGCAGGCCAGTACTAAATGACCAAACGCAACAAAAAAAACGCTGCCACCGCAGCGAGGAATGCTATGGCGGCAGCGCAATTTTATATCAATATATACATAATGATGTCTGTGTCCCACAATGATTCCGATAAGAAATGAAAACGCACGTACAACATAATTTATATTATGGTACACATCATTTATATATATGCATACATTAACCATCGTCGTAACTACTAGTACGGTACTCATCACATTTCTTGAAGAAGAGGGAAACCCCCTGCATCTCCCTGCATGGTGGAGCATAGAGATTCACCTATCTCCAATCTTCCAAGTTGCGATCACTCGGGTTGTTGCCTCCATTCTTTTAACTCGAAATGTCCATATCTGGTGGTCACCCATCACCGGAGGCACAACACATCTTTGGAGCTTCTGTCTTTGAACAAAATAGTAACATAGTAAGCAATGTAGTAATCATCTTTCATCTTGAGGCATATAATTTTCATATAAACCACACTATTAGCACCAAAATTTGGACATGAACATAGGTAAAAAATGGACATATTGAGTGCAAGAAATTTTGATGAAACGGAAATGAATCCACGTTTCGCCAAAACATTGGCCACTCTCTCGACCTTTCCCTGCAAAAGTAAGCATAGCTAGTGCGAGACAATTCGCAAGAACACAGGATGATGCAACATATAACATATTTCATCAATTCACATTTCATCAAATGGTTAGTGATAGATTTTTACCGTCCTGATCGTGTGGGGGTTTGCTGTCAGGAGGGAACGGTGGGGGCGCCCGTGAAGTCTACGCGATGGGGTGGTGGTGCGGGGCGGACGGGGCGGCCGGACAGGACGACGGAGGGAGAGAGTGGCCGGACAGGATGACGGAGGGAGAGAGTGGCCGGACAGGACCACCGCGGAGGGCGAGAGTGGCCGGACAGGACGATGGAGGAAGAGGATCATGGATGAGCGGGTGGGCTTGGGGAAGGGCTGGGCAGTGCAGCGGTACGTCTGGCGCAGGATGCGGGTGCGGCTGGGCGGGGGAACGGCGGAGAACAGTGTCCGGCGGCGGGGGGAAGAAGGGGAATCTGAGTTGTTCTCACAACAACAGTGTAGATAAAAGTGTCGGTTTGTCATTAGTGGTTCTCATAACAGCAGTAATTGGTGTTGTGTTAGCTTGGGCTGTTCTAATAATACTTGACAAATGCCGTGTGAAAACGCATACATGAATGTGGATCAAAGTATATAATAATGCAAATTAGGAGGTACACACAGATGAAGTACAATATCGTGCGAAGTATTACGCAATGAGAAGTACACAAAAGTGTAGTACACGAATAGTGAAGCACAGAAATTAGTCAACTAGTACGACGTCGTTTGACAATCCTCTCAATGACGGTTTGGGTCTTTTTAATCTTGCTTGAATACTTCCGTCCCGCGTTTTGACTCTTTCGTAAGAAGGGACGTCCTGTCTCAGGTAAGGTAGTTCTGCTCCTTCTGGAGGTGTAATTTTCATCGTCAAAATAGTTCTCCTCTTCTTAAGGGTCGATGCTGAACTGATCATATGCATCCTCGTTGGCCACTCCGTCCATCCCGACGATGGATCTCTTGGATCTCCTGACAACAACACGACTTGGCTTTGTCGGGTCAGTTATATAGAAGCATTGTGATACGTCCTTGGCGAATACCCAAGGCTCATATTTGGCGGTAAATCCTTTGACACCCTTTGCACCAGCAGCTTGTGCTTCGGGCAGGCACATGGTAACGGCACCACGTTGTTCCATCTCGACATTCTTCGCCCATCTGACCCGAAATAGTGGCACTGTGTGATCTTCGGTGTACTCAAGTTCCCATATCTCTTCGATCCTTCCATAGTATATGTTAGTTTCATTCTCGGTGGAGGCAATTAACGTGACGCCTAAGTTCTGGTAATCAGAGTTTTTGTCTTTTGCCTCAGTATAGAATGTGTATCCATTGATATCATATGATTGGTAGGTTGCGACGGTGCATGTGGGGCCTACTGCTAATGCATAGATGAGATTTGCATTGGCAATACCCGTTGGTAGTGGTTTCTCCCAAATTTGCTCTGTCGGGGCATAGATGCACACGATCACCTATGGCACCAAAGGTCCCTTTGTGGTTTGGCAAGGGGGGTCACGTTGCACAAAGAGCGGAGACCGCGAGGGAGCACGATGATCAAGACGCTGGTGTTTTTACCCAGGTTCAGGTCGCTGTGAAGCGTAAAACCCTACTCCTACTTTTGGTGGATTGATCAAAGGAACACGAAGAATACGCAATGCTCGATCCTGGCAAGGGTTGCTGTGGGGGAGAGCTGCTACGTGAGTACAAGTGTCCAAAGGTCCGAATGTTGAGCTAGGTTGCCTTGGGCCTCCTTTTATAGGGCAAGGGGCAACCACAATGGCAAAACAGTCATTATCTAGTGATTAGATAGCTAACAGAGCTATCATACCAACCTCTGGCATTTAGGACAAAATACCATGATTGCTAGTCTAGGTGGCGCGTGGGGGTGCATCCCCGGCAGGCTCTTACCACCGCTTAGCTGGCTATTGCTTAGTGTCTTGACACGCTTCAGGACGGGTGTTGACTGGGCATAAGCTGTCTTCCGGTGCGTTGCCACATGCTTAGCAAGAGCCAATTAACCACCTGAGGGCTCGACACCGCATCGACAAGTGACTGGCGTTGTGATGCGGTGGAGCGGTGGCCGATCGGCTCGCGCCTGCCGAGGGATGGCTTGCCGGGTCTTCTTGAAGATGTGCACGCCTTGGTCCCCGGCAAGCGCCGGGGATGTGGCTGGCGCGCTCTGGGCCCCTCCTGCGCTGTTGCATTGAGCTTGCCGGCGTTGGTTGGTCTTTTGTAGGTTGCTGCTGCCGGAGTCTGGGTCTTGCATGCTTGCTTGGTGGTGTAGTAGTGTAACAGCCCAAGTGCAATCCTTGCCATCTTGTAATATATTTCCATGTGTGAACCTTCTCATTTCCATTATGTGGATTGAGTTATAATCATTTTTCCTCATGACATTGTTGCATCATGGCATCATAATCATCACATCATCATTCATGTTTTGCCTCATGCTGTTATTATGTGGTGATGTTGTGTGAGTGTATGTGTGGGAGGTGTGCTTGCAAGTGGGGTTTTGGTAGTGTGAAAACCTCCCTAAGGTCCTTTCCAAAACCTTGCGTAAACCTTTTATTTGGCAATGCTATATATGTTGTGATGCACTGTCCTTTTCTTCTAAATAAAAAAGGCTACTCTTCTTCTAAATATTCTGCTATGCATTCTAAGATAGCTCTAAGTCATGGTTGAGTGCATTGCCTTTTGTAACTTTGCAAAAACAGATTCATATGCTAATAATATGTTTTTATTTTTGTTTGCTAAAAAATGCCCAATCCATTTTAAATAAACAGAGCACATTTTTGGCAGTTCAAAAGTATTTTTATTTCTTTCTCAAAGATCTCTCTCTTTTCTTTGTGTTTGTTTCTTTTCTCTAGTTTAAAATAAAGAAAAAACCGCTTTTCTCAGTAAGAGTGAGTGAGAAGAGCCCACTTGGGCCTTCGTCCTCCCGCAGGCCCAACCGCGGCGCTAGCCAGCCAGCCCGCTAAGCTACAAGCATCGTCAAGCTCCTGTACGACGCTCATCCAGGACGCCACGTCCCCGACCTCGTCGATTTGACGGCCGTCGGTGCACCTAGCCCCCTATAAGATATGTTCCCGACCTAGCCCTAGCATCCCTCGCTCCATTCCCACGTTCTCCTTCCCGCGCTGCCGCTCGGGTAAGCCTCCACGTGAACGCCGACGCCAGCGGCGCCATGCTCCGGCCGAGCTCGCGCTCGAGCTCGGGGTAGCTTCCTTGTCCACCTCCGGCCTCTCCTGCTGCCCTGGATAGGTCCTCGGTGGCCCCTCCTTCGACATCGAGCGCGTACGCGGCGCCATCGTTACCCGGAGCTCCTTCCCCATCTCCGTCCTCTTCTTCGCATTCGGGACTGCAGATCGCCGCGCTCCGCCATCCCCCGCGTCATCCCCGACCCCTCTCCGGCAACTTCTCCTTGTCCAACGGACACTAGGTGAGCCTCAGCTTCTTCCCTGTCCTTTAGTGTGGTCAATTGTGTCATGTAGACGTTGCTATGTCCGTGCCATCGGCGTGCTCTCAGTGCTCCAGCCAAGATGTGTTTTTTGTTGTAGTTGTAGTTGTCCCGTGGCACACCAAGCCCTTCACCGATCCGGCGTCTCCTAGGTGCTATCCCCACGCATCCCTGCAGCCTCGCGCACGGCCTGTCCCGCGCTCCCGCGCATCGCCGAAGTCGTACATCCGAGCCGAGCCATGCTCGCGCTCGAGCACAGCGTCTGCTCCTTGCCGTAGCTCTGTACATGCCGGCACCCCCTCTGTTTTGTTCGTGCACCCACGTGCGCCCCAACCTTGTCAACCATGAGCTGCACCGGCGAGCCCGCGTACGCGCGCTACAGCCAAGGCCGTCCCTCTGTTTCGTTCAGCTTTAGTCAAATTCAGTTAACCATCGTAGTTGTGGTTCTCAGTTTCAGGTCAGCGTCGTCCAGTCGAATATGCAGCGCACAAATCCATTGTTGACCAGATTTCCTTTGTAGCCCAGCTGGTCGCCACCCTTGCCCACACCCATGAGGTTCTGGGTTAGATCCTGGTGCAGCACCCCCTTTTTTTGAATTGTTGTTCTCTGTATGTTTTCAGTTCGTGTAGATTCAGTCCAGCGCTGAGCTATTGGTCATCTCCAGCAAAACCCCTTAGTAGGCACGTTGTGTTCTGTTGCGCAGTGGCTAGCACCAATTCCCTGTACCCAGTCGACCAGGGATCGAACCCTTGCGGCGCCCCTTTTAATTTGTTTATCCCTTCCCTGATAGTGGGCCCAGGGCCACATGTCATACACCACAGGGCCCCTGGCTCACTGCCAGGTGGGACCTGGTTTTTCTTTTGTTTTTTTATTAGTGTTCATGTGTTTTAGTGATATTTCCTTTTAAGGAAATATTCTATTTTTGTTTTTATTCCAAATCTGTCAATGTTCCTAGTACATGCCAAATCTGGCATATGAGTGACCATAAGTGAATTGTTGTTTTTGTGATTGCAATAATGCGAGGCTTATCAACAGGAATATAGGCATGTGACATGTGGTTTTCGGGTAGAAAAATTCAGAGAATCCAATGGTGTGGTTGGTTTTGTCAATTGGTCATGTTTGCAAAAATGTTGTTTTGTGATAATGTCTCCTTTTGTCTTTTTCACATGATTTAATCCTTGCAATATATGATTAACTTGCCAACATGATATATGCTCATTTGTGTATGTGCTAGCCCCTGGTATTTTTGCATGCCATGATAGGTCATTATATGGGTGGCTTTCTTGATGTCAACATGCCACAAAAATTCTGTTTTCACATGCCCAAATATTTCTAAGTGTTGAAACATGTTATTTTCTTGCCATGTTACCTAGATGATTCCCATGTATATGTTGCTCCTTTGGAGTTGGCACAATGGTATGCATTGTTGTGCTTGTCATCCTCTGTAGATGTGTGCCAAGATCTTGAGGATTAGGCTATTGCATCTTATATAAAACTTGCTGTCAACATGCTATTCTGTTAACAAGTGCCATGTTAGCCTCTTGTAAATTCTACTAAGTCTGTGAATCTGCTAGTTTCAATATGTCCACTTGTGAGGATGGTAGCCATTGATATATGCATATTTGGATGTTGCCATAATGTAATTAATTGAAATACATGTTGCCCTCTATCACCCTATTAATTTTCATGCCATGAAAGTTCATGTAGCATATATAAATGTTGCTGTCAAGTTGCTCTCATGTTAAGTCAGATTCTGCAAAAGTGGAAATTTCACCAAGTCCCTAAAAACTGATTCAACATGCCATCTTGTGAGCATATTTGCCATTGATCTATGCTTCCTTTCATGTTGTTGTAGATAGATGAATTCTTGTGCATGCCATATACTTCATGTCCATGCCTTGGTTGTGATTTGAAACTTGTTGTAGCTCTGATTATGTGTGTTGCAAGATGACATGTTGCAGTTTGTGGACAGATTGTGTGTTTGAATGTTTTGAGACTTGTGGGTGCTATACTCCATTGATTTGCTTGTTCTTTAGCTCTATTCTTGATAGATATTCTTTTCCTATCCAGTGGCATCCTTGGAATACCAAGGAATAGCCCATGGCCTCCCTCATCTTTGTTTTGTCTCCGTAAACGTTCGTACCTTGCCGGGAGTGTAACGTGAGCTACGTTACTCCGTTTGCAACGTTCTACATATGCATTTGCATCGATTTTACGTGGACCATTCATATTTGCCATGATCATGCATGTTCAAATAACTAAACTTGAGGTTCTGTCCAGAATACTAAAGAACTTAATAATTGCATGAGAAACATGACTAGCAAAGGGTTGCCATGTTAAATACTTCAACTTGGTCAGGCATCATCTTGTTTGTGCATTGCACCTTGTTTGTATGTTTATTTGGTGTTGTTTCTCTTTGGGTAGACGCGAGTGTCGAACCTGAGTACGAGGATCCAGGAGAGTACAACTACGAGGACCCAGCTCTTTGTCCTTCTGAAGACCAAGCAGGCAAGATGATCATACCTGGATCCCGACACTATTTTTGCTATGCTACATGTCTCGCTTCTACCGTTATGTTTTCGTTACCAACCACTTAAACTGTCAGCCTCCTAAATTGCCATGAAAGCCTCTAACCCCTCCACTACCAAGCAAAACATTGATTGGCTACGTTACCGCTGCTCAGCCCTTATCTTATAGCGTTGCTTGTTGCAGGTGCAAGTTTTCCATGTGTCAACATGGATTTTGGTTATATCACTCTATTTATGGTTATTTAAATTAATGCACATATATATCTGGCAACGGTGGAAAGCTTGGCCTTTTGCCCGGTGTTTTGTTCCACTTTTGCCGCACTAGTTCCGAGTACCGGTGTTATGTTCCATATTTTGCTCCCCTAACATGCTCGGGGTTCTTATGGAGACCCCCTTGACCATTCATTTTAGATTAAAGCTTGTCTGGCAAGACCCAACATTGGTACTACATTTGCTAAACAACTTAATAAAATTGCATAGGGCATAGCTACCCCGTGGATAACTAATCAACAACCCGGGCCAGTGCTCCTCATGAGTGTTGATCCAACCCAGAGCAGCTTATTAACGCCGCCCGGGGCAACTCGGTGATTGGCGTGGTAACCATCGCTCATCCGTCGTGTCCTGAGAACGAGATACGCGGCTCCTGTCGGGTTCGTCGACATGTCGGGCGGTCTTGCTGGACTTGTTTTACCTTTCTCGAATGTCTTGCGCGAGGAATTCTGATAATACTTCGGGCTATCTCGAGGTTGAGGTTTTCCAACGGAATTGCCTAGGAAATCACGGGATTCGTGGTCGAGGTTATTCCCGCGGTGTGTGGTTAGTTTGTTATTGATGAGTTGGAGCTCCCCTGTAGGGTTAAATATTTCGGAAAGCCGTGCCTGCGGTTACGTGGCAACTTGGAAATTTGTTTAACACCCGGTCATAGTTAACTCGAAGTAAACTCAAATAAAATCCACCAACTGTGTGTGTAACCATGACTGTCTCTGCTCGTGAACATGAACCGAGAGAGAACACGGTGGGTGTTTGGGATATAACCCCGCGGTATAACCCGCCCGGGAGGGGCCGGGTTAGGTGGTTGGCGACTTAACAATAGGGCCTTAAACAGGCATGAAGACCAAGACAAGCCTGGAGGTGACTTACCAGGCGGGCCGGATGGAGGCCCAGAGCCAGAAGACGGCGGGTGACCCGGAGGCGTAAGCCGTCCGGAGGTGGCTTGCCGGAGAAGGCAAGGCGACTTAGAGACAAGGTCAGTTACGAAGCATAACCCGGTCTGGACTCTTGTAAGCCCAGGGTCTCGACCTGTGTATATAAAGGCGAGTCCCTGGGCGTCTTAGGGTAGGAAAACAATTGATCGAGAGCTAGGTCAAGCGAATACGCTTCCTTGTAATCGATACCCAATCAATACAACACAAAGCAGGACTTAGGATTTTACCTCCTTCATGAGGGGCCGAACCTGATTAAACTCGTGTCTTTCGTCCCGACCAACCCCTTTGAGCTAGTCGACGTAGCGATGGCCTCACCCTTAAGTCCTTTGTAACACCCCAAAAATTTAATCATGTTTTATTAATTAAAAATTTGCCAGGAATATTTATTTTCTATTTTCTGGATTTTCTGTTGATTTCAGAACCACTCTTTTTTTCTAAATTACAAAATTCTTTCCTCTTATCTGAAACTTTTGAATAATATTGTGGAGCTTGAATGTTTTAGTAAAGCATTTGATTTCATTTAGTAAAACCAGTGGAATTAATTTTTATAAAACTTGCCAAGTTTAAATTCTTTTAAAAGCCATTTTCTTCTTTTAAAGGCTTGTATTGCACTACAACCCTTTTCTATACTCATTTAAAAATTCCACAAAAATTTGTAGATGTCATGTGTTGTCCTTGGATCACTTTTATGCAAAAACCCAGCTTTGTGTTTTGGAAAGTTTGAGCAAATCATCCCCTTTTTCATTCTGGTCCAGTTTGGCATTTTGTACTACAACCCTATTGTTTGCCTTGGGATTTGTCATGCTTGTAGTAAACCCTACCAAACTCTTAAGTCCAAGAGCTTAGACCCATTGTTGTGGTTTAAGCCCATGCAATAGTGCCCAATAGTTTCTGTCCAGAAATGATTTTCTCAAAATCTTGCACTAACAAGTTTATAGTTTTTCCATAATAACCTTGCCACCCTAGTGTGCATCTAAGGAGATCACAACCTGGAAATTTTGGTGTCCAAAATAGTTCCCTAGATTGCCCAGGACGTTCTGTCGAACAGCTCGGGTGCATGACCAGTATTGGCATGTTTTCTAGTTTGCATTGTGAGACTGCTTTTATAGCCAAACCAACATGTCTCTAGCTTCGCTATACACAATAGCATGGGCCTGTTAAGTTTCATGAGAATCTATAGGTCTTTCCACGCGCTGGCATTCTGTCGAACGCCTGGCGTGCGTGGCCAGAGCGCGACCAGAGCGCATGTTTTGCTCGCACGCGCAACCGAGCCGCCGCACTCGCCTATCCCCGCCCCTGGCCCTTGCTAGCCCGCAGAGCCGCAACCCCGACCCCTCCGAGCCGCTGGAGCCGCCCCGGCCACCTCCCCGAGCCCCGCAGCGCCGCCGTCAGAGCGTGCTTGGCAGCTCGCCGTCGGCCGCAGGCCGGGCCAGCGATGGCAGCGCTGCCCAAGCCACCGCAGCACGCTAGCTGCCCCCTTGAACAGCATGAGCTCATCCGCAGCTCGTCTGCTAGCGCCCAGCTCCGCCACGTCGCTCCTGCAATAGTTCGCCGGACTTATCTCCTGGAGCCCGTGGAACCGACCGCTGTTTGCCGTTCTCACCACCACCTTGCACCTCCCTGTGAAGCCCCCTAGCCACCAGAAATACCAGAGGTGGTCGTCCTCCTCAGCTCCGGCAGCTATGGCCGCCGCAACCTCCCTGCTGATTCCGACGCCACCGCAGTTTTTTTCCCCTTCCTTTCCGCGCCATCTGCTTCAACGCGGTTCCGCGATGCTATGCCCCCTTCCAAATTTGCTCCGGGACCAAGCCCGCGTGAATCCCCCTTCTACCCGATGTCATCGTCCGCCGGAGACCGCCACGCCGGCGACTCCGTCTAGCCCCGTGACCGTGGAGACCACCAAGAGGACCGCGGGGATCCCGTGGACCCATTACCATGCCTAGGATCCCGCGAGGAGCAGCCGACCGCCGGCTAGCATCGCCGGAGCTCGCCTCTGCTTCCTGGACAGGAAAGCGGGAGGGAGGAGACGAACCCGACAGGTGGTCCCCACCTGTCGGTGAGCCAGCCTTTGCCTCCAGCGGTGCAGCCCCGCCGAATCATTTCCCTCTGGAAAAAGCGTATTCATGTAAGTGCGCGACTATTCTCAGAAGACGTATTCAACTCGAACCGTTTTCCTATTTTCTGATTTATTAAAAACAGAGTTTGACCCCTACTTTGACTGGCTATAAATTTTAAAATAAAATTCCAAATGAATTGATTCTTTTTCCTACCTCTCTCAAATTTCACCTAGTTTATTTTAGGATTTACTTGAAATATAATTAAGACAACTTTTTGTACTGTTTTGAATTTGCGTGTTGATTCGAATATTTTCAAAATAGGATTTGGGAGGAGAAGAAAACTTTCAAAAGTTTTGTGATGCACCCTACCTCGCCACACATTGAAGGCAAGCATTCTGAACCCTTGGTATAGTATTTGTTGTGTGATGTTTGGTGTGACGAACAAAGGTACAACACTAAGTTGACATGAAGTGCGCGTTATTTCATGTGAAGGTGTGATCATGCTTGCATCTGCATGATGAGGATTTCTTACTAATGAACTTGAGATGCTTGTGGCAGTAGTCACCACCTTGTGCCACTCATGCCTACCGAAAGGAATCCGGGATATGCCTCTATCTCGGGTTGACACGAGCTTGGTGCTGACATCTCGTTGGAGCGGGAATGGTCAGTGAGGCATGATGGAGTGTGATGAGTGGTGATTCTGTCATATATTGTGAAAAATATTTGTTGTGCTGATCATGCAGGGAACACTTAAACCTCCTGAGTCGACCATAGATCGAGTCTTGTTCTAGTAACTCCCATACTTGTTTCGTACTTCCACTTGTCCCTATCGCAAGTAGGGTACGGTTTAGTAAGTTTTCAACCCCTTTCTTGGCACACACCGTACATAGAGGCCACAGTGGAAGATACCAGAGGCATCTGGTAGGCATGCCACTTGGTCCGGGGACATGGGTGTTTCCGGTTGGGACTGAGAGGGGGGCACGCCTTAGTAGCGCGCGGTATAAATGTGATCCCATGCTAATCGAGGTTGTAGCCTCCCCACTTAGAGTTTTGCTTTACGAGTGTCGTGGGTGATTCCAGGCACCGGTAAGTTAAGCTGGTGTGTGCGGGTCAGGTGTGTTTTCAACTCAAAGACCATAAGCGGAATTAGTCCCGGTGGACTAAAGGAATCCGTTACTCGTGGGTAAAGAGTACGCCCTCTGCAGAGTTTATATCTATTCGAATAGCTGTGTCCGTGGTTAAGGACTACAGTCTGGGAAGGGTCAAGTGTCGGTCTTAGCGTCGATCTTTGGAGGAAAATTTCTAAACCGGTATATTGATCATGACGTGTGACAAATGATGATTATGCTTATTGTTTTTGTGGACTAACCATGTTATTTATTTGGATTGTTGAGTATCACTTGGGACGGTTCTACCTCCTGGATACTCATTGTGATTATTATCTTATAAGCCCTTTAGGTGGCGTCGCTCACACGCCTGACTGTGGCATGCATGCTGTTTTATTTATATATAAGCCCTTTATGTGGCGTCGCTCAGACGCCCGACTGTGGCACGCATATTGTTTATTTTATATATAAGCCCTTTATGTGGCGTCGCTCAGACGCTCGACTGTGGCACGCATGTTGTTTACTTTATATATAAGCCCTTTATGTGGCGTCGCACAGACGCCCGACTGTGGCACGTATGTTATTATTATTCTTTATAAGCCCTTTATGTGGCATCGCTCAGACGCCCGACTGTGGCATGTGTTAAATTTTTTCCCTTCGAGGCGTCGCTTCAGACACCCGATCGGATTATTTTTAATTTCATTCCCTGATTGGATTATATTTTTTTTATTCCCTGTTTGCTTTCTCATTTTAACATGAATGACCTACTTGCTTGCATCATGAATTTTATTTGGCGACTGACTAAGTGATTGTGGATTATTTCAGTGCATGATTATCACCTGCTATATTATACCTGTGTTCATTATGTTTGCGAGTACATTCAAAGTACTCACTGGCTTGTCCATGGCTATTTTCTTGGCTAGATTTATTGCTTGGAGAGGAGCGCAATGACGACAGTCCCGGAACCTAGGCAACAAAGATAGCGGCCATGCGAAGATAGGAATTATCCAGGTCAGCTGATCCTGTGGGAAATGGAGTCCCATAGACACTGACGACCCGCAAACCGCTTCCGCCATCAACCACTAGAAATTTTGTTGTACTCATAGACCATCATGGTCATGTACTTCAAATATTGTATTTGCTTGGAATTTCTGTATCAAGAATGTGTCTCCTCAGCTAACAGTAATCCTGGGGCTAGTGAGCACAAGGACCATTTGCTGGGAAATTAATATCCTAAAAAACCAGTCCTGACAACCTTGGTATCAAAGCTAGGCTGACCATTGGCTAATCCTATCTTAGCCGGGTCAAGAAAACCTAGGTTACCACCCACCCAAACCCTACCATAACCATAGCTGAGCCTATCCTATCCGATAGCCCACACTGTGACCCCGACAGCTTTCGACAGTCGGTGCCCAACCTATCAGCCAAGCCCAGCGATCACACGCCTGTGACCGACTCCTAAATTGTCTCATTCGCAAGGCGTGCGAAGGAAGACTCCATCTTCTTTCTATAAAAAAGACGTTTGCCCGAACCCAGCACACCACAGCCACCTATCCAAAATCAAGCCAAGATGCCTGGCGCTATTGTTCGCAATGGAACCACTGCGACCGACCTTGGAGGTTTTGTGACCATCCTCGCCAACCTCACCCGCCGAGCCCATGCGTTAGAAGAGCCCCCGGAATATATTGTGTTCCAGGAGCACACGAGTGATGCCATTCATCACTTTTGGGCCACGATGCACGCTTTCGCCAGAACGCCCCTATTGGTTCACCGGAAGGACAACTTCCCACGAGCCGCAAGCCATCCAACTAGCAGCTCGAGAGGCTATAGTTCAACTCCGACATCTGTCGCCAAGAGTTAATTGATGCTCGTTCTACTACTACCCCAGCCGTGAAGGATATAGTGGGTCGCCCCAAGTCGCCAACGGAGACCATGAGGCGGACTCCGCCTTATCACATCTTGTGCGCTACCTAAGGGCACATGAGGCGTTGTTTGATCAGGTCACCCTGGATCTGATTACAACTCGCGGAGAACTCGCTCGACGAGCCCCGACAATAAGAGAAGCTGTGCCTGACGCCGACAACCCAGACGTGTTGTTCCGACAACCGATAGAGTCGTCGAGGCATGCCCCTGCAACCGAGCGTAATATATTTGTATCCTCGGAGGAGCTTCGTCGCCTTTTGGGGACATACTCTACTGGGATTGTAACCGCCAACCCGTGCAATAGTTATCATCGCTACCCTGACCCCACAACACCGCATCCCAACCCAGTCAACCCCAATGGTGAAGCCCAAGGAGAAGCCTCGACGTCCGCTAGACACACTCGAATAGACATGAATGAAATAGACTAAGCCACTCGAGTAGTGCCGAGTATTAGTATTTCTACGTCATGTAAATTGTGTGACCTCGTCTCGCCATTAATAAAAGGCAGAATTCTTATATGCCATTATTTTAATAGTACTACAAGTAACCATGCATAAATAATTTTGGCGTCTGGTCACATATTTAATTCTGGGCATAGCCACCAAAGACCACCCAACCGACAACCACAATAATATGTCGCATTTAGCGATGTATATATAGCTGTGGCATTGACCCCAACCACCATAAAGAGGAGCTGATAACCAAGATTGCCCCCACACTGCTATGTGTCACACAGCCCAGATGCTATACAGGAGGCAACTCTGTGACCTTACTAAGCATCCCTCACCTTTTGCACTGCCTTCACAATTTTTTTTCTCTTTCAGGCCGCACCTTGGGATTCATATAGAGACCCCAGATGCAAACCCGGGGAATTTTATTAAGATAATTGTGGAATTTAACCGCAGTACCATGGGTTCTCCCCACCCGTCCCAGTGCGAGCTGTTCAAATCGAGGGTCACTTTCACCACCTCGAAATATTGGGCAGTCATACACATCCCACCAGTAGACCCAAACCAAGACCCCACGAAAGTCTCCTTCATCGGGGAATATTTCCTCTTGACCTATAGATTTTTACCTGTACCATAGGCACCGTGATTGCATTAATTAGCGTAGCGTTTGTTTGCCAGCTGTGATATCTGTGCTGTGTTCTAATATTTACTTTATGAGTATATTGTGTTGGTTGCAGTTATTTGCTATGATTTAAAATTGGAGTGTGTTCATCGTAGAAAATCTTAGGATGAGATTTCCTTATGTCCTCGCGTTATACGACTCACAGGCCACACACCTTAAATGCAAGACCGTGTGCTCTTTTATCACCTAATCGATCACCTCACTAGTAGACCACAGTTACACCTTGGTCAGTGATTTTTCTGTGACCCCGTCATACTGTGTGTATGGATTATTTATTTTTGCATGTTAAGATTGCCATGTGGTAGGAATATTATTTTTGCAACATCCTTAGCAAATCTCGAGGATGAGATTTTTCTTAAGGGGGGTAGTGTTGTAACACCCAAAAATTTAATCATGTTTTATTAATTAAAAATTTGCCAGGAATATTTATTTTCTATTTTTTGGATTTTCTGTTGATTTCAGAACCACTCTTTTTCTCTGAATTACAAAATTCTTTCCTCTTATCTGAAACTTTTGAATAATATTGTGGAGCTTGAATGTTTTAGTAAAGCATTTGATTTCATTTAGTAAAACCAGTGGAATTAATTTTTATAAAACTTGCCAAGTTTAAATTCTTTTAAAAGCCATTTTCTTCTTTTAAAGGCCTGTATTGCACTACAACCCTTTTCTATACTCATTTGAAAATTCCACAAAAAATTGTAGATGTCATGTGTTGTCCCTAGATCATTTTTATGCAAAACCCCAGCTTTCTATTTTGGAAAGTTTGAGCAAATCATCCCCTTTTTCATTCTGGTCCAGTTTGGCATTTTGTACTACAACCCTATTGTATTTTGCTCTAGTTGCCTTGGGATTTTTCATGCTTGTAGTAAACCCTACCAAACTCTTAGGTCCAAGAGCTTAGACCCATTGTTGTGTTTTAAGCCCATGCAATAGTGCCCAATAGTTTCTGTCCAGAAATGATTTTCTCAAAATCTTGCACTAACAAGTTTATAGTTTTTCCATAATAACCATGCCACCCTAGTGTGCATCTAAGGAGATCACAACCTGGAAATTTTGGTGTCCAAAATAGTTCCCTAGATAGCCCAGGACATTCTGTCGAACAGCTCGGGTGCATGGCCAGTATTGCCATGTTTTCTAGTTTGCATTGTGAGACTGCTTTTATAGCCAAACTAACATGTCTTCTAGCTCCCCTATACACAATAGCATGGGCCTATTAAGTTTCATGAGAATCAGTAGGTCTTTCCACGCGCTGGCATTCTGTCGAACGCCTGGCATGCGTGGCCAGAGCGTGGCCAGAGCACACGTTTTGCACGCGCGCGCAACCGAGCCACCGCACTCGCCTATCCCCGCCACTGGCCCATGCTGGCCCGCAGAGCCATGCCCCCGACCCCTCCAAGCCATTGGAGCCGCCCCGGCCGCCTCCTCGAGCCCCACAGCGCCGCCGTCAGAGCGTGCTTGGCAGCTCGCCGTCGGCCGCAGTCCAGGCCTGCGATGGCAGCGCCGCCCAAGCCACCGCAGCGCGCCAGCTGCCCCCTTGAACAGTGCGAGCTCATCCGCAGCTCGTCTTCTAGCGCCCAGTGATAACCCACAAGTATAGGGGATCGCAACAGTTTTCGAGGGTAGAGTATTCAACCCAAATTTATTGATTCGACACAAGGGGAGCCAAAGAATATTCTCGAGTATTAGCAGCTGAGTTGTCAATTCAACCACACCTGAAAGACTTAATATCTGCAGCAAAGTATTTAGTAGCAAAGTAGTATGGAAGTAACGGTAATGGTGGCAAAAGTGACAGTAGCAGTTTTATAGTGATTGTAACAGTAGCAACGGAAAGGTAACTTAGCAAGATCAATATGTGAAAAGCTCGTAGGCAATGGATCAGTGATGGATAATTATGTCGGATGGCATTCATCATGCAACAGTTATAACATAGGGTGATACAGAACTAGCTCTAATTCATCAATGTAATGTAGGCATGTATTCCATATATAGTCATACGTGCTTATGGAAAAGAACTTGCATGACATCTTTTGTCCTACCCTCCCGTGGTAGCGGGGTCCTAATGGAAACTAAGGGATATTAAGGCCTCCTTTTAATAGAGAACCAGACCAAAGCATTAGCACTTAGTGAATACATGAACTACTCAAACTACGGTAATCACCGGAAAGAATCCCAGTTATTGTCACCCTGGGGGATGCGGATCATAACTAGTAATAGGTGTCTACAACTTGCAAGATAGGATCAAGAACACATATATATTCATGAAAACATAATAGGTTCAGATCTCAAATCATGGCACTCAGGCCCTAGTGACAAGCATTAAGCATAGCAAAGTCATAGCAACATCAATCTCAGAACATAGTGGATACTAGGGATCAAACCATAACAAAACTAACTCGATTACATGGTAAATCTCATCCAACCCATCACCGTCCAGCAAGCCTACGATGGAATTACTCACGAATGGCGGAGAGCATCATGAAATTGGTGATGAAGGATGGTTGGTGATGACGACGGCTTCGATTTCCCCTCTCCGGAGCCCAAATCAGACTCCAGATCTGCCCTCCCGAGGAAGAACAGGAGGTGGCGGCGGCTCCGTATCGTGAAATGCGATGAACTCTTCTCTCTGATTTTTTTCTCCCCGAATAGGAATATATTGAGTTGGAGTTCAGGTCGGCGGAGCTCCAGGGGGCCCACAAGACAGGGGGCGCGCCTTAGGGGGGGGCGCCCCCCCTGGCTTGTGGCCAGGTGGTGGACCTCCTCCGGTTGATTCTTTCGCCAGTATTTTTTATTAATTCCAAAAATATTCTCCGTAAATTTTCAGGTCAATCCGAGAACTTTTATTTCTGCACAAAAATAACACCAAGGCAATTCTGCTGAAAACAGCGTCAGTCCGGGTTAGTTCCATTCAAATCATGCAAATTAGAGTCCAAAACAAGGGCAAAAGAGTTTGGAAAAGTAGATACGATGGAGACGTATCAACTCCCCCAAGCTTAACCCATTGCTTGTCCTCAAGCAATTCAGTTGACAAACTGAAAGTGACAAGGAAAAACTTTTACAAACTCGGTTTGATCTTGTTGTTGTAAATATGTCTAACTGTTGTTCAGATTTTCAGCAAGGATTATAGACTAACCACATTCACAATAACATTTAGGTCTCACATTTACTCATTTCAATGGCATAACCAACTAGCGAGCAATAATAATAAATCTCGGATGACAACAATTTTATCAAAACAATAATGATACAATATGATATAATGGTATCTCGCTAGCCCTTTCTGAGACCGCAAAACATAAATGCAGAGCACCTCCAAAGAACAAGGACTGACTAGACATTGTAATTCATGGTAAAAGAGATCCAGTCACAATCATACTCGATATCAATTAATAACAAAGCATACAAATGACGGTGGTGCTCTCTAACTAGTGATTTTTATAAGAAGAGGATGACTCAGCAGTAAAGTAAAATAGATAGGCCCTTCGCAGAGGGAAGCATTGATTTGCAGAGGTGCCAAGGCTCGAGCTTTTAAAACAGGGATGAATAATAATTTTGAGCGGTATGCTTTCATTGTCAACATAACAACCGAGAGATCTCGGTATCTTCCATGCTAGATACATTATAGGCGGTTCCCAAACACAATAGTAAAGTTTTTACTCCCCCTCCACCAATCAATCACACTCCAGGGCGAGCCGAATCCATGGGTACCGTCCATACAAACAACAATCCTGGGGGAGTTTTGTTTCATTATATTTTGATTTGATTTTGAGCATGGAACTGGGCATTCCGAATACCAGCCACTTTCTCGTGAATGATAGTGAATCAACACATATCGTGAGAATAACCCATCTAGCATGGAAGATACTGACAGCCCCTAGTTACTACATGAGCGATTCAGGCATGCAAAACAGAATATTATTTGAAGGTTTAGAGTTTGGCACATGCAAATTTACTTGGAACGGCAGGTAAATACCGCATATAGGTAGGTATGGTGGACTCATATGGAACAACTTTGGGTTTATGAAGGTGGATGCACAAGCAGTATTCCCGCTTAGTACAAGTGAAGGCTAGCAAGAGACTGGGAAGCGACCAACTAGAGAGCGACAACAGTCATAAACATGCTTTGAGATTAACCAACATTGAATGCAAGCATGAGTAGGATATAAATCACCATGAACATAAATATTGTGGAGTCTATGTTGATTTTGTTTCAACTACATGCGTGAACATGTGCCAAGTCAAGCCACTTGAATCATTCAGAGGAGGATACCATCCCATCATACCACATCACAACCATTTTAAAATGCATGTTGGCACTCAAGACAAACCATTATACACTCTTAGCTAATTAAGCATGGCATGAGTAACTATAATCTCTAATTGTCATTGCAAACATGTTCCATCAATAATGAGCTGAACCCAGAACAATGAGCTATTCATATTTACAAAAACAAAATAGGTCGAGTTCATACCAGCTTTTCTCCATCTCAATCACTTCATCATATATCGTCATTATTGCCTTTCACTTGCACGTCCGAACGGTGTGAATAATAATAAGAGTGCACGTGCATTGGACTAAGCTGGAATCTGCAAACAATAACTCAAAGGAGAAGGCAAGGTAATATGGGCTCTCTGTAAGATAAACAATAATGCATGTGAGAGCCACTCAACATTTTCATTGTGGTCTTCTCCTTACGACCCAAAGAAAAGAAATTTCAAAACAAGAACGAGAAAAACTATTTACACGGGAAAGCTCCCAACAAGCAAAAGAAGAACGAGAAATATTTTTGGGTTTTCTTTTAATGAAACAACTAAACAAACTAACAGGTAAAACTAGAACTAATTTTTTTGGATTTTTCTCAAGGTTAATTAAACATACAAGAAGAAAGCGGAAAGAGGAAATAAAATACCATGGATGATACAATGAAAAAGTATGAACACCGACAACTGGAATGAGTGTGTGAACATGAATGTAATGTCGGTGAGAAATACGTACTCCCCCAAGCTTAGGCTTTTGGCCTAAGTTGGTCTAGGGCCATGGCTGAAAATAACCATCTCCTGTATACTCCGGAGGATACTGAGGGTTCCACTGGTTGGCGAGCTCCTGTGGCTCCCACTGAAAAACTAGATCCTGATACAGATCAAGGGCTGGTGCCGACTCAGGTGCTGGGGGTTGCGACAGACCCCAATATCTGTAGATGTCCTCGGGCTTAATAGTGTACCTGCTTGAATGGATATCGAACAAAGAAGAAGCAGGCAGAGTAATAATCTCACAAGTACCCTGACTAAATACTAGGTTGTAAAGCAGCCTTCTATTATTATCCTTCCTAATAAAATCATGTGCTACCATACTATCATAGTCTAAATATCTTGTGGGTCGTAACATTTCATCTTCCTCGTCAAGCCTAATGGGTATTTTAAAGTGTTTGGCTAGACGAGATGCATAGATACCTCCGAATACGGGGCCCTTCGAATGGTTTAAGTTCAACCGTTGGGCCACTATAGCGCCCAGACTAAAAGTTCTATCAGCAAGTAAAGCGTGGCGTAGAATGGCGAGGTCGGGAGCACTAAGGCTTCCACTCTCCCCACGACCAACTAAGCTTCTCCCCGCGAATAATGAATAATAGCGTAGAACAGGAAAATGTAAACTAGCCGCTCTTTCCTTTGACACCCCTCTCTCTTCCCCCAGAGTGATTGCGGCAATAAAGTCCTCCATGTCTCTAGGACGTGGTTCACTGGTGCTGCCCTCATAAGGTATTTTGCAAACTTTGCAAAAATCATAAAGTTTCATCTCCTTAGGCACATCATATAAGTAAAATTCTACCATGGGAGGATTCTTCCTAGGATAAAAGTGAAAATTTTGCACGAAGATATTAGTGAGTAGGAGGTACTGGTCACACTTATCATTGAGGAAGTCGGTGATGCCTGCATTCTCAGCCAAATAATAAAAATCTTCATAAATTCCGGCCGCCCTCAAGAATGCATCACTTGGCCATTCACATGGCCAAACCTCCGCGACGCGAGGAAGATTATATTTGGACTTCTTCTTCACCTCATTTTCATCTTCTTTAGAGCCCCGGCTTGAAGAGCGTCTTAATAATCTCCTCATCATTTTTCTGAAAAAATTCTGAAATTTTTAGTGACTCACAATAAAGGTGAACGAAACTCAACAAAACTTATAGCAACTACTCCCACAAGTGCCTAGAGGCTATATCATGCATCAGAACTACTGGGGACCATACAAATTTGACATGCAAGCTCAAGAACAAGGTCACCACAGCAGCAAAAATTTGCAATATATAAAGCACTAGAACAAAACTAATTGGACCATTGGAGGAGTCACATACCGAAGAACAATCCCTCAAAACAGTTTTGCAAATGGAGCTTTGCACAAGGAGATCGAAAATGGCAGCAAAATGAGCTAGAACACGGGTTTGAGCAATGGTGGGATTTTTTCTGGAGGAAGACGAAGTGGATGGTGGCTGGAATAAGTGAGGGGGGCCTACGTGGGACCACAAGCCAGGGGGGCGCGCCCAGGGGGGTGGGCGCGCCCTACAGGCTTGTGGCCCGCTGGTGCAGCCCCCTGATGTGTTCTCAGTACCAAAAATTCTTAAATATTCCAGAAAAAATCATACTACATTTTCAGGGCATTTGGAGAACTTTTATTTTTAGGTCAATTTTATATTGCACGGATAAATCAGAAAACAGAAAAATAATATCATTTTTACTTAATTTACTCTAAATAACAGAAAGTAAAAGTTGGGTACAGAAGGTTGTGCTTTCTAAATTCATCCATCTCATGCTCATGAAAAAGAATCCATCAATAAGGTTGATCAAGTCTTATTGACAAAAAAAAATCGAATGACACGGAACCGGAGAATTTTCGAATAACACTAGGTTACCTCAATGGGGATATGCATGTCCCCAACAATAAGTATATCATATTTCTTTTTGGCAGTAGGGAGAGGGAATTCAAAATCTCCAATAATAATCGTTGAAATTTTTCCAATGGAGTTGATACTATGAACTTGAGATTGTTTCTTCGGAAAGTGGACCGTATGCTCATTACCATTAACATGAAAAGTGACATTGCCCTTGCTGCAATCAATAACAGCCCCTGCAGTGTTCAAAAAGGGTCTACCAGGGATGATCGACATACTGTCGTCCTCGGGAATATCAAGAATAACAAAGTCCGTCAAGATAGTAACATTTGCAACTACGACAGGCACATCCTCACAAATACCGATGGGTAAAGCAGTTGATTTATCAGCCATTTGCAAAGAGATTTCAGTAGGTGTCAACTTATTCAAATCAAGTCTACGATACAAAGAGAAAGGCATAACACTAACACCAGCTCCAAGATCACATAAAGCAGTTTTAACATAATTTCTTTTAATAGAGCATGGTATAGTAGGTACTCCGGGATCTCCTAGTTTCTTTGGTATTCCACCCTTAAAGGTATAATTAGCAAGCATGGTGGAAATTTCAGCTTCCGGTATCTTTCTTTTATTTGTCACAATATCTTTCATATACTTAGCATAAGGAGACATTTTCAGAATATCAGTCAAGCGCACACGCAAAAAGACAGGTCTAAGAATTTCAACAAAGCGCTCAAAGTCCTCATCATCCTTTTTCTTGGATGGCTTAGGAGGAAAGGGCATGGGTTTCTGAACCCAAGGCTCTCTTTCTTTACCATGCTTCCTAGCAACAAAGTTTCTTTTATCATATCTTTTATTCTTAGGTTGTGGGTTATCAAGATCAACAGCAGGTTCAATCTCCACATCATTATCATTACTAGGTTGAGCATCAACATGAACATCATCATTAATATTATCACTAGGCTCACATTCATTACCAGATTGTGTCTCAACATCAGAAATAGAAATATCATTTGGGTTTTCATGTGTATCTATAACAGGTTCACTAGCAGCATGCAAAGTCCTATCATCATTCTTTTTCCTTTTATTACTGGGACGACTAGGTGCATCAGTATTAATTCTCTGAGAATCTTGCTCAATTCTCTTACGATGGCCCTCAGGATACAAAGGTTCCTGAGTCATTTTGCCACCTCTAGTCACAACTCTAACAGAATGATCATTGTTCTTACCATTCATCTCGTTAAGCAAATCATTTTGTGCCTTAAGTACTTGTTCTACTTGAGTAGTTACCATGAAAGCATGTTTACTAATAAGCTTAAGATCATTGATAGTTCTACTCATATAATCACCTAAGCGATCAAGCATGTGAGCATTATGTTTCAATTGTCTACTAACATAAGCATTGAAATTTTCTTGCTTAACAATAAAGTTATCAAACTCATCCAAGCATTGGCTAGCAGACTTATTATAAGGAATATCACCTTCATCAAATCTACGGAGAGAATTTACCTCTACTACCTGTGTCGGGGTATCAAGACCATGTATTTCTTCAATAGGTGGTAGATTCTTAACGTCTTCAGCTTTAATACCCTTTTCTTTCATAGATTTCTTTGCCTCTTGCATATCTTCAGGACTGAGAAATAGAATACCTCTTTTCTTCGGAGTTGGCTTTGGAGGTGGTTCGGGAATAGTCCAATCATTATCATTGCTCAATATATTATTCAATAGTAGTTCAGCTTGTTCAACAGTTCGTTCCCTGAAAACACAACCAGCACAACTATCTAGGTGGTCCCTAGAAGCATCGGTTAGTCCATTATAAAAGATATCAAGTATTTCATTTTTCTTAAGAGGATGATCAGGCAAAGCATTAAGTAATTGGAGAAGCCTCCCCCAAGCTTGTGGGAGACTCTCTTCTTCAATTTGCACAAAGTTAAATATTTCCTGCAAGGCAGCTTGTTTCTTATGGGCAGGAAAATATTTCTCAGAGAAGTAGTATATCATATCCTGGGGACTACGCACACAACCAGGAGCAAGAGAATTAAACCATATCTTAGCATCACCCTTTAATGAGAAAGGAAACAACTTAAGAATATAGTAATAACGAATTTTTTCATCATGAGTAAATAGGGTGGCTATATCATTCAATTTAGTAAGATGTGCCACAACAGTTTCAGATTCATAACCATGGAAAGGATCAGATTCAACCAAAGTAATTAACTCAGGATCGACAGAGAATTCATAATCCTTATCAGTAACAAAGTTAGGTGAAGTAGCAAACTTAGGATCATATTGCATTCTAGAATTCAAAGATTTTTCCTTCCACTTGCATAGTAATTTCTTAAGATCATCTCTATCCTTACAAGCAAGAAAGTCCCTAGCTACCTCTCCTTCCATAGCATAACCCTTAGGTATATTAGGCAATTCATATCTAGGAGAGCTAGATCTAGCAGGTGTCTCATAGTGTTCAGTTTCAATAATTTCATCAGATTCGGAAATGTCATCAGTTTCAGCATTGACTCTAGCAATTTGTTCATCAAGAAATTCACCCAGTGGCACAGTATTATCAAGCAAAGTATCATCATAAGCATCATGCATTGCAGAAGTGGCATCATCAATTACTTGCGACATATCAGAATCAATAGCAGTTGGTGGTGTCGCAAATTTACTCATAACAGAAGGTGAATCAAGTGCAAAGCTAGATGGCAGTTCCTTACCTCCCCTCGTAGTAGAGGGATAGATCTTGGTTTTTGGGTCTTTCAGATTCTTCATAGTGATCAACAGATATAAATCCCAAGTGACTCAGAGAATAGAGCTATGCTCCCCGACAACGGCGCCAGAAAAAGGCGCCAGAAAAAGGTCTTGATAACCCACAAGTATAGGGGATCGCAACAGTTTTCGAGGGTAGAGTATTTAACCCAAATGTATTGATTCGACACAAGGGGAGCCAAAGAATATTCTCGAGTATTAGCAGCTGAGTTGTCAATTCAACCACACCTGAAAGACTTAATATCTGCAGCAAAGTATTTAGTAGCAAAGTAGTATGGAAGTAACGGTAACGTTGGCAAAAGTGACAGTAGCAGTTTTATAGTGATTGTAACAGTAGCAACGGAAAGGTAACTTAGCAAGATCAATATGTGAAAAGCTCGTAGGCAAAGGATCAGCGATGGATAATTATGTCGGATGGCATTCATCATGCAACGGTTATAACATAGGGTGATACAGAACTAGCTTCAATTCATCAATGTAATGTAGGCATGTATTCCATATATAGTAATACGTGCTTATGGAAAAGAACTTGCATGACATCTTTTGTCCTACCCTCCCGTGGTAGCGGGGTCCTAATGGAAACTAAGGGATATTAAGGCCTCCTTTTAATAGAGAACCAGACCAAAGCATTAGCACTTAGTGAATACATGAACTACTCAAGCTACGGTAATCACCGGAAAGAATCCCAGTTATTGTCACCCTGGGGATGCGGATCATAACTAGTAATAGGTGTCTACAACTTGCAAGATAGGATCAAGAACACATATATATTCATGAAAACATAATAGGTTCAGATCTGAAATCATGGCACTCGGGCCCTAGTGACAAGCATTAAGCATAGCAAAGTCATAGCAACATCAATCTCAGAACATAGTGGATACTAGGGATCAAACCCTAACAAAACTAACTCGATTACATGGTAAATATCATCCAACCCATCACCGTCCAGCAAGCCTACGATGGAATTACTCACGAACAGTGGAGAGCATCATGAAATTGGTGATGAAGGATGGTTGGTGATGACGACGGCGTCGATTTCCCCTCTCCGGAGCCCAAATCAGACTCCAGATCTGCCCTCCCGAGGAAGAACAGGAGGTGGCGGCGGCTCCGTATCGTGAAACGCGATGAACTCTTCTCTCTGATTTTTTTCTCCCCGAATAGGAATATATAGAGTTGGAGTTGAGGTCGGCGGAGCTCCAGGGGGCCCACAAGATAGGGGGCGCGCCCTAGGGGGGGCGCCCCCCTGGCTTGTGGCCAGGTGGTGGACCTCCTCCAGTTGATTCTTTCGCCAGTATTTTTTATTAATTCCAAAAATATTCTCCGTAAATTTTCAGGTCAATCTGAGAACTTTTATTTCTGCACAAAAATAACACCAAGCCAATTTTGCTGAAAACAGCGTCAGTCCGGGTTAGTTCCATTCAAATCATGCAAATTAGAGTCCAAAACAAGGGCAAAAGAGTTTGGAAAAGTAGATACGATGGAGACGTATCACCCAGCTCCGCCATGTCGCTCCTACAACAGTTCGCCAGACTTATCTCCGGGAGCCCGCGGAACCGACCTCGCCTGCCTATATAAGGACCCCCCCTAGAGCTCTTTGCCATTCTCACCACCACCCTGCACCTCCATGTGAAGCCCCCTAGCCACCAGAAAGACCAGAGGTGGTCGTCCTCCTCAGCTCCGGCAGCTATGGCCGCCGCAACCTCCCTGCTGATTCTGTCGCCACCGCAGTTTTTTTCCCCTTCCTTTCCGCGCCATCTGCTTCCCCGTCATTCCGCGATGCTATTCCCCCTTCCAATTCTACTCCGGGACCAAGCGCGCGTGAATCCCCCTTCTGCCCAACGCCGTCGTCCGCCGGAGACCGCCACGCCGGTGACTCCGTCAAGCCCCGTGACCGTGGAGACCACCAAGAGGACCGCGGGGATCCCGTGGACCCATTACCGTGCCTAGGATCCCGCGAGGAGCAATCGACCACCGGCTAGCGTCGCCGGAGCTCGCCTCTGCTTCCTGGACAGGAAAGCAAGAGGGAGGAGACGAACCCGACAGGTGGTCCCCACCTGTCGGTGAGCCAGCCTTTGCCTCCAGCGGCGTAGCCCCACCGAAGCGTTTCCCTCTGGAGAAAGCGTATTCATGTAAGTGCGCGACTATTCTCAGAAGACGTATTCAACTCGATCCGTTTTCCTTTTTTCTGATTTATTAAAAATAGAGTTTGACCCCTAGTTTGACTGGCTATAAATTTTAAAATAAAACTCCAAATGAATTGATTCTTTTTCCTACCACTCTCAAATTTCACCTAGTTTATTTTAGGATTTACTTGAAATATAATTAAGACAAATTTTTGTACTATTTTGAATTTGCGTGTTGATTCGAATATTTTCAAAATAGGATTTGGGAGGAGAAGAAAACTTTCAAAAGTTTTGTGATGCACCCTACCTTGCCACACATTGAAGGCAAGCATTCTGAACCCTTGGTATAGTATTTGTTGTGTGATGTTTGGTGTGACAAACAAAGCTACAACACTAAGTTGACATGAAGTGCGTGTTATTTCATGTGAAGGTGTGATCATGCTTGCATCTGCATCATGAGGATTTCTTACTAATGAACTTGAGATGCTTGTGGCAGTAGTCACCACCTTGTGCCACTCATGCCTACCGGAAGGAATCCGGGATATGCCTCTGTCTCGGGTTGACACGAGCTTGGTGCTGACATCTCGTTGGAGCGGGAATGGTCAGTGAGGCATGATGGAGTGTGATGGGTGGTGATTCTGTCATATATTGTGAAAAATATTTGTTGTGCTGATCATGCAGGGAACACTTAAACCTCCTGAGTCGACCATAGATCGAGTCTTGTTCCAGTAACTCCCATACTTGTTTCGTACTACCACTTGTCCCTATAGCAAGTAGGGTACGGTTTAGTAAGTTTTCAACCCCTTTCTTGGCACATACCTTACAGAGAGGCCACAGTGGAAGATACCAGAGGCATCTGGTAGGCATGCCGCTTGGTCCGGGGGCATGGGTCTTTCCGGCTGGGACCGAGAGGGGGGCACCCCTTAGTAGCGCGCGGTATAAATGTGATCCCATGCTAATCGAGGTTGTAGCCTCCCCACTTAGAGTTTTGCTTAATGAGTGTCATGGGTGATTCCAGGCACCGGTAAGTTAAGCTGGTGTGTGTGGGTCAGGTGTGTTTTCAACTCAAAGACCGTAAGTGGAATTAGTCCCAGTGGACTAAAGGAATCCGTTACTCGTGGGTAAAGAGTACACCCTCTGCAGAGTTTATATCTATTCGAATAGCCGTGTCCGCGGTTAAGGACTACAGTCTGGGAAGGGTCAAGTGTCGGTCTTAGTGTCGATCTTCGGAGGAAAATTTCTAAACCAGTATATTGATCATGACGTGTGACCAATGATGATTATGCTTATTCTTATTGTGGACTAACCATGTTATTTATTTGGATTCTTGAGTATCACTTGGGATGGTTCTACCTCCTGGATACTCATTGTGATTATTATCTTATAAGCCCTTTAGGTGGCATCGCTCAGACGCCCGACTGTGGCATGCATGTTGTTTATTTTATATATAAGCCCTTTATGTGGCGTCGCTCAGACGCCCGACTGTGGCACGCATATTGTTTATTTTATATATAAGCCCTTTATGTGGCGTCGCTCAGACGCCCGACTGTGGCATGCATGTTGTTTACTTTATATATAAGCCCTTTATGTGGCGTCACACAGACGCCAGACTGCGGCACGTATGTTTTTATTATTCTTTATAAGCCCTTTATGTGGCGTCGTTCAGACGCCCAACTGTGGCATTGTTAAAAAATTTCCCTTCGAGGCGTCGCTTCAGACACCCGATCGGATTATTTTTAATTTCATTCCCTGATTGGATTATATTTTTTTTATTCCCTGTTTGCTTACTCATTTTAACATGAATGACCTGCTTGCTTGCATCATGAATTTTATTTGGTGACTGACTAAGTGATCATGGATTATTTCAGCGCAATGACGACAGTCCCGGAACCTAGGCAACGAAGATAGCAGCCATGCGAAGATAGGAATTATCCAGGTCAGCTGTTCCTGTGGGAAATGGAGTCCCATAGACACTGACGATCCGCAAACCGCTTCCGCCATCAACCACTAGAAATTTTGTTGTACTCATAGGCCATCATGGTCATGTACTTCAAATATTGTATTTGCTTGGAATTTCTGTATCAAGAATGTGTCTCCTCAGCTAACAGTAATCCTGGGGCTAGTGAGCACAAGGACCATTTGCTGGGAAATTAATATCCTGGAAAACCGGTCCTGACATCCTTTCACTAGGGCATCTGCCGTGACAAAACCACGACAGTTGGCGCCCACCGTGGGGCATATGCGCGGTGGTTTCGAGTTCTCGAAGGGCTCTCTCCCAGGGGATCGTGGGATACGCCGTTGGCAGGATGACTACGTGTCGCCGCGGCAAGCTCTACACCGACGACGCTGGCTGGGGCCTCGAGGCCTACTCAATTGAGTACGGGTACCGGGTCCCCTTCGGCGGAATTCACGTCTTCAGCGGAAAGATTGGTGGATCTAAGCCCGGGCCGGACATCTGCACCAACCTCATCTTGTTAGCCCGGGGCACGCAACCTGCCCGGATTCAACCCCGCTGGAAGCACGTTTTTGTTGGCTTCACGCAAGGTGTGGAACTCGTGGAGGATTTCGTGTCAGGAGGAGAAACCCTCGTCTGCTCGGAGGACGGGTCCTCGAGCGGAGAGACAGAGTCAATTTACCAGCTTCATGACGGCAGGCTTGGGGGCTATTCCGACGGTGATAGTACTCCGGAGCCCTATGAGACGTCGAGCCAAGCCTCCATCTTCATGGCAGGCACGGCGCCAGCTTTCAACAGCACGTCGGCTGGAGAAGCAGCGGCTGCCGGCGCATCAGGGTCCGGGTCAGCCAGGCCGCCGGCTCAAGTTTTGCTGGATTTGATGAATGAGCTAACAGCTCTGCCGGGAACCGAGGTCACAGCCGAAAATCAAGCAGATCGCAATGCAGAGATTGCAAGGCTGGAAGGGCAGATGACCAAGGCCCAAGAGGATATCTATGCAATGCAGATTCAGATGGATGCTGAGTCGGAACGTCTGAAGGCGGAAGCTTTTCATTTAAATCTGGATCAACACGCCTCAGAGGCAGTTCTTCGGATGAGGTATCAAACCCGCCTGCCTGCACAGTATGAGCCCAGGAATCTCTTCAACACCCCAGGGGTAAGACTGAATACGCCGCTGGCCGTAACCCGGGCCACGGAAGTGCCGGGGAATAGGGCGGTGACTCAGCCTCGGCAGCCAGACCCGCCCCGTAGGAATCAGACCCCGCCGCAGCGTTTTTTGACACCACCTGGTCATTATTCTAACCCGATGGAGAACATGATAGCAGCGGCTGCCAAGCTCATTGTGCTCCCTCTTGCCGATGGGACGCCCTTCGCCGCGGAAGCACGGAATGCCATCGAACTCTTGGAAACAGCGGTGGTTCAACAGTAGAAGTATACGTACAGTCGAAGTTGTGTGCACTCAACCCCTCTTCCAAGCCGCAATTATAGCTGACGCATGGAGTCGCCGGCAGTCTCCAGCAGCGAGCGACGACGCAACCCGCCCTATGATGACCTGCCCGGTGTCAACGCTCAGGCGATTGTGGATAAGGCCAGAGCCGAACGTGAAGCAGCGGCTGCGGCCGCTTACCAGGAGCCGATGATCCCTTCAACTTCGGTGGGAGCCGGAGCCACCTCCAGGGCTATTGGGGTGCCTTGTTTAATACCGGCTCTGCGGAATGAGAGCCTGCCAAAGGATTTTAAGGGTGCACACAAAGTGACTAATTACACAACTGATCTACCACCAGAAGCCTGGATTGAAAGTTATGAGTTAGCCATGGAGATGTTGGACGTTAGTGATGCAGTCTGTGCGAAGTACTTTATCATGATGTTGGAAGGGCTGGCTCGTACATGGTTAAAGGGTCTGCCCCCTAATTCCATTAACTCCTGGGCCGAGTTGAAAGCATGATTCATCAAGAATTTTCAAGGGACATGCAAGCAGCCTATGACGACCGTTGATTTAGATCATTGTGTGCAGCGTGAGGATCAGTCGGCCCATCAGGTCTGAGCCATTATTCACTCATCTGATAATATCACGGCGGCTCAGGCGGTTTTGATCTGGAGAATAATTGTCACTTCGTGCCCCTCAAACAGAAGCTTGGACGGCTCAAGCGCTCTTGCCAGGACATGGGTGAGCTCATGGCGGCTCTCACTAAATATGCAGATTCTGGCAGCACAAAAGATACTGGTTCTGATGATGAGAAGTCTGCTAAGGGTAAAAAGAAGGGCAACGGTAAACCGCCTTTTGGCAAGGCCAAGCCTTTCAACATTGAGGCAATGCTTAACGACCCCTGCCCAAAGGACAGTCTTCCCAACAAGCCGTCCACTCATGCTTGGAAAGATTGTTATATCAAGCAGGAATTACGGATTTACAACCTTAATTAGCATCATGGTAATGGCAATGGACTACCGGCAGGTCAGGATCCAGCTCTCACGGGTTAGGTTTCAGTGCAGGTGGTTCAAACTCGGGTTGTCAGGGTCAAGGTAACCAGGGTGGCCACAATCAACAGTCTGGTAATGGTGGTCAACAGCAAAATAACCAGTCAGGATATCTGAGTAACCCGAAGCAGCTTAATGGAGGACAATATCATGTTTTCACTACAAGGCTTGACAAACGTGATCAGAAGGTGCGCAAGAGGGCGGTTCACGCAGCAACACCGGTTGTTCCGCAGTATTTGAAGAGGTCTGAACACACGATATCTTGGAGCAGGGCGGATCACCCGCCACGAGTTGATAACCCGGGGCATTTGGCCCTTGTGGTAGCCCCTCAGGTAGGAGGCTACAAATTCACCAAGGTGCTGATGGACGGTGGTAGCAGCATCAACATCTTATACTACGACACTTTTCGCCGGATGAATCTGACTGACAAAGATCTCAAGCCGTTGTCCATAGTATTTCACGGCGTAGTACCTACCAAGTCGGCTTATCCAGTAGGAAAAATTGCCCTCGAGGTGGCTTTTGGTGATGAGTACAACTACAGGGCAGAGACCTTGTGGTTTGAAGTGGTCAAGATCAAGATCCCATATCATGCTCTGTTTGGATGGCTGTCTTAAGCTAAGTTCATTGCTCGGCCTTGTTATGTTTCCCTGTAGCTTAAGATACCAGGAATAAAAGGGACAATTACGGTGCATGGTGACCGGAAAATTGCTCTGGAGTGTGAAGCAGGTGATGTTGCGTATGCAGAGACAAGCTGTGCTAATGCGGAGCTCAATTTTTATAAAGATAATATCGACCCGGCTGATATGACCCCGTTGAAGACGCCTAGCACAGAGTTTGACCCGCCCCTGAAATTTGTGGCAGAGGATACCAAGTTGGTGGACTTTGACCTTGGCG
This sequence comes from Elymus sibiricus, assembly GCA_039707655.1. Classification (NCBI taxonomy): domain Eukaryota; kingdom Viridiplantae; phylum Streptophyta; class Magnoliopsida; order Poales; family Poaceae; genus Elymus; species Elymus sibiricus. Next base: position 215,269,163 of record CM077667.1, read on the forward strand.
ACTCATCACAATAGTTCACTATAGGGGCTAATATGGACCCCAAATAGGAAAGCGCGTTCATCGAATTGATCCGTGAGAATCAGGACATCTTCGCATGGAAACCCTCTGACATGCCGGGTGTACCGAGAGAATTCGCTGAGCACCATCTTAATGTGGATCCTAAATTTAAGCTGGTTAAACAGTTCCTCCGTCATTTCAATGAGGAGCGACGCAAAGCTATTGGAGAAGAGGTAGCCCGGCTCTTAGCAGCGGGGGTTTATCGTGGAGGTTTTTCACCCGGAGTGGTTGGCTAACCCCGTGCTCGTCCTTAAGAAGAACGACACGTGGCGTATGTGTGTGGACTACACAGACCTTAACAAGGCTTGTCCGGTTGATCCATTTGCTCTCCCTCATATCGACTAGATCATTGATGCAACGGTGGGTTGCGAGAGCTTGTGTTTCCTGGATGCTTATTCGGGTTATCATCAGATCAAGATGGCTATTGAGGACCAGGAGAAGACAGCTTTCATAACACCTTTTGGAGCTTTCTGTTACGTGTCTATGCCTTTCGGACTCAAAAGTGCTCAGGCGACTTACCAGCGTTGTGTACAGAATTGTCTTCATGGTCAGATCGGGCGCAACGTTCATGCTTATGTGGACGATATTGTGGTCAAGTCAAGGAAGAAGGAGACTCTGCTTGCTGATTTGAAGGAAACTTTTGATAACCTCCAGGTCTACAAGATGATGCTTAATCCGGCTAAGTGCATTCTTGGTGTGCCTGCAGGCAAACTTCTGGGATTTCTGGTTTCAGAGCGGGGCGTTGAAGCTAACCCGGAGAAAATAAAGGCCATCACTTTGCTTTCTAAACCGGCGTGTATCAATGATGTTCAGCGTTTGGCGGGTCGTATTGCCGCCTTAAGCCGATTCATAAGCCGCCTGGGAGAGAAGGCTATCCCTTATATCAGATGATGAGGAAGACAGATCATTTCGTCTCGAGTGATGCTGCCAATGATGCGTTTGAAGCACTCAAAAAACAGTTAGCTGAGCCGCCTATCTTGTCTGCTCCCATAGATAAAGAGCCATTGCTCGTGTACGTGGCGGCTAATAACAAGGCTGACAGCGCGGCAGTTGTTGTGGAGCGCAGGGTGACAGGCAAAGAATACCCAGTCCAGTGGACGGTTTATTATGTCAGTGAGGTTTTGACTGAGTCCAAGAAAAGATACCCGCATTGGCAGAAGCTGGTGTTTGGAGTGTTCATGGCGAATCGCAAGCTGAAACATTATTTCCTTGGACATCCAATCACGGTGGTTAGCTCTGCTCCTTTCGGAGATATCATTCAAAATAGAGAGGCCACCGGCAGGATTGCTAAGTGGGCAATTGAGCTTGGACCTCTTAATTTGAGGTATGTGCCTCGAACAGCTGTCAAGTCTCAAGACATGGTGGATTTTATCAATGATTGGACAGAGTGTCAAGTACCTGAGGAGAAGCCGGACAACACGTATTGGACAATCCACTTTGACGGATCCGGACAGTTGGAAGGTTCTGGGGCTGGAGTTATTTTAACCTCCCCGCGAGGTGATAAATTTTGCTATGTTTTAAGGTTAATGTTTCCTTGTACCAACAATGAAGCTGAGTATGAATCCTTGCTCCATGGGCTCCATATGGTCTAGGAGATGAATTTGAGCCGGGTCAGATGTCTGGGCGACTCGGATCTAGTGGCTCAACAAGTTTCAGGCACATGGGATTCTAAAGACCCTCGTATGGCGGCTTATCGCCAGGCGGTTGATATCATTGCTGGCCACTTTAAGGGTTATCAGGTGGATCACATTGATAGACGGAAGAACGAGGCAGCTGATGCAGTGTCCCGGCTAGGGTCTCAGCGTAAGCCGGTGCCGCCTAATGTGTTTCTTGATGTGTTGCATAATCCGTCGGTCAAGTTACCTACTGAGGAAGATCTTGCTATACCTGACCCGGAAGGACAGTTGGTGGCGGCTCTTCGCGCTATTCCTGATTGGACGCTACCTTATCTGGCATATATGACTCGTGGTGAGTTACCTGAGGATGAGACCTTGGCGCGACAAATCACGAGGCGGTCTAAGTCCATGACTATTGTCAATGGCGAGTTACATAAATGCAGTGTAACTCGTGTTTTTCAATGATGTGTTTCTCCTAAGGAGGGCTGTGAAATCTTAGAAGAGATACATGCAGGCGACTGCGGTCATCACGCCGGCTCAAAATCTTTGGTGGCCAAGTCTTTCATGGGTTTTACTGGTTGACAGCTCACTCAGATGCAGAGGACATAGTTAGTAAGTGCGAGGGGTATCAGAAATTCGGACGACGAGCCCATGTGCCAGCTCAAGAATTGCGGATGATTCCAATCACATGGCCGCTTTGGATGAAGAGCGGGATCTTGCAGCAGCACGATCAGCGATTTACCAACAAGATCTGCGACGCTATCATAGCCGCAGAGTTAAAACCCGGACGTTCCAAGAAGGCGACTTAGTGCTCCATTTGATTCAAGATCAGACATATATGCATAAGTTATCACTCCCTTAGGAAGGACCTTGTGTGGTCAGCAAGAATCTCAACAATGGGTCATATTATCTCATTGATGTACGGGAGAGCGACAAGTCACATACTTCTGGGGAGGAGACTAGCAAGCCGTCGAACATTGCTCATCTTCGGCCTTACTACACTTGAGTCATTGGCTCTCATGAATGTACATACCTCTGTCATTGTATATACCTTTTTATAATTAATATAATAAAGCCGACATCCCCATAATTCGGGGCCTCTGTCGTTTTCATCCAACGATTTTTTGTGCAAGAGTTGGTTATTCATAAGGTCACTTGGGGGCTTCCAACTCAATGAGTTCAGCTTTCATACCCTCTTGACCAGATTACATGCCATATTTGAGTTAAACCTGCCTGTTTGCAACTTGCTAGTCCGCCAGGTGACCCGCCGTACGCTTGACAGTCAATCTTTCAGTAAGACCCTGAACTTGTCAAGGTTAAAATGGCGGCTTATGTCACGAGAGAGCCGGCTTATAGAGAGCTAGGATAAACTCATCTGTTTGCTATTGTTTCTCCGCTATGTGGCCCGTTCGTACTCTTAACAGTCAATCTTTTTTAAGACCCTGAACTAGTTAAGGTTAAAATGATGGATTTATGTCACGTGAGAGCCGGCTTACGGGGTTGTAGGCGTTCATGCCTAGCTTCTTTGAAGCAAAAAACCTTGAGTTTTCTCAAAAATATAAACAAGAGTTGATCTCTTCTGGTTGTGCCTTCAAAGCCGCCTTACAAAAATTGAAGATAGACATGTATATATTTTCTTCTTGTTGTCTTACAGGGATTTTTCATGAGGAGGTTCTAAGTCTTTGGATGACAACTGATCCGGCTTAGTATTACTCATTGATCAAGCTTACAACTGCCATGACCCGCCAGCGGTTTGTTTCCATATTTTCAAGACTATTGGGTATTGAGTTATTACCTCACCCCGGATTGTGGCTGTAAGTCGCCAGTCAAGGAGTTGATAAATTGTTACTGATCAAAATTCCATGGAGAATTAAGAGACATGATCACATCAAGCATACAAATGTTTGATAGAGATGGTAGCGGTAAAGCCGCCAGGTTATAAGTTAATAAAAACATGCAAGAAGGCATGGCAAAATCACAGCTGTTTTCAAACTACGCTATTACAAGGCCATAGCTGGGCCCTTCAAATTTCTGGCCAAGTGTTTTTTAGAGTTAGATCACTCTGAACCGGCCTCAGTGCCATCCGGATTACGATCAGCAGGATTAATGTCACCCTGGCGCTTGGAGTTGGAAGGCTCCGGGTCATCCTGTGCCGGCTCTTCGTCATTGGTCATCTGGAGATCATCCGAAGTCCAGTCGATGCGGTTAACGCCTCAAAGGTAGCTTCATCGTTAAGTATTATAGATGGATCAAGGTCAGGGGCAAACATATGCTTACGCCTTTGAGTAGTCAAGTCGACAACTGCATGCGAGGGCGCCTTGATACGAGTGTTGTTGCTGTCGTAAGCCGGTTCATACTTGATCAAATTGGTTTCTTGGGCAAGTTGGCATGCCAGTGGCCTCATATCCTTGACACATCTTGAAAAATCTGTCTCACTAAAGACGGTTCCATCATCGTTGTACTCGGGATACCCACCAGCCATCTCAGCCGGGTCTAGATCTGATTGCCACACTTTTGCCCGGCTTAAGGCAGTAATGGCTCCTGCGCGGGCGGCTGACAGTTTCAATTCTCCAATCTGAGATGGCACAGTTGATAGATGATCCAGCACTGTCTTGATGAGTGTTGGAGGCTTTTTTCCAGAGGATACAGCTACAAGCGTACGCAGGCTCCCAGCATATAATTGCTCAGTCAATGAGTAGATAGCTTTCAGTTTCAGCAAGATATTTTGGCCAAGGTTCGCACTCCTGGCACCTGTCAGACAATTAAGAGCATAAACTCAATTTAGCATTTTTTGACTACCTTATTTGATGAAGTGCTTCAATGGAGAATAACTTTTAGCACTTACCGAAGATGGCGGCTGTCATCCGCGATATCTATTGTTTTAAGCCGGCAAGCTCTTCAGTAACCGGCTTCAGCTGCTTTTTAGCGTCTTCTGCACGCCTCAGCAATGCGGCTTTTTCCGACTCAAGATTGGACCGTTCAGCAGTGAAGTCGGATTTCAATTTTTCTAAATCCTCGAAGGCAGATTTAAGCTTTGCCACGGCCTTGCTGTTCTTAGCCTCCAACGCCGCCACGCTTTCGCTTAAGTCACCAACACGCGACTCCTTCAAATATAGTTCCTCCTACATAAAGGATTCGAGAATATGTTAGCAAATCATTATTCAACAGGTTTGTTATTATTCAATTATTCAAGTCCCAACCATATTGCAAGCAATACATTTGGCACTTGGGGGCTAATGTAGGTCATTTCAAAGTATACTATGACCCGGCTCATCCTTTCAAGATAAGCCGACCCTTTGGGGCTACATGCGGGTTCTTTCAAAGTTATTATTGGAAGACCCATCTCATCCTTTCAGGATAAGCCTGCCCTTGGGGGCTACATGCGGGTTTTTTCTAAGTAATTATTGGAAGACCCGGCTCATCTTTTCAAGATAAGCCGGCCCTTGGGGGCTGCATGAGTACATATCTGTGAAATGGAAATGGGTTAAAGTTCATACCTCATACTTCTGCTTCATCATGTTTACTAAGCCGGCTTCCATATCACGACTTGTATGAAGGCGGTTTAGGTAACCTACGTGCAGCTCGCTGGCACTGAAATCCGCATAATCCAGCAGATCCAGTTTGGCCTTGCCTTTCTCCAGCAAAGGTGGCTCTTCTTTATGCTTAGCTAGTACAGTTGAGGCTCCTGGTGTTTTATAACCCGCCCCGATGATGATGACATCGGCATCATTTTTCTCAAAAGGGATTTCTTAAATTGGATGGAGAGGAATTGGACCTGGCGGGTCACAAATGTTGGTCGGGTCAACGTCAGTGTCCATGCCTCAGAAAAGACTTCATCAGCCTGCAGAGGAGGGTTGTCTTGATGAGAAATAGGGTCTTCGGAGCTTTGGATTGGGGCCTCAGGGGGCTTCGGTGTTTCTTTCTCCGGTTCAGAGACCTTGGAGGTCTTGGAAGAGTCGCCCACCTTCTGTTTCTTGCCCATCTTTGCCTTGGCCCTGTGACAGGAATGGACAAGTTTATGAGCATATGAAAGCAAATTTTTAGATACCAACAAAGGCAAAATCCTTACCCAGGGTTGACAACAAAGGCGGGCAGCTGCGTGCCGGTCGAGTCGCCAGATGATGGAGGAGTTTCCAGGTAATCAGAGTTGGACAGTATAAGCAAGTCGCTGCATGAGGTTAACGCGCAGAAGAAATAAAAACAAAGCTATGAAGTACCTCATTGCGGCGTTTCCGAGGAGCTGGTGTGTTGGATAAGCCAGCTACTAGGTCTTCAGAGCCGCCGCTCCGGGTCTGGCGCCTAGAGTCATGTTGCTGCTTCTTCAAAAGAAAGTTGGGATCCAAGTGACCAAGAGGGTGTGAAAACTTTACTTTCCGGATGACCCGCCGTATTTTCTCTCTTGGCAAAGGTTCTGAGTCGGGGGAGATGATAGTTACCTCAGCTGCACCGGCTTGGCTCGTTTCCGCTTCACCCTGAGAGGAGTCTGCATCAATAAGTTGCATGAAAAGAAGGCTAAGGGGGTCAAGTTCTACCTCCGAATCATCCAGTTCGAGCATTTCTTGGGCTGTTTGCTTCTTAGGATGGCCTCGACCACGGGGTTTAGCCGCTTTGACCTTCTTCTTCATAGTGGAGGTTGCAGTTATTCTTTTCTTCCAGAAGGGAGAGTCGGCCTACATACATAAATGCATTTGCAGAAATTTAAAAGAGATGTGAAGTGCAAAACCTAAAAGGAAAATGCAAAGATTAACATAAAGGGTCTTACTGCGGTAGCCGGGTTAAGAACGCAGAAAGGGCTCAACCCTGTTTTATTGCAAACTTCCTGAGGTTCTCCAAGCAGTGATTTGACAATTAAATTGACTTCTTTATCCATCAAAGGCGTCTGATTATAGCGCTGAGGATCATCCACGTTGCCAGTTTATTGACACATTAAGCCGCCGCGCAGGCTCAGCGGCAAAATCCTCCAGGAAACCCAACAGCGGGTCAAATCAACTCCGGTTAATTAACCCATTGGCTATTAAATTCCTGATCCTTGAAAATGTGTGAGCATATTGAACGCGCTCTGTGGTGGTTAACTAGTCTGGAAGCTCAGTAGTGGTGCAGAGCCGGTAGGGGCGATAACCCGGCAAGGGATTCTGTTCAGCCGGAGCGGTGTCTCTGCAGTAGAACCAAGTGCGCTTCCAATCTTTGGGATGGCTAGGCAGAACAGTTGAGGGAAAAGTTACATCTCTCCATCTCTGGATGGAAACACCTCCGAGTTCAAGACTTGGTCCATCTGCTATCTCAGTCTGGCGGCTAATATAAAAGAAATCTATAAAAAGATCAACAGTGGGTTCTTCTTGCAGATACGCTTCATAAAATACTTTAAATTGGCACAGGTTGGTGACGGAATTGGGGCCAATGTCTTGAGGGTGAAGTTTGTAGAAATGCAAGGCGTCCCGGAAAAATCTTGACCCATGTGGTGAGAAGCCACGGAGAAGATGATCCGTAAAAATAACAACTTTCCCCTCCTGGGTACGGGAGTAGTTTCGGGACCAGGAACCCGCCAATGGATGACTTCTTTGTCCAGTAAAGCCCCCATGGTTACATATTCATTAAGCATGGGCTCCGTAACTCCGGAGGCTACCCAATCGCAAGAGGAGGGAGCATTAGTCATGATTGACCGGGTTAAAAGCTATGGAAAGGTATAAAATTATGGCAGGTTAGGAGTGCTACATGATAAGCCGGTTGTGACTATAAGACGGCAACGCTACTTGGCGGGTCATCGATAAATTATGAGCCGCCTTTGGCTACAGGAATGAGGTGCATTAAAATATGGCGGTTTATATCTCGCCAGGATGAGCCGACAGCGTGGTGGCTGGTCAATTGCGCGGAGACTACCAAAAATATTGTAAAGTGTGGGCAAACAGGTTTCACAAGTTACAGCTACATCTAAGGATCTACCGATGGAGGTAAGAGGGGAAATAATTACAACCCTAAAAAGCAGTTGTGGAAGAACTAGCAGGTTGTATACTGATTCTAAGGAAGATCCAATCTGTTTAAGATACAAGGAGGGATGCTAAACTAAATACCGCGTGATTTGACTAAGCTTTTCCAAGTCAAAGGTGATTCCTTTCTTAAACGAAGATATGAACGGAGATCAACTTAAAGAACTCTGGTGACCTAATACGAATCTAAAAAGGCCGGGGAACGGAACCTGAGGAGATCCAAGGGGTGCGGGTGCGTGCCGACGAGCTCTGGTCGCGACAGGTTGATGTAGCGGCCCTGACGAGGTGGACGGTGCGGTCCGGCCGGGGCGGCGGAGTTTCGGTCGCAGGAAGCTCCGTGAGGAAGAAGAAGAGGAGAAGGTAACGGAGGAAAGTGAAAAGAATGGACCCCCGTGCCTATTTATAAGGAAGGGAAGAGGTGGAACAGCAACAGTCAAGTGCGAGAATCGAGGAGACGTGATAATGACTGACCAAAGAAGCGCCTCGATTTTCGGAATGACTAGTTAATGCAAAGATCCGTTGTGATGTCATGAAGATTTTCTGGATTTACCAGAGATGACGTCATCCATTTTATATGGCGGGTCGTGAAGATTTATTTTAGATTAAATGATTAAAGGAAACACGAGACTCGCCAACCAGAAGACTTGAAGATTGACATGAACAAGTTCAAATCAATCTGGGGCCTAATGTTGGGGATATAAACCCACGGTATAACCCGCCCGGGAGGGGCCGGGTTAGGTGGTTGGCGACTTAACAATAGGGCCTTAAACAGGCCTGAAGACCAAGACAAGCCTGGAGGTGACTTACCAGGCGGGCCGGATGGAGGCCCAGAGACAGAAGACGGCGGGTGACCTGGAGTCGTAAGCCGTCCGGAGGTGGCTTGCCGGAGAAGGCAAGGCGACTTAGAGACAAGGCCGGTTACGAAGCATAACCCGGTCCGGACTCTTGTAAGCCCAGGGTATCGACCTATGAATATAAAGGCGAGTCCCTGGGTGGCTTAGGGTAGGAAAACAATTGACCGAGAGCTAGGTCAAGAGAATCCGCTCCCTTGTAATCGATACCCAATCAATACAACACAAAGGAGGACGTAGGATTTTACCTCCTTCGGGAGGGGCCGAACCTGGGTAAACTCGTGTCTTTCATCCCGGCCAACCCCTTCGAGCTAGTGACCGTAGTGATGGCCTCACCCTTAAGTCCTTTCACTAGGGCATCTGCCGTGACAAAACCACGACAGTGGGGTTATGATTGACGTAAGTAGGTGTTCAGGATCACTTAGTGAACATGCTAGTTCACGTCTGTCTTATGTAGGCCACCATATTTACATTCATGTTCTCGTAAGTTAGCCACCAAATACATGCTTAGCGCTTGCTACAGCCTCACCACTTAACCAAATCCTCACCTAATGGCTTACATAGTTTCGGTACCCGGGTTATGAGATTGCTGAGTCCCTGTGGCTCACAGATTACAACAATACAGGTACAGGTGTTGATGAGTACGTGCCAGATGACTTGTCGCAGCTCCAGTGGGAGTATGATGAAGAACATAGGCATATGTTTGTTCCGTATCCTGATGATTAAGGAGCTTCGTGGTGCTGATCCTGGGATAGCAAGACAGTTTATCATTGCTCTTTTATCGTTTGATTTCGTCCGTAGCCGGACCCTGTCTTCTGGATGATGTATGAATAATTTGTGTGGACTTGTAAGATAGCTTGTGGCGAGTGCAAGCCAACTCATATACTCATCTCTTCCTACATGTATGCAATGTTTACTGTACTTGCGAAACGACTAGATGTGCTTCTATCCCCGTCGAGGCCATCGTGCCTTAATAGGGATAGGACCGCATCTTGGGCATTACAAGTTGGTAATCAGAGCCATACCGACCATAGGAGCCCCTTGCTTGATCGAACTTGGCCGAGTTGAGTATCATAAAGAACTATTTTGAGTCTAGTTATATCGGAGAGTAGGTTTCTTTTACTCCTCTTCTATACTCTGGTGAGGAATTACGACTTAGGAATTTTCATTCTACTCCTGTTCTCGCTCAAAAAAAAATAGGATCACGCGAGTATTTTGGAGCCTATATGATACCGATGTGACGGGAATTCTGTTCTTGGTGCCTCCCGTACGTATGGATTGGACCCGGGGAGTAGAGCTCCAGGGGATTCTTGACACATCGTTATCGTTCAGTTTCCTTAGTACTTCAGAACGCGAATGTTCGAAATTGCTCCAATACTATTTGTCGTGCGAAGAGTGTGGCAGCACCTAGTACTGGGGAGCGGGATCACATGTACTGCCATCTTTAGTATCGTTGTGATTACGAGGATCTGAGGTAGATGAGTTTCCGAGACCTTCGGTTATGCGTTGAGGGATGTGATACCCTGGAGAGTAGTATTACTGCTAGGAGTTGAGTGATGGATAAAAACTCCGTATATCCGTGTACCCGATTGCATAATCAAGATTTCAGAAGTTCCTAGGTGGGATTTCCAGTAGTTTCCTAGGATCATCTTCCGACAGATGTATGAGGGTTTATACATTTGTTCCGAGCAACCTTAGCTCAATACTTGTTATGTTATTTCAAGTGGCTTCATGATCTAATGTTGTTATCACGATCCTGCAGAAAGCATCCTTACTATTTGCAGTTTGAATGCAATTGATGATGTTCGTTGCAAAATTCTTTCAAGCCATTTGATTCAGCTTATTTCAACCATCTTTGTCAATAGTGTGCTAATAATCTTGTCCATCTTCAGGATGGCACCAACAACTCATGGGAATCAGGGTAGTGATGGAGAGCAGTCTGATCCTCCACCACCCGCACCTCCACCTCCAGAAGCTTGGCAAGCTGATGGCCGCAACCAATGCCAACACTCAGATGTTGCTCAGGTTGCTGCAGGAAAGGGAGCAGGGACAACAAGGTCCTCAAGGGAATTTTCATAATCAGTCGCAGTTTGCAACTCTGAACCAGTTCCTTGCAAATCAACCCAAGTCCTTCACTTGCTGTGATCTACCTCTTGATGCGGACGATTGGCTCCGTGACCTGAACAAGCATTTCGAATGCAGCAACGTCAGGCCAGATGACTATGTCAAGTTTGCAACTTTCCAGCTCAAGGGTCAGGCAGCAGATTGGTGGCAACAGTACAAGGACTCCAGAGGTGGCCGTGCAGTCTCTTGGGATGATTTCTGTCGTGACTTCAGAGGTCATCATATCCCGACAAGCTTTGTCGAGGGTATGCGTGAGAAGTTCAGGAACCTGAAGCAGGGGAGTATGTCTGTCTATCAGTACAACTCTGAGTTTCAGAATCTGGCCCGCTATGCTAAGCAAGATGTTCCCGATGAGAAGGCCAAGATTTATCAGTTCACAGGTGGCCTCAGAGAAGATCTTCAGCTTGCTCTCATCCTTCACGAGCCTCCTGTGTTTGATCAGTTCTACAACTTGGCTCTAAAGTTCGAGGCAGTTCAGCTCAAGCTTGAGAATTCCAAGAAGTGGTTCAAAGACTCCAAACCTTCTTCGTCTAGCTCTCAGATTGTTCCTAAGCAGCAGAAGTATTGGGTTCCTCCTCCTCCTCTGTTTCATCCTCCTCAGCAGCAGAAGCAGCACGGTGGTCGTGGACCTTCCCACCCACCCAACCCAGGTTTTCAGCAGAGGCCTCAGGCACCCAAGTCAGCAAATGCTCCTCCTCCATGCAACTTCCGTCCGCTCTTAGAGGTTACGTGTCACAAGTGTGGTCAGAAGGGCCACTACTCCAACAAGTGCACCAACCAGCGGCGTCTTCCGCCTCCTCCTCCTATCAGGCCCCCAGGCAGTGCTATGGTGAAGCACAATCCCAAGTCAGCCAGAGTGAACATGGTCAATGCAGCTAAAGCAGAGGATTCTTCTCAAGTGATAATGGATAATCTCTTGGTTAATTCTATTCCTGCAAAAGTTTTGTTTGATACCGGTGCATCGCGTTCATTCATATCAAGACCTTTTGTTGCAAAGCATGATTTACCCACAGAACATTTGGCAAGTCCTTTTCATGTGGTCTCTCCGGGTATGCGAATGAGTTCTCATATGGTTATTCTGGATGTCTCTTTCAAGATGGGCATCTATTCCTTTCTAGCCTCTCCAATTTTGCTCAGCAATTCCGATATTGATCTTATTCTTGGCATGGATTTTCTGGCGATGAACAAGGCTTATGTTGATTGTAAAGCCAAATAAGTCAAATTGACTCATCGTTCTGAAGATGTGATCATTTTCACTGCTAGCGATGACACGATTCGTCTACTTTCTCTAATGAGAAGGGTGAAATTTCTGCCATCTCCCAAATTCCCGTTGTCTCTGAGTATGAAGATGTCTTTCCAAAAGAATTGCCAGGAATGCCTCCTCACCGGCCAGTGGAGTTTGTGATTGAACTCGAGCCTGGAACTGAACCGGTGTGCAAGCGTCCTTATAAGCTTGGCCCCGAAGAGCTGAAAGAATTGAAGAAACAGCTAGATGAACAAGAGCGTATGGGTCTGATGAGACCAAGTTCTTCACCTTGGGTTGTGATGTTCTTTTTGTCAAAAAGAAGGATGGCACGGACCGACTATGTGTCGATTACCGTCCATTGAATAAGAAGACAATCAGGAACAAGTATCCACTTCCCAACATCAATGAGTTGTTTGAGCAATTGAAAGGTTGCAAGGTTTTCTCGAAGTTAGATCCCCGTATGGGCTATCATCAAATCCGTATCAGTGAAGAAGATATTCCAAAGGCTGCTTTCAGGACGAGTTTTGGCTCTTATGAGTACACCGTCATGTCCTTTGGTCTAGCAAATGCGCCGCCGACTTTCTCCAGAATGATGAACTTCATATTCTTTCCTTTCATGAATGAGTTCGTCTTGGTGTATTTGGATGACATTCTTGTTTTCTCGGAGACCGAAGAAGAGCATGCAGAGCATCTCCGACTTGTGCTGGACATGTTAAGAGAGCATCGGTTCTATACTAAATTCTCCAAGTGTGAGTTTTGGCTCAATGAAGTGGTGTAGCTTGGGCATGTCATCTCTGCCGAGGGCATTAAAGTGCACCCTGAGAAAGTTAGGGCCATCTTGAAGTGGGAGCCTCCTCAGAATGTCAAGCAGCTTCATAGCTTCCTCGGGCTTGCAAGTTACTGTAGAAGATTCATGGAGAACTTCTCTCAAATTGCTAAGCCTTTGTCTAACCTCCTTCAGAAGAGTGTCAAGTATGTGTGGACTCCCGAGTGTGATGTGGCGTTCAATACACTCAAGGAAAAGCTGACTTCAGCTCCAGTTCTCACTCCTCCAGATGAGTCCAAGCCTTTCCAAGTGTTCTGTGATGCTTCCCTCCAAGGCCTTGGTGGTGCTCTTATGCAAGATAAGAAGGTTGTGGCTTATACCTCGCGGCAACTGAAGCCTAGCGAGAAGAACTACCCCAAGCATGATCTTGAGTTGGCGGCAGTTACTCATGCTCTGATGACCTGGAGACATCTATTGTTGGGTAGACCAGTTGAGGTGTTCACCGACCACAAGTGCTTGAAGTACATTTTCACTCAACCCAATCTCAATCTTTGGCAAACTTGTTGAGTCCAAATGAACGAGGAGTACAATCCAAGCATTGAGTATACTCCTGGTAAAGCAAATGTCATTGCAGACGCGCTGAGCTGAAAGGCGTACTGCAACAGTCTCATTCTCAAGCCTCTCCAACCCGAGCTTTGTGAAGCTTTCCGCAAGCTCAATCTCCAAGTTGTTCCGCAAGGATTTCTTGCCAATCTTCAAGTCTCTCCGACTTTCGAAGATCAGATTCACCAAGTTCAGCTGCTCGATGCTATGGTGAAGAAAGTGAAGAAAGGTGTGGCCAAGAGCATTCCAAAGTATAAGTACTTCCGTGTTGATGACAAACATACCTTGTTCTTCGAGGACCATCTGGTGGTTCCAAAAGGTGATCTCAGTAAGGTTATCATGAATGAAGCACATAATTCCCTCCTCTCAATCCATCCAGGAAGTTCCAAAATGTATCAGGACCTCAAGCAAACCTTCTGGTGGACTCCTATGAAACATGAGATTGCTCAGTTTGTGAACGAGTGTGATGTTTGTCGCAGAGTGAAAACGGAACATCAACGTCCAGCAGGCCTCCTTCAGCCTTTGCCCATCCTAGAGTGGAAATTCGATCATATTGAAATGGATTTTGTCACTGGGTTTCCTAAGTCCAAGAGAGGAAACGATGCCATCTTGTGGGCATCGACAAGCTCACCAAAGTTGCCCACTTCCTTCCGGTCAAAGAATCTATCTCAGCAGCTCAGCTAGCAGAGCTGTACACGTCAAGGATAGTTTCTTTGCATGGCATTCCTCAGCTCATATCCTCAGATCGTGGAAGCACCTTCACTTCCAAGTTTTGGGATTCCTTCCAGACTGCAATGGGGACCAATCTCCGTTTCAGCACAACTTTCCATCCTCAGACTAGTGGTCAAGTTGAGAGAGTCAATCAAATGCTCGAAGATATGCTCAGTGCTTGTGTGATTTCTTTTGGCATGAAGTGGGAAGATTGCCTTCCATTTGCTGAGTTCTCATACAACAATAGCTTCCAAGCAAGCTCCGGCAAGGCTCCTTTCGAGATTCTCTACGGCAGAAAGTGCCGCACCCTGCCAATTGGTCAGAAACCGGCGAGCGTCAAATCCTTGGTAATGACATGATCATTGAAGCAGAAGAAATGTGCCGTGTCATTCGTGGAAAATCTCAAAGCAGCTCAATCCCGTCAGAGGAGCTATTATGATAGCAAGCATCGTGACATGACCTTTCAGATCGATGATTTTGTCTATCTCAGAGTGTCTCATGTGAAGGGTACTCAACGCTTTGGCATCAAGGGAAAGCTTGCTCCACGCTTTGTGGGTCCTTTCAAGATTGTGGGCAGGAGGGGAGGCCTTGCCTACCAACTCAAGCTTCCTCCCAATTTCTGAAATGTGCATGATGTGTTTCACGTCTCTGAGCTCCGGAAGTGTTTCAAGACTCCCGAGCGCACCGTTGATCTCCAAGACATGGACCTATCCTATCATAAGCATCCAGTTGCTATCCTCGAAGAGACTGAGCGTAAGACTCGCAACAAATCAATCAAGTTTCGAAAGGTGAAGTGGTCACATCACTCCGACAAAGAAGCCACTTGGGAACGAGAGGACCTTCTCCGTTCCGAATTTCATGAATTCTTCCGTTCCAAGATCTCAGGACGAGATCCTCATGTAGTGGGGGAGAGTTGTAACAGCTCAAGTGCAATCCTTTCCATCTTGTAATATATTTCCATGTGTCAACCTTCTCATTGCCGTTATGTGGGTTGAGTTATAATCATTTTGCCTCATGACATTGTTGCATCATGTCATCATAATCATCACATCATCATTCATGTTTTGCCTCATGCTGTTTTTATGTGGTGATGTTGTGTGAGTGTATGTGTGGGAGGTGCGCTTGCAAGTGGGGTGGTAGTGTGAAAACCTCCCTAAGTTCCTTTCCAAAACCTTGCCTAAACCTTTTATTTGGCAATGCTATATATGCTGTGATGCATTGTCCTTTTCTTCTCAATAAAAAAGGCTACTCTTCTTCTAAATATTCTGCTATGCATTCTAAGATAGCTCTAAGTCATGGTTGAGTGCATTGCCTTTTGTAACTTTGCAAAAACAGATTCATATGCTAATAATATGTTTTTATTTTTGTTTGCTCAAAAATGCCCAATCCATTTTTAATAAATAGAGCACATTTTTGGGAGTTCAAAAGTATTTTTATTTCTTTCTCAAAGATCTCTCTCTTTTCTCTGTGTTTGTTTTCTCTAGTTTAAAATAAATAAAAAACTGCTTTTCTCAGTAAGAGAGAGTGAGCAGAGCCCACTTGGGCCTTCGTCCTCCCGCAGGCCCAACAATAGCGCTAGCCATCCAGCCCGCTAAGCTACAAGCAGCGTCAAGCTCCTGTACGGCGCTCATCCAGGACGCCACGTCCCCGACCTCATCGATTTGATGGCCGTCGGTGCCCCTAGCCCCCTATAAAATATCTCCCCGACCTAGCCCTAGCATCCCTCGCTCCATTCCCAGCATCTCCTTCCCGCGCCGCCGCTCGGGTAAGCCTCCCCACGAACGCCGAAGCCAGCGCCGCCATGCTCCGGTCGAGCTCGCGCTCGAGCTCGGGGTAGCTTCCTCGTCCGCCTCCGTCCTTTCCTGCTGCCCTGGATAGGTCCCCAGCGGCCCCTCCTTCGACATCGAGCGCGTACGTGGCGCCATCGTTACCCGGAGCTCCTTCCCCATCTCCGTCCTCTTCTTCGCATTTGGGTCAGCAGATCATCGCGCTCCGCCGTCCCTCGCGTCATCCCCGACCCCTCTCCGGCAATTTCTCCTTGTCCAACGGACACTAGGTGAGCCTCAGCTTCTTCCCTGACCTTTAGTGTGGTCAATTGTGTCTGTAGACATTGCTATGTCCGTGCCATCGGCGTGCTCTTAGTGCTCGAGCCAAGATGTGTTTTTTTTGCTGTAGTTGTAGTTGTCCCGTGGCAGACCAAGCCCTTCACCGATCCGACGTCTCCTAGCTGCTATCCCCACGCATCCCCGCAGCCTCGCGCATGGCCTATCCCGTGCTCCCGCGCATCACCGAAGCCGTACATCCGAGCCGAGCCATGCTCGCGCTCGAGCATGACGTCTGCTCCTTGCCGTAGCTCTGTACACGCCAGCACCCCCTCGTTTTGTTCGTGCACCCACGCGCGCCCCAACCTTGTCAACCACGAGCTGCACCGGCAAGCTCGCATACGGGCGCTACAGCCATGGTCGTCCCTCTGTTTCGTTCAGCTTTAGTCAAATTCAGTTAACCATCATAGTTGTCGTTCTCAGTTTCAGGTCAGCGTCATCTAGTCGAATATGTAGCGCACAAATCCATTGTTGACCAGATTTCCTTCGTAGCCCAGCTGGTCGCCACCCTTGCCCACACCCATGAGGTTCTGGGTTCGATCCTGGTGCAGCCCCCCCTTTTTTTTAATTGATGTTCTGTGTATATTTTCAGTTCGTGCAGATTTAGTCCAGCGTTGAGCTATTGGTCATCTCCAGCAAAACCCCTTAGTAGGCACGTTGGGTTCTGTAGCGCAGTGGCTAGCACCAATTCCCTGTACCCAGGCAACCAGGGATCGAACCCCCGCGGCGCCCCTTCTAATTTGTTTTCCCCTTCCCAAACAGTGGGCCCAGGGCCACATGTCATACACCACAGGGCCCCTGGCTCACTGCCAAGTGGGCCCTGGTTTTTATTTTGTTTTTTTATTAGTGTTCATGTGTTTTAGTGATATTTCCTTTTAACGAAATATTCTATTTTTGTTTTTATTCCAAATCTGTCAATGTTCCTAGTACATGCCAAATCTGGCATATGAGTGACTATAAGTGAATTGTTGTTTTTGTGATTGCAATAATGTGAGGCTTATCAACAGGAATATAGGCATGTGACATATGGTTTTGGGGTAGAAAAATCCAGAGAATCCAATGGTGTGGTTGGTTTTGTCAATTGGTCATGTTTGCAAAAATGTTGTTTTGTGATAATGTCTCCTTTTGTCTTTTTCACATGATTTAATCCTTGCAATATATGATTAACTTGCCAACATGATATATGCTCATTTGTGTATGTGTTAGCCCCTGGTATTTTTGCATGCCATGATAGGTCATTATATGGGTGGCTTTCTTGATGTCAACATGCCATAAAAATTCTGTTTTCACATCCCCAAATATTTCTACGTGTTGAAACCTGTTATTTTGTTGCTATGTTACCTAGATGATTCCCATGTATATGTTGCTCCTTTGGAGTTGGCACAATGGTATGCATTGTTGTGCTTGTCATCCTCTGTAGATGTGTGCCAAGGTCTTGTGGATTAGGCTATTGCATCTTATATAAAACTTGCTGTCAACATGCTATTCTGTTAACAAGTGCCATGTTTGCCTCCTGTAAATTCTACTAAGTTTGTGAATCTGCTAGTTTCAATATGTCAACTTGTGAGGATGGTAGCCATTGATATATGCATATTTGGATGTTGCCATAATGTAAATAATTGAAGTACATGTTGCCCTCTATCACCCTGTTAATTTTCATGCCATGAAAGTTCTTGTAGCATATATAAATGTTGATGTCAAGTTGCTATCATGTTAACTCAGATTCTGCAAAACTGGAAATTTCACTAAGTCCCTAAAAACTGATTCAACATACCATCTTGTGAGCATATTTGCCATTGATCTATGCTTCCTTTCATGTTGCTGTAGATAGATGAATTGTTGTGCATGTTGTATACTTCATGTCCATGCCTTGATTGTGATTTGAAACTTGATGTAGCTCTGGTTATGTGTGTTGCAAGATGACATGTTGCAGTTTGTGGACAGATTGTGTGTTTGAATGTTTTGAGACTTGTGGGAGCTATACTCCATTGATTTGCTTGTTCTTTAGCTCTATTCTTGATAGATTTTCTTTTCCTATGAAGTGGCATCCTTGGAATACCAAGGAATAGCCCATGGCCTCCCTCATCTTGGTTTTGTCTCCGTAATCGTTCGTACCTTGCCGGGAGTGTACCGTGAGCTACGTTACTCCATTTGCAACGTTCTACATATGCATTTGCATCGATTTTACGTGGAGCATTCATATTTGCCATGATCATGCATGTTCAAATAACTAAACTTGAGGTTCTGTCCAGAATACTAAAGAACTTAATAATTGCATGAGAAACATGACTAGCATAGGGTTGCCATGTTAAATACTTCAACTTGGTCACGCATCATCTTGTTTGTGCATTGCACCTTGTTTGTATGTTTATTTGGTGCTGTTTCTCTTTGGGTAGATGCGAGTGTCGAACCTGAGTACGAGGATCCAGGAGAGTATAACTACGAGGACCCAGCTCTTTGTCCGTCTGAAGACCCAGCGGGTAACATGATCATACCCGGATCCCGGCACTATTTTTGCTATGCTAGATGTCTCGCTTCTACCGTTATGTTTTCGTTACCTACCATTTAAACCGTCAGCCTCCTAAATTGCCATGAAAGCCTCTAACCCCTCCACTACCTAGCAAAACATTGATTGGCTACGTTACCGCTGCTCAACCCTTATCTTATAGCGTTGCTAGTTGCAGGTGCAAGCTTTCCATGTGTCCACATGGATTTTGGTTATGTCATTCTATTTATTGTTATTTAAAGTAATGCACATATATATCTGGCTACAGTGGAAGGCTTGGCCTTTTGCCCGGTGTTTTGTTCCACTTTTGCCGCAGTAGTTCGGAGTACCGGTGTTATGTTCCATATTTTGCGCTCCTAACATGCTCGGGGTTGTTATGGGGACCCCCGTGGCCATTCGTTTTAGATTAAAGCTTGTCTGGCAAGACCCAACATTGGTACTACATTTGCTAAACAACTTAATAAAATTGCATAGTGCATATCTACCCCGTGGATAACTAATCAACAACCCGGGCCAGTGCTCCTCATGAGTGTTGGTCCAACCCAGGGCAGCTTATTAACGCCGCCCGAGGCAACTAGGTGATTGGCGTGGTAACCATCGCTTGTCCGTCGTGTCCTGACAACGAGATACACGGCTCCTATCGGGTTCGTCGACACGTCCGGCGGTCTTGCTGGACTTGTTTTACCTTTCTCGAATGTCTTGCGCGAGGAATTCCGATAGTACTTCGGGCTATCTCGAGGTTGAGGTTTTCCAACGGAATTGCCTAGGAAATCACGGGATTCGTGGTCGAGGTTATTCCCGCGGTGTGTGGTTAGTTTGCGATGGATGAGTTGGAGCACCCCTGTAGGGTTAAATCTTTCGGAAAGCCATGCCCGCGGTTACGTGGCAACTTGGAAATTTGTTTAACACCCGGTTATAGTTAACTCGAAGTAAACTCAAATAAAATCCACCAACTGTGTGCGTAACCATGACTGTCTCTGCTCGTGAACATGAACCGAGAGAGAGCACGGTGGGGTTATGATTGACGTAAGTAGGTGTTCAGGATCACTTAGTGATCATGCTAGTTCATGTCCGTCTTACGTAAGCCACCATATTTACATTCATGTTCTCGTAAGTTAGCCACCAAATACATGCTTAGCGCTTGCTGCAGCCTCACCACTTAACCAAATCCTCACCTAATGGCTTCCATAGTTTCGGTACCAAGGTTATGAGATTGCTGAGTCCCTGTGGCTCACAGATTACAACAATACAGGTACAGGTGTTTATGAGTACGTGAAAGATGACTTGTCGCAGCTCTAGTGCGAGTATGATGAAAAACGTAGGTGTATGTATGTTACGTATCCTGATGAGTAGGGAGCTTCGTGGTGGTGATCCTGGGATAGCAAGACAGTTTATGATTGCTCTTTTATCGTTTGATTTCGTCCGTAGCCGGACCCTGTCTTCTGGATGATGTATGAATAATTTGTGTGGACTTGTAAGATAGCTTGTGGCGAGTGTAAGCCAACTCATATACTAATATCTTCCTACATGTATGCAATATTTACTGTACTTGCGAAATGACTAGATGCGCTTCTATTCCCGTCGAGGCCCTCGTGCCTTAATAGGGATAGGACCGCATCTTGGGCGTTACAAGTAGCTTATGTCGATGGGTTGTGCTACTGCTGCCTGTGCATAAGTCAGGGGCACTGGACACACCTGTCCTAGTGCCCCGACAGGAGCCCCCGGGTCTGGCCCACACGCGCTTGCTCGGTGCCGTTGGGTCAGGCCCAAAATTTATGCACAGGCGCGCAATGTGGGGAAGTAACCGCCAATTCACTAGTCAGCACTGAACCACTACCTCAGGCCATTTCCGCCACGCGCGCAGCATGCATTGCGGGGAGCTTGTGGTGGGTGCGCGTGACTTAAAGGCCTGCAGAAAGTGCAGCGCCATGGATTGGAGCAATGGGGCAGTTACCTGTTCGCCCGTGAGTCGTGGGTAGTGGAATTGGTGGAGATGGGCGGCCGCTCTGGAGCGAGGGAGAGCCAGCCCCCGTGCTCTCCCCTATAAATTAGGGGGTCACGGCAGCGGTGCTCATCCACCTCCATCTCCTCCTTGCTCCCATGTCCACGTTGCTTGTCTTCCTCTTCTCGTGTCGTCAGGCCACCCCTTTCCTCCCGATGGTCAGGGGGAAGGGCCTGGCGAACGTGCTTGCCATCGCAAGGTCTTCTCTTTGTGTCCATGCTCAGTCCCCGCTCCGGATCGACGGCCATGGGCTGAGAAACGGCCTGAGGAGTCTCGGATGGGGGAGCGGGCGGCGCGGCGGTCGCGTTAGGGACAGCTGCGGTGGCACACCTGCCACTGCGTCGCCCGTTGCTTCAGTCTTGATGGAACGCCGCACGGCCGACACCTTACTGGAGCCCATGATGGAAATGCAGCATCGTGGTGGACCACGGTCCCTGCGCCCCTTCTTCAAGGTGATGGAGACAAACCATCCGCACGGCCGTCGGCTGCGCGCGGATGGTTGTAGCAGCAGTTCGTCATTTGTCGCGGTAGAGTTCTCCACCCATGGCGTTATGTATGGCGCGCATGGGTGGGAGTCCTTAGCTCGCGCGTGCTTCTGAAGGGCAGGAGGAATTCCCCGCCTTTGGCCACCGGGGGCGACCATGCTCTCTGTGGGGCCGCTCGGCCGCCGTGTTGGCAGCTTGGACGACGGCGGAGGCGTTCCCTCGAGCGGTGGCGATGAGGAAGACGATGGCGGTTGGGGACCCATGATGCTTCAGGAGCGTGAATGAAGGCTCCGACGCGTCGCGCTCCCTAACAGCACCATCATCACCAGCTGGGCTCCGGCAGCGCCACCATCTGCACCTGCCCTTTGCCTTCTTCCCCCCTGCAGGCCTTGTCCGCTCCGCAGGCTTCGTCCTCCCTGCCAGGGGATAGGGGCCTTCCGCTCTTCGGAGGCATCCCTCTGGACCTGGCGGGGAAGCGCCGAATCCCAGCCAGAAGCTCCTTTCACCCTCTGTTTCTTCTCCACCTAATTCCTAGGAGGAGAGGGACAAGAAAGGCATTACGGGGCGCTTATCTTTTTATAAGTCAAAAGATGTAGGCGCTAGCCAAGTTTTAGCTAATCATAATGTAATTCTTATCCAATTTGTATCAACAAATGAATGAATGAATGAATGTTATTTCTCTTCCCTGAGTACTATCACTTTCTCCCTTTGTTTCTATTGTGTCAGTATGTTTGTTCTTGCCGCACGGAACCGCTTGCCGGTTCACTACTAACCACGAGCTCCAGAAAGGGAGCGAGCCCCCGGCAGTAGGCTGGCGTTATTCCCCGGCAGGGCTCCTTGTCGGTATCGGCGCGGCCCCCCAGGACTGATATGTATCAGAAACTGGGGGACGGCTCGTCCCTACAAGGTTTTTCGCCACGTGGGGGACTCCATTGAACACATACGAAAAGGGAGTAAGGGTTTCCTCTATGGGAGCAAACAATCATAAAACTTGGGATATGCGATTAGACTTATCTTTTTAAGCAGTATCCCTGTTAGGAGTAAGCTGGGCCACCGTCCTTGTTCCTTTGCCTTCCTTCTATGTTTTCCTAATGGTCAAACATGTAGGGCCAGAGGCCTCTATCTCTTTGAAAAGAGAGAGAATGCAGTCAACAAGGATTATAGGATCAACAAGTACTCTAGCAAATCTCTAGAACTTAAATAGGCGATGATATTGCAATCATAAAAAATGCATAATGAACATGGAATGCAATGATATGATGTAACGGCTAGCTTTATTATTGTTGCACAGGGTCTGCGCCTAGCTTTGTACAAAGGGTTACATGCAACTTTGCAAGGCTTGTACAAAAGGTGGCTGCCGGGGACTGAGCCCGGCAGCCGTGCCTCACGGGTAGAACTTACGAAGATGCTCAATATTCCATGAGTTAAGCACCTTGGTGCCATCTTCAGTCTCCAGACGGACTGCGCCAGGTCTGGTGATTCGTGCTACCCGGTAAGGGCCTTCCCACTTCGGCGTCAACTAGTTGGTACCCTTGGCGGACTAAACACACCTAAGGACAAGGTCGCCTTCCTCAAGGCTCCGGGCATGGACCCTGCGGCTATGATAGCGGTGCAGGGCTTGTTGGTAGCGTGCAGCATGCACAGCAGCCCGGAGACGCTCTTCCTCGAGGAGCTTGGCATCGTCAAGCCGTAGCTGCCCTTGCTCCACTTCGTCGTAGGCAAGTACTCGAGGTGACCCGTATATGAATTCTGTCGGGAGCACTGCTTCCGCCCCATACAATAGGGAGAAGGGCGTCTGGCCGGTAGCTCGATTTGGTGTCGTTCTGAGGGACCAAAGAACCACCGGCAGCTCATCTATCCAGCGCTTGTCGCTTCTCCGCAGTCTATTGAAAGTCATTGTCTTGAGCCCTCGCAGCACTTCTGCATTCATCCTCTTGACTTGCCCATTGCTTCTTGGGTGTGCAACAGAGGCGAAGGAGACCTTGCTTCCAAGGCTTTGGATGTATTGCATGAAGGCGCGGCTCGTGAACTGGGTGCCGTTGTCGGTGATCACCCTGTTGGGCACTCCAAAATGGCACACCAGTCCTTTCATGAACTTGATAGCTGACTGCGTGGTCACCTTCCTCACTGGCTCCACCTCAGGCCACTTTGTGAACTTGTTGATTGCTACGAACAAGAACTTAAAGCCCCCGACAGCGCGGGGAAAGGGGCCCAAGATATCGAGCCCCCAGACCGAGAATGTCCAGGATAAATGGATCGTCTGGAGAGCTTGTCCTGGTTGATGGATGTTTTTGAAATGAAACTGGCAGGCTTCACACTTGGTGACCAACTCAGTTGCATCTTGGAGGGCAGTGGGCCAATAGAAACCCTGTCGGAAGGCTTTTCCAGCAAGAGCCCTAGATCCAATGTGGGAGCCACATACGCCTCCGTGAATCTCCGCCAACAGCTTCAGTCCATCCTCCCGGCAGATGCACCGCAATTTCACACCGTTTGGTCATCTTCTGTAGAAGGTGTCATCGACAAACTGGTACATACTTGACCGACGAGCTACTGTTTCGGCCTCTTCTTGCCCTTCGGGGAGTTCTCCTGTTTGGAGGAAATGGACTATATGATGCGCCCAAGTTGGAGCCTGCGGCTCGACAACATGTACTAAAGGCATCTCCTCGTTCGTGGGAGCGGTTACCTCGACCGCAAGAGCCTGAGGTTCTGCGGGAGGGAGCTGCTCACCAACCGAAACGGGATTTCCCCCGACAGCCTCTCTACCAGCGGCTTCGGGAAGATCTGCCGGGAAATGCTTGCCGGAGTTCAGCTTTCTTCGTTTCCTGGGAATCGCTGATGGGGATACTGATGGTTGAGTGAGGCGGAGGACAAAGGTCCCTGGTTCCACAGGAAGCTTCTGCGCAGCGCACTTCGATAGGTGATCAGCAACGATGTTTTCTGCACGGGGCACATGCTCTTCTTGCAACCCATCAAAGTGCTCCTCCATTTTCCTCACTTCTTCCACGTATGCTTCCATCAGTGGGCTCTGATAATCTTTGTTGACTTGTTTCACCACGAGCTGAGAATCTCCTCAGATGATCAGTCTTTTGATTCCCAATTCCACCGCAATCCTGACTCCGGCAAGGAGTCCCTTGTATAAGGCGGTGTTTTTGGTGGCTTCCTCCATGGGAAAGTGCATCTGAACCACATACTTGAGGTGCTCTCCGGTGGGGGCGACGAGGAGTACGCCTGCCTCGGCACCCTGGAGTGAGAAACTGTCGGATTTCGGGCTCCGCAAAACCCTAAGAAGTTCGAACCCAGGGGTGTGTGTGAAGATCTCCATAGCTTCACCCCCTCCAAGCTAACAACACGATAACCCCGCTCGATAGCAAGGAGGAAGATAACACACGAGAGTTTACCCAGGTTCGGGCCGCTGCGAAGCGTAAAACCCTACTCCTGCCTTTGGTGGATTGCCTCACGAGGAGGTTTGTGGATGAACTAGTACAGTGGTGAGTTGCCCCGCGAGTGTGTTTGCGGGTGGTGGTTCCTCCCCCCTCCTACCGAGCAGCCTAGTCCCTATTTATAGCGGCCCGGGTCCTCTTCCCTTATCACAATGGCGGGAAGGGATCCCACAACGGCCAAATTTGAAAGGGGACAGGAGGTACATCTTATCCTGATGAAAGTTGGTCTTCGCCTGCAAAGTAGGTGGTGGTGACGTGGTGGTGGGCTCGCTGGTGACATCAGTCCTGCCGCGCCCGCTGGCCTAGTCTCGTTGCACCGGAATGGAAACCTTTGGCGGGGCGCCTTGGGAACCTGCGCTCGTCCGTGTGTCCTTTGCACCAAAGGGGAAACTGTCCCCTCTGGCGCCCGCCTGGCCCGGCTGGTGTCACCCTTGACCTCCCGAGGCCGGACACTGCATACAGATCTCCGCCGCTTGGGAGAGGGCCTGGGGAGGCCTCCCCCTTCCGGGAGCCTTGGTGTTGTCCTCCTCGCGAGGATGAGGCTCTTGCGAGGGTCTTGTCTTGAGTGAAGCCGCGCAGGGCTCTACGGACCGTCTAGTGGGCCATGTCCTCGGCCGCAGGCAGGCAAGTTTGGCTACCCTGGTATCCAGAACGCCGACAGTAGCCCCCGGGCCCAAGGCATGCTCGAGTTGGCTTTGAGGGGAAGCCGTAGTAGATGGCCCGGAGCGCCGCGGCCCCCTATTGCCTGCGGGCCAGGTCTGGCGCGCGGTCCGCGGTTGGGTGCGGGCGTCCCCGCTCCCGTGTCTCCTCGTCAACTGCTCGAACCGACAAAAGATTGACGTCCAGCATTGAGCCATTATTGCTTTCTTCTTTGGCGCTCCTGCTCTCCCTCCCAGATCTCCATCCTTTGTGAGAACCTCTCCAGATCTCAGCACCGCACCATCTTCCTTCTTGCTTCCTCGGCCCCAAAGGCTTCTTGATGGCTCCCGCCGGCAAGTCGAAACCTGAAGCCCAGAGCTCTCCTTCCGTTCCCATCTCGCCGGCGCTCTCAGAGTCCACCATAACTAAGGACAGGGATCTCGCCCCGGTGCTTCCGTCGACGGTGGATGACACCAACGAGCGGGGGCGGACCTTGATATGGTGCGGCTCCGCGGAGAGGCATCGCCTGACCAAGTCGGCCTACCCTTTCTTCCTCCACAGCATCTTCTCCGGGCTCGTTCCGCCCTTCTCTGCGTTCTTCACCGCCGTCCTCGAGCACTACGGGATCCAGGCTCTCCATCTTCAACCCAACTCCATCCTGCTTCTGTCCGTCTTCGCCTTCTACTGCGAGGCTTTTGTGGGCGTGAAGCCTTCGGTGGCCCTGTTCCGCCATTTTTTTAGCTTGCGGCTTCATGACGGCGCTCAGCGGTCAGCATGCGTCTCCTTTATCGCGGTCCAGAGCGGGAACATGCTCTTCAAGGCCGGGAAAAAGGTGGAGAACTTCAGGCACCGCTGGGTCTTCTTGGATCTCAAGAGCGACAACCCTCGCCTAGATCTCCCAAAGGGGCTGCCGGAGAAGATTTCTGTGTGGAGCTCTGCGAAGCTCTCCGACCCCCGGGCCAAGCCCGTCTTGGAGCGGGTCCTTCGAGACATCAGCGCCAGGAAGTTGACTGGGGGATGATAGTGAAGGAGTTCCTGGCGCAATGCCTGGCGCCCCTCCAGTCTCACTCGAGGCCCATGTGGGACTATCAGGGTGGTGGCAATGATATGAGGCTCCACTCTGCGCGCCTGACCCCCGAGGAGTTGAACAGGGTTATGGCGACCCTGCTCAACGGCGACCCCGGGGACCTTCCTGAGGCCTATGCCCCGCTGTAATGCCGCGATGACAAGGCCGATCTGGTCGCTGGGATGCCCATCTTCGACGAGCTGGGGCTCTCTCCGGCCGAGATCCCCGACGCCCCTGTGGCGGTGTCCTCTAACGACACCGTAGACGAAGAAGACTCGGAGGAGTCGGCGGATGACGATCTGGAGGAAGTGTCCCCTCCGTCGCGGAGTGCGCTTCTCCACGGCTTCGATGATGACGACGCTGGTGAGCCCCCTGCTGCAAGTCCACCACGACTCTCAAGGGTCCTCAAAGGGTCATGACCCACACCTCGGGCCGCACGATCTGCCTGCCGGGTGACCCCGAGGAAGCGCGAGGCCGGGCCTCCTCTGGAGCGCCCAGCTCATGCAAGCAAGGTGGCCGAAGCGCCCGCCTTGCCCCTGCCCGAGCTGCAGCCAGTGGGCGAGGCGGCCGCGTCCAGGGCTAGCGCGGCTTTGCCGGCCATGGCCCTTACGAGTGGTTCCACTGCTCCTTCACGCAGCGGCACCTCCCTGGAGAAGGACGGGGGCTTTCCCGCCTTCGCCGAGGTGGAGAGAAAGAGGAAGTGGGTTGACGTCGAGGAGTAAGTGGTCTTGCTTGGTTTCTGGCCGCCTTCCGGTGGTTTACGTACTTGTGGTCCTCTCTTTGCTTGACAATCAGGAGCGCCGCCATGCCGAAGTCGAAGAAGAAGAAGGCCGGCATCAAGCCGAGGGCGCCTTCCGACGCAACGCCCGTTCCTGGTGCCTTGCCTATGCCTGATGAGGCGCCGGATGTCGCAGGCGAGGAGGCTTGCGGGGCGACTCTCCTTGTCATGGCCGCGGAGCCCCCGATGCCCATTGGAGAGGCTGTCCCCGCCCTTGGGGGCGTGTCTGCGCTGCTGCCCGAGGGGCCAGCCCCCGAGGGCCAGCTGGTTGTAGGGCCATCTGTCCCCGCCTTGTCTGTGGTAGTGGCGCAGCCACCGGTGTCTTCTGCTCTCCCAGCTCCTGCACCCCTGGGGACGGCTCCTGCTGCCGCGCAGGCGCCGTCTCTAGACCAGCCCCTGGTGCCACTGGTTCGTGGCCCTCTAGTCGAGTCAAGCGCCCTGGACGGGGCCTACGCCGTCTTGGATCAGGTCCGAGACGCCCTCGGGGGCGGCGACGGTCTCCTCGCACGGGAGCTCTTGGGTCTTCTTTCTGGGTGGCTCCAGTCTGACGCCTCAGCCGTGGCGGTTTGGAGACAAGCTGAGGCCACCATGGCTAAGAGCTGTAAGGAGGCCGCGTCGTCCAAGACAGCCCACGACGCGGCGCTAGCCAATGCAGCGTCTGCCGTGAAGCGGTGCGACGAGGCGGAGGCCCGCCTGATGGCTCTTTGGGAGGAGAGGACTGCGCTCGCGGAGCGGCTTCGTCAGCGGGAGGAAGATCTCAAGTCTTGCGAGGCCAAACTTGCCAACCGTGACTCCGCGCTGTCCAAGGCTGCGGCCGACCAAGCCGCGGAACGCAAGCAGCTGGACAGGCTGAAGGACGAAGTGGCTGCGGAGAAGGCTCGGCTCGACTCCAAGGAGAAAACCCTTGCCGCGGCCGAGGAAAAGAAGGCTGCAGAGCTCGATGCTCTCCCCTCCGTCGAGCTCAGGCTCCGCCATGCACTGCAGTCCATCTGTCGGGGGGGATTTACAGAACCCCTGGAAACTCCTGAAAGTGGCTTCGCGAGGCTCTCTTCGAAACTCGCCGAGGTGCTTGAGGGTGCCGTCGCCAGGGTGGAGAACGTCCTGGAGAGTGAGTGCCGTGACCTCTTCTACGCAGCCGCGACGCGCGTCTATAGCCACCTCTACCTCCGCGAGCCGAGCTTCGACTACGGCTCTGTGATTCGCCCGGTTGACCCTGGAGTTCGCGCTGCCACGGCGACAGCCGTGGAGGGCGCCGTGAAGGCGCTGATGAAGAAGTTCGCCTGCGTCGCCGTTCCCTCACCTCCTCCTGCAGCCGCGAGGTTTGGTGACGATGACGACAGCGGCAGCGATCTCTACGACGAGCTCCCCGCGGCCGGGACGAGTGGTGGTGCCAGCTCCTCCTAGCTTCTTTTCCTGGGTCTTCTCCTGTAATATTCGTCGTGCCTTGCGGAGGCGTTAGACTTGTTTGCGTTTTCGGAGACATTTTAATGCTTGTAATGACTGCTAAGCTGTGTGGTTTTATTTCCTCGCTTCGTTTCCTTCCTGCTTGGTGTAGTGCTCTGCGTCGGCAGGGCCCGGTCCCGCGCATACCTCGACCGCCGTTGGGGCGTCCGGATCACCAGGACGGTGCCAAGGGGCGAGGGGCTACGTGACCAGTGAGGCTCCTGAGTTGCGATGCTCAGGGGTCCCCCTTGACGTACGAGCAGCCCTCACGAAGGGAACGTGGTGAAGACGGGGTTGACTTGGAGATTGGAGTGCCTTGAGCTCTGCGTCGGCACGGCCCGGTCCTGCGCATACCTCAACCTCCGTTGGGGCGTCGGATCACCAGGACGGTGCCAAGGGGTGAGGGGCTACGAGACCATTGAGGCCCCAGAGTCGCGATGCTGATGGGTCCCCCTTGACGTACGAGGAGCCCTCACGAAGGGAACACGATGAAGACGGGGTTGACTTGGAGATTGGAGCGCCTTGAGCTCTGCGTCGGCAGGGCCCGGTCCCGCGCATACCTCAACCGCCGTAGGGGCGTCCGGATCACCAGGACAGTGCCAAGGGGTGAGGGGCTACGAGACCAGTGAGGCCCCTGAGTCGCGATGCTCAGGGGTCCCCCTTGACGTACGAGCGGCTCCCATACCTTTCCTTGCCAGCTTTCATCTGAGAGGGACGCGTGAAGTCCATGTACCAGGGACCTGGGAAGGTGGTGTGTGCTAGGCCTGGCCTGAGCGCAGCCCCCTTGCAGCCCCCTCACGCGTGCATCCCAAGGGAATGCTGCGAGATGGAGCCGCGAGGGGCCATCCTGAGGTTCAATGCACCCGCTAAGGCGCCCTCAGTTGTTTATCCCCAGCGCGGAGCATAGGGCTTCCACATTGCGTGGGCATAGCCATTGGAGGGCAGTGTTGTCCGCCAGCGCGGAGCATGGAGCTTCCACTTGGGCGTGGGAATGGGAGGCCCCGGCTCCTGAGCCCCCCGGGCGTGTACAGCCCATTAAGTTCATATGCGTGGCCTGCACGGTAGAACTGGGAGGTGTATCTAGGTGCTCGTGAGGCAGCTCAGGTCTCACGAGGCCCTACCTCAAAGGCGGGCTGCGCCTGAGTCTTCCAGTAGAAAGCGCCGCTTGAAGTCCTATAAATTTTGAGAAACCTGCGCCGAATGGATTTCCAAGGCCATCGCATGAGAAGGCCAAACACCAATGACCCCAGGAGGTGACGTGAACGGGGCCGGCCCACCTGACAGAGCTCAGCCATTGGATTTGTCGACGCTGCAGGGATGGACCCGAACACAGACGCCGTGCCCAGTCTTCTCATGTGATAACTCCAAGGAGAAAACACCCGGCGCGTGGTTCCCACAGCGGTGGAAGGTCGACTGCGGTCATAGGAACTGTGCCGCGCACCCTGACTCACCCACTCCCGATTAGCTCATGCGAGAGCGAAGCACCGAGGGCCATGGGAGGTGACGTGCACGGGTCTGGCCCGCGAGACAGAGCTTGACCACTCGGATTTGTCAACGCTGCAGGGACGGACCGGAGCATAGACATCGTGCCAGCCCTTAATCATGAGGCGGTCGAGGGCAGGATCATTAGGGCGCGGCGGCATTCATGGTGGCGAAGCACCGGGCATGCGGGTTGGGATATTTAGGAAATAGATCAAGTGCATGAAAGGATCTGATACATGCGAAAACGCCACGGCTGGGATGAGCCCTGGTCGCATGAGGATAATGCAGCCCGATGGGTACCCTCAAACTGAGCAAATCAAAAAGTTACCTGGTGTGGACCGAAAAAGATTCACTTGGCGGCAACGCCGCTGACGCGTGGAGGCGGTCGTCGAAGCTTGGCCTTGCGTCTTCGCGAGCTCGGCCTTCATGAGCCCGGTCCCTCACGAGGCTCAGGGCGCTCGCTCGGGCCCGGCACCTCCTCCAACTCCTCGTGGTGCCTGGACCGGTAAGGCGCGAGCATGTCCTGGGCAAGGCGGTGGAACGTGGCGCCCGCGTTCGCTAGACCGAAGGGCATGGGATGTAGTTGCACGGGTTGGCCCTGCCGCGACCGGCGCACGTCAGCCAGAAGACGGCCTGCGATGCGGCCCTGTTGATGTTGGGTACGTTGACGCAGATGCGCGGCATGCCGCCCGAATCGACGACGGCGACCACGCCTGGTGGCACAGGGCCGCGCCCGTCTCGCATGGCCTGTGCTTCCCGAAGCTCCTCACTTGCTCTGGTGATGAACTCCCGCGAACTTGGTGTCTCGCGCCGTGCTCCTTGCTTGGATGGGTGCGTGCCTACACATGCCCCCAAGTTGTGCCCGAGCACCCCCATCGTCTCACTGGTCAGGTCGGTAGCCTTTCAGGTGGAAGCCCCCAAGCCCGACCCAAGGGAGGTGCCAGGCGCGCCTTCCTATGCGAGGGGGGAAGGGGCCTTGGCCCCAGGCGCGGAGCCTGAGGCGCCGTCCTTAGAGGTCTCAGCCCCTTGGCGCCCCTTGGAAAGGAGCTACTTCTTCTTCTTGGGGACATCTTCGCGGGGTAGGCTGCCTCCGTCGTCGTCTGAGAGCTCGGCCGCTGCGGCACGGTAGGCGCGCTCGAGGGAGGAAACGGTGTCCTTCTCATCGCAGGCGACGGTGATGACGCCGCCAGTCCCCGGCATCTTGAGGACGTTGTAGCCATGGTGGGTCACCGCTATGAACTTGGCGAGGGCTGGGTACCGAAGGATCGCGTTGTACGGGAGGTGGATGTGGGCGACGTCAAAGACGATGAGCTCGGTGTGGTAATTGTTGCGCCCGCCGAAGGTGACGGGCAGGCGCACTTGCCCGATGGGGGATGTGGAGCCGTCAGTGACTCCGGAGAAAGGCTTGGTTGGCATGAGCTGGTCATAAGGCACCTGGAGCATCTCGAATGTCTCGATGGAGAGGACATTGAGCCCCGCGCCGCCGTCGATGAGGGTCTTGGTGACGAGGACATTGCTGATGGTAGGCGTGCACAGCATGGGGAGTGAGCCCGTCATGACCAAACACCTGAGTTGATCCTTGGAGTCGAAGGTGATGGCGCACTGGGACCACTTGAGGGGGCGCGCAGCCTCGAGCTTCGGGAGAGCCGCATTCACCTCCCATGAGAACTGCTTGAAGATGCGGTTCGATGCTGGGGCTTGGGCTCCGCCCAGGATGCAAACTATTGCCCTGACCTCATGGAAGCCCCCAGCCCCGTCGTTCTGCCTGTCTTCTTCCTTCCTCCTGGGTGGCGGCGGCAGCGGGGGAAGGTCGGCCTCACGAGGGCGGGCCTCACGAGGCTGGCCACATCGTGACCCCTCCGGAGGTTTGTCGCGCCAGCGGTCCTCCCCAGCTTGATCGCACCAGCGGTCCTCCCGAGGCCGGTCTCGCCACTCCTGGCGCGAGTCTCGATTGTCCCAGCGGCCTCTGCCGCGGCCTCCACCGCGTCCGTAGCCCTGGTCGCTACGCCTAGGGTGCCGACCGAAGTGTTCGTCACGGACCACCATGAGCTCCTGACAGTCGATGGTGTTGTGGCTATTGGTGCCATGGAAGATGCAGAATGGTCACCCTCCTGCGGGGGGTTCTTCATCTCGGCTGTGCTTTGCCTCGGGTTCAGCCGCCAGCACCGCGGGGGCCTTGCGCTTCGGCTCCTTAGTCTTGGCCTTCTTGTCTTCGGGTTCCGCCTCCGGGAGCTCGCGGGGTGAGAGGCGGCCCTCTTCCGCCTTCGCGCACTTGTTCGCCAGGTTGAACATCTCCAGAGCCGAGCTCAGGTCGTTGTTGATAGAGAGCTCCTCCCTCATCCTGAATGGCCTCATCTGACGCCCTCGGGATCTTGAGGCGGATAGTCATGAAGCGCTGCATGAACTTGTGCAAGGTCTCGTCTGGCTGTTGCTTCACGCGACGTAGGTCACCCACTCCAAGGGCGCGGTCGCGGGTGCCTTGGAAGTTGGTGACGAAGCGCTCGCGCAAGTCTTCCCAGGAGGTGATCGATACCTCCGGGAGGTTGAGGAGCCAGGAGAGCGCACCACCCTTAAGCGCCATGGGGAACCAGCTTGCCATGACCTTTTCGTCTCCATCGGCCGCCTGGATGCCAGCGAGTAGAGCTATAGGAAATCGGCGGCATCTGGTGAGCCGTCGTAGCGAGGGGGTAGGTCAGGCTTGAACTTGCAGGGCCACACGGCCGGATGGAGCTCCGGGGCGATGGCGTGGCAACCCACTGGGCCCACGGGCGCCGCACGCTCGGGAGGGGCCCGGTCTTGATGCTCCTGCGCGGCTGCCTCCAAGGGCGCCCGGTCGCGCCGCTGATGCAGCTGCACAGGGAGCGCACGCGCGTCTCCGCGCGGCAGCGGCACCACCTGGCAACTTACCTCATCTCTCACCCTTGCCGGGGGCCCGCGCGGCTGGTCGCCCGGGCGTGCTTCACGCCTGGGCTCGGGGTCGACGTTGCGCTGAGGAGGAGGAGGAGGTGGTACATCATGGGCCTCGTCACCTGCCGGGGAGGGCTGGGGCCAGAACGAGTAGGAGAGCGTCGAGGCGTCGCCGGCGGCGCTGACGAGCTCTGCAATGCGCCCGAGCCAGTCGTCGTAGCGGTTGGGGGTAGGGCGGTAGCGCAGCAGCTCGTGCGCCATGAGGAGTGCGCCCAACCCACACAACCGGCCCGGGGCGAGCGTGGGAGGACGACCCAGTAGCTAGAACGATCGACGGAGTAGCGCTGCGGCCGTCGCGCCGCGCGGTGACCGGCTATGACGAGTCCTGCTGCTCGTGGGCTTCCGGGCCTGTGGCGGCGTTGGCCACAGGTGAGGCAGACCGGCGCGCGTCGGCACGGCCCACGGGCGCCGTCTGGGTGACACGGGCCACACGGCGCTCGGCGCGGGCTCGGCGAGCGTCACCCATCGGAGCGGTGAGGTGGGAAAAAGCGAGGCTTGAGGAAGACTTCGACACGCCCCCTACCTGGCGCGCCAAATATCGGATTTCGGGCTCCGCAAAACCCTAAGAAGTCTGAACCCAGAGGCGTGTGCGAAGATCTCCACAGCTTCACCCCCTCCAATCTCATAACACGGTAACCCCGCTCGATAGCAAGGAAGAAGATAACACACGAGAGTTTACCCAGGTTCGTCCGCTGCGAAGCGTAAAACCCTACTCCTGCCTTTGGTGGATTGCCTCACGAGGAGGTTTGTGGATGAACTAGTACAATGGTGAGTTGCCCCGTGAGTGTGTTTGCAGGTGGTGGTTCCTCCCCCCTCCTACCGAGCAGCCTAGTCCCTATTTATAGCAGCCCGGGTCCTCTTCCCTTATCACAATGGCGGGAAGGGATCCCACAACGGCCAAATTTTAAAGGGGACAGGAGGTACATCTTATCGTGACGAAAGGTGGTCTTCGCCTGCAAAGTAGGTGGTGGTGATGCGGTGGTGGTCTCGCTGGTGACATCCGTCCTGCCGCGCCCGCTAGCCTGGTCTCGTTGCACCGGAATGGAAACCTTTGGCAAGGAGCCTCGGGAACCTGCGCTCGTTTTTGTCTCCTTTGCACCAAAGGGGAAACTGTCCCCTTTGGCACGCTAGCGCCCGCCTGGCCCGGCTGGCTTCACCCTTGACCTCTCGAGGCTGAACACTGCATAGAGATCTCCACCGCTCGGGAGAGGGCCTGGGGAGGCCTCCCCCTTCCGGGAGCCTTGGCGTTGTCCTCCTCGCGAGGATGGGGCTCACGCAAGGGTCTTGTCTTGAGTGAAGCCGCGCAGGGCTGTACGGACCGTCGAGTGGGCCATGTCCTGGGCCGCAGGCAGGCAAGTCTGGGTACCCTGGTATCCAGAACGCCCACAGAAACCACCGTCAAAGTACATGGTCCAATCTTTGGGCGCTTCTTTGCCGGGGAGGATTGTTTCTAGAACCTCTTCGCCTGGCGTGGGTGTCCATTCTGTAATGAACTTCGCAATTGCCCTGCTCTGAACCGTGGAAGTGCTCTCATACTTTAATCCAAAACTTGACAGCTCAAGTGGCCAGTCAACCATCCAGCCAGTGGCTTCGGGGTTCCTCAATATGCGCTTTAGCAGAAAGCGAGTGACAACTGTGATCTCATGGGCTTGGAAGTAGTGGCGCAGCTTCCTCGAGGCCATGATGAGGCCAAAGATCAGCTTCTGCACTCCAGAGTACCTTGACCTAGCCCCCTGCAATAAGGAGCTAACAAAGTACACTGGCCGCCACACAACTTTCTTCTTTGTCACCTCCTTGGACTGTCTTCGCTAGCTTGCTGAGGTTCTCCTAAGTCTGTATTGGGTCCTGCCGCGGATGCTTCGGTTTTGTCCCCGGCAACATTAGCCGCAACGGCTGCACTTTCATCCACTTCTCGCTGTGCCACAAGCGCTGCACTAACCACTTGATTCGTTGCTGCCAAGTATAGTAGCAGTGGTTCTTGCGGTTTCGGAGCGACCAAGGTGGGAGCGGAAGAGAGGTAAGTTTTCAGATCCTGCAGTGCTCCCTCTGCTTCCGGGGTCCACTTCATGGGGCCGGCCTTCTTCAGAATCTTGAAGAACGGCAGGGCGCGTTCGGCGGATTTGGAAATGAACCTACTCAACGCAGCAATGCATCCGGTCAAACGTTTGACATCCTTGATGGTTTTGGGTGCTTGTATCTGCTCAATTGCTTTGATCTTGTCGGGATTGGCTTCTATTCCTCGTTGAGATACAAAGAACCCAAGTAGCTTGCCGGATGGGACGCCAAACACACACTTCTCAAGGTTGAGTTTCAAATTGATATTGCGCAAGTTTGCAAAAGTTTCTTCCAAGTCTTGTAGGAGAGTCGCTTCATCCTTGGTTTTGACGACTATATCATCCATGTAAGCTTCCACGTTTCTGTGCAACTGAGGTCCAAATCCAGTCTGCACGTGTCACAACCCTGGAAATTGCTTGTATTAGTTGCATCATTGAGCATTCATGGCATCATGTTTAAATTCAAATGAATTTGAAATGGGGATGACAAACCCGAGCATTGCATCGAGTAAAAAAATTCCAATAATTGAATTTTTCAATGAATCCAAAATGCTCGTCAAAAATGTTCTCCCTCTCTTATAAATGTTGGCAACAACATTCCACGGGTGAACTATATTTTCACAACCATTTTGGCAATTTTAAAAAATCAGCAAAGTTTCTGAAAATGACCAATAAAGCACTATAAATATTTTAGATGTTTCAAAATTTCTGAAACTTCTTGTGGGACTTTGAAATATTCAAATTATATCCCATGATTTATTTCAGAGCTTTTGACTTTATGATTTTGCCCATACAAAATTAAACAGAAAGCAGAATTAGAAAAAAAAATAGAAACAAAAAAGGGAAATAGAAAACCCACCTGGCCCAGCAGCAGGCCCAACCCACCAGGGGCATACCTGTCTTCCTCCTCTCGCCAGTAGGCAGAGGGGAAGCAGGGCATGGCGTGCGCCGGGGGCCTCCACGCCGGCAGGTGCCTGCCTACCTCCCCCAGGCCAGCGAGGCGCCGGGGATAAGCCCCTGGACCCGTCTGGATCCCCTCCTCCTCGCCATCTCTCCCGCTCGCCCCTCCCTCGCTCCCTTCCGCCACGGCTGAAGTGTGCACGAGAGCACCGTCGTGAATGCCGCAGCCAGCGCTTTCCCCTCGCCCCCTTGACATGCTCGAGAGCCCCGCAACAACTTCTCCGTCGCCCCACCGAGCCAAGCCTCGCCGGACGACCTCGAGCGCCGTCACCATCATCGTTTTCCTCCTCGGTCCGTGGATCGCCGCCGGTCAAATTACTCCAACGACAGCCTCCCCGACCTCGCCGCCAGCTCCGTTCGACCCCTCGTGAGCCGCTGCTCGATTTCCCCCTCCTCTCTCTGCCAGACCCGTGCCGTAGCCGCCGTCCCCACGAGCTCCGAGCTCCGGCCGCCGCCATCGATGGTGCCGCCGTGCCTAGAGGAACCATGGACCGCTTTTGAGCATGTGGACGAGGTCCTGGAGCTTCCAGGATATCGTAGGGCCCTTCTTCCCACGCGACCATCCCCCATAGCCTCCCGTGCTTTCTTCCCGAGCTCCGGCCGCCGCGTTGGTCATCGCCGCCACCTACTCCGTCCACCCTCGCTGCTGACGCTAGCTCCAATGGATGAGCACGAGAGCCAGCTCACCTTAGCCGCAAACCGCGCTCGAAATGGAGCTCTGTAGGCAAATCCCGAGCAATGCCGACGAGTCACCGCCATGGTTTCGGGTCACCGGCGGCTAAACAACGATGATGGTGATGTGGCCCCTTAGTTTAGGCCTAATGATGCATTTAGTTAACCCAGTGACGCTGACATGTGGGCCCGACCGGTCAGGGCTTTAGCTTAGGGTCTAATGACCCTGTTAACTTAATGCTCTGCAACTAACATGTGGGGCCGGCCACTGACATAATTAGTTTAGTGCTAAACTAATGCTAAACAACCCTGTTAACTGGATGAGTCATTGACAAGTGGGCCAGACACTGTTAACTCTAAATTAGATTAACATTTAATGCTTTTTAGCCGTTGTGTCACTGACCAGTGGATCCTGCTGAGGTCATGCTGACACAATGCTGATGCAATAAAGGATTTTTCTGTTTATAAATATTCAGGAAAATCCAGGAAATGTATAAAACTTCTAAAAATCATAGAAATTCAACCGTAACTCAGATGAAAATAATTTGTATATGGAAAATGATCAGAAAAATGCAATGAATCTGTTTATGCCATGATCATGCATGTTTGAGCAAGTTAACATCACCAACTAGGACATTTCATGACTAGGACAAATTTGATAAATAGTTTGAAGTTGGCATTTGATGCCTATTTGAATTCCATTTCAATTAATATGGCTAAATATTGTACTAGGTGAATTTAGAACCTTAACATGCCATATCATACATCATGTTTGTTGCATCACATTGATTGTGTTCCTTCTTCTTGTTTCTCGATGTTGTTCCTTCTCGGTAGACGATGGTTCCGAAGTTGTGATCGTTGACACTAATGAAGAGAAGTAATATCTTTAGAACTATCAGGCAAGCAACCCCCCTTGAGCATTCCGATACAATCCCACTCTCTTGCTCCTGCTCTCTTTAATTGCATTAGGACAATCATGATTCAACTGTTACATGTTCTCGGTAGTTGAACCCATTCCTCTGCATTACCTGTCCTTGCCATAGTAAATAGTTGA
Source organism: Elymus sibiricus (assembly GCA_039707655.1). Lineage (NCBI taxonomy): Eukaryota > Viridiplantae > Streptophyta > Magnoliopsida > Poales > Poaceae > Elymus > Elymus sibiricus. The sequence goes on from CM077667.1 coordinate 215,306,771, forward strand.
AACCACTTAGCATGAGGAGCAACTGCTTGAGCCTTGTTGTGTTTACTCATCTATGCTTGCTTAATGTGCCTGCTATGCTAAGAGTCGTGTCGGGTCTAATCCATCTGGGCGATGAATCGGAATGGATGTGTTCATGTCCTGCTGTGTGAGAGCTAAGTGTGTGAATCCAATTTGGTATTGGTAGTGATGAGAGGCCATGTAGGAGTACATGGTTGGTTGTCTCATTGGAACCGTCCTTAAGAACTGAGTTATGTGTATGTTATCCAAGACAAGATACTACCGCACATTGGGATCCTTAATTGACCCACTTGGCTTATTAATCGCCTTGATCTCTGTCCAGGAGTTGCAACTAGTTTCTAGTGTTTGTAGGATGTGCTGGCGGCCGTGCATAGCACTGACCGGAGGGGTAGGCTATGGCGCGGTTGATGCACCCTGGCCCGGTGTACCAAGCGTAGTACCATCCGTCGAGGTGGGCTTGGGAACCCTGCACACATCGTTTGGGGCCATGATGGAAACTTTGGCCGGACTTCCATTGCGGGTTCAGTCTCAAATAGGCGATAAACCTGGACTAGAGTCTTGTGTGGTTAACGGTCGTGGCCGACTCCCTCACTGGGCTTCCGCTTGAAGGTTGCCGAGGTGCCTTTTTACGTGCACATGGCGGTAAGTGGCGGGAGCGTGTGTGAAGAAGTATAACCCTACAGGGTGAATTAATCTGTTCGAATAGCCGCGTCCTCGGATATGGACTACTTGGAAAACTTATGTGGTTCATAGACAAGTGAAATGGATACCCTAAAATGCGCAAGATAAGTGTGAGTGCTATGGATGGCCTTCTCGTAGGGAGATGGGAGTGGATCCATAGTGGTGTATTGATTTGGTGAATATGTGGACTCATGTGCGCCATCCCACCTCAAAGATACTACTTGTAGTCGTAGTACAAGATAGCCAAGAGCCAGAGCTGGCTTGCTGCAATAAACTCCACAACCCCTTTGTTGACAATGATGCATATGTAGATAGTTCTGATGTAAGTTTTGCTGAGTATCTTTGTACTCACGGTTGATTAATTTATGTTTTTGCAGAGGAGACGTCAGTCTGATTAGTGATTCTTACGACATGAAGTTCGATGTTGACCGGGTTAGCTTGTGAATCCCAGACAGAAGTCTGTTTCCTTTGGTAGGGTCGTTGTAGCCTTTCAGGCTCTTCCAGCCGCTGTTAGTAGATGTCTGTACCCAGACATGTAACTTCCGCTTGTGGTTTGTATGCTCTAAATGATGGGTTATGTGACCCCCCTGCTTGTAACATTATACTATGTTGGCTCTTCGGAGCCTTCTACACAAATGTTGTGTTGTTGTATGGTTATGTTGTGAGGCCATAGTTGTATCTATGCATATCGGACATGTTGTGCGTACGTGTGACGTGTAACGGTATGTATGGGATTCGACACCTAGTTGTGTACCTCTAGTTGTGTGCCTCTAGTACTCTTTACGGGGAAATGCCTCTTTGTGCTTCCACTGAGCCTTGGTAGCTTGCTACTGCTCCGGACACATTGATTGACCGGCGTGTATCCTTCTTTGCTGTTGTGTCTGTCCCTTCGGGGAAATGTCTCGCAGTGTAATGGAGTCCATGTAGCCTGCTATGACTCGTCTACGCGCAGTTGATGACATTTATGTCCCATGGCATAATGGAGTCCCTGTAGCTTCCTACGACTTGTCTACACACGCTGAGACTGACACTTGCATTGCTGGGTTACGTGTGCCTATCCCTATACGGATGTACCACTTGGGTTCTACGACTAGTCATGTCGACCCGGGTTCTTGGACATTTGAATGCTAGCGACATATTCACATTGGTGAGCCAAAAGGCGCAAACGGTCCCGGCCCAGGTAAGGTGGCAGCCGTGGATATAACCGTGCGTGAGGCCGCAAAGTAATGTGAAGTGTTACAAGGTAGACTCATATGGCTTAGGATCGGGGTCCCGACAGCGTTAGTATCAGAGCTTGACTGCCTGTAGGATTACCAAGCCAAACTGGTCGATGTTTGAGTCTAGAACTGCTTTAGTTATATAAGGGAATTGATTGTGGAAGGGAACGTAAGATTCTTTTTACTCCTTTCCTCGTGTTATTCTATCTCTGAGTCGTCCTCTTCTTTATTCTACGGGGTTAAGAATTAGGCTTCTCATCTATCTATCAGGATGAAGAGTTACCATGCTGGAGACTGATAGGAAAGTTGTTGTGTTCCTGGATCGATGTCTCTATAAGAATTCATCTTTTATGTTGTCAGTTTCATGCAGGTTGCCTTATATTTCATGCCCGTACAGCCGTTATGATGTCCGAGTTATCCAAGGTCTCCAAATAATCTAATGCAATTACAAACTCTTTCATCTCGAGTCAATTTCTTTTAGGCCAGACTAAGCACACTAATTATTGTGTTGGGGTACTCCATTACCTCGACGTGTTTGTTGAAGTGTTAGGAAACCATGTTGTTTCAGTGAACCACCCAAATAGTCTAGCCATGTCTTGTGTTCCCAGTGTGAAAATTCTGGCCATCATTATCAAAAGCATCATGTGATGCTATCTAGTCAGTAGGTATTCTATTTCTGGGTTCTTGAACCCAAGGATCATTCCGCTCACTCCTGTTGATAGTGTTTGCTCGTTCCTTTAGGATGATTAGTAACCTTGTTATAGTCTTCAAGGTTCGTGGTTTATCATTCTTCCAATACCATGAACCAGTCATGGCAGAAGTTCTTCGTGAACTGAAGATCACAACAAGAGTGCTCTTGATGAGTTCTCCATTCCATAGTTGTGACCCTGCCAATTCCTTCCTTCTGCATGGGTTATCCGGAAGAATTATGTCGAACTTGTTCAACTTGCCAACCAATCCATCTACAACTCAGAAAAGTCATGTGCTCTTGAGTTGCCCCTCTTCATTTGTATTCTGACCTTTATCTATCCGTGGTAGTCAAGAGTAGTTGTGCATTCGTGTTCATCGATGCCTATTATTCTTGTGGTCCGTCAAGTCATTCTATTTCAGACAGATTAGGAGAAACAAACTCCAGTACCTTATCCTTATCTTGGATTGGGTCAAAGCAGTTGTATTCCGCAGATCAAAATGCCAATCCAGCTTTTAATCTGTTCTAACTTGAAGTATTACCTTCTTCATGTCAAGATTGTCATGAGAATTGCACCCCCTCTTATGAACTCTTGATACAGTGATACTTCTCGCCATCGTTGTTCATTCCTCTGTCTCTATGTTGTTTGTGACCGGAACACCGACAAGTGAACCATGATGTGTGAAATCAATACTCCTAGCAACTCCATTGCTTGGAAATTAATGGACAATAATTCCACTCTTAGTGTTATGGATATTGAATCATCATTCTAAGATTGACCGTGCTACCTAGTCCATCTTTCATGGTGCACTCTTCGATTAATGAGTTAGGATTGTATCAATCCCTCGCTCTTCTGATCATTTCATCTTGCCATGAAAAGCGAGATTGTTCTCGAGCTCAATAACATATCGGTGGTTCGTGATTTTCCGAATATCTTCTCGGAAGTATTACTAGGTTGTTCCCTGACGGTATGTTGAGATCGTGATCAAGTTGGTTTCCTGTAAGCCACCCCTTCTCCAAGATTCTGTGTTGGATACCCCCTTGTACTAGTTGGACTAAGCCAAACAACAACTTGGAGACTTGGAGTATAAAGGCTTTGTCTGACTTGATTCACTCCAAAGGGATATCTTGTGTGTGTGTGTGTGTGTGTGTTGAGAGCAGATGAGATGTTCACCGATTGATCCTTGTGATCAATTGTTGAATCTTTTGTCTTGTCCAATCTTTGATTTGAGTATGGGCTATCATCAAATCAAAATCAGAACTAAAAGATCTTCTTAATGTTGTTTTTACCCGTGGATGTATCCTCGAGCATACACCGTTACATCTTTTGGTCTGGCCAATACTATTATCTTGCTCACATGATTGTGGAATTCCATTTATATGGATATGATGATGAATTGTTGTTGGGCCATCTACAACATTTTCATTTGTTTCATGATTACTGGTGAACATTAAAGATGGTGTTGGAAACTTTCGTAGGCATCATCTTCATGTCTCGTGCATGCAGCATATGTTCAGGTGAAATAAGTGACTTCCTCTAATTCGCGTGCATTTGGTTTAAGTTGCCGTCGTGAATTCGAGAAAAGTTGTTTTGCCTTCTGTGGAATCATCCCAAGTCAGTCATGCATGTGTGAAGTATTCTATGGTTTGATAGACTGATCATCTTCATTCCTTATGAATTCCCTAGCACACCAAGCCACTGATTGATTTGTTCAAGGAAAAGAAGTTCCTTTTTAAGAGCTAACCCGGGCTTATATATGGACTTCCTTATCCTCCAATGATGGTTCCTAACCAGAACTCGGAAGTGTTATGATTTAAGGTTTCATGTGACCACAATTGTCCTGGACACTGTGTTCACATGGGTCTTGCAATCCAGCTCATATTTTGGAGTTGGCTTCCGCAGTTCATTTCCTGAGGATCTCGCCACATCATCTCGTCGATTTGTGTTGCAAACCCTCCTTTCGGACATGCGGAGTCTAAAGTATCCTGACACCAATCATATCTGAATCTCAGGTAGATATAATGGTTGGAACGTTACCCAAGAGTTATAATATTGGTCTACCTAAGACCCGGCAAAGTGATGTTGTGGCTAACGCACCTAGCCGGAAGACCTACTATTGCAATATCTTGTATCAGTAACACTAGCCACCTGACTTATTCTAGAAGTTGTTCCCCATGGACCCTTGGAGCCCCCGAAGTCCGACCTATACTTGATGTTCTAGATACCAAGCATTGTCTATAATTGGGGTATGCTAGTACAACAAGGAGAACATTAGAAGCGGAGTGCTAAATGTCTCTTGGTCGATCATCCAGATTTTCCTCCTTGGCATAGCCAAGGTGAAATCTCAGAAAGTGTTGTCTTCCTTTGCATCTGCATCCTCCATCATTATTCATCATTGTAGTATGATGTGTTGCCAGAATCCTTGGCTTGGATGTTGGTAAAACTCTGATGAATATGGAGATGCTCAAGTTCTTGAGAGCACGCTCACACACTGGGTTATACCCTCGGTATTTATTGGAAAGTGCCTTCCGTTTGCCGAGTTGTCCTATAACTCTAGTTTCCTTCCTAACTGAGTATGCCATTCGTCCGAACTCTTTCTAACGATCGTTGTGAATTGCCTTAGGCTGTTATGAAGAGTTTCAATGATCTATGGATCAAAAGTAATTCTTTTTGCCACTTAAGGGAATAACTCTACGAGTCACCTTCCTAAGGTGCCCCGTTGTGGGATCATGGCAATTATTTCCTCGCTACATTGAAACCTCATCACCATCTGTTCTGGTGTCGAATTGTTGCCTACCAATTGAACCATTTGTAACAGCCCGAGACCGACGCTCCAGAAGATTCCCCTTTTATGCCGTTATCATCGTGTGATTCTTTTGTTTGTCGCAATCATCATTGCATCATTCGCGTCATCTGCATAGCATCGTCACTCGTTTTTGAAAACTTGCATCCATCCGTAGTTGCCAGTTCTCTCCGTTCGTGTCGTTGATCGTTTCGAGACAAACCACACACATGCGCGCCCGCGGCATCGTTTAAAATAAGTTTTCTAAAAGCACGCAAAAAGTATTCTCGAATTGGGTCGAAAGTTGGTGTGCGGTCTTAATATAGTGTAGCTAGACCGCCTGTCAAATTTCGTTGCATTCCGAGGTCGGTTGATACCCGAACGGTCGACCATAGCGACACCGTCATCGGTTTATTATCGAACGTTTTCGGTTTTCTAAAAAAAACGTGTGCCGGGCCGCAAACCTCCCTCTCATCTTCCCCTAGCCTCTCTGCACAGTGCACCGACCCGCTCGCAACCTAGTCTGAAAACTTGCCCGAACCCGATTCGGCGAGTCGTGACCGTCGGATCCGGATCAACCCCAAAATACATCAAACCATCATCTATTTTTCAATTAGACTCCCTGACCTATTTTTCCCGACCGTCCGATCAAAATCGGAGGGTCCAAACCTAAAGAATTTCCTCCTATTTATAAACCACTAGTCCAAAAGTAGACCAAACCCTATTTTCTCGGGATCCTTCTCGCCGTCGCCACCCGACAAATTCCCCAAGTTCCTCGGGATCTCCTCCGCCTCCACTCACAGCCTCCCTCTTGTCCCTTCTCAATTTATGTGCCGAACCAATCCTCCCGCAGCCATCCTCTGCTTCCTCCGTGGCAGCAGCAGCCCCAAGCATGGTCAGCCCTGAGCTCCTCCGCCTCCACCTGCTTCACCACCTCGCCGTCGCCGTTTGCCTCATCGGAGACCGGACCTCACCGGAGCAGTCGACGCCGGCGACCACCTCCAGCAGGCCCGTACTGCCCCTCTCCTTCCCCGTGCTCTCTCCCTCCCTCTAATTCTTTTCCTCTCTCTCTCTTTTGTGCTGCACCAGGGGGCAACAACAGCGTTCGACGCCATGGAGCCCCGCTCGACCCTCTACCCGTGCGTAGCCGGCTAGTTTGCCATAGACAAGCCCCGCCGGACCAACCACCACGACAGCCACCGGAGTTGGAGCCCACAGGTCGCCGACATCTTGCCTCCTCCTCCAATTCCTTCTCTCTCTGATGGCCTACCTCTCTCTTTTGTTCGCCTGCAGGAGTCGCCATGGGCATCACCGCATGCAACCGTCGTCGTCGCTGGTCGCCTCACCCACGTTCTGGCCGAAAATCGAACCCCGGCGAGCTGCTCACCCCAGATCCGGGCCTTCCCCATGCTCTCCTGCCGCCCCGCCATACCCCATGGCCGCCGTTGAAGCTCTGCATCGCTGCTATCCTCCTGCTTCTACAGTTGCAGATGCAGGGGAGGACGAGCGCCTCGACCCCCCCCCCCCCCCCCCCCCCCCCCCCTCTGCCTCGCCCGCGTGGGCCACCTCGCGCCCAAGGCCCAGCCGCGGGAGGCACCCCAGCGCTAGCCTCGGCGAGCCGTGTTCCCGCATCGCCATGGCCATCGGTCTCCTTGTTTCCTTGCTGTGAGAAAATCCCCCCGTAACTGAAACTATGTTATTTCCTAGATCCGTCCTCGCACGTACTGGTTATTTCTAGTAAGGCCACTATGTTTTAGCACGAGCACAAACAGTAGCGCAGTGGTAGGTGTCTCTAAACCTGATCCAGGAAGTTGTAGGATCGAATCCCATTAGAGCCTAATTTTTTTCCTACCTTTTTTTCCAATCCTGCACACAGTCAGTTGGGTCAAATCCCTCCTGGGCCGCTGCACTTTGCTGCGATTCGGCCTGTGCATAAATTTTTTTCCTATTGCGATTTCGTTAATAATCAAGACATGCTTTATTACAGATTTTGTCACCGATTTAAAATGCCTATAACTAGATATTCATGCATCCAAACAAAACATGTCATACATGAAAAAAAGACTAGAATTTCGTGTAGATTCACAATTTGCAACTTTGATGCATGATAAAAATATTTAACTTGTTGTTTTTCATTTAATTGCATTAATGCTATGTTGAAAACGGTTTGTCTCATAACTAAATAATCGTAGCTCCATTTAAAATGTTCCACATATGTAACTTGACTAGAAAAATGCGTAGATTAACATGGTGCAGCTTATTTTGCTGTTTAACCAATATAAACTATGCTTAGGAAAGATCTCGTCCAAACTTAAAATATGCCTATGTGGTCATTTCGAAAATGCTATATGTTGCTTCCGGCCTCATTTAATATGCCTAAATGTCTAGTTTACTTATGCTTCATCTCTTGCCTTGTTTAATAACATTTAATATTGTTGGGTCGTTAAACGAGATTGAACATAATAATTGAACGTGGAGTTTCATCAATATGCAACTCGTTGCATATTGAGCTTCATGTAATGTGTAGTATTGTTTGTTGTGATTGCCATGCCTTGCATAATTAAACTGGACATGCATCATGTTTGTTTGCGCATCATGTCATGCATATGTTGTAGTGTTGATCATGTGTTGATTGTGGTTTTCGGATTGCTTCTTCTCGATAGAGGTCCAAAAGCGTTCGGTGTGTGAGGATTCGTTCGACTACGTTGGCTCGTCTTCTTCCGGGATTCGTTCTTCTTCCAAGCGGGATCTCAGGCAAGATGACTATTTCCCTGGATACCATTACTATCATTGCCATGCTAGTTGTCTCGTTTCTATCGCTGTCTCTCTACCTACCACTTGTTTGTCAAGCCTCCCAAATTGCCATGAAAAGCCTCTAACCCCACCACATCCCAGCAAACCATTGTTTGGCTATGTTACCGCTTGCTCAGCCCTTCTTATAGCGTTGCTAGTTGCAGGTGCAAGCTCTTTCCATGTGCAACATGGATATTCTGTTATATCATAATATTATTGCTATTTAATTTAATGCACATATATACTTGGTAAAAGGTGGAAGGCTTGGCCTTTTGCTCGGTGTTTTGTTCCACTTTTGCCGCCCTAGTTACTTGTTTACCGGTGTTATGTTCCATATTTTGCGCTCCTAACATGCTTGGGGTTGTTATGGGGACCCACTTGATTTTCGTTTTGGAATAAAACTCGTCTAGCAAGGCCCAACATTGGTTTTACCATTTGCCTAATAACTAATAAAATTGCATAGGGACCCGCCGGCACCCGCGGATCTTTAATCAACAACCCGGGCCAGTGCTCCTCATGAGTGTTGGTCCACCTACCTAGTAGTCGGCGGTGCCACCTCGGGATAACTCGAGGCATTTTCAGGCTACCGCCCACTTCGCATAGACGGATGATGCCCGTAGATAGAGAGCGCGCGGCTCTAGATGCGGATCTTTGCGAATTCAAGGTTCGTTGGTTTCATTCATTTGTCTAAGAAGCAACTTAGTTTTACCTCGTCCTTTCTTCTTCCTCTTCCCCTTCTCATTCTAAGATCTCGGGTCGAGATCTCTTGTAAGTGGAGGAGAGTTGTAACAGCCCGAGACCGACGCTCCAGAAGATTCCCTTTTTATGCCGTTGTCATTGTGTTATTCTTTTGTTTGTCGCAATCATCATCGCATCATTCGCATCATCTGCATAGCATCCTCACTCGTTTTTGAAAACTTGCATCCGTCCGTAGTTGCCGGTTTTCTCCGTTCGTGTCGTTGACCGTTCCGAGACAAACCACACACACACGCGCCCGTGGCATCGTTTAAAAAAAATCCTAAAAGCGCGCGAAAAGTATTCTCGGATTGGGTCGAAAGTTGGTGTGCAGTCTTAATATAGTGTAGCTCGACCGCCTGTCAAATTTCATTGCATTCCGACGCTGTTTGATACCCGAACGGTCGACCATAGCGATACCGTCATTGGTTTATTATCAAACGTTTTCGGTTTTCTAAAAAAACGTGTGCCGGGCCGCAAACCTCCCTCTCATCTTCCCCTAGCCTCTCTGCACAGTGCACCGACCCGCTCGCAACCTAGTTCGAAAACTTGCCCGAACCCGATTCGCCGAGTCGTGACCGTCGGATCCGGATCAACCCCGAAATACATCAAACCATCATCTATTTTTCAATTGGACTCCCTCACCTATTTTTCCCGACCGTCCGATCTAAATCGGAGGGTCCAAACATAAAGCATTTCCTCCTATTTATAGACCACTAGTCCAAAACTAGACCAAACCCTATTTTCTAGGGATCCTCCTCGCCGCCGCCACCCGACAAATTCCCCAAGTTCCTCGGGATCTCCTCCGCCTCCACTCACAGCCTCCCTCTTGTCCCTTCTCAATTTCCACGCCGAACCAATCCTCCCGCAGCCATCCTCTGCTTCCTCCATGGCAGCTGCATCCCCGAGCATGGTCAGCCCTAAGCTCCTCCGCCTCCACCTGCTTCACCACCTCGCCGTCGCCGTTTGCCTCATCGGAGACCGGACCTCACCGGAGCAGTCGACGCCGGCGACCACCTCCAGCAGGCCCGTACTGACCCTCTCCTTCCCCGTGCTCTCTCCCTCCCTCTAATTCTTTTCCTCTCTCTCTCTCTTTTGTGCTGCACCAGGGGGCAACAGCAGCGTTCGACGCCATGGAGCCCCGCTCGACCCTCTACCCGTGCGTAGCTGGCTAGCTTGCCATAGACAAGCCCCGCCTGACCAACCACCACGACAGCCACCGGAGTTGGAGCCCACAGGTCGCCGACATCTTGCCTCCTCCTCCAATTTCTTCTCTCTCTGATGGCCTACCTCTCTCTTTTGTTCGCCTGCAGGAGTCGCCATGGGCATCACCGCATGCAACCGTCGTCGTCGCTGGTCGCCTCACCCCCGTTCTGGCCGAAAATCGAACCCTGGCGAGCTCCTCATTTCAGATCCGGGCCTTCCCCATGCTCTCCTGCCGCCCCGCCATGCCCCATGGCCGCCGTCGAAGCTCTGCATCGTTGCTGTCCGCCTGCTTCTACAGTTGCAGATGCAGGGGAGGACGAGCGCCTCGACCCCCCCGCCCTCTGCCTCGCCCGCGTGGGCTTGCGCCCAAGGCCCAGCCGCGGGAGGCACCCCAGTGCTAGCCTCGGCGAGCCGTGTTCCCGCATCACCACAGCCAGCATCGCCATGGCCATCGGTCTTCTTGTTTTCTCGCTGTGAGAAAATCTCCCCGTAACTGAAACTATGTTGTTTCCTAGATCCGTTCTCGCACGTACTGGTTATTTCTAGTAAGGCCACTTTGTTTTAGCACGAGCACAAACAGTAGCGTAGTGGTAGGAGTCTCTAAACCTGATCCAGGAGGTTGTTTGATTGAATCCCATTAGAGCTTCATTTTTGTTCCTGCCTTTTTTTTCCATTCCTGCACACAGTCAGTTGGGTCGAATCCCTCCTGGGCCGCTGCACTTTGCTGCGATTCGGCCTGTGCATAGTTTTTTTAATATTGCGATTTCGTTAATAATCAAGACATGCTTTATTACAGATTTTGTCACCGGTTTAAAATGCCTATAACTAGATATTCATGCATCCAAACAAAACATGTCATATTTGAAAAAAATACTAGAATTTCGTGTAGATTCACAATTTGCAACTTTCATGCATGATAAAAATATTTAACTTGCTGTTTATCATTTAATTGCATTAATGCCATGTTAAAAACGGTTTGTCTCATAACTAAATAACTGTAGCTCCATTTAAAATGTTCCACATATGTAACTTGACTAGAAAAATGCGTAGATTAACATGGTGCACCTTATTTTTCTGTTTAAGCAATATAAACTATGCTTAGGACAG